>CM062817.1:1007591841-1008941122 GCA_031772625.1 Pinus tabuliformis
CGTTGAAGATGAAGCTCAGAAGGTAGTGAATGAATTTCATAGAGGTGATTGTGGCAGTCATTTGTTTTGGAAAACAACAACTAACAAAGTGTTGAGAGCAGGATATTATTGGCCAACTTTTTTTCCACATTTGTATAAAACAGTGTTGGGTTGCTATGAATGCCAAATTTTTCAAGGAAAAAGAAAGTTTCTTCCTCTTCCTTTGAAACGAGTTGAAGTAAATGCCCCTTTCCAGTAGTGGGGACTTGATTTCATAGGGAAAATCCATCCTATATCATCAGCACAACACCGATGGATCTTGACAGCTACTGATTACTTCACCAAGTGGCTTTAGTCCATTTCGACAAGGAAAACCATGGATACAGTAATTAACCAATTTTTAGAATCTAATATCTTGTCTCGTTTTGGGTGCCTCACAAGGTTATAAAAGATAATGCAACAACATTTAAGTCCAAGAAGATGGTTGATTTTTGCCACAAGTACAATATTACATTGGGTCATTCCACGACATACTACTTGCAAGGCAATGGGCTAGCTGAATCATCAAATAAATCATTGGTGAACATTATCAAGAAGATGTTGGAGGCAAACAAGAAAATTGGCATCGGAACCTTGCTAATGCCTTGTGGGCCGATAGAGTGAGAAACAGGAAATCCATAGGTATGTCACCTTATGAGTTGGTTTATGGTACTGACACAATATTTCCTATATCACTTGTAGTCCCAGTCATGAGATTATTACAGGAAGCTGGCAGCAAAGAGGATGATCTTCAGCGCAGAATTAATCAAATGATTCACCTTCAGCACACAAGAGAAGAGGTTTCCCAAAACAATTTCCGGTTGCAAGAGAAGATCAAGAAGATTTATGACCACAAAACCAAAGTAGAAAAGTCTCAACTGGAGGATGTATTGTTGCAGTGGGATGCACGGAATGAGGAAAAGGGCAAGCATGGTAAGTTTGACAATTTATGGAAAGGACCATATAAGATCTTAGCTTATCAGGGACACAATGCATTTTTGTTGAAGGAAATGGAAGGTTAGGATTTTTCAGGAGGGACAGTGAATGGTAGGCTCCTGAATCATTAGTACTTTTGAGGTTGTTCCCCAAAGTTACTTCACCTTCATTGTATATACCGATTTTATTTTCCTTGCAAGTTTTCAGGTACACTGTCATCCGAGCTTGGGGTTCAATGTGAAGGCTATAAAATTTGAATTATTAGTGTCCAGTTGGGTTGATTTGGTGTTTAGTCAAGTTTAGAGTTGATTTGGTAGTGAGTTAGTTTTCAGTTTATATTGAGTCATTTTTTCAATTCTTTTTTTTTTTTTGACCGCATTGCCCAATGGATGAGGCACATGGTGTATGGTGTTCTTGACACCTCGAAGGAGCTTCCATCCCCAATAAGGCCAATGTTAGTGTCAGTATCTACATACTTCCATCAGGGATCAAATTCGCTCTTTGCATTGTCATTTTATGGGTCCCATACTGAAAATTTTACATCATTCCATTAGGTCATGTCATAATGATCCACTGATGGTTGTCTTCTCTTCAAAAATCTAATTTTTTCCCTCATAGAGTATACTTGCTAACCCTTCTTTAGGTTGTCTTCAGTTATGGTTTCATGGTCAATCTGCAATCATGGTCCATTAGGTCATAGGGCATGTTTCATTAGGTCTTAGGGTTTCATCACCAAGGTCAAGATGCCTGATTTTCTGTGTAAATAAAGGTCAGCAAGGGTATGAGGATGATGAATAAGTCAAGCATGATGGCTTGTAAGTCATAGCCACTGAATCATTATCTTTTAGCCTAATGTAATTTTCACCTCAAAAACATGTTTTTTAGGTGAAAACAAAGTATTTTGAGTTTATTGGTATTTATTATGTAATTTTAAATCACTATATGTAATAAATGTTCCTAGCTACACTAGAGCATCACTCCCTACTGCATGACAAAGAAGCACTGCAAAAATCAGTTCAAGATGAGCATTTATCCACCTGAAAAGACACAAAGAAGACAAGGGCATTAAAACAGAGTTTTCAAGAAGGACAAAAAGCATTAGAAAGTGGGTTTTTCAAATGAAAAATCAAAATCTACTCCTATTTAAGCTCTCACATTTCATTTTCAAATTCATTATCCTCATTTGCCAAGAAAGGAATCAAAAAAGTGAGAAGCAGAGGCAAGCTTGAGTGAACTTTGGGTGAAGAAAGCTTGTAATTGTGCTTATGGAGACCGACACTACATTTTTAGCCTAGCGCTGCACTTCTAGCATAATTTTATTGTGTAAATTTACACTGGCGTTGTGCTTCTAGGGTGGCATTGCGCTTCTGTGAAGTGGCACTGCACTTTGTGCATAAGAGCTAAAAAACCCTCAAAATCTCAAGGAAACTCCAAATTTCTCTCTCCTTCCATCTTTGCAAGTAAGTTGACATCCCTCACTTCAGTTTTGGTTTGCAAATCAAATCTATAAGCATCATTTTCCATGTTTAATATGAAACCCTAAAATCTCCCTAATGATGCCTAAAACCCTAAATCCTCACTGTTCATCCTATTACCTATCCCTACAGATCTAAATTCCTCTATCACCTTGTCCCTTTTTCCCTTTACCCCTATTCCATATCATTCCCATTCCCTTTATCCTTCTTCCCCAAGCGCAAATTATCAAGCAAACAAGCGCTCCCCCTCATTTCCTACTCCTCCATTCATTTCCTTGTCACAAGCTCATCTCCCATCCCCTCATTCCTAAAAACACTTTCACTCATTCCCTTCACGCACCTCAACCTTGCAAACATGGACCAAGAAGACCGAGACTATGAGGAGGAGAGCACAGGCAGTGATACTTGAGCATATAGAGCCAAGAAACTGAGAAAACCACACAATGGAGGCAGGATTATTAGAGAAGAGCCATCAAACCTTAGGGAATTGTAGGCCTCTCAGTTAGCTATCACATGTTTCAGATACCTTGGGTGCTATGAATTATGTGAACAGGTAGAGAGAGTTCAATACCACCAGAGCTTAGTAGACTTTTTGTAGGCCATGTTTAGGGCAACAGGGTGACTCTTGCTGGGGTAACATTCACCATCTCACCTTCCATCATTTCAGATGCCACCAAGATTCCTAATGTATGGGAGAAGTGGTTCAAGGGCCAGGACCTGGATGAGAACTATTATGAGCCTTATATCAAACCCCAGCACATAAATTAGGTGAAGAGACTTCTTCCTTTCATATTTCTTGAAAACAAGTATGTCCCCATGATGAAAATCATCCTGAAGTATTTCACTTGTGAGGTCAGGTTCTCCAGGTTGTACACCTATCACATTAGGCTCCTCATGCATTTTACTAGGGTGAGGATGCTGAACCTCCCTTACTTCTTGTTCAGAATATTGAGAAGATGGCTCATATTGTCTAGAGAAAGCCATACTCTCAACAGATGAGCAGTCTTTATCATTACTCCATGATCAAGAACATTATGCTTCATCATATCAGTCTCCTCAACATCTCTTGGGAGACCTTTATTTCTCATGACATTTTCAGGGGTCCTCAGATTCCTCCACCATTGTCTCAAGAAGCAGGAGGACCTTCTAGCCAAGTGAAAACAAACAAGGAGGCCAAGGACACAAGAATTACTGAGGTGCCCATTTACATGACATATCAGAGGGGCACAAGGAGACTATTTGCAGTCCATAGGAAAGTCATTTATCCACGGGATGTGGAAGGCGCCTTGCCTTCTTCATCAGCCCATAGGCAAATGCTAGCTCCACAAGATGTGGAAGGGGGTTTTCCTTCTTCATCGACACAATAGGTACAGGTGCAACAGCTGCACAAAGGGAAGGAAAGGATGCTAGAGAAAATTCTTGATGATGAGCAGGAAAGGGACTTTGAGTTGACTTATTAGGATGAGTTGGAGCAATAGTATACCCATCATGGAGTGGAAATCATTGACTTAGAGGCTCAAGATGAAGAAACCATCAAAGACATCATCATACAAGAAAGGGAATCTCAAGTACAAGATTTGGCGAACAATTTGGAGAGGGCCAAATATGTTATCACATATTTGGAGCAAGAAAACAAGCAATTGAATGACAAACAAGTCCTCATGGAGCTAGAAATGCTCAAGATGAAATGACAAAGTGGCAAAGAGGCATAAGTCCCTTTGACTCCTATTGAGAAGGAGATTGAAGATGATAGGCAGACATGGCTTGAGAGATTCAACCTGCACCTTGAGAAGCTTCTATAGAAGGCCGAAAAAGAAAATGAGATGCTTAGAAACATGGCCTATCATTACATGACCCGAAATAAGATTTTCAACAGGAGGGTCAGAAAGATGAAAGCTAGGCTAAGGCAGGCCTTGAAAGGAAAAAATGAGGAGGATAGACTTAGGATGTTGGTTGAAGCTTCCTTGGCTCATCAGAGCACTTTATAATGGTGCTTCTCACCAATTTTGGTCAAATTTGGAGAATTTTTTTTCATTTGCAAATTTTGGAATTTATTACATAGAACAACTACCTAGAAGCATAGCTCCACTGGTGCTGCACTTTTCCTAGGGGCACCCAATGAAGCAATGGTTTGCATTTTTGGATTTAGGGTGATAAATACATGCACCCTAGAAAGTTTCAAAGTTTTTTGGGCAAAAATGGTGCACCAAAAGGTCAAAACACACCCTAAAAATGACCTTTATGCCACTTTTTGGACACACAGAAGCAATCTTGGGAGAATTACGTTTTGAGGGGTCAAATGAGATGAAAATGAAGAAATTGCAGCTTTTTGTGAAAGTATACATGAATACCATTCCAATGAGCTATCATGGGCTCAATTTGGATCCCGGGAAGGCCTCCAAAAGGGAACTGAAAGTGGCACTGCGCTTCTGCCCAGTGGCGCTACGCTTTGGGCAGTTTTGCTAAGGATGGCCATTTTTCCAGTTTTTTCACTGTGATCTTGGATTCTCTCTCATGGAGGTTGTTTCACTATTGTAAATTATGACTTGGCACATAATTATGATAGATAAATAGTAATAGAGTGTAGATTCATTGCTTTAGGAGTTAGTTTGAGCTCAAATGAATCAGTGTTTCACTTTTAGAGGCAAGTTGCTGAGATGCCTATATTCATTTTTCTTGTTAAGTATCATTTAGATTAGCTCCTCATCTTAGGGATTCGACCCCTGAGGATGGGAGGAGGTTGAATACTTATCTATATCTTCTTCTTCTTTCTCTTTGTACAGGGTTGGACTCAGCTGGATGCTCAAAACTTGATTCTACACCTTTTGTAAGCAGTTTGGTAAGAGATTAATAGGAATTGTAGCTATTTTTATGGGATCCATGTGGTATGAGTTTTAGTACAGTTTTTTGTTATGTGATCATATGTTGATGTGTTTTATGTATTCCATTCATAATGTCATTGCTTCTAGTTGAATGTTTTCAAGTTGATAGGTAGAATTCATTATATCAGTGCTCTGCCTTGGGAAACCATTCATCATTTCATGTTTTTTGTAGTATAGGAAGGATCCATGGTTTTCACATGTCCTTCTTAGCTTCTCACCAGTCTAAAACATCTCATCCCATCAAGCCCCTTGATTTCTAAAGCCTATGCCTACCTTGCCCCTTTGAACACCCTGCAATTTTGACCTAGTTCCCTAGACCTAAACTGTCCAGCTCCTCCTGATACGGAAAAATCCCTTCAAAATCAAATCAAAAATTTGTGCTACTATACCTGTTAGAAAATTATATATATTACGGAGCAATGGAACACATAAAATATTGCAGAAATATAAACACAGAAAACGCACAAAACAAGAGAGACACAAATATACGTGGTTCACCCAGTTTGGGCTACGTCCACCCCGAACAGCCAGTCCTTCCTTTCTATTGTCCAACAAAATGAAGAGATACAACCTACAGCAAAACCGTTGTAATATCCTCTGTTTTCTCTCACACTCTCACCTCTATGTTTCTCGCTCACCGAATACACATCTCTCTCACAGCCTCAAATACAATGCCCTCATATAAAGAGAGGGGTTGCCTTCTAGGGCAAAAAACCCTAAACTAAACATAAGTTCTACCATCAGATCATCCGGCTAATGAACGGCCCAGATTGACTAGAAATTACTATACTTTTACAAGGCAATTTTACAACTGTTTTTAGCTTCGAGGGCGCTGCCCCCGAAACCCCCCGCCAGGGGGGGGGCTCCCAAAAGTCGCTGCCGCCTCCCCTGGACCCCCCACGGCAGTGTTTATTTTACGGTTGGGGTCCAATATGCCGGTACTATAGAAGATAATCAGGCTCCACACCCAACAATACCTAGCCTAAAATCCTTTTCATGATCCAATCATCTTGGCTAAGATCTTGATGGAGACAACCCTCTCCTGGCATACTAGAACTAGCTACCTGGCTATGCGTGGTTTTTGGTTACCCTTGCATTGCCTTCCTTCAGCCTGAGGTTCAATCCAGGTGACAACAGAGCACAAGCCATCATTCATGCTCAATTTTAGGCAATTTTTTGGCTGCCAATATGCATGAACAAATGATGATGATTACCACAGAAGGCATGTTTAATTATGCATATTTATTAGTCTATATGTTTCTTTTTCAGTAGGGAGATAAGTTTCCCATAACTCTACACATGAAATATGATTAGGGAATCAACCAATCATTGATACAATGGACATCATTAGGCAAGAAAAACTCAACAGACTTCAAATTTGCAGACTTTATAGACAATTTTTTTCATACAGTTACAGGGATCTTTAGAAGTTAGATTGAGCCAAGGATCAGTTCAGAGATCAAAATTGTTTTTCACTTGAGTGAGGAGACAAAGACTGGAGACTGGTAATTATACCATAATTATACAAATATAAGGGTATATGGATGTGAGTTGGCTCCCTACAAGTTTCCTAAATATGTTCTAATGAGAATTTTCTCTCTAGAATATATAAGGCAGATGATCAATATCGATGAAATTCATTTTGTATCAGGTAAAAGGAAATCACAATTCAAGATTAAGAATCAAGTAGGACCATTAATATGTAATACTAGAATAACACGAGATGAGGCAAATTCAATCCTCAAGCAATTCAACTTTCAGCCTAGTTTCACCTAGTCGTATGATCTATTCAGAATTATTTCTAATTTAAGGGTGTAACTGAAACGCACACCTTATAATCACACCCCTAGATAAGAGATTGAGAAGTTTATGAATACAGATTAGTGGGAGGATAATACACTTCAAGAAGCAGAAAAACAGATTTTGTCTATAGTGACCATCCACCCTCCAGTACCTCAAGATAAATAGGGAAAAAGACCAATATCCACCTGGATCATTCCTCCCCCCTCAAGAAGTAATGGTCCCCATTGCGTTGAATGCCTCCATGATATGAGGAACTTTCTATTGAACCTGGTCCTTGGTGAGATGTTCTGCAAGCTTTGACATGTCTAGTAATGGTGGGAAGCATGCTCGAGGGTGATGCACTCCAAGGAATGGAGGGATGTTGTGCTCCAAATAATTGTTTCCCACAACCTTGGTAATGGTGTAAGGTCCATATCAGAGTGGTCTATGTTTTTGATGGGCTCTTGTAAGGTGCTCTTTCTACAAATGCAACCAGAATTTGTCACCCACCTGAAACTTTTGTGCCACTTGATGTTGATCATGTCACTGCTTGTACTTGGCATTTTTGACAATGGAGCGATGATATATCGGCCCATTGGGTAGAGGTGCTCTGAGAGTGAGATTGAGTGAATGCTTGACCTCACAATGCAACGATACCCATGTGGGTGAGGAAAAGATGTCCCTGTATTCTTTCTTGACTGTATCCAACTACTTCTGCTGTGTGGAGGAACCCTTCCTGAGGGGTATGGATGTGGCTATGATATTCACCTTACTTTGAGTGCAAACCAGAAAAAAAATAAATTTCCTGGTCTGGGAGATGATCTTACTACATTTCTTGGAAAAGATCAAAGAGGTGGTGGTAGGTGGGGCTACCACTGGTATACTGTATAATGTATTACGAAAAATAAATAATCACAGAGCGAGGTTTAGACTCATATACAACGTGTCACATTCACAAGTATGGTTGTCCTAATAATACATCACAAACGTTTAGGGGAGAAACATCACACAATACCTAATTTATGAAGGGCTTGATGTTGTAGGGAAGGCGACATTGATGGCTGACTCGGAGATCTCATCCTTGTTGAAGCCACCCGATGCTATACAACTGTGGGTGTGGTATGGTCAGTAGGCCCAACCACTTCATGACCTTTGCTGAAATGACAAACACTTCACCCACATTTGTGAGCGGAAAAGATGCTCCCCCTCCTCTAGATTGTCGAGCTCATTATTTTCGATCTTCGTAGTCGCAATAGTGGCGCTGGGCTCTGCAGCAATAACCTTCTTCCCTTTGTCATTCCTCTTGTCGGGTTCCGAATCATGGTCGGAACATGCATCTAATTCTGAAGCCTTCAACTCGGCCACCAGCAACTACTTGGTCTGACACTCACTTGTGTTGTGAGTCACGCTCTTATGGAACATAAACCACTTTTTGTGTCCTTCTTTAACTTTGTGGTGGTGTTCTTTTCTTGCAGCTTCGACGAGTTATCTTTGATCACCCTGCCTTAGCTTTGTATTTTTTTCTTCAGATTCATAGATCCAAAGCCTCACTTCTTTTATTTAAACTTCTACTCGATCTGGACAGCATATCGATATGCCATGCCAAGAGAGGATATGTCCAGGAACTCCATCTCATCCTGGATGTACCTTTGTAGGCAGTTGTGTTGGTATTATGACATAGGTGTTGTCCTTGATGTCAACTCACTGAAATGACAGATCACAATATAGCAGGTTAACAACACAGAGTTACAGATCATACTTCACAGAATGAAGAAAGAGAGGTATACACAGGTTCACCATTGGCCAAGCCACGTATACACACAGGTTCACTGTATACAAGTCGCGTATACGTAAACACACACTTTCACAGAAGGAAAAGAAAGTATAACTTGGAAAACTAAGTTTTTCGTCCATGGTATTTTGATCCATGTTATTGGTCCAAGGTATCAGGTCCGAGGTATTGACCGTAGGTATTTGTTCCAAGGTATTGGTCCTAAGTGGTTTTTTTCCATGGTATTGATAAAGGCCTACGAACTATAAAAGGAGGAGAATATCATTAGGCCAAAGTGCGCAAGTATCGAATATCTGATGAAGTGTGAGATCTAGTATGCAGGTTATTGGGTTATGGTCCATAGCTAGATCTAAACCAAGGATGAACCTTAGCTAATGATGAGGAATTAGATCTAATGATGAATCAGGATTTTAAGGTGTAAAATGAACTATCAGTTGTGTTGAATCTAATGTATATTCTAGATCTGAATACTGACGCATATATTATTCTGTAAATGATATGATTTGGGTATCGCTAAAGTTTGGAATAGCTGCATAGCTCTGAATTTATATTTGCAGATGTATACGCTGGTTGACTTTGAGAAAAGTGCATGTACATGCAGGCTTGACAAATGGAAGTAGCGTATACCTGATAAAATATGTTTTAGTTGCTTTTGTTTGTCGTTGCAGTGTTTTGGGTTCTGGCTTGGGTTTTGGTTACTATATTCTCGTGACAACATTCTAAAAGATCAGATTGATGGGTTGTCAAAGTGATTGATTGATTAGGTTGTGGCTAGTTGAAAAAGATATTGGTTGATGCAGATATATTTGATGATTGAACGATGTTGTTGATGGATCCAGTCTGAAAATTTATGAAATGTGGTCCTTGGAAGAAAAGAGAAGGTTCTATCCTTCTATAGGACGACACTTATGTACTAGTAAACATATCATCTAGTAAAATAAATAGGGGGTTGTAGCTCCCTTCCAGTAGAAGCTGGAGAATGAGAGAAGGTTGTAGCCTTCTGTAGGTAAAAGCCTGCATACTGGTATAAGGCTGCACCAGTACAAAATTGTAAATAGATTTTTCTTATTATTAAAAGAAGACAGAGACGACATCAACAGGTGGTTTTTACCCACATTGGGTTTCCACCTTATATCTTGGTGTTCATGTGTGTTTCTTATGTGTGATTCTTTATTCTGCTTTTACTGCACTGTCCAATGAATTCCTGATATACTAGTTAAATTTCAATGCATTATAATTGGGTAAATCAAAAGATATCTGCATATACACTGGTTGCATTAAGTATAGTTGCGTATACACGCTAGTTCACTAAGCTGAAGTAGCGTATACAAATCAGTTTTGAAAATTAAATTATTGATCTCATAATATTGATTCAACCCCCCTCTAAGTATTATTTCCAATAGTTGGTATCGGAGCAGGCCCTTCATAAGAAGCTTGATCCCTTGAAGGAAGATCCATCATCATGAGTAATCAAAAAAGTAGGGGATCCATTAGACCACCAATCTTTGATGGGAGAAACTTTGTCTTTTGGAAGGTAAGAACCAAACCTATCTTCAATCACTTGGAACAGATGTCTAGGAAATCATGGAAGGAGGATATACATTTCCAGCAGCAATTCCTATAGATACGGTAAGTAAAATGCAATATGAAACCAATTCCAAGGCGGTTAATACATTATTGGGAAGTCTGTCACAATCAGAGTTTGTCAAAGTTATGCAGCTCAAATCTGCCAAAGTAATATGGGACAAAATAGTTCTAAGCTATGAAGGAGACTCTCAGGTAAAACTTGCTAAACTGCAAACTCTCAGAATTCAATATGAAACTCTCAAGATGCACAATGATGAAAGTATAGCTAGTTACTTCATACGTATAGATGAGATTTTTAATTGCATGAAGAATCTGGGTGAAGAGATGAAGGAATTTACCTTGGTTGAAAAAGTTTTAAGATCCTTGTCTGCAAAGTTTGAGTCAAAAGTATCTGCCATAGAAGAAAAGCAGGATCTATCGACTATTACTATGACATAGCTACACGAAATCTTAGCTGATTTTGAGATGAGAAAAGGAAGTCCACCAGACATGAGAGAAGTCACATTTAAAGCTTCAGTAAAAGGAAAAGAAGAACTCAATGAATTGGGACATGTTTCAGAAGAAGAAGAGGAAGTAAACTTTGTCAAGAAGCTTTAATGGGGTTCCAGAAGATTTAGAGGTAAACTACCTTTCAAATGTTTTTCTTGTGGTAGAGTCGGTCATTATGCTGCCAAATGCCGTCATAAAGATAAATATGATAAAGGGAAGGAATCTGCAAAATGGAATAGAAAACAAAGTGTAAGTATGAATAGCTACTATACTGATGAAGATAATGATGGTTTATCAATTAGTGATGAAGATGAAAATAGTAATGACTATAGACTCCTGATGGCTTATGAAGATGATGATTTTTTAGATGCTTTAGATGAAGATGACCTTTATGAAGAAATATCTAAACTCAAAATCTATTTAGAAGAAAATAATATGATTATAGATACCTTGACATCCAACTTGTTGAAAGAGAAAAACACAATGAAAAACTAGAATGTGAAATTGTGGGTCTAAGAAAGGATCTTGAGAAAAAAAAAATATCTCAATCTTAGATTTGCTAAAGGATCAGAAACCTTAAATGAAATTATCAAATTGCAACATTCTCCTATGATAAATATAGGTCTTGGATATACTGAAGAAGCATCTCAAGCACAGAAGTTGTCAACCTCCACTAAAAGCTATCTTGATGCAGCAAGGAGCAGTGAACAGTTTGAAGGATGAACAGAAGCCATAAAGCAAATCACCAAGTAAATCAAGATCATTTTACTTCAAGGATGAATAGAAGCCACAACCAACCTCAGGTAAATCATACTTAATCTTCTTGAATGATGAATATCACTAGAAACTACAATCACCAGGTCAGTAGATTCGGTAATCGAAGGAACTTCTTTAATGGCCAATGTTTTTCATGTCATAACTTTGGACACAAAGCTGCTCAATGTGTTTCTTAGAAAACCATCATGACTAGAGAAGCAAAAAATCAAAGGAATGTGATAAGGATCATAAAAAGGTCCTATAATAACTTTTCTCTTCTCGAAAATGAGACAAAATGCTCTATTTGCAACAACTTCGGTCATGAAGAATCTGAATGCAGGAGTAAATTTTGGCAAATATCTCAAAAGGAAAAACTCAATTAATAAACAAAATATTGAGAAAGAAAGAACCACAAACAAAAATATGTGGCATATCCTTGTATGCAAAAGGAAGAAAATCAGTGGTACATCAACAGTGGATGCTCAAAACACATGACAAGTGACAAAAAAAACTTCACTCATATAATGCCTTAGAAAAGGAAAAGAATGTCTCATTTGGAAACGACACTTATGCTATTATAAAAGGTAAAGGCTCTGTTTTCTTAAAAGAAAAAGCTAAAATTGGGAATGTTATGTATGTTGATGGTCTAAATCATAACCTGTTGAGTGTCAGTCAAATGTGTGATCAAGGAAATGAAGTAGTATTTCAATCAAACGGATGTGTTGTTCGTGAGCTTGATACAGGAGAAACTGTGATCAAAGGTAAAAGAACTCTAAACAACTTATACATACTCAAGGGAGGACAACAATAGTGTTATCTAAGAAAAAATGATGAACACTGGCTATGGCACACAAGATTGGGGCATCTAAGCTTTTCTCAAATAAGACAAGCATGCAGATTCCAGGCTTTTCGTGATATTCTTTATATCAGCATTCGTGAAAATAAAATATGCAAATCATGTCAATTTGGTAAGCAAACCAGATCACACTTCCCTGAAAAGGAAGGATTAGCTAGTAAGCCTCTTGAACTTGTTCATACTGATTTATGTGAACCATCAAGGAAAAATTCACCTCGTGGAGAAGAAGATTTTATATTATTCATTGATGATTATTCCAGAATGTTTTGGATAGGTTTTCTAAAGCATAAAGATGAAGCATTTGGAAAATTTGAAGCCTTTAAAGTTTTGGTTGAAAATGAATCAGATCGCAAAATCAAAGGCCTCCGATCTGATTGAGGAGGGGAATTTACCTCAGATGATTTCTTTGACTTTTCTGAACAACATGGAATAGAAAGGTAGTTCTTTACCACAAGGAATCCTCAACGAAATGGAGTGGTAGAAAGAATGAACAGAACTATTCAACAAATCACTCGAGCTATGCTAGATGAATCTAAAAATCCTGCAACCTTCCGAGGTTAAGCTACATTCGTTGACGTCACTATTCTCAACCAAGCAAATGTTCAGGTAAACAACACTCAAACTCCACATGAACTTTGGTATGGTAAGACTCCTACTGTAAAATACTTCAAAGCTTTTGGAAGCAAATGTTACATCAAAAGGACTGATGAAAAACTTGGTAAGTTTGAACCCATAGCAAGTGAAGGTATCCTTCTTGTTTACTCTTCCCGAAGTAAAGGATATAAATGTTATAATAAAAGACTTGGGAAAATTATTGAAGGTATTGATGTTGTGGTTGATGAAGCATGCAAAAATCCAAAATAGGTAAAAACCGAATATTATGAAGAATATGAGGATTATCTTCCCACATCAAATCACACTAATTATGAAGAAGAAGCCAACGAAGCACCATAAGAAGAGATAACGGTATAAGAAAAGACTCTGTCCAGGTATTTTCAGAAAAATCATCCAGAAACTCAAATTTTGGGACAGAAAGAGGGAAGTGTGCAAACAAGAAGAACTATTACAGAAGCTTCAGGCTATCTACCATTACTATCTTCCTCTGAACCTCAAAATGTAAACGAAGCATGCAAAGATGAATGTTGGGTCAAGGCCATGAATGAAGAACTTGAGCAAATTGAAAAAAATAATACTTGGGAATTAATTCCTAGACCTCATGATAATAATATCATAGGAACTAAATCGATATTCAAAAACAAGCTGAGAAGTTATTAGAAACAAGGCCAGACTTGTTTGTAAAGGATATGCTCAACAGGAAGGTAAATATTTTGAAGAAACTTTTGCACCTTTTGCTAGACTTGAAGCCATAACAATGTTTCTTGCTCTTTCTAGTTTTCAGAAATCCAAAGTATACCAAATGGATGTAAAATCTACCTTTCTTAATGGAGACCTAGAAGAAGATTTCTATATTGAGCAACCAGTTGGATTCATTCTTGGAAATGATGCAAAACTTGTGTGCAGACTCAGAAAGGCTCTCTATGGTCTAAAACAAGCTCGAAGGGCCTAGTATTACCGTCTTGACAAATATCTCCACCAACAAGGCTTTTCAAAGGGGTCAGCTGATAGTAATCTATACACATAAATTTACAATAATAAATTGCTAATAATTGTTGTGTATATTGATGATATCATTTTTGGTAGCAATGAAGAATCCATGAGTCGAAATTTTGCTTCAGCAATGTAGTAAGAATTTGAAATGTCCCTACTTGGTGAGCTTACATATTTTCTTGTTCTACAAGTTCAACAAAATAAAGATGGTATTTTTCTGTCACAAACCAAATATCTCAAACAGATCTTGAAAAAGTATGGCATGGAAGATTCTAAACTGGTATGTACCCCAATGGTAACAGGATACAGTCTCAGCTCAAATGATGAATCAGCAGTAGTACATCAACCAACTTACATATCCATGATTGGTAGTCTGCTTTATCTAACAGGTACCTAATCGAACATCATGCATGCAGTAGGAATAGTTGGAAGATTCCAAGCAAATCCAAAGGAATCACACCTTCAGGAAGTCAAAAGGATTTTCAAATATCTTCAAGGAACAAAGAATTTTGGTTTATGGTATCCTAGAGATACAAATCTTACACTTCATGCATATACAGAAGCAAATTGGGCAGGAAGCATTTATGACAGAAAAAGCACTAGTTGTGGTGCATTCTATATTGGTTCCACATTAGTGTCTTGGTTCAATAAGAAACAAAGTTAAATTGCATTATCTACAACTGAAGCAGAATATGTGGCTGTCGCATCTTGCTGCACACAACTACTTTGGATGATACAAACATTGCAAGACATTCAGATCACATGTACTCCACTCATCTCCATTCTATTTGATAATACAAGTGCCATTGGTATTTCAAAGAATCCAGTCATGCACTCCAAGACCAAGCACATACCCATCAAATATCATTTTCTACGTGAACAAGTGCTTGAACAAAAGGTATAATTGGAGTATGTTCCCTCCAAAGAATAGGTTTCTGATATATTCACTAAACCACTGCCCAAAGAGACATTTGAATATCTCAGATAGAAGTTGGGAGTAGTTGCTGCATCATCCTACTATTAAATCCTATCTTCTTCAGAGAAAGGTGGTTATACACGAGTTTCATGAAGCGTAGTCATGTTCATACGTTGGTTTTTGTTGGTACAGTCATGTATATTTTGGTTTGAGGAGAAGCTGTGGGCCAGACTCAGGAGAAAGGGGTCTGATATGGTTCAGTGAATTATCTGCTCTACTTGATGATGGTTACAAGTTGTTGATGAAATGTGGAAATATATTGGCTCTGATAAGTTATTGATACCTTGATGTATATCTGATTGATGATGATGTCTTGATAACTCTTCCGATGTATGAAATGACTAGATCTGACAGTGAAAATTTGGCACAGGTTCAGGGGGAGCATATGCATTGTTGGCATTATCTCAGAAGATCTTGGTACAGATTCACATAGTTGTTTTTTATTTAGGTGGAACACGTTCAGGGGAAGAACATGGTTGTTGGTCTGGATGCTGATTGACAAATGCTGCTGATGATAGTTGTTGATGACTATCATGGTCTTGTTTAAGCTATTTGGTCTCTGTTATATATGTCATGTATATAATTTAATGTAAAGGTCATGAAAAGACCTAATTTGTAACCCCACTATGCATGGGACGTATGATGTAATGTTTCTTTTATAAACAATTGGTATATCCCCATTTGATTGGGAGATGGATGTATGTATGAATCTTTGGTGATAGGAAGGTCATTGATGACGTATGTATAGAGTCATGTTATCTTTTTGCAGACCTTCCTTGTGTTTAGGGGGAGCATGGACTCGATCATAGGAGCTCAATTAGCACACTTCAGCATAACAGAGAATTCAACATATACTCGAGTGGAGCATGACCCTTTGCCATTGATGACAAAGGGGGAGAGTGACTTGGTGTTGCCATCAAGTCCAAAGGGGGAGATTGTTGGCATTATGACACAGGTGTTGTCCTTGATGGCAACTCACTCAGATGATAGATCACAGTACAACAGGTTAACAGAATAGAGTTACAGATCAGACTTCACAGAATGAGGAAAGAGAGGTACACGCAGGTTCACCATTAGCCAAGCCACGTATACATGCGGGTTCACTGTATACAATTCTTGTATACTTACACACAAACTTTCACAAAAGGAAAAGCATGTATACCTTGGAAAACTAAGTTTTTAGTCCGAAGTTTTTGGTTCATGGTATTTTGATCCATTGCATTGGTCCAAGGTCTCGGGTCCGAGGTATTGACCCTAGGTATTTGGTCTAAGGTATTCGTCCTAAGTGGTTTTGGTCCGTGGTATTTAGAAAGTCCTACAAACTATAAAAGGAGGAAAAGATCATTAGGCCAAAGTGTGCAAGTATCAAATATCTGATGAAGTTTGAGACCTAGTATGCAGGTTATTGGATTATGGTGCATAGTTGGATATGAACCAAGGATGAACCTTAGCTAATGACGAGGAATGATATCTAATGATGAATCGGGATCTTAAGGTGTAAAATGAACTATCTGTTGTGTTGAAGCTCATGTATATTCTAGATCTGAATACTGCCACATATATTATTCTATAAATGATATGATCTGGGTATAACTAAACTACAGAATAGTTGTAGAACTCTGAATTTATATTTGCATATGTATACTCTGGTTGATTTTGAGAAAAGCACATCTACACGCAAGTTAGACGCATGAAAGTAGCGTATACCTAATCAAAATATGTTTTAGTTGCTTTTGCTTGCTGTTGCAGTGTTCTGGGTCCTGGCTTGGGTTCTGGTTACTGTATTCTGGTGACAACATTCTAAAAGATCAAATTGATGGGTTGTCAAAGTGATTGATTGATTCAGTTGTGGTTGGTTCAAAAGGAGATTGGTTGATGCAGATATATTTGATGATTGAACGATGTTGTTGATGGATCTACTCTGAAAATTTATGAAGCGTGGTCCCTGGAAGAAAAGAGAAGGTTGTAGCCTTCTGTAGGCCGGCACCTATGTACTAGTAAACATATTAGCTACTACAAGAGCTAGGGGGTTGTAGCTCCCTTCTAGTAGAAGCTGGAGAATGAGAGAAGGTTGTAGCCTTCTGTAGCTAGAAGCCTGTGCACTGGTATAAGACTACACCAGTACAAAATTGTAAACAGATTTTTCTTATTATTAAAAGAAGACAAAGATGACAATAGCAGCTGGTTTTCACCCACATTGGGTTTCCACCTTATATCTTGGTGTTCATGTGTGTTGCTTATGTGTGATACTTTTTTCTACTTTTACTGCACTGTCTAATGAATTCCTGATATACTGGTCAAAGTTCAATGCATGATAATTGGGTAAATCAAAAGATCTCTGCACATACGTTGGTTGCATTAAGTATAGTTGCGTATACACGCTAGTTCACTAAGCAGAAGTAGCGTATACAAAGCAGTTTTTAAAATTAAATTATTGATCTCATAATACTGATTCACCCCTCCTCTTAGTATTATTTCCTACAAGCAGTGATATTTGAGAGCCAAATGCCCCTCTGAATCCTTCATACCCAAATTTATGCGAAGGGAATGAAAAATATTGGTAAACCCCATCACGTCTTGGTCCCTTCCCTTCCCCAGCATGGTCCACTTTATGTATTTATCCTCATAGCTTCAAATAGTCTAGTACTACTCCTTGATGGCATCCTGGAATGAATTCCAAGTGGGTGCAGCTGAAAATAGTGAGGCCGTACTTTCATCCTTCTGCTCGCAGTAAGTTTCCCACTAGTCCTTAACGTGGGGGGTGGCTTTGAGAAGTGAAAAAGTGATCTTTTCCCGGCTAGAAAAATATCCTTCTAGTATATTTAACCATTTATCTACGACATCCACATCTATATGACCCTCAAAGATAGGAATGTCAAAATTAACATGTACATTAAAGGGTGTGGCACTCGCAAAGTAGTTGTTGGAAGTCAATGCATCACCCCTGGGTAGTCACTGAATGATATGGGAATTTTTTTTCATCATCGCGCTCCTCTGTCGCTCAAGGGCTTCTTTGAGCAAGACTTTGATATGATTCCTTGCCCCCTCATCTCTATTTTCATCCACCATGGGAGGCCGTTGGGATTTTTGAGGTTGATCTTGCAAAGGTTCAACCAGATCGAGCCATAACTCCTTATGTATCGACCTTGTTGGGGTCATGCAAAGAAAAATAGAGAAAGATCAGACCGCTCTGATACCACTAACCCAAACTTAAACATGAATGCAATAAATTATAGATATGAACATAAATACAAAGGTGTAGCAACAAACAGAATGGAAATAAATCTAGCTTGGGTGATAATAGCTTATCTATGAGAAGAGATGTGGTGGCTACATCCCTCTGAATGAAGTTAAACTGAGGCTCTAAGACCTATCTATTATTGAGAAACAATGGAAAACCACAAACATGCAAAAACCTAACCCTAGGAGATGAAGAGCCAAAACTGTGGGCCCCTTTTGGGTAAATTGGTACATCAACTTCCCAGGGTTGTAACTTTGGCATACGATCTCCGTTTGGCTATCATAATAGCTTATTTTGAAGATATTGAAGAGAAGGCTAATATTAAATGGGTAAGATAATTTGGGTTTTTCCCAGTCTCTCTGGTTTCCCTAAAAGTGTCATTCAGGGCCTCAAAATGGCTTTGGAAGTTTAGGAACAGAAAACTTGCCAAAAATAGTAAAATGTGCTACAATTAAGGAATCCAAATAATTGAAAGAGATAGTGTTGGGGGTCGAAGTGCAATAGGAGGGTGGCCACCAATATCCACCTGGATCATTCCTCCCCGCTTAGGAAGCAATGGTCCCCATTGCATTGAGTGCCTCCATGACATGAGGAACTTTCTGTTGAACATAGTCCTTGGTGAGATGTTCTGCAATCTCTAATGTGTCCAGTAATGGTGGGAAGCATGGTTGAGGGTAGTGCAAGCCAAGGAATGGAGGGATGATGTTCTCCAAAGAATTTTTTCCCAAAACTTGGTTAATGGTGTAAGGACCATATCGCAGTGGTCTCAGTTTCCTATGGGCTCTTGTAAGGTGCTCTTTTTGCAAACGCGACTAGATTTTTTCGCCCACCTAAAACGTGTGTGGCACCCGATGTTGATCATGTCGCTTCTTGTACTTTGCATTTTCCACATTAGAGCGGCGATATATTGGCCCGTTGGGTAAAGGTGATCTGGGAGTTATATCGAACGAATACTTGACCTCACAGTGCAATGGTAACCATATGGGTGAGGAGAAGATGTCCCTCTATTCTTTCATAACTGTAAACACCTACTTCTACTATGTGGAGGAACCCTTCTTGGGGGGCATGGATGTGGCTATGATCTTCCCCTTACTTTGAGAGTGAATGAGAAAGAAAAAAAAATTCCTGGGCTCTGAGATGATCTTACTCCATTTCTTGGTAGAGATCAAAGGGGTGGCAGTAGGTGGGGCTACCACTAATATCTTATATAACGTATTACCCAAAGAAATAATCATAGAGCAAGGTCTAGACTCATATACAATGTGTTTCTTACACAAGTATGGTTGTCCTAATAATACATCACAAATGTCGAGGCGAGCAACATCACACAATACCTCATCTGTGAATGGCTTGATACTATAGGGAAGGTAGCACTGTTGGCTGAATCGGAGATCTGGTCCATTGTGAAGCCATCGGATGCTGTATGACTGCGAGTGTGGTATGTGGTGGGCCCCAGTATTGCAGCAATAATGCTGCAACTCCCGAAACTCCCTTCTTTAATTTTATCAACCCGATAGTTCGTAACAAACTTGGAAGCGACGGTGTTGTATGCACAAGTACTAGCTCTCGCTGCAGCTATCACTTGGTCAGTTGGCACAAGTCCGCTAGGGCTCAAGCAAACTTCTATGAGCTCTTAGAAGAAGCTTTTTAACTGATGGATGGAAGCTAACTTAGAGGAAGCTGATCTACTTGTAGAAAGAAACTGAAAGCCAAAAAGTAACATAAACCCTAGCAAACCCTAATTCTACCAGCTAGTCCTACTAATGCAGAGGAGAGAATGAAAACTATTAGGAGAGATGCCATTACTTCTATGAAGGTAAAATGCACATGCCTAGGCTATCTCTATTTGAAGGAAACATCTTTTTGTGTTTTCAAATAAGTTATCAGAATTATCATGCATGTGTTTTAACTGGCTTTTTTCTATGCAGCGGTGGATCAAGGAAGGGGAATGCTTGGAAAAGGTTGGGAAGGCTCAAAGAAGGTCTAAGGAGTCCCTAACACCCTTCCGAAGAGTTTCACAAAGTTTGGCTATCTAGCAACCTCACTTGTGAGCTTCTACAGGAAGTCTGCAGGGGTTCTACAAGATGTTTCACGGATTTCTACAGGATGTTCAGGAATTTCTACAGGATGTTCTAAAATTGGATTTTGGAGGATGGGTGAGTGAAAGAGGATGCATGAATGGATAGAGAGGTAGGGTAGGGGTCTGAAATGACCCTGTTACTGATGGATGAAGTGATTAGAGGATGTGGAAAGCTAACTTGACTTAAGGAAAGCTAAGGCAATGGAAGAGCAAGAAGGTAGGGTTACGTGGGCAGAAGAGTAGTTGTGAGACGAGGAAGCTAACTAGGAGATGGAGCAACTGGCTTGGACGAAGCTTAGGTGGATGAGAGAGAGATGGATATGCCCTGCACGGTGTGTACTTAACTGAATCAACCAAATCCTGCACACAATCAAAATCTTAGCTAATCTATCCTAACTATCAACGAAACAAATGAACAACAGATTTATTTCCAAAGAGAACCATGTACAACACTTAATCAAAGAAAAATCCACAAAGGTCCGAACACATGACTAACTTCTACAAATGAATACATTACACCAAAGATTGCATGGTCAAGCAAACTAGTGTTTTTGTTGGGCAGCATTGTTTCTGCAATTCCAGCCCCTGATCCAATAAGGGAGAGGTGAAATTGAGAGTGAAGGCAACCCTATTTCTGGAGCTATATCAATTATTATCCTATCAATCTATTCTACACATCTGAAGCAATTCTATTCCTCAACAATGACCTATTTAACCAACACAACTAAATCTTGCTCAACAAAACCATGTTTCAAATGCATAAAAGGAAAATCACAGTGCTTAAAGGAAAGATAAAAATACAAAGAAGGAGACCCTAGGCTCTCAGGTTGAGCCCAACCCTGAGAGCTATGGCTCCTATAGAAAAATCAGAGCTGATATCAAATCTGACTGCCTCCCATTATCAAAAATAATCACAAGTCAAGAGTTATGCCAAGAATGGCTACAAAAGAACAAAACAGAGCTAGCAGCACTGTGGTGCAGAATATGCAAGAGTTGTTCAAAAGTCCTTTTTGAAAGCTGAGGCCTTAACATTTATACACCATGAGGCCCTAGCTAGCCTCCTAAATCTATGGCACTTGGCTGCCCAAACTGAGTGAACAACTCCTTCCAAGAAATCTATTTGTTTGCCTTCCAGATCCGGTTTTGGTGGCCTTTGGAGCTCAGAGTAGGGGGTGAAGATACAGAGGGAGGCTATTTAATGCCATAGACAACCCCCCTACGAATCCTCAACCCAAGCTTGGTTGTCTCCTAAGTCCTAGCCCATGTCTAGTCGGTTTTGCTCCAACATGTGTCAAAAAATCCTGAAATGAGCACGTGTTAGCCACCTAGGAATAGTGACTACCCTTATTCGTACAAATGACATAAACATACTAAAAAATAATGCATAAGTTATGAAGAATGAAGGATTGAATAAGGGTAATTATGCCAAATGAGCCCAAAATGTTACCAAATTTGGGGCTCATCAGTATGGTTAGTAGGCCTAGCCGCTTCACGACCTCTACTGAAATGAGTTTGTTTTCGCTGCCACTGTCAACAATGAATTGTAGCAATTAACCCTTCACCCACATTTATGAGGGGAAAAGACACTCTCCCTATTGGCTTATAGAGGCTTGGCCCAGTTTTGGAAGAGTTATTTAGCCAAACAAATCCCACAACTACCAGCAGTTTCGGCAACAGCACGCAGAGCATGGACTGAGGTCTCTCTCGAGGTAGCAGGGGAGGGTGCTGGAACCATGTTTCCACACCCTTGGGATGTCTTGATGTGGTCTGGAGTTTTCGCACACCATTCTATGGCTTCGTGCCACTCTGATCTGTGCAGATCCGGACCCCGAATACTCCTTAATACTTATTAATGCATTGTTTATAGATTAAATCTACTTTTTATGGTCTTTAAGCAAACATTTAACAAAATTAACCAGTTCGCGCACTTAGAATAGATACAAATTTCCATAAATTCATATCATAGGCATACACACATAGATAAAATAGTTATATTAACCTTACATTAGCCAGATCCGCAATAACTCAGATTTAATACATAATTTCAGAATCAACTTATCTTTATTCAATTCCTTCACCAATACATCCAAATCCATCCTGCACACTCAGCTGCAGGGGTCTGCACACACGGCTGCGGACTCTACCAGGCCTCTTTTCACATAGATGTAGAGCATCTATCTACCACCCAATACCCCCGACTCAGACTTACAGATGCTTCAAGACTTTTCTTCTCAAAAACCCATTACAACTCAAATCATTTCTACTCCAAAACTAGCTACCCCTAACCATAGAGCCTTGCTCTATTTATACATTTCCATGGTCCACGGACCATGGGTGGGCTGACTCAGCTTACATTTCTTTACATCATCTTTTGGGCAGACAACCATTTGACTTGACTTTTTATAATTCACACTCCGTGAATCCCGCGGAGTCTTTACCCTATCTCTACCCAAAATTTCAGGCTTTGTGCCCCATGTCCATTATGCGGGCCTTCCGCTATCCAACAATCCCCAACACAATCATGGTGACTTGTCCGAAGTCACACGACGGGTGCAGTGATCTTAGCGCATAGATCGGTCAGCAACTTCCACACATCACGTGTTCGTTCCACAAATTCTACTGTGAGCCTTTGTACCTATTCCACGTGAGCCACTGATGCATCTGTATCACTTGCAGTTTCTTGCTCTGTATCACATAATGCCTGCATAAGCACTAACTGGCCTTCAATAGTTGTAGAGACGCTAAACGCTTCATCGAGCCAAGGCTGGATACGTTCTTTAAGCATTTCCTCCTATTGCCGCACCGTGTCAATTTGGGCCTTGAGAGCCTGGGCCTCCTTCATTTTGGGCCTCCTTCATTTTGGCCAATCGCTCTGTGATAGCGACTATCGGTGTAGCCCCTCGAGCTGTGTCATAGACCTGTTGTAACTCGCGCGCCTCAGTTTCCACTCATTGTATGGTTGGGTCCTCCTAGAGGGATGTGAGCATAACGAGACACTGATCTAGTAGTCCTGAGAATTTGCAGACAGTGCCCCTCATTATATCCAATCCGGCTTGAATTTCACCGTGGCACCGTTCTCGATCTTCTGGAGGTGTGGGTGGCTCTACCTTGAGTCTGAGCTCTACAATTTCTAAAGTTAGTTCCCCCTGGTCTTTTGCAGCCTCCTCTTAGGTCGTACGAAATCCAGTGGCCATGTGTTGAATCTTGGTAGGTGTTGGAAGGTCTCCGGGGATAGCTAGCTCTAGTACCATGCTTCATGCCTCCATCACAGCTTGTTCTACTTCTCGGTAGTGTGCGGCCAAGTCATCGTGCTAGAGAGTAACCTGTTCTAACTTTGCCTTCTGCTCTATCAAGATGTGGAAGGCGCGACCTTCCCTAGCACAAATCTTCTTAGTTACTTCCTCTTGTAGTTGGTATAGTGTTTCTGTGGACAGGGCGGCCAGATTTAATCCCCAACTATGTTCTTCACCTGTGGCTTCGGCTAGGACAATGCCTGCTGGCAATAGTAAGATGTTTGGCAAGTGCGTGCATACCATCTGCTCGGTGGTAGCTGTATCTTCTACTAGATGTATGGTTCCCCTGCCCATGGATCGCACCTGTAATGCCTACAACTACACTTGAATCTACCCCAACATAGTTGTCTGCTCAGTGATTAGTTCTGTCGATGCACTAGTGGAAACATTACTTGCTGGCTAGCTTCTATCAAGGAATTCTTGCTGCAAAGCCTTCGCTGTTTTGGAATTTTTTCGTGTGGTCGGTGATTACTTACCACACGGCCTCTTGATGTAGTCTTACATCTCCGTTTCCTATTGTGGGTCCTGTTCCAAGTCCATTTCCTGATCTACGTGGTTCTCTTCTGCTGTCGGGTTGTTGGTAGCCTCCTGCTGCGAAGTGGCCTGTTGTTCCTCACGTGTCTTTTCTGCCAGTTGAGTGAGTTGCTGTTGGCGTTCCTTCTTCTGCTATTGTGCTACCATCTTTTCGAGAACGACCTTGTCTGGGGCGTGCCATTCTAGAGGCCATGCTGCTAATACCGCGTAAATGGCATCATCTGTTGCAATGAATGAAAGTGTGACCCATGATCGCTTTGGATCCTTTCGCGCTCAGATATACAAGTGATGCATGTCTTCTTTGAACTCGGTCATGCTTTGGAAATTATTGTAGATTGTGGGAGACATCCATAGTCTTCGAGCAATCCGTGTTCATATATTCCCTTCCATGGAGGTCCAAAAAGCAGGGATTTCAGAAACCCTTGTTGCGTACTTTGTAGCCCAGAGCAAAACATACTACACTGCTTCAGGTAGGCTATCATCAATGCTGGGAAACTGGCTCTCCTGCGGAAGTTCACCTATAACCAGAAGGATTGATAAGAGCAACCATGCATAATGAAATGTCTTACCTTTGTCCTGTGCTTCTTAACAATTAGTCAGAAATTCGTCACATAAAAACTGTGCCCGATTGAACTGGAGCCCTTCGGCACATTGCCCCACCAGCGTAATGACAAGAGCTGGCACCTCATCTGTGCGACACGTCCTCATGAGTTTACTAGCTAGTAGCTGAGTGGCGACTTGTACTGTGTGGTCGTTGATGCTTGCTATGACATACCCACACTTTCCTTTTTCCAGCTGGTATTTCACCTTCATTGTTTTGGTGAGGCCTACCTCGCTACTTGTTCTTGCTATGTCTGTGGGGCTGTTCCCTTTAAGTGGCAGGTGAGTAATTCGGTGGATTAAGGCAGCTGTGATCAGAATAAGCTCTTCCAACTAGAGATATCCATCATGTATGACACAGAGCAGCTGTCGAATCACAACTATGGTGATGGTCGCACGGTGATAGTGAGGTATCCACCTTAGATTCAGTAATCCCGCCTTCTCCACACCTAGTAACCACTTCTGCGGCAATAATCTGTCTTCGGCCAATTCAGGGAACTTTTCGCTGTTTGAAAGGTCCCAGTCTTCAAATTTGATGCTTGGAATGCACTCCAGCAGCAACCCCTTGAACCTTATTTCATCCAGAAGAAGCGGGGTCTTGAGCATAATCTTTGCGGCATCTAAGTCCTTTAGTGTCTTGGTCATCCCAGTCCACGGAGAGAGATATGAAGGTAGTGACAGGAATTGGAACGCAGGGTCTTCTTCCTCAGCCTGTGCATCGGTCTGATCAATCAGGGCTTATAGATCGTCATTGTCCTTGTCGGGTTCAGTGGTAACTACTTTACCCTTATCAACTGTTCACCTTTTGTTGAATCTTGGTGAGGCCCAGACTGTCCCTATCATTTGCTTGTTCCTCCTGGGCTGTAGTGTGTGAGGAGACTTTGGAACTTCGGGGACCTGAGTCATGTCCTTTGGCTCTTCCTGATTTAGGTGCAGTTCCTCTGCGAACCGTGCTCAGGTTCTGGCCATGGTACTCAAGGGGTGCCTGGTAGCCGAGTGCTCACTACTCCTTAGTGGTTAAAATCACCAATATTCCAGTGTCGTCCACAGATTATGAGATAAGTACATAACTTTGAAAAAATCCCTTCCCTCCTTTTCCACTTTAGTAACAGTGTCTAGACGGCAGATCTTTGCGGATCTAGTTCGGAACTCTTACCCTAATGTCCTGCCGCCCACTCCTCCCTAATGTAACCCGACTTTCTTGTCATGAATAGTGTTGCTAATGGTCATCTTTCGACTTTTCCCCATGGTAGCACAATCCTTCGGTCACAGCTGCGATCTTGTGGAGTGAGTGACTTGGTAGAGAACCTTTCTACTGTGTCGGCTTCCCGCAGACTTGTTTATAGTCCCACACCTTCTTTCAACTGCTTGGGGTGTTGAGACTGTATTTTCTACCGCTAGTCAGGTGTTCGCACCTTTGGTGCAATTTCTCAAGTTCCTTGCTAGACTGGGCTGCGAGCACCTCTCGAGCGCCTAGGTGGCCATTCTTTCGGTAGGAACCATTATGGGGGGTGTGTTCTTCCGTAAGTGCATGTGCAACCATGATAGTAGGGTTACAACTCGTTCCTGTGCTGTGGGATATCCGACCGAGCCTAATCTCCTTATGTGCAGGCTGGCACAACTATCGGGGCCACTGTGAAATGCCATTCTGCTGAATCTGTCACCTCTTAGCGCGTCGTGCTTCCTTCACCATACGCATCGTTTATTGATGTCACGGGGCCTGCGGCTACCCTACCTATTCTGGGCTCCCTTCTGTCATCGATTACAGGCCCATCAAACCCACGGTATCTGTAACTTCCCATTGGGTTGTTTTATCGGGCGGCCGTTGTGAGTGCATCCCCCTGGTTCCCTGCTGACTCTGTCACCGGATGTTGGAGAAATAGTTTTTTGTGGTGGCTTTGGGCTATTAATTCCAAGCTGGTTGTGTGTCTATCCAACATACCCCTGTAGGCTATGCTGGTGATGGATGCTTACCCTATTTTTCTCTCCTATCCATGTGCGTGCCTGCCTCTGACATCCGCGCCATTTCCATCGCATCTTCCAAACTAGACCCTTTTCTAAAGCCATGGTTTCTTGTGGTGCCTCCGTGGATACTTCCGGCGGGTTTGTTCTCCCCTTCGTTGATTCGCACTGATCACCTGGTTCTTTTGTTTTCGTGACAATCTAATCATTTGGCTGCTCCTTTCCCCTATTATCACCATCCTGTTACAATTAGTGTGGTTACCTCATGTAGGTGGTTCTGCCATCGTTCAATCCCTTCATCTGAGTATGATGGGCAAGAAATATCACAGTCCCATGAGAGTCTACCATCCATTGTTTGATTTACCCTATCTTGATCTTGCGCTGTGATATGGTAGATACAATCCAATTCACCATCACTGTCTTCATCAAGCACTGGCTCAGTATAGCGCACCCCTTCAGCTAGATCCAACAAAACCACTACACGGAGACATTTCTTTTCGAATACCATTTTTCATTTCTTGAGGCTAATGAATCCATTCATATCCATTGCCTAATCTATCCCTAACAATGCAGGATATGGGTTACTGTCATCCAAAATTTCTATGACCTCAAAATACGTTTGTGTGCTAGCATCGTCGATGTCTATTGTAACCCCGTGCAATCTTCCCATGGGCAGGATCGTTTGTTGGTTAGGCATCCGTAATTGGATCAGGGACCATTGTAGTGTGGGCCTGCCCATACTCTCCCAAGTTTTTTTTGGTAGGACATTTGCATCGGACGCAAATCCAAAATGACCTAGTCCATCTCATAGTTTCCAATCTAGACAGTGGATCACATTTCTCGCCCGGTGTGTAAAGCATGTTTTCCTAACTTTTGGACCATGAGCGGTTCATTTGCTCTCATGCATCTACTTATCAATTCTTGCAGTCCCTTCACCGCTTTAGCATCCCTGAGTAACTTCATGCATGTTTCCAAAAAGGTGGTTAGCATAGAAGTATCCTTCTCCGGTCCCAATTGATCCTTACTGCCCGAAGTAGAAGCTTTCATGAAGTTCTTCTTAGCTTCCATAAAGGTTTCTTTCGCATGCTCCAAGTCAAATTCTGGTTGTTTTAAGGGGGCCTTATGGACCCATGTATCCTCCTCTAGCTTCTTCCCTTTATCTTCCCTCATAGCAGCGCCACTTCTAAGCATCATATTCATGTTAGGATCTTTCGCGTGGGGTTCAGCCTTCATCATTTGGATGTTCTGAGTAGGGTTAGCCGAAATCACCCCATTTTCTCACATTTGAGCAATCAGCGTGGGGCAATCGACTGCTTCATGATCAAATTGGTAGCAGTAAGGGCAACAGGCTTTGGTCGGGATCGTGAAATCACACGTGTAATGCCCTGGTCCTCCACGATTATAGAAAATTAATTGTCGTCGTCCCCATCCAGGTCCCATTCCCTCGCTACCCCGTCCACGTCCTTTGTATTCTCCTCGCACGAGTGGTGCAGCGGGATCCTGCCCGCGCACCTCCATTTGCATCTTATAAGCAGGTGTCCGATCCATCAACATCTCGTAACTGTGATAATTTCTTTCATCATGGCCCATCATCCTACAGAAGTTGCAAAATAATTGTGAAGGGGGGGGGTTGTCTTAGGTTTGGCAATAGATGACAATTATCTGTGTCATGCTTTCCTCCGACCTGATAGATTGCGCACCAGAGTGCAGGCACCGTGCTTAGCCTAGCTTGTAACCCTGGTCGCAATGGTGTTGGTCCCCCCCTGCCGCATAGTTCGAAAATATCGAACAATGGTCCTTATCGTGGCCTTGGCCCTTACATTTGATACACCACACCTCTTCCCCTACTTTTGTCCGAGGCACCTACCCTTGTTTCAAACTTTGCATTTCTAGACAAAGGTTTTGTATTTTCACTTGGATTTGTTGTACCCCCAACCCTGGATCCTATATTGGGGTTTCATACAACCTCATTATTGTCTCCAATGCTTCATCTTGGGTTGAGATCTTTTGTTGTGACAGAGCCATCCTCAGATATGGTGTTAATGATGTGACAAACCAAGCGCAGAGTTGCGCATCTGATAGTGTCATGTTTGCCTCATGGATGGTGCTTTTCAACCTCTGATCCAGATCCCACAGGGTTTCAACAGGAAACATTGCAATTTCCTTGAACCCAATAATCGACTGTGCTTCTAACTTTGGTCTACCAAATTCCTTGTTTAGCGCATCTTGGATTGCTACTATTCCCTCATTTGGATGATCGCTTGAGTATTTCATGTACCAGGTCAATGCGCGATCCTCCAGTGCACTAACCAAGGTAGCCTTTTTGATTTTATCATCTCTGATGCCTTGAGCGTCCCAAATAGACCTTATCACAAACCAGAACCAGCTTAGTTCCTCATTTCATACACCCTTACATATTGCCAGCTAGACTGCGCTCACCATTCCAACTTTTGGTGGAGGAGGTGGGGGTGGTTATTATAGACATTTTTGGGCACTGTAACCCCAATCATAAATGTCCATAAACCAAGGGCTCCTAATTCCCTAAAGGTGTTGTTCCAACCCCTAAAAGGACAAGGTCAACTGATTACAACATCTCCCAGAAGTTCTCCATGAAAAACTACACAGAACTGGTCAAAACTGGACAATTTCACCTGCTCCATGGTCAAAGTGCATTGCATCCCACCTGAAAACACATAGTAGGTGCGATGCATGTTGAAAATCCCTTCTATGGGGTGCGATGGGCAAGAGTGGAGAAATGGAAGGGTCAATCGCAAGGTGGAGGATCATGGAATCTTCCAGAAACTTCTCGTGTGACACTTGCCTCTCCGCATTCGCCCAGGGATGAGTAAGAGATCATCAATCTCCAAGTGGAATCAAGGACTATCATAGAGAGGACACTAATCAAATCTCAAAATTTGACTCATTCCCCTTGCAAACATCTATATATGGATCCCTCATCCCAGAGATCCAAAGGCTGGAATTTTGTATGTTGTAAGGAAGTGTTGTTGGTTTCTTGGTGCAATATCATAGTGTTGGGTGATCTAAGCTTTTCATGAGGTGAAGAAGGGCTTTCTTGCTGAGAGGATGATGTTGGGTCAGAACAATTGGTTGTAATCCTCTTTGCTCTTTCTTGATTATCAATAAAGCTATTTAAGTTTTCCTCCACATTCTTGTATGATTGATGATTTATGCATTTGTGTGGTCAATATATATTTGGTCCTATATTGTTTATGATAATAGATCTATGTTGTTGGTTAGTGTTATGCTGCTTTGATTCTATAGGTGCTCTGTGAAGCTAGGTAGACAAGGAAGCGAGTAGCAAAGATCTATCAGAAGGGAGAGGAATCGAGCAAGGAACCAAGCACAAGACAGAGGTTGGTCTCCTCATTCCCCTCTTATCTATTTCTCATAAAGGAAAACAAAAGTAGTTTTAGTTTGTTTGTTTCTAATGTAGCTACCAACCTTAGTGGGATTAGCAGCTCTGCATAGACACTAGATTTCCCGATAACAAAATGGCGACTCCACTGGGGAGCGAATAGATTGTTTGCTTATCTACATTTTTTTACTTTATAAACTTATAGACGGAGCCTGAAGTCAAGCCAGCTAGCCTTCGAACTGCATTTGCTATGTAAGTGAAAAGTAGATCAATGCTGCTTCAGTCTATCTCCGGGTTTTTTTTATGAATTAAGCAATTGATTTACAAGCTCCCTAATTGCCCTTGTGGTGGCTCGAGTAACCTCCGTAGATCTACCCCTGTGATTGATTTATTGATTACCACTTGCTCGGCCTAAATCCCTGAACTGAGCTGCAAACTGTGACCCAGAACCCAGCTAAACTCTCGTCCCTAGTCCATCGCACTATGCCTTCTTTGAAACCTGAATGCATCTCACTTCCCGAGTGTAGTAGGTGCATTGCATTTTAGTTTCCCTGTGCTATAGGTGCACTGATAAGAACTCTTCTGCTCTTAGATTTTGGCTTCTGTGTTCATGCTTTTCAGCTCTATTCAAGAGTTTTGCTGCTTGTAGTTAGTACACCTTTGTTGAAAACCCCTTCCTTGCCATTATTCTGCCTCAATTGTGCAAAGAACTATAAATGTTTTTATGTATTTTGAGTCATTTTCAGTTTTGCTTTACGAAGAAGTAGCGTAATTATACTGTCCTTTCTTGATTTGAAAGTGTCGCAAGTGTTGTTTTCAGTCATAGAAGAGAATCTGATTGTTCTTGATAGTCGATTACACTGTTACTCTTGTATTTGATTTGAATTAGTAGCTTTTCAAGTGTCGAAAGCAAGTTTTCAATTCCAAATAACAAAGTTTCATCATTGTCCTCATTTTGTCTTGAAAAGAAACTTGTTAGTAATGTTGCTTTGAAAAATAATTCAGATTTGCACTTAGCTTTCTTTTTATCATTCACACATTAAGAAGGCTGAAAAAAAATACATGCATGTGCATTTGCATTTAGACTGTTTTTTGGTTTGATTTAGGACAGTGAATATAGTGTATGCTCTTTGCTCTTTGTTGAAAGAATGCCATCTCTCTTTCCTTAGAAGCTAGGATTTTCATTGCAAAAGGAATATTAAATGATTGTTTATCATCTTAGATTGCATTTTAGGAATTGTACATCTACATCACGCGGTGAACCTGAAAGGAAAATTTCTTAAGAAAGATCAACTATGAAATAAATTTAATGAATCTAAAAATGCTTTGGAACCTAACAAACAACATTTAGAAGTCTAGGCTAGAGACGTATTCTGGTGTCGTAAAGCCTGGTAACTGTTGTTTTCACTGTTGGTTGGGTGATTCCTCCACTTTCAGACGATAAGTGCCAGTATGGACTTGTGCTCCCATGTACCGTCGAGTATATTTTGGGAGACCACAATAGGCTATATCCTTTATCCATAGGAATTCGTGTCTCCCGCCCTATCGATCGCAATGCACTGAACACAACATTGGGGAAGATTGACTGTCGTACCATAAAATGTATTCTACAGTTTTGCGATTGGTTTGGTAATCCCTCTGTCTAGATTTTCAGAGCAGTCCCTTTCGTTCCTTTCTAGACTCCTTAGCAGAAAAGGTCCATTTGAGCACTTGTCACTTCAGGCTCATTAAAAATCGAAGGTGACTAGAGTCATCTTTTGTTTTTTCTCGACTCTTAAAAATTGAAAAGGAAAGTTGTGTCAAAGCGTCTAAAATTAATCTAATTCGGAAACATACTTCCCCTTGATTTTTAGTTGATCGAGTAATCCACAATCGTGGAAGAAAGTCAATTAAAACCCCGTCATTCGCGGAGGCTTATGAGTCAACCATCTTTGTCTCTAGAGTCGAAGCTGTTACGAACAAAGTGAACTCGTTTAACCAGTTCCAAATCCCCTGGTAAAGTTAGAACAAGTGTTCAAACACCATCAAAGACTCCGGTTACTCCAAACATTTCTAGCATCCCTGCCTTTACAGAAGAAGTTCAGCAGCCACCAAAGGACAGTAGAACTGATCCTAGTGTGAAGGTAAACACTTGTATTACTGAACCAAATCCATCTACAGCTAATTCGGAAGGTGTTACTCCCCAAAATTTGTCGCTGCAGATTCTATACCTTCTTCGGCACCAGAAATATTTTACAAACCTGACGGTCTACCTCTTCCACCTAGTCTGATTGCTATAGAAGAGATTGTGAAGGATCCTCCATCTAGTACTCCATCACTATTTGGAGTCGGGATCACTCTATATCCTTCTTCATCAGAAATTGGTCTACCGTCATCGGAAGCTCTTGTAGAATCGCTAGGAAATCTTTTGGATAGACTAGAAATGTCTGAACAATCGTCGACATCTAGGACTATGTCATCTGACACAGCGATGGCACAACTCCTGTTGTCACTCCAACAATGTTCACCGGCATACCATCTGGCCCAACTAGCTCTCAATAGTTAGACGGGGCCCACTCAGGGGATATTTCGACAATATGGTCAGTTCCTGTTTGTTCATCTGGAATAGTATCCGGGAACCCTTATGTTGAGTCTCAGCAAATTGATCCTTCAGGGTGTCAATTTGGGCAGTCCGGTCCTCAAGGGAAAACAATTCCTTTAAGTACCGGATTACCACCGTATGGGAGGCAGTATACCCATTCATTGTCTCCTCCGGGAGGAAAACCATAGTAGAGTTCACAAAAAAATCCAAGTTATGCTGGAATTACATCTAGCGGTTGGGTGCCAATACTGCCTCAACAACCAAGAGTTGTATATTCGATGCAACACTATTTACCTATGTCAAATATACCAACTACGCCGGCTATTGTGACAGTGTCGCAAGTACAAGTGTTGCTTGTTGTATGCCAACCTCAGGTTTCTCAGGTTGTAATGCAACAGCCTCTTGTCCCTGCAACTCAACCACAATCGCCAACTAGTGGAATGACACAGGCCCAAACGGGTACAATTACTCCTCATCTTGGTCAAACAGTCAGTATTGGAGAACAAAACATGGCTTCGCAACCATGGCTGGTGCAATACCAACAAATGCAATTCCAACAAGTATACCAAGGATCTGAGCAACAAATCTTTGCAAATAGTGGGCAGCCGTATATTCAAAACGGTCAAAATCAACCATTCTACAATGGTTATGCCCATCAACCTTACCAAAGTTACCAGCATCAAATGCATTATGCTGGTATGCAAAGGCCAACTACTCAGGCAATCCCATCTTATCTTGGGTATGCTTCGCCAAACCTGAATCAACAGTTACCCTTCCTGACAACTTTTGAGTTACCGGATCTAAATTGGTTAACGAATGATCCAATTGCTTACGCCCCTTGGTGGCTAGCGATTCTGCATAAACTTTCGTCAGATATTCCTAAATTTAATGGAAATCCGGGTGAAGACCCATCGAATCACGTGATGACATTTCATCTGTGGTGTTCATCAAAAACCCTAAACGATGATTCGATTAGGCTTCGCCTTTTTCAGAGGACATTAATTGGTCTAGCAGAAAAATGGTATATTGAGTTACCCAGAGCTTCGTTTGACAACTTCAGTACCCTAGCCACAACCTTTTTAACCCATTTTCAATTACCCATAAGGTACGAAACAGGAATTAAACTTATTACCAATTTCAAACAAACAACGGCCACTCATATATCCGATCATAATCATCAGTGGCGATGTCGTTGTAGAAAGGTAAAAACGTATGTTCCTAATTAGCTTTTAGCTGAATGGTTTATTAAGTCATTATTACCTTCCATTACAGAAGATGTGGCAAAAGGAGGAGTCATCACTGAAGAGCAAGTCATTGCTTGTGCGCAATATTTAGACTTGATTTATACCTAGTCTCGCACGCTCTACGATAAAATCCCTGATGCTCCCAGACCAGAATTTTCCATCCCTCCTCCTCCTAAATCAAACAATGACTCTCATGCTGTCGATGGCATGATTGGTACGACAGACACGAAATCGACAAAGGCTACATCTAAAAAGGCCTGTAAGATTTCCAGTCAAAATGAAAAAGAATAACTTCTTGCCCCGAAAGTAAATGCCATCTCGACTGATAAAGGCAAAGAAACCAAGCAACCAAGAGGCAAGAAGAAAAACAAAGGGAAGAAGAAGAAACAGGAGGAATAATCACCTGAAAATTCTTCTGCAAACCCTCCTGAAGATAGGAAACCAAAAAATCCATGCTTAATATGTGATGAGGATCATTGGACAAAAAATTGTCCACATAAAGCTGAGCTTAAAATATTCTTCAAGAATTCAAAAACCTCGGCAGTATTGACTGATCTGTTTCCAAATCCAGGGACAAATCTGGTTGCTAGTGAAAATGCTTCCTCGTCCCAAGTACTGATGTTGTTAGTTTCAAAATAGCAAAATGATGCTTTGATATCGACAAGGAACAAAGATTATGGGAATCCACAGCTGTCGAGCAACAAGGATAAAGATCAACCTAGTAGTTCGACAATAACTTCAACAGAAGTTGCATCGCCCATCATTCCAGAGCTAACAGTAAAACCACCAAAGGGAGTAGTACACAAGTCGACATTTAATCCTCGTGCCAGAGCAGCACAGCATTATAATATAGTGGAAGATCTGGCCCAATCGCCATCCGCTATGTTGACACTTGAGGTACTGCAAAATTGTCCATCCCAAAAGCAGGTTTTATTATTAGCTATAGGTGGGATAGACCCAAAGGATTCTAATCTTGTGTCCTTTAATCATAAAGGATACGATCCTCAGTTACCAGCTCAAATAGCTTTCCTCATTCAAGTGAAAGACCTCAACAAAACTGTTCATCGAACAATTATTGATGAGGGGGCATCCACATGTATTATGTCGACGAGTTGCTGGAAAACTTTAGGATCTCCAACCTTGTCGTGATATTCGACAAAATTAAAAGCATTTGATGGACGAACGTATACCCCATATGGTATTCTAAGTAACTTGCAAGTTGAAATAGGAGGGGAAACAATAGAAATAGATGTCTAAGTAATTGACGGAAACCTCGATTACAACATCCTACTGGGAAGACCATGGATATATGCTATGGCTGCAGTTGTGTCGACCTACTTTAGGAAGATTGCATTTCGCTTTCAAGGAGGAATTACAATCATCGACCAACAAACATTTCTCCCCAATAGTTCCCAAGTTACGGGAAGCATTCCGGTGATCCATGGAAGCCCCCATACGCTTCAAAATATCGGAGTAGGCCTACTAAAAGACCCTATATTAATGGGGACTTTTGCCCTCCAACCTCCAATCAATTTGACGGAAGTGGCGACGGTAGGAACCTGCAATATGATATCTTCGATTCAAAAGATCTCAGAAAACGATATTAACATGGATCATCCTCAAGTATTTCCTCCAAGCCCAATAGAAATATTGTAGCAATCAATGTTTTCATCATGGGAGGCAGACCCGAATCAATGCTCATCAAGCATTTGGATAGATAGGTCTAAGGAATATAGCACCCCTTTAGATCCTTGGTTGCAAGTGCATTACACCGACGAGGGAATTGTTCAGTCAATGGTAATTGAAGGGGCGCCATGGGAAGATTACCACCATCGTTCCCATCTTCCGGATTGTCAAGAAGATAGTCCTGATGACCTTCATCATCCTTCAGTTTTTGATTTCCTATCAAATACTCTAAACACGGTGGATTCCGAGCGAAACTTGTCCAATATTGAAAATACTATCACCATAAATATCTCGACCAAAATGGATGTTGTAGAGAATATTTATGTTGGAAAATGTTGTCTCCTTCAGAACTGGAAATAAATAATGCTCCTTTTCACGAATTCAGAGATGTCTTTGCTTGGTCATATGATGAAATGCTAGGCATTGACTTGAGTATAGTTGAACATGAAATCAAGATGTATCCAGATGTCAAACCAGTAGGACAACAGCTACAGCAGGTGCACCCCAAGAAAGCCGCTGCCATCAAGGTAGAAGTTGAAAAGCTTCTCCATGATGGTTTCATTTACCCAGTTCCTCTAACCAATTGGGTATCGAACATTGTTCCTGTGATGAAAAAAAAAGGAACAATTAGAGTGTGTGTCGATTACAGGGATGTAAATCAAGCTTGTCCAAAAGGCAACTATTCTACACCCTTTATTGATCAAATAATTGATGAATGCGCCAGATGTGAAATATTTTCATTCATGGATGGATTCTCCAGTTACAATCAAATAAATATCCACCCACAGCACCAGTCAAAGACTGCATTTTTTTGTCCATGGGGCACATTCGCATATCGCAATTTACCCTTTGGTTTAAAGAATGCAGGGGAAACATTTCATAGGGCAATTAATTATTCATTCCATGACATAAAAAACATTGTTCAACCATATCTCGACGTCATTCCGGCTCATTTGTGAAAGCGGACCAATCATCCGCAGCATTTGAGAGCGATATTTCTACGTTGCTGACACTACAAGATACGACTCAATCCACACAAACGTGTGTTCTATGTTAGTTCTGGTCATTTTCTTGGCTTTGTAGTCTCAAAGGATGGGATTCGTCTCGACCCATGTAAGGTTCAGGCAATCATAAATTTGCCTCCACCTTCAAATTTGCTTCAGATTCAGAAACTCCAAGGGAAAGCAAACTTTCTGAGGAGGTTCATTCCAAATTACGCCGAACTTGCTAAAGGTTATACACATCTATTGAAAAAGGAAGTGCCCTTCGTCTGGGATCAGGTTGTGCAAGCTTCCTTTGATGCTTTAAAAGAATCCCTAATGAAAGAATCATTAATGTACGCTCCTGATTATCAAAAATACTTTAACCTGTATCTAGCTGCAGCGGATACAACCATCGCAATGGTTTTAGTTGAAGAAGACAATGGAATTCAACATCCTATATATTATTTAAGTAGGAACTTAAATGATACAGAAAGCAAGTATTCCTATGTTGAAAAGCTGGCACTCGCAGCTGTTCAAGTGATACAGAGATTTCGACACTATATCCTCTTTCGAAAAACTACCGTTCTGTCATATTGCAACCCATGACTTATATATTATTGCGACAGTTGCTGGGGGGAAAATATTAAAAATGGATAGAAATTCTTCAATAGTTTGACCTGGAATTTGTAAAATCCAAGTCAAAGAAATCCCTAGTTTTCACGGAATTACTATTCGATCTCCCATCGTCGTCCAACGATGAAACATCAGAAGAAACAATCGTGGATGAATCTTTGTTCCTGATATCTTCAAGCAATCTGTGGTATGGAGATATAATAATCTATCTCCAAACCCAAAAATATAAGCCTAATTCGTCCCACTCAAAACAAAAACGTATTCGATACCAATCAAAAGACTACATGATCATTGGTGATATGCTTTACCGTCGTGGTGTCGATACAGTTTTGAGGAGGTGCCACCATGAGGAGGCCGAAAAAGTCTTGAATGACTGCCATTCAGGCGCGTGTGGGGGGCATCAATCTGGTTACGCTGCGGTGCAAAATTTTTTATGAGCAGGATACTTCTGGCCAACAATGTTCAAAGATTGCATAACTGCAGTCAGAAGTTGCCATGCATGATAAATTTTCGATAACAAAACTAGAAGACCACCTGCACGTCTATAGCCAATAGTCGTTGTTGGGCCATTCACCAAATGGGGAATTGATTTCATGACATGTAACCCGACCACGACCGGGGGCATGGGTATATCATAGTCGCTGTAGACTATTTTACCAAATGGGCCGAGGTGATGCCTACATTAGATAACACTGGTGAAACAACTGTCGTTTTCTTTTTCAATCATGTAGTCATCAGATTCGGCGTTCCACAGGCTATAGTCACAGATCATGGATCGTATTTTCGCAATCACATGATGGTTGAATTGGCTGCCAAATTAGGGTTGTCCCACGACAGCTCTACTCCATATTACCCGCAGGCCAATGGACAAGTTGAAGAAATCAACAAGGTCCTGAAGCGGATGCTGCAAAGGATGATTGGATTCCACAAAAGGAGTTGGCACCTGATTCTGTACTCAGCCTTGTGGGCATACCGAACATCAGTAAGGAATGCAACCGGGTTTACACCCTTCCAACTGGTGTATGGCCTAGAAGCAATCTTACCAGTTCAGTGTGAAATCTCGTCCCTCAAACTTGCAGTCAACCTTCTCCCCGGAACTTCAGAAGAGGAGGCTCATTTCTTGGAACTAATACAATTGGATGAAACCCGTCATGATGCCACTTTGGCTATCGAAGCCCATAAGAAACAAGTCAAGGCGCAGTTCGAGAAGAATGTCAAACCCGTGTCTTCTCAGAAGGTGACTTGGTCTTACTTTACGACCAAGAATCCGATAAATTGGGGGCAGGTAAATTCAAGTCTTTATGGATGGGCCCCTATATTGTTAAACGTGTATTAGCAAAAGGAGCCTACGAGTTAATGGATTATGATGGGATTCTACTGGCGTAACCCCGTAACGGGTTGTACCTTGAGCATTACTACGCATGATGCAGTGTAGTAACCCATATGCTTTTGTTACATTTTTGTTTTCGCTAAGAGTAATTGTTTCGGTCAAGTAATCCACTTTTTACATTTGTCACAGATGTCGAACCTATTGGAATCTTTTGTTGGATATGCCGACGGAGCAAGTCGTAGTTCGTGGAACCTATCTTCTGTGGCCTGGGCCATTTTTTATCCAAGCGGGGAGTTAGTAAGTTTCAGAGGGGTATGTATTGGTCGGTCAATAAATAACATCGCTGAATATAGCGCGTTGATAGAACTTCTCTCTGATTCCATCACACATGGCATACGCCGACTTGTCGTGAGGTTAGACTCACAGCTTGTCATACTACAACTCACTGGTATCTACTTCGTCCGAAATCTAGCTATCTATTGCATGTTCCTAAGGGTCAAGATTTTGGAAAGGAAATTTGATTTTATTCAATATCAGCATATTTCCAGAAGTCTAAACACAGTTACAGACTTATTGGCAAATTATGTGTTAGATAGACATTTGCAACATTTATAAAAAGAATCATTTCATCAATATTTGCATCAGGATCATGTAACTTAACCAAAATAAAACTCTGAAAATCAAAATATATATATATATATATATATATATATATATATATATATATATATATATATATATATATATATATATATAATTGTTTATGGTTTACACATAATGTTCTGTAACCAGGACAAAATTGGTCAAATGACCCAAAACTCCAAATGCTAGGGGGCACCCTAGTCTAATGATGCTGGTGATAACAAGTCACCGCCTGTGCAATCATGCGTAAAAGCCTAGTCCATCGACTCGGCACTCCAGTAGTATGTCGCTGCAACATCAGAGGCACCTTGTCAGTCCTCACATCTTGAATGGCAAGAGTGAGGCCCTCGACCTGATCCTGTAATGTTGAAAGAGTCTCAGCCACATCAAGGTTGCGAAGGATAGCCCTTCCCACAGCCTCTCCTGCTGGAGGGACAGCTGGCCCTGTCAGGCGTACTACTGGCCGAACTGGTCCAACATCTGCATGAGCGCATGAGTTCTGATTAGTCTTGATAGAATAAAGAACAAGGAAATTATAAAGAGAAACGATAAATAGAGATATGGTCAAAGAATTTACCAATGGTACCCCACTGCTCGCTAGTCGACAGTACCAACTCCAAAGCTCCAACAAACCAAAGTTCAAATGAAATGGTAAAATGAGAGGTAAAAACCACTTTTAAATTACTTTTCACGTAATTCAAGTAAAATATTAGTGTTTTGACTCATTTTTCAAACATATATTGTTCATTGCTAACTATTTTGATGAAGCAATTGAGCAGGCAGTACAACCTTTGGAGGAACAAAAGTTATTAATAGTAAAATCAAGAAAATAAATGACCATTATATCGAGCAGTTTTAACGCGGAATTCAAGCTCGTTAAAAAATAAACATAAGCAATGAGCAAGTGTTCCCCCAGCGTTTAATCTCATTAAAAAATGAACCACCTTCCGGTAAATAACCATCATGAATGTATTATCATCATCCTTTGAAGCCTTGGTCGTGTTCTCATCATAACCTCCACTCTGTACTGGCCGATCATTCACCTCCACTTGATTGTTTACCCCTATTGAGGAACATCTGCAAAGAGTGATCCTGTTAGCCATCCTTGTGACACTGCCGTGATTGGAAAATTCCAAACCTTACCTGGAATCAGCTGCTACCCGAATCTGCCACTCGTTCCTCAAAAAACGAGTCTCCTTTAAGCTCTTTTCAACTGACTCGTAAAATATGAAAAGATTGTCGAGCCATTGGCCTCTCTAGCTCGTTAAAGTGATCAGAAGTGCTATCCTTCCTTTAGATTTTAATCTTTTTGGACCTGAGGGATTATTACACGAAAAGATCGAGTGCTTGTTTTGCTCGGCTCATTAAAATTACCGAAAATTCATCCCTTTTGTATTATTTTATACTTTTTCAGACTTAAGGGATTAGATGACGAAAAAGGATTTTTGGGGTTTCCTTTACGTCCCTTTTCAGACTCTCTAAAATTGAAAAGGACCGATTTATCTTTGTCGGTAAACTCGTTAAAACCAAATAGCGACAAACTTGTCCATATAGACAAGAACGAGTTTCACTATCGCAGGCTCGTTAAAACATAGCGATGGGTTTGCCTGAAGGGAAAATTATAGAACAAGAATATGTTATCCTCCTCAAGCTTAACAAAAATAAAGAGGTACTGGTCAGCAATGATTGGGGAAAAATTGGGAAGAAAACTTGAAGAAACTTTGTTTGTAGCAAGTCACTCTTGAACATGACACTTTCACTCTGCATCCGAGTCGAGTTGGGTTGTTCCATTCACTGGTCACATTACCATGGTTCCATCACACCATCCATATTTGGGGTTAATGCTACCAATCCATCATGTCAGTGTCACTGATATGTTCAAGAGAAGTCGCTCAGAGAATTCACCTGTGTCTCACCCACTGCAATACATTTACGCTCCATTCTTTCATGACCACCACCCTAAACCTTATATCACCAGATCGTTTTCACCTCCATTAGAATAATTTGCTCTGTCCCATATCATTGATGTGGGATTCACTAAGGCCTTCCTATGACAGATCGCTTCTTGTTGACATCAGCTCATTATCCAAGAAGTCAATCTAGGAACAACCCTTTCAGTACTTTGAAGCTTGCATGCCTCAATGGCAAGTTTCTCACTTCCGGCGACAGGTTTACATCAATGGCCTTCAACCGAAAGATTTTGTGTGGTGTTTGATGCCAAGTCCCTTATTCACACCACTTGAATTGAACTGTAGTACCTTGAGGGTCATCATCATTATCGGTGATTCCTCCCGCGCCTGTTAACAACTTACATCATTGGCTGGTAATTAGGCGATGTCTTTCCATGTTCGACTCCAGAACATCTTTCACATGGATCGACTTGTACTTTGAGTGAAGATCGAACGAGATTGAAGACCCCGGATCTAGTTTCATCCATCCGAGCTATGATATATATTCAGGGAAATAAAGACATCAAATGTACATCATTGCTGCACAGATAATCATCCAATCTAACGGATGATGGCTCTACCAGAATCATTAGTCTACACTCAAACGATTGTTTGTCTCATGTACATGAAAATGAATTTATAAAGCTGAGCATGGGAATGCCTGCCTTAGCTATATCATGAAAATATTATGAAGATAATGTATTGTATTGTATCTTATTACAGGTCGCCTTCCAGCTTGAAAAAACTTTAGATCCTCATGATAAAGCATTTCATCCGACATCAAAATATTAACGACCTCATGCTTTAGGGGGCAACTGTTATAGACATTTTTTGGCACTGTAACCCCAATCATAAATGTCCATAAACCAAGGGCTCCTAAGTCCCTAAAGGTGTTGTTCCAACCCCTAAATGAACAAGGTCAATTGATTACAGCATCTCCCAGAAGTTCTCCATGAAAAACTACTCAGAACTGGTCAAAACTGGACCATTTCACCTGCTCCATGGTCAAAGTACGTTGCATCCCACCTGAATACACATAGTAGGTGTGGTGCATGTTGAAAAGCCCTTGTATGGGGTGCGATGGGTGAGAGTGGACAAATGGCAGGGTCAATCCGCAAGGTGGAGGATCATGGAATCTTCCGAAAAATTCTCCTGTGACACTTGCCTCTCTGCATTCGCCGAGGGATGAGTAAGAGATCATCAATCTCCAGTGGAATCAAGGACTATCAGAGAGAGGACACTAATCAAATCTCAAAAGCTGACTCATTCCCCTTGCAAACATCTATATATGGATCCCTCATCGCAGAGATCCAAAGGCTGGAATTTTGTATGTTGTAAGGAAGTGCTATTGGTTTCTTGGTGCAATATCATAGTGTTGGGTGATCTAAGCTTTTCATAAGGTGAAGAAGGGATTTCTTGCTGAGAGGATGATGCTGGGTCAGAACAATTGGTTGTAATCCTTTTTTCTCTTTCTTGACTATCAATAAGGCTATTTACGTTTTCCTCCACATTCTTGTATGATTTATGATTTATGCATTTGTGTGGTCAATATATATCTGGTCCTATATGGTTTATGATAATAGATCTATGTTCTTGGATAGTGTTATGCTACTTTGATTCTACAAGGGCTCTGTGAAGCTGGGTAGACAAGGAAGCGAGTAGCAAAGATCTATCAGAAGGGAGAGGAATCGAGCAAGGAACCAAGCACAAGACAGAGGTTGGTCTCCTCATTCCCCTCTTATCTATTTCTCATAAAGGAAAACGAAAGTAGTTTTAGTTTGTTTGTTTCTAAGGTAGCTACCAGCCTTAGTGGGACTAACAGCTCTGCATAGACACTAGATTTCCTGATAACAGTGGTGTCAGTGTGGATGGGTTTGATGTAAGTGAAGCGGGTGGTGGTGTGGACAGAGGTGGTATTAGTGGGAAGCGCTCCTTAATCAACCAGACTGCACTTCTTGGTGAGAACCTCGCAAGCTCCTCCTTGCTCTCCCATGAGATAGAAATAAAATGACTATTCTCTACCCCTCCCGTTCCTCGATACCCTCTTCCACTCCACAGTACTCTAGACATCAATAGACACGCATAATTTGTTTTTCACATAACAACATCTTAATCTAAGTATTCAATGATTTGATATACTTACCTCGCGGTCCTTGGCAAAATAACCTTTCTGTTTCACTATAACTCATGGTTGTATCTATCATGAACTCAGTGATAAATCCTCCTATTACCCGATCCAGCCAGTGATCTACAACATGTGCGATTTTATCTTCGGTGGCTTCTAGCCTGCGCACATGTTTTGGAGTCCACACAATAGGCTGATCTAACCTGCACCTTCCCACGCTGTCAAATAACCTCACAATCCACTCGCATAGCTCTATTGGAAATTTTGCGAAGAAGATCTCATGGATATCTGTGTATATATAGAGGTCCAACCAATCTTCCTCTGATATCTGCGGGTTTCTGTTTTCCTGAACCACGAACTAGTGGAGCTTCAAATCCAACCACTTTTCAAGCTCTTTCTTTGTAGGGTTCCAGTGTTCCAACATCAGACACCCCTTAGGCAGATTCTGGTCCTGACAACGGAACCATTTGTTGGCTTATAGGTGCTTGACCCAGGTTCGGAAGAGTTATTTAGCCAAACAAATCCCGTAGCTACCGGCCCTTTAGGAAATAGCACATGAAGCGCAGACTGAGGTCTCACCTAAGGTAGCATGGGAGGGTGCTGGAACCAGGTTTCCGCACCCTTGGGATGTCTTGATGTGGTCTGGAGGTTTCGCGTGCCATTTCGTGGCTTTGTGCCACTCTGCTCCACGCAGATCCGAACCCCAAATACTCCTTAATACTTATTAATGCATTTGTTTATAGATTAAATCTACTTTTTATAGTCTTTAAGCAAACATTTAATAGAATTAACCAGTTCGTGCACTTAGAATAGATAAAAATTTTCATAAATTCATATCATAAGCATACGCGCATAGATCGAACAGTTATATTAATGTTACATTAGCTAGATCTGCAATAACTCAGATTTAACACATAATTTTTGAATCAACTTATCTTTATTCAATTCCTTCACCAATACATCCAGATCCATCCTGCGCACTCCAGTGTAGGGGTCCATGCACACAGCTGTGGATTCTACCAGGCCTCTGTGCACACAACTGCAGAGCCTCTATATACCACCCAATACCCTCAACTCGGACTTACATATGCTTCAAGACTTTTCTTCTCAAAAACCCATTACAACTCAGATCATTTATACTCCAAAACTAGCTACCCCTAACCATAGAGCCTTGCTGGCGGGCTGACTCAACTTACATTTCTTTACATCATCTTTTGGGTGGACAACCCTTTGACTTGACTTTTTATAATTTGTGCTCCGCGCATCCCGTGGGGTCTTTACCCTATCTTTACCCCAAATTTCGAGCTTTTTGCCCCATGTCCACTACGCGGGGCTTCCGTTACCCAACACTCCCTCCTCTGGATCGTCAGGCTCATCCTTTTGGATCTTGGTGGTCACAATAGTGGCATTAGGCTCCGCATCAATAATATTCTTCCCTTTCTCATTCCTCTTGTCAGGTTCTGACTCAAGGTCAGAACATGCATCTGATTCTGAAGCCTTCAACTCGGCCACTAGCGACTGCTTGGTCTGACACTCACTTGTGTTGTGAGTGGGGTTCTTATGGAATTCAAACCACTTTCTTGTGTCCATCTTTGACTTCGTGGTGTTGTTATTTTCTTGAAGCTTCGACAGGTTTCCTTCGGTCACCCACCTTAGCTTTGTACTTTGTTCTTCAGATTCATAGATCCAAAGTCTCGCTTCATTTGTTTAAACTTCTGCTCAATCTTTACAGTGTATCGGTATGTTGTGCCAAGCGAGGATATGTCCAGGAACTCCATCTCGTCTTGGATGTACCTGTGTTGGTATCCATGATATTTGAGTACCAAATGCCACTCCAAATCCTTGATACATAACTTTATGCAAAGTGTATAAAAAATATTGGTAAACTCCATCACGTCTTGGTCCCTTCCCTACTACAGCATGGTCTACTTTATGTATTTATCCTCATAGCTTCTGAATGGGTAGTACTGCTCCTTGATGGCATCCCAGAATCAACTCCAAGTGGGTGTAGTTGAAAACAGTGATGCCATACTTTCATCCTTCTGCTCGCAGTAGGTTTCCCAACAATCCTTGACATGGGGGCTGGCTTTGAGAAGTGCAAAATTGATATTTTCCAGCAGGAAAAATCATGAACATAAAAATATCCTTCTAGACAATTTAACCATTTATCTATGGCATCTACATCTATGTGACCCTCAAATATGGGAATGTCAAAATTAACTTGTATCTTAGAGGGTGTGGTGCTTCCAAAGTAGCTGTTGAAAGTCAATGCGTTGCCCCTGGGTAGCCACTGAAGGATATGGGGAAAGTTGTCCATCATCGCGCTCCTTTGTCACTTGAGGGCTTCTTCGAGCAATATTTTGTATCTCATGGCCCCTCATTTTTCTTTTCGTCCGCCATGGGAGACCGTCGAGATTTGCGAGGCTAATCTTGCAAAGGTTCAACTAGATCGAGCCCTAACTCCTTATTTCCCGACCTCGTTAGGGACATGCAAAGAAAAATAGAGAAAGAGGAGACCGCTCTGATACCATTGATCTGAACTTAAACAAGAATGCAACAAATTACATATATAACCATAAATACAAAGGTGCAAGAGAAATAAATCTTCATTTCATTATTAGCAAAATACTGTAGTAAGCTTACAAATAGAATGGAAATAAGACTAGCTTCGGCGATGGTAGCTTATCTTTGAGAAGAGATGTGGTGGCTACATGCCTCTGAACTTAGTCTCATTAAGGCTCAAAGGCCTATTTATTATTAAGAAACAATGGAAAACCCTAAACATCCAAAAACCTAACCCTAGGAGATGAAGCCAAAATTATGGGCCTTGTTTGGGTAAATTGGGACATCAACTTCCTAGGGTTGTAACTTTGGCATACCATCTCCATTGGGTTACATATACCTCGTCTCGAATATCTCAAAGAGAAGGTCCAAAATAAACTCCCAAACCAATTTGGGACGTTGTGGATCTCTCCGTTTTCCCTAAAAACATCGTTTAGGGCCTCAAAACGGCTCTGGAAGTTCCACACCCAAAAAACTGCCAAAAATAGTAAACTGTGCTACAATTAAGGAAACTGAGAAACTGAAAGAGACAATGTTGAGGGTCCAAGTGGAATAGGCAGATGGCCACCAATATCCACCTGGATCAATCAACCTACTAAGAAGATAGACGAGTTGCAAAATCATTCATTGATGGCTCAAACCTTCGCCCATGCCAAGGAAATAATTTGGGTGGATGTCAATCAAGCCATAATTGAAGTTTGGCCATCCATTCAAATTTTTTTTGAGCAATAAGAGCTAATTGACATGTGCTTGGCAACAATTGAACAAGTAAGAACAACATTGGGACAAAAACCAACTAAGGCTACATCTATGATCAAAGTGTTGAACTCAAAGACTAGAGCAACATTGGAGCAAATTTTGCTGATAGGAAAACACAATCCTTGAGATCAATAAGGTGTTGTAGAAAAGGAACTTAATTACTCAGTTGGAGACTAAGTTTCAAGCTCTAGAAAATTCTCTCCAAACATTTCATACTAAATTCAATTTGTTGAATCAAAGAGGATTACCAAGGTTAGTAGCACCCAATAACAAATTAATCAGCTTAGAAGATTACTATGAGAAGCTTTACACCATTGCAATAGATATATCCAAGTTTTCAAGTATTAAGGGCCATGTTACAAGTAAAACATTCATTGAAACCTTGGAGTTTGATTTAACTATCAAACATGAAATCAAGCACATTTTCAACAACAAGCCAAATTTTGAGAAAAAAAGTGAAGTAGATGAAGTTTATAGAAAGCTAATAAATATTTCTATACCAAATGATGAAATATGGGATGAGTTGTATGATACTATCAAGTAAAAAGTTTTATCTCCAACAAACAGACAACAAGAGAACGTTTTGGGGGCCTAGTCATCAACCACATCCTCAAAGATAGTGCGAGCAAACTTAGCAGTTTAAGAAGTTGTATAGCTTTGTACTATTTTTGTAATTAGTTAGATGTTTCTAAAATCTTATATTTTTGTCTAAATAAGTAGTGATTCAATGTATTAAGGGTTGAACCCTTGCACGAGTTTTCTAAAGAAGAATTGTAACAGAGTGAAATTGCTTGACATGAATAAAATGATTTTGGATTTGCTTCAAATAGCTTATCACTTTGTGAGTTTGTCTTATGTTTTCAGTTCAATTTGTTATTATGCATATATTTAAGTTTTATGAAGATAAATGGGTAAGAGAAAATTGAATATTAGTCTATGTGAAACCCCCTCTAAAGTTATAATCTATTTTAGAGATTAGTTTATTGGACTGTTTGTCTTTATAAGCTCCTCTACATTTATAAATTGTCAACCATCTTCATAAAATCAAATATATTTTGCTGGGCTATAAACATTGTTTACTTGCATACTTTCTTATGATTAACTAAAAATTCAGTCTGAATATTTAGGAAATCATACTCTATTATATTTCTACCTTTCCACACATTTTAAAATCAAATTACTATTTAGAGTTAAAGAATCAACCCTTTCTCAATATTGAATATTAATAAGGTTTAAGCACCTTCCTTAATCTTCTCATAACATTGGTCATCCAAAAAATAAAAAGATAAAAACATTTTAGATGTTGTGGCATAATTAATTAACCTAGAATTATATTAGAGGACAACACATCACAAAAATAATCAAGGGGAAAGATGTCAAAAATTGTGAAGGAAATGACGGTGGGGAAATTCTTAACCCACCTAATAAATGAAGATAATATCTTGGAATATCAGGGGACTAGGGCACCCTCTCAAAACGCAAGCAATGAGAGACATAATAAAACAAGAATTGCCATGGATTTTTTATTTGGAAGAAATGAATATGGAGGAATAAACTGTACTTAAGGTAAAGGAAACCTTTTGGAAAGAGAGTTCACCAATAGTTCAAGCATCAAGGGGGGCTTCAAGACGGCTGGGCATATTTTGGTCGAGCAAGTATTTGTATCTCATTGAGTAAATCAAGATGAAGCATTGGATTATGGTTCTATTAGAGAATGGGGAGCTTCAAGAGGGCTGGGCATATTTTGGTCGAGTAAGTATTGGTATCTCATTGAGTAAATCAAGATGAAGCATTGGATTATGGTTCTATTAGAGAATAAAGAAATGAGAGAATGAATTCCTTTTATAATTGTATATTCTCATGTTTTTTATAGTGAAAAATCATAATAAAAAACATAATTTTGGGACTTATTGGAAGCTCTTAAAAACCAAAATTCACATTCGAACAGTGTGTTAGGAGAGGACTTTAATACTATACTAAGTCTAGCAGAAAAAAGGGGAGGAATAATTTATCGGGACCCGTCTAAGGAAAGAATGGAAGATTTGATGTCAGGTTGGGATCTAGTAGACGTGGTGCCAAAAGTAGGGAAATACACTTGATCCAATTGGAGAATGGGGGATCATTACATAGCTGCTCATATAAACCATTTCTTGATACGTAGTAGATGGCTCCTTAAAGGAGTAGACTGTGCATCATCAATAGAATCTCAAGGAGAATTAGACCATCACCTGATCACGTTAAGAGTGGATAAGGCTGAAAATATTGGTCCTATTCCCTTCAAATTTAATGCAGACTAGACTCACTCAAAGAGGTAAGGTCGTTGGTGGAGCAAGCCTGGCACATTCTTGTTTAAGGATCCCTTCACTTTGTGTGGGAGTCAAAGATTCCCAATTTGAAACCGTCTCTAAGGACATGGCTAAAAGAGAGTTTTCAAACTCCTAGGAAAAACCAAAGAGACAAGGTTCAACAATTAGAAGAGCACTACAAAAAGATGGAGGAAGCAGAAATAGAGGAAGAGCAATTGCAACGAGAAAGATATCTTACCTGACAAATATTATCCTTAAGTAGACAAGAATAAAATGTTTGGCATTTAAATTCTCGTAGTTTATAGTTGCAAACTTGGGATTCTAACACATATTTCTTCCATGAGCAAGCTAAAGGATGGGAGGTGAGAAATAGAATCAAAGAAATAAGGCCTCAAGGAAGGAAAAGAGTAAGCCCTTTTGAGGATTTCAAGGAGGAGGCCTTCCTCTTCTATTAATATCTACTTAATGTAGATCCAATATATCTATATCGAACTTTTGATTTTCTCCTCTTGATGCATCAGGTGATATCACCTGCAATCAATCAGAATTTATTAGCTGAGATAAGTGAAGCAAAGGTTAAAAACGTCATCTCCTCTTTAGATCCTAAGAATTCTATAGATCATGATGGGTTTCTAATAAGTTTTTATTGACTCTTTTAGTAAATGAAAAAAAAATGTCTCCTTCAAACGTTGAACCATTCCATAAGAAAAAGAAAATGACAGGAGGCAGAAATTCTACCTTCTTCGCTCTTATCCTCAAGGGATTAAATATCGTCAACTTCTCAATATTTCGACCAGTCTTGCTGTGCATTTCATCATACAAAATCCTAACAAAGGTTGTTGCAAAAAAAATAAAGACTTTTGTTCCCTCATTCATGTTGGAGAATCAAGGATGCTTCGTGCACCAACGAACCATATTGGGCAATGTCATTATGATTTAGGAGTTCATTCACTCAAAAAATGAAGTAGGAGAAGTAGGATTCGTTATCAAATTGGATATGGATAACACATTTGACCACGTAAATAACTCCTTCCTTTATCTTGTGCTAGAAAGGTTGGTATTTTGTAGGGATTTTATTCAATGGATGAAATATTGTATAGGTTCCCCATATATTTCCCCTAAATTCAACGGTATGCCTACTCCCTTCTTCGCGGCCTCGAGAGGACTTTGCCTAGGTTGCCCTCTATCACCCCTCATATGCATAGTTACGATGTAATCTCTTAGTAGCAATCTTGAAGTTTACAGGATGGAAGGGGATCTTTTTGGTTTATATATTGTGAGAAACATTAGATATTTAATCATTCCCAGTTTTCTGATGATACTCTCTTTCTAGGAGGATCATCAAGAACCCTTTCCTTAACGTTTAAAAAAGTGCTAGATTCTTATTCATACCTGTTTGGAGGAGTTCTAAACAAGATTAATTTTTTATTAATATGATGGAATATTTTTGATCCCACTTTATAGGAAATCTCTCGTCTCTTAGGTTTCCCTATTAACAAGCACTAGAATTATTTTTCTTATCTTGACATTCCAATATCCTTCATTCAGGTGTCAGGAGAGGACTGGGAGCCAATATTACAAAAAATTAAAAAGAGGATACAATCTTGGCGAGTAATATGGCTAAATGTGGTAGGGAGAGTGATTCTTATAGAATTAGTGCTTTCATCCTTACCAATGTATATGGGTTCAGGATTGTTAGCTCAAAAGAATATAATACATAGAATTAATAGTTTAATAAGGAAGTTCTTGTGGCAGGGAGGAAAACCTAATGAAAGAAAATTCCACTTGGTGAATTGGAATATAGTCACATTGCTGAAGCACTTCCGAGGACTAGCCATCAAAGACTTTGAATATGTGAACTTGTCTGTTGGGGCTAAGTTGGTATGGATATTACTTTTGGACACCAATGAATGGTGGAGAAAATCCTTCACAAGGAATATTTTCATAAGAATCAATTGCTTAGGCCAGAAGGTGAGACATGTGGAGGGAGAGGAACTAAAATATGGAAGCTTAATTCAGTATCATCCTTCTTTCTAGATCACTTGGAATGGCATCCAAGTAATGGAAAATGCATGCATATATGGACGGATCACACTCCCTTCGTTGATCTAGCTTATTCAAATCAGGGGGTGGAGGAACTTGCTAAAGGGATGGAAGAGTAGGGCATAACCCATATTGTAGATATATCTAGTTAGGATGGAAATGGAACATGGTATGTATGGAGGAATACAAATTTCCCAAACAACTGCCAACATCATTGGCAGGATCTGCTAAAACATTTGAAAGGATTTGCTCCAACTACAACAAACAAATTGGATAAACATATCTGGACTAGAGGGAAAAATCAACATTAATTCTTGAAGGAAGGTTACCAAAGATCAAAACTTTTTGTTGGGAAATGGTACTTGGGAAAATCATAACAATGGAAAATATTAGAAATATGAACATCGAAGACCCTTTAGCATGTGCCCTATATGGTAAGGCATAGGAAAATATTATGAATATTTTGTGCCAATGCTCCTTCTCCATGGAGACCTAGAAATTCACTCTTTAGTTGCTAATCCAAATCTAGTCTATGCGGGTGGAGTGGTTTGAGATGTTCATCGACTGGCAATCTTAGTATCCTCTCAACAAAATTAGTAATTCCATAATCATTCGATGCTAGAAGGAAGCTCGAAAATATCTATGTTGGTCGATTTGGCTAAGTCACAATTAGACAATATTCCAAGACAGTAAAACTTCTCTAACAACAACAACTATGAAAGGGATGCAATTTCTTTTTTAGGCAATCTCTACCATGGGATTTGATAACACATAATGAGACACCCTTAGTAATAATGAGAAAGAGTGGATCAAGATATAAAAATTCCATATCATATTGTTAGCTTCAAGGCTAGTAAAATTTGTTCCTTCTGCAGAAGAATGGCCAAGGGAAACATTTCAAGAATGGTAAAGGATCTTGGGTTGACCGCAAATTTTCTTTAGTTGAGATTCAAAAATAATCCAGGTGAGGTAGGTGCAGGGGGGGTGATATTTAACCTTGATGGAATAATACAAACATAGTATTCATAGGGCTTGGGGAATGAAATGAACAATAAAGTTGAAGCCTTATCATTATGGCAAGGACTTAAGATAGGTATATCCAAAGGTATATGACATCTAAGTAAATTTTGGGATTCAATGGTAACTATTCAAAGATGTTACAAGATCATGCATTTTTCTGACTCCAAACTATCTCGTGTATTTATCTAAATAGGGACTCTCATAAGCCAACTTTAGGACTATAATATTTTCCACATCAAAGGTGAAAATAAGAGGGAAACAGGCAATCACACTAACAGAGGCACTGCCTTAGAACAATGAGTTCTGATATCAAATCAATCTAATAATGATATATGTCACGTCCCATGACAAATCGAAAAAGAGACTTAATTCTAGACATAAAACGACATAAAGAGTGCATTAATGGAGACAAATCACTCCAACCCAAGTATTGCTATGAGGCTTGGCAGGATCTACCAAGATGGAATGTCCCAAATATAGATGGAGGAATAACGATATAAATTTCATGATGATATCCAAGTGGAAGATAAGTGAGCTAGAATTAAATGCTACATTTGAGGAAGGCAAGCCTAGTACTAACCTTTGATGCGAAGAGTGATAGCAGCTCAATCAATTTGCAAATCAGCGGTTGCAGGCATGGCGGTTCATGTTGAGTCTAACTATCATTTAGTGAATATCATTCAATTTGAAAGGATGGATGCACAATTTGATAATGAGCAAAGAATTATAATAAGGTGATGGAGACATCATTTAAAAATCATATTTATTCACATCCAGGGGAAGATTATGATGAAAATGGATTCTTCTAGTGCCAATGGTAGAGGAGACATTGTGGATGAGCAAGAAATTTGACTCGCGGGAGATTTTGCAGCCATTGACGAAAATTTGGGAAGGTAAAAATGAGGTTCACGAGAATTTGGTGGTAGTGATGACACATCTCTGGGGCATCAAGAAAGACCTGGAGTTATTGTAGAGGATGGTGGATCATTTGAACACCAAGATGATCAATTTTCATTTCAACGTCAACAATGTGGATGTAAAGGTGGAAACCGTGATGGTAGGAGTGTTAAAGGAGGTATTTGAGATCAGGGAAATTCCTCCCTCCAGACTTCAGGTAGTTGTGGAGGTAGCACAAGATCATGTCAAGCCTAACAGGAATTTGGCAACTGATAACCATGAAGGAACGACCCAAGAGGATATTATTTTGGAAAATATGGATGCAGGGGTAGATAATCTATCCCTTTTTTTAATATGTATAGCTATTATGAAATGACATTTTTCAAAACTTTGTTAGATCTTCTGGCGATATTATAGTACAAGTGTTGTATACTAAATAGTAGAAAATAAATAGGGTAGCAACAGATTTTCTGTTGAAAACACTTTAGAAATATTTGAAACAGAGAAAAGTTTGAATGTAAGGGACCAAGCCCCATTTCTATTTTTGATATATAAAAATTCTACCCATTTCTTTAAAAAAAAATATGTTACAAATTCTGCAGTTGTAACTCAATTAACCTATTACTGTAGAGAGAAGAATTGAAAAGTAACTAAGTTGGTCAGTTACTGAAGTGAGCATATTACAAAAATTTCATATAGAGTGACTATTGGAGACAACCAAGATAACAAAAATTTCTAGTAGGGTCTTCAATGGAGGTCAAAAAAACATAACAGAGACCAAAAAAAACTATGGTAGATAAAGGAACAATGGTGTTGTATTGCCCATGCTAGACTAGTCTCAATGGCTTTCTTACTCTCCAGCTATCTAAAGTGAGAAAAATTTAAGGATGGATCCAACACAGATGGTTGATTCGCCTGGTTGATTTGTTGTCAATGAGCTCATAGTGAATCTACACAGGAGTGGTAGAGCATCCTCACTTAGAAAACCGATCAATAGGGGCATTTGTTCCCGATGTATATGGTAGAACTAAATAAAGGAGAAAGATGCCTTCAAATTCTGAATCTTCTCCATCCAATGAAGAAGAGCAGGCACCTGCAAAGTGGTCCTCCTATTGGCCCAGTCAATCATGATCTTCGAGTCCCTGGCAACCAAAATGTCCTCCACAGCAAGCCATTTGGCATATTTCAAAGTCCCCCATAGCGCCAACACCTCAGCTTTGTTGTTAGTACCATGACCCCCGAACCAATAGAACTGATAGAACATCAATGGGAGCATGGAAGTAATGACACCGTATCCACATAGTCCATTTGTTGAGGCACCATTGAAGTATCCTATAGTGTGATGCGTGTAAATTTTATTATAAGGCATGTGATGATGGCGACGAGCTAGATTGTAAGTGTCGATTTCTAGAAATGAAGCCACAATTTTGGAGCAAGTGTGCCTGAAATCTGGGATTTTATTCTAAAATAAATTGTACAGGGGGTAGATTTTTACATGTGATTGTGAACAGTCCAATAGAGAAGACAATAGAAAATGGATGACCTTTCCATTGTGGGGATGATCCCGAGAGAATTGGAGACCTCTTCCCAAATAAATATAGCAACAGGGAAAGTAAGAATAAGATACATGGTCTCCTATGTTTGGATTTTCATAGTGGACATCGTCCGTGACCGATAAATCCTCTTTTTTCCAGATTCTCCCATGTGAGAAATCCAAACGAAACACTCTTCCTAAACATAAAACACATATGGTTTTCAAAAAAATAGAAGATTTGTACAGGTGTCTACTCCAAGGGCCACGTACACTCAATAAAATGATTTATTTATTTGTTTCTGGAACCAGAATGTAGAGTGATGCTCTTGCATCATGTAGTGTGCTAAAATTGTTGCAATTATAAATTTTTATTTTAAATTATCTTCTAAATTTTGTTAAATTCAATTATTTGTTTATTATGAATTATTTTAAATATTTTCCTAATTTCAAATTAATTTTGTTTTAATATTTTGATATGGCCTACTCTAACTTATCTATGTTTTGGCATTTTTTTGCCTATTAAGTGGAAATAATTTATTTTAGCGAAATCATGGAATTTTGTTGTTTAAAAATCCTTTTTGAATGTCTAAATGGATTCAACACCCTAAAAAACTCTTGTAGCACTTGAATTATGCATATTTCAATACTGAGACTTGTGATTTTAACCAATCCCTACTAGGTTTCAGGTAAAATTTACTAGAAAATATGCCCTAAAAGAGCCAAAAGATAGAGGATTTTAGGCTACAACTTTTCATATTAATGATGGTTTTATAAATTCACTTCTTAAAAAATCGTATGTAAATATTACTATGTTATATATATATATATATATATATATATATATATATATATATATATATATATATATATATATATATATATATATATTGTAACCCTGTAATTTGTCATATTTTTCATAGGCATACAAACTGAAAAATCAATCAACCTTGTGGACTTATAAAGAAGTTTGTTCTTACATCAAAATATAAACCTCAACTTTAGGGATGATTGATGTTATCCCATAAATGACATAGAGGCTAAGGATTTGTTGCTCTACATATCTATCTGCAAGATTCGTTAGACAATGTGTGAATAGACATGCTAAATCCTAAATTGCTACACTACAACCGTCCAAGTACATATTAGAGATAAGAAAAGAGAGTTTTTTTACATTAATCTTCACATAGTGGTGTAGATTATGCAAATATTTTGCTGCTAAATATCTTGCTCCAACCACTATGCCTAAGTTCCTACAAACAAGTGCAAATAAACAAATGAAAGTCATTCCTCTGTGGAAAGCAGAGTAGCTAGCAAATAAATTAGTACAATAAAGAAATTAAGTATTAAATGTCATGAAAAAGAGAATGTAATGGAAAGAATTTGTATTCATATAAGTATAAAGAAATAAAACGCAAAACATACCTAGTGGTAACATGATCTCCTCTTGGATCCCATGTTCTTTTCTCTCGCTGACTTACCAATGGATTGGGATCATCTCATGTGCAAGGAACAATGGTTCTAGTGATAATTCATGAGCATGAATTATCTATCACTCTATTACTCTCATTCCCCCTTTAGAGAATCTCACTATATAGGCCTTTCCCCTAAGGATGTATCTAGAAACCTAGAAAATTAGTTAGTTACCCTTGATGGCATCCAAATTGGGTTAATACAATTCATGAATAGACTTGATGGAATGGGAAACAAGTCATGCATAGGTTTCATGCTCAATTATGAGCTTTTCCCAACTCACTAAGAGCCATTTTCTCTATTATGAAATAATTATTTATTTCATATATGAAATTATGCTAAAATAATTATGAGGAATTACTCAATTATGTAATGTCATCCCTATAATATCTAATAAATTACTTGTAAAACCCATATAAGTAATAACAATGGTGGAGGGGGATGCATTCTACCTAGCAAGTGAGGTAAGTTGAAATAGGGTCTCTCTCATCATAGTGTAGTGACAAATAGGGTTATAAAAAATGTCCCCTAATGCATGAGGTTAGAAGAGAAACTTATGGCCAAAGTGCATTATGAAAACATGGATTAAATTGAAAGGAAGGAATTTACACCAAGGAAATAAATCAAAGTCATGTTCACAACTAAGTATCAATCATAAGAATATGATCCTTGAGGTGGGCATACTCATTCTCAACATAAATAAAAACTAAGCATATTCGCCAACCATACACTGCAGATCCATGACATGAGATGCTAGTAAACGGACATGACATATACACGATGGATCCATGTAAGAGACCTAGATAAAATAGCCACCAGTAAATACAACTCTGATCTATGTCTCTATAGGGCTATAAACACATAAAGGATTTGTGCCCTAGGATAGCCATCCAGGTACATAATATGGTACATTACTTAAAAGAAACTTGGCAAGATCGCCATATAAGAGTGAGATGTTCCTAAACCAAGGTCCTCTACTCAACCCTAATGGTATAAATCTAAAACATGGAGATGAATTAGTTGATGTTGAGCATAGTAGAAACCATGTGATCACTAATCATTGAGGTATGATTTTAATAAATGTGAGGAGGACCACAAATGATGAAAATGGACTCGAAAGTACCTAGGAAAGACCATAGAGTGTGAATAATTGTGTTGCCATAGAAAACTTGTGGATTAAACCAATCAGAAGCTAATGAGGAAAACTCATTATCGATTGTGAGGAATCCTTCCATTGAGCTCTGCAAACTCCAAGCTACTACCTTTTCCTAGATCTGGCTCCTGGATAATGGAGCTGAAGTTGATAGGATAAGATCCATCAAAGGAGGGACTTAATGCATCCCTCATCAATCAACATTGAATATATCTAGCGCTGACATAAACATATGAAGTTATGAAGTATAAATGACATAGGGATGGTTGTAATAAAATGTCAATAAGGATTGTAGATGTACGATTAAGGTTCAAAATTACTTTGAACATGTAATAGCATGAAACAAATGAGACTCGGAAACATTGAATAATGAGCACCCACATGATACCATGTGACAATGCAAAGGACATTGAAGCATGATCCATAGTGACTAGAAGAGTAACCAACTGGAAGAGTAAAAGGACTCGTATGTATGATATGAATCCTAGGAAATCTAAAAGTCAACTAAAAGGTATTCATGCAAATAGGCTCAAGGGTGACATGATTGACACTTCCAGTTTGAATTATAGAATGAATAAATACATTTTCCTTCCTTCTCTTCTTTTTGGTTGCTATCTCTTTGAACATGTTTTAACGAGCACTAAAGAGAAGACATGTAAGCTTGATAACGTATTTTTCATTCACTTTTAATGAATCTAAAAAAGAGATAAAAGGATACTCGATAATGTGTCTTGTTCATGTTTAAAAAAGATCAAATAAAAGACAGTAGCATGCTTGATGCATGGTGTCTTTTTCATGAGGTTTTAACATGCTTGAAAATTAGATAAAAGGATGTTTGGTACCCTTCATTTTTAATGAGCATGAGAAAAATATGAAGGAAGCTCATCTTGGAGGAACATGTGGTATAAAGGGTAATTACTTGTTTCAAGTTGATGGAAACACCCTGTGGAGAAGTAAAATTAAAAGTGCAGACTCAAATAAATTCCTCTAGCCCAATAATGGGTCTAGCCACAACTGATACATTATATGGAAAATTTCCTTCAGTTAGAACCAATTAAGAGGGCCTACCTCTTAGCACGCTTATCTTGTTTGGTGATGTCCTTACTTTCTGGCTCCAGCTATCTCTCGCTTCCTTCTTCAAGCACCTGAAACAGGTAAACAACAACAAACAACAACCATGATAATAGAAAAATTGTAATTCAACCTACTTAACAAGTCAATAAACATTAAGCCATGAATATGTAAGATGACAAATCATGTAGGAAATCAATCGATAGTTGCATATATATTGAATCAAGAAGAGATTACAACCATTGTCTTGATGTTGCTATTCTCCTCTGACAAGACCAGGTTCCCACACACTTCTGCTATCATTCCATAATGGCCTCAATCAATAGTATTTTTAAGGATCTTCCCTTTAGACTTCACTCCAAACTAAATCACACTTCTCCCTCACACAACTAGATAGCTACAACTATGAATATCTTGATGTTTACTCCAAACGAAAATAGCACTAGCACACCAACATTAACACTAGTTTGTGCTTGGGAAGAAGGGAGGTTTATATAGGATGAATGGATGGGAGATTGATCCTCTCCTCATGGGAGAAGGTATTATCCCTTGAGGTAGTTCCATCATTATAGGGGAAAGGAGCCCAAATTGATTTCCTTGACCCCATTCTAGCCAAACAATTTACCAGACTTCTATTACGAATATTCTAGAGCTAGAAGCTTCAACTCTTAATCTACAAAACTTCCCATAACATGACCAACACGACTGGAACACAACTCAATCACTCCGGTCGGCGCTAGGGATAATGCTAATATGTGCACATTGGCACGGGGGAGACAAAGGCCATTAGTGTCGACTTTGTAAACTAGGAAAAACAAAACTTTTAGGAGAAATGGTGCAAAAGGGAATTGATCTGCTCATGAAGAGGGACACAATGGGAGATTTTTCATGAAGGAAAAGCAAGTGGGGTTCACTGTAGAGGTCCTCTGGGATCATGGAACGGGGAGTATAGGATAGTGACAAAATGTTGTGTAACAAATGCCTCCTAAAGAATAAAGGCCGAGCTAGAGTGAGGGATGAAATGATTTATGAATCAGTGCGGTGAACCATAGTCTACCATTGGAAAACCTGCAAGCAAGAACATATACATATAAATAACTAATAACTCTATCAAATGATAAATGAATCGTGGCATGGATGCAGCCATCCAGAGAATGATCATGTAAATGGATCCAGGTATGGGTGCAGCCATCCGTCAAAGAGGATCATAATGAAACCAAGGTATGGCCATAGCCATCCAATAATGACAAGGATCACATCTGGTAACTTATGGTATGGTCATAGCCAGCCATAGGAAAGAGACATGCATATTAACATGACCATGTTACATCACTTCGCAACCTGGACTTTGTGATTGGAGTCCAGGGTCTTGCGCTCTAACAAAACGCGATCAAAGTACAAATTCTAACATGTGAATAGATGTGTTGATGTTGAACATGATAGAAAGTCACTTGATTAGTAGTCGATGATGTAAACTATTAACAAGTGAGAGAGAAACCACCAATAATTGCAATGGTCCTCAAGGTACTATCAGAAAAATCCACATAATGTGAATATAGTAACTAAAGTCGAATACCCATGAAATCACTCGATTGAAAGCCGATGATGTGAACTTGTCATTGAGTGCAAAGAACTTGACATTAGGGCATGGAAGCTCTAAGGTACTAGAAGGGAGTGTATCAGTGAACTGCCTGGATAATGAGCTGAAGTCGACATGAAATGACCATGTCGAAGGAGGGCCATAATGTTTCCCACATCATCGACACGAGACAAAAGGATGAAAAATGATTTTGGGCAATACAAAGAAATAGAGTTAAGTGTAACTAGAGAAGGGAAACTCTTGAACATATCGGCGACACAACTGGAAGTTTGGCAGCTTTTAAATCCATGGGATTAGTGGTCATGATGATGTGGTAGAGATCAAATGGAATGAAAAATTGAATGGCCCAAACCCAGGAAGGTTAACGATAAAAAGGAGGATATCCAACCCGACATGAAGCAAAAGGTGTCATGTTCAAGAGTGAGCTGCTCACACAACTGATAGATTCCAAATGTTCCCCCACCATTTCTAGCAGGTACCCCAATTATTTTTTATTCGCAAGATTGAAGGGGATAACATATGCTTGCACTGTAAGTTCATCCTTCGGACAAGTCCGACCTGGTAAGTTTAATGAGCCCTAGGAAGGAGAAGCTCATGTTTGTGATGGTGACGAATTTGATGTCGTTTAATAGTTTAACGAGTCCAACAAAGTTGTAGCTCGATATCTTTTTCATGTTTAGAGAGTTTGAAAAAGACACGTAAAAGAAACCTCCACATGACCCATTTTCATATTTTTATGTCTCTCGAGCCTACATAGGTAGAAAATGATACTTGAGATAACCACTTGAACATTTTAGTCAAGGAGTACCATTTTCATAAATAATGCCTCCCAGCCCGAAAAAGGGGTAAACTTATATTAGGCACACGACGTTTCGCATCCGTTAACGAGTTCAAAACAACAAGTTCTCCACCATGTTTTCACTTCTAAAGGGTTGGAAAAGAGCTTGAAAGCGGACCCCCCATTTTATTTTCTTTTACTATTCAAAAGGGAAAAAAATACTCAGAAATCTTTTCATATGAGCTTAACGAGTCAAGAAAAGAGCTAAAACGTGACTCATCCTAGAGGAAAATGTGGTATAAAGGGTAGCAACTATTTCCAATAATCGAGGAACTACTCAATTCATTTAATGGTAAAGAGGTTGGCTAATAAAACCACTAATCGTTGTGGTCCCTCAAGAAAGGAAAGACAATGAAGTGAAAGAATATGATTGGCCGAAGAGATGGTGGCAATGGAATGAAACAACCAAGGTTCATCTAGTAGAAATTAGCTGATAAAAAAGGCAATCATGAGATGTAAGTTGGGCATGGGCTCATTTTTACACAATCTTGAACCATGGAGAACTCTGCTTGGATTCGGTTTCATGTTTACACAAGCTTGAAATGAAAAACTATGCTTGCTATAAGTTTGCATGCTTACAAGCTTCATTTCAATCAACTAGGCAAAAGACTCGACTAGGATTTTACGAGATCTTAATCCAATATTAGATTTGGAAAAGGGAGTTGCTTCATATTTTAATGAGTTTGACACAGTAAAAGAACTATCCTTGAGACCGTTGTTTCATTTTTTAACGAGATTGACACAAGATGAAGAACTATGCTCATAACCTTTTGTTTCATTTTTGTATGAGCTTTCCACAAGACAAGGAACTATCCTCATACGTTGTTTCATTTTTTAACAAGTTTGACATAGAAAAAGAACTATCCTCATGCCCTTTCTTTCATTTTTTAATGAGGTTGACACAAGACCAGGAACTATCCTCAGAATATGATCATGGACCATATGAGAACATGGCTCCCAAGAGGTCTTCATTCGACGAAAGAACCACACTTTGGGTGGAATACATGTCGATTGGTACCATAGATAGATCAGGTTCCAATGCCCCCAGTACATAATGTACAATACCATCTATGTGATCATCAGTAGATGCAAAGACAGAACGGGTAGCCACATAATTGACCTATGGTGGGGAAGGTACTGCTTGCAAACAAGATCCGATAGGGGATGGTGGTTGCAAAGGAGGTGCCTGGTGACCAATGAACGACAGTTGATCAATGGTCACTATTCTCCCTTCATACGAAAAAAACCACACAGAAAAGCGAAGAAACAAGAGCTCCCATGACATAAACATAGTCGCGTCCAAGGAGAAGACTGAAATCTAGGGGACCTTGGACTACCATCACATCTATATAAACATTCTTTCCTCCCAAAGTAACGGGGAATTTTGGAAGGATCCCTAAAGGCTGACTGTTTCCTCTGTTGAAATCCAACAGATTCTCGGTGACAGGCACAAGCTATGGGGAACCCAAATATTTCCATGTAGTAGAAGACATGATGCTAACAGATGTGCCTTCATCTAATATAGTGCCAGGTACTACCATATTATAGGCTTGTACTATGATCTTGAAAGGCACATAAGATGGGAAGCAGAAAGAAGTTAATGGACCCCAGTCGAAAGAGATGACAAAACTACTTCGTGGGGGTATCATATGATTTCCCCCATGGTGTATAGGAGTAGGACAAGGACTCGCTTGAACAACTAGGATGGGAGGGTCACTCTTCGATTCATGAGAATCTGAGGAGATGAGAAGGACATGAGTAGTATGATCACTAGTCCTTTTGGGAATAGATTGAACAACTGAAGGTGGAGCCAAGTTGACACTCTTTTCGACCAATGGTTGGTCAGGAATAGACACAAGAGAGTCACGCTCAAGAAGAGCAGGAATAGCAAGAGATGAATCCATGTCAATCTCTTTACCAACCAGGAGAGGGTCAGAGGAAAGCCTCCCATAACCAATAGGAATTTGGGGTTGAGGAGCTGTCAGGTTTTTGAAAATTTTGGAAGATTTATTCATAAGAGGACAAAGGTGAAGAAGATGCTTCCCTTCACATAACCTATAGGGGAATCTAATCTTCCCTTTCTTCTTACCATCGATAACTGAGGGTGCAGCATCAACATGATATCCAGAGGTCGATGGGGATGGTCGATCTAGATTTTGAGACCATACCTCTAAGACTCTGGTAATTCCAGGATAGTCTTGAAGGAGATGGTCACCCTTACACAGCCTGCAAGGGAATTTTACCTTCCTTGGAGGATCAGAATGTTTGTATACAGGAGGTGAATTTAGAGAAATAGTGGCAGGGTTGGCCTTTCACTTATCTGACTTCTTCTGCTTCTTCTTCTTAGCCTCCTGGTTAGAACATTTCAAACTTTCACCAGGCGATTCAGTAGAAGAGGAAGAGGAAGAAATAGGGGAAGAAGGGGAGAGGTCAACCTTAGTATCAACGTGATGTGATTTAAATGAAGGAGATTGTGGGGTAGGAGTTGAGACAATCGGGTTCACCAAGGTCGAAAATAACCAGACAGGTAGACCAATGGTTAACCCAGGAAGGGACAATGTTGCCATATAAGGAGCACCCGCATTTCCAAAAGAAGGAAAAGGACTAGGATTCCCATTCGAGGGGAACCCTTCGTCAGTAGACTCTGGGGATGTTTCCATTGGAATCGACCCTAAAGAATCACTAAGGAAGATAAATTTTACTAGGAATATTTCGTGGGAAGTTAATTTTAGAACAGTGAAACAAATTTTTTCCTTTTCATGTTTTAAGAGTCAAGAAAAGGACAAAAGGTGACTCTATCACTTTCAGTTTGAAACAAGCTCGAAAGGACAATCAATCAGATGATCTTTTAAGTTTAATAAGTCAAAAATATCAAATGACTACTTAGGGTATTCTAGGAAAAATGATTACTAGGCAACTATGAACTGCAGAATACCTCTCGGCGAACTAAGAAGTACGGGCATGCAATCTCCCTAAATGTTGTGTTCGGTGTATCAAGTTTACAAGGCGGTAGTTTCGGCTCCCTATGGATAAAGGATTGGAGACATAGTGGGGTCTCCCATTATACTCAACGGTATGGGGAGAAAAAATCCGTACTAGCGTTGTCTAATGACGAAGCTAATGACAGTTGCTAGGTTTAAATATGCTGGAACACGTCTCTAGCCTAGAACGTTAAATGTGAGTGTTAAGTTTCAATGCTTCCTTAGGTTAATTCAATAAATTTTAACAATAGATATTGAATTAGATTTCAATTTCAAGGCCCTACCGTTGTCATCTGGAAAAACTCCTACATGCAGCTATATGAGAAAAGATATCTTTGTCTTCGATGAAAGTTAATACTAATTCAAAGAGAGGGAACACAAAATCAATGAACCAATCAAAGAATGGAATCTTTCTCTAATAAATCTCATAAATGCAATTAATCTTCCTAAAACAACATGAGAAGTTCCATTTCATTTCCAATGCTTATGATGATGCAATCCTAGCTTCTCAATAATGCTACTAATGAAATATTTTCGCTTAAGTAAACTAGAATGATGTTCTCTATTTCATAAAATGCAAAATGAATCCTTCACATAAAGAACTTTAAATGAAAATTTTCACAATTCCGAACAAACAAACATCAATCAAATTCAAAGTATGATGAAACTAAATGCGAATTATGCCTTGAATTGAACCAACCAAACACATAAATGCCTCAATCGAGAAACCAAGCAATGTAATCTATGCTTGGAAAGGCAAAAGAGACACTTGAAATAAGAGAACAAACAAGACTCTTTCACTCATACAATTGAAAACAAAGCATCCTATTCACTTCTGGGTAGAAGAAGAGAGTCTGAGGGTCAAGATACACTGGCACTGGAATAGGAGAAATTATGATTTTTCTTAACTTAAAGATCGTAGTTACTTTTGGGCCAAAAGTAGTGTTGATCGGCACGAACGACATGAATTTCAGGCTAAAACTAATGCTGATAGGCCTGATCGGCATGACTTTCAGGCTAAAACTAGCGCTGATTGAGGGATTCAAAGAAAAAATAAAAAATAACTTCACACAGGGCTAGACATAACACATCGGAGGGTGGGCTAAAGTAAGAAAGCACACAAAGAAAGCTAAATGAAGCTTTCTAGTGAGGGAGAAAATGGTCTAAAAGGCTTACGGGGTCAAAATCATGAGAGCAAAACACACTGGCCAAGATTGGGGACAAACCCTAATATTCACTAAGAGGCATTGTTGCAACTACCTAACTAACAACAAGCACTAGAAGGAGGTCGGCGCGAATATTTCTTAGCATATCACATTGATCAGCGCGACTATCAGTGGATTAAATGCACTAATCAAGGCAGCCAAGATTTTTTTTTTTTTTTTTTTTTAAATAGGGACCAAATTTGCTACTACAAATTTCAAACTCAGACCAGTAAGAATAAGAAACGAAACACATGAAATCATGAAATCTCAAACAAGACAAAAAGAAGGATTGGCTCCCTAGTATGGTTGTCAATTTGTGGTGAAGTAAAATTATGAGTGCAGACATAAACAAATTCCTCTAGCCCGATAATGGGTCTAGCCACAACTGATACATTTTATGGAAGATTTACTTAGGTTAGAACCAATTAAGAGGGCCTACCTCTTAGTATGCTTATCTTGTTTGGTGATGTCCTTTCTTGCTCGCTCTAGCTATCTCTCGCTTCCTTCTTCAAGCACCTGAAACAGGTAAACAACAACAAACAAAAATCGAGATAGTAGACAAATTATAATTCAACCTACTTAACAATTCAAGAAACATTAAGCCATGAATATGTAAGATGAAAAATCATTTAGGAAATCAATCGATAGTTGAATATATATTGAAAGAAGAGATTACAACCATTGCCTTGAAATTGTTGTTCTCCTCTGACAAGACCAGGTTCCCACACACTTCTACTAGCATTCCATGATGGCCTCGATCAAGAATCATTTTAAGTCTATTCCTTTTAGGCTTCACTCCAAACTAAACCACACTTCTTCCTCCCACAACTAGATAGCTACAACTATGAATAGCTTGTTGTTTACTCCAAACTAAAAGAGCACTAGCACACCACCATTAACACTAGCTTGTGCTTGGGAAGGAGGGAGGTTTATATAGGATGAACGGATGGGAAATGGATCCTCTCCTCATGGGACAAGGTCTTATCCCTTGAGGTTGTTCCATCATTATATGGGAAAGGATCCCAAACTAACATCCTCAACCCCATCCGGTTCAACCATTTACCAGACATCCTTTACAAAGTTTCTAGAGGTGGAAGCTTGGGCTCTTAATTTAGAAAAATTTCCATAACAGGACCGATGTGACTGGAACATAGCTCAGTCACTCCGGTCGGTGCTAGGGATAGTGCTAATCTCTGCACATCGGCTCGGGGGAGACAAAGGCCATTAGCATCGGTCTTGTAAACTGGGTAAAATAGAAGTTTCAGGAGAAATGGTGCAAAAGGGAATTGATCTTCTCATGAAGAGGGACACAATGGGAGTTTATTGATGAAGGAAAAACATGTAGGGTTCACTGTAGAGGTCCTCTAGGATCAAGGAATGGGGAGTACAAGACTGTGACAAAATGTTGTGTAACACACCCTATGTGAGGTGGAGAAAAGAGGGTGGAAAAGAGAAGCACTCATTGTAGCGTTCCCTTTAGGAAGTGTTATAGACATTTTTGGGCAATGCAACCCCAATCATAAATGTCCATAAACTAAGGGCTCCTAAGTCCCTAAAGGTGTTGTTCCAACCCACAAAAGAACAAGGTCAACTGATTACATCATCTCCCAGAAGTTCTCCATGAAAAACTACTCAGAACTGGTCAAAACTGGATCATTTCACTTGCTCCATGGCCAAGGTGTGATGCATCTCACCTTGTACACACGGGAAGTGCGTTTCATTTCAAAAATCCCTCCTATGGGGTGCGATGGACGAGAAAAGACAAGTGGTGGAGACAGTTTGCGAGGTGGATGATCGTGGAATCTTCCAAAAACCTATCCTATGACACTTGCCTCTCAAAATCACCCAAGTATGAATAAGAGATCAATGAGATATCCAAGTGGAATCAAGAACTATCAGAGAGAAGACACTAATAAAAAACCCAGAGCTGACTCACACCTATGCAAATATCTATATATAGATCTCTCATCCCAGAGATCTGGGGGTTTAGAGGCTGGAATTTTGCATCTTGTAAGGAATTGTTGTTGGTTTCTTGAGGCAACATCATAGTGTTGGGTGATCTAAGCTTTTCATGAGGTGAAGAAGGGCTCACTTGCTAAGAGGATGATGTTGGGTCAGAACGATTGGTTGTAACTCTCTTGTCTCTTTCTTGATTATCAATAAAGATATTCAAGTTTTCCTCCATACTCTTGTGTGATTTATGTTTTATGCATTTTTATGGTCAATTTACATCTGATCCTAGATTGTTTATGATTAATAGATCCATGTTCTCGTATAGTGTTATGCTGCTTTGATTCTACAGGTACTTTGTGAAGCTGGGTATACAAGAAAGCAAGTAGCAAAGGACTATCAGAAGAGAGAGGAATTAGCAAGGAACCAAGCGCAAGACAGAGGTTGGTCTCCTTTATTCTTCTCTCATCTATCTTTCATAAAGGATAATGAAAGTAGTTTTACTTTGTTTGTTTCTAAGGTAGCTACCAGCCTTAGTGGGATTAGCAGTTTTGCATAGACACTTTTCCCTGTAACAAAATGGCGACTCTGCTAGGGAGCGAGTCGATTGTTTATTCATCTACATTTGTTTACTTTATAAACTTACAGATGGAGCCTGAAGTCAAGCCAGCTAGCCTTCGAGCTGCATTTTCTATGCAAGTGAAAAGTAGATCAACACTGCTTCAGTCAATCTCCGGGTTTTGTTTATGAATTAAAAAATTGATTTACAAGACTTCTAATTGCCCTCGTGGTGGCTCTAGTAACCTCCTTAGATCTACCCCTGTGATTGATTTACTGATTACCACTAGCTCAGCCAAAATCCCTGAAGTGGACTGCAAACTATGACCTAGAACCTAATCAAAGTCTCGTCCCTAGTCCAGCTCACTGTCTATTATGTGAATCTCAAATTCAACGCACTTTCCGAGTGTAGTAGGTGCGTTGCATTTCAGTTTCACTATGTTACAAGTGCGCTGATCAGACTAGGCATTGTTCCTACATGTTGGTTTCTGTGTTCACTCTTTTCAGATCTATTCAAGAGTTTTGCTGCCTGTAGTCAGTACACCTCTATTTGAAACCCCTTTCCTTGTTGTTATTTCGCCTCCATTGTGCAAAGAACTGTAAATGTTTTTATGTATTTTTTGAGTCATTTTCAGTTCTCCTTTACAAAGAAGTAACGTAATTGTATTGTCGTTTCTAGATTTGAAAGTGTCGCAAGTGTCGTTTTCAGTCATAGAAGAGAAAATGGTTGTTCTTGATAGTTGATTACCCTGTTACTATTGTATTTGATCTGAATTAGTAGTTTTTCTAGTGTCGAAAGCAAGTGTTCAATTTCAAATCGCAAAGTGTTGTCATTGTCCTCATTTTGTTTTGAAAATAAACTTGTTAGTAATTGTCGCTTTGAAAAATAATTCAGATTTGCACAATAGATTTCTTTTTATCATTTACACATTAAGAAGGCTAAAAACAAATACATGCATGTGCATTTGCATTTATACTGTTTGTTGGTTTGATTTAGGACAATGCATATAGTGTGTGCTCTTTGCTCTTTGTTGAAAGAACGCCATCTCTCTTTCCTTAGTAGCTAGGATTTTCATTGCACAAAGAAGATAAAATGACTATTTATCATCTTAGATTGCATTTTAGGAATTGTACATCTACATCACGCGGTGAACGTGAAAGGAAAATTTCTTAAACAAGATCAACTATAAAATAAATTTAATGAATCTAACAACACTTTAGAACCTAACGCACAACATCTAGAAGTCTAGGCTAGAGACATATTCCGGCGTCATAAAACCTGGTAACTGTTGTTTTCACTATTGGTTGGGTGATTCCTCCACTTTGAGACGATAAGTTCTAGTACAGACTTGTGCTCCCACGTACCGTCGAGTATATTTTGGGAGACCAAAATAGGCTTAATTCTTTATCCATAGGAAGCTGTGTCTGTCGCCCTATCGATCGCAATGCACTGAACACAACATTCAGGAAGATTGACTGCCGTACCGTAAGAAGTATTCTGCAGTTTTGCGATTGGTTTGGTAATCCCTCTGTCTAGATTTCTAGAGCAGTCCCTTTCGTTCCTTTTCAGACTCCTTAAAGGAAAAGGTCCATCTGAGCACTTGTCACTTCAGGCTCATTAAAAATCGAAGGCGACTAGAGTCATATTTTGTTTTTTCTCGACTCGTAGAAATTTAAAAAACAAGTTGTGTCAAAGAATCTAAAACTTATTTTAATCGGAATAACATCACTATTCCCTCGTTGGTCTTAGAAGTTAATCTCCCTTCATCGTAAGTTCTTGTAGAATCGCTAGGAAATCTTTTGGATAGACTAGATATGTCTGAACAATCGTTGACATCCAAGAATGTGTCATTCGATGTAGCAGTGGTAGAGACTCCTGCTGCTACTCCAACGATGTTCGTTGGTATACCATCTGTTCTGGCAAGTTATCAACAACAAGCTGGAGTCCAATCAGGGACTGTTTCGACGACATGGTCAGTTCCTATTTCTTCATTTGGATTATCATCTGGTATTTCTGATGTTGAAACTCAACAAATTGATCCAATTTGTCTTCAAAGGCAAATCTACCCTTTAAGTACTTGATTTCCACCATATGGAGGGCAGTATGCCTTTTCATTGTTCCCTCCTGGAGAACAAACACGTGGGAGTTTACCACAAAGTTTAGGTCAAACTGGAATTACATCCAGTGGTTGGGTACCAATACTGCCTCCGCAACCAAGGGTTGTATATTCAATGAAACCAATCCACCCTGTGTTGAATATTCCCACTATACCTGCTATGGTGACTGCATCGCAAGTACAAGCGCTACCTGTTGTATGTCAACCCCAAGTTTCTCAGGTTGCAATACAACAACCTCTTGTCTCAACAACTCAATCACAACCTTAGGTTAGTGCCTCCTTATCTGGAGCGACTCAGGCTCAAACAAGTACTATGACTCCTCATCTTGGTCAATCATCCCGTATTGGGCAACAGCAAATGGTCCAACAACCATGGCTGATTCAATCTCAACAACCGCGATTCCAACAATCATATCAAGGACTTGAGCAACAAGTCTTTGTAAGTAATGGGCAACCGCATTTCCAAAGCGGTTATCAACAACCATATTATAATGGTTATGCCCATCAACCTTATCAAAGTTACCAGCATCAAATACATTATGCTGGTATGCAAAGACCCACTGCTCAGGCGATTCCATCTTATCATGCATATGCTTCGCCTAACCTGAATCAACAGTTGCCCTTTGTAGCAACTCTAGAATTACCAGATCTAAACCGGTTGATGAATGATCCAATTGCCTACGCCCCTTGGTGGCCGGTGATTCCGCATAAACGTTCGTCAGATATTCCTAAATTTAACTGAAATCTAGGTGAAGACCCATCGAATCATGTGATGACCTTTCATCTGTGGTGTTCATCTAACACTCTAAATGATGATTCGATTAGGCTTCGCCTTTTTCAGCGAACTTTAACGGGTCCAACAGCAAAATGGTATATCGAATTGCTTAGAGCTTCATTTGACAACTTCAGTACACTAGCCACAACCTTTTTAACCCATTTTCAGTTACCAATAAGGTATGAAATGGGAACATAACTTCTTACCAATTTCAAGAAAACAACAGCCACTCACATATCTGATCATATTCATGAGTGGCGACGTCGTCGTAGAATGGTAAAAACGTATGTTCCTGATCAGCTTTTAGCTGAATGGTTTATTAAGTCATTATTACCTTCTATCACAAAATATGTGGCAAAGGGAGGAGTCGTCACTGAAGAGCAAGTTATTGCTCGTGCACAATATCTAGACTTGATCTATACTCAGTCTGGCACGCTCTATGATAAAATACATGATGCTCCTAGACCGGAATTTTCCATTCCTCCCCCTCCTAAATCAAACAAAGACTCTCATGCCAGTGATGGCGTGATAAGTAAGACAAAAACGAAATTGACAAAGGCTACATCTAAGAAAGCCCGTAAGATTTCTGATCAAAATGCGAATGAAGAACTTCTCGCCTCGGAGGTAAATGTCGTGTCGACCGACAAGGGCAAACAACTGAAGCAACCAGGGCCAAGAAGAAAAAGAAAGGGAGGAAAAAGAAGCAGGATGAGTCATCTCCTCAAAAACCTTCTGCAAACCCTCATGGGCAAAGGAAACCCCCTGCGGGGTGTCAGATATGCGATGAGGATCATCGGACGAGAGATTGTCCACATAAAGCTGAAGTTAAGAAACTCTTTAAGAGTTCAAAAACCTCAACAGTATTGACTGATCCGTTTCCAAACCCAAGAACCAAGCTGGTTGCTAATCAAAATGCTTCCCGATCCCAAGTACTTATGCTGTCTGTTTCGAAGCACCAAAATTATGCTTTGATATCGACAAGGAATAAAGATTACGGGAATCCATAGTTGTCAAACAACAAGGCTAAAGATCAACCTAGTAGTTCGACAACAACTTTGACTGAAGTTGTGCCACCCATCATTCCTGAGCTAACAATAAAGTCGCCAAAGGGAGTAGTACACAAATCGACATTTAATCCTCGTGCGAGAGCAGCACAACATTATAATATAGTAGGGGACTTGGCCGAATCCCTGTCCGCTATGTTGAAACTTGAGGTATCGCAAAACTGCCCCTCCCAAAAGCAAGCTTTATTATCGGCAATAGGTGGGATTGACCCAATGGATTCCAATCTTGTGGCCTTTGATCATAAAGGATATGACCCTCAGTTACCAGCTCAACTAGCTTTCCTTATTCAAGTGAAAGCCCTCAACAAAACTGTTCATCGAACAATTATTGGTGAGGGGGCATCTACATGTATTATGTCGATGAGTTGCTAGAAAAATTTAGGCTCACCACCCTTGTCGAGATCTTCAACGACGTTAAAATAATTTGATGGACGATCATACACTCCATACGGGATTTTAAGTAACTTGCAACTTGAACTAGGGGGCAAAACAGTAGAAATTGATGTTGAAGTAATCGACAGAAACCTCGATTACAACATACTACTGGGAAGGCCCTGGATATATGCCATGGTCATTGTTGCATTGACTTACTTCAGGAAGATTTCATTTCCCTTTCAAGGAGGAATTACAATCGTTGACCAACAAACATTTCCCCCAACAGTTCACAAGTTACGGGAAGCATTCCAACAATCCGGGGAAGAAATCATTCGCTTCAAAATATCGGAGTAGGCCTCCTAAAAGACCCTACCTTAATGGGTACTTTTGCCCTACCGCCTCCGAGTAATTTGGCGGAAGTGGCCACGGTGGAAACCTGCAATATGAAATCTTCTATATCTAATGGATTCGAAAGATTCCTAAACATTTTTTCAGCATGGATCATCACCATTTTAGAAATATTGTACCAATCAATTTTCTTGGCTTGGGGGGCAAACCCAAATCAACGCTCATCGAGTGTTTTTATAGATAGGTCTAAGGAATATGGCACCTCTTCAGATCCTTGGGCGCATGTACATTCTACAGACGAAGGAATCATTCAATCATTGATGAGAGGAGAGGCACCATGGGAAGATTACCACCATCGCTCCCATCTTCCGGATTACCACGAAGATTATTCCAGCAACCTTAATCATCCATCAGTTTTTTATTTTCTATCAAATACTGTAAATACGGTGGATTTCAAGAATGGTTCTTATCTCGTGTCGACCTCGTTAAAAAATGAAACAAGGAGTCATGAGGATAGTTCTTTTACTGTGTCCACCTCATTAAAAAATGAAACAAATCCCCTTTCCAAATCTCAAAGGTAAACATTCATTCCAACCACCGAGTTGAATGCAATGAATATTGGGGGGCATGCACCTCGATTTGCGTTATTATGCTGGGGGCATGCAAACTTATCATGAGCAGTGATACTGCAGGGTTCAAGCTCGTTAAAAAATAAACCCGCCACGAGCAGTGTTACTCCAGGGTTCAAGCTCGTTAAGAAATAAACCCACATCGAGCAGTTTTATCGTGGAATTCAAGCTCGTTAAAAAATATACATAAGCAATGATCAAGTGTTTCCCCCAGTGTTTAAGCTCATTAAAAAATGAACCAATTTCCTGGAAATAACCATCGTGAATGTATTACTTCAACCTTTGAAGCCTTGGTCGCGTTCTCACCATCACCTCCACTCTGTATTGGCCGATCATTCACCTCCACTTGATTGTTTACCCCTTTTGAGGAACAACTGTGAAGAGTGATCTTGTTAGCCATCCTTGTGACACTGCCGTGATTGGAAAATTCCAAATCTTCTCGGGATTTAGCTGCTACCCGAATTTATCACTCGTTCCTCAAAGACGAGTCTCCTTTAAGCTCTTTTCAACTGACTCGTAAAATATGAAAAGATTTCTGAGCCATTGGCCTCTCCAGCTTGTTAAAGTGACTGGAAGTGTTATCCCTCCTTTATATTTTAATCTTTTTGGACCTAAGGGATTATTACACAAAAATATCAAGCGCTTGTCTTGTTCGGCACGTTAAAAGTACCGAAAATTCATCCCTTTTGTATTATTTTATACTTTTTTGGACTTAATGGATTTGATGAAGAAAAAGGATATTTGGATTTTCCTTTACGTTCCTTTTCAGACTCTCTAAAATTGAAAAGGAGTGAGTTATCTTTGTCGTTAAAATCGTTAAAACCTAATAGCGACAAACTTGTTCATAATAGACAAGAACAAGTTTCACTATCACTAGGCTCATAAAAACATAGCGATGGTTTTGCCCGAAGGGAAAATTATAGAACAAGCATATGTAATCCTCCTCAAGCTTGACAAAAATAAAGAGGTACTGGTCAGCAATGACTGGGGAAAATTTGTGAAGAAAACTTGAAGAAACTTTGTTAGTAGCAAGTCGCTCTTGAACATGACACTTTCACTCTGCATCCAAGTCGGGTTGGGTTGTTTCATTCACCGGTCACATCACACCATCCACATTTGGGGTTAATGCTACCAATCGATCATGTTAGTGTCACCGATATGTTCAAGAGAAGTCACTTAGAGAATTCACCTATGTCTCACCCACTATAATACATTTTCGCTCCAATCTTTCATGACTGCCACCCTGAACCATATATCACCAGATCGTTTTCACCTGCATTAAAATCATTTTCTTCGTTCTGTGTCATTGATGTGGGATTCATTAAGGCCCTCCTATGATGGATCGCTTCTTGTCGACATCAACTCATTATCCAAGACGTCGATCTAGGAACAACCCTTTCAGTACTTTGAAGCTTGCATGCCTCAATGGCAAGTTTCTCACTTCCGGCGACAGGTTTACATCAATGGCCTTTGACTGAAATATTTTACGTGGTGTTCGACGCCAAGTCCCTTATTCACAGCACGTGAATTGTACTGCAGTACCTTGAGGATCATTATCATTATCGGTGATTCCTCTCGTGCCTCTTAACAACTTAGATCATTGGTTGGCAATCAGGCGATGTCTATCCATGTTCGACTCCAGAACATCTCTCACATGGATAGACTTGTACTTTGAGTGAAGATCGAATAAGATTGAAGACCCCAGATCTAGTTTCATCCATCCAGGCTGCGATATATATTCAGGAAAATAAAGACATCAAATGTACATCATTGCTGCACAGATAATCATCCAATCTAAGGGATGATGGCTCTACCAGAATCATCAGTCTACACAGACGATTGTCTGTCCCATGTACATGAAAAATGAATTTATAAAAGCTGAGCATGGGAATGCCTGCCTCAGCTAGATCATGAAAATATTATGAAGATAATGTATTGTATTGTATCTTATTACAGGTCGCCTTCTAGCTTGAAAAAACTTCGGATCCTCATGATAAAGCATTTCACCCGACATCAAAAGATTAACGACCTCATGCTTTAGGGGGCAACTGTTATAGACATTTTTGCGGATTGCAACCCCAATCATAAATTTCCATAAACTAAGGGCTCCTAAGTCCCTAAAGGTGTTGTTCCAACCCCTAAAACAACAAGGTCAACTGATTACATCATCTTCCAAAAGTTCTCCATGAAAAGCTACTCAGAACTGGTCAAAACTGGATCATTCCACTTGCTCCATGGCTAGGGTGCGATGCATCTCACCTTGTACACACAGGAAGTGCATTGCATTTTAAAAATCCCTTCTATGGGGTGTGATGGACGAGAAAAGACAAGTGGCGGAGATAGTTTGCGAGGTGGATGATCATGGAATCTTCCAGAAACTTCTCCTGTGACACTTGCCTCTCAGAATTGCCCAAGGATGAGTAAGAGATCAATGAGATCTACAAGTGGAATCAAGAAATATCAGAGAGAAGACACTAATAAAAAACCCAGAGCTGACTCACACCTTTGCAAATATCTATATATAGATCTCTCATCCCAGAGATTGGCGGTTTAGAGGCTGGAATTTTGCATCTTATAAGGAATTGCTGTTGGTTTCTTGAGGCAACATCATAGTGTTGGGTGATCTAAGCTTTTCATGAGGTGAAGAAGGGCTCACTTGCTGAGAGGATGATGCTGGGTTAGAACGATTGGTTGTAACTCTCTTAGCTCTTTCTTGATTATCAATAAAGATATTCAAGTTTTCCTCCATACTCTTGTGTGATTTATGTTTTATGCATTTGTATGGTCAGTTTACATCTGATCCTAGATTGTTTATGATAATAGATCCATGTTCTCCTATAGTGTTATGCTGCTTTGATTCTACAGGTACTCTGTGAAGCTAGGTATACAAGAAAGCAAGTAGCAAAGGACTATCAGAAGAGAGAGGAATCGAGCAAGGAACCAAACGCAAGACAGAGGTTGGTCTCCTTTATTCTTCTCTCATCTATCTTTCATAAAGGAAAACAAAAGTAGTTTTACTTTGTTTGTTTCTAAGGTAGCTACCAGCCTTAGTGGGATTAGCAGTTCTACATAGACACTTTTCCCTGTAATAGGAAGGATAACAGACACTAAGTGGAGGATATTAATAAGGCTAAGAGAAACGTGATTGCAATGATGAAAGCAAGAGAAAGGAATATTAACATGCAGGAAAAAGAAATACAATGCATAATAACTATTGCAAGGTAGAATAAGTTATAGAATCCTCCCAATGTATGCTCAGGGCATGGAAAACAATAGGAAATGAAGCTCATTTATAGAGTCGTGTTAGGTAAAAAGAAGGGATTCTAGACCGATAAAATTATTTAGCATGGACACCAACATGAAAAATGGTTGCTAGGATAAGGTTTCCATGTGGAACATGGTTCTACTACATAATTTACACTATGAAAATAGATATGGGCTAATGTTGTAACCTGACAAGGTCAGACCCGCGGTGTAATGAATATGGTAGAGTTGGTCAATAATGTAATAGAAATGTTAGGGAAATACCTACTCCTATGTGAAAGGTTCAAGGAAAATGCACCTAGGGTTCATAGCGATGAAGGTACTTTGATAATCCATGGGAATGATGACCAACCTACTCAATAAAAGTTCACACAAACTTCAATTGAACATAAAAAATGGCACAAAAAGAGAACCAAAATAAATAATAAATAGTTCAGGTGAAGTAAAATGGAAAAATTCATGTGAAGACGCACATGTGAGAGTGTTGTGCTATTCAAAAACCCCCCCCATTTATTAGTTTAATAGCTAATATTCTATTAATAAATGGGGCCCCTTTATAAAAAAACCCTTGAAGAAAAATTTAGCACTTAGGTGCTTTCTTTTAAACTTTTAGAAATAAATCAATATATGAAGTTGAAAACCTTTAAAACTAGAAATTATAGACTTTTCGCATATCGCTGGAACAAGTGTGTTAAAAGGATAATTAGCGAACAAAATCCATGAATTGCGATTGAAACAATCACCACACCTAAGTTAGATATCATTGGACATTTCATTCAAAGCTAAGACTTAAGGAATTTCCCATAAAATAAAGCCCTTATCGCAAACTCATATCGAATTTCACAGAAGACGCAACTCACAAAGGATATCAAATATGCGAAACGTGATATTTCTGTAGAGCAAGTCAATACTCATCGCATCACGACAATTTAATTAGAAATCAATTTTATGAACTGCAAGAGTTTGCGAAGTGCGATAAAACCCAGACCCGATAAAAAAAATAATATGAACTATAAGTTAAGTCCACCATGTAGTGAAAATCACTTTATGAAGTAACTATTCATTTGTGAAAACTACACTCTAAGCAATAAATAATATGACACTTATCTCGCACCTCGCAGAATTCTAAAGAAATTTAAGAAAAGTAACAATAAAAAATGTGATAATGCAATTTGTGATATTGCATCACAATCACAAAATCAACATTTTCGCAAATTAAAATTGCCACCTTAAAGTTTAACCCTTCCCTTTTGCGATGTGGTACTTTAATGAGTAATAAAGGAAACAATAAGAGACCTAAGTGGGTATTTAATAAGTTTAATGGCATTTATGTTAAAGTGCAACTTGACGTGATACAATATCTTTTCATCTACATTTTTATGAAAAGATCCTTTCTTGTAACATTTTTGAGGTTATCTCTATCATTTAGTTCTCACTGTCATTCTCGCTTGTGTTTATCCGATAGCTTCCATTTGATTCATTTCAGGAAAACTCCGCAGAAAACATCATTAGAAAGAATGGCAAAGAAGGGAAAGGTGATTGCATCTGAGCAATCCGACATGGTGCCCATTTTCTCTAATACCACATGTAGCAAGGACAGAGGAACCATGACATGGGAGGCCATGTATAACTTGTTATAAGAAGAGCAACCCATGCAACTCATAACAAAGGTCACGATAGATGCTCACGAGTCATCTAATGTCTCCTATTTCGAAATAACATGTTCATTCCTGCACCGCATAGGTCTGAGACCAAACATAATAACATACATGGATATGATCAAATGGGTAATTAAAGAGGTAGATATCTCAGATAGAACCTTCAAGAATAAAAGGCAAGAAGTCATGGGTTCCTTCTCACTAGACAACCTACAACTAATGTATCAGTTACCAAAGCCTCGAAAGCTCTACAACAAACAGTTCCTTGAGAAATTCACCAAGGAAAATGAAGACCCGTGAAACATTATGTAGACCTAGAAATCAAGCGGACGCAAACTAAAGCGGGACAAAATTGGTATGTACTCAACGAAATCCATTTCTCCCCCTCTATTGTGGGGGAAAGTATCCAACTCGGAATGACCCTAACCCACTCTAAGGGTGACAGTTCCTTAGCAACAGCTGAAAGCAAATCTATCTAAAGTTTCTTCTTTATAACATGCAAGAGATAAAAGGAAGAGATCCACTTACCGATGTCTTGCGCAAATGGTCGATCCAATCTCCTTTGACTGCCGCTTGCTCCCAGCTCCAAGTCTTTTCACGGGCCCAGCTACACGAGATCCTGCAAATAAGACAAAGAAAGGAAACTACAAGAAGCATGCATGCATAACTGATTCAAGGATTAGCATAAATCAAAGACGCAAGTAAGACAATACACTATTGAAACACATGTGAATAGAAGAACCTCAAATGCTTTATTAATATATGGAAGTAAGGTTCAGGCAGTGATACAACCATGAGAGGTCCAATCCAGCATCACCTTCCCGACGGAGAGAAATCTCTTCTTCACCTCCCTCAAGCAATCACCCAATGCTCACAACTGTAAACCAACAGCAATTCTTCGCGCTAAATTCCGGCCTCCAGATCCCATGGGATGAGATCCTTATATAGAGTTTTGGAGTGAAGGTAAGTCATCTTGATGTGTGACTTGTTGTCCTCTTCAACTCCAGTTGTTCTTCAGTCCTTCACTCAGAGTTTCTGCCTTCCACTTGGAGTTTTAGATGCTCTTAACTCATCATTAGGTGAACCTTATGATCAAGTGTCTTTTTGGAAGCTTCCTGGGCACTGGCACTTGGAGAAAAAGATTCCTCCACATGTCCAAGTACGCCCAACGCAGGTAGCCTTTGTTCTACCTACTATGCAACGCAGGTAGCCTTTGTTGTACCTGCTATGCAGCGCAGATGCCTAGTGGAGCAACTGCTTTGATCCAAAATTGACCTGTTTTTGAGTGTTTTTCAGTGGAGAACTGATTTGCAGTGCTATGGTTTGCTGACCTTGTTCCTCTAAGGGTAAGAACAACTTGTTTAGGGACTTTGGATCCCTTAGATTATTGAAATTTCATGCTCTATGTTGTAAGGCACAAAAATGTCTATAACAGTTGCCCCCTAAAGTATGAGGTCGTTTATCGGGTGAAATGCTTTATTAGGAGGATCCGAAATTCATTCAATCGTCGGGAGGTGACCTGTAACAAAATACAATACAATACATTATATTTTCATACTTTCTTTTCATGATCTAGCTGATGCGGGCATTTCCCATGCTCAGCTTTATAAATACATTTGCTGTACATAAACATACGATCGTCTGATAATAGACTGATAATTCTCTGCTTTTAATTATCATCCTTTTAGTAGGATGATCATCTGCTGCACATGTCTATGTTTTTATCTCCTGAATATATATCGCAGCCCGGATGGATGAAACTAGATCCGGGGTCTTCAAACTTGTCCAATCTTCACTTTAGTACAAGTCGATCCATGTGAGAATTTCTTGAAGTCGAACATGGAAAGACATCGCTTGATTACCAGTCAATAATGTAAACTGTTAACAAGCGCGAGAGAAATCACCGATAATGATGATGACCCTCAAGGTACTGCAGCACAATTCACGTTGTGTGAATATAGGATCTGACGTCGAACACCATGCAAAGTCTCCTGGTCGAAGGTCATTAATGTATACCTATCGCCGGGAGTGAGAAACTTGCCATTGAGGCATGCAAGCTTCAAAGTACTGAGGGGGTGTTCCTAGATCAACTTCTTGGATAGTGAGCTGATGTCGACAAGAAGCGATCCGTCAAAGGAGGGCCTTAATGAATCCCACATCAGTGACACGAAACGGAGCTAGTGATGATGGTGAAAATGATCTGTGAAATATGATTCAGGGTGGCGGTCATGGAAGCATGAAAGATGATGTACGGTAGTGGATGGGACCCGGTTGACACTTTCTGAATGACATCTCTTGAACATATAACGACACTGATGTGATGGATCGGTAGCATTACCCCATGTATGGATGGTATGGCGAGACCATGGTGAAGGGACCGGTGAATGATAATAACCCAACCCGGCATTTACGGAGGCAAAAGTGTCATGTTCAAGAGCGACTTGCTACCATTAAGCTTTGAGGTTCTTCCCAATTTTTCCCCAGTCATTTTTGACCAGTACCTCTTTATTTTTGTCAAGCTTGAGGAGGATAACATATGCTTGATCTATAACCTGCCCTTCGGGCAAGCCCATCGCTATGTTTTTAACGAGCTTAGTGATAGGGAAACTCGTTCTCGTCTAAAGACAAGTTTGTCGCTATCTAATATTTTTAACGAGCCCAGCGACAACGACAACTCGGTCCTTTTCATTTTTAGAGAGTCTGAAAAGGGTACATAAAGTGGACTCCAGGGGTCCTTTTTCGTCATCTAATCCCTTAAGTCCGAAAAAGTATAAAACAATACAGAAGGGATGAATGTTCGATATCTTTATCGAGCCGAACTAGACAAGTGCTCGATCTTTTTGTGCAATAATCCCTCAGGTCCAAAAAGATTAAAATCTAGAGGAGGGATAGCTCTTCCGGTCCTTTTAACGAGCTGGAAGGCCAAAACTCGGCAAACTTTTCATTTTTTACGAGTCAGTGAAAAGAGCTCAAAGAAGACTCGTCTTTTGAGGAACGAGTGATAAACAGGGATAGCAGCAGATTCCAGGTACAGGTTGGAATTTTCCAATCACGGCAGTATTACAAGGATGGCTAGGTGAAATCACTCTTCGTAGCTGTTCCTCAAAATAGGTAAACAATCAAGTGGATGTGAATGATCGGCCAAATGACAAGTGGAGGTGACGGTGCACAAACACGACCAAGGCTTTTATGGCTGATGAATTTACAGTCTCAAATGGTTATTTACCGGTTCATTTTTTCTGAATGAGCTTGAAATCTGGGGGAAGCCTGCTCACAAGCTTATGTTTATTTTTTAACGAGCATGAATTTCCGCATCAAAACTGCTCGGATCTTGCGTTTATTTTTTAACGAGCATGAACTTTGCCAAAACTGATCGTTTTTACCAGTCATAAAGTAGGAAGGTCTCATGGAAGATCCTTATTTTTTAAAGAGCTTCATATTCCTACGCTTTGCTCCATACCCTCTCTTTATGCAAGCTGGGTATCGGCTAATCCTACGAGTTTAACGGGTTAGACCTACAGGTTTAAAGGGAGGACCTAAAAAACTAAAAAACAAAATAGCCGCCCGTGCTTGCATTCCAAGAGGTTTGCATGCCCCCAGGTGTAAGTCTAATTTCAAGGTTGCCCCTACTTTTCCGTTAAAAACCTTTGTTTTCAACAGGTGAGGCTTACCTCTTTCAGGTTACCCAAAGATTGTTCTGTTAATTCTTTTAAACAGAAACTTTCTTCGGCGATGTCTATCATTAGGTTATCCAAAGATGGTTACAATTTGTTGCAGCAATAGAATCTCTTTCTTTGGAGGCTGCCCCTACTTATCCTCTAAAACATTTGTTTTAATGGGTGAGGCTTGCCTTTTATCCAAAGATGGTTACTACTTGCTGCCGCAAACGGATCCCCTTCTTTGGCAGAGCCTACTTATTTAGACAAAGGTGAATGACGACGCTCCGCCACACACTTAACTTTAACAAAAGAATCTTATTCTAGAACAACCCCACTCCCAATTACCCCTTCTGAGAGCCCATCTCTCTCTTTGTCTTCTTGTCCTTCTTCTCCATGAAGATGGCTCAGAGGAAGATTCTCAAAGATGAAGGAGGGGATGGGGTACGGACTAGTCATATTCTCCCGCGGAAATTCTACTTTACACCCAAGGTTTCTTCTGCCTCCAGAGCAGACCAGGGTGCATGCCCCCTGGGTTCCGACCTTCCTTTCCCGAATTACTCGCACTCATCAGGAAGAATCACTGGAGGTAGAGACCTTTCTTGATCAAATAGACCATTCAGGATAGGTATGTGACTATTTGCGATGCGTGATCCCGGAAATGAAAGTTGGTCTACGAGCTTGACCATTCTTCCTTCGTATGGAAAACACATTATTCGAAAGAGAGAGGAGACTATTGCTTCCATGCAATATATGTAGTCTCGTCCAAGGAGTAGGTTATAATCCAAGGGTCCTTGGGCGACCATCAAGCCCATCTTGACATCCTTCCCTTTCAAGGTAATAGGCACAATAGGTAGAATCCCTAATGGTCGACTGGTTCCTCTGTCAAAACCCGAGAGATTTCTTGTCTCGGGCAAAAGCGCCGGGCAACCCAGTGCTTTCCAAGCAATACAGGACAGAATACTCACAGATTCCCCTTCATCAATGATAGTTCCAGCCATCACCATTTTGTATATTTGGACTATAATTCTAAATGATATACTGGCTGGTAACCGGGGTCTGCCTAGTTGGTTCCAATCAAAGGATGCAACTAGGTTTCTTGGTGGTGGGACCGAATATACGGCCGGATATGATCCTGACGATGCTCCTTCCTGCGATAAAGGAGTGGGCGCATTGCCCAGATGCTCATCAGAATCGGTGTTGATGAAAAGAATATGGACGGTGTCATCCTTATTCTCTTCGGTAGGGGTGTCAACTGAAGATGAATCTTCAGCGACTGTGGTATTTGAAGATGAAACTTCTGAAGGGAGAACTGGGTCAACTGTCGTTTCGACCTTTGGACTTTCGTCCGGTCCGGATTCAGTAGGTTCACTTTCAGTGACTGACACTTCAGCTGGCCCTATGAGCGGGGCAGCTGCATTTTCGACCAACGAAGGACTTGGCGCGAGTTTTTGATATCCAGGAGGAAGTAGCACCGGTGCAACCGGTTGATCTTCCAAATCTCTCTTTGCTTCGTCTAAAAAGGGACAACGACGAAGGGTGTGATTGCCTTCACAAAGTTCGCAGGGGAATCTCATTCCCCTTCGTCGTCTGCGACCTTCACTTTCGTTGGTCGACGGTAAGCATTCAACTTGGTTGTCAGAGGTTGACGCTTCCGAATCGTGCAAACGAGGGGACCAGTCCCTTAGTATCCGGGGAATACTGGGACAATCACTGTGGAAGTGGTCTCCTCTGCATATGACACATGGCGATTTGGGCCCGGTCCGTGCTTTGTGTGGGTTTTCGTTAGATACCTTTTGCTTGCCCCCAGGCGCCTTTGGCTCCTTCTGCTTCTTTTCTTTCTTCTTTTCTATGGGAGCCACGCTTTTGGCGGCTTGACCTTTCGAAGAAGAAGGATCGGAGGAAGGCGTATAAGAAGTGGAAGGCTGGGGGGTAGCTCTAGACTGGTCTAAATGTTGACTTGACTGTTCAGGAACCGTGGTGGTCTGAACTACAGCGGTTGAGAATAGCCAAACTGGCAGGCCAATTGTCAGTCCTGGAAGCGACAATGTGGCCATGTGGGGCGCACCAACTTCTCCCCAAGAGGAGAAAGGGCTAGGGGTCCCATCGCGTGGGGTCCCTTGATTGGTGTGTTCCATGTTCTCAACCTGAAGATCAACGTAGGAATTAGGGGTGATTATGTTCCATTTAGAATGAATTTTATATGACGACGCTTTTTAAGACACAACTTGCTTTTTCACTTTTTAAGAGTCGAGAAAAAGCTAAAGATGACTCTAGTCTCCTTCGATGTATTAACGAGCCCGAAGTGACAAATTCTCGGATGGACTTTTTCAGTTATAGAGTTTGAAAAAGGCCAAAAGAAACTACTCTGGAGTTCTAGGCAAGAGTGTGCCAAACCTTTCGCGAAACCACAGAATACATTTTACGGTACAAGTGGTCGATCTTCGTGAATGCTGTGTTCACTGCATCGCGATCAGTAGGGCGGCCGAACGGCTTCCTATGGATAAAGGCTTTATTCCTATAGGGGTCCCCCAATATACGCGACGGTACACGGGGGCACAAGTCCGTATTAGTGCTATCGTCCCTCAGGAGGAATCACCCACCTTCGTAGAGATCGACAGTCACTATGTTTAAAGACGCCGGTTCACGTCTCTACCTAGACCTCTACTGTGTTTCGTTATGTTTCAAAGCGTTGTTAGATAAATTCAGTTCTTTTTAGGTTGATCTTGCTTAGCAGTTTTCCTTTATGGATCACCACGTGATGTATGATACAACTCCTAAATGCAGTCTAAGAATGATAAGCAAGCTTTTACAATTCTTTCAACTTATGAAAACCTTAACTACTGAAGGAAAAGAAAGACATCATCTTTTCAAACAGATCATAGAGCACACACTGATGCACTTTTCCTAAATCGACATGCAAACTGCCAAAATGCACATGCACAATGCAAGTATTTCTTTTCTTCTTCCTTAATGTTTGGTGTATGACAAAAAGAAAGCTGTTGTACGATTTCGAATTCAATTTCAAGCGAAAACAAACAAGTATTGTCCAATAATCAAAAGAACACCTTAAGATTCACTCGTTTCAATCACAAGAAATACTGAGATTCGAACCATATAACGAAAGCAAATGCTCAAGCAGCTATGAACAGCAATAAACTAGCTCTTAGAATCACAACGACACTTTCTCACAGGTCTAGATTCAAGAGGTCATAGCAAGACTAGTTCACTTTCGCTATGGGAAACTGTGAATGACAGCAAGAAATACAATAAGAACAATCACGGTTTCTTCATACAACTGAGGCGGAATGAAGGCAAAGAGAAGTGGTTTCAGCTGGGTATACAGGTTGACAACAGGCTGCAAAAACAATACTGGAAACTGGGCAACAGACAGTGGGGAATCCCAGCTGCACAAGGAAAAACTGGATCAGTGCAGGTGTTGCACTGTCAATCTGAGATGCAGCGCAGGTAGCCCCTTCGGGACCTGCGTTGCAGTGCAGGTAGCCTTTGTGGCAGCTGCACTGATGAGACAAGTCACGTCTCTCTCAGATTCCGGGTCACAGTTTGCTAAAAAATGAACGGTTTTTGGCCAAATCAGAGGCTGTCAGTCAAGTATACACTAGAGGATGATTAAAGGAAGATGAACACTATCACAAAGAGATAAAAAGAGTCCTCGTGGATCAGCTCTTCAAATCATAAACATGCCCAGCACTGGGCTAGAGTAGCTACCCTCTACTTTGCATTCGAAGGACTCGCATGCAGTTCGATTCGGTACTCCTTTGTTTAAGAAATGAATAGCAAGAAACACAAGCTACCAACAAGACATGCTCCCCAGCGGAGTCGCCAGTCTGTTGTGGGGGAAAGTATCCAACTCGGAATGACCCTAACCCACTCTAAGGGTGACAGTTCCTTAGCAACAGCTGAAAGCAAAGCTATCTAAAGTTTCTTCTTTATAACATGCAAGAGATAAAAGGAAGAGATCCACTTACCGATGTCTTGCGCAAATGGTCGATCCAATCTCCTTTGACTGTCGCTTGCTCCCAGCTCCAAGTCTTTTCACGGGCCCAGCTACACGAGATCCTGCAAATAAGACAAAGAAAGGAAACTACAAGAAGCATGCATGCATAACTGATTCAAGGATTAGCATAAATCAAAGACGCAAGTAAGACAATACACTATTGAAACACATGCGAATAGAAGAACCTCAAATGCTTTATTAATATATGGAAGTAAGGTTCATGCGGTGATACAACCATGAGAGGTCCAATCCAGCATCACCTTCCCGACGGAGAGAAATCTCTTCTTCACCTCCCTCAAGCAATCACCCAATGCTCACAACTGTAAACCAACAGCAATTCTTCGCGCTAAATTCCGGCCTCCAGATCCCATGGGATGAGATCCTTATATAGAGTTTTGGAGTGAAGGTAAGTCATCTTGATGTGTGACTTGTTGTCCTCTTCAACTCCAGTTGTTCTTCAGTCCTTCACTCAAAGTTTCTGCCTTCCACTTGGAGTTTTAGATGCTCTTAACTCATCATTAGGTGAACCTTATGATCAAGTGTCTTTTTGGAAGCTTCCTGGGCACTGGCACTTTGAGAAAAAGATTCCTCCACATGTCCAAGTATGCCCAACGTAGGTAGCCTTTGTTCTACCTGCTATGCAACGCAGGTAGCCTTTGTTGTACCTGCTATGCAGCGCAGATGCCTAGTGGAGCAGCTGCTTTGATCCAAAATTGACCTGTTTTTGAGTGTTTTTCAGTGGAGAACTGATTTGCAGTGTTGTGGTTTGCTGACCTTGTTCCTCTAAGGGTAAGAACAACTTGTTTAGGGACTTTGGATCCCTTAGATTATTGACATTTCATGCTCTATGCTATAAGGCACAAAAATGTCTATAACACCCTCATAGTTTTGCAGCAACAATGATAGGTTGGTTATTTGGTAGACTCGATAGCACAAAGTTTTCCATGGAATGGTTCTCGTTAAGATGTAGTAGTAAATGCAACAATTATGAACTGGGCCCAAATTTTATCAGACAATTTCGCAAATGCCGTTATAATATATAGAAGGAAAAGAAGTCCTTCTTCCAGGAATTTCCCCCCCATTTTCATGAGTTATTTTGTTATGGATGCAATTTTCTTTTGTTCTCAGTTTCCCAATATGGGATTGAAGTGGATTGTACAGAACCCACTTCACATCTGTATATACCATAAAATTTTGTGGGAATCTCAATTCCACCCCCATTTTTATATAATATGTCAAAGGGTTATGCTACCTATTCATAAAGCAATGTTTGATAGAACTGCCCCTATGTTCCCTAAAGACGCCGAAGTAGATATCTTGTGAGTTGCCAAATGGTTTGGGGAAGAGACATTCAGCTACATTATAGTTTTTGGGAGCATTTCTTCACCACATGTCCTCCCATATTATGTTCCCGACAAACTAATGGCCAGAGAAATAGCCTATCAAACAACGGGGAAGGTAGATTGACCAGAGTACTGAAAGAACAGAAGAAGGCCATTTGGCCTACATTCCCATTATAATTTGGTGCTTTTCCACTACACGATTATGGACATGCAGTAAAGGAAGAGGATATTATTATGTCTCTCAAATAAGCTACAGTTCAAGGAAGGCAATACGAACCAAATGGCATTGCTAAGGAATTTACTACTATGGTAAAAATTAAACGTTCACCCATGAAGAGGACGCCTTTGACGAAGTCTTCCTACAAGAAGAAACTTTTTCACAAGTTCAACATACAATATCACTACTTTTGACCTCGGAAAATATTAATAATTTCCATGTGTATAGGAAAAAGAGATTACTAAAGGTCCCATTGACCTACTGCATATTGAACCAATAAGGGATCCAACTCCCTGCGTAAGCTTGGAGGGTAGCTCCAACAAAAACTATGAAGAAGAAACCCAAGGGAGATCTATGCATGAGTCAGAGCACTCAGAGTGGTAGTCTCAAAATGGGTGAGGAAACAAAAATAAAGAGTCTGAAAAGGACACAGCTGGAACTATAGAGGAAAAGGCCGAGTAGGCCTCAACAAAGAAACACGTAGAGGTTGCCTTTACTTCAAGTCGATCAATTAAAGCTCCAATTATTGACTTGGAACAAGAATGGTAGAAGTTAAATAAAAAAATCTACAGAGACACAAACCTTGAGCAAACATCTAGAATGAAAAGTCCCAAGAAAACCCAGCATAAGTCAAATCCAGAAACAACAAGGGAAGGAGCTATGGGAAATCAAGACATTGAGATCATTCCTGCTATTCCTACCTATTTTTTTTTTAAGAATTGAGTAAATACCTCCATTATATGTATTCTACAATCCTACACACAAGGTAGTAGTCAAAATACAAAGGAAGAAAAGGAAACTGACTGCCATGGCCATTACGACTCTGGAAAATGAACCAATGGATATTATATGGAAGGACTCACCTATCGACCCATCTAAGAATCTCACAAAGTTGTCATAGTTCGTAGGAGCCTCTGTCACAACAACCATTGACAAGGTGACAAGAGGTCTGAATGCTGTTGAAGGAAAAGGAATAGAAAATTTTGCTGCTAGAACAATAATTAACCCAAGAAAAATCTAATCAACAAGTAGAATTACAAGTAGCCCAGCTCCAAAGATATTTCGAATAGATGAGAATAAAACACCAAGCCAACTTAGCAGAAAAAGATTGGTGGATACAAGCCATGATAGAAAATTGTAAAGATAATCACAAATAGACGAATTCATCATGGAAGCACTCAGCCTTAATTACATACTAATGCAACAAAAGGAAGTATTTTTCCAGAAGATCTCGCAAATAAATCCTTATCGCGAGACCAATTATAAATTAACAAACCAAGTTATTGATATGAGGTTTGAGTACGAAGAAATACATAGAAGGGTTTATGAATTTATCACCTAGAAAGACTGAGAAGATGGAAGAAAGGCTAACCTACCAAAGCTGGAAGAGTCTCATAAAGATATTTTGTTTTTGGATTGGGAGTCTCAGTTGAAATAGGAAGAAAGGGCAACAACAGTAGAGATGACAACAATAAACAGAATAATAGAAGTCATTAACAAAAATCTTCACGGTGCCAATCTTGTCAAGGATTGTGTACCAGGTTTTCTTTTGTGTGTCAAAAAACTAGAGCAGTAGTGGAGATAGACAACGTAGAAAAAGGAGAAGGAAATCAAACAGTTAGACAGGTTGAATTGGGAAACATACTGGAAGTTTCTAGTGAAATGACACAGCCAGTGGATGACTCTGTGGTGTGTAACAACCTCTATAGAAAATATGGTGCCAACACTAACAGATGCCATATTTGCGGGTGTTATAGACATTTTTGGGAACTACAACCCCAAGCATAAAATCTCCATAAACCAAGGGCTCCTAAGTCCCTAAAAGTGTTGTTCCAACCCCTAAAGGAACAAGTTCAAATAATTATAGGTTCCCCTAGAATTTCTCCATGAAAAACTACTCAGAGCTGGTCAAAACTGGATCATTTCACTTGCTCCATGGCCCGGGTGCGATGCATCTCACCTTGTACACACGGGGAGTGCATTGCATTTCAAAAATCCCTTCTATGGGGTGCGATGGATGAGAAAAGACAAGTGGCGGAGACATTTTGCGAGGTGGATGATCATGGAATCTTCCAGAAGCTTCTCCTGTGACACTTGCCTCTCATAATTGCTTAAGGATGAGTAAGAGATCAATGAGATCTCCAAGTGGAAGAAAGAACTACCATAGAGAAGACACTAATCAAAAACTTAGAGCTGACTCACACCTCTACAAATATCTATATATAGATCTCTCATCCCAGATATCCGGAGGTTAGAGGCTGGAATTTTGCATATTGTAAGGAATTGTTGTTGGTTTCTTGAGACAACATCATAGTATTGGGTGATCTAAGCTTTGTATGAGGTGAAGAAGGGCTTACTTGCTGAGAGGATGATGCTGGGTTAGAACAACTGGTTGTAAATCTCTTGGATCTTTCTTGTTTATCAATAAAATCTATTCACGTTTTCCTCCATACTCTTGTGTCATTTATGTTTTATGCATTTGTATGGTCAATTTACATTTGATCCTAGATTGTTTATGATTATAGTTCCACGTTCTTGTATAGATTTATGCTACTGTGATCCTACAGGCACTCTGTGAAGCTGGGCGTACAAGGAAGCAAGTAACGAAAGACTATCAAGAGAGAGAGGAATCGAACTAGGAGATTAGCACAAGACAGAGGTTGGCCTTCTTTGTTCTTCCATCATCTATATTTCATAAAGGAAAAACGAAAGTAGCTTTACTTTGTTTGTTTCTAAGGTAGCTACCACACCTTAGTGGGATAAGCAGTTCTGTGTAGACACTTTTCCTTGTAACAAAATGGTGACTCCGCTGGGGACGAATTAGTTTGTTTGTTTATCTTCCTTGTTGTTCATTTTATAAACTTACAGATGGAGCCTGAAGTCGAGCCAGGTAGCTTTCGAATTGCATTTTCTATGCAAATGCAAAGTAGATAAATGCCGCTTCAGTCAATCTCTGGGATTTGTTTATGACTTAAACAACTGATTCACAAACTCTCTGATTTCCCTCGTGGTAGCTCTTAGAACCTCCTTAGATCTACCCCAGATTGTTGCATTACTGATTACCATTTGCTCGGATGAAACCCATGAACTGAGCTGCAAACTGTGACACGGAACCCAAGCAAAGTCTCGTCTCTGGCCCAGTGCAGGCACTGTTCTGTGAATCCGAAATTCAACGCACTTCCTGAGTGTAGTAGGTGCACTGCATTTCAAATCCCCTCTGTTACAGGTGCGCTGATCAGACTAGGCATTGTTCATTTTTGGTTTTTATGATTCATTCTTTTCAGTTCTATTCATGAATTTTGCTGCCTGTAATCAATATATCTCTATTTGAAACCCCTTTTCCTTGTTGTTATTCCGCCTCCAATGTGCAAAGAACTGTAAATGTTTTTGTGTATTTGTTGAGTCATTTTCAGTTCTCCTTTTCAAAAAGTAATGTAATTGTACTGTCATCCTTTGATTTGAAAGTGTTCCAAGTGTCGTTTTCAGTCATAGGAAAGGGTTTGGTTGCTATTGATAGTCAATTACCCTGTTACTATTGTATTTGGTATGAATTTGTAGTTTTTCTAGTGTCGAAAGCAAGTATTCATTTCCAAATCGTAAAGTGTTGTGATTGTCTCCATTTTTGATTTCGAAAAGAAACTTGTTAGTAATTGTCGCTTGACAAGTAATTCAGATTTGTGCATTATCTTTCTTTTTACCATTCACGTACTAAGAAAGCCGAAAACAAATACATGCATGTGCATTTGCATTTAGACAGTTTGATTGGTTTGATTTAGGACAGTGCATTTAGTGTGTGCTCTTTGCTCTTTGTGAAAGAATACTGTTTTTCTTTCTTTAGTAGCTAGGATTTTCATTTTACAAAGAAGATAAAAGACTGTTTATCATCTTAGATTGCATTTTAGGAATTGTACATCTACATCTTGCGGTGAACCTGAAAGGAAAATTTCTTAAGCAAGATCAACTATAAAATAAATTTAATGAGTCTAACAACGCTTTGGAACCTAACGCACAACATCTAGAACTCTAGGCTAGAGACGTATTCCAACGTCGTAAAGCCAGGTAACTGTTGTTCTCACTGATGGTTCGGTGATTCCTCCACTTTGAGACGATAAGTGCCAGTACGGACTTGTGCTCCCACGTACCGTCGAGTATATTTTGGGAGACCACAATAGGCTTAATCCTTTATCCTTAGGAAGCTGTGTCTGTCGCCCTATCGATCGCAATGCACTGAACACAACATTCGGGAAGATTGACTGCATACCGTAAAAAGTACTCTACAGTTTTGTGATTGGTTTGGTAATCCCTCTGTCTAGATTTCCAGAGCAGTCCCTTTCGTTCCTTTTCAGACTCCTTAACGGAAAAGGTCCATCTAAGCACTTGTCACTTCAGGCTCATTAAAAATCGAAGGCGACTAGAGTCATCCTTTGTTTTTTCTCGACTCTTAAAAATTGAAAAAACAAGTTGTGTCAAAGCGTATAAAATTTATTTTAATCGGAATAACATCACTGTTCCCTCGTTGGTCTTAGAAGTTAGTCTCTCTTCATCGCAAGTTATTGTAGAACCGCTAGAAAATCTTTTGGATAGACTAGATATGTCTAAACAACCGTCGACATCCAGGACTGTGTCATATGACACAGCAGTGGTAGAGCCTCTTGCTGCTACTCCAACGATGTTCACCGGTATAACATCTGTCCTGGCAAGTTATCAACAACAAGCCAGAGTCCAATCAGGGACTGTTTCGACGACATGGTCAGTTCCTATTTCTTCATCCGGATTATCATCTGGTATTTCTTATGTTGAAACTCAACAAATTGATCCAATGTGTCTTCAAAGGCCAATCTACCCTTTAAGTACTGGATTTCCATGGTATGGAGGGCAGTATGCCTTTTCATTGTTCCCTCCTAGAGAACAACCACATGGGAGTTTACAACAAAGTTCAGGTCAAATTGGAATTATATCCAGTGGTTGGGTACTAATACTACCTCCGCAACCAAGGGTTGTATATTCAATGCAACCAGTCCACCCTATGTCGAATATTCCCACTATACCTACTATGGTGACTACGTTGCAAGTACAAGCGCTACCTGTTGTATGTCAACCCCAAGTTTCTCAGGTTGCAATACAACAACCTCTTGTCTCAACAACTCAATCACAACCTCAGGTTAGTGCCTCCTTATCTGGAGCGACTCAGGCTCAAACAAGTACTATGACTCCTCATCTTGGTCAATCATCTAGTATTGGGCAACAGCAAATGGTCCAACAACCATGGCTGATTCAATCTCAACAACCGCCATTCCAGCAATCATATCAAGGACCTGAGCAACAAGTCTTTGTAAGTAATGGGCAACCGCATTTCCAAAGCGGTTATCAACAACCATATTATAATGGTTATGCCCATCAACCTTATCAAAGTTACCAGCATCAAATACATTATGCTGGTATGCAAATACCCACTACTCAGGCGATTCCATCTTATCATGGATATGCTTCACCTAACCTGAATCAACAGTTGCCCTTTGTAGCAACTCTACAATTACCAGATCTAAACCAGCTGATGAATGATGCAATTGCCTATGCCCCTTGGTGGCCGGTGATTCTGCAAAAAAGTTCGTCAGATATTCCTAAATTTAACAGAAATCCAGGTGAAGACCCATCGAATCATGTGATGACCTTTCATCCGTGGTGTTCATCTAACACTCTAAATGATGATTTGATTAGGCTTCGCCTTTTTCAGCGAACATTAACTGGTCCAGCAGTAAAATGGTATATCGAATTGCTTAGAGATTCATTTGACAACTTCAGTACCCTAGCCACAACCTTTTTAACCCATTTTCAGTTACCAATAAGGTACGAAACGGGAACATAACTTCTTACCAATTTCAAGAAAACAATGGCCACTCACATATCTCATCATATTCATGAGTGGCGACGTCTTCGTAGAATGGTAAAAACGTATGTTCCTGATCAGCTTTTAGCTGAATGGTTTATTAAGTCATTATTACCTTCTATCACAGAAGATGTGGCAAAGGGAGGAGTCGTCACTGAAGAGCAAGTTATTGCTCGTGCACAATATCTAGACTTGATCTATACTCAGTTTGGCACGCTCTACAATAAAATACTTGATGCTCCTAGACCGGAATTTTCCATTCCTCCCCCTCCTAAATCAAACAAAGACTCTCATGTCGGTGATGGTGTGATAAGTACGAAAAACATGAAATCGACAAAGGCTACATCTAAGAAAGCCCGTAAGATTTCTAATCAAAATGCGAATGAAGAACTTCTCGCCTCGGAGGTAAATGTCATGTCGACCAACAAGGGCAAACAACTGAAGCAACTAGGGGGAAAGAAGAAAAAGAAAGGGAGGAAAAAGAAGCAGGATGAGTCATCTCCTGAAAAACCTTCTGCAAACCCTTACGGGAAAAGGAAACCCCTTACGGGGTGTCAGATATGCGATGAGGGTCATCAGACGAGAGATTGTCAACATAAAGCTGAAGTTAAGAAACTCTTTAAGAGTTAAAAAACCTCAACAGTATTGACAGATCCGTTTCCAAACCCGGGAACCAAGCTGGTTGCTAATCAAAATGATGCTTTGATATCGACAAGGAATAAAGATTACGGGAATCCACAGTTGTCAAACAACAAGGCTAAAGATCAACCTAGTAGTTCGACAACAACTTCGACTGAAGTTGTGCCACCCATCATTCCTAAGCTAACGATAAAGTCGCCAAAGGTAGTAGTACACAAATCGACATTTAATCCTCGTGCTAGAGCAGCACAACATTATAATATAGTAGGGGACTTGGCCCAAACTCCGTCCGCTATGTTGACACTCGAGGTACCGCAAAATTGCCCCTCCCAAAAGCAAGATTTATTATCGGCAATAGGTGGGATTGACCCAACAAATTCCAATCTTGTGGCCTTTGATCATAAAGGATATGACCCTCAGTTACCAGCTCAACTAGCTTTCTTAGAAAGCCCTCAACAAAACTGTTCATCGAACAATTATTGATGAGTGGACATCTACATGTATTATGTCGATGAGTTGCTGGAAAGATTTAGGCTCACCACCCTTGTCGAGATCGTCAACGATGTTAAAAGCATTTAATGGATGATCATACACTCCATATGGGATTTTAAGTAACTTGCAAGTTGAACTAGGGGGGAAAACAGTAGAAATTGATGTTGAAGTAATCGACAGAAACCTCGATTACAACATACTATTGGGAAGGCCCTGGATATATGCCATGGCCGCAGTTGTGTCGACTTACTTCAGGAAGATTGCATTTCCCTTTCAAGGAGGAATTACAATCGTCGACCAACAAACATTTCTCCCCAACAGTTCACAAGTTACGGGAAGCATTCCAATAATCTGGGGAAGAAATCATTCGCTTCAAAATATCGGAGTAGGCCTCCTAAAAAACCCTACCTTAATGGGTACTTTTGCCCTACCGCCTCCGAGTAATTTGCGGAAGTAGCCACACTGGAAACCTACAATATGAAATCTTCTATATCTAATGGATTCGGAAGATTCCTAAAATTTTTTTCAGCATGGATCATCACCATTTTAGAAATATTGTACCAATCAATTTTCTTGGCTTGGGGGGCAAACCCAAATCAACGCTCATCGAGTGTTTGGATAGATAGGTCTAAGGAATATGGCACCTCTTCAGATGCTTGGTCACATGTACATTCTACAGACGAAGGAATCATTCAATCATTGATGATAGGAGAGGCACCATGGGAAGATTACCACCATCGCTCCCATCTTCCGGATTACCACGAAGATTATTCCAGCAACCTTAATCATCCATCAATTTTTGATTTTCTATCAAATACTGTAAATACGGTGGATCTCGTGTCGACCTCATTAAAAAATGAAACAAGGAGTCATGAGGATAGTTCTTTTACAGTGTCAACCTCATTAAAAAATGACACAAATCCCCTTTCCAAATCTCAAAGGTAAACCTTCATGGAATACTTTGAAAAGAAGGCCCTGAATTCATATCCTTTGAAACCATCCTCGTGGAAGCGATTTGTCGATGACACCAATATAAAATGGTCTCATGGTAAAGCAGAACTCGAAAAGTTTTTCACTCACTTAAACTCGATCTCTCCAGATATAAAGTTTACAATGGAACTTGAAGAAAACAAGAGCATTCTGTTTTTAGACGTCCTAATCATCAGAAAAGAGGATGGCTCTTTGGGCCATAAGGTTTTCAGGAAATCAACCCACACAGAGAGTTACCTCCATGCTGATTCCCACCATCACCCTGCGCAGAAGGTTGGTGTTCTAAACACGCTGGCCATCAGAGCCCTTCGAATCTCCGACTCAGAGCACCTGGAAGAAGAGAAGAAGCATCTAATCTTAACTTTTAAAAGTATAGGCTACAAGGAGCAGGAAATTAAAAAGGCCATAGAGAAAGCTGAAAGAAAGTTGTTGTCTCATGAACCTAAGGCTCAAGACCAGCCTAATTGTGGTATTGTTTTTCTACCGTATATCCATGGGATTACGGACAAAATCGCCAAAATCCTAAAAAAGAAAAACATTATCACTCATTTCTCAGCGCTAGGTACTATCAGACAAAGTTTGAAGTCCGTTAAAGATGATATCGACAAGCAGCAACTTAAAGGAGTTTATAAAATAGAGTGTTCTTGTGGAAAATGCTACATTGGTGAAACAGGTCGCTCCCTCCAGACGAGACTCAAGGAACATGGCGCGGATATTAAGAACGAAAGATCTCGTACTTCAGCCCTGGCTGAGCACTCCTTAAAAACTAAACACCATATCTGTCTGGAAAGCGCATCAATTATCGCTAGGGAAGAGCAACATCAGAGACGAAAGATCAGAGAAGCGCTTGAAATTATCAAACATCCTCATAATCTAAACAGAGATAATGGCGTGGAGATTAGCGGGAGCTGGCTTCCCTTGATCAAGGAAATAAAAATCGCAAGCGCATCCCCTGGTAAAGGCCTCAGCAGATAAGTTATCCCTCTCCTTTCTTGTGTCTTCAATCTTTGTTTTCATTTAGATCTAGGTATAGAATTTCGGTTAAATTCTAGAATATATTAACCCTAGTTATTAAATTAAATTCCCTACTAGTATTAATATTCCCTAGGTTAAAATCATTTCTTTTTAGAATTAATATTTCCCTAGGTATAATATTAATCTCATATTAGAATCAATATTATATATTAGAACAAATTAATATTAATAATATAATTAATATTAATATCAATAATTAATATTAATAATAATAAAATTAATATATTGAGGAATAATAATATAATTAATCTTCAGCAAAATCACATAACCAATCTTTTGTCGACGTGTTTCGAACCAACCAGTGTGGTTCATCGTCAGGACAAGTTGACGATGAACCACACTGGTTGGTTCGAAACGCGTCGACGAAAGATTGGTTATGTGATTTTGCCGAAGATTTTCTAAACAATGTTATGGATCACAGAAGTCTAAATTCCTTAATATAATTAATAATAATAATATAATTAATATAATTAAATAATATTAATAATATAATTAATATTATTAATATTAATAATATAAGTAATGTAATTAATATTAATAATATAATTAATATTAATAATATAATTAATATAATTAGTATTAATAATATTATACTTAATAATAATATAAATAATATAATTCATATTAATTCATATATTAATAATAATAATATAATTAATATAATTGATATTAATAATTAATAATATATTAATAATAATATAATTAATATTAATAATACATTCATAATATAATTAATATAATTAAAATTAATAATAATATATTAATAATATAATTAATATAATTAAATATTAATAATTTAATTAAATTATTTAGAATTAATTTTTCCCAGTTTCAAAATTAATTTCTTTTTAGTAAAAATTTTCCTTAGGTTAAAAATCAATTCCTTATTAGAATTAATATTTCCCTAGGTTAAAATTAATTTCATGTTAGAACTAATAATATTATATATTAAAACAAATTAATTTTTAAAAACATATTAATATTATATATTGAAACAAATTAATTTCTAAATAAAAACAAATTAATATTAAATTATATAAAAATATAAAAATAAAAATTAATTAAAATAAAAATTATTATTTCAGCCGACAGTTTGTTATTCCAATGTTTTATCCTCATCACTATTTATGATTATTTCTCCGTTGCTCTTCTGTCATCATCATTCTCATATCCTGAAGATAGATCTCATTTGGGATTTGAAAGGTTGGTACAAAAATGTTAAAACTGTGGATTCTCCGGTCAATGATTCAAAAGATTCAAGCCACAGATCTATGAAATCCATAAACCTTCATTCCAACCACCGAGTTGAATGCAATGAATCTTGGGGGGCATGCACCTCGATTTGCGTTATTATGTTGGGGGCATGCAAACTTATCACGAGTAGTGTTACTGCAGGGTTCAAGCTCGTTAAAAAATAAACCCACCACGAGCAGTGTTACTGCAGGGTTCAAGCTCGTTAAAAATAAACCTGCATCGAGCAGTTTTATCGCGGATTTCAAGCTCGTTAAAAAAAAAAACATAAGCAATGAGCAAATGTTTCCCCAGTGTTTAAGCTCATTAAAAAATGAACCAATTTCAAGGAAATAACCATCGTGAATGTATTACTTCAGCCTTTGAAGCCTTGGTCATGTTCTCACCATCACCTCCACTTTGTATTGGCCGATCATTCACCTCCACTTGATTGTTTACCCCTTTTGAGGAACAACTGCGAAGAGTGATTGTCACAGAATGGTAAAAACATATGTTCCTGATCAACTGCTAGCTGAATGGTTTATTAAGTCATTATTACCTTCTATCACTGAAGATGTGGTAAAGGGAGGAGTCTTCACTGAAGAGCAAGTTATTGCTCGCGCACAATATCTAGACTTGATCTATACTCAGTATGGCACACTCTATGATAAGATACCTGATGCTCCTAGACTGGAATTTTCCATTCCTCCCCCTCCTAAATCAAACAATGACTCTCATGCCGGTGATGGTGTGATTGGCACAACAGACACGATATCGACAAAGGCTACATCTAAAAAGGCCCATAAGATTTCTAGTCAAAATGCAGATGAGGAACTTCTTGCCTTGGAAGTAAATGTCGTGTCGACCGACAAGGGCAAACAACCGAGGCAACCAAGGGGAAAGAAGAAAAAGAAAGGGAGGAAAAAGAAGCAGGATAAATCATCTCCTAAAAAACCTTCTGCAAAGCCTTCTGGGCAAAGGAAACCCCCTACGGGGTGTCACATATGCGATGAGGATCATCGGACGAGAGATTGTCCACATAAAGCTGAAGTTAAGAAACTCTTTAAGAGTTCAAAAACCTCAGCAGTATTGACTGATCCATTTCCAAACTCAGCAACCAAACTGGTTGCTAATCAAAATACTTCCCGATCCCAAGTGCTTATGTTGTCGGTTTCGAAACAACAAAATGATGCTTTGATAACGACAAGGAATAAAGATTACGGGAATCCACAGCTGTCGAACAACAAGGATAAAGATCAACCTAGTAGTTCGACAACAACTTCGACCAAAGTTGTGCCACCCGTCATTCCTAAAACAATGATAAAGTTGCCAAAGGGAGTAGTACACAAATCGACATTTAATCCTCGTGCAAAAGTAGCACAGAATTATAATATAGTAGAGGACCTGGCCCAATCGCCGTCCGCTATGTCGACACTTGTGGTACCACAAAATTTCCTCTCCCAAAAGCAGGATCTATTATCAGTAATAGGTGGCATTGACCCAATGGATTCCAATCTTGTATCGTTTAATCACAAAGGATATGATCCTCAGTTACCAGCTCATCTAGCTTTCCTTATTCAAGTGAAAGCCCTCAACAAAACTGTTCATCGAACAATTATTGATGAGGGGGCATCTACATGTATTATGTCGATGAGTTGCTGGAAACATTTAGGCTCACCACCCTTGTCGAGATTGTCAACGACGTTAAAAGCATCTGATGGATGATCATACACCCCATATGGGATTTTAAGTGACTTGGAAGTTGAACTAGGGGGCAAAACAGTATAAATTGATGTTGAAGTAATCGACGGAAACCTCGATTACAACATCCTACTGGGAAGGCCTTGGATATATGCCATGGCCGCAGTTGTGTCGACCTACTTCAGGAAGATTTCATTTCCCTTCCAAGGAGGAATTACAATCGTCGACCAACAAACATTTCTCTCCAACAGTTCACAAGTTACGGGAAGCATTCCAATGATACATGGAAGCAATCATTCACTTCAAAATATTAGAGTAGGCCTCCTAAAAGACCCTGCCTTAATGGGTACTTTTGCCCTACCGTCTCCGAGTAATTTGGCCGAAGTGGCCACAGTGGAAACCTGCAACATGAAATCTTCTATATCTAATGGATTCAGAATATTCCTAAACATTTTGTCAGCATGGATCATCACCATTTTAGAAATATTGTAGCAATTAATTTTCTTGGCCTAGGGGGCAAACCCAAATCAATGTTCATCGAGTGTTTGGATTGATAGGTCTAAGGAATATGGTACCTCTTCAGATCCTTGGTCTCATGTAAATTCTACAGACAAAGGAACCATTCGGTCAATGATGTTAGGAGAGGCACAATGGGAGGATTACCACCATCGTTCCCATCTACCGGATTACAACGAAGATTATTCCAATGACCTTAATCATCCTTTAGTTTTTGATTTTCTATCAAATACTGTAAATACGGTGGATTCCGAGGATGGTTCTTATCTTGTGTCGACCTCGTTAAAAAATGAAAGGAGTCATGAGGATAGTTCTTTTACTGTGTCAACCTCATTAAAAAATGAAATGACTCCCTTTCCAAATCGAGTCTTTGATGATGATATCGTAAAATCAAGGTCGAGTCTTTCGAAGATCTCAAAGGTAAACCTTCATTCCAACCATTGAGATGAATGAAATAAAGCTTGGGGGGCATGCACCTCGATTTGCGTTATTATGCAGGGGGCATGCAAACTTATCACGGGCAATGTTTTTGCAAAGTTCAAGCTCATTAAAAAATAGACCTGCATCGAGAAGTTTTAGCACATAGTTCAAACTCGTTAAAAAATAAAAATAAGTCATGAGCAAATGTTTCTCCACGCATTTAAGCTCATTAAAAAATGAACTATTTTCCAGTAAATAACCATCGTGAATGTAGTACTTTAGCCTTCAAAGCCTTGGTCGTGTTCTCATCATCACCTCCACTCTGTATTGGCGATCATAAACCTCCATTTGATTGTTTACCCCTTTTTTAGGAATAGCTGCAAAGAGTGATCCCACTAGCCATCCTTGTAACACTGCCGTGATTGGAAAATTCCAACCCTTACCTGGAATCGGCTGCTACCCAGTTTTATCACTCGTTCCTCAAAAGACGAGTCTCCTTTAAGCTCTTTTCAAATGACTCATAAAATATGAAAAGATTGCCGAGCCATTGGCCTCTCCAGCTTGTTAAATGGACCGGAAGTGCTATCCCTCCTTTGGATTTTAATCTTTTTGGACCTGAGGGATTATTACACAAAAAGATTGAGTGCTTGTTTTGTTCGGCTCGTTAAAAGTATCAAAAATTCATCCCTTCTGTATTGTTTTATACTTTTTTGGACTTAAGGGATTAGATGACTAAAAAGGAATTTTGGAGTTTCCTTTACGTTCCTTTTCAGACTCTCTAAAATTGAAAAGGATCAAGTTATCTTTGTCGTTAAAATCGTTAAAACTTAATAGTGACAAACTTGTCCATAGCAGACAAGAACGAGTTTCACTATCTGTTGTTGGGAAAAGTATCTACTCAGAACACCCCTATCCCACTCTAAGGTGTGACAGTGCCTTAGCAACAAACAAGGAAAACTACTTTCGTATTCTTCTTTATGAAATGTAAATGAAAAGGAAGGATGAACTAACCTGTGCCTTGCGCTAGTTTGTTGATCCAATCGCTCTCCTCTTTGTCAGCTTCCAGCTACCTGCTCTCTTGCTTGCCCAGCTTCACCAAGTTCCTGCAAGATCACAGAAGAGGAAAAACTACACAAAGATATAGATTTACATTCATAACTAGCTTAGGATCAGATTTAAGCTAAACATGCAAATATAACAAAGCATCATTGATATACAAACATGTAGGAGAAACTCAAATAGTTTTATTGATATAATAAGAAGATCCAGGAGGAGATACAACCAAGTGAGTCCCGATCCAGCATCTACCTCCCAGCAAAGGAATCCCTTCCTCACCTCCAACAAAGCATAAATCACCCAATGCACTAATCTCAATCTCAAACCAACAGTAATTCTATGCAAAGTACAAAATTCCAGCCTCCGGATCTCTGGGATGAGGGATCCATATATAGATGTAAGCAGAGAGGATGAGTCAGCTTATGTTTTGACTTGTGGCTTCTCTCTGTCAGTTCTTTCTTCCACTTGGAGACTGAGAGCCTCTTACTCATCACTGGTCGAATTCAGTGAGGCAAGTGTCATTGGAGAAGATTCTGGAAGCTTCCATTGTCTCTCCACCTCGTTGAATGACTCTGCCACTTGTCATTTCCCACTCAGCGCACCCGGGTAGTGCATTCAAGTGCGTTGCAACGCACCTAGCCAGTGTATTTGGGTGCTTTTCAACGCAGCCAGCTAGTGGAGCATCTGAATTGATCCTGATTTGACTAGTTCTGAGTAGTTTCTGGTGGAGAAATTCTGGGAGAAGCTATCATTGGTTGACCTTTTTCCTTTAGGGGTAGGAAAAACACTTTTAGGGACTTTGGATCCCTTGGATTATGGAAATTTCATGCTTAGAGCTGTAAGGCACAAAAATCTCTATAACAGTTGCCCCCTAAAGTATGAGGCCGTTTATCGGGTGAAATGCTTTATTAGGAGGATTCGAAGTTCATTCAATGCTGGGAGGAGACCTGTAATAAGATACAATACAATACATTATCTTCATACTGTTTTCATGATCTAGCTGAGGCGGGCATTCCCATGCTCAGCTTTATAGATTCATTTTTATGTACATAGGATAGACAATCGTCTGATGGTAGACTGATGATTCTGATGAAGTCATCATCCCTTTGGTAGGATGATTATCTGTGCTGCAATGCTGTACATGTCAATGTTTTTATTTTTCCTGAATGTATATATCACAGCCCGGATGGATGAAACTAGATCCAGGGTCTTCAATCTCGTCCGATCTTCACTCGAAGTACAAGTTGATCCATGTGAAAATTGTTTTGAAGTCGAACATGGAAAGACATCGCTTGATTACCAGTCAATGATGTAAACTGTTAACAAGCGCGAGAGGAATCACCGATAAGGATGATGACCCTCAAGGTACTGTAGTACAATTCATGTGGTGTGAATAAAGGACTTGGCGTCGAACACCACACAAAGTCTTTCGGTCGAAGGTCATTGATGTATACCTGTCGCCGGAAGTGAGAAACTTGCCATTGAGGCATGCAAGCTTCAAAGTACTGAATGGGGTGTTCCTAGACCAACTTATTGGATAATGAGTTGATGTCGGCAATAAGCGATCCATCAAACGAGGGCCTTAATGAATCCCACATCAATGAAATGGAACGGAGCAAATGATTTTGATGGAGGTGAAAACAATCTGATGATATATGGTTCAGGATGGCGGTCATGAAATAAGTATAATGTATGGTAGTGGATGGGACACGGGTGACTTTTCTGGATGACTTCTCTTGAACATGTCGGCGACACTTATGTGATGGATCGGTAGCATTTACCCCAAATGTGGATGGTATGGCGAGACCATGGTGATGTGACCGGTGAATGAAACAACCCAGCCCGACTCAGGCACGGAGTGGAAGTGTCATGTTCAAGAGCGACTTGCTACCAATAAAGATTCTTTGAGTTTCTTCCCAATTTTTCCCCAATCATTGCTGACCAGTACCTCTTTATTTTTGTCAAGCTTGAGGAGGATAACATATGCTTGTTCTATAATTTTCCCTTTGGGCAAACCCACCGCTATGTTTTAATGAGCCTAGCGATAGTGAAACTCGTTCTCGTCTACAGACAAGTTTGTCGCTATTAATCTTTTTAACGAGTCTAACGACAAAGATAACTCGGTCCTTTTCATTTTTAGAGAGTCTGAAAAGGTACGTAAAGTTAACTCCAGAGTTCCTTTTTCGTCATCTAATCCCTTAAGTCCGAAAAAGTATAAAACAATACAGAAGGGATGAATTTTCAATAGTTTTAACGAGCCGAACAACACAAGCACTCGATCTTTTTGTGCAATAATCCCTCAGGTCCAAAAAGATTAAAATCTAGAGGAGGGATAGCACTTCCGGTCACTTTAACGAGCTGGAAGGCCAAAACTCGGCAATCTTTTCATGTTTTACGAGTCAGATGAAAAGAGCTTAAAGAAGACTCGTCTTTTGAGGAATGAGTGATAAAATGGGTAGCAACTGATTCCAGGTAAGGGTTGGAATTTTCCAAGCACGGCAGTGTCACAAGGATGGCTAGTGAAATCACTCTTCACAGCTGTTCCTCAAAATGGGTAAACAATCAAATAGAGGTGAATGATCAGCCAATGGAAAAGTGGAGGTGACGGTGCAAACACGACCAAGGCTTTAATGGCTGATAATGTTACCTTCACGGTAGTTATTTACCGGAGGATAGTTCATTTTTTAACGAGCTTAAACGCGGATTGAAACACTTGCTCGGTCTTATGTTTATTTCCTAACGAGCATGAACTATGTGCTAAAACTGCTCGATAAGATGGTGTTGTTTTGGTTTTTTACCATAAATAGCTTTGCCTTTCAAATATAGTACTGCATTTTCAATTGCTACATCAAACTAGTTAGAAATGAATAACATTTGTTTGAAAATGAGATTAAAACGCTAATATTTTACTTTGAACTACATAAAAAGTAATTAAAAAGTGTTTTTACTTCTCATTTTACCATCTCATTTGAACTTGGTTTGTTAGAGCTTTGGAGGTGCCTCTTTCCCCTTGATTTTCATCAGCTGATTTCGAGAGATTCTGTGGACGATTCTCGACGTCGTTGGACCAGGTAGGAGCTAAACCTGAGCTCTTCCAGTTCATGGTTTCCTTTTTGCATTCTGTGCTTCATTTTCTGCTTTTCTGAGCCCGTGGGGTTTGATGGGCTCGTTCTGCCATCAACGCACCCTGGGCATATCGAAACCTGCGCTGAATGTGGGTCATCATGAAGGTAACTTGACATTCAACGCACCTATAACACATGTGCAGGTGCGTTGGGCGCAGAAAGGAAAGTTGTTGCACAGTTTTTAATGGAATTTTCCCCTGTTTCTCATCAAAATCAGGATCTAATCTCCTATCTTGTTTTTTTTTGCAGAGATATTGGAGCAAAATGACCCTTACATGGTGAGAACAAGAACATGAAGAAGAGGACATGATTGCCCTACATGATCCTGTTACAGTGAACGCGCTGTGGAACTGTGGTTTGCTGAAGTTGTTCCACATCTCTAGCATGAGACAGCAGATCAACCTACTGCAGTATTTGCTCGATGCTTGGGATCCTATCAATAAAGTTTTCCAGATTAGGGGCAAATCTGTCCCCTTGACTGCAGTAGACATTTACTTCTTGACTGGCTTGTCGAGGCGGGGTGCCACCATTTCTTTGTCAGGTTCGGCCCGAGGGAGTGACTCTATGAGAGATTATGTCCGCCAGTATTGCAGGGAAGGATCTCAGCCAAGTAAGGATGGCAAGATCATCATCCGTGATGTCACTGACAGGTCCCTTAGGTCTATCCTGTTTACTTTTGGTAGGATGGCCAGTAGTGCGTCTCTTCATGTAGCAAACAGATCCTATATGCAGCATGCCTTGGAATGCCTCCAACCGAAAATATTCAACTAGTGCGATGCAGTACTTCTTGTGATGAAAAGTCAGTTGACCAAGATAAAGGACGGGAGGTTGAAGAACTTTGGGTTCGGTTTTGTTTTGACCGCCTTTGCCTTGGAGAAGATACCACTGATGCAGCCGCAGTACATTGCACTCGACTTACCTTCTTCTACTGAGCCACGTATGCAGAGGTGGGTTAACCATATGTCTAGGCATGCTGGCCAGTCTCAGATTTCATTTTCTGATACCTTCTTCAGGTGGTTTGATCGTCAGGAGATGGCTTATGCCGAGTATCCATATGCTGGCATGGACTTCCGGGGTGATCCGGATTTAGTACTGCCGGATGGCGAGCAGTGGGGCGCTATTGGTAAAATCTTTGACCATATCACTATTTACTGTTTTTATTTATAATGTCCTTGTGCTTTATTCTATCAAGACTTTAATCAAACTCTTGTGTACATGCAGATGTTGGTCCTGTTCGTCCAGTAGTTTGCCAGAGAGTGCCAACCGCTGCCCCAGCAGGAGAGGCTGCCGGGAGGGTTATTCTTCGTGACCTTGATGTGGCTGAGACTCTCACAGCTGTGCAGGAGCAGGTTGAGAGCCTTACTCTTGGTATTCCAGATGTTAGGATCGACGAGCTACCTTTGCAGTTACAGCGACATACTACTGGTGTGCCTAGACGATGGACTCGTCTCTTGCGCATGATCGCACAGGCTGTGACTTGCTATCACGAGCATCATTAGACTAGGGTGCCCCCTAGCATTTTGAGTTTTGGGTCATGTGACCGATTTTTTCTTGGTTACAGAACATTATATGTAAACCATAAACAGCTATATATATATTTTGATTTTCGGGGTTTTATTCTGGTTGAGCTATATGATCCACATGTAAAACATTGATGATGTGTTTCTTTTTACAAATGTTGCAAATGTCTATCTAACACATAGTTTGCTAATGAGTCAATTAATATGTTTAAGTTTCTGGAAATATGTTGGTATTGAATAAAATCAAATTGTCTTTCCAAAATCTTAACCCTTAGGAACATGCAATAAATAGTTGGGTTTCAGACGGAATATATACCATTGAGTTGTAGTATTATGAGTTGTGAGTCTATCCTGACGATTAGTCAGCTTATACCATGGGTGATGGCATCAGAGAGAAGTTATATCAACGCACTATACTCAGCGATGTTATTCGTTGATTGACCAATACATACACCTCTGAAACTTACTAACTCGCCGCTTGGATCAAAAATGGCCCAGGCTGCGGAGGACAGGTTCCGCGAACTACGACTCGCTTCGTCGGCCTATCCAACACATGTCTCCAAAAGGTTTGACATCTGCAATAAATGTAAAAAGGTAGATTACTTGACCAAAACGAACACTTTAGCAAAAACAAAATACAACAAAAACATATTGGTTACTATTTAAGCATAGTAACGCTTGAGGTACAACCCATTATGAGGTTGCGCCAATGGAATTCCGTCATAATCTATTAACTCGTAGGCTCCTTTTGCTACACCCGTTTAACAATATAGGGACCCATCCATAAAGACTTAAATTTACCTGCTCCCTATTTATCGGATTCTTGGTCGTAAAGCAAGACCAAGTCACCTTCTAAGAAGACACGGGGTTTGACATTTTTGTCGAACTGCGCCTTGACTCGTTTCTTATGGGCCTCGTTAGCCAAAGCGACATCACGACGGGTTTCATCCAATTGGATTAATTCCAAGAAATGGGTCTCTTCTTCTGAAGTTCTGGGGAGGAGATCGATTGCGAGTTTAAGAGACATGATTTCGCACTGGACTGGTAAGACTGCTTCCAGGCCATATACCAGTTGGAAGGGTGTGAACCCGGTTGCATTCCTTACCGATGTTCGGTAATCCCACAAGGCTGAGTACAGGATTAGGTGCCACCTTCTTTTGTGAACTCCAATCATCCTTTGCAACATACGCTTCAGGACCTTGTTGATCGCTTCAACTTGTCCGTTGGCTTGCGGATAATATGGAGTAGAGCTGCCGTGAGACAATCCTAGTTTGGCAGCTAGTTCGAGCATCATGTGATTACGAAAATGCGATCCATGATCTTTGACTATAGCCTGTGGTACGCCGAATCTGGCGACTACATGATTGAAAAAGAAAAGGGCAGTTGTTTCACCAGTATTATCTAATGTAGGCATCGCCTCGGCCCATTTGGTAAAATAGTCAACTGTGACTATGATATACCCATGCCCCCCGGTCGAGGTGGGGTTACATGTCATGAAATCGATGCCCCATTTGGCGAACGGCCCAACAACAATTATTGGCTGTAGAGGTGTGGGTTGTCTTCTCGTTTTGCTATCAAAAATTTGACAAGCATGGCAACTTCTGACTACTGTTATGCAATCTTTGAACATTGTTGGCCAGAAGTATCCTGCTCGTAATATTTTTGTGTTGTAGCATATCCAGATTGATGCCCCCCACAAGCTCCTGAATGACACTCATTCAGGGATTTTTCGGCCTCCTCATGGGTGAGGCACCTTCTCAGAACTGTATCGATGCCACGACGGTAAAGTGTATCACCGACGATCATGTATTCTTTTGCTTGGTATCGTATACGTTTCTGTTTGGAGTGAGAGGTGTTAGGCCTAAACTTTTGGGTTTGGAGATAAATTATTATATCTCCATACCACTCATTACTTGTAGATATCAGAAACAGATTCTTGTCCATGACTGATTCTTCGGATGTTTCATCGTTGGACGATGATGGGAGATCGCATAATAATTTTGCAAAAACCAGAGATTTCTTTGATTTGGATTTTACGAATTCCAGATAAAACTCTTGAAGGATTGCTATCCATTTTGAATATTTTCCCCCCAGCAACTGTTGCGACAATATATAAGTCATGGGGTTGCAATCAGAAAGAATGGTATTTTTCCGAAAGAGGACATAATGTCGAAATCTTTGTATTGCTTGAACAACTGCAAGCGCTAGTTTTTCAACATAAGAATATTTGCTTTCTGTATCATTTAAGTTTTTACTTAAATAATATATAGGGTGTTCAATTCCATCGACTTCTTGAACTAATACCATTGCGATGGTCATATCTGCTGCAGCCAGATACAGGTAAAATCCCTTTGATAAGCGGGGGCGTACATTAATAATGCTTTCATTAACGAATCTTTTAAAGCATCAAAGGAAGCTTGTGCAACCTGATCCCAGGCGAAGGGTACCTCCTTTTTCAAAAGACGTGTATAACCTTTAGCAAGTTCGGCGTAATTTGGAATGAACCTCCTCAGAAAGTTTGCTTTCCCTTGGAGTTTCTGAATCTGAAGCAAATTTGAAGGTGGAGGCAAATTTATGATTGCCTGAACCTTGCACGGGTCGAGACGAATCCCATCCTTGGAGACTACAAAGCCAAGTAAACGACCAGAACTGATGCAAAATACACATTTGTGTGGATTGAGTCATATCTTGTAGTGTCGACAACGTAGAAATATCGCTCTTAAATGCTGCAGATGATCAGTCCGCTTTCGCGAATGAGCTCGAAGGTTGTCAAGGTATGGTTGAACGATGTTTTTAATGTCGTGGAAGGCATAATTCATTGCCCTCTGAAACGTCGCCCCTGCGTTCTTTAAACCAAAGGGTAATTTTCGATATGCGAATGTGCCCCACAGACAAATGAATGCAGTCTTTGACTGGTCCTATGGGCGGATATTTATTTGATTATACCCAGAAAATCCATCCATGAATGAAAAGATTTCGCATCCGGTGCATTCATCAATTATCTGGTCAATGAAGGGTGTAGGGTAGTTGTCTTTTGGACAAGCTTGATTTACATCCCTATAATCGACACACACTCTAATTGTCCCATGTTTCTTCATAACAGGGACAATATTCGATACCTAATCGGTTAGAGGAACCGGGTAGATGAAACCAGCATGGAGAAGCTTTTCAACTTCTGCCTTAATGGCAGCGGCTTTCTTGGGGTGCACCTGCCTGAGCCATTGTCGTACCGGTTTGACATCTGGATACATCTTAATTTCATGTTCAACGATACTCGAGTCGATGCCTGGAATTCATCATATGACCAAGCAAAGACATCTCTGAATTCACGAAAAAGAGCGTTATATATTTCCAGTTCTGAAGGAGAACAACATTTGCCGACATAAATATTCTCTACAAAATCTGTTTTAGTCGAGATATTTATGGCTATAGTCTCTTCAATGTTGGATAAGTTTCGCTCGGAATCCACCGTATTTACAGTATTTGAAAGGAATTCAAAAACTGAAGGATGATAAAGGTCATCTTGAGTATCTTCTTCATAATCCGGAAGAAGGGAACGATGGTGGCAATCATTCCATGGTTCCCCTTCAATCAACATTGATTGTATAATTCCTTCGTCGGTTCCATGCACCCGCGACAAAGGATCTAAAGGCGTACCATATTCTCTAGACCTATCTACCCAAACGCTTGATGAGCGTTGATTCGGGTTTGCCTCCCATGCTAGAAACATTGATTGCTATAATATTTCTATTGGTCTTGGGGGCAAAACCGTTGCATGATCCATGTTGATATCGTTTTCTGAGATCTTTGTGGAAGATATCATATTGCAGGTTCCTATCGACGCTACTTCCGCCAAATTAATTGGAGGAGGAAGAGCGAAAGTTCCCATTAGTATAGGATCTTTTAGTAGGCCTACTCTGATATTCTGAAGTGAATGGGGGCTTCCATGGATCATGGGAATGCTTCCTGTAACTTGTGAACCATTGGGGAGGAAGTTTTTTTGATCGACGATTGTAATCCCTCCTTGAAAGGGAAATGCAATCTTTCTAAAATAGGTCGACACAACAGCTGCCATGGCATATATCCATGGTCTTCCTAGTAGGATGTTGTAATCAAGATTCCCATCGATGACTTCAACATCTATTTCTACTGTTTTTCCCCCTAGTTCAACTTTCAAGTTGTTTAGGATACCATACGGGGTATATGTCATTCCATCGAATGCTTTTAATGTTGTCGAGGATCGCGACAAGGTTGGAGATCCTAAAGTTTTCCAGCAACTCATCGACATAATACATGTAGATGCCCCCTCATCAATAATTATTCGATGAACAGTTTTGTTGAGGGCTTTCACTTGAATAAGGAAAGCTAGTTGGGCTGGTAACTGAGGATTGTATCCTTTGTGGTCGAAGGATACAAGACTGGAATCCTTAGGATCAACCCCACCAATGGCTGATAACAAAGCCTGCCTTTGGGATGGGCAATTTTGTAGTACTTCAAGAGTCGACATAGCGGATGGCGATTGGGCCAAATCTTCCACTATGTTATAATGCTGCACCGCTCTAGCGCGAGGATTAAATGTCGACTTGTGTACTACTCCCTTTGGCGGTTTTATTGTTAATTCAGGAATGATGGGTGGTACAACTTCTGTCGAAGTTGTTATCGAACTACTTGGTTGATCTTTATCCTTGTGGTTCGACAGCTGCGGATTACCGTAATCTTTGTTCCTTGTCGAAATCAAAGCATCATTGTACTGTTTCGAAATCGAAAACATTAGCACTTGAGACGGGGAAGCATTTCCACTATCAACCAGATTTGTTCCTGGATTTGGGAACGGATCAGTTAACACGACTGAGGTTTTCGAACTTTTAAAGAATTTCTTAAGCTCAGCCCTGTGTGGACAATCTGCGGTCCAATGATCCCCATCACATATATAACATGGATTTTTTGGCTTCCTATTTCCAGGAGGGCTTGAAGAAGGTTTTTCAGGAGATGATTCATCACGTTTCTTCTTCTTCCCTTTGCCTTTCTTCTTTCTTCCTGGTTGTTTGGTTTCTTTGCCCTTATCTGTCGATACGGAATTTACTTCCAAAGTAAGAAGTTCATCTTTTGCATTTTGATATGAAATCTTACAGGCCTTCTTAGATGTAGCCTTTTTCGATTTCATGTCTGTTGTGCCAATCACGCCATCGCCGGCGTGAGAGTCATGGTTCGATTTAGGAGGAAGAGGAATTGAGAATTCCGGTCTAGGGGCGTCAGGTATTTTGTCATAGAGCGTGGCAGACTGAGTATAGACCAAGTCCAGATATTGCGCACGAGCGATAACTTGCTCTTCCGTTACGACTCCCCCCTTTTCCACATCTTCCGTGATGGTAGGAAGTAAAGACTTGATAAACCATTCAGCTAATAGCTGATCGGGAACGTATGTTTTTACCATCCTACGATGTCATCGCCACTCATGTATATGATCACATATGTGAGTGCCCATTGTCTGTTTGAAGTTGGTAAGAAGCTCCGTTCCCATTTCATACCTTATCGGTAATTGAAAATGGGTTAAAAAGGTTGTGGCTAAGGTACTGAAGTTGTCGAACGAAGCTCTAGGCAATTCGATATACCATTTTTCCGTTGGACTTGTTAACGTCCTCTGGAAGAGGCGAAGCCTTATCGAATCATCGTTGAGGGTGTTTGATGAACACCATAGATGAAATGTCATCACGTGATTCGATGGATCTTCACCCGGATTTCCATTAAATTTAGGAATATCTGATGGAAGTTTATACGGAATTGCTGGCCACCAAGGGGCGTAAGCAATTGGATCGCTTTTTAACCGGTGTAAATTAGGTAACCCTAAAGTTGCCACGAATGGTAACTGTTGATTCAGGTTAGGTGAAGCATACCTAGGATACGATGGAATCGCCTGAGCAGCTGGCCTTTGCATACTAGCATAATGTAGTTGATGCTGGTATGACTGATATGGTTGGTGGGCATGACCATTGTAAAATGGTTGATTTTGACCGTTTTGAATGTACGGCTGTCCACTGTTCGCAAAGATCTGCTACTCAAAACCTTGGTATACTTTTTGGAATTGTGGTTGTTGGTATTGCACCAGCCACGGTTGTGAAGCCATGTTCTGTTGTGCTATACTAACCGTTGGACCAAGGTGTGGGGTAATTGTACCCGTCTGGACCTGTGTCGCCCCACTAGTTGGCGATTGTGGTTGAGTCGCAGGGTCAAGGGGCTGTTGCATTACAACATGAGAAATCTGAGGTTGGCATACAACAGGCAGCGTTTGAACCTGTGACACTGTCACAATAGCTGGTGTAGTCGGGATGTTCGACATAGGTACACATTGTTGCATTGAATATACAACTCTTGGTTGTTGAGGTAGCATAGGTACCCAACCACTTGAGGTGATTCCAGTGTAACCTGAATATTGTTGTGAACTCCCATATGGATATCCTCCCGGAGGGGGTAATGAAAGGGCATACTGCCCCCCATACGGTGGTAATCTGGAACTCAAGGATATTGTCTATCCTTGGTGACCGAATTGCCCAAATTGACCTCAAATGGATCAATTTGTTGAGACTCAACATAAGAGTTACCGGATATTATTCCGGTTGAACAAACAGGAACGGACCAAACTGTTGAAATAGCCCCTGATTGGGCTCCTTCTAGCGGTTGAGAGCTAGTTGGGACAGATGGTATACCGGCGAACATTGTCGGAGTGACAGCAGGGAGTTCTGTTGTTGCTGTGTCAGACGACACAGTCCTAGATGTTGACGGTTGTTCAGACATTTGGAGCCTATCCAAAAGATTACCTAGCGATTCTACAGGAACTTCCACTGGTGGTAGACTAACTTCTGATGAAGAAGGATATAGAGTGACCCCGACTCCAAAGTGCGTTGGAGTACTTGTTTGAGGATCTTCTACAATTTCTTCAATCGCAATCAAACCAGGTGGAAGGGGAAGACAGCGACAAATGTTTGAAGATCAAGACTCTCCGAACCAGTTGTAGATGGAACTGGTTCAGTAACACAAGTGTTTACTCTCAGACTAGGATCAGTATCACTGCCCCTCTGTGACTGTTGAACTTCTTCTGTAGAGGCAGGGTTTCCAGAAATGTTTGGAGTAACTAGAATATCAGATGTTGTTGGAACACTTGTTCTAACTTTAATAGGAGATTTGCAACCGGTTAAACAGGTTCGCTTTGTCCGTACTGGTTTCGATTCCGGAGACAAAGACGGTTGACTCGTAAGCCTCCGCGAACGATGGGGTTTCAATTGAATTTCTTCCACGATTGCGGATTACTTGATCAACTAAAATACAAAAGGGGAAGTATGTTTCCGAATTAAATGAATTTTAGACGCTTTAGACACAACTTGTTTTTTCAGTTTTTAAGAGTCGAGAAAAAACAAAAGATGACTCTAGTCTCCTTCGATTTTTAATGAGCCTGAAGTGACAAGTGCTCAGATGGACCTTTTCCGTTAAGGAGTCTGAAAAGGAACGAAAGGGACTTCTCTGGAGATCTAGGTAGAGGGTATGCCAAACCAATCACAAAACTGCAGAGTACGTTTTACGGTACGACAGTCAATCTTCCTGAATGCTGTGTTCGTTGCATTGCGATCAGTAGGGCGGCCGACACGGCTTCCTATGGATAAAAGGTTTTAAGCCTATAGGGGTCTCCCAATATATACTCGACGGTACGTGGGAGCACAATCCATACTAGCACTTATCGTCTCACAGTGGAGGAATCACCCAACCATCAATGAGGACAACAGTTACTAGGCATTACGACGCCGGAACACGTCTCTAGCCTAGACCTCTATGTTGTGCGTTAAGTTCCAAAGCGTTGTTAGATTCATTCAATTTATTTTAAGTTGATCTTTCTTAGAAGTTTGCCTTTTTAGATCACCACGAGATGTATATGTAATTCCTAAATGCAATCTAAAGATGATAAGCAAGCATTTATCTCTTTTCAACAATGAAAATCCTAGCTACAAGGGGAAAAGAAGGACACGATCTTTTCTCAAAGAGAAAAGAGCACACTGTAAATGCACTTTTCCTAAATCAAACCATACAATCTATCAATATGCAAATGCACAAATGCATGTATTTGTTTTCACTTTCTTAATATTGATGCCTAAAAAGAAAGTTGATGTACAAATTTGAATTTGCTTTCAAGTGAAAAACACAAACAAGATTCTTTTTCGAAATCAAAAAGGTACAGAAGATTACGACACTTTATGACTTTGAAATAAACACTCGTTTCGACACTAGAAAGAGACAAATTCAAACGAAAGCAAAAGTAAAAAGTATAATCAACTGTCAACAGCAAAGGAACTTTCTCCTAAGATCAAAATCGACACTTACGACAGATCCAAATCTAAGGACGACAGTATGACTATTCTACTTTTCAATGGAAAACTGTAAATGATGTAACAAATACACAAAGAAAACCTACAGTGTTTTTGTACAAAGGAGGCGGAATTAAGGCAGAGAAAAGGGGTTTTCAGAAAGGTACAAACACTGATAACATGCTGCAAAAATCAGAGATCAAACTCGACAAAAAGAAACAAAGAACCTCAGCTGCACAAGGCAAGGGTTGATCAGCGCACCTGTTGTACAGAGAAATTGAATTGCAGCGTAGGTAGCCCTCTCGGGACCTGCGTTGAAATGCAAAACCTCTTCACAGAGCCTGTGCTGGGGCAGAAACGAGACTTCTATCCGGGTTCTGGGTCACGGTTTGCAGTTTAATCTATGGATTTTGGCCGAGTAAAAGCAATCAGTAAGGTACAATTAGAGGGATGATTTAAAGGAGGACTAAGAGCTATCACAAAGGGAAATTTAGAGCATTTGTGGATCAGCTGTTCAAATCATAAACAAATCGAATGAGAGGATTGAAGCAGCAACTACTTTGCATTTGATAATGGCAAATGCAGTTCGATTGCTACTTCTGTGTTTATGAGATAAACAACAATGGAAACACAAACAAACTAACTAGACACGATCCCTAGCGGAGTCGCCATTTTGTTGTTTGGAAAAGTATGTACTCAGAACGCCCCTATCCCACTCTAAGGTGTGACAGTGCCTTAGCAACAAACAAGGAAACCTACTTTCATATTCTTCTTTATGAAATGTAAATGAAGAGGAAGGATGAACTAACCTGTGTCTTGTGCTAGTTTGTTGATCCAATCGCTCTCCTCTTTGTCAGCTTCCAGCTACCTGCTCTCTCGCTTGCCCAGCTTCACCAAGTTCCTGCAAGATCACAGAAGAGGAAAAACTACACAAAGATATAGATTTACATTCATAACTAGCTTAGGATCAGATTTAAGCTAAACATGCAAATATAACAAAGCATCATTGATATACAAACATGTAGTAGAAACTCAAATAGTTTTATTGATATAATAAGAAGATCTAGGAGGAGATACAACCAAGTGAGTCCCGATCCAGCATCTACCTCCCAGCAAAGGAATCCCTTCCTCACCTCCAACAAAGCGTAAATCACCTAATGCACTAATCTCAATCTCAAACCAACAGCAATTCTCTGCAAAGTACAAAATTCCAGCCTCCGGATCTCTGGGATGAGGGATCCATATATAGATGTAAGTAGAGAGGATGAGTCAGCTTATGTTTTGACTTGTGGCTTCTCTCTGTCAGTTCTTGCTTCCACTTGGAGACTGAGAGCCTCTTACTCATCACTGGTCGAATTCAGTGAGGCAAGTGTCATTGGAGAAGATTCTGGAAGCTTCCATTGTCTCTCCACCTCGTTGAATGACTCTGCCACTTGTCATTTCCCGCTCAGCGCACCTGGGTAGTGCATTCAAGTGCGTTGCAACGCACCTAGCCAGTGTATTTGGGTGCTTTGCAACGTAGCCAGCTAGTGGAGCATCTGAATTGATCCTGATTTGACTAGTTCTGAGTAGTTTCTGGTGGAGAACTTCTGGGAGAAGTTGTCATTGGTTGACCTTGTTCCTTTACGGGCAGGAACAAAACTTTTAGGGACTTTGGATCCCTTGGATTATGGACATTTCATGCTTAGAGCTGTAAGGCACAAAAATGTCTATAACAATATCGCTATGCTTGTTAAAACATAGCGATGGGTTTGCCCGAAGGGAAAATTATAGAACAAGCATATGTTATCCTCCTCAAGCTTGACAAAAATAAAGAGGTACTGGTCAGCAATGACTGGGGAAAAATTGGGAAGAAAACTTGAAGAAACTTTGTTGGTAGCAAGTCGCTCTTGAACATGACACTTTCACTCCGCATCCAAGTCGGGTTGGGTTGTTTCATTCACCGGTCACATCACCATGGTCCCATCACACCATCCACATTTGGGGTTAATGCTACCAATCCATCACGTCAGTGTTGCCGATATGTTCAAGAGACGTTATTCAGAGAATTCACCTGTGTCTCACCCACTGCAATACATTTACACTCCATTCTTTCATGACCGCCACCCTAAACCTTATATCACTAGATCGTTTTCACCTCCATTAAAATCATTTTCTTCGTTCCGTGTCATTGATGTGGGATTCATTAAGGCCCTCCTATGACGGATCGCTTCTTGTCGACATCAGCTCATTATCCAGGAATTCGATCTGGGAACACCCCGTTCAATACTTTGAAGCTTGCATGCCTCAATGGCAAGTTTCTCACTTCCGACGACCGGTTTACATCAATCACCTTCGATCGAAAGATTTTGCGTGGTGTTCGATGCCAAGTCCTTTATTCACACCACGTGAATTGTACTACAGTACCTTGAGGGTCATTATCATTATCAGTGATTCCTCTCGTGCCTGTTAATAGCTTACATCATTGGCTGGTAATCAGGCGATGTCTTTCCATGTTCGACTCCAAAACATCTATCACATGTAGAGACTTGTACCTGGAGTGAAGATCGAACGAGATTGAAGACCCTGGATCTAGTTTCATCCATCCGGGCTGCCATATATATTCAGGGAAATAAAGACATAAAATGTACATCATTGCTGCACAGATAATCATCCAATCAAAGGGATGATGACTCTACCAGAATCATCAGTCTACACTCAAACGATTGTCTGTCCTATGTACATGAAAATGAATTTATAAAGTTGAGCACGGGAATGCCCGCCTCAGCTAGATCATGAAAATATTATGAAGATAATGTATTGTATTGTACCTTATTACAGGTCTCCTCCCAGCTTGAAAGAACTTCCGATCCTCATAATAAAGCATTTCACCCGACATCAAAAGATTAATGACCTCATGCTTTAGGGGTCAAATGTTATAGACATTTTTGGGCACTGCAACCCCAAGCATAAAATATCCATAAACCAAGGGCTCCTAAGTCCCTAAAATTGTTGTTCCAACCCCTAGAGGAACAAGGTCAACTGATTACAACTTCTCCCAGAAGTTCTCCATGAAAAACTACTCAGAACTGGTCAAAACTGGATCATTTCACTTGCTCCATGGCTCGGGTGCGATGCATCTCACCTTGTACACACGGGAAGTGCGTTGCATTTCAAAAAGCCCTTCTATGGGGTGCGATGGATGAGAAAAGACAAGTGGCGGAGACATTTTGTGAGGTGGATGATCATGGAATCTTCTAGAAACTTCTCCTGTGACACTTGCCTCTCAGAATCGCCCAAGGATGAGTAAGAGATCAATGAGATTTCCAAGTGGAAGCAAGAATTATCAGAGAGAAGACACTAATCAAAAACCCAGAGCTGACTCACACCTCTACAAATATCTATATATAGATCTCTCATCCCAGAGATCCGGAGGTTAGAGGCTGGAATTTTGCATATTGCAAGGAATTGTTGTTGGTTTCTTGAGACAACATCATAGTATTGGGTGATCTAAGCTTTGTATGAGGTGAAGAAGGGCTTACCTGCCGAGAGGATGATGTTGGGTCAGAACAACGGGTTGTAACTCCCTTGGCTCTTTCTTGTTTATCAATAAAATCTATTCAAGTTTTCCTCCATACTCTTGTGTCATTTATGTTTTATGCATTTCTATGGTCAATTTACATCTGATCCTAGATTGTTTATGATTATAGATCCATGTTCTTGTATATTTTTATGCTACTGTGATCCTACAGGCACTCTGTGAAGCTGGGTGTACAAGGAAGCAAGTAGCGAAAGACTATCAAGAGAGAGAGGAATCGAACTAGGAGATTAGCGCAAGACAGAGGTTGGTCTTCTTTGTTCTTCTCTCATCTATATTTCATAAAGGAAAAACGAAAGTAGCTTTACTTTGTTTGTTTTTAAGGTAGCTACCACACGTTAGTGGGATAAGCAGTTATGTGTAGACACTTTTCCTTGTAACAGCGGGGCAGTTAAAATGTACAATCAGCCAGCCACCTTAGCTCAAGCCAATGAGTGATATTTGCTACCTTAGAGATCAAGTTCAAAGGTGTTAGTCATCAATTTATTTTTCTTTTATTTTTCCTTTTTCATATTCTCAGGAAGGTTGTTTGAAACCTCCTCAACTATTTTTGTAATAACCTATTTTGAGGCATATATCTTTAGTATTTAAACCCGTCTTATTCATTTAGAGAGGGGTCCAGAAATTTTATCAAAAACACTTTTCAAAACATTTCAATTCTATACTTTTGAGGAGGTTTTGATGAAATTAATGGAATAGGATCTATTTTATTTTAAATATCTAGCATGTTCTACTAAAATGCACTTCTGTACTCTTAGAATGTATTGGATTGATTGAAATTGGGTTAATATTGCTGAAGCATATGAGCAGGACTTATCATATATGGTACTTTCTTTGTATGAGCATGTTTTATTTATGTATTAATCAATACTTCTTCTTTAAATTGTTTTATGTATGAAAGTCTGAATTATAGTTTATTATTATTGCACTTCTATATGATGTTAGCTCTAATTCTGTTTTGAATATGTGACCGATTTTTATATGAAATATATTTTTCTCAATCATTTTGTCTAACTATTTATCCAAAATGATTATTTTTAAACAATTTAATTTCTTTTGGTAGTTGAATGATATTTATAACCAGTTGTTGTAAGACATCATTGTAGATCGCATATCGTATTTTATTCCTGGGTATAATTATAGCTAGATAATGTTAAAAGAAGATATATGCATGTGTTTAGTAGTTAGATTAGATTAAACTTAGATCGATCATTCCCCATCACATCAGATATCATATCACCAACATTATCAAATCTCTCTGGGAATATGGTCCCATTATCCCCAGGGAGCCACTATACCAAACAAAAAAGGAGCCGTTTTCAAGGTCCAAACTAGGTGGTTTTACCCCATGTTGTCGCAACGATTTTTGAGGATTCAACATTTTGGCATGAGAAGGAGGGCCTAACTATGAATGGCAAGTAAATCCAAATAAGAAATCCAATCTAAGAGAAAAATTCCCTCACCATCACCTCCAACTTCTCGGTCACATTCTAAATCCCCAAATCCTAGGTGTGAAGTTGTGAAGAAATCCTCAGAGTCCACTATTGTCTTTCCAAAGAAATCAGATCAATCTTCTTCTAAAAAATCCCCCAAAGTTCATTCTTTAATTCATAAATTGCAAGCGATTTCTTTGTCTCAAGAAGAATCTCAATTATTCCAATCTAGTGTTTCTTCTCAATTTCCTTCCTCTGAAAGGTTAACTAGATCAAAGAGAAAAAAATTGGGATCCCCCCATTTGAATTCCATCTACCAAACCCTCGAAGGAAAACTAAGAAAAGACAATCTGAAATTCATACTGAGATTCTTTCATCATGACATGAAACACCTTCACTCATTCAAATCTTCTTCACAAGATCAATCATCTGCTTCACCACTCTAGATCGTGATTTACACTGGTACTGGAGCACACGCCTCCTCTACCCAATCACCTTCAACTACTGGAAAATCTTTCTCTACACAGGTACCCATTATGGCTCAAATACCATGGAAAAATGCAGGATCTGTTCGAATGGCAGTACCATTACATCCATTGCCCGCCCATCCAGAAAAGTGGTTACAAAATTCAACCCTGATGATGGCCTACGAGCTGAAGAACACATAAACAACTTTATGTTCTTTATAAATCTGAATGAATTGGTAGAAGAAGATGTAGTTGTAAGATTATTCCGTTATACCTTACAAGGATCATTTGGATCATGGTATTTTTCATTACCATCTGGTTCCATTAATAGTTGGGATGCCTTCCAAGAGCAGTTCATAACCAAGTTTGGAGATGACCGATCGACAACAACCCTTATCAATGATATCTCCAACTTGAAATTAGAACCTAGAAAACTAATTAAAGAATTCAATTCATGTTTGAATAAGTTTTCAATAAAATCCCAACGACATCCAAACCAATTGATGAAGTTCAAAATGAATGGTATATTTCTTCTCTTCCCTCAAACACAGCTATTTTTGTCGATAGGACTCCCAAACCTACTTTGGCATAAAACATGAAATAATCCATAGTTGTAGAAAAACAAATTTTATCTTTATATAAAAAGAATGCATTAAAAGGAAGAAAATCCAAGAAGTTTATTTCAAGGACGAATCCATGAAAAAAGCACCTAAAGGTCCTTTGTTCTTTAATGTTCACAAAAAGTCCTTAAAACCATGTCCGATGAAATGGTCGACATGAAAAAATATGTAGTTGAGAGTTCCTCAAGGAAACCTTATAGAACTTACAAGAGAAATCCTTCCTTTGATCCTAAGCCTCCAAGTACAATATCAAATTTTGAATCAAATCTGGAGGAGGAGGAAATTTCAATAGATGAAGAACAAACTGATGACGAAGAGGTAGTTGAATTACAAGGAATGTGAGATTTCATCCTTCCTAACGAATAATCACAAGAAACATTACCCATCACAACCAGGAGTAGGAGCACTATTGATTTTCTACAAACAAGTCAAATATAGAAATCACCAACTCCAGTTCCAAAAGATAAAGCAATAGGTAAGAAATATTCCCCCAAATCCAGTCAAACCACTCCTCCTCAATCAAATTATTCACCTTCGGCCAAAACCCCGCTAGTCTCTTATGAAATGGAATACAACATCGTTGAAGATATGAAAAAGTCTAGGGCTAATATTACATTCCATGAGCTTAGAAAGTTAAAACATCAACATAAGCTATTACTCAAAGAGCTAAAAGCGGTCCCTAATTCTCCTCTTCCTGCTGCTGTAATATCACAGGCTGCTCAAGAAATGGGAAGGGCTCCAACTACTTTATCAGAAAAAATTAGTTCAACTGACATTTATCTAATAGGATGAAGATCCAAATCACATACACCTCCATTTCTTCTGACTTTTGAAGTTTTCAATAAAATTCTACACAATTGTTTAGTTGATTATGGAGCTTCATCCAACATCCTACCAATAATAGTTTGCATGAAATTGAATGTGGAAGCCCAAAAATTTGTTGTTCGCATTGTGTAGTTAGATCGATATCAAGTCGAAGTTATAAGATAACTAAATCAAGTCACTATTAGACTCTGGTCAAACCCGAAAGTATGTCAAGTAATTGGCATTCTTGTGGCCAATATCCCAGAATTCTATGGTTGAATCCTTAGTAGAGAAAGGTATGAAAAGCTTCATGGCTATTTTGCAACCGATTGGTCCCATATGTGCCTTCCTTATAATGGTAAGTTGAATCAAATAAGGTTCGACCGTGAAAAACATCAAAAGTATATCATTACAGAACTAGAGGGAGAGAATGAGCCAGTTGCATACAACAACAATATCATTGGAAATTATTCAATTGAATCATTTATAAGTAAATTTAATGGAAATACTTCACTCTTGTTGGAAAAAAAATTTATATCACAAGTTCAAAATTATTCTCAAACAAATGCTTCTAAGTGTAAATTTTTTAGATGGACCGATAGTCAGGTCTTTATTTTGGAAATTATTTTTTTGATGGATCTAAATCTAACGATGGAGCTAGAGAAAGATGCATATTAGTTAGCCCAGAAGGGGAAAAAACTATGTTAGTGTCACACGGAATCTGTCAAGGGTGCAGACACGACTGACCTTCCTAGAAGTCTAAGACATTCTAATGACAAACAAGACAAAATGGAGTGATCTTTCTCTAAATACACCTTTTACAACATGAAAACTACAAGTGTTTAGGCTTACCTTATTCCAAAACGCTGTTGTTGAAGTCCGTTCTTGACGATCCGGATGAGCTCCTCCTTCAAGTCAATTCCTGCAACCACAAACAATCAAACAATTACCAAGCACTTGCATTTCATATAATAAAACATATATTCAACATGCAGACCAAGGAACACATGAAATAACTCATTAACACAAGCTATTGAGAAAAATAAACCAGTTTGTATTAATAACGAAACAAAGAAACTCTTACAACCTGGCCTTGGTGTTGTGCAAGTTCCTCCCAGGGTCCATCAAGGGTTTTCCTCTACTTTGACAAAGCTCACCCTCTCCCAAGTAGAATCAAGTGAAGACAATCTCTCCTCACAAAGGCTCTAATGGAAGACCTAAATCCTGCAGCATTTACCCAAAGAAAATGTATAGCTCCAACCTCTTCTCCTTCTGGCTCAATGCCTTTATTTATAGTGCTGTAAAGAGGTTATTCAGGTCCACTATCAATGGGATCATCCCCCTCTTTGGGTGGGATAGCTCCCTTATTGATGGGATAAGTTCCCCCTTAATAGAGATACATGAACCAACTGGAGGCGCATCCATTTCATCAAACCGACCTCTAGAATGTTCTAGAAGTAACCACAAGTAACTTTTTCAAGATAAAACTCGCGCATTTTGCCTTTTACAGAGGGACGCACCTGTCCCTTAACATACAGAGCGTCCATGGACGCAGATTTTGTGAACATGGTCAGCGTCCCCGCAGGTAAGGCTAGAGAGAACCTGCGACCCCAGAGATAAACATAGTTTTTACAAGACTTTCTCTCTTCTTTGAGTTTGAGATGGATAACAGAGGCATGAGACTTGCCTAAGAGGGTAGCATGACTGTTGATTTGAGCCATACTAACTGTAAGTAGTCAAGGTGACATTTTTTAGTGTAACAGATTGCCCCCTAAAGTGCGAAGCCTGGAATAGAATAGGGTTTTGTAATTCTAGGAAGGGTGAAGCGCTTTATCATTTCAAGGATTGTCTTGTGGATGGCCTGGTTGGAACCTGCAATTTTCAACACAAAATACATGGATAAGATTATATCATCACTGAGGTAGGCATTCCCATACTCAGATTCAAAACTTTAACTAATGGACTAACTATTCTGATACAGGAATGATCTTGCAGTACATCATTTTTATAGACTTTTGTAGACACAGTATGGACGCAGCCATCTATTTATGATTAGTCTACATAGATAATGAATACAAAACTCCTCGCAGCCTGGATGGTAGAAACTGGATCCAGGGTCTTCACTTCTACTTCCCGAATTGGTACGATTCTAGCCATGTGATTAAATGATTCGATGTCGAACATGATAGAAACCACTTGATTACCAGTCAATGATGTAAACTGTTAACAAGCGTGAGAGAAACCACCAGTAATGTCAATGGTTCTCAAAGTACCAAGCACAACCCGTGAAATGTGAATAGATGTTTTGATGTCGAACACTTCACGGAATCCTTTGATCGAAAGTCAATGATGTAAACTGACGTCAAAGGCGAGAAACCTGCCATTGATGCATGCAGACTTCAAGGTACTGTCGATTCCTAAGTCATCTTTCTAGATAATGTGTCGATGTCGATAGAAAGCGACCCGTTGCAGGCAAGCCCACAACACGAAATCATTGTTCAAGTTGAAGAAATGTTGCTGTGAGCACTGACTCAGGGATGGTCAAATGGATGACAAGTATTTTGCAGATGAAAGTTTTGCTTGCAGACCTCTTGAACACATAACGACACAACAGATGGCTTGGTGACGAATAACTCAAAGTTAATCCCCGAAACCCGGTTAAAGACTTTCAAAGTGATTTGGTCAACTGTGAGGTAAAAGATTTCCCAATCCAGGTGAATGAAAAGTGTCGTGTTCAAGACTGGTAATAAGGTTTCTTTTGAGACAAAAGGTAACAAACAGGTTCATTCTTCTCTCTTTTCCCCCACCATTTCTGGCAAGTACCTCTTTATTTTTAACAAGCTTGAGGAGGATAACATATGCTTGATTATAAGCTCATCCTTTGGACGAGTCCAACCTAGTTTAAATTCGAACCCTAGGAAGGAGTGGTTCGCTCCTGTTTGTAATTGAACAGGTCCTTTACTGTAAAAGTTTAGCGAGCCCAGTATAGGAGAAACTCGGCGTTTTTCAATTTTAGAGAGTCTGAAAAAACTAAAGGAGACTCCACGTTGAACTTTTTCGTACATTTGTGTCCCTCAAGCCCGAAAAAGTATAAAATAATACCTGGGGGAACCGCTTGATCTTGCGACCAAGGAGTACTTTCATAATTAGTGCCACTGACCTGAAAAGTAAAAAGCGATCAAGGACACGTCGTTTTATTTCCGTATCGAGTTTGAAACGACAAAAACCCAGCAATCTTTTCCTGATTTTACGGTCAGAAAAGAGCTATAAGGGGACCGTCTTTTAATTCCGTTTTAACGAGTGTAAAAGAAACGCTCGGCAATCTTTTCATGTTTTAGGAGTCAGAAAAAGGCTTAAAAGATGACTCTAAGGTTTCACTTTTTCGTAAGTTTTAACGAGTTCGAAAAAGGGATAAAAATGTACTCATGGGGCCGACTTTCAATTTAATTTACGAGCAGGAAAAGACGGAAAGAACTCGGCATTTTCATTTGTTTTACGAGAATGAAAGATAGCAAAATAATCTCGGTATTTTCATGAGTTTAACGAGTCTTGAAAATAACTGAAATTGACTCGAGATAGGTTTCATTTTTACAAAAGCTTGAAACAGAGAAAAACTATGCTTCAGAATAGTTTCATTTTTACACAAGCTTGAAACAGAGATAAAACTGTGCTTGATGCCCCCTAAGCATAACTGCTAGAGTGCATGCCCCCCTAGCTTCATTTCATTCAACCATTTGGATGAAATGAAGGTTTAGTGACGAGATCATTTAAAAGACTTTGACCTAAAACTGTAAGAAAATTATGCAAAACACCGAAACAACTAACCTAAATATACAACTTAACATTTACGAGATCTAGTCAATCTCTCGACTCAAGTAGAGGAGGATTTGTTTCATTTTTTAACGAGCTTGACACAGGAAAAGAACTATGCTCGGATTTGGTTTCATTTTTACACAAGCTTGAAACGAGAAACTATGCTTGTTATAAGTTCACATGCCCCCAGCATAAAGATGCAAACCAAGGTACATGCCCCCCAAGCTTCATTGCATTCAATGAGGTGGATGGAATGAAGCTTTACTTTCAAGATCTTGGAAAGACTTGTGGGAGTTGTTTCATTTTTTAGTGAGGTTGACATAGGAAAAGAACTATCCTCAAAACCCTTGTTTCATTTTTTAAACGAGCTTGACAGAAGATAAGGAACTATGCTCGTAACTACTCTACAATCTACCTACTTATCCTATATAACCTACTATCTACCTGATTCATTTTTTAATGAGGTTGACTCAGTAACAGGAACTTTCCTCATAACATCCAATTTCATTTTTTAACGAGGTTGAAAGAGGAACAAACTATCCTCGTACACACTGATCATGGCTTCCAACTGGAAGAAAGACATGTCAATGGACATACCTTGATCATGGCTTCCAAGAGGTCTTCATCAGAAGGAAGAATAGTTCTCTGGAAGGAACACATGTCAAGGGACTCAAAAGGGATAAGAACATCGTGTTCAAGTAATCCCATAGAGTTTTCCATGTCAATTACCGGAGCTAAATCAAAGGAAGATGAGCAAACAGTGAGAGGCTCACTTACATCGGTAACTGAAATCATGGGACCGGTTGCCACATAATTAACCTGTGGCAGGGTAGATACCACTTTAGAATCAGGAACTTTTAGGGGTGTCATATTATTGGTAGTTGAGACAAGACTAGGGAACGAAAGCTGGTCTACAGTCACAATACTGCCATTGTGAGGGAAAGACATCACGCGAAAGAGTGTCGATACGACAGCTTTCATTGCATAAACATAGTCTCGCCCAAGGAGTAAATTGAAATCCAAGGGACCTCGAACTATGATAAGATCAATACAGACAGTTTTACCTTCCAATGTAATGGAAAACTTAGGAAGGATCCCTAAAGGTTCACTAATGGTTCTGTTAAAAGCTTTCAGATTCTGCGTAATAGGCGCAAGCTGAGGGGAACCCAAAGCTTTCCAAACGGTTGAGGATAAAATACTAACAGAAGCACCTTCATCTACCTGAGTACGATGTATGTCCCTACCACCAGCTTTGACAATGATTTGGAAAGGGATGGAGGAAGGAAGACGAGGTTCTGTCAGTCTATTCCAATCAAAGGAAAAGACCTCACTACTTGGAGGGGGTTCTATAGAAGCAGGTGAAATGCCCCCCGGCATAGAAGAATCTGATGTAACAAGAAGAACATCAGCGGTATTCACAAGAGATTCTGGGTTCGATCCCCAGCGGAGTCGCCAATTTGTCACACGGAATCTGTCAAGGGTGCGGACACGACTGACCTTCCTAGAAGTCTAAGACATTCTAATGACAAACAAGACAAAATGGAGTGATCTTTCTCTAAATACACCTTTTACAACATGAAAACTACAAGTGTTTAGGCTTACCTTATTCCAAAACGCTGTTGTTGAAGTCCGTTCTTGACGATCCGGATGAGCTCCTCCTTCAAGTCAATTCCTGCAACCACAAACAATCAAACAATTACCAAGCACTTGCATTTCATATAATAAAACATATATTCAACATGCAGACCAAGGAACACATGAAATAACTCATTAACACAAGCTATTGAGAAAAATAAACCAGTTTGTATTAATAACGAAACAAAGAAACTCTTACAACCTGGCCTTGGTGTTGTGCAAGTTCCTCCCAGGGTCCATCAAGGGTTTTCCTCTACTTTGACAAAGCTCACCCTCTCCCAAGTAGAATCAAGTGAAGACAATCTCTCCTCACAAAGGCTCTAATGGAAGACCTAAATCCTGCAGCATTTACCCAAAGAAAATGTATAGCTCCAACCTCTTCTCCTTCTGGCTCAATGCCTTTATTTATAGTGCTGTAAAGAGGTTATTCAGGTCCACTATCAATGGGATCATCCCCCTCTTTGGGTGGGATAGCTCCCTTATTGATGGGATAAGTTCCCCCTTAATAGAGATACATGAACCAACTGGAGGCGCATCCATTTCATCAAACCGACCTCTAGAATGTTCTAGAAGTAACCACAAGTAACTTTTTCAAGATAAAACTCGCGCATTTTGCCTTTTACAGAGGGACGCACCCGTCCCTTAACATACAGAGCGTCCATGGACGCAGATTTTGTGAACATGGTCAGCGTCCCCGCAAGTAAGGCTAGAGAGAACCTGCGACCCCAGAGATAAACATAGTTTTTACAAGACTTTCTCTCTTCTTTGAGTTTGAGATGGATAACAGAGGCATGAGACTTTCCTAAGAGGGTAGCATGACTGTTGATTTGAGCCATACTAACTGTAAGTAGTCAAGGTGACATTTTTTAGTGTAACAGTTAGCATGCAAACTTGAATTCAAATTCACAAATAGCGCTGTTGAATATGAAGCATTAGTTCAAGGGTTGTATAAAGCCATTGACCTTGATATCAAAAATCTTAAGTGTTTGGAGATTCAGGAATTGTAATTAAATAGGTGAGGAATACTATACACTGTCTCTCTAGAAATTTGAAACATTATCAATCACTAGTCCAGGAACTCACCTCTCATTTTACGGCATTTAACATTTCCCCTGTCCCAATACTCCAAAATGAAAGTGTCGATCTTTTGGCTAACATCTTATCCAAGCTCATTCCACTAGGAGATTATAGCCCCAATCGCTTTTCTATTGAATTAATTTTTAGGCGTTCTATTCCCGAAAAGATCACCAATTGGCCCATTTTTAATAATGATCAGGGTATCATAAGTTCTATAACATATGCAGGCTCTTATGGTGACCAGATAATAGATGAAGATCAGCATGACAACCAACCTAAGCAAAAAATAATTGCAAATTCCATACCTAAATCTATGGTTAAGCTGGAAGACTTATATGATCTTAAGGATAGATTCAAGAAACCCACTAACTCAAAAATTCAGAGTTCAACATTGAAGTTTGAATTAGTTAATCTTGGAACCAACCTTAAACCTCAAAATATTAATCTAGGACTTGGCCTTACAGATGATGAAAGATTAGCCTTGGTTCATTTGTTAAAAAAATACAAAAATGTCTTTGCTTGGAACTATGAATATCTCAAGACATATGATACTTCCATCATTCAACATATCATTCCCATGATATCCGATGAATAGCCTGTACAACAAAAGTTGATAAAGATTCACCCGAATTTAGAAAATCAGATCAAATCTAAATTGAATAAGCTTCTCAAAGCCAAAATAATATTTCCTGTCAGGCATTCAAGCTGGGTTTCCAACCTTGTTCCAGTCAGGAAAAATAATGGTGATATTCGAATATGTATGGAGTTTTACAATCTCAACAAAGCTTGTCAGAAGGAAAACTTTCCATTGCCTCCTATGAACATATATTGCAATCAGTTGTACGCTCAGAACTAATGTCTTTTCTAGATGGATTTTTAGGTTATAATCAAATTTTCATAGATCCAGATAATCAACTATAGACCACATTTCAGACCAAATGGGGAACCTATGCTTACCAAAAGATGTCATTTGGGTTAATCAATGCTGGTGCAACATTTCAGAGAGCCATGGAGATAGATTTCAAATATTTGGTTAATAAATCAATGGTAATTTATTTAGATGATATAATTATCTATTCAAAAAAGTGCAATAATCATTTAAAGGATCTAAAACAAATCTTCGAACGTTGTTAGAGATATGAAATTTCTTTAAATCCCAAGAAATAGTTATTTTCTTTAAGTTAGGGAAAGCTCCTTGGAGTTATTGTGTCGAAAGAAGGAATTCATATTGATCCTGATAGGATAAGGGAGATTTCTGAAATACCTTTGCATCATAATAAAAAATGCATGCAATATTTCCTAGGTCAAATAAATTTTGTCAAAAGATTTGTCCATGACTTTTCACGAATTACTTTACCTCTCCATTCTATGATTAAGAAAAATTATGTTTTTAAATGGGGACATATCAAGCATGAAGATTTTAATCTAATCAAACAAGAAATCATAAATGATCCTTCTTTAGGAACTCCGATTTTTTCTAATCATTTCATTTTATATAACTTTTCTTCCAAGGCATCATATGCAGCTATATTGACACATGTCAATGATGACAAAGACAAAGCACCAATTTCTTTCTTTAGCTCCAATTTGCTGGGGGTTGAATTAAAATATTCAGATGTTGAAAAAGAAGCTTTTGTTGTATTCAAATCAATCAAACATTTTAGACCCTTTCTCCTCAAAACTCACACTAAGGTAGTAATCGCACTCTCAACAGTGAGAAATTTACTAATGCAAAGAGAAGTAGGTGAGAAAGGAGGAAATTGGGTAGCAAAACTACAAGAATACGTTATTAAGATTAGACCAACTAAAATTGTTAAAGGTCAATGTTTTCGTAGAATGTTAGCAGGAGCATCCAATTTACCATCACTATAAGATTTAGGTGATGACATACAGGTATATGAGGCAAGCCTCAATGACACTAAATCCAAATATACTGATATCATCTTTTATGTAAAAAATGGATATGCCCCTATGAAAATTAGTTACAAAAGAAAAAGGGCTTTGAGGATAAAATCTAAGCACTATGAGATCATCAATGATGTGTTGTTTAGAAAGAAATATGATTTTGTTTTTCTTAGATTTGAAAAATTTGAGGCAGAAAAGGTTTTCCAAGAACTCCATGATGGACCAACTGGTGGACATTTTGGAGGAGACACAACAACATGTAAAATCCTACATGTTGGCTACTATTGGACAACCTTATTCAAAGTTGCACACGAATATGTAAGGAAATCTAAAATTTTTCAAACAATTGTTGGAAGACATAGGAAACCCACTTAAAGCGACTAGACATAATAGGTGAGATCATTCCTCATACTTCAAAGCAACATAGATATATCCTTACAAAAATTGATCACTTCACAAAATGGGTAGAATCAATTCCACTTAAGGTAGCCAACTCTGAAAACATCATTTAGTTTATTGACTAGTTTATTATTACGAGATTTGGTCTACCATCTGCCGTCATGTTTGACAATGCATCTTATTTCATAGGCAATGCTATGATAGAATTTTCTATTTAAAGAGGTTTTAAACTTAAATATTCTGCTAACTATTATCCTCAGGGAAATGGTTTGGCTAAATCTACAAACAAAAATATCATAAGAATTATCAAACGAACCGTTGATCAAAGTCAGAAAAATTGGCACAAATCCTTAACATTTTCTCTATGGGAAGATCAAATAACAGAGAAGGCCTTAATAGGAACCTCTCCTTTTAATTTGGTCCATGGAAAAGAGGTTTTTCCCCTACAAATGTAGCCATTACCTCTTTGTCCCTGGTTCAACTTATTGAAGAAACTCCTTCGTCTTCTATGCAATTAAGGAAATCACAAATCCTCAAGCTCGAAGAAGAAAGAGATAAATCCAAAATGAAACATGCACATCATCAACAGTGAGTTAAATATTCATTTCATGCAAATTATATAAGTCCTAAATCCTTTCATCTCGGAGACCGTGTATTGAAATGGAATAAAGCACACGAGGAAAATGGTAAGCATACCAAAATACAAAGAATGTGGCTTGGCCCATTTCAGATTGTGGAACAAATAGGCTCATCAACCTTTTTATTGCAAGATTTATCATGTAAGAGAGATTCTCTACCTATTAATGGGCATATTTTAAAGAAATATTTTTCATAGAAGATAACCTCTTCTATCCCTTGTACACTATTGCCTTTACTTTTTCTAGGAAAATAAAAGTTAAGCAGTATTTACTTTTGGCCTTTCAATAAAAATATCTTTTATATTTTGATGTTTCCCTTATATAAGTAGAGATTATTGAGAAGATAATTTTCACATTTGAGACATAAGCTAAGTTATATTCCTCTGGAACCTCCTTGTGTTCCACCAAAATCATTTTTCCTTTGCAAAAAATCAACTTTATAAAGAAACCCTTGTTCTACCATTAGTCAAGAAAAATATCCTTAACAAAGCAAAGACTCTTTGCAGATAAGCCCCCTTAACTCTATAAGTGTCGTCCATAAACTCTTAAGGAGTCAATGGTTCTCCCCATCTAGTAAAGTGTTCTCTTTTTAGAGTGTAATTCTAAAATATTCTTAAAACTTAAAGGATAAGAGGTCTCATCAAGAGCCGACTTACCATGTTCATAGGGAAATAATAAACTGACTTTACTAATACTGCATATCAAAACATGGTAATGGCTTGATATTTTTTTAATCAAAGACAAGGGGTCTCATCACGGGCCAGCTTGTTCATTTGAGTTACAACTAGTGAATGGCATTATCAATTTTGGCCACCAAACTAAGACAATGACCTTTAACTACAAAAACTGAAAATTTTGAGGAAAAAATAATTTTTTTAGGAAAGAAAGAAATGGAAGTAAGTATATGAATCTTAATTTATTTCTAAGAATTATACTCTTATATTGATGGGATACTGAATCATTGTTGATTAAAAGGTAACCCTGTCGAGGCTATGGGCGCTTGGTGGTAGAAAAGACTCTACCTGTGACAAATGGGTACATCTAAAAGCTAATCTACAAGAACCCCCTCCTTTATGTTTAAAACCAAGTAATGACTTATGTAGACAAAAGAATTTTCATCTTGAAGAGGATAATAAAATGGATGATAATTAGGTGGATTTTTTTTTATTATTCAGAGAAATGTTACCTATCTTATATTATTTTCTAAACTACCTTTATTTTGGAAGTTTTTAGAAATTTCAAAAGACTATTAGAGGTAACTAGTTCTTCCAGTGAATCAACAATTGTTGTGCTATTCAATAAACCCCCCCATTTATTCGTTTAATGGCTAATATTCTATTAATAAATGGGGACCCTTTATAAAAAACCCTCCAAGAAAAAGTTACCACTTCGGTGCTTTCTTTTAAACTTTTAGAAATAAATCAAGATTTCAAGTCAAAGCCCTTTAAAACTATCAATTCTTGGCTTTTCACATAACGTTGGACCAAGTGTGTTAAAAGGTTAATTAACGAACAAAATCTGTGAATTGAAATTGAAATAATCACCGTACTTAACTTAGATATCGTTGGAGTTTTCATTCAAAGGTAAGACTTAAGGCATTTCCCATAAAATAAAGCCCTTATTACAATCGCATATCGACTTTCATAGAAGACACAACTCACAAAGCATATCAAATATGAAAAATGCAATATTACGGTAGAGCGAGTCAATACTCATTACATCGCAAAAATTTATTTAAAAACAATCTTATGAACTGCGAGAGTTTACAAAGTGTGATAAAACCCAGACCTGATAAAAAATAATTATTATGAACTATAAGTTAAGTTTTCCACGTAGTGAAAAGCACCTTATGAAGTAATTACTATTTAGGCAAACACTGATCTAAATGATAAAGAATATGTTGCTTATCTCGCATCCTATACAATTCTAAAGAACTTTTAGAAAACGCACAGTAAAAAATGTGATAATGCGATATTGCATCGCAATCGCAAAATCGACATTTTCATAGTTTAAACTTGCCACCTTAAAGTTTATCCCTTCTCGTTTGTGATGTGGTACTTTAATGAGTAATAAAGGCAGTGATAAGAGACCTATGTGGCTATTTAATAAGTTTAATGGAATTAATGTTAAAGAGCGGCTAGACATGATACGATATCTTTTCATCTGCATTTTGATTAAGAGCTCCTTTCTTGTCACCTTTTTGAGGTTAACTATCATTTAATTCTCACGATCATTCTCACTTGTGTTTATCCGATAACTTCCATTTGCTTCATTTCAGGAAACCTTTGCAGAAAACATTGTTAAAAAGAATGGGAAAGAAGGGAAAGGTGGCTGCATGTGAGAAATCAGACATGGTGCCCCTTTTCTTTAATACCACATGCAGCAACGACGAAGGAACCACAACGTGGGAGGCCATGTATAACTTGTTAGAAGAAGAGAAGCCCAAGCCACTGGTAACAAAGGCCATGACAGATCCTTAGGAGTCATTTGACACCTCCTATTTCAACACAACATGTTCATTCCTACATTGCATAGTTGCGAGACCAAAGATAATCCCATATACGGATAAGATAAAATGGGTAATTGAAGTGGTAGACATCTTAGATAGAACCTTCAAGAATAAAGGGCAAGAAGTCATGGGTTCCTTCTCACTAGACAGCCTACGATTAATGTACTAGTTACTACAACCTCCAAAGCTCTACAACAAATAGTTCCTTGAGAAATTCGCCAAGGAAAATGAAGACCCGACAGAGGTTACGTAAACCTAGAAATCAAGCGAAGGAAAACTCAAGCAGGATAAAATTGGTATGTACTCAACGACATTCATTTCTCCCCCTCATAGTTTCGTAGCAACAATGATATGTAGGTTATTCGATAGACCCGATAGCACAAAGTTTTCCATGGAATGGCTCCCATTAATAGATGTAGCAGTAAATGCAACAATTATGAACTCGGACCAAATTTTATCAGACAATTTCACAAAGGCCATTATAGAATATAGATTGAAAGGAAGTCCTCCTTCCAGGATTTTTCCCCATTTTTTCATGAGTGATTTTGTTATGGATCCAATTTGTCTTTGTTCTCAGTTTCCAAATATGCGATGGAAGTGGATTGTAAAGAACCCAATTCCCATCCATATGTGTGGGAATCTCAATTCCACCCACATTTTTATAAGAATTTTCAAGGGATTATGCTACTTATTCATAAAGCAGTGTTTGATAGAAGTACCCCTAGGTTTTCTAAAGAGGTCGAAGTAGATATCTACCCAGTATCCAGATAGTTTGGGGAAGAGACATTCACCTAAATCAGTGTATTTGGGAGCATTTCTTCACCGCTTGTCCTCCCATATTATGTCCCTAACAAAATAATGGCCAAATAAATATCCTACCAAATAGTAGGGCAAGGCGGATTGATCAGAGGACTGAAAGAGTAGAAGAAGGAAATTTGGCCTACATTCCCTTTATAATGTGGTACTTTTTCACTACAGATTATGGACTCGTTGTAAAGGAAGCGGAAATTATTATGTTTCTCAAATTAGATATAGTTCTAGGAAGGAAATATGACCCAAATGGCATTGCTAAGGAATTTACTACTATGGTAAAGGTTAAACAGTTCACCCATGAAGAGGATGCCTTTGACGACCTCTTCCTAAAAGCAGAAACGTTTTCACAAGTTCAACATATGGAATCACTACTTTTGACCCCGGATGATATTAATGATTTCGATGTGTACAGGGAAAAGGGATTATTAAAGGTCCCATTGGACCTACTGCAAATTGAACCAATACGGGAGCCAACTCCCAGCATAAGCTTCGAGGGCAGCTCCAAGGAAAACTCTAAAGAGGAAACCCAAGGGAGATCTATGCATGAGTCAGAGCACTCAGAGCGGTAAGCTCAAAATGGTGGAGGAAACAAAAATAAAGAGTCTGAAAAGGACACATCGAGAACTATAGAGGAAACAACCGAGAAGGCCTTAACAAAGAAATAAGAAAAGGTTGCCTCTACTTCAAGTTAGTCAGGTAAAGCTCCAATGATGGACCTGGAACAAGAATGGGATAAGTTCAATAAAAAGCTCCACATAGGCACAAACCCTGAGAAAATATCTAGAATGCAAACTCCCAAGCAAACCCAACATAAGTCAAATACAGAAACAATAAGGGAAGGAGCTACAGCTAGTTCAAAAATTGTTTTAATAATTGAGGAAATATCTTTGTTAGATGTATTCTACAATCCTACCCACAAGACTGTAATCGAAAGATAAATGAAGAAAAGGAAATTGGACGCCATGGTTTTTACGACTCTTGAAAATGAACCAATGGATATTGAATGGAAGGACTCACCTATCGACCCATCTGAGAATCTCACAAAGTTGTCATAGTTCACAGGAGACTATATCACAACAACCATTGACAACGTGACAGAGGTACCAATGCTTCTGAAGGAAAAGGAATATAAATTTTTGCTGCTAGAATAAGAATTAGCCTATGAAAAATTTAATCAGCAAGCAAAATTACAAGTAGCCCATGTCCAAAGAGAGTTCGAATAGTTGAGAATACAACATCAAACCAACTTACCAAAAAAATATTTGCAGAAAGCCATGATAGATAAATTTAAAGATAATTCACAAATATATGAACTCATCAAAGAAGCAGTGAGCCTCAATTCCCTACTAATGCAGCAAAAGGAAGTATTTTTCCAGAAGATCTCACAAATAAATCCTTATTGTGAGATTAGTGATAAATTAACAAACCAAGTTATTGAAATGAGGTTTGAGAAAGATGAAATCCACAAAATGGTTTCTGAATTTATCACGTGGAAAGAATGAGAAGATGGAAGAAAGTTTGACCCACTAAAGCTGCAAGAGTCTCATAAAGATATTCTATTTACAGATTGGGATTCTCGATCGAAATAGGCAGAAAGGGAAACATCCGTAGAAATGACAACAAGAAACAACAAAATAGAAGCCATTAACGAAAATCTTCATGGCACCAATCTTGTCAAGGAGTGTGTATTATGATTTCTTCTGAACGTCAAACAACTAGAGAAACAACAGACATAGGCATCGTAGGAAAAGGAGGAGGCAATCAAATAGTTAGATAGGCTAAATTGGGAAACATACTGGCAGTTTCTAGTGAAACCACACAACTATTGGATGACTCTGAGGTGTTTAAAAACCTCTACACAAAAGATGGTGCCAACACAAACAGATGCCATATTTGTTGGGTAGTTAAAATATGCAATCAACGAGTTACCTTAGCTCAAGCCAATGATTGATATTTGCGACCTTAGAGATCAAGTTCAGAGGACTTAGTCATCAATTTATTTTTCTTTTAGTTTTATTGTTGCATATTTTGAGGAAGTTTGTTTGAAACTTCCTCAACTATTTTTATAATAACCTATTTTGAGGCATATATCTTTAGTATTTAAACCCCTCTCATGCATTTAGAGAGGTGTCCAGAAAATTTATCAAAAAAACTTTTCAAAACATTGCACTTTTGTACTTTTGAGGAGGTTTTGATGAAATTAATGGAATAGGATCTATTTTATTTTAAATATCTAACATGTTCTACTGAAATGCACTTTTGTACTTTTAGAATGTGTTGGATTGATTGAAATTTGGTTAATATTTCTAAAGCACATGACAAGGACTTATCATATATGGTATTTTAATCATATGAGCATGGTTTATTTACGTATTAATCAATACCTCTTCTTTCAATTGTTTTATGTATGAAATTCTGAATTATAGTTTATTATTATTGCACTTCTATATGATGTTAGCTATGATTCCATTTTGAATATACGAACGATTTTTATATGCGATATATTTTTCTCAATCGGTTTGTCTAACTATTTATCCAAAATGATTATTTTTAAATGATTTAATTTCTTTTGGTAGTTGAATGATCTTTATTACCAATTTTTGTAAGACATCATTGTAGATCACATATCGTATTTTATTCCCGGTTATATTTATAGTTAGATAGTGTTAAAATAAGGTATATGCATGTGTTGAGTAGTTATATTAAATTACACTTAGCTCGATCATTCCCCATTACATCATATATGATCTCACCAACATTATCAAATCTCTCTGGAAAATAGGTCCCATTATCCGCAGTGAGAGCCACTATACCAAACATAAAAGAAGTTGCTTTCAAGGTCCAAACTAGGTGGTTTTCCCCCATGTTGTCGCAATGATTTTTGAGGCTTAAACAGAGAGATATAGAGTTACTAATCTAGAGGGAATAGGGAAAAATAAAGCTCATTTCTACATTTTCTACTTGAGAAATAAGCTAGTCGATAAGACTCATCCCCCATGTCGATCGAAATCTTGGATTGTTAAAAGCATCAATCAACATTCCATTTCCGCCGATTATTTTCTTTTCCTTCTTTGTCATATTTGAATGTTTTTGTGTTATTTGTAATATGTAGGTTTTTTGGTGTTTTTATGACATTTATTTACAAGCATGGTGAAAATACTTAATGGGAAAAATGCCAATCTAAGACAAAATTATCCAATAAATCAACCAACATGTTAGAGTCTCTAAAAATGTGAATATGGAAAATGGTATGCAAATATTTTTCTAAGAGACATAACCTCAAGTAATAATGACACAATGTACCATTCCTCACATAATAGACATGATGAAACTGAGATACTACAAGTTGCAAGCCAAGTTTTACTAGCAAATAACGAATACCAAGGATATAACTTAAAAAGAAGCTCAATAATGACACTATACAAGACCATGTTTTTGGTCGTAGGGCCAATCAAAATGCCCCCTAAACTCGCGATATCATTAGTGGATGAAAAGAGAAGCAAAGTATTAGAAGCTAGGTTTTGTGTACTATGGATGGCACCATCTGCAAATCCTACATATATTGAAAAGGGACTTGAAATAAGGAAATCAAGTGCCACACATAAGTGAACACTTAAAGCAGCAGAGACACACAAAAAAACAAAAGGAAAAGACACACCACACCTAAACGTATATACAGTATGTATAAGCACCATGTAGATCTAATACTTACACATAGTACTTTTTCACATAGAACCTATTACGAGGCTTTGATAAAGAGTTTCCATCATGACGCACTAACTCGTAGGATCCTTCCTTGAGTATATGTTTAAAAACATAGTGAAAATAGCCAAGGGGCTTTAGCTTGCTTGCACTAAATTATCGTGACCTTGACCATAGACTAGAACTAGATCCCCTTCTACAAAAACATGAGGTCAAACTTATCATATTTGGATTTTACATGGTTCTTATGGGTCTCATTCACTATTACAACATAGCGAAGATGTTAATCAAGATGGGACAGTTTAACGATACATTCTTCCTTGATGGATGTCCCAGGTAATAGTTATATTCCTAGTTTCAAGACTGAATCTCACATTCAAAGGGTAATAAAACCATCACCCCATAAACTAGCTAAAAAGGAGTGGATCTTACGTCAGTTTTTACTAAGGTTCTATAGGTCCATAATATAAAAATAGATAAATAAATAAATCTGGGACACGATATTGTCCCCATAAAATTAAATAATAAGTTTGGACCAAATATAGTGATGTGGTTAGTCAAATGATTTATTTTTTTAGTAAAATAAAGTTAAAAAGAGGTTACATTTTGAGTACATAGATAACCAGAGAATTTTTTGGAGCATTTTTGACATTTCTCGTATCACACACTTGAATTGGTTAGGGGATTTTCTTTTCTTTTCTCCTATGTACACCAACCCATCCTAGAGAATTTTAAATTACAACTGAGGATAAAGCCATATCCTCATTCTTTTGAGAGATATCCATTGCTACTGGCTCAACAAAGCACATACTTTATTTATCAACGTCTGAAAGATCTAACTCACAATAGCACTTTTTCCCATTGGTTTCAGCCATAATTATTGTTGTTGATTTTACACATTCCCATGCTAGAGTATTATCCTCACCTGAGGAATGAGGCAAAACCACAGGGGTTGGCACTGGATCCTGAGAAGCCATAGCTTCAGAAGTTTTCTTTTGCTGCTGAGAATAATGCTTCTTCTAAGCTACCATGTTTTTTGTATTAGTTGTTGTCCTCTAATCCTTCCATCCTTGATCAGGTTTTCGCAGTTCTTGGGAGTTGGAAAACCCTTTTGAGGTAGGTCATCCATTCTGGAGATGCCTGGTTTGTTGACAAAGTCTACATCTGAAATAAATATTTTCATAATCCAAAGGTTGAAGATATTCAATTTTATCCCACTTTAGCTTGATTTTGTCTAGTAATCCTTCTCTCAAATCTAGTTCAACACAAATGCCAATGAAAGAGATCAACCCATTTTCCAATATTTCAACATCTATTTTGATGAAGTGACTAATTGAATTGTCACTAGATTCAAGAAATTTTGGTTGAACGCATTGGTGGGGTATGTTAGGGATCCTTATCGATACTGAAGTAGTGAGAAACTTTATAGAAAGGGGGTCAAATACAAGAAACAAGGCTGAATTGAAATACCTACATGAACCCAAAACCAAGGTACCTGGTCAAAAACCTGTCTCCCATATTTGAGGTCCTTAAAGACTACCATAAAATATCCTTTTGAATAGAATAATAAATCCATATTATGGGCCCAATTCTGGTGAACCCAAACCTTGAGGGTAGATGACAGGGGCTAATAACCATTGAACATGAAAATAACCACTCACCATTGGTAATCCATTCTGTTAAGATGTGTAAAAAAAAAAATTATGTGGAGTGTTGGGGTCTTCACTAAATTCTCCACCACAAAAGTTGGACCTGAAAGATCCTTGGGTGGATGAGAGTTGGGACTAGACTTAAGGGCATCTTTGAATGGTAAGGGCTTCGATGTTGAAGATGCCCCTACCCCTTTGGAACCTCCAATCATTCATGCCAAGCGGGAAAGAGAGGAATCCTTCTTAATGCCATAATATGCCATCTTATTTGATGACTTGAAATTCCTCCCTTAATAGGAGTCTCATCGCCCTCACAGGTATAAGTGTTGGAAAATGTATACAACATACTAGTGAAGAAACAACCTCCTCTTCACTCACCATAAAACAAAGGGACTTTTCAGTGACAGTTTTGATTTAAACAAAATTTCATTTGAATCTGGAGACGAAGGGTATGTCTCAGGAAAAAAAATAGAGACATTTGTGATACTCATGGGATCCAAGACTAGAAGGGGAATTACGTCAAACACTTTGCATATGGTCCCTCACAATTCATGGTGAACTCAGTCAAACATATTGATAAACGCATTGCAAAGAAAATTCTTGTAGACTTGCTTGTCACTCCCCAAATTATGCTTGCAAAAAAAATGTAATCTTAAGGCTCTTACCTATTGGACCATCTACTCCTAAAAAGTGATTGATTTGAGCCAAGCCCTCCACAACATATCAAAATAAATTGGACAAGGAAATATTCCCTATTCCAACACATGTCATGGATTTGTTTTTGGACCACAGGCTGCCCAAGGAGTGCATTTTCATTGTCCTAGAGCCGAAGAATACCCAAACCAAAGGAGGAAACATAGGTTAGTTTTGTAGCACGACCATATGGTCGCTTGTGTGCCTGTGGTAGGAGAGCATACGAGCCACAAAATTCAGTCTTCCAACGATGTTTGTCATGGGTGGAGAGGGGATTAACTGCCAATATCACGCGACCTCGACATTTGAAAAGTCCTAAGTCTTGAGCAGTTTCAGCACCCTTCAAAGATCCCCATAACCAGAAAACTATAGAACCCCTCACCACCTCCACTGAAAACCTCTCTCTACTTGAAAATGACATTGTTAAAATGTGAATTAATGAATTTATAAGAAATATATGAAGGATGATTGGAACATACCATTAGACACTACTTTTGATGATTTGGTCCTTAAGACCTTTTCTTCCACATTAATATTTTATTCTTTGCAAAGACGTGCTTTGTCTATTTTTTTTCAAAGAGAGAGAAAATGGCATACTTTCGTTAATTTTTAAAGTAGATACAATTTCTAAAAACGATCTCAAAGTCTATAAATTTTAATAATTTTCCTACTGGAATTCCTAATGAAATAGACTAATGAAACTTTGTATCTACTAGAGCTTATAAGTATCTAATAAAAAAAATAATGATTTTTATGATGCTTTCTTCTCATTTGCAAGAAGGTCTACTGATAGAAGAATTCAGAAGACAAAATTTGTAACAGGGGAGTGAAAAGGATAGTAGGAAAAACAAGGACATCTATATAGAAAGTATCTCAAAATTTCAAATAAGACATAATCAGTAGATGAAGGATCTCAAATTATAGAGTTATCCACTCTTGAGGGCTTAATAGAACATTTTTATAAGTAGGATATTTCATCCTTTCTTAGATAAGGAGTCAACCACTACATTTTGTCCCTTGAAGACATGATTGAAGGATATATTTTGAAAGGAGATTTGACAGAGATTTGATGCGTTGCAACCAAAAGGAGAGCGAGGAATGTCTAAGAAATGATCGCTATTGGATCTAGTCCAAAACCACTTTTGATTCTTCAAAAAATGTCAGGTCATAGATGGTTAGCCGATTTGCACAAGAAAGATCTCCCCACAAAGCTAGCAACTCAACTATGTTATTACTGTTGGTTCCACAAGACCAACTAAAATGGAAGGTGTCAAGATTCATTACAAGGAATACCCCACCATCACGCATCCTATTATTGGAGGCTCTATCGAATAAAACCACAGGGTAGTGAGCCCAGACGTCTTTGATTAAATAATTCCTATTCATAGGGTTATCCCTTTTTGGTTTAATTTATGAGATATAAGCTTTGATATTGATGTAGGTGTCTCTCACTTCTGGCATCGGTTGTTTGAAAATTTTTCTATTACTACTACTCTAGACTCCCCAGAGATTCCCCAGAGAATATAAAAGGGTAAATTTTGATATGACCTATATTTCTGGATCGAAAAAGATAAACATGTTCCAATTGAGCTTGAGTCCCATTCTTCTTGAATGTTGAGGGAGTGTAGGAATCCTCTCCATACCTAAAATTCAAATGGACAAGTTTGGAAAAGGTGAAAAACGTATTCAAAATTGTCTTTACATAGAGAACATCTATTGGGACCCTAGAATCCTCTCTTTATGGGGTTGTCCCAAGTGAGGATTCTAATATGGGCCACCAACCAAGCAAAGCATTTCAACTTCATTGGAATGTTCCATTTCCAAGTTTTATGTAGCTAGGGAGCATTATCTGGTAGGTGATGTCTGTTGGATATGTATTTTTATAACTCTTTAACCTATATTTAATGCTTTTTAAAGAAGTCAGCCTAGAACATTAATTCTTCTTTATTTGAAAACACAATGCTAGCATGACATAGAAGTGAGATGTACTAAGCCCATTTTGTCACTATATTCTTTGGAATTCCAAGATTAGAGGCATTGAGCCATAAGCCTATGGGCAATGGAGAGGTTTGGTTAGCACACATATTATTCATAAAGCATAAGCCTTGAGATTGTAATTTCTCTATAATATGAGTGGAAAGAGTGAATTTGTTATTTGTATACTTGCTCGGTGCTCCCTAGTTATATATGTTTTTGGTTTTCACATTACTACTTGAAAATATGTATTTTCATGAGTTAATGCAAATGTGAGGAACTATCTAGATTATGGGGATAATTAAAAAAAATACTAAAAAAATATTTTAACACATATTTTCTTAAAAATATTTACATTTTTAATTTCTTCTTTCCATTCAATTTTTATCCATTTTTCTTTTATATCAAAACTTTTTTCTCTTTTCCAAATGTAATCATATGTATTAACTTTCTCAATACCATCTTCTTTCTCAAATTATTTTCTTGTAAATTTTTGTTTTTACATAATTGTTTTTCATAATTTTCATTGTGATGGTCTTCTTCTTATTATTATTTTTAAAATATTTTTAACATTGCTGATATATCATTCTTAGCTCATTTGGCCAATCCATTATTAATGAATTTTAAATTTAGCGATATCTTTCTTGGTGAGCTTAAACACGCTTGTAATTAAAGAAATTTCCAAGTTTTACACACCAAATAGGATACATAGTGCACTGTACTCTATTAAGTCAAATTTTGTTTATGGATAGGTTCATCTTATTCTTATTAAGTTTTCTATTCATATGTTATATTTAATAGTTAAGAACTTTTTAGCTAAAATCATTATCTTTTATATACATAAAATTACTTCAATTGAGAGACATTCATCTAAGATATAGAAAAGGTTCAACTATTCCAACTTAGTGGATACATTCTCATGCATCTTTTCTTACTTCTATTGTCCAAGGCACTCATAATTTATTCTCTATTTCATTTTATCATTTTGTCAGCTCAACATATAGTAAAGCTAACTCTTCCTCCATAAAAGTGTGGTCATGGTACCAATTTAATTTATCTAGCATATAGTAAAGCTAATTGTTCTTCCACAAAAATGTGAAGTGTAATTTAATGTTCCTATAGAAAAGTGTCAAGTGTGATCATGGTACCAATTTAACTTGTCTAGCATATAGTAAAGAAAATTTTTGTTCCAAAAAAGTGTGGAGTGTAATTTATTTTTTCCTCCAGAAAATTGTGAAGTGTAATTTTTAGGTATGTTGTCACGGTTTCAGTCTATCTATCACTATTTCTTGTTGGCACATAAACCATAACTTGATTTCCTTTTGATGCAGGAGCATCTCGACTTAGTCAGCAATGTGATTGTATGTTCACATGTTGTGGCTAACAAGAGATGAATTTCATTGACCTGAGTGGTCAAAAACCAGTTTTAGTAGAGAAGGTTGGATCTCTCGAATTAATCTTTATCTCAATTATTGTAATAATTAGAATATTGTATTATTTCTGGAATAGGAGATAAGTTGTTATTATAGGTTTGTACCAAAGATTGATAATAGGGATTTAATGGTTGTGTTGATAAAAATAGAGATTGAGTTGTCAATGCAATTAGGATAGGATTTGATTCATAAAAGAGGAAAGAATGTAATGACACGGAGATTAGATGGCCGAGAATAGAGTGAGTAAGCGAGAGTTTGAGTGAGAGATAGGGTTTGAGATTGAAATAAAGGTTAGACAAACTGTTGTAATCAAGCCGAGAGGGCCAAGATTCTGTAATTTCCATTTTTTTGAATAATTGATTGAAGTGTGGTGTGGACGCACTGTTCTTGTGTACAAATTCATTTGTAGCTCTGTATCGACGTTATGTACCTAGTCGGGTATTTTTCTCTATTTAAACACTTTATTTATCAATCACAATCAATTATTATTAAGAGTTAATATTGAGCTTAAGCACTAAATCTTTCCTTAAAGCGCCTTTCTTAAAATATGAATTAAGCACTGGGTTGTATTTGGAAAGTGGTAAACGGTATCTCACGTTCCCTAAAGTTGTGAAGCGGTATTCCTAGATTTCATGCGATTAGCATAAGTGGGTGACATGTATCATAGGAAAACCACTTTTCTCGCGTGCTCTCGACCTGCTATTGGTCGTGTAATAATTTGCGTGAGATTGCGCGACAACCGTTCGATTAGATGAGTCACATAAATGATGGAGATCGTCCAGGTTAGTTGGTGAGTAGAAGACGTGATATCCATTGGGTCCGAGGAAGTGAGATCAATGGCGCAGATTGAAGCACTTCATAAAAGAAGAATTCAATGAGGGACTGATAGTGATTGGACAGATAAGCAACACCCTCATGGGGAAAATCCACATACAGAATCTATTTGTGTGTAGCTGATTGGTTACAAAGTTAACCATTAGTCTAATTCGAAACTACCACCCCATTTCCGTGAACCTCTTGCGTCATTTTGGTATCAGATCATAGATATTAAGTTTTGCTACAGTAAACATGTCACCGAAGAGAGAAGGAAGCATAGGTCATGGGAGAATTGTAGCGAATGTAATTCTGTTGGATCAGATATGAAATTTGCGTAGAAGGATGGAGACAATGGAGACTTCTCAGAGGAGAGAACCTCATGAAGGAAATGCCAGTGCTGCAGAAGAATCTTCTGAGGAAGAAGAAGAGGATGGAAGTGAAGCTGCCAAAGTTATCAAGATATTGGCCAAAGCAAGGGGAAGACCAAAGGTGTAAATACCTTTGTATGACGATAATTTCAATATAGAAGAGTTGATGGACTGGATCAGTTCATTAGACAAGTATTTTGACTATGAGAAGGAGGTTGAAGACAAAAAGAAGGTGAAATTTGCAGTGACCAAATTGAAGGGTCATGCAACTATCTGGCGGGATGAATTACAAACATCCATACCAAAAAAAGGGAAGTGCAAGATTAAACAATCAGATAAAATGGTAAGTATATTGAAAGCCAAATTTATGCCAAAAGATTAACAGTTAAATCTTTTTAGACAATTACAAAATTTGAGGAAAAAATGAATGACTATCAAAGAATACACAGAAGAGTTTTATAAGATGAGCATTAGAGCAGGACATGCAGAGGATGATGTAGAAAAGGTATCTAGGTACATCAATGGGTTGAGATATGACATACAGGATGAAATCAACTTATGGAGTCTGAAGACAATTGAATATGCCTATCAAACAACTTTGAAGGAGAAGAGAAGATGTTGAGAAAAAAAAATCAGAGGAATAGAGGAAAAAGTTGAGTAAGAGGTAAAGGAATTACCAGATCAAGATTTCAGCACCCTCATGGTCAAGCAAGAAGTTCAAGTAGTAGACCACCATAGAGAGGAGAATTTAGTAGAGGAATATTTGCACCCAGTGGAAGAGGCAGAGGAAGAGAAATTCAGTGTTACAAATGTGGAGAATGAGGACATGGATCATGGGACTCTCCTCATAATAAAGTAACCAATCAGAGGAATGTGAATGTGGTTGAGGCAAGGGAAGAAAAACCTCAAATTGCAGACAAGGAAGAATCACCTGAAGTAGGAGAATCCTTGTTGTTGAAAATGGTATTTCTTAAGGCAAAGAAGGAGATAGGAGAACCAACTCAAAGAAAGCTTCTATTCAGAACTACATGCAAGTCCAAAGCAAAATGTTGTAAAGTGATAATTGATAGTGGAAGCACTGATAACCTTATTTCTACAAAAATGGTGGACAAGTTAGGACTAGTGAAAACAGTACACCCTACTCCTTACAAAGTATCATGGCTGCAAAAAGGACACTAGCTTATTGTGACAGAACAATTTAAGGTAGAGATACAAATTGGTACTTATAAGGATATGATAATATGTGATGTAATGCCAATGGATGTATGCCATGTGTTGTTGGGAAGACCTTGGAAGTTTGATCATAAATCTATTCATGACAGGAGAAGAAATACTTACACTTTGTAGAAGGATGGAAATAAACACACACTAATGCCATTGAAGGATGAAGCAGGCAAAGAAGCACCTAGAAACAGTGTTATGCTGATGAGTGGGAAAGAATTGCTGCAAGAAATCAAGAAGGATGAAGCGATGAATTTTGTTGTCATAAGGAGACCTAACGTAATTTTAACTTCCACAAACTTAGATGATTTATCTGAAGAAATCAAAACTCTGTTGAATGATTTTGTTGATATTATTGTGGTTGAGTTTCCAAATGCATTACCACCCATCAGGAGTATTAGTCATCATATTGATCTAATACCTGGAGCAAGTTTTCCAAAAAAAGGAGCATACAGGTTAAATCCTCAAGAAAATTCATAAGTTGGAAGACAACTATAGGAACTGATGGATAGGGGATTAATTAGAGAGAGTCTTAGTCCATGTGTTGTAACAACAATACTCAATCCAAAGACAGGTGGTGAATGGTGTATATGTACAGATTCTAGAGCCATAAAAAAGATTACTATGAAGTATATATTTCCTTTACCACGCATGGATGATTTGATGGATTGTTTGAGTGGGTCAAAGTATTTTTCTAAAATAGCTTTGGAGAGTGGATATCATCAAATAAAGATTAGAGAGGGAGATGAATGGAAGACTGCATTTAAAACGAATAGTGGGTTGTCTGAATGGTTAGTGATGCCTTTTGGACTCACTAATGCACCTAGCACATTCATGAGATTAATGCATGAAGTCTTGAAGGAATATGCATCCAAGTTTGTCATTGTTTATCTTGATGATATTCTAGTTTCCAGTAGAAGAAAAGAAGAACACCTGGAGCATCTTAAGTTGGTTTTAAGAACTCTACAAAAAGAGAAACTGCTGATGAATCTGAGAAAATGTAGTTTCAAAAAAGAAGAATCAATCTCTTTTGGATTTTTATTTTCTAAAGAAGGTTTTAAAATGGATCTAGAGAAATTCCAAGCAATTTGGAACTAGCCTACTCCAAGAAACATATTTGAGGTAAGAAGCTTTCATGGTCTTGCAAGTTTTTATAGAAAATTTATCAAAAGTTTTAGTCATATTTGTGCACCAATTATTGAAACAATCAAAGAGACTAATCATCCATTCAAGTGGGGAGAAGAAGCATATCAAAATTTTAAGTTGCTGAGAAGAAAATTACAGGGAAACTAGTTTTAGCTTTACCTAATTTTGGGAAAGTTTTCCAAGTCAAAACTGATGTTATTGGAGTTGCAATTGGAGCAGTTTTGAGTCAGGAATAGAGACCAATAGCCTACTTTAGTGAGAAACTAAATGAAGCTAAGAAGAAGTATTATTCTTATGATAAATAATTTTATGCTATTGTGGAAGCTTTAAAAAAATATACACATTATTTGCTACCAAAGGAGTTTGTATTGTATTTTGAAAATCATGCATTATAATTCATAAACAACTAGCAAAAATTGAACCAAAAACATGCCAAGTGGGTAGAGTTTTTACAGAGTTTTACTTTTGTGATAAAACACACAAGTGGTAAGTTGAACAAAGTTGCTGATGCTTTGAGAAGAGTAAATTAAGAGTTGGTCTTGTAGGATTTGGAGAAATGGTTTATATGTTTAAAGATGATGCAGAATTCAAAGATATTTATGTAGTTGTACAAAATCCAATAGTTGATAATGGAAGTTAGTGGTTAGATTATCTTATCCAAGGAGGTTTATTGTTTAAAGGTAACAAATTGTGCATTCCCAAATGTTCTATGAGGGAAAACATAATCAAGGAGAAACACAATGGAGGATTATCTGATCACTTTGGACAAGACAAAACCTTTGCTTAGGTAAATTCTTTTTACTATTGGCCAAAGATGCAAAATGATGTTAAGAAATTTGGTGAGAAGTGCATAATCTATCCGCAGGCTAAAGGGAGAAGCCAAAATATAGGATTGTACCAGCCATTTCCAATACCAGACCGACCATGGGATGCAATTAGTATGGACTTTGTTTTGGGGTTACCTAGAACTCAAAGAGGGAATGATTCCATTTATGTTGTGGTAGATAGATTTTCCAAAATGGCACATTTCATTGCATGTAAAAATACTAATGATGCAACACATATTGCTAATCTGTTCTTTTCATAGGTTATAAGGTTACATGGATTGCCTATAAGTATTGTGTCTGATAGGTATACAAAGTTTGTTGGAAATTTCTAGAGAACTCTTTTGGAAGAAACTAGGTTCCAACCTTAGTTTTAGTTCAACATACCATCCTCAAACAGATGGATAGACCGAAGTGGTAAACAGAAGCTTGGGAAACATATTGAGAAGTTTAGTGTATAACAATCCTAAGCAGTGGGATTTAGCACTTGCTCAAGCTAAGTTTTCTTATAATGACACTCCAAACCAAAGTACTAGGATGATTCCATTTCATACTGTTTTAGGAATGAATCCAAGAGGTGTCTATGAACTCTGAAATTTGGGTAAATAAGAGACAAGAAGTGCAAAAGCTAAAGAGTTTTCAGAGCAGATGCATAGACTACAAGAAGATGTCAAAGACAGATTGCAATAAAGTAGTGGCAAATACAAATAGAGAGTTGATATGAAGAGGAGAGGAAAAAAATTCCAAGTGGGTTATCTAGTGATGGTATACTTGAGAAAAGAAAGATTTCTTGTTGGGACTTACAATAAACTAAAGATGAAAAAGATAGGACCATGCAGAATTGTGAGGAAGTTTTCAAATAATGCTTATGAAATTGAATTTCCATAAGGGATTGGAATATCACCTATCTTCAATGATTCAGATTTGTATCCATACAAGGAGACAAAGTCAAAGCTACAGAAGGAACCTGTAGGAGATGAATTTCAAACTTTAAATTGGGAAGAACAAATTCCAAAGAGAGTCAAGAAAGAGGTGGAAACTATTTTGGAGAAAAGAGTATCCAAAAGAACCAGATGACAAGTTTATTTTTAGTATCTAGTCAAATGGAAAGGACAACCAGTGAAGTATGCTAGTTGGATAACAACAGAAAAATTACAGAAGTATGGAGTAAATCCTGAAAGTTTGATGAAGAATTATTTTCTTCCCCAGGAGTCTGATGCAGGGGCATCTTGACTTAGCCAACAATGTCATTCTATGTTCACATGTTGTGGCTAGCAAGAGATGAATTTCATTGACCTGAGTGGTCAAAAATCAATTTTAGTAGAGAGGGTTGGATGTCTCGAATTAATCTTTATCTCAATTATTGTAATAATTAGAATATTGTATTATTTTTGGAATGTGAGATAAGTTGTTAGTATAGGTGTGTATCAGAGCTTTAGAATAGGGATTTAATGGTTGACTTGATAAAAATAGTGATTGTCAATGCAGTGATTCATAAAAGAGGAAAGAATGTAATGACAGGGAGATTAGATGATTGAGAATATAGTGAGTAAGAGAGAGTTTGAGTGAGAGATAGGGTTTGAGTTTGAAACAAAGGTCAGAAAAACTGTTGTAATCGAGTTGAGAGGTCCAAGACTCTGTAATTTCCATTTTGTTGAACATTTGATTGAAGTGTGGTGTGGATGCACTGTTCTGGTGTAAAAATTCATTTGTAGCTATGTATCATCATTCTGGACCTAATCAGGTATTTTTCTCTATTTAAACACTTTATTTATAAATCACAGTCAATTAGTATTAAGAGTTAATATTGACCTTAAGCGCTAAATCTTTCCTTAAAGCACCTTTCTTAAAATATGAATTAAGCACATGGGTTGTATTTTGAAAGTGGTAAACGGTATCTCGCACACCCTAAAGGTGGGAAGCAATATTCCTAAATTTCACACAATTAGCCTAAGTGGGTGACACGTAGCATAGGAAAACCAATTTTCTCGCATGTTCTTGACCTGATATCGGTCGTGCAAGAATCTATGCGAGATTGTGCAACAGTTGTTCGATTGGATGGGTCACATAAATGGTGGAGATCATCCGAGTTACTTGGTGAGCGGACGACACGATATCCTTCAGATCTAGAAAAGTGAGATCAATGGCGTGGATTGAAGCGCTTGATAAAAGAAGAATTCAACGATGGACCGAAAATGATTGGACATATAAGCAGGACCCTAAGGGGGAAAATTCACGTACAAAATATATTTGTGTGCATATGATTGGTCACAAAGTTAACCAGTAGTCTAGTTCCAGACTACCACCCCATTTCTGTCAACCTCCTACATCACCTTTATTATTATAATATCTTTTAACTTTCTCTTAAATTGCTATTCACTAGTTTAATTTTTTTCCATTTTTTAATCCACCATAATCCTCATTGATAACACTCTACACATATGGCATATGGAATATGGATTTAGTGCTTAATGCTAACCCAAATGGAGTAAGGCATGTTGTGTGCTAAAATTGTTGCAATTATAAAGTTGTTATTTTAGATTCTCTTCTAAATTTGGATAAATTCAATGATTTGTTTATGATGAATTATTTTAAACATTTTCCTAATTTCAAATTAATTTTGTTTTAATGCTTTCATATTTCGGGTATGAGTGAACAACTCATATTATCTCGTCCCTTTTCCTTTCGGAAAGCCAAAGGCATATGAGGATTGAATCTAAGGACAAAAACAAAAGCAAAAGCAAAGTGGGGAATCAAAACATGTGATCCCACTAAAGTTCTATTATTGTACCTAAATATTACACAATGGAGATTCATAATCAGGTGAACCCACTAAAGCCTGTCTAATACCAACATCGATTATAAAGACAACACAGTCATAGGACATAATATTCGATTTGGGGATGTGAGTAGCATTGGTAGCGGAATCTTTCAATCAAATAATTTGAAAAGTACTGTACTTGTACATCTTTTTTGGATTCCCAGATCTGTGGAGCATGACTATCAAGTGGCTCCAAGAAATTTATGTACTCGAAAGGATTTGATTCTGGATCCACTTGATTGTGGAAATCATCATAGTTAGAATGAGCATCATTATTGCTAGTGGCTATCATCCTGGCTTTGTAGTGGTTGGTGACAAACCACCTGACATGAACACACCTTCTGGTCCCATGGAGGAAATGGAGATCTTCAATACTGGCAATATCTTTTACAGATTTGCACAAAATTCTGGATTGATGTGCTGCCAGTTCACTGAATCCGTAAATCTTTAGCAGATTTAGGGAATATGGCTTTATGACAAGAGAAAATAGTCTATAGATTTTCCACCATTCAATGAACCATTCTGGAGTAGGGTCTACTTCTTCCATTGCATTAACCGTCCATCCTTCATAGATAAAAGAGAACTACAGAGAATAAACATATTAGAAGCATAATTCTGTAAATTCATACCTATGTAAAATGCTTCCTTCTGTTGGTCCCCATCAAAATTTTCTCTGTTGAGATCCAAGACAAGAGCCGAAATTACTTCCATCATGGGAACAATCAGTCATCACAAATGACGATGGAAGCACTTACATGGATCCAGTCACACATCTTCCTGTTAAAAACATGATAGGAAGACTTTTGTATTGTATCACAGTTAATTTTATTGGTTTCCCTCAGATAACCAATGAAATTAACTGTGATACCATACAAAATTCTTCCTATCATGTTGTTAACAGGAAGATGTGTCACTAGATCCATGTAAGTGCTTCCATCATCATTTGTGATGATTTATTGTTCCCATGATGGAAGCAAATTCAGATCTTTCAATGTTTCAGCTTTTAACCATGCATCCAGGGTTCCTTCAAATCCACCAATGATTCTCCTAGTGGCATTTACAGGACCTATATCATCAGCTAAATAGGTTCTATAGTAAACTAACATTGAATGTAACACAGACATTACTTCGGCCTCTGTACAATTGTATATGTTCCATGAATAAGTGGAGTTGGCTGACTAGTCCTTATGATACTCTCATTTCATCAGATCTCGACGATCTGGGTTAGGATTCCAAGTACTAGTCGATTTGGATCTTGATGAATTAGCATTGAATTTCGTATCAGCAAGATTATCAGAATTTAAGATGCCAAAATGTTCTTTATCCTGAGTAGAAAAATTATCTATACGTGCTTCAAGATCTTCTAATTCAGGAGAAAGTTCTATCTTATGAATACCGATATCATGATCATCTTTTGTTTAGAAGCTTCAACATCATCTTCACCATACAAAAATTCAGAGAGGCTACTCCTAGTTTGTTCTTTTGGTTCTTTTTGGATTTTCCCAAAGAAACTAGGATTAGCAAAAGGTGAGTATCGGAAAGTAGAGCTTGGTGGAGGAAAGTTTATCGAACTTGGTGCTTTAATCAAACTTTCCACTGATGAAGTTATAAAGTATGGGACTGAAGTCTTTAGATCTGAGAATATATTAGATGATTTATAAGCCTTCGCACTAGGCTTTTTCCTGAGAGAGTCTACTCCTGAAGAAACAACCCAAACTTGTTTCTTTAATATGTCAAGACTACTGTTAACCCTAACGATTTCCTTTCCATGAGCAACAGCTGCTTCATGTATTTTCTTCTCTGTTTGCATTGAGAGTTTGTTTAGACTTTGAGCAATTATCTGATCATTTTCTGCCAAGGTTTTGATGCTCTCATTTAAGCAAACAGTGTTGTAATCTTTCTTTTGGAGAACTCTGCCAAGCATTGTTTTCATTTTTGAACATGCAGCTTCTACTGAAGCAAATTCCTTTTTGAGGTACTTTTCCAAACTAGACAATGCCATATTTTTCTAGTTTGTGGCTGCTACTGAATATTTAGTAGAAAAAGAAGGGTCATCAAGATGGGAAGGAAGTAATTTGTACATTTTTCCATCTTGTTGTCTTATTACAAAATTTTTCCATGGAGGAAACTCTGTTTCTGTTTCAAGTACAGAACCATCCATGAGTTCCCACTTATGCTTGCTAGGACTTCCAGTCCTAATCATATTTACATTAAACTGTAAGCATATGTCTCTGATTAAATTTTCTCCTTTCACTCTTACTGCTATCAAAGATTTTGGAATATTTGGTTTGGATAGCATATTCTGGATTTTAGGATGAAAGACTGGGGCTTGCAGAGGAGATGGAATAATTACCTGATTTTTCTCCAATTTTTCTTCTATAAATTTCTCAAGTTCTATAATTCTTTTTTGTTTTTCCTCATTTCTGAATTGCTTAATCAAAGAGTCTTCTACCTGATTTATAGAAGGGTAATACCATTCATAGAATGATATCCACTGATTCTGAACTTGCATCCAACCTTTCCATGCAACATCATTTTGCTTATTAAATCCTATCCTATCACATTTTTCCAGAAGAAGTACTTCTTGCATGTACAAGTGTTCCTTTTCATGCATATAGATGTCCCAATTGAACATCTTTTTCTTCCATGCATCTTCTGGATCATAAGGCCCAATTCCCTTGAATATTTTTAAGAAGTCAATGCTTTCTGATTCAAAGGGAATTTCGACATATTTAGGAATCTTATTAATTAGATTTCTCCTGTAGGAAGGAATAGGAGAGGTATTTACAAAACCAAGACCATGGGAGGTAGTCGAGGAGATAGAGTCTATAAGAAGTTCTTCCTGAACATTAAAGAATGAAACCTTTTTATAACTTTGTTCAGAAGAATCAGATGATGGTACAAATATGATCACATTTACACGATGGTGATCAGAAGATTCTCCGTGCGGAGTGGGAGGATCTGAAGAGAACTGACAGAAAGTCTTTGAGCAGTGTGGATGGTCACAGATAGAGCTGAAAACTGGATTTGGGTGTGGTTGTACAAAAAATTTTCGGAGTGACTCATAAACTACTGGACAATTACAATTTGCTATGGAGTTTGTACAAGGTGTTAATGATTTGTGGGGATGGTTGTAGGAATAGTCGTAATAGAGGATCCACCATGCTAGACTGGTTGAACTCTGGGGAATCTGGTAATAACCTGATCAGTTGTTTCAGTAATTATGGATTTAGTGCTTAATGCTAACCCAAATGGAGTAAGGCATGTTGTGTGCTAAAATTGTTGCAATTATAAAGTTGTTATTTTAGATTCTCTTATAAATTTGGATAAATTCAATGATTTGTTTATGATGAATTATTTTAAATATTTTCCTAATTTCAAACTAATTTTGTTTTAATGCTTTCATATTTCAGGTATGAGTGAACAACTCATATTATCTCGTCCCTTTTCCTTTCGGAAAGCCAAAGGCATATGGGGATTGAATCTAAGGACAAAAACAAAAGCAAAAGCAAAGTGGGGAATCAAAACATGTGATCCCACTAAAGTTCCATTATTGTACCTAAATATTACACAATGGAGATTCATAATCAGGTGAACCCACTAAAGCCTGTCTAATACCAACATCGATTAGAAAGACAACACAGTCATAGGACATAGTATTCGATTTGGGGATGTGAGTAGCATTGGTAGCGGAATCTTTCAATCAAATAATTTGAAAAGTATTGTACTTGTATATCTTTTTTGGATTCCCAGATCTGTGAAGCATGACTATCAAGTGGCTCTAAGAAATTTATGTACTCGAAAGGATTTGATTCTGGATCCACTTGATTGTGGAAATCATCATAGCTAGAATGAGAATCATTATTGCTAGTGGCTATCATCCTGGCTTTGTAGTGGTTGGTGACAAACCACCTGACATGAACACACCTTCTGGTCCCATGGAGGAAATGGAGATCTTCAATACTGGCAATATCTTTTACAGATTTGCACAAAATTCTAGATTGATGTGTTGCCAGTTCACTGAATCCGTAAATCTTTAGCAGATTTAGGGAATATGGCTTTATGACAAGAGAAAATAGTCTATAGATTTTCCACCATTCAATGAACCATTCTGGAGTAGGGTCTACTTCTTTCATTGCATTAACCGTCCATCCTTCATAGATAAAAGAGAACTGCAGAGAATAAACATATTAGAATCATAATTCTGTAAATTCATACCTATGTAAAATGCTTCCTTCTGTTGGTCCCCATCAAAATTTTCTCTGTTGAGATCCAAGACAAGAGCCGAAATTTCTTCCATCATGGGAACAATCAGTCATCACAAATGACGATGGAAGCACTTACATGGATCCAGTCACACATATTCCTGTTAACAACATGATAGGAAGACTTTTGTATTGTATCACAACTAATTTTATTGGTTTCCCTCAGATAACCAATGAAATTAACTGTGATACCATACAAAATTCTTCCTATCATGTTGTTAACAGGAAGATGTGTCACTAGATCCATGTAAGTGCTTCCATCATCATTTGTGATGATTTATTGTTCCCATGATGGAAGCAAATTCAGATCTTTCAATGTTTCAGCTTTTAACCATGCATCCAGGGTTCCTTCAAATCCACCAATGATTCTCCTAGTGGCATTTACAGGACCTATATCATCAGCTAAATAGGTTCTATAGTAAACTAACATTGAATGTTACACATACATTACTTCGGCCTCTGTACAATTGTATATGTTCCATGAATAAGTGGAGTTGGCTGACTAGTCCTTATGATACTCTCATTTCATCAGATCTCGACGATATGGGTTAGGATTCCAAGTACTAGTCGATTTGGATCTTGATGAAGTAGCATTGAATTTCGTATCAGCAAGATTATCAGAATTTAAGATGCCAAAATGTTCTTTATCCTGAGTAGAAAAATTATCTATACGTGCTTCAAGATCTTCTAATTCAGGAGAAAGTTCTATCTTATGAATACTGGTATCATGATCATCTTTTGTTTAGAAGCTTCAGCATCATCTTCACCATACAAAAATTCAGAGAGGCTACTCCTAGTTTGTTCTTTTGGTTCTTTTTGGATTTTCCCAAAGAAACTAGGATTAGCAAAAGGTGAGTATCGGAAAGTAGAGCTTGGTGGAGGAAAGTTTATCGAACTTGGTGCTTTAATCAAACTTTCCACTGATGAAGTTATAAAGTATGGGACTGAAGTCTTTAGATCTGAGAATATATTAGATGATTTATAAGCCTTCGCACTAGGCTTTTTCCTGAGAGAGTCTACTCCTGAAGAAACAACCCAAACTTGTTTCTTTAATATGTCAAGACTACTGTTAACCCTAACGATTTCCTTTCCATGAGCAACAGCTGCTTCATGTATTTTCTTCTCTGTTTGCATTGAGAGTTTGTTTAGACTTTGAGCAATTATCTGATCATTTTCTGCCAAGGTTTTGATGCTCTCATTTAGGCAAACAGTGTTGTAATCTTTCTTCTGGAGAACTCTGCCAAGCATTGTTTTCATTTTTGAACATGCAGCTTCTATTGAAGCAAATTCCTTTTTGAGGTACTTTTCCAAACTAGACAATGCCATATTTTTCTAGTTTGTGGCTGCTACTGACTATTTAGTAGACAAAGAAGGGTCATCAAGATGGGAAGGAAGTAATTTGTACATTTTTTCATCTTGTTGTCTTATTACAAAATTTTTCCATGGAGGAAACTCTGTTTCTATTTCAAGTACAGAACCGTCCATAAGTTCCCACTTATGCTTGCTAAGGTTTCCAGTCCTAATCATATTTACATTAAACTGTAAGCATATTCTCTGATTAAATTTTCTCCTTTCATTCTTACTGCTATCAAAGATTTTGGAATATTTGGTTTGGATAGCATATTTTGGATTTTAGGATGAAAGACTGGGGCTTGCAGAGGAGATGGAATAATTACCTGATTTTTCTCCAATTTTTCTTCTATAAATTCCTCAGGTTATATAATTCTTTTTTGTTTTGCCTCATTTCTGAATTGCTTAATAAAAGAGTCTTCTACCTGATTTATAGAAGGGTAATACCATTCATAGAATGATATCCACTGATTCTGAACTTGCATCCAACCTTTCCATGCAGCATCATTTTGCTGATTAAATCCTTTCCTATCATATTTTTCTGGAAGAAGTACTTCTTGCATGTACAAGTCTTCCTTTTCATGCATATAGATGTCCCAATTGAACATCTTTTGCTTCCATGCATCTTCTGGATCATAAGGCCCAATTCCCTTGAATATTTTTAAGAAGTCAATGCTTTCTGATTCAAAGGGAATTTCGACAGATTTAGGAATATTATTAATTAGATTTCTCCTGTAGGAAGGAATAGGAGAGGTATTTACAAAACCAAGACCATGGGAGGTAGTCGAGGAGATAGAGTCTATAAGAAGTTCTTCCTGAACATTAAAGAATGAAACCTTTTTATAACTTTGTTCAGAAGAATCAGATGATGGTACAAATATGATCACATTTACACGATGGTGATCAGAAGATTCTCCGTGCGGAGTGGGAGGATCTGAAGAGAACTGACAGAAAGTCTTTGAGCAGTGTGGATGGTCACAGATAGAGCTGAAAACTGGATTTGGATGTGGTTGTACAAAAAGTTTTCGGAGTGACTCATAAACTACTGGATCAATTACAATTTGCTATGGAGTTTGTACAGGGTGTTAATGATTTGTGGGGATGGTTGTAGGAATAGTCGTAATAGAGGATCCACCATGCTGGACTGGCTGAACTCTGGGGAATCTGGTAATAACCTGATCAGTTGTTTCAGTAATTATGGATTGGGCAGCAACAACAGGTTTGAGAGTTGGTTTTTTCCAATTAGTGACCCAATCATCAGGAGGGGTGAGTGCCCTTCTAGAAACATAGACAGGAGCAACGGGGTTGCAAGCAGAGTCATATTGTATAAGAGTAATGGTACCAGACTCTTTTTCAGGGGAGTTCAGTACTGCAGGTATGGTAGTATTGTAAAATCGGACACAAGTTATATAAAAAATGGACAGATTTTTTTCCTTAGATTTGAAACCTTCATAGCCTTGGGTCTGCACTCCTAAAGTGAGACACTTTAGAATGTGAGGGTCATCAAGTGCAACAGAGAAATCTGGATATACATCGTACTGAACTGGGCCATCAGACAGGCTAGCCTCGATTCCTCCTATTAAGGCTTTTGTAAATGATGTCCATCTATTATCTAGTAGTGCAGAAACCACAAAAGTTTGTTGGCCTTTTCTATGTAAAGCATTAAGGCTGACTCTCACCATCCCGAGATGGACATACTGGTATCCAGACTTTGAGGAAGCCTGGATATGTCGAGGCTCGAGAAGTGGAATGGTCATCATTGCATTCAGATTTAATTCAGTCTTAAGGGATTTTTCTTTAATTTTGATTTGACTGAGGACCCTGAGGTGGAATGCGGAAACTCCTTTATAGACATTAGACGGAGAGACGGGAGGAAGTTTCCAGTTCACATGGGGGTTGGATTCTTCAACATTTAAACATGTAGAATTTACATCATTATCTTCAGATTGGCATAAAGGATCTAAGCCAGATCGTAAATGTTCTTCTGTTTCTAATTCATCAAAATGTTTTGAACCAAAGCGACCCATAGAAGTAGATGCAAAAAAAGATGAATCCATTGTGAAAGACTGAAAGAGATAAATACCAAATTAGAACTCGCCAAACGTTATCAAGAAGTATTTCAGCTTCCTTTTACTGAAAATATTGCGGCTTCCTCGCATACCGAAGTATGAGTTCTAGTCCAACATCTTCAACACCTACAACGCCACCACCGAAACACAGACTACAAATGCTATTCAGGACATCAAGCAAACTCGCGATCCACTCAAACAATATTTCATAAGTAAAGTCCACTCAAACAATAACTTGGCTCTGATCGCTTTTACAGGACCTTCTTAATGCGAATATAATGCATGAAGATATTCTCAATTTTATTATTAAAAGGAAGTATTACAGACTCAATATAGACTCAATGCACTCAAAGAAGTTCTTTCTCAGATGGACTGCTGCAGCATTTAACAGTAGTATCTTAGCAAAGCACAAGAAACCCCATAGGCTACCTGGCATAAAATAAAACTGAGTCTAGAGACTTCGGACTCAAACCTGACTCAAACCCTTACACCCTCCAACCTCCTCTCTTCAGATGAGCCTTACCTTCTTCTTATAGCATGAAGGGGGAAAAATATCTACGAAGCATCACCATATGTCTTAAAAGTAAAACATGTACCAACCGAATTCGGGTATGAGTGGACAGCTCATATTATCTCATCCCTTTTCCTTTCAAAAAGCCAAAGGCATATGGGGACCGAATCCAAGGACAAAAACAAAAGCAAAAGCAAAGTGGGGAATAAAAACATGTCATCGCACTAAAGTTCCATTATTTTACCTAAAGATTACACAGTGGAGATTCATAATCAGGTGAACCCACTAAAGCCTATCTAATACCAATGTCGATTAGAAAGACAACACAGTCATAGGACATAGTATTCGATTTGGGGATGTGAGTAGCATTGGTATCGGAATCTTTCAATCAGATAATTTGAAATGTGATGTACTCATACATCTTTTTTGGATTCCCATATCTGTGAAGCATGACTATCAGGTGGCTCCAAGAAATTTATGTACTCGAAAGGATTTGATTCTGGATCCACTTGATTGTGGAAATCATCATAGCTGGAATGAGAATCATTATGGATAGTGGCTATCGTCCTGGCTTTGTAGTGGTTGGTGACAAACTACCTGACATTACCACACCTTCTGGTCCCATGGAGGAAATGGAGATCTTCAATATTGGCAATATCTTTTACAGATTTGTACAAAATTCTGGATTGATGTGCTGCCGGTTCACTGAATCCGTAAATATTTAGCAGATTTAGGGAATATGGTATTATGACAAGAGCGGATAGTCCGTAGATTTTCCACCATTCTATGAACCATTCTGGAGTAGGGTCTGCTTCATCCATTGCATTAACCGTACATACTTCATAGATAAAAGAGAACAGCAGAGAATAAAACAGATTAGAAGCATAATTCTGTAAATTCATACCTGTGTAAAATGCTTCCTTCTGTTGGTCCTCATCAAAATTTTCTTTGTTGAGATGGTTGTCAAACCTTCTGAAAGTTATGTGGTAAATTTCAATTAGGTCCTCATGATCGTCACTTCTTTGAAGTACATAAGTGATGCTTCCAATATGCTCTAAATAATCCAGGGCTTCTATGGCTTCACTGTTCATTTCATCCTGCATTCTTTCATTCCATAGATAAGGAATTCCCATTCTATATCTGATTTCCTTTATGGGGAACCAATTTTCATCGTGAACTAGTAATGGGACGTCTAAATCATAACTAACCCATCCTGCTAGGGTTTCTATTTGAACTGAATCTTCATCTCTTCTGATCAAATTACAAGATAATGAGAGGATTGAGTGCTCGGATAGAAATTCATGGCTTAGCATATCAGCAAAGCTGTTCTTGTCTCCTAGTATAAACTCGATGTCAAAATTGTACTGGCTCAGCTGCATCACCCATCTAACCATAGCCGCATCTTCAAATTCACATTTTTGAATGGCATACTTCAAGGCTTGGCAATCAGTTTTTACAGTAAACTTGGTATAAATGACAAAATCCTTAAATTTTGCAATACCAAGACATACTGCTCTTAGTTCCTTTTTCAAACTTGTCCAATTTAATTGATTCTTGGCCCATAGTCCTGAAGCATATTGGCAGACTTCAATTTCTTTTTTATTGCTGGGATTTTTCTGACACAAAACTGCACCCCAGCCAATATGACTTGCATCTGTCATAATAATCTTATCCCATCCTTCTTGTATGGGAGATAGAGGCTGAACTTTTCTCACTCTGTCTTTTATTCTTCTTACAGCTTGGGTACATTCATCATTCCATGGAATGGGAGCTTTTTGAAGCCTTTTATTCAGCAAATTTCTTTCCTGAGCACAATGTTTCAGGAATTTTGAAATATAGTTCAGACTTCCAAGAAACCTTTGGAGTTGAACCTTGTCTTGGATCTCATCAGGAAAATGATCCACAAAATTAAGACTTCTTTGAATTACACTGTATGACCCATACTGGATATTATATCCTAGAAAATCTATCATGGACCTAAACAATTTCATTTTTGATTCAGATAAGACTATCCCCTTTTCCCTGACTCTTTGTAGAAAGATTTTCAAGTGTTTAATATGATCAGGAATATTATCTGAATGAATCAACAAATCATCAATATATTTTTTGAGAAAATCATCCATTCCTTCAAAAGTTTCATCCATGATTCTTTGAAATGCAGAGGGTGCATTTATCAAGCCAAATGGCATGATGTTCCATTCATAATGTCCTTCTGGCACCGAGAAGGCGGTCTTCCATTTATCTGCTTCCTTTATTCCTACTTGCCAAAATCCAGATTTAAGATCAAACTTTGAAAATACCTTAGATTTAGAAATCTGGGCAAGTATGGTGGAAGGTTTTGGTAGTGGATAAGCATCCTAGTCAAGGATACTATTCAGAGGCTTATAGTTGACAACAAGTCTAGGTTTACCTCTGGCTATTTCTAAATGTTTATTTACATAGAAGGTAAAGCAGGCAATAGGACTTTTGCTTTTCCTTATAAGCCCTTTCTTCAATAGATCTTTGATTTCTGCTTTGCAAAGTGCCAATTGTTCTAAATTCATGGCAATAGCTTTTGATCTTCTTAATTTGCCACTAAAATCACTTTTAAGAGGAAGTTCAACTTCCTGCTTATTGACATGCCAGAATGCATTCGGATCATCAGAACAACATTCTTTGAATTTGGCGATGATAGCTACAACTTCTCTAGCATACTTTCCATTATCAAGATTTTCTTTGGTTTTTAGTATCTCCTTTTTGATATCCATCTTTGCTAACAAACTTTCCATTATTTCTATCCTTTTAAGTCTATTTGGAGAATTAGCATTTATAAATGGAAAAAATATTTCTTTATTATTCAAGCTGACAAAATATCCATACCTTTGACTGGAACTGTCTAGCTTGGCTCCATGTTTTTCAAAATTTTGGAAGAATGGTGTTCCTAGGTACATTGCACAGTCCATACCTAGAACTATCAGACAAACAAGACGAACACCAGTTTCATCAGTCAGGAACACATCAACTTCAACTTCTGACACAGTTGTAATGTCGCCGCTGGCTGTCGTTACTCTTGGACAAGAAGTTGGCCTTCTTAGATGTGTACTGACAACTGTATTATTTATAATGTTCAAACGGGATCCAGTATCCATTAGTACCTTCCAGTATTCATACTGTGATCCAATCCTGACCTTCATCTTAACACAATACATAACATCTTTGTTAAGTATATTACATCCCAGACCAATTCTTTTTTATTCATTATCTGAATCCTTTTCTGCTTTTCCTGCCTGATTCATCTGTTCACTAATTGGATTTGGATGAAACGTCCAATTTTCTAATTTTCCTGATATGGGAGGATTCTGAGAAGTAGAAGCTTCCTGTGCATGCATTAGTCTAACAGATAAATCCTTATGGTTTTCTATGCATAGCTTCTTATTTTCTTTTACTGTTTTTCTCAGTTCTTTAATTGCTTGGTGAATACTAGGCAGGGTCTGGGGTAAATCTTCACCAAATTCTTCATTCTTATATTGCCTAGTCAAAGCTTCGACTGAGAACAGAGATGCAGAAGGAACATACCCTTTATTTGGGAGATTCTTTGAGATTAGTGGTGTCTGCTTCAAATGATTCAACATCAAAGATTTGTACATTTCTTTTGTCTGCGGATCTGTTGCTGCCATCATTTGAGTGAAGTAGTTTTTGTTTGTTTCTTCATCATCCTTACTGCATTGCATTGACAGACATCAGGATCACTGCATTCACAATCTTTACATTCTGTACAATAAGGATCCCTGCATAACTCTTCTTCAGAAGATGAAGAATAATCAGCAAAATTAAAATCATTTTCTGATTCTATATCAAAAGATAGTAATTCATCACAACTGCTGGGTAAATCAAAGAAATTGATTTTTCCTTTTTTATTTCTGTAAGAGAGCTTTTTCTTTGAAGTCTCTTTCTTCTTTTTAGGGCAATGATTTGCAGTGTGTCCCTTTTCATTGCAGTTATAGCAGATGATCTCTTTTTCTTTAGAAAACATTTCAGTATGTTTATATGGCTTTTTCTTGAAATGTTTTTTCTGTCGGATGACTAGGAATTCTTTTTTGAATTCTTATGCTTTCGTCTTCGCCCCTCAGAATTTCCAGGCTTACCGAGATGCCATTGCTTACAAAGTTGCTGGTAACCATGTGGTTTTTTGGGATTTGTAGCAGCATGGGCAATTTTCATTTGGGAACAGAGTTCCACAATGACAACTTTTACAGCTTGTCGAATGACTCCAAACTTATAATCTCCGATTTTTCCAGGGAGTTTACTTACAATTCCTAAAGAGACCCAATGTGGAAGAGAGGAGACAAAAATTTCTTTCCACTTTGGTTCCAAAATGAGGTCTGGGGATAGAGTATGGAGCCGATGAAGAAATTCATTAAAATACTCATCAAAATGCTGCATATTGTATAAGAGTAACAGTACCCGACTCTTTTTCAGGGGAGTTCAATACTGCAGGTATGGTAGTATTGTAAAATCGGACACAAGTTATATAAAAAATGGACAGATTTTTTGCCTTAGATCTAAAACCTTCATAGCCTTGGGTCTGCACTCCTAAAGTGAGTTTAACTTTTTAATATTTTTGCCTTTCTTTTGGATTGGAAATATTTTGTTTGGCGAAATCATGGATTTTTGTTGTTTAAAATGTCTTTTTCAATGTATAAATGGATTCAATGCCCTAAATTATTTTTATAGCATGTCAATCATGAATATTTCATAACTCAATCTTGTCATTCTAACCAATCCTGACTATATTTCAAGTGAAATTGATTGGAAAATATGCTTGGAAAAGAGCAAAAACATAGAAGATTTAGGCTATAACTTTTCGTATTAATGATACTTTTATAAATTCACTTATAAGTAATCATAAGTAAAAATGATGATCATATATATATATATATATATATATATATATATATATATATATATATATATATATATATATATATATATATATATATATATATATAGATATATATATAGTAACATTTTAATTTTTCATATTTCTCGTAGGCGTACAAACTAAAATATCAATCAACCTTGTGGACTCACAAAGAAGTTTTTTCTTACATCCAAACATAAACCTCAACTTTCTGCATGATTGTTGTTAGCCCAAAATTGACATATTTGCTAAGGAGTTGTTGCTCTAGAGATCTCTCCTCAAGATCTATTAGGCAATGTATGAATAAACATGCTCAATCCCAAATCGCTTCACTACAACCATCAACATACATATTAAATATAAGAAAAGAGAGTGTTTGTACCTCAACACTCATATATCGATGTAGATTATGCATATATTTCATTGTTGAAGATCCTGCTCCAATCGCCAAGCCTAAGTTCCTACACAAAAGTCAAAATAAATAAATACAAGTCTCGCATCTATGGAAGGAAGATTAACTAGTGAATAAATTCATCAACATGACTGAGTTATCTCTCTCTTACTCTCCCTTTCCCTTGAGAGGGTCTCACTATATAAGCCTTTACTAAACCCATGAGGATGTATCTCAACACCTAGGGTATTAAGAAGTTAGTCTTGATGGCATGTGAAACAAGCAATTACAAGTCATGCACAAGTTTCATCCTCAATTATGAGCTTTAGCCAAATCACTAAGAACCTTTCTCTCTATTATGAAATAATTATTTATTTCATATATGAAATTGTGACAAAATAATAATATGAAATTAATCAATTTTGAAATTGTGTCCCTCTAACATCTAATAACTTACTTGCAAAACACATATAAATAAAAAAAGAGTATGCATTTTAGCTATCAATTGAGGTATGTTGAACTGCAGTCTCTCTCATTATAGTGTAGTGGCCAATAAGGTTATTAAAAATGTCCCTTAATGCATGAGGCTAGAAGAGAAACTTATGACTGAAATGGATTATCAAAACATGGATTAAAATGCAAGGAATGTAGTGACATCAAGGAACTATATTAAATATATGTGACAACCAATCCTCAATCATCTGAATATCATCCCCAAAATGGGCATACCCATACTCAACATTAGGAAAAACTAAACATGGTTGCCGACCATACACCGCAGATCCATAACATGAAATTCTAGTACACGGCCACAACATATACATGGTGGATCCATGGAAGAGGCTAGAAGAACATAGCCACCAATAAATACAACATGGATCTATGTCAATATAAGGCTATGGTATCCACCAAAGTACATAAGATGTTACATAACTCCAAGAAGCTTGGGAAGAGTGCCATATAAGAGTGAGATGTTCTAAACCCAAGGTCTTCTACTCAACCACGATGGTACAAATACACAACATGCAAATAAATGAGTTGATGTCAAGAATGGTAGAAACCATTTTCTTGCCCACCATTGAGGTATATTGTTAATAGACATGAGGGGGCTCACAAATGATGAAAATATACCCAAGGTACATTGGAAATCCCATAGAGTGTGAATAAACATGATAACGTCGAGAAGTTATGGATTAAACTGATTAAAAGCTAATGAGGAAAACTAACTACTGATTGTGAGGAAGACTTCCATTTATCTCTGTAAATTCCATGGTATTATCGGTTCCTAGATCTTGCTCCTAGATAATGGAGCTGATGTCGATAGGACAATTTCCATCAAAGGAGTCCCTTAATTCATCCATCATCAATCAACATGGAATAGCTTAAGAGATGATATAAACATATGAATTCATGAAGTAAAAATGACATATGGATGTCTGAAACAAAAGGTACAGAAGGATTACAATTGGATGACCAAGGTTTAGACTTACTTTGAACATGTAACAACATGGAACAAGTGTGACTTGGAAACATTAATTAATCAACACCATGAGACACCATATGATAATGTAAAAGGAATTAAATCACACTTCATAGTGACCGGAAGTGTAAAAAGACTCACATGTATGATACAAATCCTATTAAACCTAAAACCCAACTATAAGGCATTGACACAAATAGGTTCAAGTGTGACATGACAGGCACTTCCATTTTGAATGATAGAATGGACAAATTTATTTTCCTACCTTCTCTTCTTTTTGGTCAGCATCTCCTTCATCTTTTGGGTGAGCACAAAAGAGAAGACAAGTAAGTTTGATAGTGTCTTTTCCATCTAGTTTTAATGAGACTAAAAAAGAGATAAAAGGATTATGGAAAATGTGCCTTCTTCATTCTTTAATGAGATAAAAGAAAACATAGTAGTGTGCTTGATACATGGTGCTTTTTTCATAATGTTTTAATGAGATTGAAAAAAAAGTAAAAGAATGCTTCGTACCCTTCATTATTTAACAAGAATGAAAAGAATATGAAGGAAGCTAGTCTTGGAGGAAAATGTTGTAAGGGTAACAATTTGTTTGGAGTTGAGGGCTATATTGTTCTTCGCTTTGATAATTTAATTTCTTCATTAACACATTACATTCACCCCATAACATCATTACATTATCCAGATTTAAATCATTATTTAGAAACATATGAAACTATGTAGAAAGAACAATATCATCATTGTCAATGCAGTGGAACACAAAGGAACAATAAAAGAAAATAATTCACACATAGAGACACCAATATTGGTTGGAAACCAGGGAAAAACCCACTATGGGGAAAACCCTTTAAAATTCTTCTTCTTATTAGATAGTCATCTAATGATTCAAGAAAAGAAAGTACAATGTTCCATATCTTCATCCATGCGACTATATAGAAAAAAACTACACAATATCTATGAAATGATCCAAACAATGTTTATACTCAAAATCCGAATTCTGAAGCCTGAAATGAACTGTCACTATCTGCGTCAACTGTCAAACACTGCGGTCACTAAGCGCAATCTTTGGTATATTGAAATTTCAACTTCTAGATCGCAATCATAAGGGGGAGGGGTCATACAAGAGACTATAGAAGCCCAATCCCTCCCTTAATCCTAGTATGCGAATGATTGGGGTCATATATGGACTACGGTAAGAGAGCGACTGATATTTTGAAACCCTAACTCCCAGTTGAATGGATGGAGAGTTGTGCTTGTGACTGGAAGGCTCGAGGCACATGGATGAGGTTCTTTGCAAGCGACTTTGGTCAACCTTGTACTATGTTGTGCCAGCGGCTAAGGCCCAAAACCTAAAAATGAGATGCAAGCCTCGGACCCTGCAATTTCCCTTCAGATTGAACCCATTGCTCTACGGATCTGCTTGAGACCTGTGCACACTAAAACCGAGAAAGATAATAGAATAATGTATCATCATGATGTCCAAATGATGTATAGGTCACTTGTATTTATAGCCTTCCAAGGGTGTCCACTTTGGTTTAGGTTTGACTTTGTCAAATATGCACATGTGGGATTTTCTTCATAAGCACACTTTCCCTTATCTAATTTGAGTGATATTTAGGTCGATTTTAGTGTTGGAAATAATACTGAGAGGGGGGGTGAATCAGTATTATCTGATTAATCAAACTTTTTAAATGCTCAGAAACATATACGCTACTTCAGTTAAGTGAACCAGCGTGTACACGCTACTGTGACGAAGTAAAACAGCGTATAGGAAGAAAACTCACAATTTAGTTAGCTTATTCTTCAATTAAGTGCATCAGGACATTATTCATCACATTAACAGTAAACATGTGCAGTAAAACAGAACAGATAAAAAGCCACACACATGAACACCAAGATATAAGGTGGAAACCCAATGTGGGTGAAAACCACCTGCTGCAAGTTGTCTCTATCTTTCTTTAATATGAAACTTCAGTTTACAATCTTTTGTACTGGTGCAGCCTTATACCAGTACGCAGGCTACAACCTGCAGAAGGCTTCAACCTTCTCTCGTTCTCCAAACTTCCTTGGAAGGGAGCTCCAACCCCCTTTGCTCTTGTACTAGCCAAGATACTAGTACGTAGGTGCTGACCTACAATCTTCCTTCTTTCAGATATCACTTTTCATACATTTTCAGACTTGGATATTCCTGAAGCACAACATTACAATCTGAAGACCACAAATCATTCAATTTCCACAACAGATCATTGAAGCATAAAACAACCAAACTTTGAATCACTGAACCACTGAACCCTGTCAATCACCAGTTACCAGAACACAGAGCAGACTACAGAACTCTGCAATAACAGTCAGACCCCACTGTAAACCCAAAATCAAGCTTTAAAAGATATACGCTACTTCAATGAGCAAAACCCGCGTATACACGCTCTTTTACCGAAGCCAACCTGCGTACAGATCTAAAAATAAACTTTCTCAACTTGCAGCTGTACCAGACATTAGTTAGATCCAAAACGTAACATTGCGACAATATGCAGATCTAGAAATACGCATAATCAACCATATCATGATAGTGCATTTCAAACCATTAGATCCCGATCTATCCTTAGATCTAGTCTTCCATCAACCGATGTGATCTCTCCTTGGCTTAGATCAAGCAACCCAGAACCTGCATATCAGATCTCTTTCTCTCTTAGATATACAAGCCTTGTCGAAAGATAATCTTGCCTAATGATCTTCTTCTCCTTATATAGTCTTAGGCCTAACTCAATACCAAGAGCCAAAACCATAGTAACACAATACCATCAACTTCAAAACTAGGGATCGACACACCCGTCGAGACACAATGGTCCGAAATCATAGGCACAACTTCCAAGGACTAACCACCATGGACCAAAGGAACCTTTCCACATACACGCGCTTTTTATGAATCGAACTTGCGTGTACACGCGACTTGGGCTTAACGAAACGGCGTGTATGAGCTTCCTTGGTATGCTGTACTGAGATCTGTCTTCTGATTAAGTTGCCATCACCTGTACCAACCTCTGAGCACCTGTACCATCCTCTGAGTGAGTTGCCATCAAGGACAACACTTGAATCATAATGCCAACAATCTCCCCCTTTGGACTTGATGGCAACCATCACACCAAGTCACTCTCCCCCTTTGACATCAAGGGCAAAGGGCTGTGCTCCCCCTGAGGACATGCTGATATCTCTGTTTGGCTGTGCTGACTTGTGCTCCCCCTGACCGAAGGCCAGATCTGCAAAAGATGTTCTTCAACAAGAACCAAGACTTATACACCATAAGGGACCTTCCTATCACCAAAAGACTCAATACATACATCCATACTCCCTACCAAGAGGGGACATAACAGAAACAACCAATTATATTACAGCATTCATCCCAGGCATAGTGGGGAAACCAACAAAGGCCGTTACATGACCTTGATACCATAAAAGAGATATGACAAGAGAGATACATGACATAGAGACAACAGATCTAGACCAAGACTTAGGAAAGACACCAGCAGCATCTGATAAACATCTTGTTAGATCAGCAACCAGAATTTCTTTCTGAGCTCCTTCTCCTGAAACCAACAACCAAAACATCTGAATGCCAACAATGCTTTATGAGACTTTTGAGCTGCTCCCCCTGAACCTGTGCCTGTTGCACTCCCTGAAACTGTGCCTGAAGAATTCTGACATTCCTATTGCTGTTCAGAACTTCAGAGTTTTCCCTTGCTGTTCAGAACTTCATATACGCGTTTTATCCTGTACAAAACAGCGTATGTACGCGGATATTCTTTCTGCAACAAGCGTCCAGCATACACGCGACTTACCCAGCATGAAACCGCGTGTATACGCACATATCCCTTCCGTAACCTGCGTATACCAATTTTTCTGTAGAACAAACAAACTTCAACAACAGGATGAAGCATCAACTACTCCCAGCTTTTGTCTGAGATATTCAAAAGTTTCCCTGGGCAGTGGTTTTGTGAGAATATCAGCAACTTGCTCTTTAGAAGGAACATACTCCAACTTGACCTTCTGCTCAATCACTTGTTCCCGAAGAAAATGGTACTTGATTGGTATGTGCTTGGTCTTTGAGTGCATGACAGGATTCTTTGAAATGCTGATTACACTTGTATTATCACATAAGATAGAGACAGGTGGAGTGCAAGTGATTTGAAAGTCCTGCAAGGTCTGCATCATCCAAAGAAGTTGTGTGCAACAAGATGCTGCAGCCACATATTCTGCTTCAGCTGTAGATAAGGCAATCGAACTTTGTTTCTTGCTGAACCAAGATACTAATCTGGAACCCATGAAGAAAGCACCTCCACTTGTGCTTTTCCTATCATCCACACTTCCAGCCCAATCTGCATCTGTGTAAGCATGAAGAGTGAGATCAGTATTTCTAGGATACCATAAGCCATAGTTTTGGGTCCCTTGAAGATATTTGAAGATTCTTTTGACTGCCTGAAGATGAGTTTCCTTTGGGTTGGCTTGAAATCTTCCAACCATTCCTACTGCATGTGTAATATCTGGTCGAGTACCTGTCAAATAAAGCAAACTCCCAATCATGGATCTATAAGTGGGTTGGTGGACTGCTGCTGATTCATCATTTGCACTGAGGCTGCATCCTGTAACCATGGGTGTACATACTGGCTTTGACTCTTCCATGCCATACTTCTTCAAGATCTGCTTGAGGTATTTGGTTTGAGACAAGAAGATACCTCCTTCATTTTGTTGGATTTGCAATCCAAGAAAATATGTCAATTCTCCAAGAAGTGACATTTCGAATTCTTTCTGCATAACCAAGGCAAAGTTTTGACTCATGGTCTCTTCATTGCTGCCAAAAATAATATCATCTACATAAACAACAAGAATTAGCAATTTGTTATTTTCAACTTTTATATAGAGATTGCTATCTGCTGATCCTTTTGAAAAGCCTTGTTGGTGAAGATATTTGTCCAACCGATAGTACCAAGCCCTTGGAGCTTGTTTGAGCCCATAGAGTGCCTTTTTCAATCTGCATACAAGGTTTGGATCATTTCCAAGAATGAACCCATCTGGCTGCTCAATATATACTTCTTCTTCTAAGTCTCCATTCAGGAAGGCTGATTTCACGTCCATTTGAAATACCTTGAAGTTTTGAAAGCTTGAGAGAGCAAGGAACATTCGGATGGCCTCTAGTCTTGCCACAGGAGCAAAGGTCTCTTCAAAATCTATTCCTTCTTGCTGTGCATACCCTTTACAAACAAGTCTGGCCTTGTTTCTAATTACTTCTCCATTTTCATTTAACTTATTCTTGAAGACCCATTTTGTTCCTATTACATTCTTATCTTTTGGTCTAGGAACTAATTCCCAAGTGTTGTTCCTTTCGATTTGCTCAAGTTCTTCATCCATTGCTTTGACCCAACATTCATCTTTGCATGCTTCTTTCACATTTTGTGGTTCAATGGAGGAGAGTAGAGCCAAGTAGCTTGAAGCTTCTGCAAGTGTCCTTCTTGTTTGTACTCCTGCTTCTTTCTGCCCCACAATCTGAGTTTCTGGATGATTCTTTTGGACATATCTGGATGGAGTCTTCTCTTCTATTCTTGTCTGCTCCACTGGTTCTTCTTGAGATTCTTCTTCTTCTTGAGGTTCTTCTTCTTCATCATTTCGCCTTTGAGAGTAACCTTCATCTTCTTCAATGTCTTCATGATGAACTTGCCTAGGAATATATCCCTTCTCATCAACCACTATATCAATACTGTCAACAATTCTGCCAAGTCTTTTATTGTAGCACTTGTATGCTTTGCTATGTGGAGAATAACCAAGAAGAATGCCCTCATCTGCTCTAGGTTCAAGTTTGCCAAGTTGCTCATCAGTGTTCTTAATATAACATTTGCTCCCAAAGATTTTGAAATGCTTCACGGAAGGAGTTTTACCACTCCAAAGCTCATGAGGTGTTTGAGTGCTGTTTACTCGGACATTTGTTTTGTTAAGAATGATAACAGCAGCATGTGCAGCTTCACCCCAGAAGGTTGCAGGAGTACCTGATTCATCGAGCATAGCACGAGCCATTTGTTGGATAGTTCTGTTCATTCTTTCCACAACCCCATTTTGCTGAGGAGTTCTAGCTGTAGAGAATTCTCTTCTTATCCCATGTTCATCGCAGAAATCGAAAAATTCATTTGATGTGAACTCCCCACCTCTGTCAGATCTGAGGCACTTAATTTTGTGTCCTGATTCATTTTCAGCCAATGCTTTGAAGGATTTGAATTTTTCGAATGCTTCATCTTTGTGCTTCATAAGCCCTAACCAAACAAACCTTGAGAAATCATCAATGAATAATATCAGATATTCTTCTCCTCGAGGTGTCCTTTTCCTAAATGGACCACATACATCTGTATGGACTAGCTCAAGAGGCAAGCTAGCTGATCCTTCCTTCTCTGGAAAGTTAGTTCTGGTTTGCTTTCCAAACTGACAAGATTTGCATATGGTGTTGTCTGGAATTTTGATATCTGGAAGATCGCGAACTGCCTGATATTTGCATGCTTTCCTTATTTGTGAGAAGCTTAGATGTCCCAACCTTCGATGCCATAACCAGTGCTCTTCATCCTTGCTAAGATAGCATTGTTGTTGTCCTTCTTCAAATATGTACAGATTATTTGGAGTTCTTTTGCCTTTGAGAACTGTTTTACCTGTATCAAGATCACGAACAAGACATCCATTCGATCTGAAAATAACCTCGGTTTTTTTATCACACATCTGGCTGACACTTAGAAGATTATGCTTCAATCCATCAACATACAAAACATTTCCAGCCTTGACCTTTTCTTTCAAAGGAGCAATACCTTTTCCTTTTATAGTTGCAGGAGTATCATTTCCAAAAGAAACTTTCTTTCCCTTTTCTAAAGTAGAATAAGATTCAAGTTTTTCTTTATCACCTGTCATATGTTTCGAACATCCACTGTCAATGTACCATAGATTTTCCTGTCCTTCTGCATAAAACGCTATCCCACATCTTTCTGTCTGAGGTTCTTTTATTCTCCATTTTTTGGTGCTCGTGGCTTGTTCCTTTTTCTCCTGAAACCTGCTCCTGCATTCAGACTCTTTATGACCAAAATTATTGCAAATAGAACATTCAACTTCATTTTCAAGAACCGAAAAGTTGTTATAGGTCCTCTTTGTAATCCCTGTCATACTTCTTTGTTTTTGAGCTTCCCTAGTCATGATTGTTTTATATGCAACACATTGAGCTGCTTTGTGACCAAAGTTATGGCAAGAAAAGCATTGTCCATTGAAGAAGCTTCTGCGGTTATTGAATCTACCAGCCAACTGATTGTAATTTCTATTTTCATCTATTCTTGTGCCAAACTGAGAAGATTTTACCTGTGGTTGGTTGTAGCTTTTGTTCACCCTTAAGAAGGATTGTCCCTGATAGTTTCTGTTTGTAATTCGTCCCTGCTTTACCTGATTATCTTCATTGTTCTTCTGCTCATTTCTTCTTGCTGCATCAAGATAACTTTTTGAGGTGGATGCTTGAGAGGTTTCTCCATTATAGCCCAAACCTGTCTTGTTTAGAGGAGACCGCTGCACATTGATAATCTCATCCAAAGTTTCAGATCCTTTGACAAACTTAAGATTAATAGTTTTTGTTTTCTCAATTTCTTTTCTGAGACCAACAATTTCACCTTCTAGTTTTTCAAGATGTTTTTCCTTTTCATCAATTTGAAATTGCAAAGTATCAATGATCACACTCTTTTCTTCTATGCATCTCTTGAGTCTAGTAATTTCATTATAGAGATTATCCACATCTACAGCATCCTCATAATCATCATCTTCAAATGCCATTAATAGCTTATATTTATTACCTTGTTCATCTTCATCACTGTTTGATAAGCCATCACTATCTTCATGGGTGTAGTAGCTTTTCTTATTTGCACTTTGTTTCTTATTCCATCTAGCAGGTTCTTTTCCTTTATCCTTATTAGGACATTTTGCAGCATAATGACCTACTCTTCCACAAGCAAAGCATTTGAAAGGTAGCTTACCTCTGAACCTTCCAGCACCCCTTTGAAGATTTCTGACAAAGTTTGATTCTTCTTCCTCTTCTTCTGGAACATGGCTTGCTTCATAGTAATCTTCTTTTCTTGATGCCTTAAAAGCAGCTTCCCTTCTGTCTGATGGACCTCCCTTTCTCATTTCATAAGCAGTTAGAATTCCATGTAGCTGAGACATAGTGAGAACTTTGAGATTTTCCTTTTCTTCTATTGCAGATACTTTAGATTCAAACTTGGGGGATAATGATCTTAGAATCTTTTGAACTACTATAGTCTCTTTTATTTCTTCACCCAGATTTTTCATACAATTAACAATCTCATCTACCCGAAGAAAATAATTAGCCACACTTTCATCATTATACATCTTGAGGGTCTCATATTGAATCCTGAGAGTTTGAAGTTTAGCTTGCTTTACCTGTTCATCTCCTTCATAGCTAGTGATCATTTTGTCCCATATCTCTTTTGCTGATTTGAAGTGCATGACCTTCATGAATTCTGTTTGAGATATACTTCCTAATAGAGTACTGACTGCTTTTGCATTTGTTTCATATGCTTTTTTCTCAGCTGGATCTGTAGGAGTAGCTAAAGGAAAAGCATAGCCTGTTTCTACAATGTCCCAAACTTCTGTACCAAGAGATTGAAGATATGCAGTAACTCTTACCTTCCAATAATTGAAATTTGTTCCATCAAAAACCGGTGGCCTGATTGATGCTTCTTTCTCGTAGTTGCTCATGATGAATGATCTTCCTTCAAGCGATCAAGCTTCTCTGAAGGACCTGCTCCGATACCAATTGTTGGAAATAATACTGAGAGGGGGGGTGAATCAGTATTATCTGATTAATCAAACTTTTTAAATGCTCAGAAACATATACGCTACTTCAGTTAAGTGAACCAGCGTGTACACGCTACTGTGACGAAGTAAAACAGCGTATAGGAAGAAAACTCACAATTTAGTTAGCTTATTCTTCAATTAAGTGCATCAGGACATTATTCATCACATTAACAGTAAACATGTGCAGTAAAACAGAACAGATAAAAAGCCACACACATGAACACCAAGATATAAGGTGGAAACCCAATGTGGGTGAAAACCACCTGCTGCAAGTTGTCTCTATCTTTCTTTAATATGAAACTTCAGTTTACAATCTTTTGTACTGGCGCAGCCTTATACCAGTACGCAGGCTACAACCTGCAGAAGGCTTCAACCTTCTCTCGTTCTCCAAACTTCCTTGGAAGGGAGCTCCAACCCCCTTTGCTCTTGTACTAGCCAAGATACTAGTACGTAGGTGCTGACCTACAATCTTCCTTCTTTCAGATATCACTTTTCATACATTTTCAGACTTGGATATTCCTGAAGCACAACATTACAATCTGAAGACCACAAATCATTCAATTTCCACAACAGATCATTGAAGCATAAAACAACCAAACTTTGAATCACTGAACCACTGAACCCTGTCAATCACCAGTTACCAGAACACAGAGCAGACTACAGAACTCTGCAATAACAGTCAGACCCCACTGTAAACCCAAAATCAAGCTTTAAAAGATATACGCTACTTCAATGAGCAAAACCCGCGTATACACGCTCTTTTACCGAAGCCAACCTGCGTACAGATCTAAAAATAAACTTTCTCAACTTGCAGCTGTACCAGACATTAGTTAGATCCAAAACGTAACATTGCGACAATATGCAGATCTAGAAATACGCATAATCAACCATATCATGATAGTGCATTTCAAACCATTAGATCCCGATCTATCCTTAGATCTAGTCTTCCATCAACCGATGTGATCTCTCCTTGGCTTAGATCAAGCAACCCAGAACCTGCATATCAGATCTCTTTCTCTCTTAGATATACAAGACTTGTCGAAAGATAATCTTGCCTAATGATCTTCTTCTCCTTATATAGTCTTAGGCCTAACTCAATACCAAGAGCCAAAACCATAGTAACACAATACCATCAACTTCAAAACTAGGGATCGACACGCCCGTCGAGACACAATGGTCCGAAATCATAGGCACAACTTCCAAGGACTAACCACCATGGACCAAAGGAACCTTTCCACATACACGCGCTTTTTATGAATCGAACTTGCGTGTACACGCGACTTGGGCTTAACGAAACGGCGTGTATGAGCTTCCTTGGTATGCTGTACTGAGATCTGTCTTCTGATTAAGTTGCCATCACCTGTACCAACCTCTGAGCACCTGTACCATCCTCTGAGTGAGTTGCCATCAAGGACAACACTTGAATCATAATGCCAACATTTAGTCCACTTTAAAATAGGAATTCAATATAATCATTATCTGCATAAAATTATATTTCCAAAGTGGAATTGGACTACATTTTCATGTTTTAACGCTCCCTCTCAACTAGGGAGAAATCCATCTACATCATGTCATGAGTATCCTGTCAACAAATCATATCTAATCTCAAGTATCTCATAATCACATATCATCATTGATCATGTAAATTCATATATTTCTTATGCATGTTTGTCTCTTGATTGTCCTCACTCATATGTTGAACATTCTAAAATCTAAAAGAATTTGTTACCAGAGGGGAGCTTATTCTATAACTCTCTATTCATCAGAGGACCATTGCTACCACTCGGAATCACATCATTGGGGAGTCAATTCTACAACCTTCATCATCATTAGATAGCATATCATCAGGGAGCACATTTCAACATAGAACCACATCAAGGAGCACATCTCGACCAAAAATCTCATGCGGGATCTATACATCTACAACTCCATGTCAAGCAATAGGATATCCAAACACATAGGGGAGGACATCTCAAGCTTGGAATCACATCGGTGAGCTCATTCTCTACCCAAAACTACATAGGGGAGAATATCTCAACCAAATCCTATTTCCTACTAATCTGCCCATCAATGAATCTAAATAGTCATGTGGTAGAACACCTATATCATAATAGACCTGGGTTGTACACCCCAAGTACACTTTCAACCCATTGGCTAGATGGGGCGTGGCATTCCCAACAAGATTTTATTGTTGGTATTATGCTAACTGGGGTATACTCTACCTATACCAGATAGGGGAGAAAAATGGCCAACCCCATGGGTAGATAGGGGAACAACATATCCAACCCTATGGGTAACAAATATATGAGCAACATTTATAACCATATTACCCAGAGTTCCCTAAATCGCGGGAGCCCTCTATCTCAATTCCTCACTTCGGGAGCTCAACAAGGGGGAGAGTTGGCTTAGCGCCCTCAACCAGTGATTCTCTCATCATACTCATATATGGTATCAACTTTATCATCATGTTGCAATAGCAACAATATATTTTTCATATTTTCCATGAAATTAAATATCATATTAGAACATAAATAATCATATATATCAAAAAAAGGATACCATAGTCATCCTCCCTCTGAATGAGGTTCCAAACACAAGTACCAAGACATCAATGCTTCTTTTGTGGCTATTTCTAATTTCACAAAAGGCTTGCAGGTGAGATTTCTAACCCATCATATCCTTAATTTGGTAGTCCTTGTCAGCCAGGGGTATCCATTCCAATTCCTTACGTGGGGCATTCAAGGCAGCTATATTCAAGGCCACTGGAGCTTCCATGGTTCAATTTGTCAAATGACCTTTTAACTTGGAGTTAGAGCTTTTGTAGCAACAAAAAATATAATACTGGCTCTGGTTTTCCTCAGAAGATTGCACACTGGTTCTCTTCAGGAAATTGCCTTGCTGGGTGAAATTCATAGTAAAAGCAAAGTTTTAAAAGTTTAGTTAGGAAGCTAAAAAAAACAGTGGAAAGGGCGCTTCTTCTGCAGGCGTTTTTTGGTGGTTTTGCAAGTAGAAATGAGCTCGACTTTCAGTTCAATGGGAAATTTACAGAGGGCCATGGAATTAGCAGGTTTTATTTGGAAACATGGTCAAACAGTGACTTAGAGCACCGAGTTTTTGCAGGTAGGAACCTACTTTGATTCGACTTTTAGTTCTCCAAGTGATTTTAACAGAGAAATTTCGGAAAAATAGGGTTTGTGGGAAAATATCGGGTAAATACTTGTTTTACAGGTGTCTGGCATGAAAGGTGGCTGCAGACTGAGCTGAGTGAGTCGGGTTTGCAGTGTGAACTCACCTGGGTGGTGGAATAGAACGTTGGTAGAGAATTGGACGTAATTCGCATGCACAGTCTCCACAGTATAACGAATAGAAAATAAACAAAACCATCACTTTCACGCCTTTTTAACAAATTTGGGCTTTCTCGGGATTTTTGGCGCTTATCTGGGATGACGTCATCATGATGCAATTTTTTCCTATAGCGGAGAATGGAGGGTGACGTGGCGGATGACGTGGTCGCTGACATGGACGGATGACATGGCAGACACAGCAGACAAAATCGTGATGCGGGCGGCGACGTGGACGAATGACATGGTCAGCGGGAGGCGGGAGCGGTTTGTGGTTTCTATCGCACCGCCTTCTATACGGGGGTGGTTTCTGGCAGAATGGGTCCGATGAAATGGGTTAACGACACGCGTCCAGGGGTAAAGTGGGAAAACTGCTTTCTATCGGGTGTTAATGTTCAGACGTTAGAGGGGCTCCGATATTAACGAGAGTCGTCAGATGGAGAGGGCCCAATCTGACGATTGACGGGAAGGCAAGGTGACGTGCGGTTATGGCGCGGGAGCCCACCAAATATTAGTGCTTTATACGGAGTGTGGGGGTTAAAAAAATTTGGGTAGTAGGGTATGTAGGTATGGTTATTTAACTAATGGAATGTTAATTAAATCCCACTGCTATTGCGCGACGAACTATGGTTATTTGTTCAACCAAAGGTCAAACCAATCCCGGTGGAACACATGGTGGGTTGTTATTGGCCCCAGGTGGACCAATAACTCCCGAGAAAATTAAAATATAGCCATATTAGGCTGGTGTGAGATATTTATAACGTTTTTGGGTCTTTCTTGTTATTTATATATAGTAGGGGTAGGGAAACTTTATATAGGAATTATATAATAAAGTTAGGGTGTTAATATGACAAATGATGGGAGGATGCTACGTTTATGAGGTAGCAAAATTAGATCCTTAGGGAAATGAAAGGGAAATGAAGTGATTATTTTACACAAGAAATGTGGCTTGTTATGAACCAGTGAACACAAAGTTTCACTTAGTATTTCTCATAAAATGAAATGAGTTAGGACCACTGAGCAGATCCCAATGTCCTTGAGGGGGTGTTAGTGATGGTTGCTTGGGGAAAATGAGAGGGGGAAATCAGTCATGCTTCACTGAACTGTAGCTACTTTTTCATGATGTTTGGGATACCCATGAGATATATCACTTTAAAGCTGATCACCAGGCTTCTACAACACCAAAATTACCTACCCATTCTGCTACACCTATAATTTTTTCTTCATCTTGTTTGGGTGAATTTGAACTAGCAAACCCTTCCTTTCTTTTTCTTTTGACTGCCCTCCTATCAAAGTCTTCCCTTATCTCTTCCAGGGGCTCAGATTCAACTGTTGAGCACCCTTGTTTCTCTACCTAGCTAGTGATCTACCAAGCTTGAACTGTTTGGACAGACCTTTATTCTCTATTCTAAAACAAGAAATTTAAACATGGACTAGCCAAGATTGAACAGTTGGGCCATCCATCAAGTGTGACAAAATAACTAATTGCATGATTTGAGATTCTTTGCCACAAGTAGTACAGTAGTGGCATTTTGACTAGCCACTTTCCTAGTCTTTCTTTGGGGTTCATTTTCTTTTTTCTTGACCAATTCATTTTTATTTCCCTTTGATTTTTCTTTTAGGACATACCCTCTTTACATTTTCTTTTTATTTTTCTATTTTTTTTTGTAAAATATGGAACCTTTGCAGCATGGAAAGGATGATCATATTTGACTTTTCCATAGTCAATCATGAAATATGACACCTATTGGTATAGGAACCTAACAGTGGCTCCACTTGGGGATGGCTTTTCAAGATGAAAAGATAAGAATAGCAGGTCAGATGGCCTTACTTTCAACTCTTGTTGTAATCTAAGACTTCCTTCTATTGTAGACAAACAAACTGAGTCTCTGTGGCATGTATACACTTTTCATGAGCTGAAATGTACACAATTATAGCTCTGCCTTTGCTGGTTTGTCTAAGTTTTGTCATCATCTCTTTAGCTCCCAAGTTTCTTCTTGATTTCTTCTGACAGAGACAAAATATACACAAAAGTGTGGCACAATTCCTTGCTTTACCCTCAAAATATGTTGCATCCTATTCCCTATCTTATTGTTGTAATGAACTACTAAAATAGACACTATTTATGTACAATATACAGTCTTGTTATGTTGATCAAAGAGGATCGAAATAATGCTTGAGCGTTCGCCCATTGACTGGTCCTTCCTCATCTTCTGTACCATCCAAACTCTTCAAAAAATAGTTTTTATTTCCTTGTACAGCATGAATAACAAAAGGGCCTTCCCATAGGAAATCAAATTTGCCATGTTTTCCTTTATCTTCCCTCCTAGAATCCCACTTCAACACTTTGCTTCCTATGAAGAAATCCTTTGCTTTTGTTCTTTTGTCAAAAATCTTCTTGAGTCTATCTTGTAGAACCTGAGTTCGCTGATACACTTCCTCTTTAGTCTGCTGCAAGTGAATAGTTTGATTGATTCTTATTTGGATATCATTGGGTTCTTCTTGTATTTCTTGCAGTAATTTGATCACAGGGACTCCCAAGGATGAAGGGAATAAAGCCTCCATGCCATAAACCAATTCATATGGGCTTGTTCCAATAGATCGTTTTGTATTTAACCTGTCTGCCCAAAGTGCATTAACAAGCTTTTTGCACCAATTCTTTTTGTTTTCCTCCAATACTTTCTTTATGATGTTTATCAGGCTTTTATTGGATGATTCAGCTAGACCATTACCTTGAGGGTAATAGGATGTGGAGTGACCTAAGGTAATATGGTACTTGTGGCAGAAATTGATCATTCTTTTGGATTTAAAGGCAGCAACATTGTCTGATATGATCTTTTCTGGACAACCAAATCTAGATAGAATATTAGTTTCCAAGAATTGCATGACGATTGAGTCATTGGCTTGCCTACAAGGGATGGCTTCTATCCACTTGGTGAAGTAGTCTGTGGCAGTTAAAATCCACTTGTGTTGGCCAGAGGAGGAAGGGTGAATTTTCCCAATAAAATATAAGCCCCATCATTGAAATGGTCTTTCAGTGGAAATGGATTTGAGGGGTAAAGGTAACAGCTTTCTCTTGCCTTCAAAATTTTGGCATTTATGGCAAGAAACTACAAATTTTTTCACATCAGCAAATAGGGAGGGCCAATAGAAACCAGCTCTTAGAATTTTATCAGCTATTGACTTCCAATACAAATTTCCACCACAGTCCCCTGCATGAAATTCCTGGAGCACTTTGTCAGTTTCGTCCCGTGTTAGGCAATTCAGCAAAATACCTTCATGATTCTTCAAAAATAAAACATTGTCTATGATACAAAACTTTGAAGCTTTCATTTTTAAGAATATCTTTTTAGTTCTAGATAACCTTGGAGGAGCTTGCAGGTTTAACAATACATAAACTATATCAGCATACCAAGGTGATTGTAAAAAGGCTTGATTGATCCGTGGAGTCGCCATCTCCTGCTCGTTATCCAGTTCATTGATGTCAAGGGCTTGGAAATTGGTTTCAGTCATCAGTTTATCTAAACCTTGTCCTTTTATCAATTTTGTTGGTTTGATTTCAATGTCATATTCCAAAATGTTGGCTATCCATTTGCCCCTTTTACCTTCAATTCCCTCTTGAGTCAGAATGTATTTGACCACAACATTCGGAACATAGGCTATCACATGAGAGTACAAGATATAAACTTTGAAATCCTTGATGTCTTTTACAAGGGCATAAGCTTGTTTTTCCATGATCTGATATTTTAAAGGTGCATCTCTAAGTGCTTTGCTGAAAAAGGAAATGGGCTTCTCATATCCTTGGTCATCCTTTTGTAACAGAATAGCAACAATAGTATGCTCAAACGCAGAGGAAAAGATTTTAAAATCTCTATCAAACTTGGGGCTTGTAAGGACAAGTGTTTTGGTCAAGGCTATTTTGATTTCCTCATAGGCTTGTTTAGCTTCTATTGTCGATTTGACTTTAGAATCTTTCTTCAGCATATTATTCAATAGTCTTATCAGTTCGGCCAAGTTGGGGATGAATCTTCTTAGGAAATTGATCTTTCCTAGGAAAGATTGCAATTCTTTGATGTTTCTTGGATGAGGTACTTGGAGGATGGCTTGAATTTTGTCCAGGTCAATTCTGATGCCATCTTTTGAAATTATGTGACCTAGAATTTTTCCTTCTTCTAGGCCAAACAATGATTTCTTTGGGTTCAAAGATATGCCATATTTTCAGCAAATTAGGAACACTTGTCTTAAATGCTCTAAATGTTCTTGGTCTGATTTTGAAAAAGCAGTGAGTTCATCAAGGTATATGACTAAGAAATCATGGATCTCTTTTGCAAAGGCTATGTCCATTGCTCATTGAAATGTGGCCCCTGCATTCTTGAGTCCAAAAGGCATTTTGACATATTTGAAGGTTCCCCAAGGTGTTGTAAAGGAAGTTTTCTCTTGATCATCTCGGTGAACTAAGATCTGATTGAATCCTGAGAATCCATCTAGCAGTGAGATCCTTGAAGCTCCTACTACCCTCTGTAAAATGTGATCCATCTTGGGCAAGGGGTAATGGTCTTTGACAGAGACTTTATTCAAATTTCTTAAGTCAAAACACAGTCTTATCTCTCCCATATTCTTCCTAGTGGGCACTAGATTTGAAATCCACTCTGAGAACCTGAACGGTGCAATTATTCCAGCTTCATACATTTGTTTGAATTCCTTTTCAATCAGGAGAAGGAGGAAAGGATTCACCCTTCTAAGATTTTGTTTAAAAGGTTTCTGATTTTCTTTCAAGGGTATTGTATGTTGGATGACCGAATTATCATAGGACTTGAGGTCCTCATAACTCCATGCAAAGACATCTTGAAACTCTTTAAAGAGCTCAATGTATTTCAGCTTTTGGTTAGGAAGCAATGTTTTGGAGAGTTTTATCAATTTGGGATTTTCTGTGGTTCCAATATTGCAGTCCTCAATTTCTGCATTTAGTGGTTGCATTTTTGGCTTTCTTGGAATATCATTTGAATCAAATATATCCTCCAAAGGAGTTAGGCCCGTGGGCAGAAAATTATCCTTTAGTTCAATTACTTCAGATTCTCCGCCATTTCATCAAGGTCCATTTGCTTCATCTCTTGTAAATTTTTGCTATCAAAAGTTGTTGGATGCAAATGACATTTGTTGTTTCAGCTGATATAATTTGCTCACTTTTTTCTATTTGTTGTTGATCATCAATGATGCTTGTGTCAATGTTTGTACTTGAGTATTCCTCTTTGAAAGTCAGGAAATTATTTATTTGTGTATCATTTTCTAACACCTAACAATTTTTGACATTATCTGGGAAAACAGGTTTGTGTTTGATTTCAGCAGTGAAGTGGTGGTTGGGCTCAAATGGTAGCTTGCAAGTGCTGGCAAAAGTTGCCAAACTATGTGCATGTAAATTGTGATTTCTTGGAATTTTGGTGAGCTGAGATTCTGAGAAGGTGTTAAGTATTTCAATGGCTGCCCCTCTATAAGATCTGAGCCTAAGATCATTTGTAACAAAGTTTCCCTTCATCTGTTGTATAATTAAATCTGAGTCCCCTAGAATCGAAATCTTAGTTGCCCCTAGACTTTTAATCAGTTTGAGACCTAGTAAAAGGGCCTCATATTCGGCCATGTTGTTTGTACATCTGAAATTTAGCCTATATGTATGACCTTGAGCATGATCATTTTGCATGTTGTGTATCCAAACCCCTGCTCCTGCTCCTAATTTGTTCACTGACCCATCAAACTCTAAGTACCATAAGATTTCTTGACTACCACTAGTCATAGGAGTTTTGGAAACTTGCTTAGTGGGCAGATTTGGATTTTGTAGCTCATATGGTATGTATTGTTCATTTGTTGCATCAGCCATATCAACAATTTTTTTTTTTATCTTGAGCACTAGATTGTTCATTTATACTTTTTGTTTGTGTTGTTTCCAGGAGTTGGCATCAGTTTTGGGAAATCTTTCAGCATTGTATAATATGAATGAATCCATATATGACTGAATGGAATAAATCAGGAATTTTTGGGGTTTCTCTTGACTGCTGACCACATATTTCATCAATGTTTCCTGGTACAATCTCTTTGGCTGGCCAATTACTGAGATGGTAGCATATGACATGTCCAGCTGCAAAGATCCTTGGAGTTTTGCACCCCACGATCTGGACAAAAACATTCCATACTTAGGTGGGATATCAGCTACCACCACATCCATAAACATTGTCTTGGTAGGGTATTGTACCAAAGATACACACAAATCTTTGATTAGGCCTAGACACCTGACCTGGCTGGAATCAAATGAGAACAAGTCTTTGTATGGCCTTGTGATATCTAGGTCCAGTCTTTCCATCACAGACTTAGGCATTAGGTTATGGGAAGCTCCTGAATCAAACATTGCATTATGCAGCACCTTGTCATGAATATTTAAGCTCACATAGAATGGAGGAACTCCTCCATCTACAGTTTTTCCATTTACCTCAGGACCAAAAATCAGTTCTGTTTGGTCATCTAAAACATTGACTGCATCCCTATTCTCTGGTATTTGAAGTGACCTATTGATCTATTCCCTATAAACTTCATGTTTAGCCAATTCAGACAGAGGAATGGCTATTTTCAGTTTGCCTATTGTTGTTTCTAAGTTAAAAGGTTTTTCCGCTTGAATTCTTGTATTGCACGCAACAAGGTTTTCCTTTTTTGTTGTGTTGTGCGCAATTTTTTCTTCATCATGAGTGTTGTTCTGAGCTAAATCTGCTTTGGAATTGTTTTCAGGAGAGCTGTTTAAATTTTCTTTTGGAGGAAAAGATGTGGATGGTTGATTTTTTGAGGGATGTAAGTCTGATATATCCTCAATCGTGGGTTCCTTTGGGTTGGGGTCTGTTTTAGCAGGGAGTTCTATCAGGGCAGCTTTATCCTTTGTTTTCTTTCGTTGCTTGGTATCTTTTAGCTTGTTAGGTTCATGCACATCTATGGTTCTACTCCTTAATTTGTATTGTTTATGGACCTCATAGACCGTTGCAGCATACCGTTCTCTGAAATCAAATGACTCTCCAGATTTGGTTTGAAATTGGTTGAAATCATGAGCTTTTTGGTCATCTTGGGTTAGAAAAATTTGCTGTTCACTGTTCAAACCCATTAGGTTGATTTAAGTATCCTCTGTTGGCTCACTAGAGGTTGAGGCTTCGGCATAGTTCTCTTGAAATGGAGGTCTAATATTCTGATCAGGGCCAGTTTTCCTAGTGTTAGGATTTTGATTTTTTCTAAAGTTTGGATTCCTAGTGGTGTTACCTGGTTGACCTTCCCAAGATGATTTTCATTCAATGGTTTCCACTCTATCACCGAGTCTATCCATGCCTTTGATGATTGAATCTAGTTTTTGTTCAAATGCTGAAGGCTCTTCTTTGAAAGTAGTCCTTCTTTCAGCTCTAGCCTGGGCTCTTTTAGAGATCAAATTTGCTTTTACACTAACAGCTATGCTTTGCATGTCTTCCAAGCTGGCAGGAGCTCTTTCCCTTAGCTGATATTCCATGTCGGAGTCAAATCCATCAAGGAATTTGATTAAGGCTAAGTCAGGTGGAGGTCTAAGGTTTTGAGGGATGGCATTGTATAAATTGTTAAATCTAGCACAATAGCCTTGGACAGTTTCTTATGGGCCTCTTTTTAAACTGTCATACTCTGATAGGATATGCAATGGGTCCTTCTTCTTTTCCCATTTGTTCAAAAAGGTTTGGTACAGGGCATCCAGATCAGCAATTGTGTTTGCACCAAGTGCCCTAAACCAAGTCCTTACTTCACTAGTTAAGCTTTGAACAAAAATTTTCATTCTAACATCGTTGTCATCGATTTCATAGTTCTCAAAGTAGTCCACCATTTTCTTAGTGTGTTGATGGGCTGTGTAGGAGCTAGTACCATCAAAATAAGTAATTTTGCTCTGATAATCCGGAGGCATAGCCCCTGGATTTTCAAGAAACTGTAGAGGAGCATAACGGTTTGCCATATTTACAGGGACAAATGGGATAACAAGAATAAATAAGACAGCTGGAATAGCAGGGACAGTAGTGGAAATATGTGCAGTGTCTGGGGGAGTGGAAAGGATACTTTGAGGTGTGGATGAAGAACTTGGGGAGGATGTAGTATTGACATAAAAGACTGTTGCTCTCCTAGGAGGAGATTGGGTCAAATTTTGTTGAATTGTATCAAGATTTACATCAGTAGAATTTTCTAGACTTTCTTGTCTTCTAAGGCTTTTAGAGATCAAGTTAGGATTTTAAAAAATAGTCGGAGGATCTGGATCAGGATTTGACCTAGTGTAACGAGTTTTCTTCTTTGGAGCCAGCTTCTAAATGTGTTTTTGGTATTTTCTGGAAATGTTTAAAGATCACAGTTTTTGACAATATTCTGAAGGAAGCTCTTATAAAATATAGGTTTCTTTGGGCTTTCCTTTGAATATGCTAAAACAGGGAAACTGATGAAATCTTTTGGACAGTTGTTTAAAGACTAAAACTAGATTGGAGATTGACTGAAATAGCATTTATTTACTCCTGTAAATGCACAGCAAAAACAGTTTTAAAGGCTACCTGGCTAACTTCAGTCTCCATCTGTAGCTCTAGGAAATAAACAAAAGTAACAAACAGTCATTCAGGTCCCCAGTGGAGTCGCCATTGATGTTATCACTCAGTTTGTTCCCAAGGAAAGCTCTACCGAGGTAACAACTAACCAGTCTTTTAGCTGCAGATTCTAGCCAATCTGCAACCAAAGAGGGCTCTCTTTTTTTTATTTAGATTTGTTTTGTTATATGTTAGGCTAGTTATGAAGCACAGGTATTTGTTTGGTGTTTGGAAGGTGACATTCAGTAGAAAAGGGCTGCAAGATGAGAGAATTTTAGATCATTGGGTTAATGGAGTCAATTGAAAATGAACCTCTGGTATGGTTTCTTTGGCACTAGAAGGACTGCAGAGCAAGATAATTAAACACAAAACAATTTTCAATATGGAATAAGATGAAATGAAGTCAGGGAATGAAAGGCAATCAAGAATCTTTCATTATGCTAACAGAGGGAAATTAAATAAACATTACGAAGGAGAATTCAAGAATTCCTTGATGATTTTCAGAGTGAAAGGGCCAGGGAGACAAGAGCAGTCAAGAATTCTCGCCTATGCGAGTCCTAAAGAAAACATAATAATTGACAAGAATTGAACACAGAGTACAGCCGAGCAATTTCTGGGTTATCCTTTTTTCCTGCAATTCAGAATATGATATATAGATGATATGTAAAACATAAGAATAGTAAAGCAAGGGTAAAAAGACTTATTGTTCCATGGAGTAACATGAGAATTCTGCAATATTTTCTTCTGCCATTAATCCCACAATAGGAAGTTCACCAGCAAAGCATTCCAGCAATCTTTATTCAGAAAGTTTCTCAACATTACAGCGCAGGTCCAGAATGATATTCACCAGCCAACAATAATACATATATTGAGGAGGTATTTATACAAAGAGAGTTACAAAATATCCCATAGGGAAAATATCAAGCAATAAATTTATCCATCTACTTCTTCAAAGGCAATAAATGATGTTGGAAACAACGCGTAATGAATGCAGAAGTAACTACGCTGTACGGGTTGCCTTAGGTGGTCTGTTATCTTTGACTTTTTGACTTATTAAGTTGGCTGGCCACTATTTCTTTCATTTGTGTTCCTGACTTGCTGTCACCGGCCTGTCACCGGTGCCCGATTCTATGCATTCTTTGTGTGAATTCTTTACTTTGTTACTCGTATATTGAAATTTGCTTTAATGCAGATGATCCAAGAAAGAGAACCAACATTACCTTGGTAGAACCTCAAGAATGCTCTGCCACAATTAATCTGGTGGAAACTGGTGTCTTTGTAGTTTTATTAATGTCTCATCAGCTTCAATATACCTGTAGTAATTGGGCTAGACTTCAAAAACATGTGTTATCTCATGTTCAATATAAAACAAATTTTCTAATTTGTCATATAAATTTTGTCCAGAGGGAGGCACTGTCTCTTCTGAGCTGCTTGATGATGCTGTAATTTGGTTGGTAACATAGGTATTTACCCTGTGAGCATACTGTTCATGTGTTAACAGTCTTCCGTGGCTAGTCAGTAAGCTGGGTAACCCCTTGCTCTGCAACATTGCAAACTTTTGTCTGAAGGCATTTATTTCTGTTTTCAACTCTTGGCACTTTCTTTCCAAAGTTTGCACAAAATTCCTCGTTGTCAGCACCTTTTTTACTGTCAAAATTGTATCTATTATGTCCTGGATATCTAGTGCTGCTAGCTGATCTCTAGTATGAGTATTCAAAAAGTGAATCAATCTATTGGCCTGATCAGGCTTGTTTTCCAATAATGCTCTGGATTTTTGAGTCTCAAATTGAGCTATCGCTATCAATTCAATCTGGTCATGAATAGTCTGGATTGATGTCCATTGATCAGTGATGGAACGACAAATTTTAGCCCACAAAATTGTTTTGATTTCTGCCAGAGTTTTGTGAAGAGTAAGGTCCTTCTCCAAAGCTTTAACCTTATTTTCCAGGGCCTTCACTTCTCTTGTTTTCTCAGCCACAGTCATTTTGGATTTATCATAATTTACCTCAATCTTGGCTAGTTTTTCTTTGGCTTCCTTCAGCTCTTCCATTTGGAGTTCCAAAGCCTTTATTTCTTTCATCATATCTTCCATGCTCAGGCTGGCACCTTGGACTGATGTAGTTTTTGCTGAAGTTGTTGCTACCAGATTAGTAGGAGGGATTGTTGTGGTGACCATAGGAGGAGTAGTTATAAGAATTGGAGCTATTTGAGCTGGGTGAGAGGCCAACTCTCCCTGCATTCCCTGCAGTGTTGCCTCCAAGGCTTTCTCTGTTTCTGCTAGCCTTTCATTCATCCTCATTAGCAAACTTACCACGTCCTCCTCTTCTTTCTGCTGTGCAACTTCTGTGGACTGAGGATGCATTGTAATTGGCAACTTGAGCTGCTTTTTGAGGGCTGCTATATCTTCTTCTTTCTTTTTAATTAAGGCCTGTATGCCCTTGGGATCCTTGGGATCGTGTCCCAGCTCCATAATAATTTCCACTAAGGACTTGATTCTATTATCCTTGGCTAATGAGGAGGCCTTCTCTAATTCCAATTGGGCAGAAGTATTGTGTAATGAATTCTACAGCCTGTGAGCCAATAATGTTTTGGCTGCCAATGTGGAGTACACCATTTCACCGGTTTGTTTATGTAACTCAATCTGATCCGTTGGGTGGATGTCTTTAGAGATAACTTCCAGATTGGTTCTGATATAATCAGCAGCTGACTGTGACTACTGCGTTGTAGGCCTGAAGTGACTAAGGGTCATTTTCCCTTCTTGGATATCATAGGCTTCCATTAGCCTTTGTTGATTGGTGGGAGCCATTCTTAGCAATTGATTATAAAGCTAGAACCTCACTGGCTCATTTATGGCCTTAATTTCAGTGAATGCTTTTTTGATATCCGAGCCTTGTTTTCTCTGTTGTTTGGTGGATGTAACCTCCACACCATGTTGCCTCTCCTGCTCTTGCTGAAAAGAGCTAGTTGATGTTTCTATAATTGGGGGAATATGTTGTTCAGTTGTTTCCTCACCCCTTAAGTTACCTGTTGTTTCTTCTTTCAATTCTTCCTCAGAGTAAGGGTTCAACCTTTTCCTCTTTTCCCCTTGCTATTCTGTGGATCCCCCTGTGGGTGTCTCTTCTTGCTTGTCCCTTTTCTTGGATCTTTCCTCATTGAGAGAAGTTTGTAACACAGGGATTTATGCTACCTTTGCTTGTGTTGAAGGGGCTTGCCCTTGATTTTTCTCTTTTGTTGTATCTGGCCGGTCTGCCATTGTATCTTGCTGCCCTGAATGCTGTACTTCCTTGCCTTTGGAAGTCCCTGCAGGTGAAGTAGTCTCGTGGGCAGGTTGTTGTGAAGTTGTGCTAGATGATGTGCCCGCTCCAAGTTGTTGAGGCAATGTAAAAGGCACCTGTCCAAAAGAGTCCAGGTCAAGTGTTTTTTCAATCTATTTCATTTCTTTTTCTAATTTCTCCTCATCAATAAGCTCTTCAACTAGTGTGCCTTCTACCCATTCCTGTTGATTAACATATTGTTCAATCTCAGGGATTTTATGGTGCACATATCTTGTAAGCTTGTTTTTGACTCTTCTAAAACTTATGAAATATTCAGGGTCATATGGTGACCAATGAAAGCTTTGTTTCAGCATATGTTGATCTTTTAATATCTTATCTGCTTCTTCCTAAGAATTTTCCATTTTATTGAAGATAAAAGTGCCCAATTGATGCCTTATCTTTAGCTGCGCTTTCTTCCTAGCACCATAGAAATGAGTCAAATATGAACTATTGAATTGCCGGTAATATTCCAGGGAAAAGAGTCTCATCGGGACATATTTAGGCAGCTTGTAGGGAGCTAATTGACAACCATATAGCCTGATCATTATGTAGTTTTGGTAAAAATACCAATCACCAATACTGTATTCCTTTGAGAGATGTAGGATTTTCTGCATCTCAACAAAGGGCCTGGCAGGAGGCATTGTTATCAACAAAGAAGTGGCTGGATATATGAACAGGTCAATGAATTCACAATATTTATAAGGGGAATGGTGGACTTCATGGAAAACTGAGGTCCAGAAAATCATAGACCTCCTTTCACCTTTGAGGTCCAATTTTCTAAGAGGAACTTGGAAACTATCAAATTGATAATACAGCAGTAAATGATATATGTAGGAAGTATATTTGAACACTCTTTCTCTCTCCAGATTCATGAATTGCTCATGGATTTTATTTGCTATGAAGTTAGCATAATCATACTTGACAGCAAGGGGTTGTCCTGGAGTGAATATGGACATTAATATCAAAACAATATCATCAACATACTCACTGGTTTTGAATCCTAAGATGTAGGATATCATGTCTATAATGAGTCTCCCTGCCTCATTGAACCAGACTTGGAGATAAGGAGGAGGCTAATCAGGCTGGAAATTTGGTTTCATAAACAACTGAGCAATTCTTGTTATCTCTGAGCTAGGCAGTTTGGCACCTTGGTAAGGCAAGAATTTCATGGTGAGAGGAGCTAGAGGCTGAGTTGGTTTGAGGTTCAACATCTCATTTATGGATTGAGGAGTAATATAGAAAAGTACAGACCCTGATGGAGCCATAACTGCTCTTTGTGTGGGTTCATAATTTGCACAGCATAAATGGATGAAATCAGGGAGCACATTTACTGAGGGGAGGTAATAGATAGGCATGTTGGACTCCCAAATTCCCAAGACATCAGTGTTGCTTCTGTGGCTATTTCTAATTTCACAAAAGGCTTGCAGGTGAGATTTGTAACCCATCATATCCTTAATTTGGTAGTCCCTGTCAGCGATGGGTATCCATTCCAATTCCTTATGTGGGGCATTCGAGGGAGCCATATTCAAGGCCATTGGAGCTTCCATGCTTTAATTTGTCAAATGACCTTTTAACTTGGAGTTAGAGCTTTTGTAGCAACAGAAAATATAATACTGGCTCTGGTTTTCCTCAGCAGATTGCAAACTGGTTCTCTTCCGGAAATTTCCTTGCTGGGTGAAATTCACAGTAAAAATAGAGTTTGCAGAGTTTAGTTAGGAAGCTAAAAAAAACAGTGGAAAGGGCACTTCTTCTGCAGGCGTTTTTTGGTTGTTTTGTAGGCGGAAATGAGCTCAACTTTCAGTTCAATGGGCAATTTACAGAGGGCCACGGAATTAGCAGGTTTTCTTTGGAAACACGGTAAAACAGTGACTTGGAGTACAGAGTTTTTGCAGGTAGGAACCTACTTTGATTTGAATTTTAGTTCTCCAAGTGACTTTAACAGAGAAATTTCGGGAAAATAGGGTTTGTGGGCAAATATCGGGTAAATACCTGTTTTACAAGCGTCTGGCACGAAAGGTGGTTGCAGACTGAGCTGAGGGAGTCGGGTTTTGCAGTGTGAACTCGCCTGGGTGGCGGACTAGAGCATTGGTAGCGAATTGGACATAATTCACATGCAAAGTATCCACAGTATAACGAATAGAAAATAAACAAAACCATCACTTTCACGCCTTCTTCACAAATTCGGTCTTTTTCGGGCTTTTTGGCCCTTATCTGGGATGATGTCATCATGATGCAATTTTGTCCTATAGCGGAGTACGGAAGGTGACGTGGCGGATGACGTGGTCACTGCCATGGACGGATGATATGGCAGACGAAATGGTGATGCAGGCGGTGACGTGGGCGATGACATGGTCAGTGGGAGGCGAGAGCGGTTTGTGGTTTCTATTGCACTGCCTTTTGTACGGGGGTGGTTTCTAGCAGAACGGGCCCGATGCAATGGGTTGACGACACGCATCCCAGGGTACGGAAGGAAAACTGCTTTCTATCGGGTTCTAATGTTCGGACGTCGGAGGGGCTCTGATATTAACGAGATTCGTCGGATGGAGAGGGCCTGATCCGACAGTTTATGGGAAGGCAAGGTGGTGGGCGGTTATGGCGCGGGAGCCCACCAAATATTAATGCTTTATACGGTGTGCAGGGGTTAAAAAAATTTGGTTAGCGGGGTATGTAGGTATGGTTATTTAACTAATGGAATGTTAATTAAATCCCACTGCTATTGCGCAGCGAACTATGGTTATTTATTCAACCAAAGGTCAAACCAATCTCGGTGCAACACATGGTGGGTTGTTATTGGCCCTAGGTGGACCAATGACTCCCGAGAAAATTAAAATATAGCCATATTAGGCTGGGGCGGGATATTTATAATGTTTTTGGTTCTTTCTTGTTATTTATATATAGTAGGGGTAGGGAAACTTTATATAGGAATTATATAATAAAGTTAGGGTGTTAATATGACAAATGATGGGAGAATGCTAAGTTTGTGAGGTAGAAAACTTAGATCCTTAGGGAAATCAAAGGGAAATGAAGTGATTATTTTACACAAGAAATGTGGCTTGTTATGAACCACTGAACACAAAGTTGCACTAAGTATTTATCATAAAATGAAATGAGCTGGGACCACTGAGCAAATCCCAATGTCGTTGATGGGGTGTTAGTGATGGTTGCTTGGGGAGAATGAGAGGGGGAAACCAGTCATGCTTCACTAAACTGTAGCTACTTTTTCATGATGTTTGGGATACCCATGAGATAGATCACTTTAAAGATGATCACCAGGATTCTGCAACACCAGAATTACCTACCCATTCTGCTACACCTATCATTTTTTCTTCATATTGTTTGGGTGCATTTGAACTAGAAAACCCTTTCTTTCTTTTTCTTTTGGCTGCCCTCCTATCTAAGTCTACCCTTGTCTATTCTAGGGGCTCAGATTCAACTGTTGAGCACCCTTGTTTCTCTACCTAGCTAGTGATCTGCCAAGCTTGAATTGTTTGGACAAACCTTTATTCTCTATTCTAAAACAATAAATTTAAACATGGACTGGCCAAGATTGAACTGTTGGGCCATCCATCAAGTGTGACCAAATCACTGACTTCATGATTTGAAATCCTTTGCCACAAGTAGTACAGTAGTGGCATTTTGACTAGCCACTTTCCTAGTCTTTCTTTGGGGTTCATTTTCTTTTTTCTTGACCAATTCATTTTTCTTGCCCTTTGATTTTTCTTTTAGGGCATACCCTCTTTACATTTTTTTTTAATTTTTCTGTTTTTTTTGTAAAATATGGAACCTTTGTAGCATGGAAAGGATGATAATATTTGGCATTTCCACAGTCAATCATGAAATATGACACCTATTGGTATAGGAACCTAACAAATGGCATGGAGATGGTTTGAGATCTTGTTACAGAAAGCGTAGCAGAAATTAAAACAAATTCCATAGGCCCATAACCCACAAGCCGTGCGTGTGGAAGAAAGTTGCAGCTTTGTTGCACATTAGAGAAGAAGGTGTGTTTTCCAGCATCAGATGGTGTTGAATGGACTGAAGATATATCAATATTGCTGAAGCAAATGAGTAGGATGTATTACAAATGGTACTTTTATCTCGTAATTCTTTTTACTTATGTATTAAGCAATGGTTTCTTCTCGAATTGTTTATGTATGAAAGTTTGAATCTTGATTACCATTATTGCACTTCTGTATGATGATGATCTTTATTTTATGCTGAATATATGAATAATTCCTTATGTGATATATCTTTCACAATTGTTTTGCCTAACTTTTTATATGAAACGATTATTGTTAAAACAGATTCACTTCTCATCACAATTGAATGATATTTATTACCAATTGCTTTCTGATATTATTGTAGATCACATACACCAATTTAAATCCCAGGTATATTTAATAGTTACATAGTGCTTAAATTAGGATAAAATGTATGTGATTTTTGGTTAAGATTAGATTACTTTTAGCTTAGACATTACATTAAGAACCTCACATATCACCCCATTAGCACAAGAATTAAATATATTAAGAAACTGGTCCCATTATCCCCAGTCATAGCCACTACTCCAAACGGAAAAGGAGTTGCCAACCACGGTCCGGACCGGGTGGTTTTCCCCCATGTTGAAGCAATGATTTTTAGGCTTCAACATTTTTGGCGCTAGAAGGAGGGCCTAACTATGGATGGCAAGTAAATCTAAATTAACCGACCATTATAAGAGTAAAACTCCCTCACCCTCTCACCTCCAACTTCTCGAAATACTTTCAAATCCCCTGATCCTAAGCGAGAAGTTGGACATAATATTATACAACTAGTTGTTGAAATCCCAAACAAGCCAGATCATTCTTCTTTTACCGAATCCCATGAAGTTCAAGCTTTGATTCATAAATTACAAGGGATTGCACTATCTCAAGAAGAATCTGAGTTATCCCAAGATAGTGTTACCTCTCAGTTCACTCCATCTCAATGGTTGACTAGAGCACATAGCGAAATGTTCAGAATTCTTTTGTTTGAATTTCCTCTGCCAAGCTGAAAGAGAGCTAAGAAAACACCATCTAAATCTCACAACAAGGTTCTATAATCATATTCATTATTCGCGTCTATATCCTCACAAGATCAATCATCCACCTCACCACTCTAGATATTTATTCACACAGGTACAAGAGCTACATCTTCCTCTACCGAATCACCTTCAAACATTACTGCTACACCTTCCCCTACCCACATACCAGCAATGGCACAGAATCCTCCAAGGTCATGGATAAATCTAGGGGTTGTTAGGATGGCTGGACCTTTACATCAATTACTAGCACACCCAGAGAAATGGTTGCTGAAATTCAATCTTGATAATGGCCTATTAGCTGAGGAATATATAAATAATTTTATGTTGTCCATTAACTTGAATGAAGTAGAGGGAGAAGACGCAGTTGTAAGATTATTCCCATATACTTTACAAGGAGTAGCGCGATCATGGTAATTTTCGTTACCATCAAGTTCTATTAATAGTTGGGATGCTTTTGAAGAGCAATTTTTAACTAATTTTGGAGATGATAGATCTACACCTACCCTGATCAATGATCTCTCGAATTTGAACACTAAACCGAAGGAACCCAATAAGGACTTCAACCCTCACTTCAATAAATTATTAAATTAAATACCAATGACATATAAGCCTAGTGATGAGGTCCAGAATGAGCGGTACATCTCTTCTCTACCATCAAACACAACCATCTTCCTTGATAGAGCTACCAAACCAACTTTGGCAGAAAATATAAAACATGCAATAACTGTGGAAAGACACATTCTAGCTGTCGAAAAGAAAAATGCATTAGAAGAATGGAAATCTAAGAAAGTAACCTTCAGAGATGACTCTAAGAGAAAACAGAAAAAATATCCTTTTGATCTTGAAGGGTTACAAAAATTCCTCAAGACCATGTCTAACGAAATGGTTGATATTAAAAAATAGGTAGCAGAGACTTCCTTTAAGAAACCTTTTAGACCATTTAAAAGGAATTCCTATAGTGATCCTAAGCCCCTAAAATGCCATATCAAATGCTAACTCAAATGGAGAGGAGGACGAAGTTTCAACAAATGAAGAACAAACAGATGATGAGGAAGTAGTAGATTTACAAGGGATGTGGGATTTTATACTTCCCAATGAAGAAACTCAGGAAGCATTACATGTGACTACCCAAAATAAAAATCCTATTGAATCGTCACAAAAAAATCTAAAATAGAAGGCTTCAATGCCACCTGCTAAGGATAAAGCAACAGGTAAGGCATCTATACCAAAATCCACTCAAACGACACCTACCCAGTTGGATCCTTCTCCTTCATTTAAAACTTTGATAGTTTCTGATGAAATGGAATATAATATTAGTGATGATATGAAGAAGACTGGGAAAAACATCACATTTCATGAGTTTAGTAAATTGAAACATTAGTAGAAGCTACTTCTTAAAGAACTCTAAGCAGTACCTACTCTGCCACTTCCTGCTGTCATGATCTCACAAGCTGCCCAAGAAATGGGAAGACCCCCTAGTGCTTCTTTGAATAAAATTGATCCAACTTATATAGCTTTAATTGGGGGAAGATCAAAATCCCACACCACACCCTTTCTCCTTACTTTTTAAGTCTTTAACAAAAACTTACACAACTGTTTGGTTGTTTCTAGAGCTTCATCTAACATCTTACCCAGAATGGTTTGTGCAAAGTTGAATGTTCAGCCTCAGAAATCGGTTGTACGAATAGTTCAATTAGATCTCTCTCAAGTCGAAGTTGTTGGGGAACTTAACCAAGTAACCATCAAACTTTCATCAAATCCTAAATTTTTCCAAGTCATTGACATACTTGTAGTTGAAATTCCCAAGTTCATTAGCTTAATCCTTAGTAGGCACTCGTCAAAAAAACTTCATGGTTATTTCGCAACTAACTGGTCTCACCTATGGTTTCCCTATAATGGAAAACCAAATCAAATAAGGGTTGATTGCGAGAAGCATCAAAAGTTCATAGTGATAGTATTAGATGGAGAAAACGAACCAGTCGCATATAGCAACAATGTCAGTGGAAATTATTCTGTAGAACCATTTCTAGGAAATTTCAATGCTCATACTTCACCTTTTTTAGAAAAATCTGTTGTCTCTCAAGCTTAAATTTTTTCTCAAACATACACTTCTAAATGTTTAAATTTTTTAGATAAACCTATAGTTAGATATTTATTTTGGAAATTATTTTTTGATGGATCTAAATCCAATGATGCAGCAGGAGAAATTTGCATCTTTGTTAGCCTAAAGGGGGAAAAAACTATGCTAGAATGCAGACTTGAATTCGATTACAAAAACAACACCGCTGAATATAAGGCATTAGTTCAAGGTTTGTATAAGGCAATTGGCCTTAACGTTAAATACCTCCAAGTATTTGGAGATTCAGAGATTGTCATAAAACAAGTGAGAAACACTATACACTATTTGTCAGGACATTTCAAACATTATCAGACATTAGTCCAAGACCTGACTCTCCACTTTATAGTGTTTAATATTTCCCCTATTCCAAGAATCCATAATGGTAGTGCCCATCTTCTATCCAATGTTGCTTCCAAGCTTATCCCACCAGAAGATTACAGCCTAGATCATTTTTCCATTGAATTAATTTTTAGGCCTTATATTCCTGACAATATCACCAATTGGAGAGTCTTTCATAACGATCCAAATATCATAATCTTATGAACTCAGAATATTCTTACGATGACCAAATAGTTGATGAGGACCGGCATGATAAACAACTTGAACAAGAAACAATCATTAATCTTATAACAAAATCTGTAGTTAAGTTGGAATATTTATATGACCTTAAAGATAGATTTAAATGATCCACCAATTCAAAACTTCAGAGTTCAACTCTTAGGTTCGAGTTGATCAATCTTGGGACTGATTTAAAACCTCAAAATATTAACTTATGTATCTGTCTTTCATTAGACGAAAAAGAAAGTTTTACACTATTGTTGAAAATATACAATAATGTATTCGCATGGAACTATGAATATCTCAATACATACGACACCTCTATTATTCAACATACTATTCCCATGATACCTGATGAAAGACCTATTCAACACAAATTGAGGAAAATCCATCCTAATTTAGAAAGTCAAATTAAATCTCAGTTGAATAAAATGTTGAAAGCCAAAATTATTTTTCCTGTCAAACACTCCCGGTGGGTTTCCAATCTTGTCCCAGTCATAAAAAAGAATGACGATATTCGGATATGTATAGATTTCCACAACCTTAATAAATCTTGCCAAAAGGAAAATTTCCTATTACCCCCTATGGAATAGATTTTTCAAAGAGTAACATGCTCAGAATTAATGTATTTCTTGGATGGATTCTCAGGTTATAATCAAATCTTATTACACCCAAATGACCAACTGAAAACTACGTTCACGACAAAGTAGGGCACTTATGCTTATCAGAAAATGCCATTTACACTGATCAATGTCGGTGCCACTTTCCAAAGAACTATGGATATATCCTTCAATGGTGTAGTAAATAAATCAATAGTGATCTACTTGGATGATATAACAATATACTCCACAAAACCTTGAATGAAAGGAACTGGAGAGGTTGAAAAAACGTGCAGGAGAAAAATGAGCTACCAGGGTTTCGACGGGATGTGAGATTCTTCGTCCATGGATGGAGGTAGAGGAGGGAGCTCTTCTCCCTCCTACAAGGAGGCCGCGGCCAACAACGGCAAGAAAGCCCCAGAAAAAGTCAAAAAAATGGTGGAAGATGAAAGGAGTAACATGGAAAAGGATGAGGAGGAGGTCAAAATAAGGGACAATAGCAACACTAAAAACAAGGAGGAAGAGGTCAAAAAACATGAAACAAAAGAGAAAAAACAAAAGAGGCCTTGTAAACCAAAAGCTGAAATAACTCCTAGAGTGGTTTTAAATGATCCTGCGCTACAAGTTTACAGGGAGCACATGCAAACCTATGCAATCATTTGCAAATTCATGGGACTCTGGCCCACAGAAAAATCTTTAAAGACATGGATCAAGTATCATTAGAAACCCAATGGGAGCATTGATCTACACCTTGGGTCAAAGGGTTTCTTTACAGTGGTGTTCTCAAATATCGAGGATAAAGACAGTGTTTGAAGGAGGGCCCTACTTCTAAACAACAATAGCTCTCTATATGAGGCCATGGAAGTTGAACTTTGTCCCGGAACATGAAACTTTCACATCGGTCCTGGTCTGGGTAAGAATCTATTCCCCACCTCTTGATTATTGGCAACCTAAATCGTTAGCTGCCATAGGCAATAAGTTAGGTAGGTTTATAAAAGCTTCAGAAGCTACTAGAAGAGGAAAATATACCTCCTTTCCAGGATATGAGTGGAGATGGATCTATCAGGGGCTCTTCTAGATGAGGTGATACTGGAATTTTTTGATGAAGAATGGATTCAGTCGGTGGACTATGAGCATATTTCGTTCAGATGTCATAGATGTCATCAACATGGGCATATTATCAGAGACTGCCCTCTTGGTAAAACGGAGAATAATAGCAAAACTAATACAATGAAAGACCCGGATAGCTTTCACAAGGTGGTCCATAAAGGAAAATGTGGAAGAAGAGGGCAAAAGATGTAACAAAATGACGGAAATCAAGGTAGGGAGAACCAGTTCCAAGTTCTGGTAGAGGACGAAGAAAGAACAATAGAAAATCGAGCAAATGAAGGGAGTACATGTGAGAAGGAGAAGGAAGGAAACAGTGAACAAACACAGGAAAATGATAAACAGAAAGGAATAATGATGAGTGATATAGAACTAGAGATGGACCAAGAAATGACCTAGAGTGAAATGGATCTAGAAGAGACTGAACTATAGGAGATTCTAGAAAGAGAAAACCTAGATCTGGAAGGGTTATTAATTCAAGGAACATCTGTTGGGGTTGAATCATTACCCGAGGAAGAGCTCAATAGAATACAGTAGCTGTATTTATGGAAAACTTAGGAAAAGGGTTCGGAGAGGGAAAAAGATAGGAACAGGCTAAGTAGTGAAGGAGTGAAGACGATAAAATCTACTCCAAGATTAGCACCCAGAAACCCAGGAAAAAAGACAGGCAGAAAAAGGCAGAATGAGCTATTAATGGAATGTGGAAAGCTCATGATAGATTCATGTAAGATGAAAGATCTTACCAGCTACTCCTTCACAAATATTTAATGATGAAGTTCATCTCTTGGAATATTAGAGGTCTAGGTAGTAACAAAAAGCAGAGATTACTTAACAATAGAATGAAACAGGCTGCTCCGGATATAATTTTTATCCAAGAAATGAAATGTTCCATTCAAAAGTTAAGACAAATTCATAGTAAGTGGCTCAATAAATATGAATATCCAGAAGCTAAGGCAAAGAATATAGCAGGAGGTATTCCGACATTTTGGAACCCCCAAAGAATTGATTTAATTGACGCTAAAGCGGCAAGGAATTATTTATCAGTAGTGTTTCAGGTTGTTGGGGATAGGAGTACCTATCTAGTCATGAATGTGTATGGCCCTCAAAGAATAGAAGAAAAACTCAATTTCACAGAATTCCTAGTGTATCTTAGGGAAAGACATGTAGGGTTACCCTGGATCATGGGAGGAGATTTTAATATGATAAAATCATTTTCTGAAAAAAAACGTGGAACCAGAGCACTTAGTAAAGACTCCTTAGCTTTTCATATCTTTTCAGATAACATGAAACTAGTAGAGGTTGAAACAAGTAATGGCCTCTTCACGTGGAATAACAAGAGAGGAGGAGAGTCTCAGGTAGCATCCGAACTGGATAGATTCATTATCTCAAAGCATATTAAGCTTTTAGATAAGGAAATAACAGCCAGTGTTCTTCCAGTGGGAGGCTCAGATCACTGGCCAATTCAAATGGAGATCTACGGTATAGGTACCCCCTGGAATAGACCTTTTAGATTTGAGAATATTTGGCTTTCACACCTAGATTTCATTAGTGATATTGAAATATGGTGGGTAGAAGATCTACAGATTCAGGGAACTAGAATGTTCATGCTTCATAAAATATTAAAGCACATGAAAGTAAGGCTCAGAGATTGGAATAAGAAGAATTTTGGCAATATTTTTGTAGAAAAGAAATTGGTGGAAATTAAAATGCAATCACTCAACCAAGCTATGATCTCGGAAGGTTTTAATAAAGAAAAAAAATATCTATTGGAGAAATATCATCAAGATTGTGATAACTAGTGTAAACGAGAAAAAAAAATTTGGAGACAAAAATCTAGATTCCAATGGCTAAAAGAAGGGGAGTGTAACACTAGATTTTTTCACAGATCCACCATGGCGAACAGAGAACACAACATAATATCTTTAACAAAAAAGGAGGACTGACAACTTCTTCAATCCCATGGAGAGAGAGAAGCAATGTTGGTTCAACACTTCCGGGCAATAGCCCAGGAAAATAATCCAGAAAGAGAACATTACATCAGGGATGTAATTAAGCATATACCTAAGCTGGTAACTAGAGAGGACAATTTCAATCTCAACAGACCAGTCACGGAAGAAGAGGTCAGTGAGGTTCTGAAAGACATGCAAAATGGCAAAGCACCAGGCCCAGATGGCTTTAGTGTAGATTTATTTAAATCTTGCTGGAATATTGTAAAAGAGGATATGTTGAATGTTGTGGAAGACTCCAGGATGAACAGAACCATCTTGTGAGCGCTCAACACCTCCTTCATATCCCTGATCCCTAAACAGGAAAATGCATAGACACCAGATAGGTATATACCCCTAGCACTTTGCAATGTGGTATAAAAAAGTATATCCGAGGTAGTGGCCAATAGACTCAAACCTCTGCTTCCTTATCTAATTTTGGGGGAGCAATCAGGTTATGTTAAAGGCAGACAAATTCTGGATAACATTATTCAAGTGCATGAAGTGGTTCACCCATTAACCAGCATGAGGAAAACTGCTATGATCTTGCAACTGGACATACAAAAAGCTTATTACAAAGTGAACTGGACCTATATCAGGAATATGCTAAAGGCTTTTCGTTTTGATCACATCTGGGTAGGATGGATCATGGCCCTGGACACCTCTTCTAGCTTTTCAATATTGGTCAATGGATCTCCCTCTGATATTTTTATTCCTTCCAGAGGGCTGAGGCAGGGGGATATACTTTCTCCCTTTCTCTTCATTCTCATGATGGAAGGTCTTGGCCAGTCTATCAAGCATGCCAGAGTTATGGGAAAAATTCAAGGTCTCACTCTGAAGGAGAATGGTCAGGCTTTGACACATCAACAATTTGTAGATGACACCTTGTTACAAGGTATCCCCACTGTCAAAGGGACTCGGTCGTTCAAAAAGATTCTGAATGACTTTGCCATGGCCTCAGGTATGGAAGTCAACCTCTCCAAATCCAAAATATTTTTCTTTAACACTAATATTGCTATTCAGAGAAATATATCCAGAATTTTAGGCTTTCAAAGGGATTCCCTCCCTTCAAAGTATTTAGGAGTTCCTCTAAAGAGCATTTGGGAACCCTTGATCACCAATATGCAGGAAAAAGTCAGAAAATGGATGAGCAGATCTTTAAATTTGGCTGGCAGACTAGTGCTGACAAAGGCTGTGCTCCAATAAATTCCAACTTTCATGCTTTCAGCACTACCTTCCCCCATAGGAGTCCTATAGCAATTCAGAAACATTCAAAGAGACTTTCTTTGGGGTAGGGAAGAAACTAGGAAAAATGGGCCTTGGTCTCATGGGAAAAGATTTGTAAACCCAAGAATCATGGGGGTCTAGGCTTAGATGACCAGGAGATCCTAAGTAAGGTTCTAGGGGCCAAACTTTGGTGGCGTTGGATTAAAAATCCCAAGGCGCAATGGGAAAGCATATGGAAAGAAAAATATGCCAGCTCCTAGCATCAAACTGACCTCATAAGGATGTCTAGAAACATAAAGGGCTCTGCTATCTGGAACAAAGCCTAGGAGAACAGAGGTTTAGTTCAAAGAAATAGCTTTTGGGAAATCAGAGAATTAGACTAGGCTCTTTTCTGGGGGGACAAATAGCAACAAGAACCATGTTTGTTAGAAGAGGATTTTTAGAACCTGAAGCATGAAACTGGCACCCAATGTTTAAAAAAAGTGAAATATTTTTGGGATAATACCCAAAATAATGGAAAATAGAGGATATGGAAGAAGATAAATTGCAGGAATGACAAAATACTGGAATCAAAGGCAGAGGCTCTTCGAAAAATGTTGGATCAAAGGATGATCTTGGTTTCTGAAGGGAAGGACCAACTCAGATGGGGAAACAACAACGAAGGCATCTTCAATATCAAGGAAACAAAAAGTATTCTCCTTGAGCTGGTTTCCCAGGCTCCAAACCGAACCTGGCTGAGCCTTTGGAAACATCAAGGTTGGATGAAGATCAAACTCTTCATGTTGTTGGTTTAGCACAGGAAAATCTTGACTTGGGACAACATTAGAAAGAGAGGCATGTTAGGACCTTCCATCTACCAGCTCTGTGAAGCCAAAGAGGAAACTATCGAACATATTCTCAATAGATGTAATTACACTTCTAGGCTTTGGGATGCTTTTGCCAACATTTTTCAACAGTCTCACAGGGACAAAGAGAGTATTACAAACACCCTAAACAGATGGAGAAGACACTTTTCAGATAATGAAGTTCTAAACCTCGCTTGGGCTCTCATGCCAAGTTTTATTATTTGGAATATATGGAAAGAAAGGAACAAGAGAATCTTCAAAAATGAAAAGATTCATGCTCTTAGCCTGTTTGATTAGATCTTAAAACAGATCAAGGAAATGGTCAGCTCATTAATCAGGAATCTTCCGAAAATTCCTCCCTCAGGAGCTGACCTACAGACTCTCAGGCTGTTAGGCATGCAGGGGATCTTCCTGCTAGACGAGAGCAGAATAGTAAACAAAAAGGATTCTGAAAAGGAGTATTGGCAACCTCCTTCCAGAGGCTTTTTTAAATTCAATGTCAATGGTGCCTCAAAAGGTAACCCTTGTATCACTGGCTATGGGGGGGTTCTGAGAGATGAAGTAGGTAACATCCTCTACCTATTCCACTATCATTTAGGAAGAGCCACCAATAACATGGCAGAATTAAAGGCGATGGAGCAAGGCCTAGAGTTTTTGAAGCAGGAGAACTGTCACAATGTGATCATTGAAGCTGACTCTGAGTTAGTTATTAACTCGGTAAAAAAATTTATTGAGGATCAGAGCTGGAGAAAGTTTCTTAGCACTGGAAATTAATCTGGGTTTTCTAGTGAATTCCGGGTCACCTTCAGGGGCTTAACTTAGTCAGGTTCGATCATGTGCACAGATAGGCTAACAAACTGGCGGATTTCTTGGCCAACCAAGGTGTTAGCTGCAAGGAAAGAAGAGCTCTGACGGGGTGGCAAGCAATACTAGAAAGCATTTTAAAAACTCGTAGTCATAACCTAGCAGAAAAGGACAAAGACGTGTTTAGGAACAAACCTAAAAAGGATAGGTCTCAATGATCATTTCTCGGCTGGTTTCTCTCATTTGGGTCAAACAAGTAGAAGGCTGGCCCTAGTTGGTAATGGAAAATAGGGTAATCTCTTCTTCTAATTTCCCCAGGGTTTGGCAATTTTTTTTCTTAGTCCAGGGAAAATATTTGGGGATTAACCGTTGGCAACGGAGAAGGAGGTAGCATCATCCAAATTTCCATAGTCGAGCGATAAAACCACCGACCGAGTGGTTTTTAGGCGATCACACTGCTTTCAATCAAAATGTGGTTTTGGAGAATGAGCTCTGTTACAACATGGAGCCTAACACGTGGAGGAGGGTGGGGACCAAAACCACCCTCATTGCGCATTAAAGGTTGGCAGCATCTGGCCGTGTGATTTTCAGCTCAGCCATCCATTCTCGCAAAGCCGATCAACGATCAGGATTTATTTTGTGGTTTTGTGGGGTCGGGAGGTTAAACATCATGTTTCTTCCAAGAGTGATATGCATATCCGTTGTCATATTAAGAGAGGAATTTGGACAACAATGATCAAAGAGGCAAGTTTTAGGATTGTTTTCGTGGGAGGAAAGCTCACGTGTCCAACTTTTCATGTTGCTTATTTTTTGTATGTAACTTATTGAATTTGGGTGGTAGTTTTATAGGGTGGATGTGTCTCTTTCCAGTAGGGCTACTTTCTGTTTTTCCCAAGTCCATAGAGCTTGGTGGACGTTTGTATATAATGTAATTTGCCTGCTTCATTGAAATAGAAGGTCCGTCACTTGCTTTAGCAAAAAAAAGATATAACAATATACTCCTAAAAACGTAGTAATTATCTAAGATATTAAAACAAATCTTTGGACATTGCCAATGGTATGGAATTTATCTGAACCCCAAGAAGTCTTTTTTAGAATTAAGTGAAGGAAAGCTCCTTGGATTCCTTGTGTCCAAAGCAGGAATTCATATTGACCCTCACGAAATTAGAGAAATTTCTTAAATACCTTTACCCCATAACAGAAAATCAATGCAATATTTTGTGGGTCAAATAAATTTTGTCAAAGGATTTCTCCCTGACTTCTCGATAATTGTTTTACCTCTTCAATCTATGATAAAGAAAAAATATTTGTTTAAATGGGGACATTTGGAACATGAAGATTTTAGTTTGATAAAACAAGCAATTATAAACGCCCCATCTTTAGCAACCCCAAATTTTTCCAATCATTTCATTCTATATACTCTCTCTTCCGAGAAATCATATGCTACCACGTTGACACAAGTGAATCAAGATAAAGTTGAAGCCCCAATCTCTTTCTTTAGCTCCAATTTGCAAGGAGCTGAATTAAATTACTCAAATGATGAAAAACAAGATTTTGCTATTTTCAAATCTATAAAACACTTCAGACCTTTTCTCCTCAAAACCCACACTAAATACATAGTACCATTCTCAACAGTGAGAAATATTTTAATACATAGGGACATAGGAGAAAAGAGAGAAAATTGGGTGACAGCACTGCAGGAATATGACATAGAAATTAAACTAGCTAAAATTGTTAAAGGTCAAGGATTTTGTAGAATGTTGGCAGGAGCATTGAATCTATCAGAATTGCAGGATTAAGGTGACGATGTAAAAATCTATGAGGTAAGCCTCAACGACACAGAATCAAGGTATGCTGATATCATATTTTACTTGAAAAATGGATATGCAGCAACCCAATTGGGAATATGAAATTGTCGATGATGTGCTCTTTGGAATAAATTATGACTATGTTTTACTTAGATGTCTTGAAAAATCTGAGGTAGAGAAGGTGTTGCAGGAACTTCATGATAGACTAGCTGGTGGTCACTTTTGAGGTGCTTTCTTGCTTGCTCTAGCTCTCTCTCGGTTGCTTCTTCAAACACCTGAAATAAGTAAACAACAACAAACAACAACTGTGATAATAGACAAATTTTAATTCAAACTACTTAACAAGTAAACAAACATTAAGCCATGATTATGTAAGATGAAAAATCATGTAGGAAATCAATCGATAGTTGCATATATATATTGAATCAAGAACATATTACAACCATTGTCTTGAAGTTTCCCTTCTCCTCTGACAAAACTAGGTTCCCACACACTTTTTCTAGAATTCCTTCATGGCCTCAACAATAATAGTTTTAAGGTTCTTCCATTTAGGCTTCACTCCAAACCAAAATCACACTTCTCCCTCACACAACTAGAGAGCTACAATTATGAATAGATTATTGTTTACTCCAAACGAAAATAGCACTAGCACAACAACATTAACACTAGCTTGTGCTTGGGAAAAAGGGAGGTTTATATAAGATGAATGGATGGGAGATGGATCCTCTTCTCATGGGAGAAGGTCTTATCCCTTGAGGTAGCTCCATCATTATAGGAGAACGGAGCCCAAACTGACATCCTTGACCCCATTTTACGAAACCATTCACCATACTTCCATTACAAAGCTTCTAGAGCTGGAAGCATCGTCTCTTAATTTAAAAAACTTTCCATAACAGGAATGGTGTGACTAGAGCTTTGGTCAGCGCTAGGGAGAGTGTTAATCCCTACATATTGGTGCGAGGAAGACAAGGGCCATTAGCATCGGTCTTGTAAACTAGGAAAAACATAAGTTTGAGGGGAAATTGTACAACAAGGGAATTGATCTGCTCATGAAGAGGGACACAATGGGGGTTTCTTCATGAAGGGAAAGCATGTAGGGTTCATTGTAGAGGTCCTCCAGGATCAAGGAATGAGGAGTATAGGCACAATGACAAAATGTTGTGTAACAAGCTCTAAAACAGACTAAGGAAAAATTTTGGAAGGTGGTTGTAGCCGCTACAACAACACCATAATGGAGTATTTCTTAGGTGCTTGCAAGCACAAGATTACGATAACGTGTTACAGGTTCTCCACGATGGACCAACTGGGGGACACTTCTGTTATAGACATTTTTGTGCCGTACAACCCCAAGCATGAAATGTCCATAAACCAAGGGCTCCTAAGTCCTTAAAAGTGTTGTTCTAACCCCTCAAGGAACAAGGTCAACAGATTACAGCTTCTCCCAGAAGTTCTCCATGAGAAACTGCTCAAAATTGGTCAAAACAGGATCATTGCAGCTGCTCCACTCACTAAGTGCGTTGCATCTCACCCAAATACACTGTGAGGTTGCATTGCATTTCAAAAGTCCCTTCTGTGGGGTGCGATGGGCGAGAAATGACAAATGGCAGTGTCATTCCGCGAGGTGGAGAGGCAATGGAAGCTTCCAGAATCTTCTCCTGTGACACTTGCCTCACTGAATTCGACCAAGGATGAGTAAGAGGCCCTCAGTCTCCAATTGGAAGCAAGAACTATCAGAGAGAAGACACTAATCAAATCACAGGCTGACTCATCCCCCTTACAGATATCTATATATGGATCCCTCATCCCAGAGATCCAGAGGATGGAATTTTGCATATTGTAAGGAATTGTTGTTGGTTTCTAGAGACAAACATCAGATCGTTGGGTGATCTAAGCTTTGTTTGAGGTGAAGAGGGGCTTCTTTGCTGGGAGGTTGATGCCGGGTCGAAACAACTGCTTGTAACTCCTCCTGGATCTTTTCTTGTTTATCAATAAAAGCTATTTGAGTTTTCCTCCATGCTTCTGTATCATTGATGCTTGTTACATCTGTATGGTCAATTTACATCTGATCCTAGATTGTTTATGATTATAGATCCATGTGTTTGTATAGTGCTATCCTTCTGTGATTTTACAGGTACATTGTGAAGCTCGGCGTGCAAGGGAGCAGGTAGCTGAAGACTATCAAAGAAGAGAGGGATCGAATCGAAGGATTAGGGCAAGACAGAGGTTGGTGTTTTTGTTCCTCTCTATCTATAATTCATAAAGGAAAAACGAAAGTAGCTTTTCTCTGTTTGTTTCTAAGGCAGTTGTCACAGCTTAGTGGGATAGAGCAGTTCTATATAGACACTTTTCCCTGTAACAAAATGGCGACTCCACTGGGGAGCTAATTAGTTTGTTTGTTTATCATTCTTTGTTGTCTATTTCATAAACTTACAAGTAGCATTCAAACTGCATTTGCCATAAAAATTCAAAGTAGATAACTGCTACTTCAATCCATCTACTAGATATGTTTATGATTTAAATAACTGATTCACAAACTATCTGATTGCCCTTGTGATAGCTCTTAGATCCTCCTTAGATCTACCCCTGATTCTTGCATTACTGATTACTTTTTTCTCGGCCAAAACCTAAGAACTGAACTGCAAACTGTGACCCAGAACCTGAACAGAGTCTCCTTTCTGGCCTAGCGCAGGTACTATTCAAAGATTCTAAATTTCAGCGCAATTCCCGAGTGGACAACCTACGCTGCATTTCAGATTCTCTGTGTTGCAGGTGCGCTGATCAAACTAGCTCTGTGTAGTTGTGGCTTCTGTGATTCATTCTTTCCAGTTCTATTCCTGAATCTTGCTGCCTGTGATCAGTATATGTCTGTTTGAAAACCCTTTTCCTTGTTGTTATTCTGCCTCGTTTGTACAAAAGAACTGTAGATGTTTTTGTGTGTTTGTTGAGTAATTTACAGTTCTCCTTTGCAAAAGTACCATAGTCGTACTGTCGTCCTTTTATTTGAATCTGTTGCAAGTGTCAATTCAATCGTAGGAAAGAGTTTGATTGCTGTTGATGGTTGATTATCCTGTTACTATTGCTTTTGGTCTGAATTTGTAATTTTCTAGTGTCGAGAACAAGTATTCAGTTCAAAATCGTAAAGTGTTGTGATCATCTACATTTTTTGATTTCGAAAAGAAACTTGTTGATATTTATCGCTTCAAAAGAAATTCAGATTTGTGCATCAAAATTATTTTTAGCATTCATATACTAAGAAATTCAAAAAAAATACATGCATGTGCATTTGCATATAGACAGTCTGTTTGGCTTGATTTAGGAAAGTGCATTTAGAGTGTGCTCTTTGCTCTTTGTGAAAAGATTCTGTCTTTCTTTTCCCTAGTAGCTAGGATTTTCATTGCATAAAAGAGATAAAAAGTTTGTTTATCATCTTAGATTGCATTTTAGGAATTACATCTACATCGCGTGGTGAACCCGAAAGGAAAACTTCATAAACAAGATCAACTTAAAATAAATTCAATGAATCTAACAACGCTTTGGAACTTAACGCACAACATTTAGAAGTCTAGGCTAGAGATGTATTACGACGTCGTAAAGCCTGGTAACTATTGTTCTCACTGATGGTTGGGTGATTCCTCCACTTTGAGACGATAAGTTCCAGTACGGACTTCTGCTCCCACGTACCGTCGATTATATTTTGGGAGACCCCAATAGGCTTAATCCTTTATCCATAGGAAGTTGTGTCTCCCACCCTATCGATCGCAATGCACTGAACACAGCATTCGGGAATATTGACTGTCGTACCATAAAAATTATTCTGTAGTTTTGCGATTGGTTTGGTACTCCCTCTACCTAGATTTCCAGAGCAGTCCCTTTCGTTCCTTTTCAGACTCCTTAACGGAAAAGGTCCATATGAGCACTTGTCACTTCAGGCTCATTAAAAATCGAAGGAGACTAGAGCCATCTTTTGTTTTTTCTCGACTCTTAAAAACTGAAAAAACAAGTTGTGTCAAAGTGTCTAAAATTTATTTTAAACGGAATATTCATTACCCCTTTCCTACATCGATCTTGGGTTAAGAAAATGGAGTCCACCAACCAAGGAATTCCCCTTCGAGGAAATCCTAGTCCCTTCTCCTCTTGGGGAGATGTTGGTGCACCCCATATGGCCACATTGTTGCTTCCAGGACTGACAATTGGTTTTCCTGTATGGCTCTTCTCAACCTCTGTCATTCAGAACACCGCAATTCCTGAACAATCGAATCAGCAGCTAGACGAGTCCAGAGATACCCACTAACCTTCTAGTTCCTCTAATTCTTCCTCTCCTCCTTCCTCTTCACTTGATGGGGCTGGTAAAGCCAAAATTAAAGTACCTAAGGAGAAGAAGGAAAAGAAGAATAAAGAGAATAAGGAGAAGGAGCCAAAAGCGAATGGGGGCAAACGAGTGTCGTCCAACGAAAATCCACACATTGCACCGACCAGACCTAAATCTCCATGTGTCATTTGCAAGGGAGACCACTATCACAGAGATTGTCCTTGCATCCCTAGGATCTTAAGGGACTGGTCTCCTCTTTTGCACAACCTGGTGTCGTCAACCTCTGATGATCATGTTGAAAACACACTGTCAACAAGTGAAATTGAAGCCCCAGGACAAAAAGGAAAATATAGATTTCCTTGTAAACTGTGCGAAGGCGATCACGCCGTCCACCATTGTCCCTTCTTAGACGAAGCTAAAAGAGTTTGGGATGATCGTTCGGTTTCACCATTATGACTTCCTCCTGGATATAAAAACTCTTGCTAAGTCCGTCACTAGTAGAAAATCTGGCTGGCCCGCTCAAGTGGTCAGCCGAAGCATCTATCATTGAAGATAAACCATCTGAATCCATACTAGACGAAAGTCAAAAGGTCGAGGCGGCAGTTGACCCGGTCTTGCCTTCAGAGGTTCCATCTTCAGATGATACAGTCACTGAAGAGAACAAGGATGACATTGTCAAAATTCTTTTCATAAGCACAGACTCCAACGAACATGGGGGCAATTTACCTGTTCCTTTATCGGAGGAAGGAAGTTTTTCATAGTCATACACGGCCGTCTATTCGGTCCCACCTCCAAGCAACCTAGTTGTCTCCTTCGACTGGAATCAACTAAGCAGACCCTGTTTACCAGCTAGTGTACCGTTCCGAATTATTGTTCAAATATATAGAATGGTTATGGATGGTACCATCATAGATGAGGGGCCTTCTATGAGTATCCTTTCCTCAACTGCTTGGAAAGCGCTTGGTTCGCCATCGCTTCTGCCTGAGATGAGAAATCGGGCAGGCTTTGATAAAGGAACCAGTCAACCATTAGGGATCCTTCCTAATGTGCCCATAACATTGAGAGGGAAAACCGTTCACATGAACGTGATGGTAGTTCAAGGACCCCTGGATTACAATCTACTCCTTGGACGAGACTATATTTATTGCATGAGAGCCATTGTCTCATCATTCTTTAGAGTGATGTGTTTTACGCACGAAGGAAGAGTGGTCAAGCTCGTAGACCAGCATTCATTTCCCGAATCACGCATAGAAAATAGTCATATACCATTCCTAAATGGTATTTTCACGCAAGAAATGTCTCAATCCCCATTCCGTCCACCCAATGAGCACAAGTGATTCGGGCGGACATGACTAAAACCCAGGGGGCATGCACCCTGGTATGCTTCGGCAGGAAAACTTCAGGTATAGGGTAGGTTTCCACGAGAGAATATGACTAGTCTGTACCCCCGTCCGTGATTGGAAGAGGGGGTTATTCTAGAACAAGATTCTCTTGTAAAAGTTATGTGAGTGGAGTAGCCTCCTTCACTCACCTTTGTCTATTCGGTAGACATCGCTGAGGAAGTGTTTTGTTTGCGCTGTAAATAAAACAATATTTGGTAACTTGTAAGAGGTAGGCCTCTCTCGGTAGAAAAATTGTTTTAACGGACTAAAGATGGGGTAACCTTGAAACTCTGTTTTATACCTGGGGGCATGCAAGCCTTTTGGAGTGCAAGCGAAGAGCGACTATTTATTTTTTAAATTTTTAGGACCTCTAACCCTTTAAACTTGTAGGATTAGTCGTTTCCTAACTTGCATAAAGAAAGGATGTGGGGAAAATCTCTAAAAGTTGTTGTTTTATATGAGACATTCTTATCACACGACTGGATTAATCGAGCAGTTTTAGCACATAGTTCAAGCTCATTAAAAAATAAACATAAGAGATGAGCAAATGTTTCCCCCCGCGTTTAAGCTCGTTAAAAAATGAACTATTCCCCGATAAATAACCATCGTGAAGGTAGTACTTCAGCCATTAAAGCCTTGGTCGTGTTTGCACCGTCACCTCCACTTTTTCATTGGCCTATCATTCACCTCCATTTGATTGTTTACCCATTTTGAGGAACAACTACGAAGAGTGATTTCACTAGCCATCCTTGTGACACTGCCGTGATTGGAAAATTCCAAACCTCACCTGGAATCAGCTGCTACCCGTTTTATCACTCGTTCCTCAAAAGACGAGTCTCCTTTAAGCTCTTTTCAACTGACTCGTAAAATATGAAAAGATTGACGAGCCATTGGCCTTTCCAGCTCGTTAAAGGGACAGGAAGTGCTATCTCTCCTCTAGATTTTAATCTTTTTGGACCTGAGGGATTATTACACAAAAAGATCGAGCACTTGTTTTGTTCGGCTCGTTAAAAGTATCGAAAATTCATCCCTTCTGTATTGTTTTATACTTTTTTGGACTTAAGGGATTAGATGACGAAAAAGGAATTTTGGAGTTACCTTTACGTTCCTTTTCAGACTCTCTAAAATTGAAAAGGATCGATTTATCTTTGTCGTTAAACTCGTTAAAAATATTAATAGCGACAAACTTGTCTATAGACGAGAAGGAGTTTCACTATCGCTAGACTCGTTAAAACATAGCGATGGGTTTGCCCAAAGGGAAAATTATAGAAAAAGCATATGTTATCCTCCTCAAGCTTGACAAAAATAAAGAGGTACTGGTCAGCAATGACTAGGGAAAATTGGGAAGAAACTCAAAGAAACTTTGTTGGTAACAAGTTGCTCTTGAACATGACACTTCCACTCCGTGTCCGACTCGGGTTGGGTTGTTTCATTCACTGGTCACATCACCATGGTCACGCCATACCATCCACATTTGGGGTTAATGCTATCGATCCATCACATCAGTGTCGCCTATATGTTCAAGAGAAGTCATTTAGAGAATTCACTAGTGTCTCACCCACTACCATACATTATACTCCATTCTTTCATGACCGCCACCCTGAACCTTATATCACCAGATCGTTTTCACCTCCATTAAAATCATTTGCTCCGTTCCATGTCATTGATGTGGGATTCATTAAGGCCCTCCTGTGATGGATCACTTCTTGTCGAAATCAGCTCATTATCCAAGAAGTTGATCTAGGAACACCCCATTCAGTACTTTGAAGCTTGCATGCCTCAATGGCAAGTTTCTCACTTTCGGCGACAAGTTTACATCAATGGCCTTCGACCGAAATATTTTGCGTGGTTTTCAATGCCAAGTCCTTTATTCACACCACGTGAATTGTACTACAGTACCTTGAAGGTCATTATCATTATCGGTGATTCCTCTCGCGCTTGTTAATAGTTTACATGATTGACTGGTAATCAAGCGATGTCTTTCCATGTTCAACTTTAGAACATTTCTCACATGGATCGACTTGTACTTCGAATGAAGATCGGACGAGATTGAAGACCCCAAATCTAGTTTCATCCATCCGGGCTGCGATATATATTCAGGGAAATAAATACATTAAATGTACATCATTTCCGCACAGATAACCATCCACTCAAAAGGATGATGGCTCTATCAGAATCATCAGTCTAAACTTAGACGATTGTCTGTCCTATGTACATGAAAATGAATTTATAAAGCTGAGCATGGGAATACCTGCCTCAGCTAGATCATGAAAATAGTATGAAGATAATGTATTGTATTGTATCTTATTACAAGTCTCCTCTCAGCATTGAAAGAACTTCGGATCCTCATAATAAAGCATTTCACCCGACACCAAAAGGTTAATGGCCTCATACTTTAGGGGGCAACTGTTATAGAAATTTTTTTGCCCTACAACCCCAAGCATGAAATGTCCATAAACCAAGGGCTCCTAAGTCCCTAAACGTGTTGTTATAACCCCTAAAGGAACAAGGTCAACAGATTACAGCTTCTCCCAGAAGTTCTCCATGAGAAACTGCTCAGAATTGGTCAAAACAGGATCATTGCAGCTGCTCCAATAGCTAAGTGCATTGCATCTCACCCAAATACACTATGAGGGTTCATTGCATTTCAAAAGTCCCTTGTGTGGGGTGCGATGGGTGAGAAATGACAAATGGCAGTGTCATTCCGCGAGGTGGAGAGGCAATGGAAGCTTCCAGAATCTTCTCCTATGACACTTGCCTCACTGAATTCGACCAAGGATGAGTAAGAGGCCCTCATTCTCGAAGTGGAAGCAAGAACTACCAGAGAGAAGACACTAATCAAATCACAAGCTGACTCATCCGCCTTACAGATATCTATATATGGATCCCTCGTCCCAGAGATCCAGAGGCTGGAATTTTGCATATTGTAAGGAATTGTTGTTGGTTTCTAGAGACAAACATCAGATTGTTGGGTGACCTAAGCTTTGTTTGAGGTGAAGAGGGGCTTCTTCGCTGGGAGGTTGATGCTGGGTCGGAAGAACTGGTTGTAACTCCTCCTAGATCTTTTATTTTTTATCAATAAAAACTATTTGAGTTTTCCTCCATGCTTCTGTATCATTGATGCTTGTTACATTTGTATGGTCAATTTACATCTGATCCTAGATTGTTTATGATTATAGATCCATGTCTTTGTATAGTGCTATCCTTCTGTGATCTTACAGGTACTTTGTGAAGCTGGGCGTGCAAGAGAGCAGGTTGCTGAAGGCTATCAAAGAAAAAAGGGATCGAATCGAAGGATTAGCGCAAGACAGAGGTTGGTCTTTCTGTTCCTCTCTATCTATAATTGATAAAGGAAAAACGAAAGTAGCTTTTCTCTGTTTGTTTCTAAGGCAGCTGTCACACCTTAGTGGGATAGAGCAGTTCTATATAGACACTTTTCCCTGTAACAACTTCGCGGGTAACACCACTACACATAAGGTCATGTGGATTGGATTCTACTAGCCTACATTATTCAAGGCTATGAATTCCTACACTCACAAGTGTTCAGCCTATCAAAAGCATGCCGGCAGAAATCAGAATTCAGCAACCCCATCGTAGCCTATTGCAATGGAAGAATGATTCCAACAATGTGTCTTGGATATCATTGGGGAAATTTTCCCACATTCGTCAAAGCAACACCACTATATCTTGACTGCTACAGATTACTTCATGTGGTTGACATAGGCAGTTCCATTGAAACAAGTGAATGATGAGGAAGTCATCAACTTCCTACAACAGAATATCTTTTAGAGCTTTGGTGTTCCTACACTTGTTTTTGACAATGCAAAATCATTTTATTCTGTGGTGTTTTCTTCTTCCAGGATTATCGCATCCATGATTGTTTAAATTAACGTTTCGAGCCATCCACTATGGCTCATCATCAGGATAGATCAAAAATATGTGTAAGCTAGATCTCAACAGGATGTATAAGTAGAGAATGGGAATGGGAACGATGGTGGCTGACATGCTTTTAGGTTAGGTTAATTAGTAATTAATAACATGTCGGCCACCATCATTCCCATCCCCACTCTCTACTTATACATCCTATTGAGATCTAGATTACACATCTTTTTGATCTATCCTCATGGTGAGCCACAATGGATGGTTCAAAATGTTGATTTAAACAATCATGGATGCGATAATCCTAGAAGAAGAAAACACTACACAAGAAACTAATTGCAGAAGCCTTAGAAAAATAATCATTTTATTCATTAAATATTTATTAGTTTACATTGAAAATGGTATTGTCTTGAAACATTTTGTTAACTACTATCCACAGGGGAATGGTCTTGTTGAATCCACAAATAAGAATCTCATTTACATCATTAGAAAGATTGTATTCTCTGAGTAGTGAAACTAAAGCTCCACTCTGGTGAATGCTTTATGGGCTGACCATGTCACACCTAAGCCTTCTTTGAATACTTCCCCTTACTTCCTTGTGTATGGAAAGGAAGCCATCCTCCCACTAAAAATTTACTTGCGTACTTTCCACTTGTCCCAAGGATCCTAGGGCTAGTCGTGTCTTTTAGTTTTCCATAGGATGGAAACTTTACACAAGTTGTAGGAAGAAAGGTTAAAACCAAAAGAAATTTTTTCACTCCATCAGAATTGTATCAAGAAATGGTTTGACATAAAGTCTACAGGAAAGACTAGCTTCAATGTGGGTGACTTATTCTTAAAGTGGGACAAATCCCACGAGGAAAAAGGAAAACAAACTAAGTTTCAATCCTTGTGGATTGGTCCTTACACTGTACACGAGAAGCTTTTCCAATACACATACCATCTTCAATCACTTGAGGGAAAGACTAACTCTCTTCCTATCAATGGCCAAGACTTAAAATTTTATTTTCAATGAGATCTCGGGTCACGCCCCACACTATGTACATAGTCTTTTGATTGTTTACTGTATTCTTTTCCTTTATTTTTCTGTTGTTTTCTTATGTAAATAAGTGTTGTGCCTTAGTACGTTCTGGCTTCCAAGTGTTTGTGTGGTTGAAGTTCAAAGAGTCTTATGACACTACATCCCTTGGCTAGTCCTGTGTCTATCTTCTTTGTATTTGGTTATAACTTTTTGCCGATGGAGTCCTGAAGAAAAATAATATCCATCTGTAAGGAGAGTTTTGGTCCAAAAATAAACTTGTGCCCAGTTTGGGAACCTCATGCCTATACTCAGTTTTCTACTTCAGTGTTTTCAAGCTTATCCAATGACTAGAAACGGAGAAGGGGAAAATGTAAATGAGAAAATTAAAATCAGAGGTATTTATATACTTATCAGAAGGAACAAACTCTTCTTCTCTCAATAAGTAGGGATCCCTCTTCTGCCGCAAAAATAAATAAGTTCCTATGCATAGTTATCTTTAAAATAAAGAAGGTGAAAGAAGAGAAAGGTTTCCTGCATAGAGATGTGAAGTAGGAAACTCCACCAGGGTACTATCCAAGCTCGCTGGCAGTGGATCAATGTTTGAGTTCCTTCGTGACTCCTTTGGGTTATTGTTTAGGTCAGCTGGCAGTGGAGCAACACCAAAGATGAAAACTATGCTCTGAAAATCATTAGCTCGCAAGCTAAACTATACTTTCCAATTCGAAACATTATGATCTGGCTGAATATTTTGTTGTCTTCAACTAATAAGGTATCAAGAGATCCATGACTATCATGGGGTAAGTGGAGAAACAAAAGTAATTTTCACAGTGAATTAATACTTCTCGAAGGACTAAGGTTCTGCACTAGAAATCAACCAAGACAGAGAAGCTAGTATTCAACCATTGTGTCACCAAGTGCTGTAGTGACTACAACACCCTCCAAAATTTTGGCTTGCACTAAAATTTCAGACCCTTCCTTGGTATTTCAGTTTATTGTTGCAAGCACTCGAGCTCATTTCATGAGCTCTCTTAGAGTCTTTTCACCCATTTCACTTGTTTGGACAACATTCATCTGTCGGCATGCTCGATTGTTTTATAATGCTTGCGGTCCTTTTCTGGTGATTTTGAAGATTTTTCTATGTGTTTTTAAGTTTTCCTATCTATGTAAACATTGGTCGCACTCATACACAAAGCTTTAAGCACTTTCGCCCAAGTGTCATCATGGTCGTCCTAGGGGCTATCTCAAGCGTAACACTTGTTGTTGTTTGTTCTAGATAGTCTCATAGAGGGCAACGCTTTGTCTTGTTATTTTTATGGCTTGTGTTTTCATGTCATCAAATATGCTAAGTGTGTGTTCACAACTTCAAGTTTCTCACAAGTTTACTTACCTCCCGCATTTAGCCATTTCTCCGAAAATCCTCCCTACCAAAAAACTCTCATTCACTGGACCCTAACTAAACTATGTACTATGTAGTCTTAAGCCTCTATGACGTAACCGTGATGCCTGAAACTACACAGTGGGCACTCACTATCCTTCTGGACAGTTTCACTGTGCAATTCCAGATTTGAGCAGAATGTCATCCTCCCCACAATTACGTAGTATCTTCTTTAAGCATGACCTGAACTGCGCATTATGAAATATTAGTCATCAAGCTTCCTCCCCTCATACGGGAACTCCACAATGTATAGAGACACAAGCCTTCCTTTCCTCCCAAAACTATGTAGAACTGTCTCCTAGTTTCCTCCCTCTACCAGGACTCACTGATCCCAAAAAATGCACAGATCTATCATCCTAGGTCCCTCTGCTGCCCAGTCCTACCTTGTCTCTGAATAGTGTGCATGCATCCCTCCCAGTGTCCCACCTTGTAGAAACCATCCTCCATAATGCCAACAATGCATTATATGCTCCCCCTGAACCTGTACCATCAATCAGAAAGGTTCAACAATAAGATGATGCATCAACAACCCCCAGCTTTTGCCTGAGGTATTCAAAAGTGTCCCTGGGCAATGGTTTGGTGAGAATATCAGCAACTTGTTCCTTAGAAGGAACATACTCCAACTTGACCTTCTGTTCAAGTACTTGTTCCCGGAGAAAATGGTACTTGATTGGTATGTGCTTGGTTTTTGAATGCATAACCGGATTCTTTGAGACGCTGATTGCACTTGTGTTATCACATAAGATGGGGATAGGTGGTGTACAAGTGATTTGAAAATCCTGCAAAGTCTACATCATCCAAAGGAGTTGAGTGCAACAAGATGCAGCAGCAACATATTCTGCTTCAGCTGTAGACAAGGCAATCGAACTCTGTTTCTTGCTGAACCAAGATACCAGTCTGGAACCCATAAAGAACGCACCACCACTTGTGCTTTTCCTGTCATCCACGCTTCCGGCCCAATCTGCATCTGTATAAGCATGAAGTGTAAGATCTGTATCTCTAGGATACCATAAGCCATAATTTTGAGTCCCTTGAAGATATTTGAAAATTCTCTTCACTGCCTGAAGATGAGTCTCCTTCGGATTTGCCTAAAATCTTCCAACTATTCCAACTGCATGCATGATGTCCGGTCGGGTACCTGTCAAATAAAGTAGACTTCCAATCATAGATCTGTAGGTTGGTTGATGTACTGCTACAGATTCATCATTTGCACTGAGGCTACATCCTGTGACCATGGGTGTACATACTGGTTTTGCATCTTCCATACCATATTTCTTCAAAATCTGTTTGAGATACTTGGTTTGAGATAAAAAGATTCCTCCTTCTTTTTGTTGGATTTGCAAACCAAGGAAATATGTCAGTTGTCCTAGCAAAGACATTTCAAATTCTTTCTGCATGACCGAGGCAAAGCTTTGACTCATCGCTTCTTCATTGCTCCCAAAAATAATGTCATCTACATACACAACAAGTATTAGCAATTTGTCATTTTCAACTTTTATATAAAGATTGCTATCTGCTGATCCTTTTGAAAAACCTTGTTGATGAAGATATTTGTCCAAACGATAGTACCAAGCCCTTGGAGCTTGTTTGAGACCATAGAGAGCCTTTTTTAATCTGCATACAAGATTTGGATCATTTCCAAGAATGAACCCATCTGGCTGTTCAATGTACACTTCTTCTTCCAACTCTCCATTCAGAAAGGCTGATTTCACGTCCATTTGAAATACTTTGAAGTTTTGAAAACTTGAGAGAGCAAGGAACATTCGGATGGCCTCAAGTCTTGCAACAGGAGCAAAGGTTTCTTCAAAGTCTATTCCTTCTTGCTGCGCATACCCTTTACAAACAAGTCTGGCCTTGTTTCTAATTACTTCTCCATTTTCATTCAATTTGTTTTTGAAGACCCATTTTGTTCCGATAACATTCTTATCCTTTGGTCTAGGAACCAGCTCCCAAGTGTTGTTCTTTTCGATTTGCTCAAGTTCTTCATCCATTGCTTTCACCCAACATTCATCTTTGCATGCCTCTTTCACACTTTGTGGTTCAGTAGAGGAGAGTAATGCCAAATAGCTTGAAGCTTCTACAACTGTTCTTCTTGTTTGTACACCTGCTTCTTTCTACCCCATAATCTGAGATTCTGGATGATTCTTCTGAACATATCTGGATGGAGTCTTTTCTTCTATTCTTGTCTACTCCTCTGGTTCTTTTTGAGGTTCTTCTTGGGATTCTTCTTCTTCATCATTCTGTCTTTGAGGGTAGCCTTCATCTTCTTCGATGTCTTCATGATGTACTTGCTAGGAATGTATCCCTTCTCATCAACCACTACATCAATGCTGTCAACAATTCTGCCAAGTCTTTTATTGTAGCATTTGTATGCTTTGCTATGTGGAGAGTAGCCAAGAAGAATGCCTTCATCTGCTCTAGGTTCAAGTTTGCCAAGCTGCTCATCAGTATTCTTGATATAGCATTTGCTCCCAAAGATTTTGAAGTGCTTTACCGAAGGATTATTACCACTCCAGAGCTCATGAGGAGTTTGAGTGCTGTTCACCCGAACATTTGTTTTGTTGAGAATAACAACTGCAGCATGTGCAGCTTCACCCCAGAAAGTTGCGGGAGTTCCTGATTCATCAAGCATAGAACGAGCCATTTGTTGGACTGTTCTATTCATTCTTTCCACAACTCCATTTTGCTGAGGAGTTCTAGCTATAGAGAATTCTCTTCTTATCCCATGTTCTTCACAGAAATCGAAAAATTCATTTGAGGTAAACTCCCCACCTCTGTCGGATCTGAGGCACTTAATTTTGTGACCTGATTCATTTTCAACCAAGGCTTTGAAGGATTTGAATTTTTCGAATGCTTCATCTTTGTGCTTCATAAGTCCTAGCCAGACAAACCTGGAGAAATCGTCAATGAATAATATCAAGTATTCTTCTCCTCTAGGTGTTCTTTTCCTGAATGGACCACATGTATCTGTATGAACTAGCTCAAGAGGCATGCTAGCTGATCCTTCCTTCTCTGGAAAGTTAGTTCTGGTTTGTTTTCCAAACTGACATGATTTGCATATGGTGTTGTCAGGAATTTTGATATCTGGAAGATCACGAACTGCCTAATATTTGCATGCTTTCCTTATTTGTGAAAAGCTTAGATGTCCCAACCTCCGATGCCATAACCAGTGCTCATCATCCTTGCTAAGATAGCATTGTTGTTGTCCTTCTTCAAATATGTACAGATTATTTGGAGTTCTTTTGCCTTTGATCACTGTTTTACCTGTATCAAGATCACGAACAAGACATCCATTTGATCTGAATATAACCTCGGTTCTTTGATCACACATCTGGCTGACACTTAGAAGATTATGCTTCAATCCATCAACATACAAAACATTTCCAGCCTTGACCTTTTCTTTTAACTGAGCAATGCCTTTTCCTTTTATAGTTGCAGGAGTATCATTTCCAAAAGAGACTTTCTTTCCCTTTTCTAGAGTAGAATAAGACTCAAGTTTTTCTTTATCACCTGTCATATGCTTCAAACATCCACTGTCAATGTACCATAGATTTTCCTGTCCCTCTGCATAAAATGCTATCCCACATCTTTCTGTTTGAGGTTCCTTTATTCTCCATGTTTTGGTGCTTGAGGCTTGTTCCTTTTTCTGCTGAAACCTGCTCCTGCATTCAGAGTCTTTATGACCAAAGTTATTGCAAATAGAACATTCAACTTCATTTTCAAGAACCGAAAAGTTGTTATAGGTCCTTTTTGTAATCCCCGTCATACTTCTTTGTTTTTGAGCTTCCCTAGTCATGATCGTTTTATATGCAACACATTGAGCTGCTTTGTGACCAAAGTTATGGCAAGAAAAGCATTGTCCATTGAAGAAACTTCTGCGGTTATCGAATCTACCAGCCAATTGATTGTAATTTCTATTGTCATCTATTCTTGAACCAAATTGAGAAGATTTTACCTGTGGCTGGTTGTAGCTTTTGTTCACCCTTAAGATGGATTTCCCCTGATAGTTTCTGTTTGTAATTTGTCCCTGCTTTACCTGATGATCTTCATTGTGCTTTTGCTCATTTCTTCTTGCTGCATCAAGATAACTTTTTGAAGTGGATGCTTGAGAAGTTTCTCCATTATAGCCCAGACCTGTCTTGTTTAGTGGAGACCGCTGCACACTGATAATCTCATCCAAAGTTTCAGATCCTTTGACAAACTTGAGATTAATAGCTTTTGTTTTCTCAATCTCTTTTCTAAGACCAACAATTTCACCTTCTAATTTTTCAAGATGTTTTTCCTTTTCATCAATTTGAAATTGTAGAGTATCAATGATCATGTTCTTTTCTTCTATACATCTCTTGAGTCTAGTAATTTCATCATAAAGGTTATCCACATCTACAGCATCCATATAATCATCATCTTCAAATGCCATTAACAACTTATATTCATTACCTTGTTCATCTTCATCACTGTTTGATAGCCCATCACTATCTTCATGAGTGTAGTAGCTTTTCTTATTTGCATTCTGTTTCTTGTTCCATCTAGCAGGTTCTTTTCCTTTATCCTTGTAAGGACATTTTGCAGCATAATGACCTACTCTTCCACAAGCAAAGCATTTAAAAGGTAACTTACCTCTGAACCTTCCAGAACCCCTTTGAAGATTTCTGACAAAATTTGATTCTTCTTCCTCTTCTTCTGGGACACGGCTTGCTTCATAATAATCTCCTTTTCCTAATGCCTTGAAAGCAACTTCTCTTCTATCTGATAGACCTCCCTTTCTCATTTCATAAGCAGTTAGAATTCCATGTAGCTGAGACATAGTAAGAATTCGTAGATTTTCCTTTTCTTCTATTGCAGATACTTTAGATTCAAACTTGGGGGACAATGATCTTAGAACCTTTTCAACCACAATAGCCTCTTTAATTTCCTCACCCAAATTTTTCATACAGTTAACAACCTCATCTACCCGAAGAAAATAGTTAGCCACACTTTCATCATTATACATTTTGAGAGTCTCATACTGAATTCTGAGAGTTTGAAGTTTAGCACGCTTTACCTGTTCATCTCCTTCATAGCTCGTGACAATTTTGTCCCATATCTCTTTTGCGGATTTATAGTGCATTACCTTCATGAATTCTGATTGAGATATACATCCTAATAGAGTACTGACTGCTTTCGCATTTGTTTCATACTTCTTTTTCTCGGTTGCATCTGTAGGAGTAGCTGAAAGAAAATCGTAGCCTGTTTCTACGATGTCCCAAACTTCTGTACCAAGAGATTGAAGATAGGCAGTAACTCTTACCTTCCAATAATTGAAGTTTGTCCCATCAAAAACCGGTGGCCTGATTGATGCTTCTCTTTCGCAGTTGCTCATGATGAACGATCTACCTTCAAGCGATCAAGCTTCTCTGAAGGACCTGCTCTGATACCAATTATTGGAAATAATACTGAGAGGGGGGGTGAATCAGTATTATATAATTCTTTTAATAAATATTCTTTATTTGTTCTTTGAATTATTTTTGCATGTCATTACCATAAAATAATGAGCATGAACAAAAGAAAACAGATAGTCACACCAAAGAACACAAGATGTAAGGTGGAAACCCAATGTGGGTGAAAACCACCTGCTGCAATATGTCTCTATCTTCTTTCAAATTAGAAACTCCTTTTACAATGGTTTTGTACTGGTGCAGTCCTTTACCAGTACGCAGGCTGCAACCTGCAGAGAGCTACAACTCTCTCTCGTTTTCCAGTCTCTCCTGGAAGGGAGCTACAACCCCCTACTTCTTTTCATACAAGGACCACTTTTCATAAATTTTCAAACTGGATCCATAAGCATAAATTGATCATCAAGTGTAAGACAATCACCCAATCAACTGTAGTAACCAGATCAACAATAATAGGACCAAACCTAGAACACAACAATGATAAACAAAGATTTTAAGAGAAGTAAGCACCCTGCTCAACTGCTAGCCTGAGTCCCAGACTCACCCTGCTCAACTGCTAGCCTGAGTCCCGGACTCACCTTGCTCAACTGCTAGCCTGAGTCCCGGACTCACCCTGCTCAACTGCTAGCCTGAGTCCCGGACGCACCCTGCTCAACTGCTCGCCTGAGTCTCGGACGCACCCTGCTCAACTGCTCGTCCTGCTCAACTGCTGCACCTGCGTCCCTCCGAGTATAGATGATTTAAAGACTTTAGAAGTAACCCAGACAATCAAATCTACAGATCTGAACATGCGCCAAGAGATCTCGGTCCATCAATAGATTCGCCTTGTTTAGATCTAGACCAGATCAAGCCCTCATAAGATATTCAACCCAAAACATGCTCAAGCCAAATGATCTCCTTTGCTTTATATAGGCAAGCTCCTCCTAAAATCATGGAACAATACCACGAGCCGACACCATAATAACCCAAAACCGTCGGCTAAATACCAAGAGTAAAACATAAGAAACCCCCACGTGAGCTTTTCGCTGCCTTGAAATGTGTGCACTGGGTGGACGCACCTCCTGAACGGCTGGCCTGCGTCTCTGGACGCGGTCCCTGCATGGTGTACCTGCGGGTACACACCTTCTAAACTGATTTCCTGCGTCCTTCTTAATTTTTCAATAAATGGAGAGCCTTGTCATGGGAGTTGCCATCAAGTACAACATCTGTAACATATAGCCATACCAAAAACATAATGCCAACAGATCTCAACTTCAAAATCCTACCTCCTAGTGGCCTCTACGTAATTTTTCCCGATAGTGAGGACTATGCTCAAGAGTTCCTTAGCCAAGCCTTAGATGTGCCCTGGATAATATCAGTTACCAGTCTCCTTCCCTATCACCTAGAATTGGGCAATGCGCAGTTACTAGGGTCTCTATCCTAGCCCAGTCCATCGATAATAATGCATCGTCTTACAATAGGAGGTTTTTGGATTTGATGTTGTCCCATCATGAGTGAATTGCAGGAACAGATACACTATTGGATCACGATGAGACAATGGAGGAAACATGCTAGAAGACTCAGTTATAGTTGGATGGAAAAATAAGCTTATCAAGAACAAGCGAGGAGAACACATGCATGTAACCACCTCAAGAGACCAAATATCATTCAATACCCGACATCATCAAGCTATGTGGAGGACAAGAGAGAGCCCATCCAAGAACACATATATCACCCATAAGCAACAGTGACTTGAAATTTCCACCTCAGCAAGCAATTCCATGTGAGAAGTGTCATGTTAGTCTAAAAGTCATAGGAAGTTGAACAACCATGAGGGAAGTCCAAGAGTCACAAGGGTGAAGCATCACCCTTAGTTATATATAACCCTCTCATTATATGAGCAAGGACTTTTCACCATGGCTCCTCCTACGAAGCATAGAGAGATTCAGTCGGTTCATTGAGGAGCAAGGAGTGGATCCAATGCCCCACTACTGGGGCTAGTGGTGTATGTTGTAAATATGTGTCTTGGAATTTTTTCTTAATACAAAAGCCTATTCAGGCCAACACATTTCCATGAATGACTTGTAGATGTTTGTAAGACTATTATTTGAGCATTTTTAATTCATGTTTGCTTCACATTTACTAATATAGTTCAACTATTTTAGTTGTTTTAGTGCTTACCTTGTTGGGAATTTGTTGTATTGGTTATCATTATTGTCTCATTATTGTGCACTACTTCGGAGGATACTAGACAAAACATCCTCACTTATTGGTTATAATGACCGCCAAATCCATTGTGGGCTACTTTTTTGGATGGTGGATGGGTCATCCCCTTTACATTAGTTTTAACGACTACTGCATCCATTGCCAACTATTCTGCTGGATGCTAAACAAACCTTTCTCGGTTTGCATGTGTCTCTTCCTAGGTGGTACTATTAACTCTCACTTAGAGGCTCACTTTTTCCTGCTTTTGTAGTAATAGAACCTAGACATAGTTACTAGCATAAAACTCTCATGTGATGAACAACAAGAGTCGATGAAAATCTCTAAGAAAATGGAAATTGAGTCATCATATCGGATGGGGCTCCTACACCAAATGGTGTGAGGTCTAATTGGGACCTTATACCCAGGAGATCCCTTGAATGTTGGTAGATCCAACACCATCAACAAAACCCTATGCAGATTGCAAATGGACTTGACATCTAGCAATAAAGTGTTGCACATAAGTGAACATTCAAATAAATAGATACAGAAAAAAAGAAGGAGAAAACAAACCACACCTAAATGTATTAGTATGTACAAGAAACATGTAGCTCTAATAATTACACATAGTACTTATGCTCATAGAGCCCATGACAAGTCATTGATAAAGGGTTTCTATCATGAGCCACTAACTTGTACACTACTTTTTTGAGAATATGCTTACAAACATAGGGATATTCTAGAGGGGCTCTAGCTTTCTTGGGCCTAACTTGTCATGATATTGATCATAGACTAGAACTAGATCCCCTTCTACAAAAACATGAGGTCAAAAAAGCTTATTATGTTGGAATTTCACATGGTTCTTAATGGTCTCATTCATTTTTATGGTGCATCGAAGATGTTCATTAAGATGGGAAATAAGGAGACATTGTTCTTTGGTACATTTGTGAGGTAGTACTTCAATGACTACTTTAAAAGATGGAATATCAAATTCAATGGGTAATACAACCACCACAGCATAAACCAACTAGAAAGGAATGTATCTTGTGTCAAATTTCACTAAGGTTCTATAGGCCCATAATTAAAAAAAAATTATGATGCCTATTTAACTTATGACTCCCTACCGCCCTCTGGTGCATGGTTTATGGCCACTACTTGTGCTTTAGCCCGGGGATAACAAATGGTTTATTGTTATTTGTGAAACACCAACTTGTTAGTTAGTTCCATCATCATATGATTGTGAAAATGAGAATTGTGATCAATTACAATCATATTTGGTACCCCAAACCTAGTGATAATGTCCTTGAACATCAATAGTGCACAATGGTGCCATATTTAGATAAGATAGGCATGACCTTATCCCACTTAGTAAATTTGTCAGTTGCCATGATGATGTGGCGACATTCAGTGGCCAAGGTTGGCTTACACAACATGAAACACATGTGCCATATTGCAAAGGGTATAAAAATAACCCTAGGATGAAGTGAAGTGGGGTAAGCACACATCCTTTTAGTGAATAATTGACAAGGATGACACTTTTGAACTAATATGATACAATGTTTAAATATCAAGGGCCAAATGTACCTGATGTGAAAAGTTTTCTAGGTAGTGAAAAACCCGAATAAATGATCAGCACATGCTCTAACATGGAAATAATTTAAGAATTTTTTGGCCTCCTTAAGAGTGAGACATCGACATAACACCAAATAAACGCAGTGGTGATAAAATTTATCAATAGAAAATAACATAATTCTTAGGTTGATGGCATATACACTAACATTCATCATTAGACAACTCATACCAAAAAAGTGAATTTGGATATATAGTAAGACATTCCCATACCATAGATCTAACAAGCTAATAATAAATAAGGATTCATGAGATAACGAGTCCTCAATTATAGGTTCTTCATAAAATTGGGGTAAATTCGACATTAAATCAAAAAATGCCAATAATTTCTTGGAGTTGGCAACAACAATTTCCATATTAAACTCTTGAAGAATAACAATCCACTTCCAATATTTTCCCCAATGACTTGTTGATGGCGAATATGTTTCATGGGGTTAGATTCAGAGATAATTGTGGTACTGTTCAATATTATATAGTTTTGTAACCATTAGATAACATAGAAAACCACCGAATCCAACCTTTTGATGTGATAATAACAAATTTTGCAACCCATAAGGCCTTTTCTCATATAATAAATGATGTGTTCATTATGCATCTCATAATGGTTGATTGAAAGGCCATGAGATAGAGAAAAATGTCCCAATTAAAATTAGGAGGGCTCAACAATAAGGAAATAAATATAAATTTTTTCATACGATCAAAATATATCTGAGCTTGGTCATTTCATAAGAAATGCCTTTCTTAAGTAGATGCATAAAACCTTGTGTGATCTTGACATAGTCGGAAATAAACCTATGAAACCAGTTAGCCTTCCCTTGCAACACCTGAAGCTTCCAAAGAGTACACAGAGAAGGAAAATTAATGATAGCCTCAACCTTTGAAGGATCAAATCTGATCCGCTCCTTGTATATGATGAAGCCTAGTAACAACCTAGACACCATGCAACATACACACCTTTGTCGGTTCAAATGAATCTTATAATACTGACATTGTAAAGAGACTTCCCTAAGATGGAAATATTGATCCTAATATTAAAGGTACTAAGCATTAATATCATCCATATAGACCTCAACAATGCATTTAATGTCATGAAAAGCATATGATATGGCCCGCTAGGAAGTGGAACCATCATTTTTAATACCGAAAGGAAACTTCCAATAAGTAAATGTTCCCAATGGAAGGTGGTTTTGTGTTAATATTCTAGTTTTATTTGTATTTGATTATAGCAAAAAAAAACCATCCATAAAACAAATTACAACATTCCTGATACAAGCATCAATATTTTGATCAATAATAAGTGTAAGATAATTTTCCTTTAGACATGCCAAATTTAGGTCCCTATAATCAACAAAAATAATAATCAATCCTTTAGAAACCCATTTTGTCAAGGGTACTAGAATATAATCTAATAATTTTTCGAGCTCTAATTTGATAGCAACTACTTTGTGAGGGTTCATTGTCCTAAGACTTTTCTTAAATAGCTTAGCTCCATCATACATCGTAATTTCATGTTTCACAATTTGAGGGTCAATCATAGGAATTTATTCATAAGATCAAGAAAAACATTAAAGAAATCTTTGAAACACATGGTGTATATCTAAATTTCTCTGGAAGTACAATCCACACAATTCATGATATTTTCCATGACACCTAGTCATATAAATGATGATGGATATAGTCTTTGACATGTTCACCAAGGTCACCTCTGATAAAAAGTCATGAAACATGATGGGGGATTTGGATGACTCAGCAAGGTGAAAGGAAGCCATGATTTTCGGTGAGTCATCCAACTTGTTTACCCTAAGAAGGAAATATGAGCAATGATGCATTTCTCCCTAAGGATGATTAGAAATTGACATGACCTCCATGATTTCTTCATCTATAGGAAGATCATCATCAACTAATTCATGAAAAAGTGGGTTGTCAATAACCCAAATGGGAAAAGGATAATCATCGAGTTCCTCACCATAGGTTTCACCCAACCGAGAAATATTAGATGTCGACAATCATTTGGTAAGTAATTTCAACTATACTTAGAGTGATATTCTCACATAAGGATAGGTGTAGATCCTTTCAGAATATGTTTTCCTCCCATGCCCGGAGGAAAAGGTGGATTGGTTTGTTCATTTGTTGAGGTTGGGTGGGGAACAAATGTGTCAAAATAGGCATCTATTGGGTGGTAGTTGGTTGCATAAATAGGCAACAAATATTGTCCATCCTTAGGCACTTGTTAATTAAATGACCCCCATGATAAATCTTGTAAGGGAAATTGACCTTTTTGTAATGCTCATTTGTGCCTCCACCTTCATTACGTTAGGTTTTATTGATTCCCTTGAGTAGGTTTAGAAGTGTTTTTTTTGCTTATTTTTCTTCTTATTCTCACTAGGATATTTAGGAGCCTCGAACTACATGGACTACATCATGTGAATCTCAGTGGTTTGGTTAGGATATATGTGTTCTTGAGAGCTAGGAGAATTTCTAGGGCCTTGTGATGTAATGATTAATTTCCCCAATTAAACAATTAACTGGACCATAACATCAAATAAGAAATACAAAACACCCCAGAAGAACATGGTCCCCATTTTGGTCCTTGTGAATCAGTTGAAGGAAAATGAGTGTTAGGTATAATTTAATATAAATTTCTTGACTAAGAAATATATCAAGTCAATATGTTAGGAACATTAAATATCCTTCTCATTAGTAGATTCCTAGGCCATAGTGACATCTTTGGCAGTAGGTGGCAACCAGGATCAAGTATGCTAATATTTAAGTAACTGGTCAAGAATCTTGGTGTTAATAAACTTATTTCTATGTCTCCACTCAAGGATATGATGAGAGATATGGGTAGAGTTTTCCTGCTTGAAAATAGATCGGAGATCAATTCCAACCTCTTGTTGCAAAGGTAACTAAAAGTGGTTCGAGAAAGCTTGTTCCAAGGAAGCGTAGTCACTATTGGATTCATTTTCCAACTCAATTACAATTTCATGCCATATATGATTAGGGTTATTTGGAATAGGTACAACCTCCAATAACCAAGCACCAAGGACTTAGAATAAAACTATAAATTATAGGTGATTATATTCATGGTTGAGTTCTCTATCAACTTTCCTTATAACTTAGGAATATCGAAAGGATTTTATAAGCATTGGAGACCATTTAGTATCATAGCATATGGGATAATTAGTTAACTTGACTAAATAAAACAAGTAAAGAGATGATATAAATGGAATCTGGATTTCATTAGTTGGTTCTGAAGGCAAAGAAGGATCTTGAGACAAACCTTGCAATCCCCCCATAGAAAAGTTTCTAGAAGATGAAGATTGGCTAAAGGGGTGGCTAGATCTAAAGTATTAAGGCCCATGATGGTCCATAATGCTGAAAGTATTATTTTTCTCAGAGACAATAAAGATCCCTAAAGCATGACTACTAATGGGATTATACGTAGCACTAGAAGGAAGATCTCGTAGTGCATAAGCGCCATTGTAAGCATGAAAACTCATGGGCATAGTGGTACTAGTGGGAATCATGCCCTTAGGTACATTAGACCCTAAAAGGAGTGAAAATCTATAGATAATGTTGTTCTTCCAAACATGGAACTACCCTAAGGAATAAGGATTCACCAAAAAATAGTATTGTGGATAGATTGGCTAGGGAAAAATGCAGATCCCCCCAATAAATTCCTTGAAAATTACAAACCCATGCTAGAGATTGTGACCATAGGTATAACTGAAGTTAATGGAAACCACAAAACTCCTATAGGATGACTTTGTCTTTCCCCCATTCTATAAATGAAGCTTGATGGAGATAGGAACATAGATAAACTTCAAAAACTTGGCGAGGTTGCAATAGAAATCAATGGGATGCCACAAATCAAGGATAGTTGTGTTGTCAAAATTATAGGAGTGGGTCTTATTGCACTTATTAGTTCTATAATGTACATCACATATGAAACTCTTGATGTGAATGGTGATGGGGGATCCATTTCCCCCATGGTATAAGGACCACTCTCACCATACATTTGATAGGAGAACTAGGAAAAAGGTTGTGTGAAATAAGATGTGAGTTGTACACGTACGGGGTTAAGAGGGTTAGTTAAAGGTGGGTTGAGATGTGATGATAGACCTTTTTCCTTAAATAGTGACTCGAAGTTCCCCCTCAAAACCAAGGTTATCCCTCCCAACTTGGGCTTGATCTATGCCCTCCAATAAAGGAGCTATCCTATGTCTTCATGGTGGTGACCTTCCTCTTTAGGAGAAAGGCTTAGTAATTTTTGAGAAAGATAGATAGTTTGGTCAACCAAAATGAATATTTTTGTATTTTATTAGTTAATTTTAGACACTCATATGGCCAACTAGACTCAGACCCAATAAGACTATAAAGTCCTTAATAGATACACTAGGAAAATTAACTAAAAAGGTACCTCATAAAATCCAATATGCTTGAGATAATCTAAACCACCACGTACCTTGGTCTAATAAAGGAATAGAGAGGCAGTTATCCCAACCTCCTTATATTATCCTTGACCAATGAAAATGACCTTGATAGAGCTAAGAATCACCCTACTAGAGAACTAATATTCTAATTGAAATCTACCTTAGGAATCGTGGGAACTTCACACCCGTAATCACATAGGTAAGATCCCTAGAAGGCCACTATGGTCACCACCTTACAATAAAAAGACCAATGGAACACATGTGTGTTAGAAACCAAGATACTAATTGTTGGGGGGGGGGGGGGGGGGGGGTGAATCAGTAGTGTGAGAATTTTAAATCATTCTTTCAAAAGTAATAGGACACCAATGAAAGCTTTAGAAACCATTCTATAAGCATCACTAGAATAAAAATAAGAAAGTGTTGTAGTGGCTACAACCACCCTCCAAAATTTTTCCTTAGCTTTATTTTGGAGCGTGCCTTCCAACTTTTCACAACATCTTGTCTTTCTTCATCAAGTTCACAAGCTTCAGTGTTTTGCTTGCACAAAGGCGACCTACCACTCACAGCTTGATTCATTCCCCTCATAGGTTGATCACCCGGACTTGGCCCAGCTGCAAGTTGAGCAGTTTCCCCAAGAAATTGCGCAATTCTAGAGGCCAAATAGCCTTCCCTCTAGAAATTTCACAATCCTGACATGAAGCCTGCTGGGTTCCAGAATTGGGAAATTATGGTAGTTAACACTCACAGTGAAAATTGCACAATTTTCCCCAGCAGGGCTGCTCAGCCCAAAATTTGCACAAATTTGGGCAACAGTCAACTTCTTTGCACATAAATTGCGCAAATTTCTTGGGTAGCCAGCTAAGCTCCCAACCAAAAATGTTCACTTTCTCCCAGCAGTTGAGAAACCTCTTGCATATGCAGCTGAGTTGACTAGTTCCCTCCAGGACTGAGCAAAACAGACTTGCATGCATGGGATGTTTCTCTCAAGGGAGCATGCAAAGGCATCGCTTGTTTCAAAGATCTATGTTTAGTAGTTGGAGGTTACATGCAAGGATAATTTTAGAAAACTCTCACAAAGTGAATTACATCAACCAGATGCTACAGTGCTCTTTCATCACATCATCCTCGTAGCTCTGACATCCCACATCACATCTAGGAGTTGTCGGCACATTCATCTCAGTTGTTTTTGGGTAAGCTCGTGTTCCATGACTTGTGTTGCATTTCTTGCGCTTTTTGTGTTTCTCTTTGTATGAACATTGTCTGCTTGATTTCAGTGAACGCTTGCTGTCATTTTGATGCATGCTAGCTTGTACTAACACCATTTTAGTTTTCATTGCTATCTCATTGCTATCATATGAATGAAACTATTTTGCATGAACAGTCGCTGGTTCGGTGACTCACCTCACCCACATGCATGTTGTTCCATTTTCTAAATCTGTCATTCGCCGTTTGTATGCACGATCATTCACTTACTCTTACACTTAGCATCCCCATCCATTCACATTCACATTCACTTTCAGTTGGTGATTGGCGAGTCAGGGCAGCCTTGGCTCGGACTCCGCCTCCCCAAGAGCTTCATCAAGACAACATTGCACAATCCTAAAAGGTAAGGCTCTGTGTTCATCTCAGGAAATGTGCATTTCTGCCCAGGCACTGTTCTATACGACTATTTTGCATATTTATGAGGGATAATGACTGTTGCCCTGGAAAATTTTATAATGTAGTCACTGAGTCTGCAACCATTACTAGGTGATATTTCTTATTGTGCAATTCGAGTAGTCAAAAACTAGACTCGACTGTGCATTGCACATTTCCAATACTCAGTCAGTCTCCCAGTACCCTAGATTGTTCCTTATGCAGTCTTGGCATCAGTCTCCTGACCTCCTGGCATCAGTCTCATGATGAGTCCAGGTATGTTGCAAGTCAGTTCTCAAGTTCATTTTGGTTTTTGACTAGCACATGTCTTTCCATGAGTGTTTCCATGTCTCCAGGTATTGGAGGTGTTCATCTTCCTGTCAGTAGTGCAAGTACAATGGTTTCCAAGAAGTAGAGTCAAAGAAACCGTTCAAACCACACCTAGAGATGTAGTTGATCAAATGTCTATGAGATTGCCTACTCACGAATATATCAAGTTTTTCATAGACAATGACATCAAGATATGACAGTAGCAGCATCTCAGCAAGAAGCATCATGAACAACAACTAAAGGTAGCATACCAAATGCAACAAATGAAATAAATGAAATGATTGCAACAAATGCAAGAGGAAGGTTGTTGACAACATAAAGGCAGAACAAAGTTGCAAGATCAAGCAGATCCACTCATGATGAAAGAAACTTTGGAGACTCAAGCTATGAGGTGACGATGTGACATGAAGATCGCACGAAGATAGATAATGGAACAAAGAAGGATTTTCATGTGCTGAAAAAAAACTCAAGGAAGAACACGAAGTTGTACAGACAGATGAATGAGTTGCAGCAGGAACAGGAATAACAGTGGGTGCAACATACACTCACGGATGAAACTATGCCTGTAGAATTCAATGATCCATCCTAGTAGTTGGCACAAAGCAGAAAAGGTGAGAAGTGTTTTTTATCGGATGTAGGGGATTCAGCAGCATGCATGCCATTGTGCACAAGTATGTGATCCAACCCATTTAACACACTCACCAACGCGAAGACAAGAAGCAAGTCCAACTGGAGCTGAGCAAGTACTTCAACAAGATGATGCACATGACCACCAACAGACACTTGAATATCATCACAGACACTATGCATCAATGTGTTGTAGGTCAACGCGCCCAATAAGACCATGGGAACGTTAGTAGACGAGTTTTATGAATGAGTTGAACCAATGCACATGTTGCAATAGAGGCAAGATTTCACTTCATCAAGATGTCACCATGAGGTGGATGCAAACCATCATGAATGACCAAACTTGGCATCAGCTCACCACCATCGCCATCACAAGCATTTCAAAGAGTTGGTCTTATCACAATAGACCGAATGTCAGTGATGTCTTGCATGGCTTTCTCAAGCCATTTTGTCTCACATGAGCACATTTGCATTGTAATGTAACGTCATCTCAAGTGGAAGTTCAAGTGTCAATAGTTGGATGTAACACTCATAGAGTAGATGAAGTGTCACGAGGGTATATGAACTATCACAAAGAGGAATGTCAAGGGTCACCCCACCCTTTGCTATAAATATAACCTCATAACTCATTGTAAAGGATTTTGGTCAGCCAAGCTTTCAATAAGAGTATCTTGGAGAGGTCTTGGACAATATTGTAATGCTCCTTGGCTTCTCCACTGCACGGAGCTAGTACATCTCTTTGGAGGAGAAGGTGGATGTGGCTATAAGGTTCCACTATTGGGGCTAGTGGGTGTACATGGTTGTATTTATGACTTTAACTTACACTTATTTATATAATAAGATCCATCACGTTTCATGCATATGTTGTATTGTATTCCCGCTGTCTTATTTATTCTAAATGGCATATGTATTTTCTTTCTTACGCACACATGTATGGATTGTTCTGTATGAGAATGTATGAATCTTTCTGAAATGTGTTGATTGGTTTAACACTCACTTTGGATTTCTAGTTGACCTTATTTCTAGATTGTGATGCATCTTCGCTCATGTCTTCCCTTTCCATCGAAGAATTGTTACATGTTTCCAAGGGGCACAGTCATCTCAACCCACCAGTGTTAGAACCTCTCATGCACCTTCCTTGACTCTCTACAGTGGTCACCCCCTTGCAACTAATAGAGTTATCTTGGTTACATTTGTGCGAAATCACGGTCAAGGAATTACCATACGACCCACTACTGGGACTCCCACACTAAACAGTTTGAGGTCTAATTGGGACTTCTTATCGAGGAGACTCCCTGACATGTTGGCGGGTCCAACACCATCATAATTTTGGTGCTTGAAGGGGGGCCAGATGACAAGTTGAGTCCTCACATATTTTTTGAATCTCTACACATCTATCATGACTAACTAATGAGTTTATCTTCCAGAATGTATGTCCTACGGAAATGATTTCATCATCTCGCAAAATCTCTTTGATACCTTGTCTCATAAAACATTTGATGGTGGAGGCTACATAGCCTTGGTAAGGCATGCGGTCGACATTGTAGGCTCATATGAAAGACATGGATTCTTTGAAGAATACATGAGATGCACGTTGTTCATCTAAACGCTTTGAGGGCACCCAATGCACTGGTTTGCCACGCTTCCCAAAAAATCTATTCATTCCTCGCTCATCTGGTCTTACGGATGGACTATGCTTTCCATCACTTTAACTAGAAGGCACTTGATCAAGAAATTTTGAAATTATGAAAAGCACTCGATGAATCCATTGATTAGTGTTACACAGGCTTTTGAATCCTGCATACCAATTCCCTGAAGATTAAATTGATTGGGAATTTCTTTATGGAAGATTTGAGTATCTTCTTCACATATGTGGACCCTGTTTAGAACACTTCGGTGATGGAGCTGCGCAATCACATGCAGGCACAATCGCTATCACAAGTGACTATCCGTCTTCACCTCATAAAACAGCTCCACCACCGCGGAGTGATGTGGGAGATCATGCACATGCCTCTGTTGAACTGTCACACTCTCCCATCCCACCTACTCTTGAGATTTTTGTAGATGTGGCTTGCAAGCCTATTGGTTCTCATGTGGAATCTTTCCTTCAACCTTTGTCCTCACATTCTGTTGATCCTCTGGATTGTACTGTCTTGTGTTCTCCCATTCCGTACTCCTCAGCTGTTGTAAACGAGGATCAAGCTATCGATGGATTTTGTGTTATGCAGCAAAACTACATCATCATTGATGATGAGTGTGTGCAGGAATCTAAAGAAGAGCCCGCGGTGAAGGATGACTCCCTTCTAGTGCACCTCATCTGCTTCATCCTAACATCCCTTGTGATTCAGTCACTATTGATTTCCCCTGTGAAAACCCATTTCCAGATGTTTCTACTTTTGATCATTCATAGGACACCTCAGATGTCAGTCTATCATTACAGTGCAGAGAGGACACATCCTCCTCGGAAAATTAGTTCAATCTGTCATTTACCTTTCTTGAAAACACAAAGGGTGAAAATTTTTGCTTCTCATCTACCCCTCTTCCCGATTCATCAAATCTTGAAGATGCCGACAAACATCTTGAATTTTTTGATCTTGATTGTCATGATCTATTCACTTCCTCATCTAATCACAATGTTGATTAAATCATTGTTAATCTATCTAGGACACTGGTCTACGGTGATATATATGTCAATGAGGTCAAAATCCCCCGGACTCTCTAGGCACTTCAGCCTGAGGTGATGGTTATGTCACGCCCTCGCTGTCGTGGGGTTGGTTTCACTTCTAGTCAAGAAATTGTTTTAACACTCAAGGCTCCTCATAACTCTTTGTTTTGCACTGAAGATCAATCAAACACCCATATTTCACTTCCTTCACTCAATCTACACAATCCCAACACCCATGCGTTGCAGGAATATTACACAGCAAGCACAGATGCACAACACAAGTGGTCTACCTTTCTCACATTTTCTTGCATGTCATAGTCAAGAGAATGCATACACTCAAAACCTACATGCAGTGTAGCATGCCATTATGGCAATTCCATTGGATGCATGTCATGCACTTTCACTCATCTTTGTTTTGTGGTTTCTTGTAAGTTTGGAGTGCATTTTTCTTCATTATTACATATTTCTTTTTTGCTAGTTCACACAACCCTCTTGTTCATGAACCATGCCTTCACCAACATGGGTCAACCAATGCATCGGTGGATGCATTGGAAGTATCAGTTTACGTGATATCGCCCATGCACTGTTAGCTTAGGAGTAGGAGTAGTTCTTGTTTACAGTCAGTTTTCTTGCGTGCTTGTTTGATTACTAGCTTCGTTTGTTTATTTTTCTGCTTTCTTGTTTTCTTAATTTATTTTCTTTCACTTTTTCTTTTTCTCTTGCTTTTCTTTGTTGTTTTTTAGTTCGCTTGTTTCATTTCATAGGATAGTTTCGTATGAAACCATGTATGGCTGTTGAAGCAAGTTGGGTAAAGTACAAGAGGCCTTGTGCTACTATCACTATTTGGTTATCTTTCATCCTTCCTCTATATGAAGAACTTGTTACTTTTAGTCCATGATATGTCGAAGGAAAATATGTATTGTTCGAAGTGAACCTTGGTGAAAACACAATTCTTGCACGGTAATTAGTATCACCTACTCTAATCGGTTGTTTTTGGGCTAATCCTTGTCAGCTTAGTCAAGTATAGTAAGGTTAGGGGGGAAACCTTAACAAGCACGTTAGAGGTACAATAAACTACTTTTCTATAGGAACTACATCTTTTGCTCTCAATAAGTCAGGACTCGTCTTCTACCTCTAAAATGAATAAGTGTTATGCACAGTTACGAAGATGAAAAAGAGAAAAAAGTTCGAAAAAAGTGAAAAATGAATAAGTTGAAAGAAGAGAAATGCTTCCAACACAGAGAGGTGATGCAAGTAAATCTGTCAGGGTACTGACCAGGCTTTCTGGTAGCGGAGCCATGCTTGTGTTCCTATGTGACTCCGCCAAGCATGGAAAATTTTAGGGGCTAATGTTCGCCCAGTGGGCTAATTTTCCATGATTTTTCCACAAAAAAGATTCGCCAATTTCCAATTTTATAAAAGACGATTCGCCCAAATTTTAGAATATAAAAGTATTTTACCTTAAAAATCGCCAACATTATATAGAGACTATATATAAAATAATTATAAATTTGATTAATTTTACAAATATATCAATAAACATTTATAATTTTCATATTAGGGATTAGTGAGATTCGCCAATGTTTTAAACTTCAAGAAATTTTTCCATCCTTAAAATTTTCCTTGCCGCCAAGGTACTGTCCAGACATACTAGCAACGGAGCAACACCAGAGATGAAACTGAGACTCTTACAACTATTTTTCTTGTGCAACAATATACCCTTCAACCCCAATCAAAACAGCTGTGTTTCCTTGGCTTGGAATATGTGTCAATCGACCAAGAGCTTAGCAGATGCTATATCTTACAATCAAGATAGTATGGAAACCAAGAGGAGTTGAGAACTGAACAATACTTTCGAAGGAGTTAGACTTGCTTTTCACAAAAAAAATCCATTCAGAGAGTTGTAGTTCTACTAGTGTGTCACCAAGTGTTGTAGTGGCTACAACCACCCTCCTAAATTTTTCCTTAGCTTTGTTTCGGAGCTTCCCTACTAGATTTTCAGAAGAGCTTGTATTTCTTCATCAAGTTCAAAAGCTTAAGTTTTTTTCTTGCATAAAGGTAGCCTGTCAATCACATCTTGATGCATTCCCCTCATAGGATGATCACCCAAACTTGGCCCAACTACAGGTTGATCATCTTCCCCAAGAAATTGCCCAATTCTGTAGGGAAACCATCCTTTCCTTCAGAAATTGCACAACCCTGACTGGTAGCCTATTGGGCTTCGGAATTGCCCAATTCGGGCAGTCAACACTCATATTGAAAATTATACAATTTTCCCTAACAGGGCTACTCAATGCAGAATTTGTACAAATTTCGGCAGTATTCAGCTATTCTGCCTAGAAATTGTGCAAATCTCGTAGGTAGCCAACCTCGCTCCCAACCAGAAATGCACATTTTCTCCTAGCAGCCGAGCAGCGTCTAGCATATGCAACTGAGTTGACTGGTTCCCTCTGATACTGAGGAAAATAGACTTGCATGCATGTGTTGTTTATCACAAGGTAGCATGCAAAGATATCCCTTGTTTCAGGGATCTATGTTTAGCAATTGGAGGTTACATGCAAGGATCATTTCAGGAACCTCTCACCAAGTGTCGCTTTCTCTAGATTTGTGGCATGTGCATCACAACCTTGATGTCATAGAAACTCATCAAACGGACATTGCAGAGCTCATTACTCACATTAACCTTGCAGCTTTGACATCCCACATCACATCTAGGAGTTGTCAGCACATTCAACTCAGTTGTTTTTGGGTAGGCCTGTATTCCATGACTTTTGTTGCATTTCTCGTGGTTTTTATGTTTCTCTTCATATGAAAATTGTCTGCTTGATTTCAGTGAATGCTTGCTGTCATTTTGATGCATAATAGCTTATACTAACACCATTTTAATTTTCTTTTCTATCTCACTGTTTTTGCATGCATGAAATTGTTTTGTACGAAGAGTCATCGATTTCGTGACTCGCCTCACCCACATGAATGTTCTTTCGTATTCTAAATATGTCATTCACTTACTCTTGCACTTAGCATCGCCATGCCTTCGCATTCACATTCACTTTTAGATGCCCATTGGTGATTCTAGGTAGCCTTGGCCTGAACTCTGCCTCACCAAGGCAACATTGCACAATCCTGAGAGGGAAGGCTCTGTCTTCCTCTTAGGAAATGCGCATTTCTACCTAGGCACTATCCTCTAGGACTGTTTTTCACATTTCTAAGGGACAATGACTACTGGCCCAGACAATTGCGTAGTGTGGTCATTGAGCTTGCAACCATTGTCAACTGAGGTTTCCCATTACACAATTCTAGCAGTTAGCACCCAGAATGGACTGTGAATTGCACAGTTCTAGTAGTTAGCTAGTTTCTGAGTAGCCTAGACTATGCCTTGCGTAGTCTTGGTAGTCAGTCTCCCGACCTTCTGGCCGAAATTGCGCAACCTTCATGATCAGCCACACAAGTATGTTGCAAGTCAGTTCTCAAGTTCATTTTGGTTTTTGACTGACAGATTACTTTCCATGAGTGTTTCCAGGACTCCAGGTATTGTAGGTGTTCATCTACCTCCCAAGAGTGCAGGTAAAATGGTTTCCAAGAGAGTAGAGTCAAAGACACCATCTAGAGCATAGCTGGAGATGTAGTCGATCAAATTTTTATGAGCTTGCCTACTCACGAAAATATCAAGTTGTTCATAGACAAGGACATGAAGAAATGGAAACAACATCATCTCAGCGAGAAACATCATGAACAACAACTGAAGGCACTATACCGAATGCAACAAATGCAATGAATGCAACGAATGCAATGAATGCAACGAATGCAATGAATGGAAAAAAATCAAGAGGAAGGTTGTTGACAACATTGAGGTAGAACAAAGTTGCAAGATCAAGCAGACCCGCTGATGATGAAAGAAACTTTGGAAACTCAGGCTATGAGGTGACAAAACGACATGAAGATCACACAAAGACAGATAATGGAAAGAAGAAGCAGTTTCATGCGCCGAAAAAAAAATCAAGGAAGAACACTAACCTGCATCGACAGACGAATGAGTTGCAGAAAGAACAAGAACAATGGTGGGCGCAACATGCACTCATATATGAAACTGTGCCCATACAAGTGAAAGATCCATCCCAGCAGCTGGCACAAAGTAAACATGGTGAGCAATGTTGTTGACCACATGCAAGGGACTCAACAACATGCATGTCATTGTGTGCATGCATACGATCTAACCCATTCAACACAATCACATAGGTGAAGACAAGAAGCATGTCCAACTGGAGCTGAGTATGTACTTCAGCAAGTTGATGCGCATGACCACCAACACACACTTGAAGATCAGCACGGACACTATGCATCAGTGTGTTGCCTATTCAACGACCCCTAAGAATACCATGCACATGTTAGCAGACGAGTTGGATGAATGAGCCGAAACAATGCACTGGTTGCAACCGAGGCGAGAGTTTACTTAACCAAGATGTTAACAGGAGGTGCATGCACACCATCACAGATGACCAAGCTTAGCATCAGCGCACCATTACAAGCATGTCAAAGAGTTGGTGTCATCAAAATGCACCGAATTTCAGTGATGTCTTGCATGGCTTTCTCAAGCCATTTTGTCTCACATGAGAAATTGTGCATTGTAATGTAACCTCATGTCAAGTGTGAAGTTCAAGTATCAATAGCTGGATGTAACAGTCATAGAGTAGATGAAGATTCATGAGGGTAGATGAACTGTCACAAAGGGGAATGTCAAGCGTCACATTACACAACATTTTATCACTATCACTGTACTCCTCGTTCCTTGATCCTAGCTGACCTCTACAGTGAACCCCACATGCTTTGCCCTCATGAAGAAACTCCCATCATGTCCCTCTTCATGAGCAGATCATTTCCCTTTTGCACCATTTCCCCTGAAACTTCAGTTTTTCCCATTTTACAAGACTAGCTCTAATGGCCTTTGTCTCCCCCCCACCGATGTGCAAATATTAGCACTAATCCTCGTGCTGACCAGAGTGACTAAGCTGTGTTTCAGTCACATCAGTCTTGTTATGGAAAGTTTTTTAAATTAGAGTAGAAGCTTCCATATCTAGAAGCTCTGTAACGGAAGTTTGGTAAATGGTTTGGCCTGATGGGGTCGAGGATGACAGTTTGGGCTCCTTTCCCTTATAATGATGGAACTACCTCAAGGGATAAGTCCTTCTCCCATGAGAATATGATCCATCTCCCATCCATATTTCCTATATAAACCTCCCTTCTTCCCAAGCACAAACTAGTCACAGTTGATAGTTTTGGCTGAGTGTGAGTATACTATTTTGGATTAGACAAACAAGCTATTACTAGTTGTAGCCACGTAGTTGTGCAAGGGAGAAGCGTGTTTGGTTTGGAGTGAAGCATAAAGGGAAGAGCCTTTAAACTATTGTTGTTTGAAGCCATCATGGAATGCTAGCAGAAGTGTGTGGGAACCTTGTCTTGTCAGAGGAAGACTGCAATGTCAAGATGAATGGTTGTCATCTCTCTTTGATATTAATATATGCAACTATCGATTGATTTACTACATGTTTTGTAATATGACATATTCATGGCTTAATTTTTCTTGACTCATTAAGTAGCTTGAATTGAAATTTGTCTATTCTTATGTTTGTATGTTGTTGTTGTTTACTTGTTTCAGGAACTTGGAGAAGGAAGAGAGAGATTGTTGGAGTGAGCAAGCGAGGACATCATCAAGCAGGATAGGCGACCAAGAGGTAGGCCCTCTTAATTGATTCTAACTTAAGGAAATCTTCCATAGAATGTATCTATTGTGGATAGACCCATTATCGATCTAGAGGAATTCGTTCATGTCCACACTTGTAATTTTACTTCACCACAAATTGGTGACTCTATTGGGGACCCCATCTTTTGCTGTTTTGGACATGATTTCGTGAGAACTTTTCTAGTTTCATGTTTTCCCTTTGGTTCCAATTCTTTTCTCCTGCTTACTAGCCTAAGTCTAAAATTAATAGTAGCAGATCTGGCCCCTATTTTGATACCTTCTTTCTTATTTACCTCAGTTACCCTGTTTAATCTGCTGACAGTCATGCCGAACAGTGCAAATTGTTCAGGAATAGTCATGTTGACTAGCTTCTGGCTCTTGTTGTCAATTAGGCAGCTGCGCTGATCCCTATAAGTGAAGATTAGGGTTTGACCTCAATCTTGGCCAGTTTGTTCTTCTCTTGTGATTTTGACCTTGTGAGCCTTTTCGACAATCTTCTTCCTAACTAGAGAGCTTCATCTAGCTTGGTTTGTGTGCTTGCCTGGTTTAGCCCACCCTCTTATGTGTTAAGTCTGACCCTATGTCAAGTTACTTTTTATTTTTTCTTTGAATCCCTTGATCAGTGCTAGATGTTAGTTAGGCAGTCACGCCGATCAGCCATCAACGCTAGTTGTAGTACTGGCCTGTCATGTCGATCATCGCTACTTTTGGACCAAAAATTGCTTAGGTCTCTGAGTTAAGAAAAGTCAGAATTTCTCCTATTCTAGTGCCAGTGTGTCTTGACCCTCAAACTCTCTTCTTCCACCTAGAAGTCACTAGGATGCTTTTTTTCAATTGAATGAGTGAAATAGTCTCATTTTTTCTCTTACTTCGAATGTCTCTTTTCTCTTTCCAAGCATAGATTACATTGCTTGGTTTGTCGATTGAAGCATTTATGTGTTTGGTTTGTTTGATTCAGGGAAGAAGTTCAGTTTGTTTTCATTTATAATGCTTTGGATTTGATTCATTCTTGTTTGTTCGGAATTGTGAAAATTTTCATTAAAGTGATTTATGTGAAAGATTCATTTCGCATTTTACAAAAAGAAGAACATCATTCTATTTTACTTAAGCGAAAATATTGCATTAGTAGTGTTATTGAGAAGCTAAAATTGCATCATCATAAGCATCGGAAATGAAATGAAACTTCTTTTGTTATTACAGGAAGATTAAGTGCACTTAGGATATTTAGTAGTGAAATATTTCATTCTTCGATTGTTGCATTAATGTTTTGTCGTCTATCTCTCAATTAGTGATAACTTTCATCGAAGATAAAGATCTCTTTTGTCATATAGCTGCATGTAGGATTTTTTTCAGATGACAACATTAGGGCCTTGAAATTGAGACCTAATTCAAGAGAATCTGTTTAAAATTTATTGAATTAACCTAAGGAGGCATTGAAACTTAATGATCACATTTAGTGGTCTGGGCTAGAGATGTGTTCCAACGTCTTTAAACATAGCAACTGTCATTCACTTCGGCATAGACAACACTAGTATGGATTGTTGCTCCCCATACCATCGAGTATATAACGACAGACCCCTCTAGGCTTCAATCCATTATCCATAGGAAGCTAGGTTGGCCGCATTGCAAACGTGATACACCAAACACAACATTCGGGGAGATTGCCTACCCATACTTCTCGGCTCGTCAGGAGGTATTTTTGCAGTTCACAGTTGCCTGGTAATCCATTTTACCTAGATCATACAAAGAAGTCATTTTTTATCTTTACTAGCTCTATAAATTTGAAAAGATCATCCAACACTTGTCCTTTCGAGCTCGTTAATTCTGAAAGTGACTAGAGTCACCTTTCGTCCTTTTCTCGACTCTTAAAATATGAAAAGGAAATGTTTTGTTTCAGTGTCTTAAAATTAACTGCCCACGAAATATTCCTGGTTAAAATTATCTTCCTTTGTGTTTATTTAAAAGTCGATTCCAATGGCAACATTTCTAGAGTCTACCAGTGAAGGGTTCCCCTCGGATGGGAATCCCTGTCCTTTTCCTTCTTTTGGAAATGTTGGTGCTCCTTATATGGCAACGATGTCCCTCCCTATATTAACCATTGGTTTACCTGCCTGGTTTTTTTTGACCTTGGTGATCCCGAGCGTCCCATCTCCTACCCCACCATCTCCTTCATTTGAATCACATCACATTGATTCTAAGGTTGATCTCTCCCCTTCTTCCCCTATTTCTTCCTCTTCATCTTCTACTTCACCTAGTGAAATCATGAAATCTAGTAACTAGGAGGCTAAGAAGAAGAAGAAGATGACGAAGAAGAAGAAGTCAGATAAGCGAGAGGCCAACCGTTCAACTATTTCTCTAAATGTGCTCCCCATTGACAAACCTTCTAATCCTTCGCGGAAGGTAAAATCCCCTTGCAGGTTGTGTAAGGGTGACCATCTCCTTCGAGACTGTCCCGGTATTCCTAGAGTCTTAGAGGTATAGTCTCAAGACCTGAATTGACCATCCTTGTCAACTTCCGGAGATCATGTTGATGCTACACACTTGGCTAGTTATGGTAAGAATAAGGTAAAAAATAAATTCCCCTGTAGGTTATGTGAAGGAGAGCATCTTCTTCACCTTTGTCCTCTTATGGATAAAGTTTTCAAAGTTTTGGAAAACCTTACAGCTCCTTAACCTTGACTTCCTATTGGTTATCAGAGGCTTTCTTCTAACTCTCTCCTAGTTGGTAAAGAGATTGACTTGGACCCATCTATTTCCCATCCTACTCTTCCTGAGTGAGACTCTCTTGTGTATGTTTCTGACCAACCATTGGTCAAAAAGAGTGTCGACTTGGTTCTGCCACTAGTTTCTCACTCTGTTCTGGAAGAGAGTGTTGATCATACTCCTCATGTTCTTATCATCTCCTCAGATTCTTATGAATTGAAGCATAACCCTCTCGTCCCCGGTCTTTAGGAGAGTCCTTCTTCTATTCCTGCAAAGCATGGATGCAATCATATGATTCCCCCACCAAGTAGTTCTATCGTCTCTTTTGATTGGGTTCCCTTTATTGTTTTCCACCTCCCATCTTATGTGCCTTTCTAGATCATAGTACAAGCCTATAATATGGTAGTACCTCGAACTATATTAGATGAAGATGCATTTGTTATCATCTTGTCTTCTACTACTTGGAAATCTTTGGTTTCCCCATAGCTTGTTCCTGTCACCCAGAATCTGTTGGCTTTCAATGGATGAGCCTGTCCAACCTCGGGGATCCTTCCAAAGTTTCCTATTACTTTGGGAGGAAAGATTGTCTATATAGACATGATGGTAGTCCAAGGACCCCTAGATTTCAATATTCTCCTTGGACGCGACTATGCTTATGTCATGTGAGCTCTTGTTTCGTCGCTCTTCCATGTGGTTTGTTTTCCACATGAAGGGAGAATAGTGAGCATTGATCAATTGTCATTTATTGGTCATTGGGTGCCTCCTTTGCAACCATCATCCTAATGAGAATAGGTATTGCAATAGTAATGCTACAATTCCTAGGGCTACCAGCGTTACTTATCAACTTGGGGTTCGTACAAACTTGGAGGTGATAATGTTATATGCACAAGTAAAAGTGAAGGTCCTCCCTGTTTTCACTGCTCATCTTACAAGAAACCCCAGGGGCTCCAATCCAGACTTCTATAGGGTCAAAGGGAGCTTAATTGTTTGATGGAAGAAGAGAAATTTATTCTAAGAGAGAGATACTCTACTGCAGTAATGATGAAAACAACATGTAATGCTAAACCACACCATAACCTAACTAACCATCTAAACAACTATGCTAAACAGAATTTCCAAATCAACACTAACCTAATATTGCTATCTAAGTTGTAGAGGTAAATAGCATTAAACAATACTAAGGTGTAAGCAAAGGAACTAAACTAAATCTATTTTCAAGTGGAAGAGAAGTCAGAGATCGAAATTGGTGACAAGAGGATGTAAGGACGCAGTAGTGCACAGGGACCGTTGGATCAATCAGCGGACATAAGATGGATGATAGAGATCTTATTGCAGGGGCTTAAGTGAATAGGTAGATGAATAGGGTTAACAATTAGGATGAACAACGAATATATAATCGTGGGTGATTTAGTGAATAGGTGAACGAACAAGGTAACGAAGCAAATGAACGACAGAGATCTTATCATGAGGAATTAAGTGAATTTATGGATAGATAGGGTAATGAAGCAGATGAACGATGAAGATCTTATCATCAGGAATTAAGTGAGTGGATGGATGAACATGGTAACAAAGCAGATGAATGGCAGAGATCTTATCGCGAAAGAAACGTGTAGAAATGATGGAGTGGGTTTTCGGAGGCAGTAAGTAGTTTCTCGCTTTCACTCAAAGCTGTAAGTTGTATTTTTAAATTTCACATGATTAGCCTAACTAGGTGGCATGTAGCATGGGAAAACCAGTTTTCTCGTGTGCTCTCAGGTGGATAACAGTTGTGCAAGAATCTGCGCAAGGTTGCACTATAGTCATCTGATTAGGCTAGATAGATCGATGGTGGAGATTTTCCAAGCTAGTTGGCGAGTGGGTGACGCGATAGTCGTCAGATGAGGATAGACAGATTGATGATGGAGATTGGGGTGCATAAATTATTGAGGCGATGTGATAGTCGTTGGATCAAGAGACAGATCGACGGCGGAGATTAAAGTGCATAACGTAGGTGGAACACTTCATGCACGATGTCCATTGGGTAAAATAATGAATCAGACGGTGATTGGTCAGGTTTGTTGTGGATCAGACAGTGAGGAAAAAATGCATGAAGAATGTGCTGAAGGAGGTTTCAAATGAAAACGACAAAAAAACCAATGAGGGTGAGGGTGGAACGAGAGTGAGGGAAAACGATGATAATGAAATGAAACAAGTAACTACATCAAAAAACAAACTCCAAAGCTCATGTGAGAACTAGAAACCTGTGTTTTTGGGTTTCTGAAGGGTGCCGTCCTAAAGTCATGGTTCTAGAGGGAGGAGGTGAGGCCGAAAAAATTTAGAAAACCTTATGGTGATCGTTTTCTCCTAGATAACCTGCTAATTGAAAAAAAAGCACAAATGGAAGTAAACTAATGCACAAACGATCTACTCTACACTGTTGTAATGGGAATGCAGCTACTTTTGTAAATGAATAGAAAACCAGGAAGTTATGCTATACTGCTATAATGGAAATGCAACTACTTAAGAAAATGAACAGAAAACCAAGAAGCTACTTAAGCAAATTAACAAAACCAAAAATATATGCTAGCATATATGTACAATAAAGAGGAGCTTTGACTGCTAGGGTTGGGCCCTAACCCAAAAGATTCATCCCTATGAGTTAACTCAGTGTTGGCTCAAAAAAAAACTCATCTTTATTGTAAAAACCATGGATTACATAACAAACTGTCACAAGTCTTGCAGCTTAGAAACAAAGTATAGTTTTCCAATAATAATATGAATCATACTGAGGTCCTAAGCCTCTCTACGTATACATCTAAAGTCTCCAACGACTTCCTTCCCATTAGGGAGGCCTTGCTCCCCACTCAAGATAAACTAGTTTCTATCACTTTCACTTGCTCGACTATCTTTTAGTCCTCATGATTTGGTTGTTTGCACTCTGAGCTGATGGAGAAATATTCGAATGTCACAAGTCTTGCAGCTTAGAAACAAAGTATAGTTTTCCAATAATAATATGAATCATACTGAGGTCCTAAGCCTCTCTACGTATACATCTAAAGTCTCCAACGACTTCCTTCCCATTAGGGAGGCCTTGCTCCCCACTCAAGATAAACTAGTTTCTATCACTTTCACTTGCTCGACTATCTTTTAGTCCTCATGATTTGGTTGTTTGCACTCTGAGCTGATGGAGAAATATTCGAATGGAGGGGTAGTAAATGAGGACGATGTACCTCCTATAATTCCTCTTCCTTTTCCCGTTCAAGTTTTTACCAAGGAATTTTCCACAGTTCTTTGCTTTTATCCTTTATTCCTGCATTACATGCACATTATACCACAAATAAAAATATCCAACTCTAACTCATCTCATAAACAAAATATAATCAAAAGTGTGCAATAAGTTGTGAAAATAGTTTGTTTGACTAAGCTAGGAGGTGGATTAAGGCCAATTAAGCCCCATATAATTACCCAATGGTGAGACTCATCATCACCCCCTACTAAAAGTGTTGCCCATCCTCTGAGAACTTAGTCAATTTCCATGTCCTTCATGGCTCTGGTAGCCTCTTTGACATCTCATGCTTCTGTTGTGGTCTCTTCTTCTTGTTTATAGAAGCTTTCTTTCCTTTCTTCTTCTTCCTACTACCTCTTTTCCTCTTCTTCTTTTCTCCCTTATAGCATCACTGGGAGTAGTGGTGGACTAAGTTTTAGGCCTATCCAATTGACCTTCAACCTTTGCATTGATTTTTTATACATAGTTGTCCTGTTGAGTGTCTCTATGAACCTTTGAGGGGAGTGATATTCTCTGATCTTCAAGATGTGTGGAAGTGATTTCCATCTCCTTTAGCATGCAAGTATATTATCATCTCTTAGCAGCCTAAACATATCATCAAAATGTGAAATTTCCTTCTCTTGGGAAACAATACATCTAGGTGCCAGCTGAGGATCATTTGCAATTAGATTATGGGTGCTGATTAGGGCCCGGATTTGATTGTTCAGCTCTCATGAAAATAGTTTCATTTTTCTCTCTGGCCAATATTATTTTCATTTTTGTAGCCCTTGAATTCTCATGGTTCATCGAAGATGCCAAATCCATTAATTGTAGATCTCCTAGCTCTGCATTAGGATCCCAAATATTCATGTTTGTGAGGGGCATTTTGTGTAAGTTAAACTCAGCCATTTTGGCCCTATCCTCTAATGCACTTTGATCATAAAGATCAATAAAATTCCTGCAGTCCTGAGATGGAATGGTGCCACTTTGTTCTAGTGTTTTAATATGAAATTGTAGCCATTGTTCTGTGAGGTAAAGAGCACAGGATTTAGCTGGCATCCTACATTGGATGGCCTACAAGGAGAGGCTGGCCATATATGCTAATTAGTTTTCCTTTTCCTACAGCTATCCTCTTAGGGGCCTCTGGAGACACCCTAGGTGACTCCTCCTTGTGTTCTTCCCCTTCTGTTTCAATGCATTCTTCCTCTCTGGCAGAAGGACTAAGATAATAGATGATGGTTTTTATGTCATCCTCTACTGGTAAGTCTCTGAAGACTAACCATTTTATAGTGATCCTAAGGTTTTGGAGGGAATCCTCAATGAGGATTTTGATCGAACCATGTTGATCCAACTGTTGGGAATTCCCTTCCTTTACTTCGTTGCTATAGTCTATGAGTGATTTCCTCAAGAAATAGGGTATGATGAGTCTTTGGTGAACTAGTGTTTCTACCCAAAATCTTAGTTCTTAAAGCATCCTAAAATGGTAGCCATAAACAACACTGTATCTACCCTCGTATGAGATATATTTGATGAGTTGGTAGCCTACCTCACTCCATGGGTATGGCAGATTGTCCCTCCTTACTGCATTTTTATCTTGTGTGGGTTCTTCACCTTCTAAAAAGAATTTCCTTTTTGCCACCTAATTGTTTGCTTTGTCTTCTTTTATCCATGCAATTCTTAGGGGAAGTGTGGTGACCCTACTGATGAACTCTGGGGTGACATCTATAGTGAGTCCTATAACTATAATAGTGGCATGTATTATGTTATGTGGAGTGAGGGAATGAGAAAATTCTTGAGAAAATAGATTTTCCTATGTATGTAGTCCACTAGATTTTTAGAGGACTTCTAGTTCATTTGCTTGTAAATGGGGATGGATTTTTAGATCCTACCTCTTTAGAATGGTGGCAGTGGACAATTCTCTTGATATTCCCTCTTGAACCCTTCTCTTCCTATCCTGTAGACTGCCTCTGTGTATCCTATAAATTGCTCATGTAGACTTTTCTTGTAGGAATTCTCTTGTAGAATGATGGATCCTTGCTTCGAGTGGGTGGCCAGAGTTATGAGAGCTACATGAGTGAGGGAGTTTCAAGGAGGTGGAATACATGAATGGAAGCAAACAATTTTTTGTTTCCCTTTATACCACCTCGTCATTCCCACTCCTCGTAATCATCTCCCATAGTTGTGAAATCCATAGTTAACCACTTCTTGTCCTACTCCTCCTCTATTGTTTGAGTTGACTGCAGCCATGTGTGAGAGGACACCATGCATTGTATCTGATGACTGAACAAAGGTGGCCAACTTAACTCACCACCAAGTCACTTAGAAACCAACTACCTCGTAACCTTTACAGCTTTTTATTAAATGATGCATATGAGTAAGTGAGTGGTATACTTACCTGTGTACTTGATGCCATGCTGTAGTTTGTCGAGGATCAAAGGTGCTACATTGTTCATTTGCTGCATGGTCATTCTTCTTCTTCCTCTAATGTTTGTTGATGGTTTATTGGCTTTTACGGATGTATGTGACTGAAGATCTGATGTTGTTGTTGTTGTGGAGCTCCTGGATCATCCTAGTGAATACTTTGTAGCTGATAATTGGTATTTTGTGGGATAGGGTGATGGTAATGGTTGAGGTGATTGGTTAGATCATGTTTAGTATGAATTTTGGGGACCTAACCAATCTACCATTCAGGGGATCCTGTAGAAAACACAATCTTTACCTGAATTGAAGTGATGAAGTGACAAAAAATGGAATTCATGGAGGGATGCATTGTAATGAGTGGAGGAGATGAATATATGTGAGGCACAGTTCCTTTTGGATCTTCTCTTTGCTCCTTGATTGTCTTTGTCACCCACCTGCAAATAAAAATTAAGTCTTTTTTCATTTTTTCTTTTATTATATATATATATATTTCTTTGAAAAACTCCTACGTTGCCTTAGAGAGGTTTTCACCCTAGATATCTGCCATGGGCGCCTCCAGGAAGGTTTTCACCTGAATCCTTATTCTTTTTTCTCTTTTTCATTGCCTTGATGAGGGAGGAGCTGACACTTGCTCCACCATCATCACTATCTTATTGATATTGTCAACGAACTCTTGTTTTGATAAACAAGTCTTGTACATTTCCAATCGGTGTCCATTAACTAGTAATGGAATGGCTTCTTCATCTATAGTTTTGATTTGCACTGAACCATTGTCATGGCATCTTTCCTCCACATAAGGTCCAAGCGATCTTGTCCTTACCTTTCCCTTGAAATATTTATACCTAGAATCATATAACAACACCTAGTTTCCCTATTGAAATTGCTTCTCCTTAATATGTTTGTCATGTTAGATCTTCCTCTGAAGCTGAACTATCTCCATATGTAGGAGGGCCAGTATTTTGAATTCATCTAAGCCATTCAAATTGAATAATAATTTTGTTTGTGCATGACTGAGATCCAAAGCTAGTTGGGCTACCATCCGCAATGTGTTATATTGAAACTCAATGGACAACAAATATTTTTGCCCATAGACCAGCTCATAGGGTATAAATCCATTGGTGGTCTTCCATGTTGCATTATAGGCTCAGGTGGCCTCAACTATTCTCTCTACCCAATCCTTCATGTTGTTGCTCACTACCTTGGTTGAGATGCTCTCCAGTGCCCCGTTGGTCACCTCCACTTACCCATTAGCTTGTGGATGATAAGGAGTCGAGGTCCTATGCTTCATTTTGTGATGGCTCAGCAGCTCTTCAATCACGTTGGAGGTAAACTTACTTCCTTGGTCTGTGACTAGCTCTTTAGGGTACCCAAATTTGTAGAATATATTCTCCCTTAGGAACTGTTAGGTTCCTATACCAATAGGTTTCATTTTTCATGATTGATTGTAGAAGAGCCAAATATGGTCATCCTTTCATGCTGCAAAGGTTCCATATTTTGTAAACAGATGAAGAAAATTAAAAATTGAAAAGAGGGTATGCCCTAAAAGAATAATCAAAGGGCAAGAAAAATGAATTTGTCAGAAAAAATAATAGAAATGAACCCCAAACCAAAAGACCAGGAAAGTGGCTAGTCAAAATGCCACTGCTATCTTATTTGCAAGTTCACAATGTGCAAATACTATTGCTTATCACACTTGATGGATGGCCCAATAGTTCAATCTGGACCACTCCATATTTAAATTTACTATTGTAGAATAGAGAATGAATATCTATCCAAATAGTTCATGCTTGGTAGATGAGTAGATAGGTAGAGAAATTAAAGAGCCCAACCGCTTAATCTAGGCCCTTGGAAGAGATAAGGGTAGATTTAGATAGGAGGGCAGTCAAAAGAAAAGAGGAACTTCAGGGTTTGCTAGTTCAACTGCACTCAATCAAAAGGAAGAAAATATGTTAGGTGTATTAGGCTGGGTAGACAGTTTGAGGTTGCAGAAGCAAGTTTTTGATCACTTTTATCTTGTCAAGAAAGACTTATCTCGTGGATGTCACAAGTACCAAGGCAGTTGTTTGACTGTAGAACAGTGGAAGCATGACTAATTTCCCCCATCATTCCCCCATAAATATTTTACTAACATCCCCTCAAGGACCTTGGGATCTGCCCAATAGTCCTATTTCACTTCATTTTATGAGAAATGCTAAGTTAAACTCTGAGTTTACTTAGTGAAAAGAAGCCACATTTCTTGTGTAAAAATCATTATTCCATACTCCTTTCATTTCCTTATGCCTAAGTTTTCACTCTATAAACTTAGCATTTGTTCATGCAGTTTCATCCCATAAAATCATATTAACATTTAACTTTATTATTTAGCTCCCTCAATCATTTTTCCCACCCCTATTTTTACAAAAACTATATAAAAACCCAAAAATCTAAATACCCCTACCCATTGGCAATTATAGCCATACAATACAGTTTTCAGGGAATATTAAGTCCATTTGGGACCTTAGTATTAACCCTTCCGCGTATAAACCTTGGGGTTATCCAACTCCTGGTTAGATAAATAACCCTGCTAACCCACCCACCTAAAACCATGTAAATAACCCCACGCGCATGTATATAATGGGATTATTTTAACATATGGTTGAACTAATAACCATACCCGCCTCAATAAAACGCATAAAACCCATATAACCCAAAGTTTTAAACCATGGCGCATTATTAAAACATTTAAAAATTGCGCGGGCCCCCCTCATTTTCAAGTCCCACAGCTTTAAACACCCGTCCACCATTTGATCTCGCGCTGTAGATCTGACGGTTGGCGGTGATATCAGAGTCCCCGATCCGCCGAAGGTTAGCGTCCGGGGGATGGGCGGTTTTCCTGTCATATCCCCGCCATGTGTCAATCTCCCGGTGTGATCGAAGCACCTTCCTGCAAAACCACCCTGGGCCAAAGGCGGTGCGGGGAAAACCGCTTACCACTCGCCACTTGCCCCCTGACGTCATGCCCACGTCACCAATGACACCGCGTCCACGTCGGCCCCCCACTCCTCTGCAGTACTGTCACATCATCTGTTGACATCACTGACCTGCCACCGTGTCATGTGCCATGTCACCATACACATCAGCTGCCACGTCACCCTCCGTACCCGCTACACGCCAAATTTACGTCATGATGACGTCATACCAAAAAGCACCTAAAAGCGCTAAAATGTCCAAATCTTGATAAAAGTTGTGAAAACGATGGTTTTTGTTTATTTTTGTTATGTGCTAATGGAGCCGCTTGCATGTGATTTTATGATCAGTCAGCCACTAACGTGCACAGTCCATCACCCTGCGAATTTGGCTCCGTAGTTTGACCCCGTAGCTCAAGTTGTACCTGCTAATTTCCCTCTGCGCCACCAAAAACAGGTATTGACCCACTGTTTGCCTTAAAACCCTATTTTTTTCCAAAATTCGCTGTTAAAATCGCCTAAAGATCTATAATTCAAATCCGCAATTGCTCCTGCCTATCAATCTCCACCTTGTATTCACTATGTGAGCTATTGATTCAAAGCAAACAGGCGAGCCATGCCCTCCTCTGCAAATAGGCCCTTAAACCATATTTTGAGCCCGTTTCCGTCGGCAGAGTCTCTAAACTGCCCATGCATTGAGATAATTTATCAAAAAACCTCTGCAAAGACCACAATTTCCTCTGCATTCTACTCACAGAGCTTGCAATCTAGCAAATTCATTTAAAGACCCTGCTACACCCTGCAACATTTATTTTTGACCATAAATTTTACACAGTGAGGTCCATTCTAGATAAGCTCATTCTATAGCTCCCTGACAAAGCCTCAGAGACAATTTTCACCATTCAGTTGTTGAACAAATCCAAATTAAAAACAAAGAGAATTTGAAGATGGCCACTCCAGCAGCCTTAAACATCACTCCTCTCAATGCACCTCACAAGGAACTTGAAGCATTACCTTTGGCTGATAGAGACCACTTAATTCAATACTTGGTTGGTGACAGAAACCACCTGCAGACCTTTTATCAGCTGAGGAACAATTATTTGAACAATAGTGACATTTATGGCATTTGGGAATCAAACTTTCCCATCTACTTCCTCCCTTCTGTCAATGTTTTCCTTGAAATAATTCGCCTCTGCTGTGAAACTATGACCTAACAAAAAGGGTAGTCAAGTCTCCATCTGGGAGCATTCTCTTCCATATAACTCCTAACTCAATCAACCAAATGCTAAACTTCAAGCAAACTCAGCGTCTGGTCCCTTTTTCTATGAAATTCCTGCTTGATGAAGGTCCTAAATTCTCCAACTCAAAGATAGCCCGAATTGCTAAAGTATTCATGAGAGCAGACCGCCAGCCTATAGGGCCACCTCCTTTTCTCTATGTACATTTCAATGAAGTGGGAAAATTACTAGTAGATATGATATCTTATGTGTTGGGTTTCAAAACAAGTGAACATATTGATCATACTATATTGGTCTTGCTATCTGCATTTACCCCAGGACAACCCCTTGCTGTCAAATACAACTATGCCAAATTTATTTCCAATAAGATACATGACCAACTGTTGAAACTGGATAGGGAGGGAGTCTTCAAATACTCATCTTACATCTATCATCTATTCATGTATTATCAGCCAGACTTCTTCCAGTGCCCCATCAAAAGATTGGACTCTAAAGGAGAAAAGAGGTCTGTGTTTTTTTGGACCTCAGTCTTTCATGAAGTCCACAACTCCCCCTACTCTTACTGTGAGTTTATTGACCTGTTTATCTATCCAGTCTCTTGTCTCCTGATGAGAACTCCTCCTGCTAGGCTATCCTCTGACATGCAGAAAATATTGCAGCTTTCAAAGAACTACAAAATAGGTGACTGGTACTTTTACCAGAATCACATTGTCATTAGGATATATGGTCGTGAGCTCTATCCCCACAGGCTGCCAAGATATGTGCCAATGAGACTGTTTGCCTTGGAATATTACAGGAAACTCATCAATTCAGATTTAACTCATTTTCATAGTGCCAAGAAAAAGGCTCGCTTGAAATTCAAAGACCAACTAGGCCCCTTTGTCAGGAACAATAAAGAAGGGTGGCAAGATGCTGACCAAATATTGGGGAAGAAACTCAAGTTAAAGAGGAGTTTTTGGTGGGTCCCTTATGACCCAGATGGCTTTATCAATGCCAGAAAAAAAAATATATAAGCTTTCAGCCTATGAGCATTGCAAAATCCCACAGATTGAACAATTTGCTAACCAAGATGAGTGGGTGTAAGGTACACTAGTGGAAGAGTTCACTCAGGAAGAAATAATGGAGCAAAATGTCAAAGATTTGGAAAAGACTCTTGACTTGGATTCTTTTGAGCAGGTAACATTCAAACTGCCACAACAAGTCAGAGAAGGCACATCAACTGTTGCAGCTTCACAAGCTGCCCAAGAAAGGACTACACCAGCAACATGAACAACAAAAGGTAAGGAGGTAATGGATGTAGAGCAAGAAACAGTAACAGAACAGCCAACTACCTCAAAGGAGCAGAGTCAAGGGCAAGCCCCTCCACTACAGACAGAGGCACTACAGGTGCCAGCTTTACAAACTCCCCTTAATGAGGAAAGAGGCAAGAAGCAGGACAGGGAAGAGACCACACCTCCAAGTGGGTCAACACAGCAACCAGAAGCCAAAAGACAGAGAGTTGATCCTCAAGTTGAGGAGGAAATTAGTGAAGAAGTCATAGAGAGTCTGAGGAGGGGGAGAGAAACTAGCCAGCAAATACCTACTAGCTCATTCCAGCAAGAGAAAGAGAGGCAACATCGTATGGAGGTGTCCTCCTCGAGGTAACAAAGCAAGCAACCACCTGGTATTAAAGGAACTTTCATGGAAATCAAGGCCCAAAATGAGTTGTTAAGAGTACAGCTGTATGATCAATTCCTCAAGACAACACCCTCCAAACAGCAGAGATTAATGGCAGCTTATGACTTTAAGGAGGAGAAAATGATTTTAAGTCATTTTAAGCCTAAGATAGCACAGCCACAAACAGCTGTAGATTACATAAAGACAAACCTGGAGGTCCTCACTAAGGACATACACCGCATTGACCAAATTGAGCTACACAAGCAGACAAGTGAGATGGTCTATGCTACTCTAATAGACAAGGCTATGCTGGCCCATCAACTGAAGGAATCATTGAAAAATACAAACACTCAATTGGATATGGAGAGAATGTCTTCCTCATCCAAAGATAACATAATAAAGATGTTGGAGGAAATCATTGTGGAACTAGGGCATGATCCCAAGAAGGATGCCAAAGGCATCCAGGCCCACATAAAGAAAAAAGAAGAAGATATTGCTGCACTAAGAAAGCAATTGAGGCTACCTGCAACCATGCACCCTCAAACAGCAGAACTTGTACAAGAGAAGGAAGGTGAAGATATGATGGATCTGCTAATGAAGATGAACCAAAGGATAATTCAAATGGAGCAAGAATTGGAGAAAACATTGCAAGGCAAGCAGGGAGAGTCGACCTCCCAGCCACCTGAAATAGCTCCAACAGTTGCCACTGTTCCTCCCACACAAGCAGCAACAATTCCTCCCGTCATTGCAGCATCAGCAACAGCTACATCAACTACAGATGCTATAGCAGCAACATCAACTATAGCACCAGAATCTAGCATGAGTATGGAAGAAATGATGAAAGCAGTCAAAGAGCTAGAAGTTTAGGTGAGAGAGGTGAAAGAGGCCAAAGAAAATTTGGCCAAGTTAGAGGCAAGCTATAACAAGTCCAAGATGATAGTGGCTGAGAAACAAAGGGAAATAATGGACAACAAAATAAAAGCCTTAGAGAAGGAGCTTACTCTAGATAAAACTCTAGCTGAAATCAAGAAAATTTTGTGGGCCAAAATTGGCCAGTCAATCACTGATCAATGGCAATCAATTCACACCATACACGAAAAAATAGAATTGATAGGCTTAGCTCAATTTGAGACACAAAGGGCCAGAGAATCATTGGGAAATATGCATGAGCAAGCCAATAGAATGATTCAGTTCCTGAACACTCATACCAAAGAGCAGCTGGCAGCTCTAGATATCAGTAGCAGGACAGATACTATTCTGACAGTGAAAAAGGTGCTGACCCTGAGAAATTTTGTGCAAAATCTAGAAAGAAAGTTCCAGGAAATGCAAGCAGAAATAAATGACTTCAAACTAAAGGTTATAGCATTGCAGAGCAGAGGGTTACCCAGCCTATTGAACAGTAGTGGAAAACTGTTGACCCGTGAACAGTATACTACTAGGATAAACAACTATGTTTCCAATCAAATTACAACATCCTCAAGTACCTCAAAAGAAACAAGGCTTCCCTCTGGATAGAGTCTTTATGACAAGTTAGAAAATCTATTCTACATTTAACATGAGATAAATCACCTGTTTGAGGTTCAGCCCAACTTTTATAGATATACTGAAGCTGATGAAACACTGATTAAAATACAAAGACATCAGCTGTCTATAGAGGATTGGCGGCAAGAAATTCTGGAAATCCTACCTAGGTAATTTGATTTCTGTCCCATTTTGAGTCAGCTACAGGTCAGCAACTCCACATACACGGGTCACCTATTAAAGCCAAAAGACAGCAGAAAGAGGAAGTCATATTAAAACTGCAACTTATTAAATACAAGACCGAGCACCGAGGATAGTAGAACAACAAAACAACAAACATAGGAATGCAGAGTAAATACGCAGCTCCAGCCGTCTCACTCAGTCTAAAAAGTCAAAAATCTCTGACAGTCTAAACCGCCAGCACACCAACATTTACTGTGCCATTTATTTCTCTCATTTAATTATTCTGAAAGTTGGTAATGAAAGTTATTGCATGAAGAATTATCTACAAGATATTTTGTATCTCATTTTTGTATAAATACTTCCCCATAAGATGCATTTGGGGTTGGTGATTTTCTCTCTGTACTGCACTGTAAATTCTGAGACTGTTTTAATACAAAATCTGTTGAATTTCACTGTTACTGACCATCTAGATGTGGATTTGATGTTCTGGGACTTGCTACAGAATTCTTCTGTCATTCTATGGATCAATAAGTTATTCTAAACTGTGTTTTATGTTTTCTGTGTTTGAAAATTTCATATATGTTCCATAATCTTGGTAACAGAGAAGAAGAATAGCCCGGGATTTGCTTAAATGCACCCTGTGTTCAAGCTCTGCTATTAATTATGTTTTCTTCAAAATTAGTCATAAATATGAATTCTTAGTTGGTCATGTTTGCACTGATTCTTTCACTTTGAATATTACCTAGGAATTCTTTATTGCTACTTGACAATATTCATGCACTTTCCCTCTGCCAACATAATGAAATATTCTTGATTTCCTTTCATTCCCTGACTTCATTCCATAAATTTCAGATTTGAAAATTGTTCCAAAACTGCCTATCTTGCTCTGTAGCATTACCATTTACCCAAGAAACACTTTCAGCAGTACACCATCATTGACTCCATCGCCCAATAGTAGAGACTGTTTTGGACTTGCATCCCATCTCTGCCTAAATCACCATCCAACAAACTTAAAACAAAACCCTGTACATCATAACTAGCCTAAAAATATTTCAAAACAAAGCTAAATTACAAACAAAAAGCCCTCTCTGGTTGCAAATTGGCTAGAATTTTCAGCTAGAAGACTGGTTAGTGGTTCCTCGGCTGAATTCCCTCAGGAGGCAGGGAACAACCTGAGTGATAATAGGAACACAACCACCTTATCTTCTGTTGTTGCCCTAATTTCCTTGGTTTCAACCCACTTAGTCAAATAATCAATGCACACAATAATGTATTGCTTTTTCTTTGAAGGAGGGTTGATAGGCCCAATAAAGTCCATGCTCCACTTGTCAAATGGCTCAAAAGTCACTTGAGGTTGTAGGGGAATTTCATCTCTTGGAGTAGGCTTTCCCACCCCCTGTCACCGATCACGCTGACTAATGTACATTTTCATATCCTGATGAAGAGTAGGCCAATAATAGCCTGCTTGCCACACTTTGAATGTTGTCGTCTTTGCTACAAAGTGACCTCCACAAGGCCCATCATGACAGGTCAGAAGGATGTAAAAAACTTCCTCTTCCCTTACACACCTTCTGAAGATTTGATCTGGGCCAAGTTTGAACGGATTGCCCCCAATCCAAGTGAAGGGGGCTCTTTTCCTTACTATCCTTATCTTTTCTTTGGAGGGAAATTTTGGTGGGCACTGTGCTGATACCAAATAGTTTGCTATATCAGCAAACCATGGGTAGAGAATTGAAATAGAAAACAAATTCTCATCTAGTAACTGGTCATCCACCAATCCCTCTTCACCTGCAGGCAGTTTCATTCTAGATAGAAATTTTGCAATAACATTTTCCTTACGAGGTTTATCAACAATAGTTAGATCAAACTGTTGTAATAAAAGCAACCATCTTATAATTCTAGAATTCACATCTGGTTTGTTCATTAAATATTTCATTGCAACATGATCAATATGCACAAATTTTTTATAGCTTGTAATGTAATGCCTAAATTTGTTTAATGAATGCACAACAGCCAGGAGTTCCTTTTTGGTCACAGTATGGTTTAGCTCAGCCTTTGAAAGGTTCTTACTGATAAAATAGATGGCATAGGGCAATTCCTCCTCTTCCTGACCTAAGGCTACTCCTATGGATTTGTGTGAGGCATCAACATGAATATGAAAAGGGAGGGCCCAGTTTGGGCCTCTAAGGATTGGTGCAGTGGTTAACTTACCCTTGAGAATGTCTAAGGCATCTTGACAGCACTTTAACCATATAAACTCAGAATCCTTGGCCAACAACCCAGAAAAAGGAGAGGCAAACTTGCTGAAGTCCTTTATGAACCTTCGGTAGTATCTAGCTAACCCTAAGAAACTCTTGATATCTCTCTAATTTTGTGGAGGTGGGACCCTTTGGATGATTGCTATTTTGTTTGGGTCCACCTGCAGTCCTTGCTGAGATATTGAATGACCTAGCATGGTCCCTTCAGTCATTAAGAATTCACATTTTTTGGACTGAGAAATAGGTTCATTTCAATGCATTTCTGCAAATTATACTTTACCTAGAGTCGTGAGGGCTTCTTGGAAATCACAACCATAAGGTGTAAAGTCATCCATATAGATTTCCACAACATCATGTATTAACTCAGCAAAACTACTCAAGACTGCTCTCTCGAAAGTTGCAGGAGCATTGCATAGGCCAAAAGGAAGGAACCTATAGGAAAAATTACCCCAAGGACAGGTGAATGTGATATTATCCCGGTCTTCTAGGTAGATTTGGATTTGGTTGTACCAACTAAATCCATCTAGGAAGGAAAAAAACTTCTTCCCTGCCAAGCCATCTAGCACTTGGCCAATAAAGGGTAGGGGAAAATGATCCTTCTTTGTGGCTTTGTTCAACTCCCTATAGTCAACACAAATCCTCCACTTATCATTTTTCTTGGGAACTAACACTAAAGGAGAGACCCACTCACTATATGATATAGGGTAAATGAATCGTCCATCTAGTAGTTTTTGCAATTCTTCTTTGACTATGTATTTAAGAGTTGGATTCATCCTCCTTCGTGGTTGCATGACTGGCTTGCAACCTTCTTTGATGTATATGTGTTGGCTACACACTGAGGGCTATACTCACTTCATTTCCTTATAAATCCAAGCAAAGGCTTCTAGGTTTTCCCTCAACATGTTGCATAGATTCTCCTCTTCTAAAGCAGAAATAGATGGATTAATTTTCAAAGATTTCTCTGCAACAAATTCTATGGTTTTGACACGGAGTGGGTTATAATTGGCCAAGCATAAGCCAATTGGATGATTGTTCTAGGTTTCTCTTACTTCTTCTTCTAATGGTAGTGAAATAGGATTTGGACTTTGGGGCAAGTGTTCAATTAAGTCATCCTCATCTTGTTGTCCTCCTCCTATGGTTGCTTCCAAAGCATAAATTTGGGTAGAATAAACCTCATCTTCTTCCTCCTCCTCCTACCATAAATCTGAATCATGCTCTAGGGTAGGTTGAGTAGGAGGGTATAGGACTAACTATTTGGACATATGCCCATTCTTCATGGTCATATTCCCAGCTCTACAACTAATGTAAGCATTAATTTTGGCCTCCTAAGGATGAGAGGGTAACCAATAAGCTTAGCCTTAGGCTGGAGAACTAGGAAATCTGAATGGTACTCCCAGGAATCAATGGAGACCATCACATCCTCGACAATTCCCATAGGGGTGAATATGGAAGGGTCTGCAAGTTGCAAAATTGTTGTGGTCTTCCTCAATGAACCTTGGAGGTTGAGCTTAAGCATGGTGTCCTTGGTCATCACATTAATGGAAACCCCAATATCAATCAGAGTGTGTGGGACAATGGTGCCATTGATGTCCACATCTACTACAGGGATTCCAGGGTCCAAATATTTTAGACATATTACCTACCCCAACATTAAGTCAGATAGCTGCCCATTGACATTAATGGTAGAGGCATCCTTTTTTCTACTTCCTGGATGCTTGAAGCATTTCTCCTTAATCAACTTATTGTAAATGGGAACGTCTTTTATTGCCTAGAGAAGGGGGATTTTTACACATAGATTTTTCAATTCTCCCAGAAGTTCAATTTCTTCTCGGGTAGGCTAGAGTGGTTGAGCTAATATCTCAAGAAAGGGTGGATTTACTTTAATGTTACCTTCCTCTATTTCTTCCTCAACCTCCCTATGTGGAGAGGGATGTTGGTTATTAGGGATAATTCTTCCAGATCTTAGGTTGATCTCCTGGATTTCTACAACATAAGTTGGGTATGATGTATCTCCACTGTATACTTGTTGATCATGCCTATTGTTCGGGTTTGGATTTGGCTGTGTAGGCATCTGTGGTTTCTTAGGTGGGGCAAAGTGCAGGAGTTGTGGTTGGCTAGGTGGTGGAGGCAATAGGGTTGGAACATTGTTGAATTGGGGCCTCCACCCCTGGAGTGGGGCATTCCATTGATGTTGTGGCTGAGCATAAGGTTGAAATGATTGGTTGCCTAGCTGGGAATGATACTCAGATGCATGGGACCAAGGAGGGGGTGTAGAATAGGAAGGATGAGCAGGGGGTCGCCAAGAAGGTATAGGTGTGGTTCGGTTGATGTTGTAATATGCATGGGATGACCCTTTCATACCCTGCTGGTATGGTCTAGGCCCAGGAGGTCTCCTTTGGTTGATGTAGAAAAGTTGCTTAGGGACCCCTTCAGGTCCTTGATATACAACTTTGAGTCAAGGTGTAGAAGGGCACTTGTTTTTGGAGTGGATTTCTTCGCAGGTTGAGCAAATATTAATACAGTTCAATGGACATTCGTTCCTAGGATGCCTCTTGGTGCATCTAGGAAAAAAGATGGCCAGGGATCCTTATGCTTCCTCTTGCTTCGTTTTGATGTTCATGGTGTTCAATTGCAAGGCAAGGGTTTGAAACATCTCACTTTTCAAATCTTCCAGCATATTTCCAACTTCACCCATGATGGATGAGTTGGAGGATGATGTATTGGCCATAAGTTTAATACCCCTACCCTTTTTCCTGCTTTCTAAAGAATTGTTTCTAAAGACAGTCTTAATATCCTCATAGGGTAATTGGTAGATATCTTCTCCTGCTATCATATGTAAGGTATCTAGAAGATCCTCCCTTACTCCTCTAAGTAGGACCAACTTTAGTGACTCAGGGTCAAGTGTGCAACTGGCCCTTTTGTAACTAAGCTAGAATCTTTCTTCATAGTCTTCTAAGGATTCATCCTGGCCTATGATCATCTTTAAAATCTCTTCTCTAGTTTTCTTTGACCTACAGTAGTCCCTATATTTGTTGTTAAAATCCTATTGCATTTGAGCCCAATTTGTGATGCTATATCTAGGTAAACCCATGAACCAACACAATGTTGCATCCTTGAGGGTAGATGCAAATAGTTTTAACTTTTTCTCATCATCTGTATAGTCATAGCTTTAGCATATAACAAAAAACTCAAATTGGAAAGTGTCAGGGTCCTTCGTGGTTAGGCCATGGAAATGAGGTAGAGTAGAGGGCTTATATTCTTCATCTTAGTGTCCCCATTGGTTTCCCTGATGGGGAAGGCACCCTCAGTTATCTTTCTATTCCCTCTGCCATTTCATTTTTCAGCCATTGGTTCAGTAGGAATGGGTTCTCCCTCTTCTTCTTCCATTGTAGGTTCTTCAAATATGTAAGGTTGCCCACCTAAATGATATTCAAATTCACAGTCACCGAAAAAGAGAGAAGGTTGATTGTTGGATGCAATGGGGGTATTTGACAAGAATTTCCATAAATTGTTCCTACAAGGCATGAAAGGAAATGTTTTTCGGTTGATTTTTGGAAGATCGTTTTTAGCAAGAAAGTACTTCGTAGAAATGAAATTATTGATTGAATGAAAACCACTAACAAAGAAACTACTTGTTGAATTGAAAGGAAAGCAGATAATGACAGATGAAAGAAAGGAAGCTACTAACAAAGAAACTACTTGCTAAATTAAAATTCTACTTGTAGAATGGAAAGGAAAGTAGATAATGACAACCGAAAGAAAGGAAGCTACTAGATTACTTTTGCAGAAATAAACTAATGGAAGAAAATTGAGGATAACAAGTAGAAGAAAAGAAAGTTGGAGACTAGAAATACAAGAAAGCAGTAATCGAATTATTCTTTGATACCTCCCCGACAACAAAACCAAAAAGTGATGAGCCTAGGTATTGCAACAAGAATTCTGCAACTCCCACGGCTACCAACATTACTTATCAACCCGGGGTTCATACAAACTTGGAGGTGATAGTGCTATATGCACAAGTAAAAGTGAAGGTCCTGCCTGTTGTCACTGCTCATCTTGCAAGAGACCCCAGGGGTTCCAAGCTATACTTCTATAGGGTTAGAAGAAGCTTAATTATTTGATGGAAGAAGATAAAATCTATGCTATGAGAGAGCTACTCTACTGTAGTAATGAATAAAACAAAATGTAATTCTAAACCACACCATAACGTAACTAACCATCTAAACAGCTATGCTAAACAAAATTTCCAAATCAACACTAACCTAATGCTGTTATCTAAGTTGCAGAGGTAAAGAGCATTAATAGAGACTTGAGTGTAGCTGTTGGGGACAAGAGCGATTCTGATTTGGAACAGGTTTTTAGTGCGCCCACTCAACTTGACTCCGTTAATTTGTTGGATAATAACTCACAGGTTGTGGTTGGATTCTCGAATAAGGATGCATTGGATCAGAATTTAATGACTTCTTCGGTCAGCTCATCACAATCAAAACTAAAAAGAAAAGTCGTAAATTTGTCCTCCCAAGGTTTAGAGCCTGAGGTCATTAATGTTCTCAGAAAAGGTCTTGGATTTGTTGTCGCCCCGAAAAACCTTCCTATTGAGAAAATGATTTGTAATATAGAAGATGGGATTAACAATCTTCCATTGGAAGATAAGGAAGCGTTAAGACAAGAGTGCTCCCTTATTATGAGAAAGGCCAAAACCCCCAAAAGCAATTTGAGTAAGTCAGAACTAAAGACCTTCAAATCCCTGCGTAACAATGAAGAAATTGTGGTTCTCAAGGCAGATAAAGGAGGAGCAGCAGTGATCCTAGATAAAGAAGATTATATATGCAAAATGAATGAACACCTCAATTGTGGTAGTTACAAGAAGTTGAACAAGAACCCGATTCCCAAGATTATGAAAGAGGTGAAAAAGGCAATTTTGGAATCCAACCTTGATGAAAAATTAAAAAAGAGATTAATTCCCTCCAGTGAATGCATCCCCAGGATTTATGGGCTACCCAAGATCCATAAGGAAGGAGTCCCTCTCAGACCAATTGTCAATACAATTGGATCCCCAACCTATGAGCTCGCTAAATACGTGGCAAAAATCCTGAGACCCCTTGTCGGAAACACTGATTCTTTCATCAAGGACTCCACTGACTTTGTGAATCTCATTAAGAATGAGAAATTAGAGCGTGAGGACCTCCTTGTTAGCTTTGACGTTGTGTCCCTATTTACCAAGATCCCTCTTGAAGAAGCCATTCAGGTTATAAAAGAAGTTACTGATCCAGGGACTGCAAGATTGGCTGAAATCTGCTTGCGATCAACAGTGTTCACCTTCCAAGGAACATACTATGAGCAAACATCTGGAGTGGCAATGGGATCCCGCCTTTCACCAATCGTAGCCAACCTATACATGGAATATTTTGAAAAGGAGGCCTTGGATTCTTACCCCCTGAAGCCAGCATGGTGGAAGCGATTCGTCGATGATACTAATATAAAATGGACTCATGGTAAAGCAGAGCTTGACAAGTTCTTTATTCACCTAAATTCCATCTCCTCATAAATAAAATTCACTATGGAGCTTGAAGAAAACATGAGCATTCCATTTTTAGACATCCTCATCATGAGAAAAGATGATGGATCCATGGGGCACAAAGTCTTCAGAAAGTCTACCCATACAGAGAACTACCTCCACGCTAACTCCCACCATCATCCAGACCAGAAGCTTGGTGTTCTAAACACTCTTGCTATCAGGGCCCTTCGAATTTCTGACGTTGATCATTTGGATGAAGAAAAGAAGCATTTAGTCTCAACCTTTAAGGGTTTAGGCTACAAAGAAAATGAGATTAAGAAAGCAATTCAGAAAGCCGAGAAGAGGATGTTACCTCATGAACCTAAAGCCCGAGATCATCTTGAAGGTGGTAGGGTTTTTCTTCCTTACATTCATGGAGTTACAGATAAGATTGCGAAAGTCCTAAGGAGGAAAAACATAAGCACGCAATTCTCAGCCCCTGGAACAATTAGGCAAAGTATCAGATCGGTTAAAGATAATATTGATAAACATCAACTTAAAGGGGTCTATAAAATCGATTGCTCATGTGGGAAAAGCTACATTGGTGAAACAGGTCGCTCCCTGCAGACGAGACTAAAGGAACATGGAGCTGATATTAAAAATGAAATGTCTCGTTCTTCCGCCCTTGCAGAACACTCGTTGAAAACTAAGCACCATGTCTTCTTGGAAAACGCCTCCATTATCGCTAAAGAAGAGCAACACCATAAACGAAAGATCAGAGAAACTCTTGAAATTATCAAACACCCGCATAATCTCAACAGGGACAGTGGTTTGGAGATCAGTGGAAGCTGGTTTCCCCTGATCAAAGAAAAATTAACCCATTATCAATATAATAATAATAATAATTAATAACCTTATTAAATTCATATTATAAAAACATCTATTTTAAACATAATAATAATAATCATTAAATATTTATTCTTTCTAATAATTATATAAGTTATTAATAAGTCAATAAGAATCAATATAATTAATTATTATATTAATAATTAATTAATTATCATATTATTTAATAACAATTAATAACAATTAATTATATATTATTTAATAATAATTATAATAAATTAATTAAATAATAAATTATATAGTAATTAAGTATATTAATTAATAATAATTAATTATATTAAGTTATAATAATCAATTATATTAACTAATAATTATTAATAATAATTAATAAAAATTAATAATAATAATATAATTAATTATAAATTAATTTCTATCAATCATTATACTAATAATTAATTATTATATTAATTATTACATTAATAATAACAAATTAATATAATATAGTGATTAATAATAATTTAATTATACTAAGTAATAAAAATAATAAATTAAAATAAACAAATTCATTAGAATCATATTAATTAATATAATAATAAATTATATTAATATAGTGCTTAATAATAATTAAATTATACTAAGTAATAATAGTCTATTACATTAATCTAATAATAATTAATATAGTTAATAATAAATAATTAATATAATTAAATTACTATATTAATTAATTTTTATATTAATTTTTTATATTAATCATTAAAAAAAAAATTAAATTAAAATTAATTATTCAATTTAATCATGAGGGAGCCGACTTCTCAAATATTGAGAGCCGACCTTCTCTTCCCTTCTTTCCCTTCCTCATTTCTATTTAAACCCTAATAGTCTGCTCTTCTTCTATCTAAGCATTCAAGTTGTCCTGATGATGGATCCCCGTTGGGATTCGAAACGTTGGCAGAAAATGGTTCTTACTGTGGATTCTCCGGTGACTAATTCAAAAATAATCAACCACAGAGGTCTTAAATCCAAAAGCATTAAACTATACTAAGGTGTAAGCATAGGAACTAAACTAAATCTTCTTTCAGGCAGAAGAGTAATACGAGATTGAAATTGGTGAAAGGAGGTCGTAAGGACCCAATAGTGCATAGGGACTGTTGGATTGATCAACCAACAGAAGATGGAAAACAAAGATTTTATCACAGGGGCTTAAGTGAATATATGGATGAACAAGTTTAACGAATAGGATGAACAATGGAGATCTTATCATGGGCGATTTAGTGAATAGGTGAACGAAGCAAATGAACGACGAAGATCTTATTGCGAGGAATTAAGTGAATGGATGGATGAAGAGGGTAATGGAGCAGATGAGCGACAAAGATCTTATCGCAAGGAATTAAGTGAATGGATGGACAAAGATGGTAAGGAAGCAAATGAACGGCGAAGATATTATTGTGAAAGAAACATGCCAAAATGATGGAGCGGGTTTTCGAAGGCGGTAGGAAGTTTCTCGCGTGCACTCAAAGTTGTAAGATGTATTTTGAAATTTCACGTGATTAGCCTAACTGGGTGACACGTAGCACAGGAAAACCAATTTTCTGGCATGCTCTCGAGCAGATAATAGTGATGTAAGAATTTGCGCATGATTGTGCTATAGCTATCGGATCAAGCTAGATGGATCGACGGTGGAGATTAGAGCGTATAAAGTAGGTCGAAGAATTTGCACGTGATGGCCATTGGGTAAACTAATGAATCAAATGGTGATTGCCTAGGTTTTTTGTGGATCAGACGGTGAGGACACAATGCATGAAGAACATGCTGAAGGAGGTTTCGAATGAAAACGACAGAAAACCCAGTGAGAGTGAGGGTGGATCGAGTGTGAGGAAAAATGATGATAATGAAATGAAACAAGTAACTTCCTCAAACAACAAATTCCAAAGCTCATGCGAGAACTAGAAACCTATGTTTCTAGGGTTGTTGAAGGGTATCTTCCTCAATTAATGGTCCTAGAGGGAGGAGGTGAGGCCGAGACACCTACGGACAACCTTATCGTAATCTTTTTCTCCTAATTAACCTGCTAATTGAAAAAAAATAGAAATGGAAGTGAACTAATGCATAACCGATCTACTCTACACTATTGTAATGGGAATCCACTGATGATTTTTGTGCACCCCCCTTTTATGGTTTCATGGTAGAGTGGGGCAGAAGTTTACTTTCAACAAGGATCATCGATCACATGATTAAAAATTTGGGTAATCCAATCCATTCTGGACATCCCTATAGTTTAACCCGTGGGACCACATGGCCCACCACATTATTTATGATCACTCAGTCTCGACATGTGACACACAATACATCCATAAACATGAACATTATTTAACCATTTTTCATCACCAACTACTTTTCCAACCTTGGTGGAACTGTTGGCATTATGATACAACTGTTGTCCATGATGGCAACTCACTTAGACGACAGTTCATAGTACAACAACAAAGGATTACAAATCAGACTCCAAAGAATGAAGAAATAGAGGTATAAGTAGGTTCACTTTGTCCAAGATGTCTATAAACGCGAGTTAACATAACAAAAGGAGCGTATAACATATACATGCACTTTCACAAGAGGAAAAGCATGTACATGTTGGAAAACTAAGTTTTTGGTCCGAGGTATTTTGTCAAGGTATTTCAATCCAAGGTATTTGGTCTGAGGTATTGACCCTAGGTATTTGGTCAAAGCTAGTGGTCGTCAGTAGTTTTTGTCCATGGTATTGAGAAAGTCCTAAAACTATATAAGGAGGAGAAGATCATTAGGCTAGGAGTGTGAAAGTATTGAATATCTGATGAATTATGAGATCAGGTATGTAGGTTATGGGTTTCTGATGCTTTGGTAAGGATGCACCTATGTGGATGATGATGGATGATGGATCAAGTTCATAAGACCTCGAATGTATTATCATTATGTGGTTTGATCATGGATAATCTAGATCTGAATACTAATGCATGTGTTATTCTATAAATGTTATGATCTGGGTATGACTGAAGTCTGGAATAGCTACAAAATTATGAATTAATATTGCAGATACATACACTGATTTGCTTTGATAAAAGCGCGTACACGCGCTAGTTCAACACATGTAAGTAGCATATACATTATGAAATATCATATGTGAAGTTGTAGTTGGATCTGGCTGTTGTTGTAGAGTTCTTGGTTCTGCTCTATGTTCTAGTGACTATGTTTTGAAGACAGTATTCTGAATGTTCAAATTGATTGATTGTGATTTGCTTTAGTGATGATGGGATTTTAGTGATTTAGTTGTGGGTGATTTAGAGATTGATCATTGAGTTTCAGTGATTGTTTGATGCAGATGTATTTGATAATTGTATTGCAGTGGTAATTGGTTTTAGCTTCAATGTTTTTGATGGGTCCAGTATGAAAATTGGATGAAATGTGGCCTTTAGATTATGGCCTTGTGTTCTAGGAGTATCCAGTTTGAAAATTTATAAAATTGGTCCCTCGAGGAAGAGATAAGGTCATAGCCTTTTGTAGGTCAGTGCCTACGTACTGGTAAAAATATCAAGTACAAGAGCCAGGGGATTGGAGGTCCCTTCCAGTAACTGCTAGAAAATGAGTGAAGGTTAGAGCCTTCAGTAGGCTGGCGCCTACGTACTAGTAAGAAGATCGGCTAGTACAAGAGCTAGAGGTTTGTAGCTCGCTTCCAGTAGAAGCTGGAGAATGAGAAAAGGTTGTAGCCTTCTGCAGGTGGGTGCCTGCGTACTAGTATGAGCCTCCACCAGTACAAGATTGCAAACAGGTTTTTCTTATATTAAAAGAAGACAACAGCAGGTGGTTTTTGTCCCGCATTGGGTTTCCACCTTAAATCTTAGTGTTCATGTGTGTTTCTTATGTGTGATGGTCTGCTCTAATATTATTGCACATGGTTACTATTTATATGGTTAATGAAGTATTGATGCACTGATTAGAGAACAACATACGATGAATTAATTGAATCATAAGTTTGTTGGATATACGTTGGGGTTGCCTTAAATATAGTTGCATGTACACGCGAGTTACCTTCATTAAAGTAGCGTATATAAACTTGAGTATGAAAATAAAAATATTATTTATTTGACTAATATTGACTCACCCCCCCTCTCAGTATTATTTCCAACAATTGGTATCAGAGTAGGTCCTTTGGTAGAAGCTTGATTGCTTGAAGGAGATCTGTAGAACAATGGGAAGGAAGCAGGAGAGACAATTGAACAAAAGAAGAAGACAACTCAAAGGAACAATGACAACATGAGAGACAATTGACCATTAGGTGGAATCAAGTATTTAGATTCTGAATCACCTCAAATTGAAGATGGATAAGCAAATGAAGCATCAGGTACAAATTTTTGGTCTTCTAGTGATACTTTTCTTTGTTCATGCAATAATGGAGATATTGGAAGCGATCGTGAAAGAAACATAGAGACAAAGGTTAAAAGACTCGCAGATAAAATCAGAGATCAAAAAGATATATTTAACAAAAGGGAGTGTGCCTTCAAAGAAGAAGTTACCAGATTAAAAGCTCAGCTGGAGGAAGGAAACACAGTAAGGAAGCAGTTCAAGGAAAGGGAAGATCAATGTAAAAAGTTTTAGGATGAAGTAACATCATTAAGAAATGAAATAAATGATTAGAGTATAACAATCAAGAGACTTAAATATAGATCCAGTTACTATGTAAGTCTTGGAGCTAAGATCCTCTCTCTAAAAGAAGATCTTGAAAACAAGAAGAATGAAGAACTACCTCAAGCAGATGAAGAACAAGAAAATGAGATTCTAAAATTAAGGCAAAAAGTGGAAGAAGGAAGAAAGGCTAAAGAAATCTTGAAGAAGCAGTATTTGGAAAAGGAAGAGAAATATCAGGTTGAGGTAAATATCTTAAAAGGTAAATAAGAAGAAAAGGATAAAGTGTTACGATTTCAAGACAATACTGAGATTTTGGATAATATTCTTAGTAGTCAAAGGTCTCCTACCATCAAAACTCGTCTTGGTTTTCATGAATCTGTTGAGGGTGAATATAGCTCACAAGGTGAGGCAAGGAAGTCTAATGCAAAATCTGAAATGCTCAACAAGGAGATGAGAGGTAAACCCCATCAACAACCACGCAAAGAAAGTCTTCATAGAAAATCCTTTACTCCTAACTATGGAAGTGATAGTCGGTTATTTCCTCCAATGAATAATGTTGAATGTTTTATATGTCATAATTTTGGACATGTTGCAGTGAGATGCAGAAGTAGAATGGTTCAAGACCGTCACACAAAAATATCATCAGCTTCTAGGTACTTTAAGGGGTATTTTTTTCCTGCAATATGTTTGGTCACAAAGCCATTGACTATTATAGAAGGAATATGAAACGTGTAATATGTTATGATTGTAACAAGTTTGGACATATAGCAAAGGAATGCATGAGAAAATTTTGACCACCATACCAAAGGGAGAAAAATCATCACACTCGAAGATATGGAAGAAAAAGGAAGTACATTCAGAAAGATGTGGCATAGTAGAGTATACAGACATAACAGACTCAGAGGGAGCTGAAAGTGTGAAACTTCATAATTTCAACTCTCATACATAGTTAGCATGAAGACAAGTTGCGTATGTATGCGAGTTCGAAGCTGCACAGTCACGTATATGGGGTTTTTGAGGAAAAATCAATGGGACAGACTCAGGAAAAATGGGTCTAATATGGTTTAGTCAGTTATCAAATATGTGTTCTATTATGATTGATGATGATTACAGTCTGCTAATAATATGTAGAGGCGCTCTTGGCCCTCCTAAGATGTTGACAATTTTGATGAATAACTGGTAGATGATGATGCCTTGATGATTCTTACTAATATTTGAAATGATCAAATATGACAGTGAACGGCTGGCATGGGTTCATGGGGAGCATATAACAGTGAAGATCTTGGTACAAATCCACATAGTTTTTTTATTCAGGTGACTCTTTTGATGATGGACACATACATGCTGATGTTGCTAACAGATGTTGATGGTGCATATCATATATGGTGTATGATAGTTATCGATGACTATCATGGTCTTATTTAGATCGGTTGTACTTGTTATAAATGTCATGTATATCATTTGATGTAAAGATCATGAAAAGACCTAATTTGTAACCCCACTATGCATGAGAAGGATGATGTAATATTTTCTATGTTAGTCATGTATAAACATTTGGTATATCCCCACTTGGTTGGGTGGATGAGTCGAAATTGGTGTATCCCCACTTGGTTGGGAGATTGATGTATGTATGAGTCATTGGTGATAGGAAGGTCATGCACACATAGTTGAGTTATAGATTCATGTTATCCTTTTGGAAAATATTTTTGCAAACTCTGCATGTGCTTAGGGGGAGCATGGACGGTTTAGTGCATCTTAGCATGTACTCAGGGGGAGCATGGACAGCATAATGTATATCAAAGGGGGAGAATATCTTGGTCTGCGCTTTGCCCTTGATGTCAAAGTGGGAGGATGTCTTGGTATTTTTGTTGTCATCAAATCCAAAGAGCGAGATTGTTGGCATTATGATACAGGCGTTATCCTTGATGGCAACTCACTCAGATGATAGTTCACCGTACAACAGCAAAGGCTTACAGATTAGACTCCAAAGAATGAAGAAAGAGAGGTATACGTAGGTTATCTTTGTCCAAGAAGCATACACATGTGGGTTAACAGAACAAAAGGAGCATATAATGTATACACGCACTTTCACAAGGAAAAGAACATACATGTTGGAAAATTAATTTTTTGGTCTGAGGTATTTGGTCCAAGGTATTTAGATCAAAGTTATTGGTCCAAGGTATTTGGGCCAAGGTATTGACCCTAGTTATTTGGTCCAAGGTATTGATCCTAAGTATTTCTGGTCCATGGTACTGAGAAAGGCCTAAAACTGTATAAGGAGGAGAAGATCATTAGGCCAAGAGTGTGCAAGTATTGAATATCTGATGAAGTGTGAGATCAAGTATGCAGGTTACGGTTTTTTGATGCTTTGCTAAGGATGCACCTATGTGGTTGATGATGGATGATGGATCAGGATCATAAGACCTGAAATGTATTATAATTATGTGGTTTGATCATGGATAGTCTAGATTTGAATACTGACACGTGTTATTTTGTAAATGTTATGATCTGGGTATGTCTGAAGTCTGGAATAGCTGAAAAATTATGAATTAATATTTGCAGATATGTACACTAGTTGGCTTTGATAAAAGAGCATATACACATTGGTTCAACACATCTAAGTAGCATATACATTATGAAATATGATATGTGAAGTTGTAGTTGGATCTGGCTATTATTATAGAGTTCTTGGTTTTTCTCTGTGTTCTGGTGACTGTGTTTTGATGACAGTAGCTTGAATGTTTAGATTGATTGATTGTGATTTTCTTTAGCGATGATGGGCTTTTAGTGATTTAGTTGTGGGTGATTCAGAGATTGATGATTGAGTTTCAGTGATTGCTTGATGCAGATGTATTTGATAATTATATTACAGTGGTAATTGATTTTGAGCTTCAATGTTGTTGATGGGTCCAGTATGAAAATTGGATGAAATGTGGCCTTCACATTATGGTGTTGTGTTCTAGGAGTATCGAGTCTAAAAATTTATGAAACACGATCCTTGGAGGAAGAGAGAAGGTCGTATCCTTCTATAGTTCGGTACCTACATACTGGTAAACATATCAGCCAGTACAAGAGCTAACGGATTAGATCTCCCTTCTAGTAACAACTCGAAGACGAGTGAAGGTTAGAGCCTTCAATAGGCCCACGCCTACGTACTAGTAAATAGATCGGCTAGTACAAGAGCTAGGGGGTGGTAGCTCCGTTCTAGTAGAAGCTAGAGAATGAGAGAAGGTTGTAGCCTTTTGCAGGTGGGTGCCTGCGTACTGGTATGAGTCTGCACTAGTACAAGATTATAAACAGGTTTTTCTTATATTAAAAGAGGACAGTAGCGGGTGGTTTTTGTCTCGCATTGGGTTTCCACCTTAAATCTTGGTGTTCATGTGTGTTTCTTATGTGTGATGGTTTGTTCTGATATTACTGCACATGGTTATTGTTTATATGGTTAATGAAGTACTGATGCACTGATTAAAGAACAACATGTGATGAATTAACTGAATCATAAGTTTGTTGGATATATGTTGGTTTCCTTAAATACAGTTGCATGTACACGTGAGTTACCTTCATTAAAGTAGCGTATATAAATTTGAGTATGACAAGAAAAAGATTATTGATTTGACTAATAATGTTTCACCACCACTCTCAGTATTATTTCCAACAGGAACCACCAATTTTGGAGTGTACTAACCATATGCTAACCCCAGATTTAGATGTTTAACACTTGAGCTTTTCGGTATGCATTCATTGACCTTGAATATCTTTTGATCTAGGGGTTCTTTTTTGGACTTCTATATAGCATTTGAAAACTCTTTTAGAGCTCTATCCATTTGAGTAGTTTCGAGGAGATTTTGATCTTACCTTCTATACTAAAAATGGATCCAAATTCTCTACTATTTAATCAATCTATTGGTACCCATCTTTTCATTTTCCATGAAGTGAAACTTATGTTTAACATTCTCTCCCTTTGGAATTGTTGGCAACACAAAAAACATAACCATAAAATAAAAGTGTAGTTCTCTTACTTATACTCGTTTAGGTATTTCTCCCCCTCTGGTGTAATTCTACCATTTTGACATCAATTGTAAGGAAGCAAATGTGTTCCCCCTACAACTAACCTCCCTTATCTTCCAGATCCTGTGGACCTTCTAGCTTCGTTTTGATATGCTAATTTCTTCCAGTTTCCCTTGATCCTCTTCATGATGAAGATCTAGTGGAGGGAGGTAAGAGGAACTGCTATGAATATTTTATTTAATTACTCAAATTGATCTCTTGGGATAGGTTTGGTGAATATATCAACTACCTACTCTTTTGTAGGCACATACTCCAACTTGAGAATATAATTTTCAATGTGTTCTCTTCGGGAGTGGTACTTGATTGGAATATGCTTAATCTTTTAATGGAAAATGCGGTTATTGAACATGTTGATTGCACTTTTATTATCACAAATGATTGGTATTGGCTGATCATAAATCTCCTACACAGATTGTCAGGTATGCTTCATTCATAATAGTTGAGTGCAACATAAAGCTACTGTTGTATTTTCTGCTTCAGTGGTAGAGAGAAAAATTGAGGCTTGCTTCTTTCTCAACCATGAAATAATACATGCACCAAGAAAGAAAGCACCACCACTAGTGTTTCTTCAGTAGTGTATATCACTTGCCAAGTCAACATTAGTAAAAATAGTTAGTGAAAAATATTTATCTTTGGGGTAACAAAGTTCATAGTCCATTGTGGTTCTAAGATATATGAGAATCCTCTTGGCTGCTAGAAGATGACTCTTCTCAGGGGACTCTTGAAATATTCCAAAGATACCATTTGTTTGCATAAACTCTTCTCTAGAGACTGCTAAGTATAATAGGCTTCCAATAATTGATCTGTAAAATGCCTAATCTACCTCTGGTGATTCATGAGTCTTGCTAAGTTTGCAACCTATAACCATTGGAGCGCTCATCAAAGAGAATTCCTCCTTGCTAATTTTCTTCAAAACTTCCTTGAGATACTTTCCTTGTGATATAAAACTTCCTTTTGAATATTGTGCAATGTGCAAACCAAGGAAATAAGAAAGTTCTCCAAGAATATACATCTCAAATTTGGCCTTCATATCAAATGAAAACTAACAAGATAGTTGACCAAGATCACTGGAAAAATAATATCATCAACATAGACAACCACCACTAACAATTTTCCATAATTATATTGCACATAAAAATTACTATTAGTTGCTCTTCTTTTAAAACTACACTTCAGAAAATAACTATCTATCTTGGAGTACCAAGCCCTTGGGGCTTACTAATAACCATACAAGGTGTTTTTCATGAAAATATAATCAGGTGATTCTGATAATTGAAAACATTAATGCTACTTATTATAAACTTCCTATTGTAATTCTCCATTCTAAAAGGAATATTTGATATCCATATAATATATTTTAAATTTCTTGAAACAAGGGAAAGCCAAAAAGATGTGAATTGCTTCTAATCAAGAAACAATATCAAATATTTCATCAAATTCCAAACCTTCAATTTGTGGATAACCTTTCCAAACTAACCTTTCTTTTTTTCTTACAAATTTACCATGTTCATTCAATTTATTACTAAAGACCAATTTCATGCCAATAACAATTTTATTTGTTGGTCTTAGAACAAGCTCCCATGTCTAATTTTTCTTTATCTGATCAAGCTCTTCATTCATGGAATTTAACTATTTGTCATCTTGGTGACCTTGAGAAATATCCTTTGGTTCCGTCATAGATAAGAGAGATACGTGCACTTGGGTAGGGGGATTTAACAATATTCTTCTTTTCTAAACACCTGAATTGAAGTCACCAACAATTTGGTGAAATTGGCGGTTTTTTTGAACATACCTGACAAGATCTTTGGATTTCGGACTTAGGGGTGCCTCAATTTCTTCATCTAAAAATGGCTCATCATCCTTCTCATCATTGTTGATTGAATTATTGGATCTAATATTCAATAGTTGATTATCTTCAAAACCAATATGTTCATCAACTTTAACATCAATACAATCAAATATTCTTCTTGTATTCTTCATATAGCATATATAGTCCTTGATATTACGAGATTATCCAAGAAAAATACCTTCATAAGCTCCTTCATAGAACTTCCCAAGTTTTTTATCATCCTTTTGATATAACACTTGCTTCCAAACACTTTAAAATACTTAATTATAGTGGTTTTGTCATAATAGATCTCATAGGGAGTTTTAATATTGTTTGTTTTGAAATTTTCCTTATTTATAATTACCATTGTTGTGTGAATGGATTCAACCCAAAATCTTTGTGGAATATTTCTTTCTACCATCATGGCTCTAGCTAACTATTGAACTAATATATTGGCTCTCTTTGCTACAATATTTCTTCCATGGTCTCTACATTATGGTAAATGCCTTTTGATGTTATCTTTATTGAAAAAATCATCAAAATATTTTGATCCAAACTCACCACCATTATTATTAGACCTTATGTACTTTATTTTACAATCAGTCTCATTCTCTGCTATGGCATTAAAGCTTTTAAACTTCTCAAAGGTCCCTGTTTTTTCTCTAAATAATGCTACCCACGTCATTTTATTGAAATTGTTAAAGATAAATATGAAGTACAATTTCCCTTAAGGTGTCTAAGTTCTTAAAGGACCACACAAATCCATATGTATCAATTACAATGGCATAGTTGATGAGTCACCTTAGACTTGAATGATATACTAACTTGTTTTCCAAATTGAGAGGGCTTCAAAATCGTGTTCTCGAGCTTTGAAAGATTTGGAGGATCTATGATTACATTCTTCTTGCCAAATTTGGAAATTTGATAAAAGTTAATATGTCCTAGCATTGAATTTTAGAGCTAGCTCTCATCAATATTTGTAAAAAAAAACTTCTTTGTCTTCTCTTTTAGAACATATAAACTATTGTCTGTTCTAACAACTTTAACTACTATCTCTCCTGCACCTGCATACTTGATATGATAATTTTCAGATTTGAACAACAAATCATAGCCTTGGTCACACATCTGAAACACGCTAGGGAAATTATGCTTCAAGCCATTAACAAACAACACATCCTTCGATTTAGATATACCATTGGCTAGGTTGACAATTATTTTACCCACAATTTTACCAAGTGCATGATTCCCAATGGTCACATTACCTTTGTTCACTGGTTTCCATGAAATAAAATTGCCTTTGTCTCCTCATATATGCCTATAACAATCATTGTCAACATACCAATGAAGTTTTACATTCTGAGCATATAACACCAGGTCACAGTTCTTTGTGTATTTCATTTTCTTCCATACCTTCGGTTGTCTGTTTTATTGATTAATTTTTGGATTAGGCCTTTTATTTTAAAATTTACAATCAACTAATATATGGCCATAGTTTTGATATATCTAGCATTGAAACAAATTTTTCATAGGAGAGAATGAATTTCAGAAGTCTAATTATGCTCCTCCTCTATTTGGCATTCTAATTTGCAAATTGATAAATTCTTCCTTGTGACCTAAATTGTCTAAATGATAGATTCACCCTGCAATATGATACCTTGTGACCATAATTTGTATAATTTAAACAATATCCTGAAAATATGTCGTCATACCTGGGAGAAAATCACTTTCTAAAGATTGGCTAAGTTGCTATTTAAAAAATTGATTTTCCTCTCATGCAATATTTGTTAGAAAATTATATTTTACAGAGCAATGGAACACATAAAATATTGCAGAAATATAAACACAGAAAACGCATAAAACAAGAGACACATAGATATATGTGGTTCACCTAATTTGGGCTATGTCCACGGAGAAACAACCAGTCCTTCCTTTTATATTATCTAGCAAGCAGAAGAGATACAACCTACAGCATATCCGTTGTAATTCCCTCTTCTCTCTCAATATCCTCTCTCTTCCTCACTCAGAATACATATCTACATAGACACAATACAATTCCATCATATATAACAAGGGGTTGCCTTCTTGGGCAAAAAATCCCTAAATTAAACATAACTTCTACCATTAGATCTCCACCTAATGAACAACCCATATTGACTACGAAATTACAACATTCTACAAGGCAATTTTACATGTAATTTTAGCTTCGATCCCCCGACCAAGGTGGGGCTCCCAAAGGTCGCAACCGCCCCCCTTTGGACCCTCCCTGTAGCAAATATTTTACGGGCGGTGTTGCCGCCCCATTACGAACTGGAGTCCAATGCAACGATACCTTTGAATACAAGAGATAATTAGGCTCCACACCCAACAATATTTGACCTTTTTTAGTCAAATTGTTCCTTTTGTTTCGCAACAATTGAATTTTCTTTAGCTACAAATTGGATTGTTTGGCCCCTTTTCTCTCTATTTTTGTGCTGTGTCATCTCTATTTGTAGCATTGTCTGCAATTTTTAGTGCTTAATTGCACAAAAGTAATGGATTTCTTTCCATTATTTCAAATATTGACCTCGACTCGACCTAAAATCCATGACCTATGCTTTTATTTGTGATTTTTTGGGCTTCAAGAAGTTCATTTAAACTTTTAGTCCCTTTCCCAAATTTCTCATCAAAGCTCAATTGGGTTATTTCTTTTTCAATCTCTTTCCTCAGAAAAACAATTTCTCCTACAAGCCTTTCACATGCTTGATTTTTTTCATTGATTTATTGATTTAGAGTTTATTGGATAATTTTGCCTTCTCTAATTTGTAGGGTTAGAGGTTTCATTGCTTCAAGTTTATCCTTGGCGGAAAATTCCTTCTAGGTTTTATTTTTCTTCCTCAGCCTCTAGATATTTTCAAGAGCACTAACCAGCTCTCCTTCTATGTCTACTTCAACCTCTTCTTCCTTAGATTCAATAACTTCTACCTCAGAATTTTCTATGGCCACGAGCATAAATTATTTTGCGATTTCATGAGCTATGTCCTCATCTAATGATTGGATGCATTCACTCTCAAAGTACCGAGAGTCATGGATGTAGAAGCTTTTATTTTTAGCTTTCCTTTGATCTTTTTGTGGTTTTCTAAACTTATCTCTAGGATAATATTGCTTCTTCTTATTTGTGGAAACTTGGAATCATAGTGGCCTACTTTACCAAAGTTAAAAAACTTGAAAGGTATCTTACGTTTGTACTTTCTTTAGCCTCTCTTAAGCTTTCTCACAAACTTAGCTTCCTCTTCATCTAACTCAAAACACGAGTGTTGCTGGGAAAAGTATCCAATACGGAATGACCCTATCCCACTCTAAGGGTGATAGTTCCTTAACAACAATCAAAGCAAAGCTATCTGAGATTACTTCTTTATGAGATGTAAAATAGGGGAGAAAGAGATCCACTAACCGATGTCTTTCGCTAATGGTTGATCCAATCTTCTCTCCTTGCTGCTTGCCCCCAACTCCTTGCTCTTTCACTGGCTCAGCTACACCAAGATCCTGCAAAATGGCAAGAGAGGGAAACTACAAGAAGCATACATTCATAATTGATTCAAGGATTAGAATAAATCAAATACAAAACTATAACAATACACCATTGAGAAACATGCATATAGAAGAACCTCAAATGCTTTATTAATGGAAGAAGTAAGGTTCAGGAGTGATACAACCATAAGAGGCCCAATCCAGCATCACCTTCCCAGCAGAAAGAAATCTCCTCTTCACCTCCTTCAAAGAAAATCACCCAATAGTTCTAAACTCAAACCAACAGCAATTCTTTACATTCACAAGATTCCAGCCCCTGGATCTCATGGGAGAGAGATCCATATATAGGAGTTTGGAGAGAGGATGAGTCAGCCTGAGATGTGACTAGTGTCCTCTCCCACTCCAGTTCTTCTTCAGTTCTTGAGTCCACTTGGAGGTTCTTGCTTCCACTTGGAGATCTAGAACCTCTTACTCATCACCAGTCGAATTCCTTGATCCAAGTGTCATTTTGGAAGCTTCCTGGGCATTGACTCATTGAGGAATGAGACTTCCACATGTCAAAACTCGCTCAGCGCAGGTAGCCTTTGTTGGAGTTGACATTCAACGCAGGTGGTCCATGGAGCAGTTGACATTCAGCGCAGATGCTCAGTGGAGCAGTTGACATGATCCATAATTGCCTTGTTTTTGAGTAATTTTCAGTGGAGAACTTGTTTGGATTGTTGTGGTTTACTGACCTTGTTCCCCTAGGGGTAGGAACAACATGTTTAGGGACTTTGGATCCCTTAGATTATGGACATTTCATACTCCATGCTGTAAGGCACAAAAATGTCTATAACAGTTGCCCCCTAAAGTATGAGGTCGTTTATCGGGTGAAATGCTTTATCAGGAGGATCCGAAGTTCATTCAATCGTTGAGAGGTGACCTGTAATAAGATACAATACAATACATTATTTTTCATACTGCTTTCATGATCTAGCTGAGGCGGGAATTCCCATGCTCAACTTTATAAATACATTTTTCTGTACATAGAACAGACAATCGTCTGATGGTAGACTGATAATTCTCTGTTGAAATTATCATCCTTTGAGTAGGATGATCATCTGCTGCACATGTCAATGTCTTTATTTCCTGAATATATATCGCAGCCCGGATGGAGGAAACTAGATCCGGGGTCTTCAAACTCGTCCGATCTTCACTCTAAGTACAAGTCGATCCATGTGAGAATTTCTTGGAGTCGAACATGGAAAGACATCGCTTGATTACCAGTCAATGATGTAAATTGTTAACAAGCGCGAGAGGAATCACCGATAATGATGATGAACCTCAAGGTACGGCAGTACAATCCACGTGGTGTGAATAAAGGACTTGGCGTCGAACACCACACAAAATCTGTCGGTCGAAGGTCATTGATGTATACCTGTCGCTGGAAGTGAGAAACTTGCCATTGAGGCATGCAAGATTCAAAGTACTGAGGGGGTTGTTCCTAGATCAACTTCTTGGATAATGAGCTGAAGTCGACAAGAAGCGATCCGTCAAAGGAGGGCCTTAATGAATCCCACATCAGTGACACGGAACGGAGCTAATGATTGTGATGAAGGTGAAAACGATCTGTGAAATATGATTCAGGGTGGCGGTCATGAAAGGATGAAAGATGATGTATGGTAGTGGATGGGACACGGTTGACTCTTTCTGAACAACATCTCTTGAACATATAACGACACTGATGCGATGGATCGGTAGCATTACCCCAAATGTGGATGGTTTGGCGAGACCATGGTGATGAGATCGGTGAATGAAACAACCCAACCCGATGTGGTACGGAGGAAAAGTGTCATGTTCAAGAGCGACTTGCTACCATTAAAGCTTTGAAGTTCTCCCAATTTTTCCCCAGTCATTTCTGACCAGTACCTCTTTATTTTTGTCAAGCTTGAGGAGGATAACATATGCTTGTTCTATAACCTGCCCTTCGGGCAAGCCCATCGCTATGTTTTAATGATCCTAGCGATAGGGAAACTCGTTCTCGTCTAAAGACAAGTTTGTCGCTATTTAATGCATTTTAACGAGTCTAGCGACAAAGACAACTCGGTCCTTTTCATTTTTAGAGAGTCTGAAAAGGTACATAAAGTTAAATCCAAAGGTCCTTTTTTGTCATCTAATCCCTTAAGTCCGAAAAAGTATAAAAGAATACAGAAGGGATGAATGTTCGATAGTTTTATCGAGCCGAACCAGACAAGTGCTCGATCTTTTTGTGCAATAATACCTCAGGTCCAAAAAGATTAAAATCTAGAGGAGGGATAGCTCTTCCGGTCATTTTAACGAGCTGGAAGGCCAAAACTCGGAAAACTTTTCATATTTTACGAGTCAGAAGAAAAGAGCTCAAAGAAGACTCGTATTTTGAGGAACGAGTGATAAACAGGGATAGCAGCAGATTCCAGGTACAGGTTGGAATTTTCCAATCACGGCAGTGTCACAAGGATGGCTAGGTGAAATCACTCTTCGCAGCTGTTCCTCAAAATGGGTAAACAATCATATGGAGGTGAACGATCAGCCAAATAAAGGTGGAGGTGGCAGGTGCAAACACGACCAAGGCTTTTTATGGCTGATAAATTTACGATCTTAGTGGTTATTACCGGGCTAGGTTCATTTTTTATTTAAAAATGAGCTTAAACTCTGGAGGAAACATTGCTCACAGCTTATATTTATTTTTTAACGAGCATGAAGACCGCGTTAAAACTGCTCTGATCTTGCGTTTATTTTTTAACAAGCATGAACTTTCTGCTAAAACTGCTCGAATTACCAGTCATAAGATAAGAAATGTCCCCTCAAGATTCTATTTTTTATGGAGCTTCATCTCACTAAGCTTTGCTCCGCTCCTTTCTTTATGCAAGTTCGGAAATGGCTAATCCAAAAAACAGATAAATAACTGCTCCTTGCTTGCACTCCAAAAGGGTTGCATGCCCCCAGTATAAAATACAATTTCGAGGTTGCCCCTCCTCCTTCTCACCTCTGCTTTTCTTTGGGTGTTCACAGCTACTTGTCGTCTTGCTAGTCCAATTTTAACGATACTTGTCTTCTCGTTAATTTTAACGGGTCTATACGATACTTGTCTTCTCGTCAGCCCAACTTTCAACAGATTTTTCGCAAGATCGCAAGAGAACAACTACTTGCAACAAGAGAGAAGCTACTTGCGACAAGAGAAGAACACTACTCAAAGAAAAAAATTTGTGTTACTGAGGGAGGCTTACCTCTTTCAGGTTACCCAAAGATTGTCTTGTTATTTTTTCAACAAAACACTTCCTCGGCAATGTCTACCGAAATAGACAAGGGTGAATGACCTTGTTCTGTCAAACACATAACTTTGACAAAAGAATCTTGTTCCAAAACAAACCCTCTTCCTCTACAGACGGGGTACGGACTAGTCATATTCTCCCGCGGAAATTCTACCTTATACCCAGGGTTTTTTCTGCCCGAAGCAGACCAGGATGCATGCCCCCTCGGTTCCAGTCCTATCTTCCGAATCACTCGCACTCATCGGGAAGAAGGACTGGGGGCGGAGACATTTCTTGATTGAATAGACCATTCAGGTTTGGTATGTGACTATTTGCGATGCGTGATCCCGGAAATGAAAGTTGGTCTACGAGCTTGACCATTCTTCCTTCGTGTGGAAAACACATTACTCTAAAGAGTGAGGAGACTATTGCTCCTATGCAATATATATAGTCTCGTCCAAGGAGTAGGTTATAATCCAAGGGTCCTTGAACGACCATCACGTTCATTTGAACGGCCTTCCCTTTCAATGTAATGGGCACATTGGGGAGGATCCCTAATGGTCGACTGGTTCCTTTATCGAAACCCGAGAGATTTCTTATCTCAGGCAAAAGCACCGGGGAACCCAGTGCTTTCCAAGCAACAGAGGAAAGGATACTCACAGATGCCCCTTCATGAATGATAGTGCCAGCCATTACCATTCTGTATATTTGGACTATGATTCTGAATGGTATACTGGCTGGCAACCGGGGTCTGCCTAGTTGGTTCCAATCAAAGGACACAACCAGGTTGCTTGGTGGTGGGACCGAATACACGGCCGGATATGACCCTGACGATGTTCCTTCCTGCGATAAAGGAATGGCCGCATTGCCCTGACGCTCGTCAGAGTCTGTGTTGATGAAAAGAATCTGGATGGTGTCATCCTTATTCTCTTCAGTGAGGGTGTCATTTGAAGATGAATCTTCAGTGACGGTGTCATTTGAAGATGAAACTTCTGAAGGGAGAACCGGGTCAAATGCCGTTTTGACCTTTGGACTTTCGTCCGGTCTGGATTCAGTAGGTTCATTTTCAATGACTGATGCTTCAGCTGACCACTTGAGCGGGCTAGCTGTATTCTCAACCAACGAAGGACTTGGCATGAGTTTTTTGTATCCAGGAGGAAGTCTCAATGGTGAAACCGGACGATCTTCCAAAACTCTCTTCGCTTCGTCTAAGAAGGGACAACGGTGGATGGCGTGATCGCCTTCACACAGTCTGCAGGGGGATATTGCTCCCCCTCTTTGTCTTGAACCTTCACTTTCGCTGGTTGACGGTAAGCATTCAACATGGCTATCAGAGGTTGATGCTCCCGAATTGTGCAAACGAGGGGACCAGTCCCTTAGTATCCGGGGAATACAGGGACAATCTCTATGGAAGTGGTCTCCTCTACATATGACACATGGCGATTTAGGCCCGGTCTGTGCTGTGTGTGGATTTTTGTCAGATGTCTTTTGCTTGCCCCCAGTCGCCTTAGGCTCCTTCTTCTTCTTCTCTCTCTTCTTCTTCTCCTTCTTCTCTATGGGAGCTTGGCTTCTGCCGGCTCTACCTTGCGAAGATGAAGGATTGGAGGAAGAGTTATAGGAAGTACAAGGCTGGTGGGCAGCTCTAGACTGATCTAACTGTTGACTCGACTGCTCAGGAACCATGGTGTTCTGAACTACATTGGTTGAGAATAGCCAGATTGGCAGACCAATTATCAGTCCTGGAAGCGACAATGTGGCCATGTGGGGCGCAACAACTTCTCCCCAAGAGGAGAAAGGACTAGGATTTCCATCATGGGGAATTCCTTGGTTGGTGCGTTCCATGTTCTCAACCTACAGATCAACGGAGGAATAGGAGGTGATTATGTTCCATTTTAAAATAAATTTTATAACGACGCTTTAGACACAACTTGCTTTTTCACTTTTTAAGAGTCGAGAAAAAGGTGAAGATGACTCTAGTCTCCTTCGATGTTTTAACGAGCCCGAAGTGACAAATGCTCGGATGGACTTTTTCAGTTATAGAGTTTGAAAAAGGCCAAAAGAAACTACTCTAGAGTTCTAGGCAGAGGGTGTGCCAAACTTTTCGCAAAACCACAGAATACGTTTTACGGTACGGCTGGTCGATCTTCGTGAATGCTGTGTTCACTGCATTGCGATCAGTAGGGCGGCCGACACGGCTTCCTATGGATAAAGGCTTTGTTCCTATAGGGGTCTCCCAATATATACGCGACGGTACGTGGGAGCACAAGTCCGTATTGATACTTATCGCTTCACCGTGGAGGAATCACCCAACCACTCAACACTAAGATATCACGTTTAACGACGCCGGAACACGTCTCTAGCTTAGACCTCTATGTGTTTGCGTTATGTTTCAAAGTGTTGTTATGTAAATTCAATTTATTTTAGGTTGATCTTGTTTAGCAGTTTGCCTTTATGGATCACCACGAGATGTATGGTACAACTCCTAAATGCAGTCTAAAGATGAGAAGCAAGCTTTTTCAATCTTTTCAACTTATGAAAATCTTAACTACTGAGGGAAAAGAAAGACATCATCTTTTCACACAGATCATAGAGCACACACTAATGCACTTTTTCCTAAATCAACATGCAAGTTGTCAAAATGCACATGCACAATGCAGGTATTTCTTTTCTCTTTCTTAATGTTGATGTATTACAAAAAGAAAGCTGTTGTATAACTTTGAATTCAATTTCAAGTGAAATCAAACAAGCTTTTGTCCAAAATCAAAAGACACCTTAAGATTTAGTTGTTTCAACACTAGAAATGCATAGATTCAAACCATATGACGAAAGTACAAGCTCAATCAGCTATGAACAACAAACAAACTAACTCTTAAGATCAGAACGACACTTATCACAGGTCTAGATCTAAGAGGCCACAGCAAGACTTGTTCACTTTCGTTATGGGAAACTGCAAATGATGTAAGAAATACACAAAGAAAAAATACAGTTTCTTTACACAACCGAGGCGGAATAGTGGCAAAGAAAGGTGGTTTCAGATAGGTACATTGACTGATAACAGGCTGCAAAAACAGGGATGAAAATAGGGCAACAGAAATCATAGAACCCCAGTTGCACAAGGCAACACTGGTTCAGCGCAGGTAGAACACTGTCAGTTTGACATTCAGCGCAGGTAGCCCCTTCAGGACCTGCGTTGAAATGCAGACTGCCTTCACAGTGCCTGTAATGAAGAGAGAAACTCTCGTTTCTCTTGGGTTCTGGGTCACAGATTGCTCAAAAATCAACAGTTTTTGGCCAAATCAAAGCTACCAATCAAGTACACACTAAAGGATGATTCAAAGGAGTATGAAAAGCTATCACTAAGAGCTGTTCAGAGTCCTTGTGGATCAGCTCTTCAAATCATAAACATGCCCAGAAACCGAGCTAGAGTAGTTGCCCTCTACTTTGCATTTGAAAGATCCAAATGCAGTTCGATTCGGTACTCCCTGTGTTTAGGAAATGAATAGAAAAAAACAAAAACAACCAACAAGATACGATCCCCAGCGGAGTCGCCAATTTGTTGTTGGGAAAAGTATCCAATATGGAATGACCCTATCCCACTCTAAGGGTGATAGTTCCTTAGCAACAATCAAAGCAAAGCTATCTGAGATTATTTCTTTATGAGATGTAAAAGAGGGGAGAAAGAGATCCACTAACCGATGTCTTTCACTAATGGTTGATCCAATCTTCTCTCCTTGCTGCTTGCCCCCAACTCCTTGCTCTTTCACTGGCTCAGCTACACCAAGATCCTGCAAAATGGCAAGAGAGGGAAACTACAAGAAGCATACATTCATAATTGATTCAAGGATTAGAATAAATCAAATACACAAGTATAACAATACACCATTGAGACACATGCATATAGAAGAACCTCAAATGCTTTATTAATGGAAGAAGTAAGGTTCAGGAAGTGATACAACCATAAGAGGCCCAATCCAGCATCACCTTCCCAGCAGAAAGAAATCTCCTCTTCACCTCCTTCAAAGCAAATCACCCAATAGTTCTAAACTCAAACCAACAACAATTCTTTACATTCACAAGATTCCAGCCCCTGGATCTCATGGGAGAGAGATCCATATATAGGAGTTTGGAGAGAGGATGAGTCAGCCTGAGATGTGACTAGTGTCCTCTCCCACTCCAGTTCTTCTTCAGTTCTTGAGTCCACTTGGAGGTTCTTGCTTCCACTTGGAGATCTAGAACCTCTTACTCATCACCAGTCGAATTCCTTGATCCAAGTGTCATTTTGGAAGCTTCCTGGGCATTGACTCATTGAGGAATGAGACTTCCACATGTCAAAACTCGCTCAGCGCAGGTAGCCTTTGTTGGAGTTGACATTCAATGCAGGTGGTCCATGGAGCAGTTGACATTCAGCGCAGATGCTCAGTGGAGCAGTTGACATGATCCAGAATTGCCTTTTTTTGAGTAATTTTCAGTGGAGAACTTGTTTGGATTGTTGTGGTTTACTGACCTTGTTCCCCTAGGGGTAGGAACAACATGTTTAGGGACTTTGGATCCCTTAGATTATGGACATTTCATACTCCATGCTGTAAGGCACAAAAATTTATATAACAACGAGTCATTATTTTCTTCCTTGGCTTTCTTATCTACTTAAAGACTGACTCATTTACTCTAAGTTTTCCATTAGAAATTATCATCTCATAGGAAGTAATAGTGCCAAGTAGTTGGTCCAAAGTGAGAGTCTTCTGGTTTTTCATCTCCTTAATGGATAAAGCTTTAGGATTAAATATATCAAGGAGAGATCTCAACACCTTTTATACTACTAATGGCTCTTTTGTTCTTTGTGATGAGCTCTTATAATGTTCACAACCTCATCAAATATAAGAAAACACTTACAAATATCTTCATCATCATGCACATTCAAAGACTCAAATTGCATTCTAAAACCTTGAAGTTTGTCTTGATTTACCTTGCTATTGTTGGAAAATGAAAAGTGGCAACAATTGATTCTTATTTTCCTTTAATATAATATTTTATTGTGAACTTATTAGTTTTCTTGTGTTCTTTACTTAGATATTTTAATCAAACAAAGAATAGAAACAACAACAATAGAGGACACAAATATTAGGCTCACAGCCAGGGAAAATCATCTCTAAAGGGAAAACCCATAAAACTATTCTCTTCTTAGAATCTGATTAAAATAAGATACAAAGACCCAAACCCTACACCAAGTCCTTCTCCTAGTACCAAGTTATCCCTTCGTCAAGTCTTGAGTTGCATAGACCAACTACAAACTACAACTTCAACTTGTTAGCTTCAATACTACAACATTTCCTGCAACTTCAATCCTACTGATCCAAAATGGATCCAAAAGACCCTCTAAGTCTTCAAACATTCAAAACTATTGCATGAGAAGAACTTTTGGAAAAGTGGGATAACATTATTGGGAGGCAAAAACATAGAGAAAACATTGAAAAATAGAGTATTAGCGGTTTAAAACTATTTTGCATGAGAGCCGTCGGATCTGGCTGATCAATGGTCCAGATCCAATCAGCATATCGCAATCGATGAATACAGGCGGAATTTTTCAGAGGCGGCTATATGGGAAGCACGACAGTGATCAGTGCAACTAAACGAGAGCCATTGATCTATGCGAGCAGATCAACAATCCAGATTTAATCACCCTCTCACATTGCTGATATATATATATATATATATATATGTGATATATATATATATATATATATATATATATATATATATATATATATATATATATATATATATATATATATATATATATATATATATATATATATATATATATATATATATATATATATATATATATATATATATATATATATATATATATATATATATATATATGAATGTATGTATGTATATGGAGTTAACTACAGCCCGAAGGATCGGCGACATGTGATTGCGTTATCACAATATTGCATCGGAGCAATGCAAGGGAGTAGGGCTGATAACAAATGCGATTGTGATGAACCAGACCCGAAAGGGTTTGTTAATGAAAATATATATTATTTCAAGTCCGATGTGAGCAGGATTTTCATGTTTTAATGTATTTTTAAATATAAAAGGAAACCACGAAACAAGTGAGATTTCAGGAGGACTGAAGGCGGTAAGAGGTTTTGGCTAGGCTTTGCCCGAGCCCATATATTGGGTGCCATGTGTCAACCCTGGAGAGAGACAACCACTCTTTTCGAGCAGTTAACTCCCGTATGCATGGGAAGCCTGGAATGAACCACAACCGTTGGATCTAGATCTTCTAGATCAATGATGGAGATGTGATAAGCGACATAAAGTCCAACCTGATAGGAATTATAAGGGGAATTTTTAGTATTTCATATATGATAATTGGCAGTTTGGTGAATTTCCTGTGTTTTTATCGTATTTCTCTATATAAATAGAGAATGTTGTTTCTGGGAATTTCAAAGGCCCGATGACCCATTCCATTATGGAACAGGTGGCCACCATCCCTGAAAGCGTTTAACAATGATTGCTAATGCTCAGAACGGGATTTGAGTGGACAGAGGCCAGGAAGGCAAAGACCGAAGAGGGAGAAACGAACAGACAACGCCGATTGGCTTGAAAGCCATAGATTGCCAGAAATAGAGACAAGCACTGCTAAGACAGAGAGAAAACAGAGACAAAGAGTTAGTGAGGAGAGTCTGTGTACTCAGAAAGACTTGGGGGATCCAAGTAAAGCCTTGTTGTTTTGTATCTGTTGTGTGAGGCTCAAATTGAGCTCACTTTTGTAAAGACTCTGCTTCTGAAGACATAATAAAGAGGTCACCACTGAAGGCTGGACCAGGAGACGTAGCCTAGGAGTGTTGGGTGAAATCCTTATTAAACTTGCTATGTTTATGTGTGTTGTCTATTATGTTCTTTAACTACTTCATTGTGTATGTATTTCGCAATCTTATCAATCCATTGCACAAAGTAACATAGGCAAATCCATGCATAGGAGTTTGTAATACCTTAAAAGTAATATAAGATCTTCATTTTCAGATCAAGTGGTATCAGAGCTTTTGGTTTTTGATTTGTTAAGGTTAGTCAAGCTTGTGCTGGATTGTTGAATGGTAACTAGGTCAAAGCTCAAACTAGGAGAAGGAGAGCTTGTTGAGACTAATCCAGACATTGGAAGAGTCTACACTTAGAGGAGAATGGCCGAAGAGATTCCCTTGGGATCAGAACCTCAGTTTATGGACAGTTTCATGACCATGAGAGCCATGGTGGAAGAGATGTATCAAGAATTTAAGAAAGGCTGAGGGTAAATACCTTCAGCATCTCAAACATGCAAAGGAGTAGAGGAACCTCTTTTAGTTGCCCATTCAAAAGTAAAATGGAAAGGGGAAGAGAATACTCCATCAACACCTCCTCTTAGCCCTAAAAATAAAAAAAGAGAAAAGATCTTTGATTAAATTAGATGTAAAATTTGATTTCCAATCTATGATGGAGAATTAAATGTAGAAAAGCTAGATAACTCTATTAGAAAGATTGATGTATATTGCAAAGTGCAAAACATCAATTCAGAAAGGAGAAAGATTCAGCTGGCCAGCCTTCTCCTTGGAGGAACTACCCTAGTGTGGTGGGAAGGCAAGACACAAGCTGATTTGAAGAAGCATGGTAAAATTCTTTCTTCCTAGAGTGAATTTGTTTCTTCCATTAGAAAAACAATTCTATCCACTAGCTTATATGCAGCAAGCGATGATGAGTTGGAAAACTCTTTGGCAATTAAAGGGGCAAAGTGTATAAAGCTATACCCAGGAGTTTAGAAAAAGAACTTTAATTCTAGGCATTTTTGTAGACTCACTTGAAGCTTTGTTCAAGTATATAGGTGGTCTGCATAGCTATTTTAGGCACACCATTCTCATGTTTAACCCCACTAGCATAGATGAGGCATCAGTCTAGGCTACACATCTAGAGGCTAGAGGAAAGAATGTGAACCCAGAGATTGGGGGATCATCAAAAACAACTGCAAGCAAGAAAAAGGAAAACAAGAATCAAAGATGGAAAGAGAGGAAGGCAAATGTTGTACAGAAAGGAAAACCTTCATGCACTAAATGCAAGAAGGATGGACATGATGATGAACATTGATGGTCTTTGCATCCAGTGTTGAAACCCGAGAAGTTTGATGGAAAGAAGAAGAAGATTGTTGTTGTTATTAAGAAATATTTGGGGTCAGACTCAGGGGATGAAACAATAGTCATGTAGGTTTTAACCCTGTACAGAAATTACCTGCATACGAATTCTTAAACAAAGAAAATAAACAATGCGAGAGCATAACCCATAAAACACATATGCACAGAGATTTTTCCCTGGATCCCAAAACCGGGACTACCAGCTTCATTTTTCATTATGTTCCTTTCAATGTTACAATACATATTTATACATGCCGAAGCATCCAATACCATGAACTGAAAAACCATAGCGTCCAATACCATGTGCGAAAATCATGCACAAAACCATAGGTAGGTTCGCCCAACCTAATATAGGGTCCAAAAAAAAAAAATTCCCGGGGCGCTGCCCCGGACCCCGTAGAAGGGGGCTACCCGCCCCCCTCAAACACCCCGGACAGGGGGGGCTGCTGCCCCCACTGTGCAATTGGCTGTGCAACGGCGCAACGAAGGGGGCTTCCGCCCCCCTCTAACCCCCCGTTTAACTATGAAGGTTAGTCGTGGAAATAATATAACACAACCCAACAAGTCACAAGGTGTAAAAGGTAAAAATTCTGAAGCATCTACTAGTAATTTTGCAGAAACTGTTGATAATGAAGAAACTAAGATGAAAAGACATGAGATTTTTCATATTAGAGTTATTTCCAAGAATCAAAAGATTGATATTTTATTTGATAGTGGATCACAAGTAAACTTGATTTCTGAAGCAATTGTAAAGAAGTTGGGATTACTAACCACACATCACAAGAAACCATATCCACTAGGTTGGGTATGTGATAAAGAAAAGCTACAAGTGACTAGACAATGTAAACTTAGGTTTGCTATTGGGTCAACATTTGTAGATGAGGTTGAGTTAGATATAGTTCCCTTGGATATATGTGGAATTGTTTTAGGAAGTCCTTACTTGTATGATAGAAAAACCATTTTCTATAGAGCTGAAAATAAGTATCAACTCACCAAAGATGGAATAGAATATATTGTAAGAGCTCATAAACTCAACAACAATTACACTCTCATAAACTTAGGGCAGATGAAAATAATTGTAAATTCATGCAAGCAATTTTTACTAATAGTTGTAAAGAAAAAGAACCTGATAAAACCGATATATTGGAGGGTTGTGATGCTAAACAGAAAGTTGATTTAGAAAAATTGTTTCAGAATATGATATCCTATTTCAAGGACCTGAAGGTTTGCCACCCAAAAAGGAAATTGTACATGATATTCATTTGCAACAACATGCTCCATTGCCTAACATCAGATCTATAGCTTATCCGCAAAGATCAAGAAGTAGGTATAGGAGCTACTCGAGAAGGGCTTCATAAGACCAAGCTACTCGATCTCCAATTGTGTTGGTGAGAAAGAAAGACGGTTCACGGAGGATGTGCATTGATTAAAAAGCACTGAATAAAACAACAATCAAGAATCGTTATCCTCCTCCTCATATTGATGATCTATTAGATCGGCTGAAAGAAGTTGTTGACTTTTCCAAGTTGGAATGCTTTCAAGACAAAGCAAGGGTTGTATGAATGGCTAGTTATGCCTTTTGGCTTAACTAATACTCCTACCACTTTCATGAGAGTTATGAATGATGTACTCACACCTTTTATTGATGATTTTGTAATTATATATTGAGATGAAATTCTTGTTTTCAGTAAAACATGGGAAGAACATTTGAAGCATGCAAAGCGGACTTTAGATGCTTTAAAAAGAGAAAATATCTATGTTAAATTATCAAAATGTGAATTTGGCAAAACATCTTTAAATTATTTGGGTCATATAGTAGGGGGTGGTGAATTGAAGATAGATCCCTTTAAGGTTGAAGTCATTGTGAATTGGTCTAAAGCCAAATCTACTATAGAAGTTAGGAGCTTCCTAGGAGTAGCACAATATTGGAGAAATTTTATTGCTAACTTTTCCTTGGTTGCAGCTCCCTTACATGCTTTAACAGGATTGGACAAAGTGTTTCAGTGGGGAGGAAAATAGTAGAAAGCCATCGATACCTTGAAAAAAAAATTAGTACAACACTAGTACTAGTATTGCTAGATCTTCAAAGACCATTTGAGATTGAAAGAGATGCCAGTGACTATGCCATGGGAGCAGCGTTGATGCAACATGGTAAACCCATATGTTATCACTCTAAGACATTTACTTCTGTAGTAGTTAATTATCCCACATATCATAAAGAATTGTATGCATTAGTGTAGAGTGTGAAAAAGTGGAAACATTACCTATTGGGCAAAGAAACAATTATACATACAGATCATCAACCACTTCAATATTTGCACTCACTAAATTGCAGCAATCAAGACACTATAGGTGGATGGGGTTTCTACAATAGTTTCATCTTGTCATTAGATTTAAGAAAGGCATACACAATAAGATTGTAGATATGTTGTCCAAACCCATCATAAATAAATCTACTATATTTAATCATAACTCAGTATTGCATGAAAGCGACATTGAACAATATGCTCAAAATTTATATTTTAAAGATGTATATGCAAATTTAAGTGATGGAAAATAAGTAGAAGCATTGGATTATCATGTTAAGAACCAACTCTTATATCATTTTGGAAAGTTATGCATTCCTCACACTGAAAGAGTTAACATAATCCGAGAAGAACATGCTTCTCTAATATCAGGTCATTTTGGTGTACGTAAAACAGTTGCACAGCTGCAAAGGTTTTGTTATTGGCCAAAAATACATGAAATAGTTTTTGGATATATTAAAGGGTGTACCATGTGTGCTAAAAGAAGGCTCAGCAATAGAAAATTAGCCTTGTAAACTCCACTACCAGTTCCTTCTCATCCTTGGGAAAGCGTTTCCATGGACTTTATTGGGGGATTCCAAAATATAGAAAAGGACATGACTATTTATATGTTATTGTGGACAGGTTTAGCAAAATGTGTATTTTAATACCTTGTAACAAGCAGATTACAGCTGAAAAAACAGTGAAGTTGTTCTTTCAGCATGTCTAGCTGCATTTTTGGTTACCCACGTCTATTGTCTTTGATAGAGATTCCCGATTTGTTGGGAAGTTTTGGTCAAGTATATGGGAGTTAATGGACACCAGATTGAAGAAGAGCACAACATTTCATCCACAAACAGATGGCCAAACAGAGGTGGTCAACAGGACAGTGATCCAGTTGCTCAAAGGCTATTGCAGTAAGCATCCCAAGCTTTTACACCGAGGTCTCCCTTGGATTTTTTCTTTAGTAAAGACATAGCAGTTGATGGACATAGTGATGTGGATGAAGAAACCAAGTTCATTGAACAAATCCAAGAAATTCACCAGGCAGTGTAGGAACAGTTGGAAAGAAGCAAAGACTATATTAACCATCATTGATTGAAGATCCCGAAGAGCAAAGTCTGTTGCCTTATATTGATGATTTGTTGCCTGAATATCTCAATGAGTTGCAAGAAGATACAGTTCTGGATAGGAAGGTGAGAACTACGCACAGAGGGGATGTTGAGTACCTCAGAATCAGACTCAAAAGTTCAAAACCAAGCAGTTCAAGATGGATAGAGATTGGACAAGTGAGGAAGCTGTATCCTCACTTGATTGATGCTTAAAACACAAAATTTTGGTGGTCCAAAAGCCTTTTCAGTGGGAAGGCATGATCCAAAATGGATCCAAAAAACCCTCTAAGTCTTCAAACATTCAAAACTATCGCATGATAAGAACTTTTGGAAAATTCAGATAACATTATCGGGAGGGAAAAACATAGAGAAAACATTGAAAAATAGAGTATCGGCATATTCAATTGGCATATCGGAATCGGCGAAGACAGGTAGAGTTTATTAGAGGTGGCTATATGGGAAGCATGACAACGACCAATGTGACTAAATGAGAGTCGTTTATGTATGCGTGCAGATCAATGGTCTAGATTTAATCATGCTATCACATCACTGATATATATATATATATATATATATATATATATATATATATATATATATATATATATATATATATATATATATATATATATATATATATATATATGGACTTAACCGCTGCCCGAAGGATCGACGACATTCGATTGCGAGAAACAGACCTGAAAGGGTTTGTTAATGCAAATATATATTATTTCAAGTCCGATATGAGCGACATTTTCATGTTTTCATGTATTTTTAAATATAAATGGAAACCACGAAACAAGCAGGATTTCGGGAGGACCGAAGGTGGTAAGAGGTTTTGGCTGGGCTTCGCCCGAGCCCATATGTTGGCTGCCACATGTGCAGGCCCTAGAGAGAGAAAACCGCTATTTTCGAGTGGTTAACTCTCGTATGCATGGGCCGCCCAAAATGAACCACAACCGTTGGATCTAGATCTTCTAGATTAATGGTGGAGATGCGGTAAGCGACATAAAGGCAGACCCAATAGGAGTTATAAGGGGAATTTATAGTATTTCAAATATGATAAATGGTAGTTTGGTTAATTTCTTTTGTTTTTAGCGTATTTCTCTGTATAAAAAAGAACGCTATTTCTAGGAATTTCAAAGGCTTGATGACCTATTCCATTACAGAACAGGTGGCCACCATCCCTGAAAGCATTTAGAAATGATTTCTAACACTCAGAAGGGGATTTCAGTGGATAGAGGATGGGAAGACAAAGAGCCAAGAAGGAGAAATGAACAAACAACGCCGATTGGCTTTAAATCCACAGACTTCCAGAAACACAGACAAGCAGTGCTAAGACAGTGAGTTGGTGAGGAGAGTCTGTGTACTCAAAAAGACTTGTGGGATCCAAGTAAAGACTTGTTGTTTTGTATTTTTTGTGTGAGACTCAAATTGAGCTCACTTTTGTAAAAACTCTGCTTCTGAAGACATAATAGATAAGTCACCACTGAAGGCTGGACCAGGAGACATAGCCTAGGAGTGTTGGGTGAACTCCTTATGAAACTTGCTATGTTTATGTGTGTTGTCTATTATGTTATTTAATCACTTCATTGTCTATGTATTTTGCAATCTTATCGATCCATTACATAAAGTAACATAGGCGAATCCATGCACAAGAGTTTGTAATACCTTAAAAGTAATCTAAGATCTTCATTTTCAGATCACCTATAGTGTTTAACTTACAACTTTCAAGGAAACCCTAATTCAACATCCTCCTAAGACATTCCTAGAGAAATATAACTCCTCTTAAGGTCAATGAGGTTTAAATAGAGTTTTCTTCCTTCCAGCTACAAGAGGTTGCACTTGATCCTATTTCAATTCAAATCTGCAACTTCAGCCTCTTTTTGCATCCCATAAACCCTACAATTTCACACATGTGAGAGAGAGAGCAAAAAAACAAGAAAATTCATCCTTCCAACTTATTCTAGACCTTTTCTCTCGCTTTCTTCTTCTACCAGCTATAGGTCAAACTTCTTCTTGAGATATGAAACATGTCGAGTGGGTGAGTGTTAAATGAGGATGAATTTCGCCTTTATATAGCCTTTCGAAGGGGTCGAATTCCCTCCTTTAGGCCAACTTGATGTTGTTAGGGCCAACTTGTACTATATGAGTTTTCATGACATTATAGAATCAAAAATAATTATTTTTACATTTACATTTTACCAAAAACTGTCTTCTAAACATGATGTTGACTCCTTTGGCTCATGATAATAAACCCTAAGACCTAATAAACCATAAAACCATGAAGAACATGCTTTTACTTGGAAGAGAATCAACAAAGAGCATGAGACCCTTGCTTTATATATATCTATATCTATATCTATATCTATATCTATATCTATATCTATATATATATATATATATATATATATATATATATATATATATATATATATATATATATATATATATATATATATATAGATATATATATATATTACATGTTATACATATTGAAATGAGTACAACAATTATGAAGACAAAATCTATTCACCTTTTGAACACTCCCTCTTAACTAGGGAGGTATTCGTTATAGTAAAGCTAGTACAACATCATAACACAAAATTAATATTTCTCACAAGATGAGTTGAATTGATAAGCCATATTGTAAGCATCATCATCATGACCAGCACTGTCTCTCTGGCCTAACTAGACAAACTCTTCTTTATTCAAGTGCATTATGCTGGGAGGATTTACATGTGATACCACACTACCTCTACAAGGAATATACCCCATCCGAATTTCCAAAATGAATTCACATTTCGGGCTATTCTTATCTTGGATCTCCAATCCTTAGTCCTCAAAGTATATCATTCCTCCTCAAATACTCTTATATTGGATACTTGTCGCTTCTTGAAAGAGTGTTCGTACCTTTCCTTTATTGGATGTGCTATCCTCAAGGAAGCCATAAATTCTTATCCAATCCTTCACCATTCCTTCTTCACCACTTGAAGAAGAGAATGTACATGTCTTGGTCCATATCACTCCTTCTCAACGAGAGAGGGCATCCCTACTCTCTTAGAGAGTAGATCACTTCACCTATTTAAGGAGATTCCTTTTGCTACTTCTCAAAACCAAAGGAAATTTCATACTTCCTTTCAATAATGGAAGCAAACATCACAATCCTGATGGATTTTCTTTATGATATTATTAATTACTTGATCTCCATAGCTACATGACTCCCTGTTTCCTTCGAATCTCTTGAGCTTGCCTCCTTTCGAAGTATCATGGAGCCATCTTCTCTTTTTAGTATTTTGGAAGGATCTAGATAATATTTGTTTGTTCATCACTTTCATCTCCAATATCACATATAAGGGTATTATATTGATCCTTTCCAATCTTCTAGCAGATTATGGCTTCCTTAGAAAGTGATCACCTTTTCCCTTCAGGTTATCTTCTCACACTACTACCTTCTAGTTCCAAGATGAACACATCTTGTCTTCATAGCTACTAGGTACCAAGTATTGAGCTCTCCTTAATAATTTCCATCCATACAATTGAACTTGCCTCAACTGTCATCATGAATTTTTGCAACATCTTTCAAGGTAGAAAAATAACATTTAACCTGATAATGAAACCATAAATAAAATATAATTACCTTACCATGGTGACCTTCTCATTCCATCAACATCATCATTAGAAATCTCCATTTGAACCTTCCTTCATGCATTAGAGTGCCCATGGATCAAACTTTACTACCAAGTTACAATTTGTTATGTTCCAGATATTTGTTACACAACATTTTTTCACTATCCTTGTACTCCCTGTTCCTTGATCTTTGAGGACCTCTACAGTGAACCCCGCATGCTTTGCCTTCATGAAGAAACTCCCATTGTGTCCCTATTCATGACTAGATCAATTCCCTTTTGCACCATTTCCCTTGAAACTTCTATTTTGCCCAGTTTACGGGACCGATGCTAGTGACCTTTGTCTTCCCCGCACTGATGTGCAGATATTAGAACTACTCCTTACACCAACCGGTGCAACTGAACTGTGTTTTAGTTGCACCGGTGCTATTTTCGAAAATTTTTAAATTTGGAACTGAAGCTTCCAACTTTAGAAGCTTCGTAATGGAATTCTGGTAAATGGTTAGGCCGAATGGGGTCAAGGATGATAGTTTGGGCTCCTTTCCCCTATAATGATGGAAATACTTCAAGGGATAAGCGCTTCTCACATGAGAAGATGATCCATCTCCCATCCATGTTTCCTATATAAACCTCCCTTCTTCCTAAGCACAAGATAGTTTTTGGTTGAGTGTTGATGCTATTTTCTTTTGGAGTAGACAACAAGCTATTACCAATTGTATCTATCTAGTTGTGTGAGGAGAAGTGTGATTTGGTTTGGAGTGAAGCATAAAGGGAAGAGCCTTAAAACTATTGTTGCTTGAGGCCATCATAGAATGCCAGCAGAAGTGTGCGGAAACCTGGTCTTATTAGAGGAGGACATCAACGTCAAGACAAATGGTTGTGATCTCTCTTTCATATTAATATATGCAAATATTGATTGATTTCCTACATGTTTTGCTATATTATAAATTCATGGATTAATATTTCTTGACTTGTTAAGTAGGTTGAATTGCATTTTGTCTATTGTCACGTTTGTTTTTTGTTTTTGTTTACATGTTTCAGTTTCTTGAAGAAGGAAGTGAGAGATAGCTGGAGCAAGCAAGCGAGAACATCATCAAAGAAGATAAGTGGACCAAGAGGTAGGTCCCCTTGATTTATTCTAACCTAAGGAAATCTTCCATAAAATGTATATGTTGTGGCTAGACCCATCATCAGGCTAGAGGAATTCATTCATGTCCGCACTTATAACTTTACTTCACCACAAATTGGTGACTCCAATGGGGATCCCAATCCTTTTGTTTGTCTTGGATTTCATGATTTTGTGACAACTTTTCTAGTTCCATTTTTTCCCTTTGGTTTTGTTTCTTTTCTCTTGCTTACTGGTCTGAGTCTACAATTCATAGTAGCAGATGTGGTCCATGTTTCAATTTTTTATTTATTTTTCCTTAGCTCCCTTGATCAATGCACTTAATTTACTGACAGTCGCACTAACCAGTGCGAGTTGCTGAGAAACAGTCATGCTAACCAGCCTCTGCCACTTGTTTTCAGTTAGGCAGTCGCATCGATGCCTGTAAGTGAAGATTAGGGCTTCACCCCAATCTTGTTCAGTGTGTTCTTCTCTTGTAGTTTTGACCCTCTAAGCCTTTTGGACCATTTTCTCCTTGATTAGAAAGCTACTTTTCATTTGGTTTTGTTTGCTTGTTGGCTCATCATCTTTCTTCTTGATTGATTGAGTCTTTGAGTGGCCAATGACACTAGGGCATCTAGTCGGTCATCCATTCAGTTGTTTTTGAACTCATTAAGTCAGGTTGTAGGTGTACTTACTCTTTTCATTTTGTTTTTGGTCCCTTTACGACTTCGACCTCCTTTACACAAGTTTGAAAATTTTTCGTTTGCTTGCCTAAATGTTTCTTTTGCCACATAGATTACACTGTTGGTCTTGTGATTTGTAAATTCAGTGGTTCATTAGTCTGAATGAGCTTCTATTTTCATGTGTTCATTTGCTTGAAGAGGTTATTGTCTCGAGAAATTTTTCATTGAAATATTGTATGAGAAAAATTTGTTTCATTGTTTCACAAAAAAGTATGAAATTCTAGTTTGTTGCATTATTATGTTATGATAACTTGCATCATTGAAAGACTAGAATTGCGTTGGCATTTGAAAAAGGAAGAGAACTTGTTTTCTTTTGAAAGGACTAATAGATAAGTGCTTACCAGGAAATTAGGAATTGGAATGCATTTTTCATTAGTTTATTTCTTGAAAAAGTAAGGTAGTGAAAGATCATTTCATTTTTAGTTGCTTGATTGTTTACATTTTATTGAGTAGTTTCTACCCTATCTACTATAGGTATTTCATCGAACTGAAAATGTCTAGTCTCATTTAGTTGTATTTAAGGTTTTTTGAGTCACACTGATAAGACCTAAAAACTGAAACATAACTAAAGGTCAACTTTAAAATCAATTAAATTAACCTAAGGCACACTTGACATTAATGATCACATATAGAAGGGCTAGGCTAGCGACGTGTTCCGACATCTTTAAGCCTAGTAGTTGTCATTAGCTTCAGTATTAGACAATTCTAATATGGATTTGTGCTCCCCATACAGACGAGAATATATCGAGAGACTCCAGTAGGCTGCAATCCTTTTAACCTTAGGAAGCCAAGTTGGCTGCCTTGCAAACATGATACACCGAACACAACATTCAGGGAGATTTCCTGGTCGTACTTCTTGGTTCGTTGGGAGGTATTCTGTAATTCATGGTTTCCTGGTAATCCTATTTACCAATATCATCTGGAGCAGTCATTTTATCTTTTGGACTCATTAAACTTAAAATATCATTCGAAAACTTGTCCGTTCATGCTCATTTCCAATTCAAAGTGATATAGTCATATTTGTTTCTTTCTTTACTCTTAAAAAATAACAGAGAACGATTATTTTATGCATCTTAATAATTAATTGCCTACGATCCAAAAACACCCTATTAGTCTTTTCTGAGACCAAATCGTTAGTTCCCCTTAAAAGAACATTTTAAATCCTTGAAGTTAATTATTCTGTCGATTAAGACAAGGTCATCATGGCCAAACCATCTGGTTCACCCAATTCCTCTTCCTCTCCTTAATCTGAAATATTGTTTAAGGAGCCATTTCCCGAGTTACCAGAGTCACTTGATGACCAAGATGATGAACTCACAACTATTTTTGAGCATTCAACCCTTTTCATCTCGTCCTCCACCTACTTTCAAAACTAGGTCGTCTGCTGATCTTGGCCTAGAATCTCCGGACAATCCTGTTCAAACTCCAGAGAACTCGCTGACCACTCACGGTTAGCTTGGACTAGTGATCTACCATTTGAACCCTCTCTTTGACCTTCTTGTGATATCACTGCAGCGTCCTTACAATCTCTATGACTAGTCGGGTGTTCCTTTGGAGCTATCCCCTCATACTCATTTGGCCATTCATCGTCGTTTGTTTTCAGACATGGAACCCGAAGGCGACACTCCAGTCACCTATTGCATGAGAAGAACTTTTGGAAAAGTGGGATAACACTATTGGGAGGAAAAAAAATAGAGAAAACATTGAAAAATAGAGTATTAGCGGTTTAAAACTATTTTGCATGAGAGCCGTCGGATTTGGCTAATCAATGGTCCAGATCCAATCAGCATATCGCAATCGATGAAGATAGGTGGAATTTTTTAGAGGCGGCTATATGGGAAGCGCGATAGTGATCAGTGAAACTAAACGAGAGCCATTGATCTATGCGAGCAGATCAACAATCCAGATTTAATCACGCTCTCACATTGCTGACATATATATATACACACACACAGAGATATATATCTATATATATATATATGTGTGTGTGTGTGTGTGTGTGTGTGTGTGTGTGTGTGTGTGTGTGTATATATATATATACATATATGTATATATATATATACATATATGTATATATATATATACATATATGTATATATATATGTATATATGTGTATATATGTATGTATATATATATATATATATATATGTATATATCTATATATATATATATATATATATATATATATATATATATATAATATGAATGTATGTATGTATATGGAATTAACTACAGCCCGAAGGATCGGCGACATGTGATTGCGTTATCACAATATTGCATCGGAGCAATGGAAGGGAGTAGGGCCGATAACAAATGCGATTGTGATGAACCAGAACTGAAAGGGTTTGTTAATGAAAATATATATTATTTCAAGTCCGATATGAGCAGGATTTTCATGTTTTAATGTATTTTTAAATATAAAAGGAAACCACGAAACAAGCGAGATTTCGGGAGGACTGAAGGCGGTAAGAGGTTTTGGCTAGGCTTTGCCCAAGCCCATATATTGGGTGCCACGTGTCCAGGCCCTGGAGAGAGACAACCACTCTTCTCGAGCGGTTAACTCCTGTATGCATGGGAAGCCTGAAATGAACCACAACCGTTGGATCTAGATCTTCTAGATCAATGGTGGAGATGTGATAAGCGACATAAAGGCCAACCTGATAGGCATTATAAGGGGAATTTTTAGTATTTCATATATGATAAATGTCAGTTTGGTGAATTTCTTGTGTTTTTATCGTATTTCTCTATATAAATAGAGAATGTTGTTTCTGGGAATTTCAAAGGCCCGATGACCCATTCCATTATAGAACAGGTGGCCACCATCCCTGAAAGCGTTTAACAATGATTGCCAATGCTCAGAACGGGATTTGAGTGGACAGAGGCCAGGAAGCCAAAGACCCAAGAGGGAGAAACTAACAGACAACGCCGATTGGCTTCAAAGCCACAGATTGCCAGAAATAGAGACAAGCACTGCTGAGACAGAGAGAAAATAGAGACAAAGAGTTAGTGAGGAGAGTCTGTGTACTCAGAAAGACTTGGGGGATCCAAGTAAATCCTTGTTGTTTTGTATCTATTGTGTGAGGCTCAAACTGAGCTCACTTTTGTAAAGACTCTGCTTCTAAAGACATAATAAAGAGGTCACCACTGAAGGCTGGACCAGGAGACGTAGCCTAGGAGTGTTGGGTGAAATCCTTATTAAACTTGCTATGTTTATGTGTGTTGTCTATTATGTTCTTTAACCACTTCATTGTCTATGTATTTCGCAATCTTATCAATCCATTGCACAAAGTAACATAGGAAAATCCATGCATAGGAGTTTGTAATACCTTAAAAGTAATATAAGATCTTCATTTTCAGATCAAGTGGTATCAGAGCTTTTTGTTTTTGATTTGTTAAGGTTAGTCAAGCTTGTGCTGGATTGTGGAATGGTAACTAGGTCAAAGCTCAAACTAGGAGAAGGAGAGCTTGTTGAGATTAATCCAGTCATTGGAAGAGTCTACAGTTAGAGGAGAATGGCCAAAGAGATTACCTTGGGATCAGAACCTCAGTTTATGGACAGTTTCATGACCATGAGAGCCATGGTGGAAGAGATGTATCAAGAATTTAGGAAAGGCTGAGGGTAAATCCCTTGAGCATCTCAAACATGCAAAGGAGTAGAGGAACCTCTTTTAGTTGCCCATTAAAAAGGAAAATGGAAAGGGGAAGAGAATACTCCATCAACACCTCCTCCTAGCCCTAAAAATAAAAAAAAGAAAACATCTTTGATTAAATTAGATGTAAAATTTGATTTCCAATCTATGATAGAGAATTAAATGCAGAAAAGATAGATAACTGTATTAGATAGATTGATGTATATTGCAGAGTGCAAAACATCAATTCAGAAAGGAGAAAGATTCAGCTGGCCAGCCTTCGCCTTGGAGGAACTGCCCTAGTGTGGTGGGAAGGAAAGACACAAGCTGATTTGAAGAAGCATGGTAAAATTCTTTCTTCCTAAAGTGAATTTGTTTCTGCCATTAAAAAAACAATTCTATCCACTAGCTTATATGCAACAAGCGATGATGAGTTGGCAAACTCTTTGGCAATTAAAGGGGCAAAGTGTATAAAGCTATACCCAGGAGTTTAGAAAAAGAGCTTTAATTCTAGGCATTTTTGTAGACTCACTTGAAGCTTTGTTCAAGTATATAGGTGGTCTGCATAGCTATTTTAGGCACACCATTCTCATGTTTAACCCCACTAGCATAGATGAGGTATCAGTCTAGGCTACACATCTGGAGGCTAGAGGAAAGAATGTGAACCCAGAGATTGGGGGATCATCAAAAACAACTGCAAGCAAGAAAAAGGAAAACAAGAATCAAAGATGGAAAGAGAGGAAGGCAAATTTTGTACAGAAAGGAAAACCTTCATGCACTAACTGCAAGAAGGATGGACATGATGATGAACATTGATGGTCTTTGCATCCAGAGTTGAAACTCGAGAAGTTTGATGGCAAGAAGAAGAAGATTGTTGTTGTTATTCAGAAATATTTGGGGTCAGACTCAGGGGATGAAACAATAGTCACAAGGTATAAAAAGGTAAAAATTCTGAAGCATCTACTAGTAATTTTGCAGAAACTGTTGATAATGAAGAAAATGAGATGAAAAGACATGAGATTTTTCATATTAGAGTTATTTCCAAGAATCAAAAGATTGATATTTTATTTGATAGTGGATCACAAGTAAACTTGATTTCTGAAGCAATTGTAAAGAAGTTGTGATTACTAACCACACATCACAAGAAACCATATCCACTAGGTTGGTTATGTGATAAAGAAAAGCTACAAGTGACTAGACAATGTAAACTTAGGTTTGCTATTGGGTCAACATTTGTAGATGAGGTTGAGTTAGATATAGTTCCCTTGGATATATGTGGAATTGTTTTAGGAAGTCCTTACTTGTATGATAGAAAAGCCATTTTCTATAGAGCTTCAAATAAGTATCAACTCACGAAAGATGGAATAGAATATATTGTAAGAGCTCATAAACTCAACAACAATTACACTCTCATAAACTTAGGGCAGATGAAAATAATTGTAAATTCATGCAAGCAATTTTTACTAATAGTTGTAAAGAAAAAGGACCCTGATAAAACCGATATATTGGAGGGTTGTGATGCTAAACAGAAAGCTGATTTAGAAAAATTGTTTCAGAATATGATATCCTATTTCAAGGACCTGAAGGTTTGCCACCCAAAAAGGAAATTGTACATGATATTCATTTGCAGCAAGATGTTCCATTGCCTAACATCATATCTATAGCTTATCCGCAAAGATCAAGAAGTAGGTATAGGAGCTACTCGAGAAGGGATTCATAAGACCAAGAACATCACCATGTAGATCTCCAATTGTGTTGGTGAGAAAGAAAGATGGTTCACGGAGGATGTGCATTGATTAAAAATCACTGAATAAAACAACAATCAAGAATCGTTATTCTCTTCCTCATATTGATGATCTATTAGATCGGCTGAAAGAAGTTAATGACTTTTCCAAGTTGGACTTGCATAGTGGCTATCATTAGGTCAGAGTAGCAGAACAATATGCATGGAATACTGCTTTCAAAAAAAGAAAGGGTTGTATGAATGGCTAGTTATGCGTTTTGGCTTAACTAATACTCCTACCACTTTCATGAGAGTTATGAATGATGTACTCACACCTTTTATTGATGATTTTGTAATTATATATTGAGATGACATTCTTGTTTTCAGTAAAACATGGGAAGAACATTTGAAGCATGTAAAGCGGACTTTAGATGCTTTAAAAAGAGAAAATATCTATGTTAAATTATCAAAATGTGAATTTGGCAAAACATCTTTAAATTATTTGGGTCATATAGTAGGGGGTGGTGAATTGAAGATATATCCCTTTAAGGTTGAAGTCATTGTGAATTGGTCTAAAGCCAAATCTACTACAGAAGTTAGGAGCTTCCTAGGAGTAGCACAATATTGGAGAAATTTTATTGCTAACTTTTCCTTGGTTGCAGCTCCCTTACATGCTTTAACATGATTGGACAAAGTGTTTCAGTGGGGAGGAAAATAGCAGAAAGCCATCGACACCTTGAAAAAAAATTAGTACAACACTAGTACTAGCATTGCTACATCTTCAAAGACCATTTGAGATTGAAACAGATGCCAGTGACTATGCCATTGGAGCAGCATTGATGCAACATGGTAAACTCATATGTTATCACTCTAAGACATTTACTTCTGTAGTAGTTAATTATCCCACATATCATAAAGAATTGTATGCATTAGTGCAGAGTGTGAAAAAGTTGAAACATTACCTATTGGGCAAAGAAACAATTATACATACAGATCATCAATCACTTCAATATTTGCACTCACTAAATTGCAGCAATCAAGACACTATAGGTGGATGGGGTTTCTACAACAGTTTCATCTTGTCATTAGATATAAGAAAGGCATACACAATAAGGTTGTAGATATGTTGTCCAAACCCATCATAAATACATCTACTATATTTAATCATAACTCAGTATTGCATGAAAGCGAGTTTGAACAATATGCTCAAGATGTATATTTTAAAGATGTATATGCAACTTTAAGTCATGGAAAATAAGTAGAAGCATTGGGTTATCATGTTAAGTACCAACTCTTATATCATTTTGGAAAGTTATGCATTCCTCACACTGAAAGAGTTAACATAATCCGAGAAGCACATTTTTCTCTAATAGCAGGTCATTTTGGTGTACGTAAAACAGTTGCACAGCTGCAAAGGTTTTGTTATTGGCCAAAAATACATGAAATGGTTTTTGGATATATTAAAGGGTGTACCATGTGTGCTAAAAGAAAGCTCAGAAATAGAAAATTAGCCTTGTACACTTCACTACCAGTTCCTTCTCATCCTTGGGAAAGCGTTTCCATGGAATTTGTTGGGGGATTACCAAAATATAGAAAAGGTCATGACTATTTATATGTTATTGTGGACAGGTTCAGCAAAATGTGTATTTTAATACCTTGTAACAAGCAGATTACAGCTGAAAAAACAGTGAAGTTGTTCTTTCAGCATGTCTAGCTGCATTTTTGGCTACCCACGTCTATTGTCTTTGATAGAGATTCCCGATTTGTTGGGAAGTTTTGGTCAAGTATATGGGAGTTAATGGACACTGGATTGAAGAAGAGCACAACATTTCATCCACAAACAGATGGCCAAACAGAGGTGGTCAACAGGACAGTGATCCAGTTGCTCAAAGGCTATTGCAGTAAGCATCCCAAGCTTTGGGATGAACATTTATGTTATGTGCAACATGCTTACAACTGTGCCAAGCACTCTTCTACATAGAGATCTACTTTTGAGATTTGTTTTGGTTTTACACCGAGGTCTCCCTTGGATTTTTTCTTTAGTAAAGACATAGCAGTTGATGGACACAGTGATGTGGATGAAGAAACCAAGTTCATTGAACAGATCCAAGAAATTCACCAGGCAGTGTAGGAAGAGTTGGAAAGAAGCAAAGACTATATGAACCATCATTGATTGAAGATCCCGAAGAGAAAAGTATGTTGGCTTATATTGATGATTTGTTGCCTGAATATCTCAATGAGTTGCAAGAAGATACAGTTCTTGATAGGAAGGTGAGAACTACGCACAGAGGGGATGTTGAGTACCTCAGAATCAGACTCAAAGGTTCAAACCAAGCAGTTCAAGATGGATAGAGATTGGACAAGTGAGGAAGTTGTATCCTCACTTGATTGATGCTTAAAAAACAAAATTTTGGTGGTCCAAAAGCCTTTTCAGTGGGAAGGCATGATCCAAAATGGATCCAAAAAACCCTCTAAGTCTTCAAACATTTAAAACTATCGCATGATACGAACTTTTGGAAAAGTCAGATAACATTATCGGGAGGGAAAAACATAGAGAAAACACTGAAAAATAGAGTATCGACATATTCAATTGGCATATCGGAATCGGCGAAGACAGGTAGAGTTTATTAGAGGTGGCTATATGGGAAGCATGACAGCGATCAATGTGACTAAACGAGAGTCGTTTATGTATGCGTGCAGATCAATGGTCTAGATTTAATCATGCTATCACATCGCTGATATATATATATATATATATACATATATATATATATATATATATATATATATATATATATATATATATATATATATATATATATATATATATATATATATATATATATATATATATATATATATATATGGACTCAACCGCTGCCCGAAGGATCGACGACATTCGATTGCGAGCAACAGACTTGAAAGGGTTTGTTAATGCAAATATATATTATTTCAAGTCCGATATGAGCAGCATTTTCATGTTTTAATGTATTTTTAAATATAAATGGAAACCACGAAACAAGCAGGATTTCGGGAGGACCGAAGGTGGTAAGAGGTTTTGGCTGGGCTCCGCCCGAGCACATATGTTGGCTGCCACATGTGTAGGCCCTAGAGAGAGAAAACCACTATTTTCGAGTGGTTAACTCTCGTATGCATGGGCCGCCCAAAATGAACCACAACCGTTGGATCTAGATCTTCTAGATTAATGGTGGAGATGTGGTAAGCGACATAAAGGCAGACCCAATAAGAGTTATAAGGGGAATTTATAGTATTTCAAATAAGATAAATGGTATTTTGGTGAATTTCTTGTGTTTTTAGCGTATTTCTCTGTATAAATAGAGAATGCTATTTCTAGGAATTTCAAAGGCTCGATGACCTATTCCATTACAGAACAGGTGGCCACCACCCCTGAAAGCATTTAGAAATGATTTCTAATGCTCAGAAGGGGATTTCAGTGGATAGAGGATGGGAAGCCAAAGAGCCAAGAAGGAGAAATGAACAAACAAAGCCGATTGGCTTTAAATCCACAGACTTCCAGAAACACAGATAAGCAGTGCTAAGACAGAGAGTTGGTGAGGAGAGTCTGTGTACTTGTGGGATCCAAGTAAAGCCTTGTTGTTTTGTATTTTTTGTGTGAGACTCAAATTTAGCTCACTTTTGTAAAAACTCTGCTTCTGAAGACATAGTAGATAAGTCACCACTGAAGGCTGGACCAGGAGACATAGCCTAGGAGTGTTGGGTGAACTCCTTATGAAACTTGCTATGTTTATCTGTGTTGACTATTATGTTCTTTAACCACTTCATTGTCTATGTATTTTGCAATCTTATCGATCCATTACATAAAGTAACATAGGCGAATCCATGCACAAGAGTTTGTAATACCTTAAAAGTAATCTAAGATCTTCATTTTCAGATCATCTATAGTGTTTAACTTACAACTTTCAAGGAAACCCTAATTCAACATCCTCCTAAGACATTCCTAGAGAAATATAACTCCTCTTAAGGTCAATGAGGTTTAAATAGAGTTTTCTTCCTTCCAGCTACAAGAGGTTGCACTTGATCCTATTGCAATTCAAATCTGCAACTTCAACCTCTTTTTGCATCCCATAAACCCTACAATTTCACACATGTGAGAGAGAGAGCAAAAAAACAAGATAATTCATCCTTCGAACTTATTCTAGACCTTCTCTCTCTCTTTCTTCTTCTTCCAGCTATAGGTCAAACTTCTTCTTGAGATATGAAACATGTCGAGTGGGTGAGTGTTAAATGAGGATGAATTTCGCCTTTATATAGCCTTTCCAAGGGGTCGAATTCCCTCCTTTATAGAATCAAAAATAATTATTTTTACATTTACATTTTACCAAAAACTGTCTTCTAAACATGATGTTGACTCCTTTGACTCATGATAATAAACCCTAAGACCTAATAAACCATAAAACCATGAAGAACATGCTTTTACTTGGAAGAAAATCAATAAAGAGCATGAAACCCTTGCTTTATATATATATATATATATATATATATATCTATATATATATATATATATATATATATATATATATATATATATATATATATATATATATATAGATATAGATATAGATATAGATATTACATGTGATACATATTGAAATGAGTACAACAATTATGAAGACAAAACCTGTTCACCTTTTCAACACTCCCTCTTAACTAGGGAGGTATTCATTATAGTAAAGCTAGTACAACATCATAACACAAACTTAATATTTCTCACAAGATGAGTTGAATTGATAAGCGATACTGTAAGCATCATCATCATGACCAGCACTGTCTCTTTGGCCTAACTAGACAAACTCTTCTTTATTCAAGTGCATTATGCTGGGAGGATTTACATGTGATACCACACTACCTCTACAAGGAATATACCCCATCCGAATGTCCAAAATGAATTCCCATTTCGGGCTGTTCTTATCTTGGATCTCCAATCCTTAGTCCTCAAAGAATATCATTCCTCCTCAAATACTCTTATATTGGATACCTGTCGCTTCTTGAAAGAGTGTTCGTACCTTTCCTTTGTTGGATGTGCTATCCTCAAGGAAACCATAAATTCTTATCCAATCCTTCACCATTCCTTCTTCACCACTTGAAGAAGAGAATGTACATGTCTTGGTCCATATCACTCCTTCTCAACGAGAGAGGGCATCCCTACTCTCTTAGAGAGTAGATCACTTCTCCTATTTAAGGAGATTCCTTTTGCTACTTCTCAAAACCAAAGGAAATTTCATACTTCCTTTCAATAATGGAAGCAAACATCACAAGCCTGATGGATTTTCTTTATGATATTATTAATTACTTGATCTCCATAGCTACATGACTCCCTGTTTCCTTCGAATCTCTTGAGCTTGCCTCCTTTCGAAGTATCATGGAGCCATCTTCTCTTTTTAGTATTTTGGAAGGATCTAGATAATATTTGTTTGTTCATCACTTTCATCTCCAATATCACATATAAGGGTATTATATTGATCCTTTCCAATCTTCTAGCAGATTATGGCTTCCTTAGGAAAGTGATCACCTTTTTCCTTCAGGTTATCTTCTCGCACTACTACCTTCTAGTTCCAAGATGAACACATCTTGTCTTCATAGCTACTAGGTACCAGGTATTGAGCTCTCCTTAATAATTTCCATCCATACAATTGAACTTGCCTCAACTGTCATCATGAATTTCTGCAACATCTTTCAAGGTAGAAAAATAACATTTAACCTGATAATGAAACCATAAATAAAATAGAATTACCTTACCATGGTGACCTTCTCATTCCATCAACATCATCATTAGAAATCTCCATTTGAACCTTCCTTCATGCATTAGAGTGCCCATGGATCAAACTTTACTACCAAGTTACAATTTTTTATGTTCCATATATTTGTTACAAAACATTTTGTCACTATCCTTGTGCTCCCTGTCCCTTGATCTTTGAGGACCTCTACAGTGAACCCCGCATGCTTTGCCTTCATGAAGAAACTCCCATTGTGTCCCTATTCATGACTAGACCAATTCCCTTTTGCACCATTTCCCTTGAAACTTCTATTTTGCCCAGTTTATAGGACTGATGCTAGTGACCTTTGTCTTCCCCGCACCGATGTGCAGATATTATAACTACTCCTTAACCAACCGGTGCAACTGAACTGTGTTCTAGTTGCGCCGGTGCTATTTTTGAAAATTTTGAAATTTGGAAGTGAAGCTTCCAACTTTAGAAGCTTCGTAATGGAAGTCTGGTAAATGGTTAGGCCGAATTGGGTCAAGGATGACAGTTTGGGCTCCTTTCCCCTATAATGATGGAAATACTTCAAGGGATAAGCGCTTCTCACATGAGAAGAGGATCCATCTCCCATCCATGTTTCCTATATAAACCTCCCTTCTTCCTAAGCACAAGATAGTTTTTGGTTGAGTGTTGATGCTATTTTGGTTTGGAGTAGACAACAAGCTATTACTAGTTGTATCTATCTAGTTGTGTGAGGGAGAAGTGTGATTTGGTTTGGAGTGAAGCATAAAGGGAAGAGCCTTAAAACTATTGTTGCTTGAGGCCATCATAGAATGCCAGCAGAAGTGTGCGGAAACCTGGTCTTATTAGAGGAGGACATCAACGTCAAGACAAATGGTTGTGATCTCTCTTTCATATTAATATATGCAACTATTGATTGATTTCCTACATGTTTTGTTATATTATAAATTCATGGATTAATATTTCTTGACTTGTTAAGTAGGTTGAATTGCATTTTGTCTATTGTCACGTTTTTGTTTGTTGTTGTTTACATGTTTCAGTTTCTTGAAGAAGGAAGCGAGAGATAGCTGGAGCAAGCAAGCGAGAACATCATCAAAGAGGATAAGTGGACCAAGAGGTAGGCCCCCTTGATTTATTCTAACCTAAGGAAATATTCCATAAAATGTATATGTTGTGGCTAGACCCATCATCAGGCTAGAGGAATTCATTAATGTCCGCACTTATAACTTTACTTCACCACAAATTGGTGACTCCACTGGGGATCCCAATCCTTTTGTTTGTCTTGGATTTCATGATTTTGTGAGACCTTTTCTAGTTCCACTTTTTCCCTTTGGTTTTGTTTCTTTTCTCTTGCTTACTGGTCTGAGTCTACAATTCATAGTAGCAGATGTGGTCCATGTTTCAATTTTTTTTTTTTTTCCTTAGCTCCCTCGATCAATGAGCTTAATTTACTGACAGTCACACTAACCAGTGCGAGTTGCTGAGAAACAGTCATGCTAACCAGCCTCTGCCACTTGTTTTCAGTTAGGCAGTCGCATCGATGCCTGTAAGTGAAGATTAGGGCTTCACCCCATTCTTGTTCAGTGTGTTCTGCTCTTGTAGTTTTGACCCTCTAAGCCTTTTGGACCATTTTCTCCTTGATTAGAAAGCTACTTTTCATTTGGTTTTGTTTGCTTGTTGGCTCATCATCTTTCTGCTTGATTGATTGAGTCTTTGAGTGGCCAATGACACTAGGGCATCTAGTCGGTCATCCATTCAGTTGTTTTTGAACTCAGTAAGTCAGGTTGTAGGTGTACTTACTCTTTTCATTTTGTTTTTGGTCCCTTTACGACTTCGACCTCCTTTACACAAGTTTGAAAATTTTTCGTTTTCTTGCCTAAATGTTTCTTTTGCCACATAGATTACACTGTTGGTCTTGTGATTTGTAAATTCAGTGGTTCATTAGTTTGAATGAGCTTCTATTTTCATGTGTTCATTTGCTTGAAGAGGTTATTGTCTCGAGAAATTTTTCATTGAAATATTGTATGAGAAAAGTTTGTTTCATTGTTTCACAAAAAAGTATTAAATTCTAGTTTGTTGCATTATTATGTTATGATAACTTGCATCATTGAAAGACTAGAATTACGTTGGCATTTGAAAAAGGAAGAGAACTTGTTTGCTTTTGAAAGGACTAATAGATAAGTGCTTACCAAGAAATTAGGAATTGGAATGCATTTTTCATTAGTTTATTTCTTGAAAAAGTAAGGTAGTGAAAGATCATTTCATTTTTAGTTGCTTGATTGTTTGCATTTTATTGAGTAGTTTCTACCCTATCTACTGTAGGAATTTCATCGAACTGAAAAGGTCTAGTCTCATTTAGTTGTATTTAAGGTTTTTTGAGTCACACTGATAAGACCTAAAAACTGAAACATAACTAAAGATCAACTTTAAAATCAATTAAATTAACCTAAGGCACATTTGACATTAATGATCACATATCGAAGGTCTAGGCTAGCGATGTGTTCCGACATCTTTAAACCTAGTAGTTGTCGTTAGCTTCAGTATTAGACAATGCTAATATGAATTTGTGCTCCCCATACAGACGAGAATATATCGAGAGACTCCAGTAGGCTGCAATCCTTTTAACCTTAGGAAGCCAAGTTGGCTGCCTTGCAAACATGATACACCGAGCACAACATTCAGGGAGATTTCCTGGTCGTACTTCTTGGTTCGTTGGGAGGTATTTTGCAGTTCATGGTTTCCTGGTAATCCTATTTACCAATATCATCCAGAGCAGTCATTTTACCTTTTGGACTCATTAAACTTAAAATATCATTCGAAAACTTGTCCGTTCATGCTCATTTCCAATTCAAAGTGATATAGTCATCTTTGTTTCTTTCTTTACTCTTAAAAAATAACAGAGCACGATTCTTTTATGCATCTTAATAATTGATTGCCTACGATCCGAACACACCCTATTAGTCTTTTCTGAGACAAAATCGTTAGTTCCCCTTAAAAGAACATTTTAAATCCTTGAGGTTAATTATTCTGTCGACTAAGACAAGGTCATCGTGGCTAAACCATCTGGTTCACCCAATTCCTCTTCCTCTCCTTCATCTGAAATATTGTTTAAGGAGCCATTTCCTGAGTTACCAGAGTCACTTGATGACCAAGATGATGAACTCACAATTTATTTTGAGCATTCAACCCTTGTCATCTCGTCCTCCACCTACTTTCAAAACTAGGTTGTGTGTTGATCTTGGCCTAGAATCTCCGAACAATCCTGTTCAAACTCCAGAGAACTCGCTGACCACTCACGGTTAGCTTCGACTAGTGATCTACCATCTGAACCCTCTCTTTGACCCTCTTGTGATATCACTGCAACGTCCTTACAATCTCTATTACTAGTCGGGTGTTCCTTTGGAGCTATCCCCTCATACTCATTTGGCCATTCATCGTCGTTTGTTTTCAGACATGGAACCCGAAGGCGACGCTCCAGTCACCTATTGCATGAGATGAACTTTTGGAAAAGTGGGATAACACTATTGGGAGCCAAAAACATAGAGAAAACATTGGAAAATAGAGTATTAGCGGTTTAAAACTATTTTGCATGAGAGCCGTCGGATCTGGCTGATCAATGGTCTAGATCCAATCAGCATATCGCAATCGATGAAGATAGGCGGAATTTTTCAGAGGCGGCTATATGGGAAGCGCGACACGGATCAGTGCAACTAAACGAGAGCCATTGATCTATGCGAGCAGATCAACAATCCAAATTTAATCACGCTCTCACATTGCTGATATATATATATATATATATATATATATATATATATATATATATATATATATATATATATATATATATATCTACACACACACACACAGATATATATCTATATATATATATATGTGTGTGTATATATATATATATGTGTATATATGTATGTATATATATATATATGTATATATATATGTATATATATATATATATATATATATATATATATATATATATATATATATGAATGTATGTATGTATATGGACTTAACTACAGCCCAAAGGATCGGCGACATGTGATTGCGTTATCACAATATTGCATCGGAGCAATGCAATGGAGTAGGGCCGATAACAAATGCGATTATGATGAACCAGACCCGAAAGGGTTTGTTAATGAAAATATATATTATTTCAAGTCCGATATGAGCAGGATTTTCATGTTTTAATGTATTTTTAAATATAAAAGGAAACCACGAAACAAGCGAGATTTCGGGAGGACTGAAGGCGGTAAGAGGTTTTGGCTAGGCTCTGCCCGAGCCCATATATTGGGTGCCACGTGTCCAGGCCCTGGAGAGAGACAACCACTCTTTTCGAGCGGTTAACTCCTGTATGCATGGGAAGCCTGAAATGAACCACAACCATTGGATCTAGATCTTCTAGATCAATGGTGGAGATGTGATAAGCGACATAAAGGCCAACCCGATAGGCATTATAAGGGGAATTTTTAGTATTTCATATATGATAAATGACAGTTTGGTGAATTTCCTGTGTTTTTATCGTATTTCTCTATATAAATAGAGAATGTTGTTTCTGGGAATTTCAAAGGCCCGATGACCCATTCCATTATAGAAAAGGTGGCCACCATCCCTGAAAGCGTTTAGCAATGATTGCTAATGCTCAGAATGTGATTTGAGTGGACAAAGGCCAGGAATCCAAAGACCCAAGAGGGAGAAATGAAGAGACAACTCCGATTGGCTTCAAAGCCACAGATTTCTAGAAATAGAGACAAGCACTACTGAGACAGAGAGAAAACAGAGACAAAGAGTTAGTGAGGAGAGTCTTTGTACTCAGAAAGACTTGGGGGATCCAGGTAAAGCCTTGTTGTTTTGTATCTTTTGTGTGAGGCTAAAATTGAGCTCACTTTTGTAAAGACTCTACTTCTGAAGACATAATAAAGAGGTCACCACTGAAGGCTGGACCAGGAGACGTAGCCCAGGAGTGTTGGGTGAAATCCTTATTAAACTTGCTATGTTTATGTGTGTTGTCTATTATTTTCTTTAACTACTTCATTGTCTATGTATTTCGCAATCTTATCAATCCATTGCAAAATGTAACATAGGAAAATCCATGCATAGGAGTTTTTAATACCTTAAAAGTTATATAAGATCATCATTTTCAGATCAAGTGGTATCAGAGCTTTTGGTTTTTGATTTGTTAAGGATAGTCAAGCTTGTGCTGGATTGTTGAATGGTAACTAGGTCAAAGATCAAACTAGAAGAAGGAGAGCTTGTTGAGACTAATCCAGACATTGGAAGAGTCTACACTTAGAGGAGAATGGCCGAAGAGATTCCCTTGGGATCAGAACCTCAGTTTATGGACAGTTTCATGACCATGAGAGCCATGGTGGAAGAGATGTATCAAGAATTTAAGAAAGGTTGAGGGTAAATCCCTTGAGCATCTCAAACATGCAAAGGAATAGAGGAACCTCTTTTAGCTGCCCATTCAAAAGGAAAATGGAAAGGGGAAGAGAATACTCCATCAACACCTCCTTCTAGCCCTAAAAATGAAAAAAAGAAAACATCTTTGATTAAATTAGATGCAAAATTTGATTTCCAATCTATGATGGAGAATTAAATGCAGAAAATCTATATAACTGTATTAGACAGATTGATGTATATTGCAAAGTGCAAAACGTGAATTCAGAAAGGATAAAGATTCAGCTGGCCAGCCTTCGCCTTGGAGGAACTGCCCTAGTGTGGTGGGAAGGCAAGACACAAGTTGATTTGAAGAAGCATGGTAAAATTCTTTCTTCCTAGAGTGAATTTGTTTCTGCCATTAAAAAAAAATTCTATCCACTAGCTTATATGCAGCAAGCGATGATGAGTTGGCAAACTCTTTGGCAATTAAAGGGGAAAAGTGTATAAAGCTATACCCAAGAGTTTACAAAAAGAGCTTTAATTCTAGGCATTTTTGTAGACTCACTTGAATCTTTGTTCAAGTATATAGGTGGTATGCATAGCTATTTTAGGCACACCATTCTCATGTTTAACCCCACTAGCATAGATGAGGTATCAGTCTAGGCTACACATCTAGAGGCTAGAGGAAAGAATGTGAACCCAGAGATTAGGGGATCATCAAAAACAACTGCAAGCAAGAAAAAGGAAAACAAGAATCAAAGATGGAAAGAGAGGAAGGCAAATGTTGTACAGAAAGGAAAACCTTCATGCACTAACTGCAAGAAGGATGGGCATGATGATGAACATTGATGGTCTTTGCATCCAGAGTTGAAACCCGAGAAGTTTGATGGCAAGAAGAATAAGGTTGTTGTTGTTATTCAGAAATATTTGGGGTCAGAATCAGGGGATGAAACAATAGTCACAAGGTATAAAAGGTAAAAATTCTGAAGCATTTACTAGTAATTTTGCAGAAACTGTTGATAATGAAGAAAATGAGATGAAAAGACATGAGATTTTTCATATTAGATTTATTTCCAAGAATCAAAAGATTGATATTTTATTTGATAGTGGATCACAAGTAAACTTGATTTCTGAAGCAATTGTAAAGAAGTTGGGATTACTAACCACACATCACAAGAAACCATATCCACTAGGTTCGGTATGTGATAAAGAAAAGCTACAAGTGACTAGACAATGTAAAATTAGGTTTGCTATTGGGTCAACATTTGTAGATGAGGTTGAGTTAGATATAGTACCCTTGGATATGTGTGGAATTGTTTTAGGAAGTCCTTACTTGTATGATAGAAAAGCCATTTTCTATAGAGCTGAAAATAAGTATCAACTCACCAAAGATGGAATAGAATATATTGTAAGAGCTCATAAACTCAACAACAATTACACTCTCATAAACTTAGGGCAGATAAAATAATTGTAAATTCATGCAAGCAATTTTTACTAATAGTTGTAAAGAAAAAGAACCCTGATAAAACCGATATATTGGAGGGTTGTGATGCTAAACAGAAAGCTGATTTAGAAAAATTGTTTCAGAATATGATATCCTATTTCAAGGACCTGAAGGTTTTCCACCCAAAAAGGAAATTGTACATGATATTCATTTGCAGCAAGATGCTCCATTGCATAACATCAGATCTATAGCTTATCCGCAAAGATCAAGAAGTAGGTATAGGAGCTACTCGAGAAGGGCTTCATAAGACCAATCACATCACCATGTCGATCTCCAATTGTGTTAGTGAGAAAGAAAGATGGTTCACGGAGGATGTGCATTAATTAAAAAGCACTGAATAAAATAACAATCAAGAATCGTTATCCTCTTCCTCATATTGATGATCTATTAGATCGGCTGAAAGAAGTTGTTGACTTTTCCAAGTTGGACTTGCATAGTGGCTATCATTAGGTCAGAGTAGCAGAACAAGATGCATGGAAGACTGCTTTCAAAACAAAGCAAGGGTTGTATGAATGGCTAGTTATGCCTTTTGGCTTAACTAATACTCCTACCACTTTCATGAGAGTTATGAATGATGTACTCACACATTTTATTGATGATTTTGTAATTATATATTGAGATGACATTCTTGTTTTCAGTAAAACATGGGAAGAACATTTGAAGCATGTAAAGCGGACTTTAGATGCTTTAAAAAGAGAAAATATCTATGTTAAATTATCAAAATGTGAATTTGGCAAAACATCTTTAAATTATTTGGGTCATATAGTAGGGGGTGGTGAATTGAAGATAGATCCCTTTAAGGTTGAAGTCATTTTGAATTGGTCTAAAGCCAAATCTACTACAGAAGTTAGGAGCTTCCTAGGAGTAGCACAATATTGGAGAAATTTTATTGCTAACTTTTCCTTGGTTGCAGCTCCCTTGCATGCTTTAACAGGATTGAACAAAGTGTTTCATTGGGGAGGAAAATAGCAGAAAGCCATCAACACCTTGAAAAAAATATTAGTACAACACTAGTACTAGCATTGCTACATCTTCAAAGACCATTTGAGATTGAAACAGATGCCAGTGACTATGCCATGGGAGCAGCGTTGATGCAACATGGTAAACCCATATGTTATCACTCTAAGACATTTACTTCTGCAGTAGTTAATTATCCCACATATCATAAAGAATTGTATGCATTAGTGCAGAGTGTGAAAAAGTGGAAACATTACCTATTGGGCAAAGAAACAATTATACATACAGATCACCAACCAGTTCAATATTTGCACTCACTAAATTGCAGCAATCAAGACACTATAGGTGGATGGGGTTTATACAACAGTTTCATCTTGTCATTAGATATAAGAAAGGCATACACAATAAGGTTGTAGATATGTTGTCCAAACCCATCATAAATACATCTACTATATTTAATCATAACTCAGTATTGCATGAAAGTGACATTGAACAATATGCTCAAGATGTATATGCAACTTTAAGTCATGGAAAATAAGTAGAAGCATTGGATTATCATGTTAAGTACCAACTCTTATATCATTTTGGAAAGTTATACATTCCTCACACTGAAAGAGTTAACATAATCCGAGAAGCACATGCTTCTCTAATATCATGTCATTTTGGTGTACGTAAAACAGTTGCACAGCCGAAAAGGTTTTGTTATTGGCCAAAAATACATGAAATACTTTTTGGATATATTAAAGGGTGTACCATGTGTGCTAAAAGAAAGCTCAGCAGTAGAAAATTAGCCTTGTACACTCCACTACCAGTTCCTTCTCATCCTTGGGAAAGCGTTTCCATGGACTTTGTTAGGGGATTGCCAAAATATAGAAAAGGTCATGACTATTTATATGTTATTGTGGACAGGTTCAGCAAAATGTGTATTTTAATACCTTGTAACAAGCATATTACAGCTGAAAAAACAGTGAAGTTGTTCTTTCAGCATGTCTAGCTGCATTTTTGGTTACCCGCGTCTATTGTCTTTGATAGAGATTCCCAATTTGTTGGGAAGTTTTGGTCAAGTATATGGGAGTTAATGGACACCAGATTGAAGAAGAGCACAACATTTCATCCACAAACAGATGGCCAAACAGAGGTGGTCAACAGGACAGTGATCCAGTTGCTCAAAGGCTATTGCAGTAAGCATCCCAAGCTTTGGGATGAACATTTATGTTATGTGCAACATGCTTACAACTGTGCCAAGCACTCTTCTACATAGAGATCTACTTTTGAGATTTGTTTTGGTTTTACACCAAGGTCTCCCTTGGATTTTTTCTTTAGTAAAGACATAGCAGTTGATGGACACAGTGATGTGGATGAAGAAACCAAGTTCATTGAACAGATCCAAGAAATTCACCAGGCAGTGTAGGAACAGTTGGAAAGAAGCAAAGACTATATGCACCCTCATTGATTGAAGATCCCGAAGAGCAAAGTCTGTTGCCTTACATTGATGATTTGTTGCCTGAATATCTCAATGAGTTGCAAGAAGATACAGTTCTGGATAGGAAGGTGAGAACTACGCACAGAGGGGATGTTGAGTACCTTAGAATCAGACTCAAAGGTTCAAAACCAAACAGTTCAAGATGGATAGAGATTGGACAAGTGAGGAAGCTGTATCCTCACTTGATTGATGCATAAAAAAAAAAAAATTGGTGGTCCAAAAGCCTTTTCAGTGGGAAGGCATGATCCAAAAAACCCTCTAAGTCTTCAAACATTCAAAACTATCGCATGATAATAACTTTTGGAAAAGCCAGATAACATTATCGGGAGGGAAAAACATAGAGAAAACATTGAAAACTAGAGTATCGACATATTCAATTGGCATATCGGAATCGGCGAAGACGAGTATAGTTTATTAGAGTTGGCTATATGGGAAGCATGACAACGATCAATGTGACTAAACGAGAGTCGTTTATGTATGCGTGCAGATCAATGATCTAGATTTAATCATGTTATCACATCGATGATATATATATATATATATATATATATATATATATATATATATATATATATATATATATATATATATATATATATATATATATATATATATATATATGGACTTAAACGCTGCCCGAAGGATCGACGACATTCGATTGCGAGCAACAGACCTGAAAGGGTTTGTTAATGCAAATATATATTATTTCAAGTCCGATATGAGCGGCATTTTCATGTTTTAATGTATTTTTAAATATAAATGGAAACCACGAAACAAGCGGGATTTCGGGAGGACCGAGGGTGGTAAGAGGTTTTGGCTGGGCTCTGCCCGAGCCCATATGTTGGCTGCCACATGTGCAAGCCCTAGAGAGAGAAAACCACTATTTTCGAGTGGTTAACTCTCGTATGCATGGGCCGCCCAAAATGAACCACAACCGTTGGATCTAGATCTGCTAGATTAACGGTGGAGATGCGGTAAGCGACATAAAGGCAGACACAATAGGAGTTATAAGGGGAATTTATAGTATTTCAAATATGATAAATGGTATTTTGGTGAATTTCTTGTGCTTTTAGTGTATTTCTATGTATAAATAGAGAACGCTATTTCTAGGAATTTAAAAGGTTCGATGACCTATTCCATTACAGAACAGGTGGCCACCATCCCTGAAAGCATTTAGAAATGATTTCTAATACTCAGAAGGGAATTTCAGTGGACGGAGGATGGGAAGCCAAAGAGCCAAGAAGGAGAAATGAACAAACAACACCGATTGGATTTAAATCCACAGACTGCTAGAAACATAGACAAGCAGTGCTAAGATAGATAGTTGGTGAGGAGAGTCTGTGTACTCAAAAAGACTTGTGGGATCCAAGGAAAGCCTTGTTGTTTTGTATTTTTTGTGTGAGACTCAAATTGAGCTCACTTTTGTAAAAACTCTACTTCTGAAGACATAATAGATAAGTCACCACTGAAGGCTGGACCAGGAGACATAGCCTAGGAGTGTTGGGTGAACGCCTTATGAAACTTGTTATGTTTATGTGTGTTGTCTATTATGTTATTTAACCACTTCATTGTCTATGTATTTTGCAATCTTATCGATCCATTACATAAAGTAACATAGGCGAATCCATGCACAAGAGTTTGTAATACCTTAAAAGTAATCTAAGATCTTCATTTTCAGATCACCTATAGTGTTTAACTTACAACTTTCAAGGAAACCCTAATTCAACATCCTCCTAAGACATTCCTAGAGAAATATAACTCCTCTTAAGGTCAATGAGGTTTAAATAGAGTTTTCTTCCTTCCAGCTACAAGACGTTGCACTTGATCCTATTGCAATTCAAATCTGCAACTTCAGCCTCTTTTTTCATCCCATAAACCCTAAAATTTCACACATGTGAGAGAGAGAGAGCAAAAAAAACAAGATAATTCATCCTTCCAACTTATTCTACACCTTCTCTCTCGCTTTCTTCCTCTTCCAGCTATAGGTCGAACTTCTTCTTGAGATATGAAACATGTCGAGTGGGTGAGTGTTAAATGAGGATGAATTTCGCCTTTATATAGCCTTTCCAAGGGGACGAATTCCCTCCTTTAGGCCAACTTGATGTTGTTAGGGCCAACTTGTACTATATGAGTTTTCATGACGTTATAGAATCAAAAATAATTATTTTTACATTTACATTTCACCAAAAATTGTCTTCTAAACATGACGTTGACTCCTTTGACTCATGATAATAAACCCTAAGACCTAATAAACCATAAAACCATGAAGAACATGCTTTTAATTGGAAGACAATCAATAAAGAGCGTGAAACCCTTGCTTTATCTCTCTCTCTCTCTCTCTCTCTCTCTCTCTCTCTCTCTCTCTCTCTATATATATATATATATATATATATATATATATATATATATATATATATATATATATAAATGTAATACATATTGAAATGAGTACAACAATTATGAAGACAAAACCTATTCACCTTTTCAACACTCCCTCTTAACTAGGGAGGTATTCATTATAGTAAAGCTAGTACAACATCATAACACAAACTTAATATTTCTCACAGGATGAGTTGAATTGATAAGCCATATTGTAAGCATCATCATCATGACCAGCACTATCTCTCTGGCCTAACTAGACAAACTCTTCTTTATTCAAGTGCATTATGCTGGGAGGATTTACATGTGATACCACACTACCTCTACAAGGAATATACCCCATCCGAATGTCCAAAATGAATTCCCATTTCGGGCTATTCTTATCTTGGATCTCCAATCCTTAGTCCTCAAAGAATATCATTCCTCCTCAAATACTCTTATATTGGATACCTGTCGCTTCTTGAAAGAGTGTCCGTACCTTTCCTTTATTGGATGTGCTATCCTTAAGGAAGCCATAAATTCTTATCCAATCCTTCACCATTCCTTCTTCACCACTTGAATAAGAGAATGTACAAGTCTTGGTCCATATCACTCCTTCTCAACGAGAGAGGGCATCCCTACTCTCTTAGAGAGTAGATCACTTCTCCTATTTAAGGAGATTCCTTTTGCTACTTCTCAAAACCAAAGGAAATTTCATACTTCCTTTCAATAATGGAAGCAAACATCACAAGCCTAATGGATTTCCTTTATGATATTATTAATTACTTGATCTCCATAGCTACATGACTCCCTGTTTCCTTCGAATCTCTTGAGCTTGCCTCCTTTCGAAGTATCATGGAGCCATCTTCTCTTTTTAGTATTTTGGCAGGATCTAGATAATATTTGTTTGCTCATCACTTTCATCTCCAATATCACATATAAGGGTATTATATTGATCCTTTCCAATCTTCTAGCAGATTATGGCTTCCTTAGGAAAGTGATCACCTTTTCCCTTCAGGTTATCTTCTCGCACTACTACCTTCTAGTTCCGAGATGAACACATCTTGTCTTCATAGCTACTAGGTACCAAGTATTGAGCTCTCCTTAATAATTTCCATCCATATAATTGAACTTGCCTCAACTGTCATCATGAATTTCTGCAACATCTTTCAAGGTAGAAAAATAACATTTAACCTGATAATGAAACCATAAATAAAATAGAATTACCTTACCATGGTGACCTTCTCATTCCATCAACATCATCATTAGAAATCTCCATTTGAACCTTCCTTCATGCATTAGAGTGCCCATGGATCAAACTTTACTACCAAGTTACAATTTGTTATGTTCCAGATATTTGTTACACAACATTTTGTCACTATCCTTGTACTCCCTATTCCTTGATCTTTGAGGACCTCTACAGTGAACCCCACATGCTTTGCCTTCATGAAGAAACTCCCATTGTGTCCCTATTCATGACTAGATCAATTCCCTTTTGCACCATTTCCCTTGAAACTTCTATTTTGCCCAGTTTACAGGACTAATGCTAGTGACCTTTGTCTTCCTCGCACCGATGTGTAGATATTAGAACAACTCCTTACACCAACCGGTGCAACTGAACTGTGTTCCAGTTGCACCGGTGCTATTTTCGAAAATTTTTAAATTTGGAACTGAAGCTTCCAACTTTAGAAGCTTCGTAATGGACGTCTGGTAAATGGTTAGGCTGAATGGTGTCAAGGATGACAGTTTGGGCTCCTTTCCTCTATAATTATGGAAATACTTCAAGGGATAAGCGCTTCTCACATGAGAAGAGGATCCATCTCCCATCCATGTTTCCTATATAAACCTCCCTTCTTCCTAAGCACAAGATAGGTGTTGGTTGAGTGTTGATGCTATTTTGGTTTAGAGTAGACAACAACCTATTACTAGTTGTATCTATCTAGTTGTGTGAGGTAGAAGTGTGATTTGGTTTGGAGTGAAGCATAAAGGGAAGAGCCTTAAAACTATTGTTGCTTGAGGCCATCATAGAATGCCAGCAGAAGTGTGTGGAAACCTGGTCTTATTAGAGGAGGACATCAGCGTCAAGACAAATGGTTGTGATCTCTCTTTCATATTAATATATGCAACTATTGATTGATTTCCTACATGTTTTGTTATATTATAAATTCATGGATTAATATTTCTTGACTTGTTAAGTAGGTTGAATTGCAGTTTGTCTATTGTCACGTTTGGTGTTTGTTGTTGTTTACATGTTTCAGTTTCTTGAAGAAGGAAGCGAGAGATAGCTGGAGCAAGCAAGCGAGAACATCATCAAAGAGGATAAGTGGACCAAGAGGTAGGCCCCCTTGATTTATTCTAACCTAAGGAAATCTTCCATAAAATGTATATGTTGTGGCTAGACCCATCATCAGGCTAGAGGAATTCATTCATGTCCACACTTATAATTTTACTTCACCACAAATTGGTGACTCCACTGGGGATCCCAATCCTTTTGTTTGTCTTGGATTTCATGATTTTGTGAGAACTTTTCTAGTTCCACTTTTTCCCTTTGGTTTTGTTTCTTTTCTCTTGCTTACTGGTCTGAGTCTACAATTCATAGTAGCAGATCTGGTCCATGTTTCAATTTTTTATTTTTTTTTCCTTAGCTCCCTCGATCAATGCGCTTAATTTACTGACAGTCGCACTAACCAGTGCGAGTTGCTGAGAAACAGTCATGCTAACCATCCTCTGCCACTTGTTTTCAGTTAGGCAGTCGCATCGATGCCTGTAAGTGAAGATTAGGGTTTCACCCCAATCTTGTTCAGTGTGTTCTTCTCTTGTAGTTTTCACCCTCTAAGCCTTTTGGACCATTTTCTCCTTGATTAGATAGCTACTTTTCATTTGTTTTTGTTTGCTTGTTGGCTCATCATCTTTCTGCTTGATTGATTGAGTCTTTGAGTTCCCAATGACACTAGGGCATCTAGTCGGTCATCCATTCAGTGGTTTTTGAACTCAGTAAGTCAGGTTGTATGTGTACTTACTCTTTTCATTTTCATTTTGGTCCCTTTACGACTTCGACCTCCTTTACACAAGTTTGAAAATTTTTCGTTTGCTTGCCTAAATGTTTCTTTTGCCACATATATTACACTATTGGTCTTGTGATTTGTAAATTCAGTGGTTCATTAATCTGAATGAGCTTCTATTTTCATGTGTTCATTTCCTTGAAGAGGTTATTGTCTCGAGAAATGTTTCATTGAAATATTGTATGAGAAAAGTTTGTTTCATTGTTTCACAAAAAAGTATGAAATTCTAGTTTGTTGCATTATTATGTTATGATAACTTGCATCATTGAAAGACTAGAATTGCGTTGGCATTTGAAAAAGGAAGAGAACTTGTTTGCTTTTGAAAGGACTAATAGATAAGTGCTTACCAGGAAGTTAGGAATTGGAATGCATTTTTCATTAGTTTATTTCTTGAAAAAGTAAGGTAGTGAAAGATCATTTCATTTTTAGTTGCTTGATTGTTTGCATTTTATTGAGTAGTTTCTACCCTATCTACTGTAGGAATTTCATCGAACTGAAAAGGTCTAGTCTCATTTAGTTGTATTTAAGGTTTTTTGAGTCACACTGATAAGACCTAAAAACTAAAACATAACTAAAGATCAACTTTAAAATCAATTAAATTAACCTAAGGCACACTTGACATTAATGATCACATATAGAAGGTCTAGGCTAGCGACGTGTTCCAACATCTTTAAACCTAGTAGTTGTCATTAGCTTCAGTATTAGACAATTCTAATATGGATTTGTGCTCCCCATACAGACGAGAATATATCGAGAGACTCCAGTAGGCTGCAATCCTTTTAACCTTAGGAAGCCAAGTTGGCTGCCTTGCAAACATGATACACCGAACACAGCATTCAGGGAGATTGTCTGGTCGTACTTCTTGGTTCGTTGGGAGGTATTCTGCAGTTCATGGTTTCCTGGTAATCCTATTTACCAATATCATCTAGAGCAGTCATTTTATCTTTTGGACTCATTAAACTTAAAATATCATTGGAAAACTTGTCCGTTCATGCTCATTTCCAATTCAAAGTGATATAGTCATCTTTGTTTCTTTCTTTACTCTTAAAAAATAACAGAGCACGATTCTTTTATGCATCTTAATAATTGATTGGCTACGATCCAAAAATACCCTATTAGTCTTTTCTGAGACCAAAGCGTTAGTTCCCCTTAAAATAATATTTTAAATCCTTGAAGTTAATTATTCTGTCGACTAAGACAAGGTCATCGTGGCTAAACCATCTGGTTCACCCAATTCCTCTTCCTCTCCTTCATCTGAAATATTGTTTAAGGAGCCATTTCCTGAGTTAGCAGAGTCACTTGATGACCAAGATGATGAACTCATAATTGTTTTTGAGCATTCAACCATTGTCATCTCGTCCTCCACCTACTTTCAAAACTAGGTCGTCTGGTGATCTTGGCCTAGAATCTCCGGACAATCCTATTCAAACTCCAGAGAACTCGCTGACCACTCACAGTTAGCTTGGACTAGTGATCTACCATTTGAACCCTCTCTTTGACACTATTGTGATATCACTGCAGTGTCCTTACAATCTCTATGACTAGTCGGGTGTTCCTTTCAAGCTATCCCCTCATACTCATTTGGCCATTAATCGTCACTTGTTTTCAGACATGGAACCCGAAGGTGATGCTCCAGTCACATCTCCAGATGAGTCTGAAGTTTATACTCCAGAAACTGATGAGGGAGAAGAATTGCATTTGTAGTTTCCTCCCAAGGGTTTCTCTTTTTCAGAAGGTACTGTCTCCAGTTTTCCACCCAGCTATGTGTCTTTGGCGTAGTTGGTTTCAGGTACACCTAGTGCCTCATCACTTTACCATAATCTTGTATGGGTGTCAAGCGCCAAGCCTACATCAAGTCTGTTCATTACAAACATGACTTCCCAATAGGATATTACTTCAGTCACGCTGCAACCCACCATTTCGAATACACTTATATCATCAGTCCCAGTTACTCGTCAGGGACAACCGACAATTTCAAAGATTGTCTTTGTTAGTTCCTCCATCCCGCTAGTCAGTGGCCAGGTTGTGCCACTACTTGGGGGCCAGAGCCTAAATGTTTCTATGGCGTCAAATGCCACTAATGTGAGTGGCTCACAAGCTCACATGCTTGGTATAAACCAACCTTTTTTTGGTATTATTTATAACTTTTTCAATCCTATTGGGTCAAGCAATGTCTAGTACCAATAGGTTCAGAATCCCGTTGGTCCATCTGGATTGAGCAATGTTCAGTATCAGCAACCCTATGAGGCTCAAGTTCAATACCAAAATCCTTACATTCCATATGGTTCTCAATGAATTCTTAATCAAATTTACAGTCTCTAATCTAAGTAGTACATCCAGCCTGGCTATAGCCAGATCTAGTTCAACAACTTCCCGAGCATTGTTCAAGTACCCTTGCAACAACAAGGGTAGCCTCTACAATAACAAGGACAACTTTTTTTACCACAAGGGCAACCTTTGTTGTAGCAAGGGCTCTCCACACAACAGAAAGGGTAGATGATGCTACAGTAAGGTCAAATACAACAACCGAAAGGTCAACCCTTGCAACACTTTCATCAAGCCACGCAACAGTAGATTCAATATGCTCCGCACACCTCTCAACCCATGTCCTCACAGGGCCAACCTTTTCAACCCTAGGGACAAATTTTACAACCGCTATCCCTAATAGTTCATCTTAGAATCAACCTGGCCCTGGTAAAATCTCAGAGTTCCATGTTGTCTAGTATACCACAACGGACAAATCCTCGAAAGGGGAAAAGAAAGGCAAAGGAAAAGCTAAAGCCAATGCCCTAAAACAGGGTCCTCTCAAATTTTCTGCTGGTGAACCTTCAAAATGGAAACCTAAGTATCCCTACCTCATTTGCGAGGAAGATCACTACACTAAGGATTGTCCTCGAATATCCGAAGTTAGTCTCCTACTCAAAGGGATGCCTTCTGTCCCCAAAGAGCCATCTCCGTTTGAGTAGACCTAAATGGTAGAGCAACCCCAATCTGCTTCCTACGGATCTCAAGTGTTCAAGATGAGTATGCCTATTAATGTGGCTACTAGTTCAAAAGACTATCAAACTCCTGCTCCGACAGCTGGGAAAGATAAAGAAGTTGCACCTTCTTCTGCTACCCCGAGTTTTGGCCTTCTACATATTGAGCGCCCTAACCTTGATTCTGTTATGCAATGACCCTCTCGAGGTGTAATGCATAAATCCTCGTATAATCCCAATGCCCAAGCTACCCAACATTACAATATTGTTGACAATTTGGCTCAAGCGTCATCAGCCATGTTGGGTCTCGAGGTACTCCAAATCTACCCATCACAGTGGAACTCTTTGCTATTAGCTAGTGGGGGAATCGATCCCACTAATTCTAATTTGATATGTTTCAATATAGAGAATCATGTTTCATGGCTCCCTCACTAGATTTCCTTTCTTATTTAGGTAATCATCAATGAGAAGACCATCCACTGAACTGTCATCGATGAAGGTGCTTCCACCTGCATCATGTCAACCACATGTTGGAAGGCTATTGGTTCTCCTACACTGAACCAATCTTCGAACACTTTGGAAGCATTCGATGGGCATGATTTGTGACCCTTCGGTGTCTTACCTAACCTTTCCATCACCCTGAAGGCAAGACAATGCAATTCATAGTAGAGATTGTTGATGCCAATCTCAATTATAATCTTCTAGTCAGCCAAAGTTGGACTCATGCCATGCATGTCGTGACCTTGTCTTTATTTTGCGTGATTCATTTCCCCATCAAGGGAAGATTGTCACTACCTTCAAGTTGTCTTTCTTTCCCTCTTCCTCCTCAGATGGCAATGTTCCATACGTTAAGCACTTTGGTGCTCCCTATGAGAGTGTGGTGGCAGGTCTCTTCAAAGATTCTTCCTTAATGAGAATTTTTCCACTCCAAACTCCTCATGTTGCCTCTGTCAACATGATCTCGGTCAAATCTAATCCTTGGCTCATACCTACACCGAATCTTGTTGATACCTGGGGTAACATTATGCCACTTAGTCCTGCCAAAGTCAATAACGTGGAAATTGTTTCAGCTTCAAACTCTACATCCTCTTGTCCTTTTATGTCGAAGACCTCTTTTGGTACGTATTCTTAATATCTATGGCTTGGCACTTTGGAATCGCATGATCCCTTAGCCGAGATGTTCGTTATTGACGAAGGTATCATGGAAGTCATGTCTCTCAAGGAACCCCCGTGAATCGATATTCATCATTGCTCCTTGTTCTGGCCTTGCCCGACGGTCATGTCTACCACTTTCTAAAGGTCCCCTTCTCCATTTCTACCACCGATTATTAAAAATGAAGTATGGTCAGAAGGAAATTTGGGTAATATTACCCAAATGATGCCGATTGAGATCTCTATCAAACTCGGTATCATTGAACTTGTTCATATTAGGGTATCTTGTTCTTTGGATGAGATCAAGACATATACTCATCTATTTCAGGAATTCCATGATGTGTTTGCGTGCTCCTACGAAGAAATGCCTGAAATTGATCCTAGCATTATAGTGCATGAAATACCAACGTATCTGCATGCAAAGCCCATTTGCCAACAGCTTTGCCCGGTGCACCATAGGAAGGCTACTGATATTAAGGGTGTAGTTGAAAAGCTTCTTAAGGCTAGGTTCATCTATCCCATTCCCCTTACAGACTGGGTGTCCTATATTGTCTCGGTGACTAAAATATAGGGCACGATCCGTGTTTGCGTGCATTATCAAGATCTCAATCATGCATGTCCTAAAGACAACTATCCTACCCGCTTTATTGATCAAATCATTGATGAATGTGCCAGGAGTGAGATATTTCCATTTATGGATGCTGTTTCTACTTATAACTGATCAACATCACATCGGCCGATCAAGAAAAGATAGCCTTTATCTGTCCATGGGGTACATTCACATACAAGCTCTCTTTCGGCATAAAAAATGTTGGATCTATGTATTAATGGGCAATGTCATATGCATTTGATGACATTTGCAACATTGTCCATCCTTACTTGGATGACCTTCCTACTCATTCCCGTAAGCGCTGAGAGCACCCAGACCATATTCGGTAGCTTTTTCTGCGCTGCAAGCATTATAACATTTAGTTAAACCCGCACAAATGTGTTTTCTGCATAGAATCAAGACTACTCCTCAGCTTCATCATTTCCATGGATGGTATTCACCTGGATCCACTAAAAGTTGAGGCCATTGTAAATTTACCCCCTCCATCCTCACTTCACCAACTCCAAACATTGCAAGGAAAGTCCAACTTTCTCTGTCATTTTATACCCAAGTATGCCAAGCTAGCCACAAGATTTACCCGGTTTCTAAAACAAGGAACACACTTTGTATGGGACGAGGTGGCCCAAAAATATTTTGGCAATCTCAAAGCCATCCTCATAATTTCTCCTCTATTGCATCCTCCATATTATTATCAAGATTACTTCCTTTACCTAGTCGTCGCCCATAGCACCATTGCTATGGTTTTGGTTCGAGATGACGACGAAGGCAACGAACATGTAATCTACTACCTTAGTCAAAATCTCCTTGACACTGAAATGTGTTATGCACATGTCAAGAAGTTGGATTTGGCTTCCATTCAGGTTGTTCAATTCTTTCAGCACTATATCCTATTACGCATGACTACCGTGATTTCTGAATGCAACCCTATGACCTATATCGTGACTCATCAGTTGCGAGGGGGCAAGTATTCTAAATGGATCTTAATCCTACAAGAATTTGATTTGGTATTAACTACAACCAAATCTAATAAGTCACTTGTTTTCACTGAATTGATTTTCTCCCTTCCTTCCAAGGCTCTCCCTGCTAGTGTAGATGAACAACTTTCGAATGAGACCCTTTTCCCGATTAGCACCCTCAATCCATGGTATGGTGATATCATCGTGTATCTCTAGATGTCCACATTATGGCCTGTGTTGACTAAGGATGATCTCCAAAGGATTCGACATCACTCCCAACCCTACCGCATTATTGGCGATACTTTATACCTATTGGTGTCAATTCAGTTCTTCATCGATGTCTTATGATTGAGGAAGCTGAAAGAGTTCTCAATGATTGGCACTCTGGGGCATGTGGTAGTCATATGTTTGGTTATGATACAACTCAAAAGATCCTTCGCGCTAGTTATTTTTTCCCATCTATCTTCAAGGATTGCATTCTTACTGTTCGCAAGTGCCATGACTACCATGTTTACCAATGCAAGATGCATGCCCCACCCACTCACCTACACCTTGTCATTACCATTGGTCCCTTTGCCAAATGGGGCATCAATTAAATGACATGTAATGCTCTTTCAGTTGAGGGGGATGGTTGTGGATTATTTCACCAAATTGGCTGAAGAGATGCCTACATATTCAATAGATGGTAATACAATGACTTAATTCCTTTTTAACCATGTTATTTCTAGATTTAGTGTACCCCAAGCCATTGTCATAGATCATGGCTCCCATTTTAGAGACTACATGATGGCCAAGCTGACATATGCATTGGGTTTGCACCACGATGGATTGATCCCATATTACCCTCACACCAACGACTAAGTTGAAGTCATGAACAAGGTCTTGGTCCAACTCCTTCAGTGTGCTATTGGGATGCACAAGTCCAATTGGCATCTCATGCTCTTTTCAGCTCTGTGGACCCACCGAACCTCAACCAAAGACACAACTAATTTCACACCATTCCAGATGGTCTATGGCTTGGAAGCAACATTAACAATCGAATGCGAGATTCCTTCACTCAAGGTAGCTGTTGAACTCCTCCTCGAAACATCACCTCAAGAAGAACACCTCTTATATTTGGAACGATCGGATGAGACTCGCCATCTCGCTACCTTGGTCATCGAAGCACAGAAAAAAAGGGTCAAATCCCATTTCGATCAGTCAGTCTCCCCTAGCATGTTCGTTGAGGGTGATTTGGTCCTCTTATATGACCAAGCTAATGATAAGTTGGGGGTAGGCAAGTTCGAACCTATGTGGCATGGGACTTACATCGTGAAATGAGTTTTGCAGAATGGAGCCTATGAGCTTATTGATTATGAAGGAAATCCTCTTGATAAGCCCCGAAATAGGCTTTACCTCAAAATTACTATGCTTAGCTAATCTTGCATGGTTACTTGTGTACATTAGTGTGTGATTCATTTTTTACAATGTGGTTTTGTGTGATAGTTTTCAAATGGATTTCCTATTTACTATGCTTTTCTTGCTTTGTAGATGTCTACAACTCCCCACATTGGTTCTGCTGATGGTGCTTGTCGTAGTACACAGAACCTATCATCTACGACATGGGCTATCTACGACCCTAATGGTGAGTTGACTGACCTTCAAGGTATCTATCTAGGTCGCACCACCAACAACATTGTTGAATACAGTGCGGTCATCGAACTGTTGTCAGAAGCCATCGCTCCAGGCATCAGAGAACTAGTTGTCAACCTAGATTCACAGCTTGTTGTTCTTCAACTCAATGGGAAATATTCCATTAGAAACCCTCAAATATTGAGAATATATATATGTATTCATCTATTGGAAAGTCCTTTTCATTATATTACATATCATCATATTCCTAGATGGATGAATACATTAATAGATGCATTAGCTAATCATGTGTTGGATGGGCATTTAAGAAACATGTGAAAGATAAAACAAACCATTTGTACCATAGTAGACAGTAAAATACAACATATATATATATATATATATATATATATATATATATATATATATATATATATATGATGATAATGTTTGATACATCAGAACCCCAAAAAATAATATGTGTGTCTAAAATAACATTAATGGCTCATAGGCCTCATATATCTGTGGCACGCATGCCTCAAAAAATATGTAAGTTCTGTACCAAGGAACTAATCAGCATGGTGATCATGGTAGCATGATACGACTCGTGCAACACGAGTCAGAAATTGGTGGATCTACTTTGAGACTCCCACAGTATGTATCTGGTATTGACGAAGAATGTCTCCTACTTGAGCATACTTTGGGATACCATGAATCAACCCCTCAAGGTTCCTCACGATCTCCTCCTCGTTGTCACTCACTTCTTAATAAGGGGTGAATGCATCAATAGGGCAAGGGATGCGCCTGGCTATTGGGGACATTGTTACACAACATTTTGTTACTGTCCCTATACTCCCTATTCCTTGATCCCGGAGGACCTCTATAGTGAACCCCGCATGCTTTGCCTTCATGAAGAAACTCCCATTATGTCCCTCTTGATGAACAAATCATTTCCTTTTTGCACCATTTCCCCTGAAACTTCTATTTTTCCCAGGTCGACACTAATGGCCTTTGTCTCCCCAACACCGATGTGCAAATATTAGCCCTACTCCTTGCGCTGACCGGAGTGACTAGGCTATGCCTCAGTCTCACTGGTCCTTTTATCGAAAGTTTTTTAAACAACAACCAAAGCTTTAGCTCTAGAAGCTTCGTAATGGAAGTCTGGTAAATAGTTTGGTCGGATGGGGCCAAAGATGACAGTTTGGGCTCCTTTCCCTATGATTATGGAACTACCTCAAGGGATAAATCCTTCTCCCATGAGGAGAGGATCCATCTCCCATCCATATTTCGTATATAAAGCTCCCTTCTTCCCAAGCACAAGCTAGTCACAATTGATAGTTTGGGATAAGTGTGAGTATATTATTTTGGAATAGACAAGCAAGCTATTACTAGTTCTAGCCATCTAGTTGTGTGAGGGAGAAATGTGTTTGGTTTGGAGTGAAGCCTAAAGGGAAGAGCCTTTAAACTATTGTTTTTGAAGCCATCATAGAATGCTAGCAGAAGTGTGTGGGAACCTAGTCTTGTCAGAGGAAGACTACGACATCAAGCAAATGGTTGTAATCTCTCTTTGATATTAATATATGCAACCATCGATTCATTTCCTACATGTTTTGTAATATTACATATCCATGTCTTAATGTTTCTTGACTCATTAAGGAGGTTGAATTGCAATTTTTCTATTATTATGTTCGTATGTTGTTTTTGTTTACTTGTTTCAGGAACTTGAAGAAGGAAGCGAGAAATTGTTGGAGCGAGCAAGTGAGGACATCATCAAGCAGGATAAGTGACCAAGAGTTAGGCCTTCTTGATTGATTCTAACATAAGGAAATACTTCCATAGAATGTATATGTTATGGCTAGACCCATTATCGAGCCATAGGAATTCATTCGTTTCCGCACTTATAATTTTACTTCACCATAAATTGGCGACTTCACTGGGGAACCCAATCCTTTTGCTTGTTTTGATTTCATTATTTTGTGAGAACTTTTGTAGTTTCACATTTTCCCTTTGGTTCTGTTTCTTTTCTCCTGCTGGCTGGCCTAAGTATAAAATTCCTAGTAGTAGATTTGGTCTTTGTTTTGAATTTTTTTTCTTTAGTTACCTCCATTAGCATGCTTAATCCACTGACGGTCGCACCGATTAGTGCGATTTGTTGGGAAACAGTCATGCCACCCCGCCTCTAGTGCCTGTTGTCAATTAGGTATTCGTGCTGATTCCTGTAAGTGAAGATTAGGGTTTGACCCCAAGTTTGGCCAGTGTGTTTTGCTCTTGTGATTTTGACCCCGTGAGCCTTTTGTACCATCTTCTCCCTCACTATAAAGCTTCATCTAGCTTGGTTTGTGTGCTTGCTTGGTTTAGCCCACCCTCTGATGTGTTAAGTTTGGCCTTGTGTGAAGTTATTTTTTATTTTTTCTTCGAATCCCTTGATCGATGCTAGTTTTCAGTTAGGTAGTTGCACCAATCAGCCATCAATGCTATTTGTAGTATGGGTCAGTCGTGCTGATCAGCACTACTTTTGGTGCAAAAGTCACTCTAGTCTCTGAGTTAAGAAAAATCATAATTCTCCCATTCTAGTGCTAGTGTGTCTTGACCCTCAGTCTCTCTTCTTCCACTCAGAAGTGACTAGGATGCTTTGTTGTCATTTGAATGAGTGAAAGGGTCTCGTTTGTTCTCTTATTTCGAGTGTCTCTTTTCTCTTTCCAAGAATAGATTACATTACTTGGTTTGTTGATTGAAGCGTTTATGTGCTTGGTTTGTTCGATTCAGGGAAGAAGTTTCTTTTAGTTTCATTTATAATGCTTTGGATTTGATTGATACTTGTTTGTTCGAAATTGTTTAAAGTGCTTTATGTGAAAGATTCATTTTGAATTTTACGAAAAGAAGAACATCATTCTAGTTTACTTAAGTGAAAATATTGCATTAGTAGCGTTATTGAGAAGCTAGAATTGCATCATCATAAACATTGGAAATGAAATGAAACTTCTTTTGTTGTTATAGGAAGATTAAGTGCATTTAGGACATTAGTAGTGGAAGATTTCATTCTTTGATTGTTGCATTAATTTTCTGTCCTCTATCTCTTAAAAAGTGATAACTTTCATCGAAGAAAAATATCTCTTTTCTCATATAGCTGCATGTAGGAGTTTTCTCAGATGACAGCAGTAGGGCCTTGCAATTGAGACCTAATTCAAGATCAACCATTTAAAATTTATTCAATTAACCTAAGGAAGCATTGAAACTTAACACTCACATTTAGTGGTCTAGGCTAGAGACATGTTCCGACATCTTTAAACCTAGCATCTGTCATTCGCTTCGGCATTAGACAATTCTAGTAGGGATTTGTGCTCCCTGTACCATCGAGTATATAATGGGAGACCCCTCTAAGCTGCAATCCTTTATCCATAGGAAGCCAAATCGACTGCCTTGCAAACGTGATACACCAAACACAACATTTAGGGAGATTGCCTGCCCGAATTTCTCGGTTTGCCGAGAGGTATTTTGCAGTTCACAGTTTCCTGGTAATCCTTTTTATCTAGATCATCTAGAGAATTAATTTTTTATCTTTACTGACTCCTTAAATTTGAAGAGATCATCGAGAACTTGTCCTTTTGAGCTTGTTAATTCCAAAAGCGACTAGAGTCACCTTTCATCCTTTTCTCGACTATTAAAATATGAAAAGGAAAATTTTTGTTTCAGTGTCTTAAAATTAAATTCCCCCAAAATATCCTGTTACACTAAAAAATGTCACCATGACTATTTACAGTTAGTATGGCTCCATCCACTGTCATACTATCCTCCTTGGCAAGTCTCATGCCTCTGCTCTCCATGTCAAACTTCAAGAAAGAGAGAAAAGTCATTTAAAGTCAATTATCTCTGGTACGCAGTTTCTCTTAGCCTTACCTGCGTGTACGCAACCCAAGTACACAATACCTGCGTACTTGTACGCTCTGTATGTAAAGGGGTGGCTGCGTACTCCTGTAAAGGTCAAAAGGCGCAAGTTACACAAAAAAAAGTTACTTGTGGTCATTTCTAGAGTCTTCTAGAAGCTTGTTTGACGTGTATGAAGCGCCTCCAGATGGTTCATGTATCCCTACCTAAGAGGAACTTATCCCATCAAGAGGGGAGCTATCCCATCCAAAGAGGGGATTATCCCATTGATGGTGGACCGGAATAACTTCCTCTAGAGCACTATAAATATAGGCATTGGGCCAAAGGGAGGAGAGGTTGAAAGCTGAACATTCCTAAGGGTAGATGCTACTCGAATTAGGACTTCCTTGTAGAAGCTTGTGAGGAGAGATTACCATCTTTAATTGTTTCCATTGGGAGGTGGGTGAGCTGATCAGAGTAAGGGAGAACTCTTGTGGACCCTGGGAGGAGCTTGCACAACACCAAGGCTCAGGTTGTAATGGTTCCTTTTGTTACCTTTTAATACAAATTAGTCCATTCTTCTCAACAATTTGTTATTTATGAGTTGTTTCATATACTCCTTGGTCTATATGTTAAATATGTTTTATTTTATGTGATATTCAGGTGCTATTTAATCGTTTGATTGTTAGTGAATGCAGGTTTCGAAGGGAAGGAGGAGCTCATCCGGATCAACGAAGCTGGACTACTACAACAACGTTGGATTACAGGTAGGATCTAAACACTTGATTTCTCATATTGTAAAAGCATATTTAGGGAAGGATTGCTCTTATTTGTCTTGTTTGTCATTAGAAAGTCTTAGACTTTCTAGGAAGGTCGGTTGTGTCCGCACTAACGACTCTTTCCGCGTGACAAAATGGCGACCATACTGGGGAAACCATGAATGTGTTTGAGTTTTTTCTGATTTGATATTTTGGTCTGAGAAAAATTGCTTGTTTTCTGATTTTTGGCTGTCTAACTATGTATTTGGGTGGGTTAGCTTAGAGTCAAGTTAGTTTTTTATTTTTCTTAGCTTTGCCAGCAGTACGCAGCCTCTGAGATAGGCATAGTGCGTACTTGTACGCACTGCGGCTTTGCGCACAGAGCGTACCCGCTCCTGTGTGAACAGATGACCTGCGTACCCCTGTCAATTTTGAGAAAATTTCATTTTTTGCTTTTTTGCTCTTTAGATTTTGTTTTCAATTTGTTTTTACTGCCCAGATCCATTAGTTTACTGTCAGAGATCTTCACCTGAACTTGTCTCGTTAGTGTCGAGGGTTTTGGTGGAATTCATAGGGATTTTGCCTTAGGGTTTGATTTCTAAACTGGTCCTGTAGTGACTTTGGTGTTAGAGGTTGTCAAACTTTGGATCTCCTTGGTTTTGATTAGTCCCCTTAGGACTCGGGCCTGTCATAGAAGTCACCTTTTTGAGAGACCTACCTTTGTGTCTTCTCTTTGCGAATCTTGAAAAGTTTGTGTGTTAAAGCTTTGAATTCCATTCTTGAGAAAAAAAAACAAAAAGATTTTGATTTTGTTTTTTGGTTAGTTTATGATTCTGCATGAACTGATCCTTAGTTGCATTTTGACTAAGTAAAACATCCGGGAATCATCCTTGTAGGCTTTTGTCATCATTATTTTTTTCTTTTAGGTAAGTTTCCTTTTAATTTGCTTTTGAGTGAATTTGATTTAATTGTCTTAGATTTGTTAAATTCGATTTGATAAAATAGTTTTACATGCTTTATTAATATAGAAAAAACACAAAAATTCTTTTGGAAAAAGTTTGCTTTGGTAGCATTTGTAGACTTTTGGGAGAAAAAGGAAATTTCGTAGAGTAATTAGTGGTCATGAGTTGTGTGTTTTGAAAAGATAAAGAGAATTGTTTCTTTGATTGTCTTTACTAAGAAAGTTGTTTTCTATAAAATTTGCATTTTCCAACTCTCTTAGTTAGGAGATTCATTGAAAAAGAAAAGTAGTGTAAATCATCTTAGCTGCATCTTTGTAGTAGTTGCGAGTCGAGTCTACACACCACCAGTTTCATCTCCACTACCTTTTTGTCTTTAAGAAAAACCATAAAATTAACGCTTAAAGTAAAATCAACTTAGTAAATTTTATTTACTAGGGCTCTAAAACACCAATTTAGATCAGGCTAGTGTCTTGGAGTAGGAGAGTAATTAACTCTCCAAGACAACAAAACCAAACAAGTAGCTTATCTTGTGATAGAATAAATCCAATTGTTTCATTTGTACTCTGGGAAAGCTCCTCTTAAAGGAGAAGCACGAGCTCGTGTCTGAACAAGTGAGGGGATCAATCCTCCCTCATTGGGAATTACGCTAGACACGAACGTATTACAAATAGCAAACCTCGGATTAACCATGGTCGAGGAGCCAGGGGTCACTTGTCAGTAAACCTTGGATTATTGTCAAGGAGCCGGCAAGGGGATTGAGCTTGATACTCTACCCTTGCATGCTGTCGGAGTGTAGACTGTTCCCCCAGGTGCATTTGTTGCGGTTGGTAACCTTAGTGACCTTTATCTTTAGGATTCTACCGAGGTGACGGTGGAGGGAAGATCCCACTGTACCTGGAGCAGACGTTGGCTAGACTCACTTGGATTTTCCGGGGGGTTCACTTCACTCGAGACGGTTAAAGTGGAGGAACTTGTGCCGGTCTATTCATTAAGCAGGTTGCCGGGGTAACTGTTCCACCCGCCACTTCTGTACTGAATCCGGCGATGTTGGGTTTCATCTCCAACTAGCGTTTTCGGTCTGGAAGGCTACTGTTTGTGCTTGGTTTGATGCCCTAGATTCTTTAGGCGTATGATTCAAATTTGTTTGGTTCTTTGGAGACTTTAGGTGGTTTGCTTTGAGATTTTACTTTGTTTGCGTGTGCAGTAGTTAAAAGTTTTTAACTGTGGCAGAATTACCGAGACAGTCCCGTAGACTTCGGGGCAAGTCTCCTGAGGTTGTTTCTGTGGCTGAATTGTTGAGGAAATCCCGTAGAATTCAGGGTGAGCCTCCTCAAGGCGCCCCAAGTCATTACGAAGGTTTAAAGGTCCTTGTAACTCCTCCTAGCGGCAGTAGAGTAGGTTCACCAGAAGAAGGAGAGTCTTCGTTGGTAGTCCATCAAGATTACCAAAGTCTAGAAACATGTTATAATCCTAAAGCAGTTGAAGTTTCTGAGCTTGCTGGTAGTTTTTCATATACTAGTGATATAGGCGAAGAACCTGAAATATCTGAACCTGTTACTCCAACTTCTAGTGTACCAGATTCACCTAGGGTAGAAAGAGTCATCACCGAAAATCTTCCTATTGGTTTGATAGCTATTGAAGAACTTGCTCCAAAGGAAGAATTAGGCGTATCTATTCTTGAAGATCAACCTACTATTGATCTAAGGGAGCGTGAATCTATCTTTTACAGTCCTCCTAGAAGTACTACTTGGTACCTTTCGTTAACCAATTATTTAGACAACTCAGGGGTTGGTTTTTCTCCACCTCGTATTCCTTTTCCACCTGGAGGTATTTATACTCTTGTAAATATGTCTGTCCAGTCGTCCGTGTTTACTCAATCTCCTGAATATTTCTTACACGGCGGTCCTTCTGTTCCCACCGGGTATCAGTCACTTTCTGGTACTTTTGCGGGGTCATCTCCTCAACCCATTGATCATGGGTTATTAGCTGGGAACAATGGCAATAAACCATTGGGTGTAGGGGACATTTACATGATGTCAGGTTCAGTTCCCGTTTCTCAACCTCAAGGTGGCCAATTACTGCCTGGGGGGCAGCCTCAATTAACGCCTGGGGGCAACCTCAAGGTACACAAATTGTGTCTAGGGGGCAGCCTCAAGGTCATTATGTACCCATGGTACAATACATGCCTCAAGGTCAACCCCAGCCTCAATATGTACCCGAGGGTCAACCTCAATATCAATATTTACCTCAAGGGTATCAACCCCAAGGGTATCAACCTCAAGGGTATCAACCTCAAGGTCAAGGTCAATCCCAGTATCAGTATTTACCCCAAGGTTATCAACCTCAAGGTCAATACTCGGGTCAAGGTTATCAACCACCTCAAGGTCAGTCATATGTTCAACGTATGGGAACTGTACCTTTCAGTTATCAATCCTATCCTCAATCCAGTTATGGATATCAGTATCCTCAACCTGTTACGGGTCAATACGCCGGAATGATAGTGTGGGATCCATCACAAGGTCAACAGGTGTTGTAGCCAAGTATACAGTTGTTACCTCAAACTGGACAACCCGTAGTTTCTGGTTCACCCCAGCAACCGTAACTTGTCCAGTCAAATGTTCAAACTTCTGTAACTTCAGTATTTACTCAGCCGCCAATTGCACCTAGTACTCCATCTCAAACGGCTGCTACAACTACCACAACATCTACCTCACTTACTTCTGGAGTATCGACAGCTCCGGTTTCTACTGTCTCTTCAACCACTCCTCAAACATCTTTACCGTTGTCCGGATCTACGATTCAAACCACGGTCCAGATGCCTGTAGGGCAGCCTGGTTTAAGTACTGTTGTAACAAGTCAACCTCAATTTACCTACCAACAGTACCAGGGACAGTACCAATTTGGTCCTGCTGTCCAACAACCGGTTTACCAGTATCAACCGTATCCTGGGTACACTTATCAACAACCTCAGCAACCCCAGTACGGTCCGGTTAATCCTGGTTTTCCAGGAGGATATAATATCCCGAATGCGATTCGTGTCCCAAGTTATCCTGGATATCCTCCTCCTGGGACTGGTCTTGTGACCCAGAGTTTTAGAGATCCTAACCGGTAGTTACCATTTATCGCGACTTTGGATTTACCTGACCTGATGCGCCTAACGAACGATCCAGTTCAATATCTTCCGTTCTGGCCGCCAATGCCAAATAAGTTGCCCAGCGATATACCCAAGTTTGAAGGTAAGTCTAGAGAGGATCCGTCCAATCACTTGATGACTTACCACCTCTGGTGTGCTTCAAATTCTATCTCGGATGATTCGATCCGCTTACGTCTTTTCCAGCGTACGCTCATTGGTCTCGCAGCCAAGTGGTACATTGAGTTACCATGGGCATCTTTTTACAATTTTAGCCAGTTAGCTACCTCGTTCCTAACTCATTTTCAGTTGCCGGTCAGATACGATAACGGCACGGAGCTATTAACTTCATTAAAACAATCGACCTCCACCTATATTTCCGATCATATGCATGAATGGAGACGTCGAAGACGTTTAGTGAAAGTTTTTATCCCGGACCAAATCTTAGCTGAATGGTTTGTAAAATCATTATTACCGAAGATTACTGAGGATGTAGCTAAGGCCGGAGTAGTTACTGAGGAGCAAGTCATTGCTCAAGCCCAGTACCTTGACTTAGTTTACACTCAGTCGGGTACGTTGCACAAGAAGATACCAGATCTTCCTAAGTTGAATCAAATCGCTGCTGCTCCTTCGGGGTCTCATGATGCTGATGGCATGATTGGTACGGTGAATACTAAAAGTAAGAAGAAATCCTCAAAGAATTCTTCTCCAATAATAACCTTACCAAACTCCCCGACAAGAGAATCGTCTCCTGAAATTACCGCCGACATTCATGCTGTAGAGACATCTACGGCTAAATCAAAAAATGGTGGTAAGAAGAAAGGCAAGAAGAAGGATAAAGTATACAAGGCTCCAAAGGAGAAAAAAGAGAAGTCGGAATCTAACGACGAAAAGCGCAAACCTCGCTATCCTTGTTTAATTTGTGAAGAAGATCATTTCACAAGAGATTGCCCTCATCGGGCGGAGGTTGTGAAAATCGTTAAGGGTTCCCCAACTCCTGCTGTTTTGAAAGATCCATTTCCAAAGCAGGAGAGTAAAATGATAGGTTCTTCCTCGAGTGCCAGTGAAGAACCCATATTGTTGATGTCTCATGTACGGATTGCGACTCGATCGCAAGATTATGGTAGTAAGAATCCTGTTGATGGTAAAGAAGCAGAATCTTCTCATTATAATCCATCAACCTCAGCTCTCGGTTCCTATCCACTACAGATCGAGAAACCTAACCAGGACTTGGTAAGCAAACCGCCCGCGAAGGGTATACTTCGAAAGTCTGCTTTCAATCCACATGCGAGAGCAGCTCAGAATTATAACATTGTTGAGGATTTAGCTGTTTCACCCTCAGCAATGTCGGCTTCGGAAGTGTTGCAATCATGCCCATCACAATGAAAATTACTCTTGTCGGCTATAGGAGCTGTTGATATTCAGGACCCGAACCTAATAATCTTTGATCTAGAAAATAGTACACCGCGTCTCCCTCATCAGATGGCTTTCCAGACACCAGTGATAGAAAAAAATAGGCCTATTCATCGGACTGTAATTGATGAAGGAGCTTCTACGTGTATTATGTCGATTCAGTGTTGGAGATCGCTTGGTTCTCCTTCAATGAACCAATCCCCGATGATTCTTAAGGCCTTTGATAGCCGTGGGTTCCATCCGTTTGGCATTCTACAGGATTTTCCTATAGGGGTTGAAGGAAAAACCGTTAGTCTGGATGTGGAGGTGGTTGATGCCCCTCTAGACTACAACCTTCTTTTGGGTCGCAGTTGGTCTTACGCTATGACAGCGGTCGTATCATCGGTCTTCAGAGTTATAAAGTTTCCACATAATGGTAAGATCGTGACGATAGACCAACTGGCTTACTTTTCATCCGACCCAGCCTCTTCAGAGAGTATCCAGCATGTCGGCAAAACGACTATCCCTTACAAGGATGTTGGTGTAGGATTAGTTAAAGATTCCGGTTTACTGGGAACTTTTCCTTTTCCTTCGATCAACGCAGACCCTTCATTCGCATCCATTCATATGATTACTTCAGACATTGTTATTAACTTATTTACGATGATCCTTGGATTGTCCCATCTGAATCTGAGATAGACTCATTCGGTAATGCAATGCCTTTGAGTCCATATGAAATTGCTTATGAGGCCGTGCAGTCTTTTTCCGACTCCAGTTCAACACAATTCAACCAAATGAATGTGGTCCGTGAGGAATCATTTTTCACATCAACCTTAGAACGGATAACGTTTCCTGAAGTCGTGTCATCTGACGAACAACTTCGCGAAATCCTAAGTGTAGACGATCTACCATGGGAAGATCTTCATCATAGATCTTCGTTTTTACCTGAGGGTGATGACTTTGAAAATGATTTTTCATCAATTTTTACAGTTGAATATGTCAAGGATGCTCAGAATCCCATGAAACATCCTGATTCAGAGTTGAATTTGGGAAACATTTCCCAAACTATTGCCAACGACATTTCAGTCAAAACCGAAGTTATTGAAAACATTCATATAGGTGCCTCGTGTACAGATAACGAAATTCAAACATACAAGGTCCTATTTCAAGAATTCCGCGACGTGTTTTCCTGGTCCTATGAGGAAATGCCAGGAATTGATCCCTCCATTGTTGTTCATGAAATCAAGACCTACCCGGACGCTAAACCCGTTCGGAAACGTCTACGTTAGATACACCCTAGGAAAGCGGCTGCGATTAAAGCAGAAGTCGAGAAGCTGTTGAAAGCAGGTTTCATTTATCCAATCTCGTTAACGGATTGGGTATCGAATAGTGTTCCGGTTAACAAGAAACAAGGAACAATAAGAATATGTATCGACTATAGGGATATAAATCATGCTTGTCCAAAAGACAACTATCCCACGCCCTATATCGATCAAATAATTGATGATTGTGCCGGAAGTAAAATATTTTCCTTTATGGACGCTTTTTCCGGTTACAACCAAATCAATATTCTACCTGCCGATCAACCAAAAACGACTTTCATTTGTCCTTGGGGGACATTTTCTTACTGCAAATTACCTTTCGGACTTAAGAATGTTGGAGCCACTTTCCAGCGGGCAATGTCTTACGCGTTTCACGACATCAAGCACATTGTGCAACCGTATCTCGATGATTTGCCTGCTCATTCTTTACATCGAGTTGATCACCTTGTCTACTTACGCGCTATTTTTATGAGGTGTCGGCATTATTGAATTCGGTTGAACCCACACAAATGTGTCTTCTGCATAGAAGTGGGACGATTGCTAGGATTTGTTGTTTCAAAAGCCGGTGTCCACATCGATCCCTCGAAGGTTGAAGCTATCATCAAATTGCCTCCTCCTTCGAGTTTGCACCAACTCCAAAGTTTGCAGGGGAAAGAAAACTTTTTACGTCGATTCATTCCTAACTACGCTGAGGTTACAAAGGGTTTCACCCGGTTGTTGAAACAAAACGCTCAATTTTCTTGGGATGAGATAGCTCAGAAATCTTTTGATGCGCTTAAGCACGCGTTGACCCATGCACCGTTGCTGCATCCTCCCAACTACAACGAGGACTACTTTTTATATCTCACCGCCTCCCACTTCACCATTGGAATGGTCTTAGTTCAGGAAGACGAATTCGGAACGGAACATGTGATATATTATCTTAGTAGGACATTAAATCCCACTGAGCTAAAATATTCGCATGTGGAGAAATTGGCCCTGGCAGCTGTTCAGGCTGTCCAGCGTTTTCGTCATTACATTCTCCTCCGTAAAACTACAGTGATTTTGGATTGCAACCCTATGATCTATATTTTTACTAAACAATTGCTAGGGGGCAAGTACTCCAAATGGATTGTTATCCTGCAGGAGTTCGATTTGGAGTTTGAGAAGTCCAAGTCTAAGAAATCCTTAGTCTTTGCAGAATTGATGTGTGATTTCCCGTGTGCTGACACGGAAACTGTGGCAGAGGAACCCATTGCGGACGAATCTCTGTTTCTTATCAGCACTTTAGATCCGTGGTATGGGGATATAATTGTCTATCTCCAAACCCAATCCTTTCGGCCCGAGGCTTCAAAGTTGGAACGCCGGAAAATTCGTTTCCAGTCCCAACAGTACAGAATTATTGGAGATACTCTCTATCGTCGTGGGGCGGACTTGCTTTTTCGTCGTTGCTTAACTCATAAAGAGGCAGAAAGGGTCCTGAATGACTGTCACTCTAGAGCATGTGGTGGTCATATGTCTGGGTATGCCACAGCTCAGAAGGTGTTGCGTGCTGGCTATTTCTGGCCGTCCATGTTTAAAGATTGTATCATTGCGGTCCGAAAATGCCACAACTGTCAAGTGTTTTATCGCAAGATGCGCGCACCACCTGCTCCTCTCCACCCTATAATTGCCGTTGGTGCTTTTGCTAAATGGGGTATCGATTTTATTACATGTAACCCTCACTCGGCCGGGGGGCATGCGTATATCATCCTTGCGGTTGATTATTTTACTAAGTGGGCCGAGGCGATGCCTACATTCGAGGCAAGTGGCAAGACAACAGCGATTTTTGTATTCAATCATATTATTGCTAGGTTTGGTGTCCCACAAGCGATAATCACTGACCATGGGCGCCATTTTCGAAACATTATGATGACAGAACTTACAAGCCAACTTGGTTTACACCATGATAGTTCTACTCCTTATTATCCTCAAGCAAACGGTTTGGTTGAATCCATCAACAAAGTTCTAGTTATCATGATCCGACGAATCATTGGTATTCATCGGTCAAATTGGCACAACATGTTATTTTCAGCACTTTGGGCGTATCGAGCCTCAGTAAAAACATCAACAGGGTTCAATCCTTTCCAACTAGTTTATGGTTTGGAAGAAGTGTTGCCCATTGAATGCGAAACCCCATCATTTCAAATGGCTATCGAATTACTCCCAGCTACTTCTGAAGAGGAGAAGCGTCTGTTATACTTAGCTAAATTAGATGAGACTCGACGAGATGCTGCTTTGGCAATCGAGACTCACGCAAAAAGGATGAAAGCTCAGTATGATCGTAACGTGACCCCTCGTAATTTTTCAGAAGGAGACCTAGTGCTATTATATGATCAAGCTAACGATAAATTAGGTGCTAAAAAATTCGTTCCCATGTGGCATGGGCCCTACATTGTCAAGCGAAAGCTAGCAAAAGGGGCCTACGAGCTGGTAGATTTTGATGGGGACTCTTTGGGTAAGCCCAGAAATTGACTTTACCTAAAGAGGTATTATGCTTAAATGGTGGGTATGGAGATTTAGTTAGTTCTAGTTAGGTTAATTTTTCTTTCTAGCTAGTATGTTTGCTTAGTTTAGATTGTGTGCTTAGTTTAGAGAGTTTGTTTTTGTCGTTATTCTGGCTTATCTTGGTTTTACTCTCGATATTGCAGATGTCGACGCCTCTCCAAACGTACATTGGATTTGCTGATGGTGCTTGTCGTAGTACACGGAATATCTCTTCCGCAGCTTGGGTTATCTATTCGCCCTCTGACAAGTTAGTTTCTATGCATGGGGTGAGCCTCGGTCAAACAACAAACAACATTGCAGAATACAGTGCAGTGATTGAATTATTATCTAAATCTATTTCAATTGGGATTCGAAGTTTGATAGTGAGGTTAGATTCTGAACTCATTGTATTACAGCTTAATAGAGTCTATGCCATTAGAAATCCAGTGTTATTAAGATTGTTTTTGAGGGTGCGTCTCTTGGAACGTGAATTTGATTACATTGAATATCAACATATTCCAAGGTCTTTAAATACATTAGCAGATGCAATGGCGTCTTGAATGTTAAATAGACATTTGTAACAATCATAAATGTAAATTTATAAACATTTCATCACACATGTTTAACAACATAAGCTGGTAATAATGATATATATAGATAGGAGTGTGTCAAAAATATACATCGTCTTCGATCATAGGTTGAAAAACACCTTATGATCGGCAAAAATAATAAGTACAAAAAACCAAAAATGTCATATGTGTCTACAAAAGTGACTAGCCAATCACTGGTGGTGCTCTCTATACGAGACCACTGCCCGCGCTACCCTACACAGGAACCTCCTGAAAGGTCCTGGGACTGCGACCACGTAGCGCTGAAGTCGGATAGGAATGTCATCTATAGTGGTCTCTGTTATACCCGCCGTCAGACGCTCTAGATCCTGTTCCAGCTCGGCTAAGGTCTCTGCGGCCGCATCCTATGGGGCCGGTGCTGGTACAGCTGGTACTCTCCTCTCAAAAGCCCGGAGATTGGCCGGACGCCATGGACCTACATCTGAATTTTTAAAATTTATGTTGTAAGTTTTGAGACGATATATAAAAAACAAAAAAAAAATAGATAATTTAAAAACTTGTGAAAAATGAAGTACCTCTATCGTCCCATTGTTCTCCCTGTGGAAGAACCATGTCCGGATCATTGCGAAAATCCATTCCGGCATAAGGGAAATCCTGAATCGCAAAGACCTAGCCCTCCAGCCAGTGAAAGTAACCATCAGGAAATCGAACAACTTCTGCTCCCTCATCAGGATGCCGGGCCATTACCGCAACCCATCTCGTCAACTTAGGCTCCCGAGGAGCCCCAACTGGAACTGTAAGATGCTGGGGGATCAACATTGGAACTCTCTCTAGGGCAAAGCTCACAACTAAAGGCCCATATCCAAAGGTCTTCAGTTGTTCGTTCTTTGCCCTGGTTAGTTGGCCCTTCGTGTTGGCCAACACAGCATCGCACCAGTTGAAAATGGTGCCTCGGAAGCAATCTATAGCCATCCGCATTTGGGAACCAGTGGCTATGTGAAAAACGGCAGCACCGCAAAGTCTGGTAACTGTAAAGGCAATTACCATAAGTTCAGGTTGGGATATGTACTTGATTTCTATCCCCTTCTCCTGGTTTTTATTGTTGCACCACTCTAGCCGGAGACTAGCAAGGGATTGGCCACCCGGCCTAGTCCCGAATAGAGAGAGTTGCTGGCCCCTGTTAGGCAAGCCAGTGAGAAAGTATATGTCGGAGGACTCTATCTCGAGCTGGTGTTCTCCGATGTAAAAGCATTGATCCTGAATTTTCCACCTTTCAACCAGCCACTCTAAGAATGGCACCTGGGCCCTCATGCCAGGTATGGCCCAGTACTTGTAGAGACCGCATGCCTTTAAAGCATCAATGGAAGGTTGATGACCTATTGCGGTGAAATCAACGTCTTCATGTTCTCTTTCACGCCAATCTAGCATGCTGAGTGACCTACACACCAAAAAACAATGATTAGAATTCATTAAATAAAATTTGGTTGGTTAAATTTGGGGTTTGGGGTTTGAAAATCCACGTTTCACGGGGTACGCACCCCGCGTTCCGAAAACAGAGCGACGGTACGCAACTGTTCTGAAGGTGGGCTGCGTACTCCAACCTTTTTCCCATATACGAAAAAGTCGGGGTACGCAGGTCACCCATGGGGCACCTGCGTCCCCCGAGAAGCGGCCCCTAAAACCTAAAGCCCTCTAAAAAATCAATCTAGAACTTGAAATGAAATTCTAAACGGATGAAATTGAAGAGGTCGGTTTCTCCGCAAAGTCCACAGGATGTTTCTTGTCAAAAGCCCTTTTCTCAACCTCAACAGTAAAATGGTAAAAATGACATGGTAAAAAGTCTTTTTATAGGTTTTTTGGATGAATGAATTCTAAGTTTGTTTATTTTTCACCATGAAAGGATATTTTTCAATGTATTTTTGCCCATCTTAAACATGTATGAGTAATGTGTCGTTTTTGTGCAGGACAAAAGGAATTTGGGGTAAAATGATCATTTTTCAAAAACCAAGACATCAGAGTCATCTTTTAAGCCCTTTTCTGACTCCTAAAAAATGAAAAGATTGCCGAGCATTTCTTTTACACTCGTTAAAACGAAATTAAAAGACGGTCCCCTTATAGCTCTTTTCTGACCATAAAAACATGAAAAGATTGCCGGGTTTTTGTCGTTTCAAACTCGATACGGAAATAAAATGACGTGTCCTTGATCGCTTTTTACTTTTCAGGTCAGAGACACTAATCATGAAAGTACTCCTTGGTCGCAAGATCAAGCGGTTCTCTCAGGTATTATTTTATACTTTTTCGGGCTTGGGAGACACAAATTTACGAAAAAGTTCACCTTGGAGTCTTCTTTAGTTTTTTCAGACTCTCTAAAAATGAAAAAAGCCGAGTTTCTCCTATACTGGACTCGTTAAAATTTCACAATAGAGGACCTGTTCAATTACAAACAGGAACGAACCACTCCTTCTTAGGGTCCGAATCTAAACTAAGTTGGACTCATCCGAAGGATGAGCTTATAATCAAGCATATGTTATCCTCCTCAAGCTTGTAAAAAATAAAGAGGTACTTGCCAGAAATGGTGGGGGAAAAGAGAGAAGAACGAACCTATTTGTCATCCTTTGTTACAGAAGAACCTTATCACCGCTCTTGAACACGACACTTTTCATTCACCTAGGTTGGGAAATCCTTTGCCTTAAAGTTAATCAAACTACTTTGAAAGTCTTCAACCGTTTCCGGGCATTAACTGTGGGTCAATCGTCACCAAGCCATCTGTCGTGTCGTTATGTGTTCAAGAGGTCTCTGCAAATAAACAATTCATATGAAAAATACTTGTCATCCATTTGACCATCCCTGAGTCAGTCCTTACAGCAGCATTTCTTCAACTTGAACAATGATTTCGTGTTGTGGGCTTGCCTGCAACAGGTCGCTTTCTATCGACATCAGCACATTATCTAGAAAGATGACTTAGAAATCATCAGTACCTTGAAGTCTGCATGCATCAATGGCACGTTTCTCGCCTTTGACAACAGTTTACATCATTGACTTTCGATCGAAGGATTACGTGACGTGTTCGACATCAACCCATTCATTCACATTTCATGGATTGTACTGGGTACTTTGAGAACCATTGACATCACTGGTGGTCTCTCTCACACTTGTTAACGGTTTACATCATTGACTGGTAATCAAGTGGTTTCTACCATTCTCGACATCAATTCATTTATTCGCATGGATAGAATCGTACCAATTCGGGAGGTAGAAATGAAGACCCTGGATCTAGTTTCCACCATCCAGGCTGTGAGGAGTTTTGTATTCATTACACAGTAGACTAATCTTAAACAGATGGTTGCAGCCATACTGTGTCTACAAAAGTCTATGATTGTGATGTACTGCAAAATCATTCTTGTATCAGAGCAGTAGTTAGATTGTTAGTTAAATTTTTCAATCTGAGTATGGGAATGCCTACCTCAGCAATGATATTATCTTATATATGTATTTTGTGTTGAATATTTGCAGGTTCTGACTAGGTCCTCCGCAATATACTCCTTGAAATGATAAAGTAGTTCACCCTTCCTAGATCATAAAAACCCTAATCTACTACATGATTCGCACTTTAGGGGGCAATCTGTTACACTAAAAAATGTCACCATGACTATTTACAGTTAGTATGGCTCCATCCACTGTCATACTATCCTCCTTGGCAAGTCTCGTGCCTCTGCTCTCCATGTCAAACTTCAAGAAAGAGAGAAAAGTCATTTAAAGTCAATTATCTCTGGTACGCAGTTTCTCTAGCCTTACCTGCGTGTACGCAACCCAAGTTCACAATACCTGCGTACTTGTACGCTCTGTATGTAAAGGGGTGGGTGCGTACTCCTGTAAAGGTCAAAAGGCGCAAGTTTCACTCCAAAAAAGTTACTTGTGGTCATTTCTAGAGTCTTCTAGAAGCTTGTTTGACGTGTATGAAGCGCCTCCAGATGGTTCATGTATCCCTACCTAAGAGGAACTTATCCCATCAAGAGGGGAGCTATCCCATCCAAAGAGGGGCTTATCCCATTGACGGTGGACCTAAATAACTTCCTCTAGAGCACTATAAATACAGGCATTGGGCCAAAGGGAGGAGAGGTTGAAAGATGAACATTCCTAAGGGTAGATGCTGCTGGAATTAGGACTTCCTTGTGGAAGCTTGTGAGGAGAGATTACCATCTTTACTTGTTTCCATTGGGAGGTGGGTTAGCTGATCAGAGTAAGGGAGAACTCTTGTGGACCCTGGGAGGAGCTTGCACAACACCAAGGCTCAGGTTGTAATGGTTCCTTTGGTTACCTTTTAATACAAATTAGTCCATTCTTCTCAACGATTTGTTATTTATGAGTTGTTTCATATACTCCTTGGTCTATATGTTAAATATGTTTTATTTTATGTGATATTCAGGTGCTATTTAATCATTTGATTGTTAGTGAATGCAGGTTTCGAAGGGAAGGAGGAGCTCATCCGGATCAACGAAGCTGGACTACTACAACAACGTTGGATTACAGGTAGGATCTAAACACTTGATTTCTCATATTGCAAAAGCATATTTAGGGAAGGATTGCTCTTATTTGTCTTGTTTGTCATTAGAAAGTCTTAGACTTTCTAGGAAGGTCGATTGTGTCCGCACTAACGACTCTTTCCGCGTGACATATCCCTAGTTAAAGTTATCTTCCTTGGTGTTTCTTTACAATTTTATTCCAATGGCAACATTTCTAGAGTATACTAGTCAAGGGTTCCGCTTGGATGGGAATCCTGGTCCTTTTCCTTCTTTTAGAAATGTTGGTGCTCCTTATATGGCAATGTTTTCCCTCCCTGGGTTAACCATTGGTTTACCTGTCTGGTTTTTTTAGACCTCGGTGATCCTGAGTGTCCCATCTCCTGCCACACCATCTCCTTCATTTGAATCACATCACATTGATTCTAAGGTTGACCTCTCCCTTTCTTCCCCTGTGTCTTCCTCTTCCTCTTCTACTTCTCCTGGTGAAATCTTGAAATCCAGTAACCAGGAGGCTAAGAAGAAGAAGAAGAAGATCAAGAAGAGAAAATCATATAAGTGAGAGGCCAACTCTGCAACTATTGCTCTAAATGTGCTCCCCATCGACAAACCTCCTGATCCTTCATGGAAGTTGAAATTCCCTTGCAGGCTATGTAAGCATGACCATCTCCTTCGAGACTATCTTGGCATTCCCAGAGTCTTAGAGGTATGATCTCAAGACCTAAATTGACCATCCCCGTTAACCTCTGGAGATCATGTCGATGCTACACCCTCAGCTAGTGATGGTAAGAAGAAGTGAAAAATTAAATTCCCCTATAGGTTATGTGAAGGAGAGCATCTATTTCACCTTTACCTTCTTATGGATAAAGCTTTCAAATTTTCAAAAAACCTTACAGCTCCTAAACCCCGACTTCCTATTGGTTATCAGAGGCTTTCTTCTAACCCTCTCCTAGTTGGTGAAGAGATTGAGTTGGATCCATCTCTTGCCCATCCTGCTCTTCCTGAGCGAGACTATCTTCTTCTGTTTCCGACCAACCATTGGTCAAAAAGAGTGTCAACTTGGTTCTACCACCAGTTTCTCACTCTGTTCCAGAAGAGAGTGGTCATAATACTTCTAATTTTCATCTTGTCTCCTCAGATTCTCATGAATTGAAGAGTGACCCTCTAGTCCCTAGTGTTCAAGAGTCTCCTTCTTCTATTCCTGTAGAGCATGGAGGAAATCATATGATGCCCCCACCAAGTATTTCTATCATCTCTTTCAATTGGGGTCCACTGACTTCTTTCCACCTCCCATCTTATGTTCCTTTCTAGATTACAATACAAGCCTATAATATGGTAGTACCTGGAGCTATATTAGATGAAGGTGCATCTGTTAGCATCGTGTTGGGTCCCTATAATACTAGTGATTACCCAATTATTATTGTAGTTATACCCCTTATTAATATTTTTGTGCCCCTATTGCCCCCATATTGTTGTTACTGTGCCCCATAGAATCCCTCTATTGTTATTTTTGTGGCTCTATATTATTATTGTTAGGTCAGCTGGTTTATATTGTGACTCCTTAGACTCCTATATATAGAAAGGAGGTTTTGTCATTTGAATCATCCGAGAATTGTTCATTTATGTAATGTAAAGGAGGTTGCCACCTCGAAGAGGCTGAATTCTAAGGCGTTGATCTATTTTTTATATCTTTTCTTGAGCTGGTTTCATAACATTTGGTATCAGAGCTTGGGATTCTAGGGTTTCGCTGCTCTAAATAGGTCATCATGGCATTTTCACTATGAATTTTTTTCTGCGACATTTCAGAAGTTGCAAAAAAATCCATTTGAGAAAAAATCATGCTGAACCTAGGGTCCAAATTTCAGAGCTTTGCGCGCTATATTTGCAGAGATATGATCTGAGGAAGTTGGTCTTTTTGCAGACTCCTGAATTACATTACAAACAGGTGACCTGTGGAAAATCGTCATAACTTTCTTTCTGAGCATCAGATTGAAATTTTGTCAGAAGGTACAGAAAGAGGACGGACTGTAGTTTTTTTATGTACATTTTTTAGAGTCAAAGATCAAAACAGTGACACGTGGTACTTCATAAAAATTTGCTCTACTGAAATAGTCTATAATCAGGTCACTGCGGGAGATTGTGCATAACACTTTCTTGGAGAATCCAATTTGGATCAGACTAGTGGCATTGGAAAGAGGACACAGAAGGCTACTACGGGTCACAATTTCAGAACTGGATGATTCGAAATTACGGAGATACATCAGATTCAATATTAGGCTTCTACAAAGTGAAAAAAGGTGTGTAGTTTTTTTAAAATTTTTGTGTAAGCTTGGTTTGAAGGAATTCAAAGGGGTAATTTATGCCCCGAGGAAAGAAAACGCAAACACCTAGTAAGCAACCTGAAAGCTCTAGCATGACTTATGAAGAAGAGGATGAAATGCAACATGATATATCAAAATTAAGAGACCAAGTGCAACAAGTGTCACTTGCACAAAAAGGAACAAAATCTATGATGGATGGTTTAAAGAAAGATGTAGAAGCTAAGATGGATGGTTTAAAGAAAGGCGTAGAAGCTAATATGGATGATTTGAATATAGATTTGAAGACAGACATGTAAGAATTGAAGAAGTTGCAGAAGAAAGGGTCACTAATGGTGAAAGGGTAGTAAAGGAAACTCATGATGAGAACAAAAGAAATGTTAATCATGATTCCATAGACTCTAATGTTGGATCGAAGACCCACCATATTCCAAAAATCGATATGAGGAAGTTTGATGGCAAGGATCCCGCAACATGGATATTATAGATGGAGCAATTCTTCGATCTCAATAATGTGCAAAACACACAAAAGGTATGTATGGCAACTTTATATTTGGAACCAAATCAGTTTGTATGGTATCAATGGCTTTGCTCTCGTAAACAATTTATCACTTTGGCAATTTTTACGGAAGAATTGATAGCACATTATGAGGATACAAAAGGCAACACCTTTTTTATCCAATTGATAAGTCTCAAACAAAAGGGTTTAATAATGGAGCAACATTGAGGAGTTCCAAAAATTGAACATAAGGGTAAAATATATTCCAGAGGAGCATAGGATTGATGTGTTATAGGGTCTTTAAAGGATAACCTGATTCATTAGAGAAGGCATTCAGGTTAGCAAGAAAAATGGAAAGCAAAATTATGGCATCCAGGAAGCATACCACTCACAACTATAAAGACGGAAATGTTGTTGCCCCTAGTCTTCCACAACCTATAAGGTTGACACCACAACAATTGGAAGAAAAAAGAGCAAAAGGGCTTTGTTACAGTTGTGATAGCAAATACACTAAAGGTCATAAGTGTGTTGAGAAGAAATTATTCTACATAGATTGTGAAGAGGAAGAGGAAAAGGAGCAAGAAAGGTCAAAAGAAGAGGATATACTTCAAGAACAAAGCCTAGATGAAGAACAAATAAATCCGACCATATCTTGTAATGCATTGGCGGGAATTACCACTCCTCAAACCATCAAGATAGAAGGACAAATCAAGAAGAAAAAGGTAAGAGTGTTGATTGATTCAGGAAGCACCCATAATTCTATTCATTGTAAGGTAGCAAAAGAATTGAATTGCTTCCTATATCCAACACCAGAGTGTCAAGTGATGATTGCAAATGGAGGAACAATAAATTTCTCTGGAAAGTGCCATAATATCAAGCTATCCATGGGAGAACATGTATTGACTAGCCCAATGCTTTCCATTCCAATGGGAGGTGTTGATGTTGTACTAGGAGTCCAATGGCTACAATCCTTGGGTACAATAGCTTTTAATTTTCAAGAACTTTTCATCAAATTTTCTATGGAAGGAAAGGAAGTTGAATTAAGGGGTATTGTAGGGAAACAAGGAAAGATAATCAGCTCTAATGGTATGACAAAGCTTCTAAAAAAGGAGCAAAGATGTATAATTGCACAATTATGTTCGCTAGATGTTTCCACATCGGAATCATTTATTTCTCCAAGGTATTTGAGACTCCTAAAGTTCTCCCACCTATGCATAATCATGATCATGCTATTCATATGATTCCAGGAAGTGTTCCTCCAAACATCAGGCCGTACAGATATCCCTATGTCCAAAAGAGTGAAATTGAATGTATGGCTGCAGAAATGCTAGAGGCTAGTATAATTCAACCGAGTCAAAGTTATTTCTCTGCTCCAGTAGTATTGGTGCACAAGAAGGATGGATCATGGCACATGTGTCCGGATTATATGGAGCTCAACAAGCTCACTATTAAAGATAAGTTCCCCATTCCTCTCATTGATGAATTACTGGATGAATTGCATGGATCAATTTACTTCACCAAGTTGGATCTTCGTTCAGGATATCATCAAATCAGAATGAAGACTGAAGACATTCTGAAAACAACGTTTAGAACTCATGAGGGTCATTATGAATTTTTGGTCATGCCTTTTGGCCTTACCAATGCACCTTCAACATTTCAAGGTTTGATGAATTCAATTTTCAAACCATTCCTTAGAAAATTTGTGTTACTATTTTTTGATGATATATTAATCTACAGCAAGTCTTGGAAGGATCATGTTGAACATGTTGGCAGGGTGCTACAACTATTGGAGGAGAAACAATTATATGAAAAAATATCCAAATGTTTCTTTGGAGTCCAGGAGGTGGAATATCTGGGTCATATTGTATCTCATGAAGGAGTTAAGGTAGACCCTAGCAAAATTAAAGCCATTAAGGAATGGAAAATCCCCACACCCATAAATAATCTGCGAGGATTTCTCGGGTTGACAGGGTATTATCGCAAGTTTGTTAAGAACTATGGGAGAATAGCAGCACCTCTAACAACTTTATTGAAGAAAGATGCATTTTCATGGACTCTGGAAGCAACAAAGGCCTTTGAACATCTTAAAGAGGCAATGTGCCAAGCATCGGTCTTAGCTACCCCAGAATTCACAAAAACCTTTATTGTGGAATGTGATGCTTTAGGAAATTGAATTGGTGCTGTTCTAATGCAAGATGAAAGACCCATTGCTTTTGAAAGTCATCTAATCAAGGGAAAGTTTTTAAGAAAAGCTATTTATGAGAAGGAAATGTTGGCAATACTCCATGCACTTAAGAAATGGCGACCCTACCTAATGGGAAGACACTTCAAGGTAAAAACGGATCATGATAGCCTTAAATACTTCTTAGAACAAAGATTATCCTCTGAAGAGCAACAAAAGTGGGTCACAAAGATGTTGGGTTATGACTTTGAAATCATCTACAGAAAAGGGAAGAAAAATGTGATGGCAGATGCACTCTCAAGAAAGGATGAGGATGTGGAAGCATTGTTGTGCGCCATTTCTATTATCCAACCAGATTGGATAAATGAAGCAAGGGAGGAATGGAAGAATGACAAAGAAGTGTGGGCACTTATTCGAAAGTTACAACAAGATTCCAGTACGTATGATACATTTAACTGGAAAAATGATTCGTTATGGTACAAAGATCGCTTATACCTCTGTAATAATTCCCAGCTAAAACAAAAGATCCTTATGGAATTGCACACTTCTCCCTTAGGAGGGCACTTAGGATTTTTAAAAACTTACGACAGGGTTAAGAAGGAATCTTTTTGGGATGGCCTTAAATCAGATATTCAAAAGTTTGTGGCGGAATGTTTGGTTTGCGAACAAAATAAAGTTGAAACAATTAAGACACCGGGTCTATTACAACCTTTATCCATTCCAAGCCAATGTTGGGAGGAGGTTTCAATGGATTTTATCACAGGTTTACCCAAGTCTGAGGGAAAGAGTGTCATCATGGTGGTAGTTGATAGAATTACCAAGTATGCACACTTTTGTGCATTATCACATCCATTTAAATCCAGTACAGTTTCTACTGCATTTATGGAAACTATTCAAAAGCTACATGGAAACCCAAAGATTATTGTAAGTGACAGAGATCCCATTTTCACTGGAAATTTTTGGAAAAAATTACTTTCTTGTCTTGGTACTCAGTTAGCTCATAGCTCATCTTATCATCCTCAATCTGATGGGAAAACTGAGATAGTAAACAAATGTTTGGAAGGATATCTTTGTTGCTTTGTATCTGATAAACAGACACAATGGGTCAAATGGTTGCCTCTGGCTGAATGGTGGTATAACACTTCCTTCCATACAACAACAAAAATGACCCCATTTATGGCACTTTATGGGTATCAACTACCATACATCACATCATATTTAAGATAAAATTCTAAGGTTTAGGCAGTGGAACATCACATTGAACATCAACAACAAGTCCTCCAACTCTTAAAGGATAACCTCGTGTTGGCACAAAATAGAATGAAACAACAGGCAGATCAACATCGCAGTGAAAAAAGTTTTGATGTAGGTGATTGGGTATTCCTATGGCTACAACCATATAAGAAAATGTCCCTCAAGCAAGCTAAGAAGGATAATAAAATATCACCAAAGTATTATGGTCCATACAAGGTGTTGCAAAAGATTGGTACTATGGCATACAAATTGGAGCTTCCTGCAACTTCTCGATTGCACCCAGATTTCCATGTTTCATGTTTAAAGAAGGTTATAGGCGACAAGCTCCCAGTTCAAACAATATTTTCAGAACTTGACGAGGAAGGCAAAATTATATTGGAACCGGAAGCAGTCACAGAAACAAGAACTCGACAGCTAAGAAATCGATCAATTTCAGAGTATCTTATCAAGTGGAAGAACTTATCCGCTGAAGATTCCACATGGGAGGATGAGAATTTTATGCAGAAGTATCCAAAACTACTCAAGCATTGAGGAAAACACTTTTTTTAAGGAGAGGGGCATGTTGGGTCCCTATAATACTAGTGATTACGACATTACTATTTTAGTTATACCGCTTATTAATATTGTTGTGCCCCTATTGCCCCCATATTGTTGTTACTGTGCCCCATAGAATCCCTCTATTTTTATTTTTGTGGCTCTATATTATTATTGTTAGGTTGGCTGGATTATATTGTGACTCCTTAGACTCCTATATATAGAAAGGAGGTTTTTTCATTTGAATCATCGAAGAATTGTTCATTTATGTAATGTAAAGGAGGTTTCCCCCTCGAAGAGGCTAAATTCTAAGGTGTTGATCTATCTTTTCTATCTTTTCTTGAGCTGGTTTCATAACACATCATGCCTTCTACTACTTGGCAAGCTTTTGATTCCCCATAGCTTGTGCCTATCACCCAAAATCTGTTGGCTTTCAACGAAGGAACCAGTCAGCCCTTGGGGATCCTACCAAAGTTCCCTATTACCTTGGGAGGAAACAATATCTATATAGACGTGATGGTAGTCCAATGACCCTTATATTTCAAACTTATCCTTGGACGTGACTATGTTTATGTCATGGGAGCTATTGTTTCTTCACTCTTCCATGTGGTTTTTTTTCCACATGAAAGGAGAATTGTGACCATTGATCAATTATAATCTATTGGTCACTAGGTGCCTCCTTTGCAACCATCATCCCCTATCGGCTCTTGTGGCTACCCGTTTTGTCACCACATTTATTGATGATCACACGGATGGTCTGATACATTATGTACTGGGGGCATTGGAACTCGATCTGTCTATGGTACCGAATGACATGTATTCCTCCCGGAGCGTGGTTCTTCCGTCTAGTGAGGACCTCTTGGGAGCCATGTTCTCATATGTTCCATGATCAAATTATGAGGATGGTTCTCGATCTTCTCTCAACCTCGTTAAAAAATGAAAATGGGAGTCATGAGGATAGTTCTTGGCCTTGTGTCAACCTCATTAAGAAATGAAACAAGGAGTCATGAGGATAGTTCCTGGTCTTATGTCAAACTCATTAAAAAATTAAATAGTGGGTGTGCATAGTTCTTTTTCTTGTGTCAAGTTCGTTAAAAAATGAAACAAGGGTCATGATCATAGTTCTTTGTCTTGTTTCAAGCTCGTTAAAAAATGAAATAAGGGTCTCAGGATAGTTCTTTTACTCTGTCAATCTTGTTAAAAAAGGAAGCAACTCCCTTTTCCAAATCGATTCTTTGATTAAGATCACGTAAAATCCCAGTCGACTCTTTCCATGACCTCGAAAGTGAACCTTCATTCCATTCACCTAGTTGACTGAAATGAAGCTTGGGGGCATGTACGTTGATTGAGTCATTATCCTGGGGGCCTAAAAGCTTATAACAAGCATAGTTTTTCATTTCAAGCTTGTGTAAACATGAAACTGAATCCAAGAAAAGTTCGCCATGGTTCAAGCTTGTGTAAAAATGAACCCATGCCCAATTTAAACCTCGTGATTGTTGTTTTTACCAACTAATTTCTGCTAGATGAGCCTTCATTGTTTCATTCCATCGCCACGATCTCTTTGGCCAATCATATGCTTTCACTTGGTTGTTTCTCCTTTCCTGAGGGACTGCATCGATCAGTAGTTTTATTAGCTAGACTCTTGACCATTACATGTTTTGAGTAGTTCCTCCATTTACAGAACTAGTTCCTACCCTTTATACCACTCATTCCTCCAGGACGAGTCACCTTTAAGCTCTTTTCTAACTCGTAAAAGATGAAAAGGTTGCCGAGTATTTTTCCCCTTTCGACTTGTAAAAGAAAATAAAATGGGGGGGTGCGCATTCAAGCTCTTTTCCCACCCTTTAAAAATGAAAAGATAGTCGAGCCCTTGTCGTTATGAACTCACTAACAGATGTGAAACATTGTGCTCCTAGTATAATTTAACCCATTTTTTGGGCTGGGAGGCACTATTTACGAAAAATGTACTCCTTGAATAAAATGGTCAAGCGTTTCTCTAAAGTGTTGTTTTCTACCTTTTCAAGCTCGAGCGACACAAATGTACGAGAAGGGACCATGTGGATTTTTCTTTTATGTGTCTTTTTCAAACTCTCTAAACATGGAAAAGATACCAAGTTACACCTTTGTCAGACTCGTTAAACTATTAAACAACATCGGATTTATCACCGTGATGAATGTGAGCTTCTCCTTCCTAGGGCTCTTTAAACTTACTACGTCAGATTCTTCCGAAGGATGAACTTACAATTCCAGCATATGCTATCCCCTTCAAGCTTGCGATCAAAAAATAATTGGGCCACTTGCCAGAAATGGTGGGGTAAAATTTGGAAATCTACTAGTCATGTCGGCATCTCACTCTTGAAAATGACACTCTTTGCTTCGTGTCAGGTTGGGACATCCTCCTTTGCATTCGTTGACCTTCCTAGGTTTGGGTTGTTCATTTTTTCCTTCCATTTGATCTCTGCAATGTCATTATGACCACCGATCCCATGGATCCAAAAGCTGCAAAACTTCCAAGTTGTCTAACCGATATGTTCAAGAGTTGTCCTTCTTCAATTACACTTCCCTCTAATTCTCTGTATCATCCAAAATTATTTTGTATCCTCTCGTTTCCCATCGTTGATGTGGGATTCATTATGGCCCTCCTTTGACACATTCACTTTCTGTCGACTTCAGGTCATTATCCGGGAAGTTGATCGAGGGGCTCCCTTCTAGTACCTTAGAGCTTTCATGCCCTAATGGAAAGTTCTTCATACTCAACGACAAGTTGACATCTTTTTCTTTCGATCGAGTGATTTCATGGATGTTCAACTTCAGTTCCTCTATTCACATTTTGTAGATTGTGCTGATAGTACCTTGAGGACCACTATCATTATTGGTGGCTTCTCTCACTCTTGTTAACAGTTCAATGTCAACACATCCATTCAAATGCTAGGATCTCTACTTTGATCGGGTCGTGTTGGAGTGCAAGACCCTGGACTTAGATCACAAAAAGTTCAGGTTGCGAAGTGGTGTGACATGGTTACCATGATATGCATGTCTCTTTCATATGCTTGGCTGCGACCAAACCATGAGTTATCATATGTGATCTTTCCCATTATTGGATGGTTGTGACCATACCTTGGTTTCATTATGGTCCTCTTTGACGGATGGCTATGCCAATACCTGGATCCATTTACATGATCATTCTCTATATGGCTACATCCATGCCACAATTCATGTATCATTTGATAGAGATCTCAGTTTATGTATATGTATCTATACTTTCCTGTAGGTTTTCCAACGGCAGAACAGTTCCCTGCACTAATTTATAAAGCATTTCATGCCTCACTCCAACTCGGCCTTCACGCTTTAGGGGGTATCTGTTACACAAAATTTTGTCACTGTCCATGTACTCCTCATTCCTTGATCCTGGAGGACCTCTACATGAACCGTGCATGATTTTCCTTCATGAAGAAACTCCCATTATGTCTCCCTTCATGATCAGATCATTTCCCTTTTGCACCCCTTATCCTAAAACTTCTATTTTTCCCAGACCGACGCTAATGGCCTCTGTCTCCATGACATCAATGTGCAGAGATTATAACTACTCCTTGTACTGATTGGAGAAATTGGGCTATGTCTCAGTCGTGTCGGTCCTGTTATAAAATGTTTTTAAATTAGAATCGAAGCTTCCAACTCTAGAAGTTTCGTAACAGAATTGTGGTAAATGGTTTGGTTGGATGGGGTCGAGGATGATAGTTTTGACTCCTTTCCCTTATAATGATGGAAATACCTTAAGGGATAAGTCCATCTCCCATGAGATGAGGATCTATCTCCCATCCATATTTCCTATATAAACCTCCCTTCTACCGAAGAACATGCTAGTCACAGTTGATACTTTTGGCTGAGTGTGGGTATACTATTTTGGATTAGACAAGCAAGGTATTACTAGTTGTAGCCATCTAGTTGTGTGAGGGAGAATTGTGCTTGGTTTGGAGTGAAGCCTAAAGGGAATATCCTTTAAACTATTATTGTTTGAAGCCATCATGGAATGCTAGCAGAAGTGTTTGGGAACCTAGTCTTGTAAAAGCAAGACTGCGACGTCAAGACAAATGGTTATAATCTCTCTTTGACATTAATATATGCAACTATGGATTGATTTCCTAGATGTTTTGTAATATTAAATATCCATATCTTAATGTTTCTTGACTCGTTAATTAGATTGAATTGCAATTTGTCTTTTCTTATGTTGGTATGTTGTTGTTGTTTACTTGTTTCAGGAACTTGAAGAAGGAAGCGAGAGATTGGTGGAGCAAGAAAGCAAGGACATCATCAAGCAGCATAAGCGACCAAGAGGTAGGCCCTCTTGATTGATCCTAACCTAAGGAAATATTCCATAGAATGTATCTTTTGTGGCTAGACCCATTATCAAGCTAGATAAATTCGTTTGTGTCCGCACTTATAATTTTACTTCACGACAGACATTCGAGCAGGCCACTCTAGTCTAACATCTGCATTAACAAGGGAAATGTTATAAGCACATATATACCAAAGACGATTAAAAACCTCAAAATTAAAACTTTTGGTTTTTACCTTCGTCATCAAAGTCCTCTCCATCTAGTAAGGGCATGTCCGAATCTCCTCAGAAATTAGTGTTCTTTTATGGCCAATCCTCCACGATGATTTTCTGTCATTGTAGCCATGAAAAGAATGTAGGTTGGTATGGCATGTGCTGACCTCTAGTGATCATGCGCATCAAACGACTGTAGAGGGCCATCCACAGATCGTGTGACATAGGAGGATCCACCTCAATTAGTTGATACTGGAATAGTGGTACTCATTCTAGGAAGAAGGTCACAAGTACTGATTTGAATCCAAATGGCTTCAGATTCCCCACCTTAGCTTTAGAAAGCTGGTGCTTGATTTTCATCTTCATCGCCTCTGTACAGCTGAAGATCGTAGTAGTTGTGCAGTCAATAGCATAAAGTAACTTCAACTTGTTAGTCTCATGTTCCACTTGGGACCCCGCCACTCTGTTGACAGGTAATAGAAGAACTCTCAGTCTCAGATCTTGAACACTAGAAATCTCTATCTTCCCACTCCTTGATTTCAAAGCCTCAGGGCAGTGTTTGAAAAGAAAGGAAGATATGCTTGCCCCAATTAGACATGAACCATACAAGTTCACTGGTTCCCCTCTACAAGATAGTCTAGTGATGAAGTATATATCTGAAGTTTTCAAATCCATCTCCTAGTCCCCAATGACAAAGATCTCCCGATTAATGTGCCAAAGACTAACTAGGTATCGAAGTAACTCAGGCTAGGCCCACATCCCTGACGTAAGAAAGAATTTGAGGAGCCCAAAAGCCCTCAAAGCCTCGAGGCAGCTTGGGTCATTCATTACCTGGGTGTCAACATCTTCATGTTCCCGTTCTTTCCATTCCACCATTTTCAGCGATTCTCTCCTGCAAAAGCCATTAATTTGAGTCAATAATCATCCTTGACACATAAAAATCAAGTTTAAACAATAAGTTTTTGAGAAAATAGAGTTTTTCCCTATCCATGGCGCCATCATGGCTATTTTAGAAATAGTTGCGCTGATCAGCGCTGATGGATTTGTTAATTACCCGTGGTTGGTGCAATTTCGTTCCTGGAAATTGCGTTGACCGAGGGAGAAAAATATTTTCGAAAACATCCTCAAAAAATCTAAAAAATAGCTAAAAGTAGAAATAGGGAGCTTAAAAATGGATCTTAGGGCTTCTGCTATTCCTTGGAACTTGTGGCTCATTGATTGACCTCCTGGATCTCCCACAATCTGCTCCGGAACAATTAGGGAGAAAGTGAGAAAAGGTCTTCACAACAAAGGTAAAATGGTAAATGGTAAAAATATATTTACTGTCCCCTTTTATTCAGTTTTTCATGAAAATATCTAGTTTTGTAAACATTTTGACCTATTTTTCCTCAAGGACATGATAATACACTTTACCTTACTTGTGTAGCGACAGGTGATGGATGTTCTATGATGATGATGAGTCACATTTCAGCTCTTATCTTGACTCATTAAACTCATATGAAACAATGGCCGAGTATTTTTCCCTTTTTGGTTCGTTAAAAGAATAAAAATAGGGGGGTCTGCTTTCAGCTCTTTTCTAACCCTTTAAAAGCAAAAAGGTGGCCGAGCCCTTGTCGTTTCCAACTCAATAACAAATGCAAAACATTGTGCACCCATTATATGTTTACCCCTTTTTCGGGCTGAGAGGAACTTTTTACAAAAAAGGTATTCCTTGACTGAAATGGTCAAGAGCTTCCTTCGAGAATCGTTTTCTACCTTTTCGGGTTCAAGAGACAAAAACGTACGAAAATGGACCATGTGGAGTTTTCTATTATGTGTCTTTTTCGAACTCTCTAAACATGAAAAATATACCGAGTTACCCCTTTTTTGGACTTGTTAAACTATTAAACAACATCGGATTAGTCACCATGACGAACGTGAGCTTCTCCTTCCTAGGGCTCGTTAAACTTACTAGCTTAGATTTGTCCAAAAGATGAACTTGCAGTGCAAGCATATGTTATCCACTTCAAGCTTGCGATAAAAAAATAATTGGGGTACTTGCCAGAAATGCTGGGGGAAAATTTGGAAATCTACCAGTTGTGTTGGCATCTGACTCTTGAAAATGACACTCTTTGCTTCGTGTCAGGTTGGGACATCCTCCTTTGCATCATTGACCTTCCTGGGTTTGGATCATTCATTTTTCCCTTCCATTTGATCTCTGCAACGTCCGTATGACCACTGATCCCATGGATACAAAAGCTTCCAAACTTCCAATTTGTGTCATCGATATGTTCAAGAGTTGTCCTTCTGCAGTTACACTTACCTCTGATTCTTTGTATCATCCAAAATTATTTTGCATCCTCTCGTCTCACGTTGATGATGTGGGATTCATTATGGCACTCCTTCGACACGGTCGCTTTTTGTCAACTTCAGATCATTATTTGGGAAGTTGACTATGGGACTCCCTTCAAGTACCTTAGAGCTTGCATGCCCTAATGTAAATTTCTTCGTACTCGACGACAAGTTAACATCTTTGTCTTTCGATAGAGTGATTTCATAGATGTTCAACTTCAGCTCTTCTATTCACATTTTGTAGATTGTGCTGATAGTACCTTAAGGACCATTGTCGTTATTGGTGGTTTCTCTCACGCTTGTTAACAGTTCAATGTCAACACATCCACTCATTTGCTAGGATCTATACCTTGATCGAGTCATGTTGGAGTGCAAGACCCTGGACATAGATCACAAAAAGTTCAGGTTGTGAAGTGGTGTGACATGGTTACCATGATATGCATGTCTCTTTTAGATGGCCGACTGTGACCAAACCATGAGTTATCATATGTGATCTTTCTCATTATTGCATGGTTGCGACCATACCTTGGTTTCATTATGACCGTCTTTGACGGATGGGTGTGTCCATACTTGGATCCATTTACATGATCATTCTCTGGATGGCTACATCCATGCTGCGATTCATGTATCATTTGATAGAGATCTCAATTTATGTAGATGTATTTGTACTTTCTTGCAGGTTTTCTGATGGTAGACTGGTTCCCTGCACTGATTTATAAATCATTTCATCCCTCACTCCAACTTGGAATTCATGCTTTAGGGGGCATCTATTACACAACATTTTATCACTGTCGGTGTACTTCCCATTCCTTGATCTTGGAGGACCTCTACAGTGAACCCTGCATGATTTTCCTTCATGAAGAAACTCCCATTATGTCCCTCTTCATGAGCATATCATTTCCCTTTTGTACCACTTCCCCTGAAACTTTTATTTTCCCCAGACTAGTGCTAATGGCTTTTGTCTCCCCCACACTGATGTGCAGAGATTAGAACTAATCCTCGTGCTGACTGGAGCGATTGGGCTATGTCTTAGTCATGCCGGTCCTATTATGGAAAGCTTTTAAATTATTGTCAAAGCTTCCAGCTCTACAAGCTTCGTAACAGAATTCTGGTAAATGGTTTGGTCGGATGGGGTCGAGGATGATAGTTTGGACTCCTTTCCCCTATGATGATGGAACTACCTCAAGGGATAATTCCATCTCCCATGAGAAGAGATCCATCACCCATCCATATTTCCTATATAAACCTCCCTTCTTCCTAAGCACATGCCAGTCACAGTTGATAGTTTTGGCTGAGCATGAGTGTACTATTTTGGATTAGACAAGCAAGGTATTACTAGTTGTAGCCATCTAGTTGTGTGAGGGAGAAGTGCATTTGGTTTGGAGTGCAGGCTAAAGGGAAGAACCTTTAAACTATTATTGTTTGAAGCCATCATGGAATGCTGGCATAAGTGTGTGGGAACCTGGTCTTGTCAGAGGAAGACTGTGATGTCAAGACAAATGGTTGTAATCTCTCTTTGATATTAATATATGCAACTATTGGTTGATTTCCTACATGTTTTGTAATATTACATATCCATGTCTTAATGTTTCTTGACTCGTTAAGTAGGTTGAATTGCAATTTGTCTTTTCTTATTTTCGTATGTTGTTGTTGTTTACTTGTTTCAGGAACTTGAAGAAGGAAGCGAGAGATTTCTGGAGTGAGCAAGAAAGGACATCATCAGGCAGGATAAGCGACTAAGAGGTAGGCCATCTTGATTAATTCTAACCTAAGGAAATCTTCCATAGAATGTATCTTTTGTGGCTAGATTGATTATTGGGCTAGACAAATTCATTCGTGTCTGCACTTATAATTTTACACGACCACAGACATCTCAGTAGACCGTTCTAGTCCAACATCTGCATTAACAAGAGAAATGTTATAAGCACATATATACCAAAAACAATTAAAAACCTCAAAATTAAAACTTTTGGTTTCTACCTTCATCATCAAAGTCCTCTCCATCTGGTAAGGGCATGTATGGATGTCCTTGGAAATCAATGTTGTTGTACGGCCAATCCTCCACCATGATTTTCTGTCACCATAGCCATGAAAAGAATGTAGGTCATTATCACATGTGCTGACCCCCAGTGATCCTGCGCATCAAATGGCTGCGGTGGTCCATCCACAGATCGCATGGTATAGGAGGATCCACCTTAGTAAGCTGATACTGGAACAGTGGAACAAGGAAGAAGGTCACAAGTACTGATCTGAATCCATATTGCTTCAGATTCCGTACCTTAGCTTTACATAGGTGGAGCTTGATGTTCATGTTCATGGCATTTTTCCAGTTGAAGATCGTAGGAGCTGTGCAGTTAATAGCATAAATGAACCTCGGCTTGTTAGTCTCATGTTCTGCCTGGGACCTCGCCACTCTGTTGATAGTCAACACAAGAACTCTCAGTGTCAGATCCCAAACACTGGAAATCTCTATCTTCCCACTCCTGGATTTCAGGGCGTCAGGGCAGTGTTCGACAAGAAAGGAAGATATGCTTGCCCCAATCAGAAATGAATCATACAAGTTATGTAGTTCCCCTCTACGAGACAGTCCAGTGATGAAGTATATATCTGCAGTTTTCAACTCCATACCTGGTCCCCAATGACAAACATCTCCCGATTAATGTCCCAAAGACTAACTAGGTACTGAAGTAACTCCGGCTGGGCCCGTATTACTGGCGTAAGAAAGAATTTGAGGAGTCTGAAAGCCCTCAAAGCCTCCAGGTATTTTGGGTCATTCATTGCCTGGGTGTCAACATCTTCATGTTCCCATTCTTTCCAGTCCACCATTTTCAGCAATTCTCTCCTACAAAAGACATTAATTTGAGTCAATAATCATCCTTGGCACATAAATATCAAGTTTAAAAAATCAGTTTTTGAGAAAATAGGGTTTTTCCCCATCCATGGCACTAGCATTCCTATTTTAGAAATAGTTGCACCGATCGGTGCGGATGGATTTGCTAATCACCCCTAGCCGGCACGACTTTGTTCCCGGAAATCGCGCTGAAAGAGGGCGAAAAATATTTAAAAATCTACTCAAAAGATATAAAGAAATCGCTAAAATAAGAAATAGAGAGCATAAAAATGGAGCTCAGGGCTTCGGCTGTTCCCTGGAACTAACAGCTCATTGATTGACCTCACAGATCTCCCGTAATCTGCTCCAGAACAATTAGGCCGAAACTGAGAGAAGGTCTTCACAACAAAGGTAAAATGGTGAATGCTAAAAATATACTTACTCGTTAACAAATGCGAAAAATTAACAGATGCGAAACGTTGTGCGCCCAGTATAAGTTTACCCCATTTTCAAGCTGGGAGGCATTATTTATGAGAAAGGTATTCCTTGGCTGAAATGGTCAAGAGTTTCTTTCGAGAATTGTTTCCTACCTTTTTGTGTTCGAGAGACACAAATGTATGAAAAGGGACCATGTGGAGTTTTCTTTTACGTGTATTTTTCAAACTCTTAAAACATGAAAAAGATACCGAGTTACACCTTTGTCGTGCTCGTTAAACTATTAAATGACATCGGATTCATCACCATGACGAACAAAAGATTCTCCTTCCTAGGGCTCGTTAAAATTACTAGGTCAGATTCATCCGAAGGATGAACTTACAATGCAAGCGTATGCTATCACCTTCAAGCTTGAAATTAAAAAATAATTGGGGTACTTGCTATAAATGGTGCGGGGAAATTTGGAAATCTATCAGTTGTTTCGGCAGCTCACTCTTGAACATGACACTCTTTTCTTCATGTCGGGTTGGGACATCCTCCTTTGTATTATTTACCTTCCTGGGTTACGCCTCATTTTTCCCTTCCATTTGATCTCTACCACATCATCATGACCACCGATCATATGGATCCAAAAGCTGCCAAACTTCCAGTTGTGTCACCGATATGTTCAAGAGTTGTCCTTCTGTAGTTACACTTACCTATGATTCTGTGTATCATCCAAAATCATTTTGCATCCTCTTGTATCATGTCAATGACGTGGGATTCATTATGGCCCTCCTTCGACACGGTCACTTTCCATCAACTTCAACTCTTTACCCGAGAAGTTGACCGAGAGACTCCCTTCCAATACCTTAGAGATTGCATGCCCTAATGGAAAGTTCTTCGCACTCACTGACAAGTTCACATCATTGAATTTTGATTGAGTGATTTCATGGGTGTTTGACTTTAGTTCCTCTATTCACATTCCATGGATTATGCTGATAGTACCTTGAGGACAATTGTCATTATTGGTGGTTTCTCTCGTGCTTGTTAACAATTTACATCAGTGACTAGTAATCAAGCGACTTTCTAGCATGTTCGACATCAACACATCTATTCACATGTTAGAATCTATACTTTGATCAGGTTGTGTTGGAGCACAAGACCCTACACTCAAATAACAAAAATTCCAGGTTGTGAAGTGGTGTGACATGGTTGTGATGATATGCATGTCTCTATCAGATGACTGGCTATGACTAGACCATGAGTTATCATATGTGATCCTTCTTATTATTGGATGACTGCGACCATAGCATGATTTTGTTGTGATCCTCTTTGACAGATAGTTGTGCCCATACTTGGAGCCATTGACATGATCATTCTATAGATGGTTGCATCCATCCCACGATTCAGGTATCATTTGAAAGAGATCTCAGTTTATGTATATGTATCTGCACTTACTTTCACGTTTTCTAATGGTAGATCGGTTCGCCACACTGATTTATAAAGCATTTCATCCCTCACTTCGGCTTGGCCTTCACGCTTTAGGGGCCATCTGTTACACAACATTTTGTCACTGTCCCTGTACTCCCTATTCCTTGATCTTGGGGGACCTCTACAGTGAACCCCACATGCTTTTCCTTCATGAAGAAACTCCCATTGTGTCCCTCTCCAAGAGAAAATAAATTCCCTTTTGCACCATTTCCCTTGAAACTTTTGTTTTTCCTAGTTTACAAGGCTGACACTAATGACCTTTAGCTTCCCCATGCTAATGTGTAGAGATTAGAAATACTCCTCGCGCTGACCAGTTTGAATGTGTTGCATTCCATTCGTTCTGGTCTTGTCTTGGAAAAATTTTAAATTTGGAGCTAAGGCTTTTAGCTCTAGAAGCTTTGTAACGGAAGTCTGGTAAATGATTTGGATGGATGGCATAGAGGATGAAAGTTTGGGCTCCTTTCCCCTATAACGATGGAACTACATCAAGAGATTAGCCCTTCTACCATGAGAAGAGGATCCATCTCCCATCCATATTTCCTATATAAACCTCCCTTCTTCCCAAGCACAAGCTAGATTTTGGTTGAGTGTCGATGCTATTTTGGTTTGGAGTAGAGAACAAGGTATCACTAGTTGTCGCTATCTAGTTGTGTGAGGGAGAAGTGTGATTTGGTTTGGAGTGAAGCCTAAAGGGAAGAGCCTTAAAGATATTGTTATATGAGGCCATCATGGAATGCTAGCAGAAGTGTTTAGGAAACTGGTCTTGTCAGAGGAGGACTGCAACTTCAAGATAAATGGTTGTAATATCTCTTTCATATTAATATATGAAACTATCGATTGACTTCCTACATGTTTTGTTATATTAAACATTCATGGCTTAATGTTTATTGACTTGTTAAGTAGGTTGAATTGTAATTTGTCTATTGGCGCATTTGTTGTTTGTTTTTGTTTACTTGTTTCAGGTGCTTGAAGAAGGAAGTGAGATATAGTTGGAGCAAGCAATTGAGGGCATCATCAAATAGGATAAGCAAACCAAGAGGTAGGCCCTCTTGACTGATTCTAACCTAAGGAAATGTTCCATAGAATGTATTTGTTGTGGTTAGGTCCATCATCATGCTAGAGGAATTTGTTCGTGTCCACACTTATAATTTTACTTCACCATAATATTATACTATATGTTAGTGACTATCTTACATATAATAGAGAATGTCTTAATCTCTAATACATCCTTACATAATTCAAATTATATTTTTTTATTTTCAGCATCATCACTACTTGATCATATTTTTATAACCAACTTTCTTTTCACAAGATTCTATATATATGAATTTTATCGAAAGTTTTCTTTATGCATTCATATGCTTTCATCCAATCATATAGATTTATGTCGTAAAAATACCTTGCAACCTTACCCCAGTGCATTTATTGATCCATTACCAGTATTGATTCCACATTACATGGTATGTATACTACCCTTGTCATGATACCTTTCCCAAGGACCTTTCACAAAGATGGTCCTTCCAGTATCATGATTATCCATTTAGGAAATATGAAAATCTCTAACATGATGTTAGATAATGATTGGATGAAAATTATGCAAAATTATCTATATATCTATCTAGGCAAGTTCTACAAAGAAACTTAACCATGTAAATTCCAAATATGTTACTATCATACACTTTCATTATATGATGCTTATGCAAAATATACTATCCTAAAAGAAATATTAATCTTTATAAATAACCTAATAGTTAGTGAACCTTATTTAGTAAGTAAATATCCTTCACTTCTTCCTTCTTTGTCTCCTTCTCAGGTTCTCCCTTTGATTTGGCTACATGAGCTTCACTCATTTCTTTTCACTTGTTGTTTTGTCAGTTTGTATAGTCCCTCTTAAAGTCTCCAAACTCATTGCAGTTGAAGCATTGAACCTTGGACATGTATTTCTTCTTGGACTTAGCAAACTTTCCCTTGTTCAGCTTCTTGACTCAGGCTAGAAAGGCTTCAGATTTCTCATCTGATCTAATATAATCTTTTACTTTGACCCTTGATTCTTCCAATATGCATTAAGCACACAACTCATAAAATGGAGTTGAATCTTTCTTGGATTAAATCCTTATTGCAAATTTGCTCCATTTTGGTGGCAATTAATTTAGTACACAAATGGTTACTTCTGAATCAATACTTGGTTCCCTAAGTCCTTGTACATGGTATCTTAACTAAGAGACTCTTATGAGAAAGAATGCAACATCCTCATCCTTTGATTTATTCATTCCATATAACTTATTGCACAAATACATCTTCTGTCTTGTTGTACTATTCACCAACTTGTCAAACATAGCCTTGAAAATATTCAAGTTTGCAACAAATGGAACAAGCGAGCCATTAATTGATCAAATATGATGTTTTGAGCCCTTACTTCACTTTTCTTATACTTTTCTAGTTCTTATGTTTTGTCCTTTCTTTATTTGGTGATTTCCTCAGTAACATATTCCATTATTTTGATTTTCTATGAGTATCAAGTCAATTATTTATTTCCATGATAGATAGTTTTATTCTTTAATGAGCTTATTTCTCTCCTTGCAGAAAGACCCGATATGACTTGAAGATTAAGAAATGATATAATATTATGATACTTACTTGATAACCAAGATCCTGCTTGTTGATGTCTTCAATATTCTTGATGCCTTAAAGATATTTGAAGAATGTCCTTGAAAGATGTTCCCTAGGATTCCTCCAACAACAACCTCCAAGAGTGATGAATGATACCAAGGTCTTTGATGCTTCCTTCAAAGATGTCTTCTTGTAAACTTCCTTTGATGTAGTCTTGATATTCTTTAATGTAGAGATCCTCCTAGATTAATAGTTCTTTTACTAAGTTCCTTGGAGTCTTCTTCTCTAGTCTTTCCTTTAGAGTTTCCTTTTTCCTTCCCCTTGACAATATCTTCCTTCCAACTTTCTTGTCCTTTTCACCTTAGCTCTCATACCATGTTGGAAAATGCAAAGTGGTAGCAATTATTTATTATTTTCCTTTACTTGAATATTTTCCTGTGAACTTATTAGTCTTCATGTATTCTTTACTTAGATATTTTCATCAAACAAATATCAATAATTGAAAAAAAAAAAATAGATGACACAAATATTAGGCTCTTAGCCAGGCCAAAACCCCTCCAAGAGGAAAACTCAAAAAACTCTTCTCTTCTTATAATCTACTTCAAATTAGATACAAATACCCAAACACCTGATGAATTCCCTCTCCTTGTACCAAGTTATCCCTTCTTCAAGTGCTTTTATTATTCATAGTCCAACTACAAACTGCAACTTGTCCTACAACTTCGACCCTACAATTTCGGCCTTGCAGCTTCTAAGCAAACCCTAATTCAGCATCCTCCCGAGACCTTCCTAGAGAAAGACAAATCCTCTTAATGTCAAAGAGGTATAAATAATGTTTTCTTCCTTCCATATAAAATATGTTGCACTTCATCCTATTGCAACTTTGATCTACAACTTTGACCTCTTTTTGCAGCCCAAAGACCATAGAATTCCACATGTGTGAGAGAGATAGAGCCTAAAAACAAGATATTTCATCCTTTCAGCTTCTTCTAGACCTTCACTCTCCATTTATACTTCTTCTAGCTATATATCATACTCCTTCTTAAGATATCGAACTTGTGGAGTGAGTGAGTGCCAAATGAGGTCAAACTACTCCTTTACTTAGCCTTTCCAAGGGTTCAAATTTCCTCCTTTAGGCCAAATTGATGCTTCTAGGGCTAACTTTTACTTTAGGAGTTTCCAAGACTTTCTAGACTCAAAAATAATAATTTTTGCAATTACATTTTTTTTGGAAGTGTCTTATAAACATGATGTTGAATTATATGACTCATGATGATAAATACTAAGACATAACAAACCCTAAAAGCATGAAGAAGATGATTTTACCCATAAGACCATCACTAAAGAGCATGAAACCCATGCTTTAATAATAACAAATTTTTATTTTCTTCTTCTATTTGTTACATATGATACATATTGAAATGAGTACAACAATTTTGAAGGCCGAAACAAGTTAAATTTTTAACAATTGTCACCTTCATAACAACTAATCATCTTGTCACAAATTACTTTCATGGAAGTGCAGTCCATGGTATTGACTAGTTCTTATTCAAGTAGGCAAGCAAGTAAAGAAACTATAGACTTTTCATTGACTATAAATTCCATATTCATATATCTAGTAATTAGGGTTTGAGTCTTTTGATATTATTCTTCCACTGAATCCCATACCTCAACAACAAGAGAAGGAATATAGGATTTAAACCCTACTTTCCATAAAACATTGTTCGTTCCATTAAAGAAAGGTTCCCTATTGGTGTATCCTCATTCTTAGACCCTCATCATTCTTCAAATTGTTAAACTAATCTTGAAGTAACTTGGTCGCTTAGATACCAATTGTTAGAAACTAGGACACTACTATGGAGGGGGTGAATCAATAGTGTGATAATTTTAAAAATTCCCTTCACAAGTAAAGAATAGTATGGAATCGGTAAACACTTTAGGAACCATTAATATAAGCATCAATAGAATCAACACAAGAAGCACAAATTAAACACAAATTCTACAAAAGTCTCTTCAATTACTTTCACAAGGGAAAGCTTCAACTTTCTGTTACAAAATTTCTCAAGCTCCAACTAGAAGGAAGCTACTAATCCCTAGTTTATCAGCTACTACTGAAAGGATCTACAACCCTTTATTTTATCTTCTACTACTTAAATAATATCCCACCCTTGATGTTTACTAACCACTACTAGAAGGAACTACAACCCTTGAAATGCAAGCTCCAACTTGTTTGACCTCCATAATTAATCATTTATTCCATTTTCGAACTCAAAACATGAAGGTCATTTCCTTTCACAAAAAAATAGATTCCCCCTCAATCACACACCCCAAACACCATCAAAATCACCTTCAACAATCTTTGATATTTGATGAATTCATCATCACACACTAGAAAAACTAGCAACGTTAAGGAACCTTCTTGCAAATTAAATTATTCTTATAAAGAATGAGGACTGATATTTGTAGTTTTTATAACTTTAGTTAACTTAATCTCTTTAACATGCATACATCCTTATTTTTTGTTATGTGGCAATTTTATAAATTATTCTAGATGTGTTCATGAAGTCTTGAAACCCTATTTTGTTGTCTATGTGAGAAAAATTAAGTTAAACAGATAATTGCTTCAATTCTAGTGAGTTACAGGATTTATCAATGACATTCTAAATTTAGCAAACTATGATATTTGGAAAATTTTGCAAATATGTTGCTAAATATGTCCATGTTGCTAAAATTACATCCAACTCATTCATGTTATGTTTTCCAATTTTAGTGCACTACTAGTTATGGTGAAATTCACCAAATTTGGGAAAAAATCCAACCTTCCGACCCATTCATTCCAATAAGTGTTTATCCCTTGTTATATGCCCTAAAATACTTAACCCTTAATAATATATCATGACTAAGGATCATACATGGGCCTAATGGATTATCCACGTAACTCTAGCTCCCATGGCCCTTAAGAATACACCTATAACACTTTGGCTTAGACCAAAGTCCTAATCCTTTTACATAGGAAACCACACACAAAAATATGTCCTAGAGCACCTTCCATTATCTACTGAAACCTTCAACTATCAAGAATATTTCCATCTCCTTAACTCTATTACCCTAGAGAATATAACATGTGCACCCTTGAAAATATTTGAGGTCATTTCACCAAGGTAGTGTGTCATGTGGGACCACTTCTCAATTCCATGTGTGCACCTCTGATTGGTCCATCACTACAGTTGTATGCCACCTCGTCTACCAACATGTCCTAAAGATAAATCAACACAGAGAAAAACCTTACATCTCACTTAGAAATTGTTAGGGTGCTTAGACTTTTAGGGTCTGGGGTGACATGTATTTTGGGGCCTCTTCCCAATTGTGTTGGGGTGATGTTTCAACCCATGAATGTCGTAACACTTGTTGTTTTTGTGAAAGGTTGTCATGGATCCTCTTCATCTTGGATATTTAACTTTCAGGTTGTTTAAAATTTTCCAGGGTTTCTGGACTTCTAAGGTAAAAAAGTGACGTATCCCTATGGGAGCTCATGCTGCACAAATGGACCAATAAGAAATATAGTAGGGTTATGTTAGCACCACCATGTCTCCCACTTGTGCAAGGATGACATGTGCCAGTGGCTGAGTGGTGCCATCTTTGGCCTCTTTTTGGCCCACTTGGCCACCCAAAAGTTCCAAATCTTCATGCCACATTTCATGTCCTCATTAGTGCCATGTCATGCGGACATCATCATGCCAGTATGCCTCCATGGTGGGTCCACCTATCTTATCACGCCATCACTCTCATTCAATGATAGTGCAACAAGTGTCAATCATACACATCATCCTGACACCATGTCATCCTAAAGATTCAGACTTGCACCCACCTTAGAGAAATCAGGTGAAAATATACCATGGTGATGTGTCTAATATGGGCTCGTTGTGCCTTCACTTTTTTCTTCTGCAATTGGACTACCTTCCCACCAATTTGTGCCACGTCATCATGGTTCCCCTGTACCTGCTACATTCACTCACGCCTACCTTAGAAAACTTTAGGGAAAAACCTTTCAGGATGATGTGGCTTGTGGGGTCTCTCGCTGGATAACTTTCACTAATCAAAACTCTCTCTCACCACATTGCTCGACCACGTCCTCTAACACGGAATCCACTGATTCTTTTTGCAGAAACAACTTTTTGGGTTTCATGGTAAATGGGGTAGGGTGTCTACTTTCAACGAGGACCTTCAATCATATGATTTATGCTTAGGAAATCCAACCAATCGCAGAACCCCCTTGTAGTTTAACCTATGGGAGGGCATGTGTGCCTACATTATTTATGATTAGTTAGTGGGTACACTTGGTACATTATTTTTCCATGAACATGGATGTCATTTAGCCATCATTCATTTCCAACTACTCCACCAGCCTTGGCAGGACAACATTTTTGGAGTGCCCTATCCATGCAGTAACCCTAGACCATATTTCTCTCTACAACACTTGAATGTTTTGGCTTGTACCCTTTGACCCTGAAATTTTTTGATCTAGGGGGTCTTTTTCAAACTTCAATATACTATTGAAAATCTCTTTTAAATCCACTTATCTTTGATCAATATGTTGGAACCCATGTTTTCTGTTACAATTAATGACAACTTATTTCTAACAATGTGATAAGAAGCATGTGCATAGATAGGGCCACTAAGTAGAAACCTCCAGAGAAGTTTCTTAGAGTGATTCATATATCTCTCAAATAGATCCCCTTGTAATATGCACAATTAAAAAAAACTAGTATCCTTAGAGTGGGGATGTCAATCCACAGGTTCCTGATTCTCATTAATGATTCTAATTTCATCGTGTAGCATTGAAGTGTGTACTCTCCAAACCAAAATCCAAGGATCTACAACCCTAGGCCAATGTTTGTTTGCTATAACTAAAAATGCGTAATTAATTTTATTAATTCTTTATTCTAGGTTGTTTATTACTTAAGGGTGCAACTAAGAAGGTGTGAAAAGAGACTCAATACCAATCCAAAATGCAACTGCATGACAAATGCAATTTCATTTCCATGATAACGAAAATTAGTTAAGGAATGTTAAAGAATTTCTATCTTTTTCTGAGTGACAAATAGGAGCCTCAAAATATATTCTCCAAATTCACATAAAGAACTAATCCATTTGTTGGGATAGGGTCCCTAGGCTTAGTTGAGTCAATTTTGTAATCTCTTTTTGTAATGAATGTAAAGTCTCCGGGAAATGTGGAAGCAGAGTGCGAAGTTAGTAGGAGCCAAAGGGGCTTTAGTCCCTTAGGTGGGTAACTGTTAGTGATCCAGGTGGATATTGGTGGCCACCCACCAATTCCACTTGGACCCCCACCATTGCTTCCTTCAGTTTTTCAATTTCCTTAATTGTAGCACTATTTAATATCTTTAGCAGTTTTTCAGGTCCTAAACTTTTGGAGCTATTGTGAGGTCCTAAACGACATTTTTTTTGGAAATATACCATCGACAATTGTTTACCTAAAATCATTTTTTTTGTTGTAATCCTCGGAGATATCTTTCCAATGGGCTATCATGAGCGTCAAACAGAGATAATATGACTAGGTCACGACACTGGGAAGTTGGTTATCTAACTCACCCCAACAGGGTCCATAAACTCTTGGTGTTACATCTCCTCAGGTTGGGGTTATGGTTGTTTAGGGTTTTCTCTTATTGTTCAATAATAAAAAGGCCCTTGAGCCTCATTGTAGTTCAATTCAGAGGCATGTAGCGGCCACATCTCTTCTCAGAGATAAGCTACCATCGCCCGAGCTGGTGTATTTCCATTTCTGTTTGTAAGAATATTTCAGTACATTAATGAAATGAAGTATTATTTCCACAACATCTCTGTCCTTATGGTTATCTCTGTAATTTTTTGTGTTCCTGCTTAAATATAGTTCAGTGGTATCAAAGCAATCTGCTTTTTTTCTCTGTTTTTCTTTGCATGTTCCCAACGAGGTTGGGATATAGGGAGTTAGGACTTGAACTAGTCGAAACTTTGCAAGACCAGCCTCACAAATCCCGACAGCCTCCCATGGCGGATGAAAAGACAGATGAGGGGCCAGTAGATTCCATCAAAATATTGCTCAAAGAAGCCCTCGAGCGACAAAAGAACGCGATGATGGACAACTTTGCCTAGACCCTTTAATGGCTACCAAGGAGCGACACATAGGCTTACAACATCTACTCTGGAAATGCCACACCATTTAAGGTACAAGTTAATTTTGAAATCCCCATATTCGAGGGTAAGGTAGATGTAGATGTCATCCATAAATGGTTAAATCTGCTAGAGGGTTATTTTTTTGTTCATGACTTTTCCAGTCAGGAAAATATTATTTTTGCTTTTCTCAAAACAGCCCCCCACGTCAAGGACTGATGGGAAACCTATTGCAAGTAGAAGGATGAAAGTACAGGCTCACTATTTTCAGCTACACCCACTTGGAATTCATTTTGGGATTCCATCAAGGAGTAGTAATACCCTGTAGGAAGCTATGAGGATCAATACATAAAGTGGACCACACTATGGCAGGGAAGGGACCAAGATGTGCCGGAGTTTACCAATATTTTCCATACCCTTCGCATAAAGTTGGGTATGAAGGATTCAGAGTAGAATTTGGCACTCAAATACCACGGTTTCCTACACAAGTACATCCAAGAAGAAATAGAATTCTTGAACATCTCCTTGCTTGGCACAACATACTGATATGTCGTCAAGGTCGAGCAAACGTTTAAACAAAAGAAGTGATACTTTGGATCTGTGAATCCGAAGCATGGGAAAGACGTCCCCAAACCACAAAACAAAGGACAAAGCCAAGGCGGGGTGACCCACCCACCAAAGCTGCAAGCAAAGAACAGTGCCTTGAAGCCAAAAAAGGACATGGGAATGTGGTGTGAGTTCCATAAGAGCTCTAGTCAAACATAAGTGAGTGTCATGCCAAGCAGTCACTAGTGACCGAGCTAAAGGTTTTAGAATCTGATGCATGTTCTAACTCTAAGTCACAACTTGACAAGGGGAATGACAAAGGGAAGAAGATTATCGATGTAGAGCCCAATGCCACCATTGCCACCACGAAGATCCAGAAGGAGCAACCTGAAGGTCTAGAGGAGGAGGAGTGTCTCTTCCACTCCTAGATGTGGGTAAAGGGCTCCCCACTACAGTTCATTGTCAACAGTGGGAGCCAAAAGAACCTCATTTTGGTAGCGGTCGTGAAGTGACTGGGGTTACTGACCGCAACACATCCACAACCGTACACCATCAGGTGGCTTCACCAAGGACAAGATCTTTGCATGAGCCAGCAGTGTTGCCTTCCATACAACACCAAGCCCTTCATAGCTGAGGTATTGACTGACATTTCTCCCCTTGAAGTTTGTGATGTATGATTAGGAAAACTATACTTGTGGAACTGACATGTTGTGTATGAATCAATGCCTCGTGCTGTTATTGTTACTTTGGGAAATAAGTTGTACAGGATACCAGAGGTAGCACTGCCTACCTCCATCTCTTTGGTTAATGCAAAACAATGCAGTAAGCTCATTTCCAAAACTGCGAAATTTGTTTTCCTGATGATACACCCTCAAGGAAAGAAGAATACGGTATCCGTGACCTCTATATAGGGCCCCTCCTCATGACAACAACATATGGAGAAGGTCGTGGAGGAGTACGAGGACATCATCACCTCCCCCAGAGGGGTTCCTCTGCACTATCAAGTCAAGCACTCCATTGATCTGACCCTAGGTACACCACTACCCAATGGACCAATATTTCAGCACTTTGTTCTAGAGAACAATGAAATCAAGAAGCATATTCAGGAGATGTTGCAAAAATGTCACATCCTTCCGAGTTCATCACCCTGTGGGAGCCCAATCATGTTGGTACAGAAGGAGGATGGGACTTGGAGGCTCTGTATTGAATATTGGGAACTAAACAAGATCATTGTTCGTAATAGGTACCCAATCCCATAGATTGATGACCTTCTAGACCAATTGAAGGGGGCTAAATATTTCATCAAGATCGCTTTGAAGTTAGGATATCACCAGGTAGCAATCGAACCCTCCGATGTGTGGAAGACTGCCTTCAAAGCCCAGGAGGGCCTTTTCCAATGGTTGGTTATGCCTTTCGGATTGATGAATGCTCCTGAAACCTTCATAAGGCTAATGGATGACATCTTGCAGCCATTCACCAACTCATTTGTAGTGATATACTTGGATGACATCCTGATCTTCAACCAGAGTTGGGAAGAGTGCCTCCACCACATCCAACAGGTTCTCCAAACACTGTGTCAACTGATGAGCCCAATAAATGGGTAATTATATGGGCTCATTTTACTTCCTAACCCATTCAAATCAACCATTCTCTTATCTTATTGTATGATTTTCTGATTATATTTATTCTTATAGAGTGAGTTAAGTTAGTTATGATGTCATGTGGTCTAACATGTATTTAATGCATATTATTGATGAATTTCGAGGTCAAAGTCAAGGATCCAGTGGTCAAATGGCAGCAGTAACTCAAAGTAGATAGAGGAGAGGACTTATAGGAGGGAATCCCCCTCATCTATTACTCCTTACTTCAAATTCCCCTTCATTCAGCTCGGAGTACAAGCAGCCGAATCATGCACCAGAAGGCAACCGAGCAAGTGGAGGATGACTGATAATTATCTCGAGTTTTGGGAGCCAAGCCTCCCTGATTCTAAAGAAGCTATTGGGTGATTTAGATGTATAAGTAGAGAGGCCTAGGGCCTCACTAGGGATAGATTTTTTCTTATGTAAACTCTGCTCAAATTTCGAGCCTATTATCTTGTGACAACTTCATGTAATCCTACTATTTTTTTATAATGAAGATGGAATCCTTTTTGAGCTAGCACCAAGTTACCTCAGAGGGCTGAAGCTCTTGGGTTAGGGCCCAGTCCAAGTAACCATGATTCACTTTACTTGTATTTGAATGCTTTACCTCAGTTTGTAGATTAATTCGTTGTTAGATGTATTTTTCTTTTATGGTTAAGAATAGGTTGCTTTTGGTGATTTAGTAGTTTTCTTTCATTTGTGCTTTCCATAGTAGGTTAAGCAGCGATTATAAAAGTTTCAAAAGGCTATAAATAGTTCCTTTTCCTCTCTTCCTCCCTCTGTGACCATGATTTGAGGCAAAGACTCTCTTGCTGCTCCAAAAACACAGATCTTCCTCATTCATAGAACTTCTAGTGTTTGCAGCTCTTTAGTAGGTTGATAGTCCAGTTTTTCTTTTCTTCAGATCTCCTTTATCATGTTCACTTCCTGATTTTCAATAGTCCTCTTTAATGCTTTCCTTTCTTGGAGCATTTCTCAGCATTTCCTCTCATACATTATAGCTTAGGCCATTTTAATGCAAAACTCTGTTTTTCTAAACGCACTGATTTCATTGCTTGCAAGATCTTCTTGGTTGACTGTCAGTTTCTATGCAGCATATCTCTTCCAGTATTAGGCCAGCTTACCATAAATCACACCCTCCATCGGATCCATGCCCTATAGGTCTCCCAAACCTCACCTCAATTCTTCCCTAGTTTCCTGCATTTTTCATGGAACTTCTTCCTCTGTCCTTGATAATACCAATCATCCTTCTCTCTCCTGGTGATTCATGGTGGACCTTAGGCACTCTAAAACCTCACCCTAACCTTCATCCATATTTTCCACCCACTCTCACACCCTCAAAATAGCTGAAATTTCTCTCGACCTCCTCCAGTAGGCCTCCTGTAGTTTCCCTATTTTCCTACTATAGTTTCCTTTTGTCCTCCTGTAGTTTTTCCTGTAGGCTTTCTTTTGAAGGTCGAGTGTGGGACAAGCCTTCAGAAGGACACATAAGACCTCCTAGGACCCATCCACACCATCTTCCATCCTTCGAAGCTCCAAAACCACCCTCCAATGCCATCTGTTCGCTGCCACAACCACACACAATAAATTAGATGCATGTCAAATTCACATAAAAGCACATAAAAATCCAAAAATATGTATTTTTCTTATTTGCTTCTAGAGATAGCATGGTTAGATGTTGTTTACTTTATTGAGTAGGTAATGGAATTGCTTTCATGGTTTTCATAGTGTTTTTGGAAAAAGTAGAATTAGCTTGTTAATTAGGGTTTACTAGGTCTTACTTCACATTCCAATCTTTTTCCTTTCTACAACTAGGATAGCTTCTGTAGAGTAAGCTTTCTTTCTTTCATCATGCGTAGAGCTTCTTCTGAGATTTATGGAAGTTGGCTTGAGCTCCTAGTGATCTTGCGTCGGCTGACCAGGTGACAACCTGCAGTGGGAACTAGTACTTGTGCATACAACACCAACGATTCCAAGTTTTTTACGAACTACCGGGTTGATAAAAGTAAAGTTGGCAACCCAGGAGTTACAGCATTCTTGCTGAAATACTGGCGCTCACCACTTTTTGGTGTCATTTCTGGGGAAGTGTCAGAGTACTCTGTGACTTCTACTTTCTTCTATTTCCTATCACAACATTCTTCTAATAGTTTATTTCAGCAATAGTAGACTAGTCATTTCTTTTCTTTCAAAGTTCTGCATTTCCTTGCTTTCCTTTCCAATTCTGCAAATTTTATTTCGGAAAAAGTAGACTAGTAATTTCCTTTCTTTCAGTTCTGCATTTCCTTGCTTTTCTTTTCAATTCTACAAATTTCCATTCAGCAAGTCATTTCAGCTAGTTGCAATTTGTTTTGTTCAATCACAATTTCAATTTCTGTAGGTACTATTAGAGTGGGGAAAAGTAAGCAAAAAAAGCTAACCAAAAGGATTTCCTTTCATCCCTTGTAGGAATAGAGATAACTCAAGAAAAAAATTTCCCAACACCCCCACTGCTTCACATAGCTAACCCTCTCTCTTTTTCGGTGGTTGCGATCAAGAAGAGCCCTTAGTTGAACAGCCAGACATATTTGAAGAACCTATAGGGGAATAAGAAGAAGAAAACATTTCTCTGGAGCCAATGGATAAAAGCAAAAATGCTAGGGGAAATGGAGAAAGAATAGAGGGTACCTTTCCCATTTGGGAGACCAATAGGGACACCAAAATGAAAAATATAAGACCTTCATCCATACCTCACTTCCATCGCCTGACTATAGAAGGTCCTAACACCTCCTTATTTGCGTTTTCTATCATTTGTCGAACTTATTAGTATGCAGAAGACGAGCAAAAGTTGAAATTGCTCCCTTCTACTCTCAAGGACGTACCATTGCGCTGGTTCATGGGATTACCTGCAATAGCATCACGACTTGGGCTCAGATGTAGCAATCCTTTAACAACAAGTATCGTGACTATTGTAGTTCAAAAGATACTAAAGAAGAAATCTTCTGAATGACCATGGGAAGTGATGAGTCCCTGGAAGACTACGAAGAGAGGTTCCAGCTCAATTACAAAAGGTTTGGGTGTACACTTGACCTTGAGTCTTTGAAGTTGGTCTTGCTCAAGGGACTCAGGGAAGACCTTTTAGACACCCTTCATCTAGTGGCCGGGGGAGACATTTACCAACTATCCTATGAGGACATAAATATTGTTTTTAGAAACCATTATAGAGCAACCAGAAAGAAAGGTAGGGGGGTCAACCCATAGCCAATACCTCTTCTGCCAATTCATCCATTAAAGGGGAAATTGGAAACATGTTGGAAGACTTCAAGAGTGAGATGTTGTAGACTCTTGCCATGCAAATGGATACTTTACATATCAAAAGAAAACAAGAGGAAGCAAAGAGGGAATTGGCCATTTTTTGTCGTAGATGCACCAGGAGGCACTATAGGAATGAATTCCCCTTGAACTCTATAGAGGTTTATTCAGTTTGCGAAGAAAATAATTCTACAGACAAGTGCCCTTCCTTGCTGGACTTAAAGATGTATACCAAGGGGCTGAATGATTCACTGAATAGATCTATTACATAAACCAAAGGAGGATGCATGGACTACCAAAAGGGGATGGAAGGGACATCTCAGGCATACTACCACCCCAATGAAGTCACCTCCATACCTTCTTGGGCCCCCCCTGCTCATCCTTGGTCCACACCTCCTCCTTGGTCCTTCACATCTAAATATCATGCCCAACCAACCGCTCATTCATTCCTATGCTTAGCCACAAGCTCAGTGGAACGCATCTCATCAGGGGTGGAGGTCCCAATACAACTCTCCTCCTTCTCTTCTGCCTCCACCACCTGCCCAACCACGACCATTACCTTTTGCTCCACCAAGGCAACCCAAAATGCCTACCTAGCCAAATCCAAACCTGAACAACAGACAGGCTCAACAAGTGTATAGTGGCGAACCATCATGCCCAACTTATGTTGTGGAGATTCAAGAAATCAACTTGCGATCTGGGAAAGTTCTCCCAGATAGCCAGCCTCCACGCATGGAGGTTGAGGAAGATAAATAGGAAATCGAACCTAAAGGAAATCCACCCTTTCCTGAGGGACTATCCATGACAATCCAGCTTACCCCAGAAGAGTCTAAACTCCTCGGAGAATTGAAACATTTATGTGTGAAGATACTACTTCTCCAAGACATAAAAGATGTTCCTATGTACAATATTTTGATCAAAGAGAAGTGCTTTAGGCATCCAAGAAGGTGCAAGAGAGATACCCCAACCATCAATGTCATAGGACAATTATTCGACTTGATGTTGGGGCAGATAATCTGTCCAAAATATCTGGACCCTGGAAGCCTAGTAGTTGATGTCCACGTCAATGGCACAATGGTCCCACATACCTTGATTGATCTAGGAGCTACCATCAATGTGATGACAAAGGACACAATGCTCAAACTTAACCTCCAGGGATCCTTGAGGAAGACCACGACAGTGCTACAATTAGCAGACCGCTCCACCATGACCCCAGAGGGGATTGTGGAAGATGTGATGGTCTTCATTGATACTTGGGAGTACCCTGTTGATTTCTTAATTCTCCATCCAAAGGCAAAGCTCACTGGGTATCCTCTCATCCTAGGAAGACCTTGGTTAGCTACAACCAATGCCTACATCAGTTGCCGAGCTTGGAACATGATCATAAAGAATGGGCACATGTCCAAGAAATTAACCCTATATCCTCCTGCTCAACCCTTGTAGAACATGATCTACCTCTCTAGTTGGAGGAGGAGGATGAGGATGAAGTTTATTCTACACCTCTTTGCACATTGGAAATCACCATGGGAAGAAAACTGCAAGATGAGGATGATATGATTGAAAATTTGATTCGGAATCCACCTCCCAGTGTATCACCATTAGAAGACATAGTAAGAGAAACCGAAAACAACCCCACAACTAATCTCTATGTGGCCGACCATACTTCTCTCCCTGTAAAAAATATAGAGTTTAGCCCAGAAAGAACATTGAAAACTATCCATCCCTATCTCCTTCCCAAGAGAAGGAGCTATGCAGCCTACTAAGAAAACATCTAGATGCCTTCGCTTGGAGTTATAAGGAGATAGAGGGAGTGCACCATTCAATATTTACTCATCATATATACATCAAGGAAGACTGAAAAACTAGTCAGGCAGCCTCAAAGGACGATGACCATAGCACTTAAAGATATTGCTAAGGAAGAACTGCAAAAATTTCTTGATGCAGGATTCATCTATCACATTTCTGACAGTGAATGGGTCTCTCCTTTGGTGCTAGTGCCAAAGAAAAATGGTAAATGGAGAATCTATGTCGACTATCAGGAATTGAACAAAGCCACTAAAAAGGACCACTTTCCTTTACCTTTCATAGATCAAGTGTTGGGCGGTCTAGAAGGGAAAAAGTTTTTCTCCTTCCTAGATGGGTTTAGCGGGTACAATCAGATTCAAATCAGCTTGGAATACCAAGATAAGACCACTTTCACTTTTCCTTCGGGTAACTTTGCATATTGGGTCCTTCCTTTTGGTTTTTTCAATGCTCCAGCCACTTTCCAAAGAGCGGTATTGAGTATATTTTCTGAATTGGTTCATGATGCAGTAGAAATATACATGGATGATTTTACTCGTTATGGCTCTGAATTTCAGAAAGCCTTATATAACCTAGGAAAAGTTATAGATAAGTGTATGGAGATGAACCTATCCCTCAGTCCAGAAAAATGTGAATTTCTTATGACTAAAGGGACCATGCTAGGTCATACAATATGTCAACAAGGACTGCAAGTGCACCCCAACAAAATTGCCATCATCCAAAGGGTCCCACCTCCTCAAAAGGTGAGAGATGTCAGAAGTTTCCTATGATTAGCTGGGTATTATAGAAGATTCATTATAGACTTTAGCAAGATAGCCTCTCCTTGGTTTGGCCTCTTAGGCAAAGATGTTGAGTACATATGGTTGGAAAACTGTCAAGAAGCCCTAGATACCTTGAAGAGAAAGCTAGTGACTGCCCCAATTCTCAGAGGCCCTAACTGGGCCCTACCCTTTCACATTCACACAGATGCCTCGAAAAAATCAATAGGAGAAGCCTTAGGACAAATTGATGAAAAGTTACCTTATGCCATATAATTTATAAGAAAAAATGTGTCAAAGTCAGAGTTAAACTATACGGTGACCGAGAAGGAAATCATAGTTGTCATGCATTCCTTAGACAAATTTAGACATTATATCATAGGCTATGAAACCTTTGTGCACGCTTGTCATGCTGGAATTAGATATTTAATGAACATATTAGATGTAAATGCTCGCATTATTAGATGGTTGCTTTTATTGCAGCAGTTTGATTTGACCATTATTGATAAGCCTGGTAAAGAGAATGTTGTTGTTGACTTTTTGTCTAGAGTAAATTTGCATGTAGTTGAAGAAGGAATGGTAGATGTCCAATGCTAGATGAGCACCTATGTTCTATATCAGTACTCTATCCATGGTTTGTTGATATATGAAACTACTTGGTTTCAACACAGTTCCCACGACAGTTGTCCTCAAAAGAGAAGATCAGGATAGTAAGGAAAAGTGCCGTTTCACCTGGATTGGAGGCAATCTCTTCAAACTGGGCCCAGATAAGATCTTGAAAAGATGCATTAGGGAGGAGGATGTCTTTGATATCCTCTTGACCTGTCATGATGGGCCTTGTGGAGGTCATTTTGCAGCAAAAATAACTGCCTTCAAGATATTGCAAGCAGGCTACTACTGGCCCACTCTTCATTAGGATGTGAGGAGATACACGAGCCAATGTGATCGGTGTCAGAGGATGGGGAAACCCACTTGAAAGGATTAAATTCCCATGTAACCTTAAGTGACCTTTGAGCCATTTAAGAAGTGGGGCATGGAATTTGTGGGGCCTATCAACTCCCCTTCAAAGCAGAAGTAGTACATCATTATGTGCACCAACTACCTGACAAAATGGGCAAAGACAAAAGAAAAGGTAGCTGAGTTTTTGAGAGAAAACATATTCTACAAATTCAGGTATCTGAGAGTGTTGGTCTCAGACCAAGGCTGTCATTTCACTTCCACCCTGATTGAAGACCTACTCACACATCATAAGATCAAGCACATGACTTCCACCCCTTACCATCTAAAAGCCAATAGGCAAGTGGAGGTAACTAACAAAGCATTGGAAGGGATCCTAACCACGGTAGTGAGTAGCAGCAGAAAAGATTGGGTGGAAAAATTAGTTGAGGCCACTTGGGCCTACAACACAACATGGAAGACCACCACCGGGTTCACACCCTATAAACTGGTCTATGGGAAAAAGGCTTTGCTATCAATAGAGTTTGAATTCAATACCCTAAAGATGGAAGCATAGCTAGACCTAGACCTCACCCATGCATAGAAGGAGAGATTACTTTAGCTCAATGGATTGGATGAATACAGATTGCAAGCGCTTCTCCATACAAAGGTAGTTCAGCTTCAGAGAAAGATATGGCATGACAGAAATATCAAGGAGAAGAAATTCCAAGAGGGAGATTGGGCACTACTCTATGATTCAAGATATAAATATTTCGAAGGCAAGTTGAGGAAAAGATGGCTGGGACCCTACACTGTGGAGAAATGGAATGAAAATGGTTTAGTTCTAGTCAGAACCATTGATGATGAAGCCATCCCCATGCTTGTCAGTGGACATCGGTTGAAATTCTACAAGAAACCCCTCTCCAAGAAAGAGTTTATTTAAGATTTGAATAAAATAGTGATGGTAGTGGAGCATGTCTTAGCTTCCACTTCACCCACTCACTCAAGAAAAGAAAAAATAAAGAAATAAGGACTCAAGTGAAAACCTCCATGAGGCGCTTGAGTCCCATCATTGGGTTGAAAACCTCTCTTGAGGCGGCCCAGTGATGTCAAAAAAAAAGGGAAAAAGAATAATAACCTTGGGTGAAAACCTCCCTTGGAGGCACCCAGGGCAGATAATTAAGGTGAAAACCTCTGTGAGGGGCCCTAGTTGTTTTCAAAAATAAAAAATAAAAAAATGAATTTTTGTTGCATTGCAGGTTTGCAGGAGGACTACAGGAAGTAGAAGAAGGTGCTAAGGGAACCCTAACATTCACACTAGCATCCATCTAACCTTCTCCACACCTTCCTCCATCATATTTGGCATCTCTTTCACCCCATTGTACCTTTTTTTCGAAAATTGTGTTTTCTACAGGAGGCTCCTGTAGGAATTACAGAGGGCCAAAAGTGCCTACAGAAGGCAGTTTGAGGGACAAAAAAGATTCATGAGGAACCTGTAATCTCTCCTACCATCTTAAAACCTCCTTGTGATCATTTCCAAGCCTACATCACACCCCAAGTGTTATCACTGAAAATTCTAATGCCAAAATTTCAAAACCGCTCACAAAGCTCTTTAGGTTATTTCGTAGCTCATGTAATAATTTTTAAGTGTTTTTGTAGCGCATAAATCCTTTTTGTAGTTTCGCAGCGCAACATGTTTTAGGCTGCACTACAAAATTGGTGATTTGTTCGAGTCCATAGCAGCTGTCATGCAAAATAGCTCTGGAGGGGATGCACTTTACAAGAGGCATGCTCTCAAGTTCCTGCGTGTATGCTTGTCATCAGTTCTGAATCTGAAGGTGACAGTTTTAGTGACTGCAAGGTACTACCTCAGGTTAAAGGCACCCTTGATGTTTGTCCCATGGTAGCTGTTATTCAATGGAGGAACGAGATTGCTCGGTTCACTGCTGAAGGAAGCACTAAAGTTGGTTCATCATGGCGCAAATAGATGTAAAGATGTGGCCGAGGCTCATTCGGGGGATAATGTGGTCATGGGTTATGCTACAACTGCCATCATGAAGATCTGTGCTTTTGAAATCATAGTTGGAAAGAAAGTGGAGCTATTTCCAGAGTGCCATTCCTTAATTGATGAATTATCAACATCACATTCAACAGACTTGCAACAACGTGCCTATGAATTACAGGCACTGCTAGGGTTAAGTGCTGATATAGTTGAAATGTGTAATGCCATTAGATGGAAGCTGTGAAGACATCGAGGTAGACAAGAGCCTATCATTTTTGAATGATTATGTGCAGTCATCTCTAGAGAAAGGAACAAGGCCTTACATACCACAGAATGAACGTCTGAACATGGATAATGTGAGTGCTTTCCGCAATCATCAGGACCAGAATGAAGGTGTTGGTCATTCTTTAAGGTTTGAAGCATATGAAATTCCAAAGGTTTTAGTACCAACAAGAGCTGCCCAAGTCTCTGTTTCAGCATCAACTGAGTTTGATGAAATGGCGGAGTCTAGTTATGCAAGAGCAATGCAGCTGGCTGCACCTGTTTCATCACCATCAGATACACAGTTTTCCATCACTGATGGTATCAAGCTACGATTGGATGGGGTGCACTTTTAAATGCTGGTGCGAATGCTGAGGTTTCTATCAAAACAAAGAACGAACACGAATTTCGCCCTCTTCACATGGCTGCCAGGATGGGCTGTCATATAATTTTAAAACAGTTCATAGAACATAAATGCAATTTGAATGCAAGAACAGAAACTGGTGAAACTGCACTGATGCTATGTGCAAGGGCTAATCATCAAGAATGTTTCATGGAGCTACTGGTTGCAGGGGCTAATCTTGGGCTAGTAAATATGGCAGAGACAGATGAGTTTGTGACAAATAGCAATGAAGGTGTTTTAATGGATGTATTAACTGTTTCCAGAGCGTATTTGAAAATGAAGGCATTGTGCATGAATATTTGTAATGAACTACGCACTGATATTGAGATCCACAATCAACATATACTCCCAAGCTCTCTAGATCTTCCAAATATTTGTGCTTCCATATACAGTGTGGATCTTTGCAATCGACTACAGGCTTTTCAGGACGTCTCTTTTGCCCGTGGACAGATGCATTGCATGTAAGATTTCTAAAACGAAGTGCGAAGCGCAGAAACAATAGTCTCACAAGCAATTTGGTAGACCATCTATGCGTGGCCTCTTTGATCAGAAACTCTTTTTCATCGGCACGGTATCAATTTGTAAGTTTGATTTGGTGCGGGGTAAATATATGACTTGCTGAGAGCAGTATAAGATATATTTTGGATTGTGTAACTCGTGAAACAGTTACATTATTTAATCTTAGTAATAACGTGTTCAAACGCAAGGATCTGTTGGGAAAGTGGCTATATTAGTTTGAATACAGTGTTAAATGGTTAGAGGCAAGCTCTGATTTGCATTGGAGGCGGTTTACTGCTGTGATATTTTGCCCGGTGTCATTTCTCCTGCGGTTGAACAAGATTGTCATGAGCTCTGGAGGTCCCGGAGACTGTAGAGTCTCCACTTTACACTTGGTTGTCCATCATTTTCCACAGTTTTCCCTCATTCATCTCTCCCTTTTGCTCCATTTTGCTGCATAAACTCACCCAGATCATTACATATGATGGCATTAAGCATGATTTAGGGATTTTGCTAATGTGTGACTGTTTTGTTTAGATTTTGATGTATTTACAGGCATTCCGCAGCCATCTACTGATTCTGCAGCCATCTGAGGATCCCGCAGCCTTTTTGTTAAACTAAAGGTTCGACGTGTCATTTTGCCAAATGAGCCACATGGACACTTAGGAATCAAGGTGCTCGAGGTTCCTGTGCTATCCATTCAGCCATCCATGTCATCTGTACCTCCGGTCAACGAGGGTCAAGTTACAGTCAATAAAGGTAGCTTAACGATGATACGTAAGCTGCTAGGTCACGTCAGTCTAAAAGGTGACTTGTCCGTCTTATGCAGGCCGTGGGGGACATAATCCAACTCTAGATTCAATGCCCATATCGACCAGAACCTCCAGCTCATCCACGCAGCATTATGACGTGTTTTGTTCCTTAATTACGCATGACAGTTAGTTAGTTTTCCAGTTTTAGCTGTACGCATTAGGCCGTCTTTCAGATGCCTATAAAACTAAGCGTTTGCATACGCTAAAGGTTACTTTTTAGTTGCTACACTTTATGAACTTGTTGTTATTTTAGAGCATTTGAAAACTCTGTTTTTATAGTGCTGTTCTAGCACTCTGAACTGTATGTTTCTGCACATGGAGTAATAGAAACAGTGTTGTTTTGAAGTTTCCAATTCCTTGAGTCTCTTTTGGATGATATGAATGGAGGGCCCCTGTTCATGTTAGCATTGTAAAGTATTTTATGTATTTTATGTGCAACATTTCTTTATTTCTCTTCAGCATTTCTTTTAATTGAAACATGTACAACGTAATTTCCTTTCTTGTTATTTCATTTCCAGCCTTTCTTTTTAGCTGATCAGCATTGTTCTTTTGCAGGTTTTAAGCCCGGGATTGATTTTGTGTTTGTGTATTTGCTTAAATATCTAGTGGTAGTTTTAGTTGACAGATTCAAGTTGCTGCCCTTATTTTATTTTCATAGCTGATTTTTTTTAGCTTTATTTCTCAAAGTGGTTTGCTAACATATGAATGATCTCTTTTATCATAAATTGTCTATCTCTTAGAGATCAGAATACTAATAACTTGCAGCTGTCTTTGGGTGCTTTTTAGACTAATCTTTAACTACTCTCTAATCGTGTCTTACACAATACTATGTGTTAGAGGCAGAGAGTTAGAGAGAGCTGAATATCATAACTAGTCTTTAAAGTAGATTTTCTCATTTTTTATCATTTCTTAGACTTATCTTTAGCTACTTCCTAATCGTGTCTTACACAGTACTATGTGTTAGAGGCAGAGAGTTAGGAAGAGATAAACTTTATTATTGGTCTTTTAAGTGATTTTCTTACCTTTTATTTGCAGCAGCATGAATGGTGTCTAATGCCATTAGAAAGTGGTTCTTTGCTTTCAAGTTATTTCAAGTTGTTTATTTCATTCAAGCTTTTCCTTTTCAGCAAGTAGTTAGAAACCACTTACACACACTCTCACTCATCTAGAATTCACTTTACACACACCATCACTCATCTGTTTATAAATCACCACTCCATTTTAGGAAGATAAATCAACCACAAACAACACCCCCAAACGACAAAAACTCTAAGAGGTTGCTTAAGTACATATAGTACACCTTCACTTCATCAGCTTACGAGCCCCGGGTTGACAATTAATGACATCAATTTAGGAACACTAAATTGACTAAACAGAGACCCAAGGAGATTTTCCCCTAGAGGATCTCCTTCCTGGGAGAATTTCGAGGGATTGGAAAGTAGCGATGACGAAGACGAAATGTAGAATGATGTTTTCAATATCCCATCCAAGAAAGCTCCACTGGAAAGACTCAGAAAATGGAGGCAAGCAACATTGGCTCTTAATGCATCTCGGCGTTTTAGGTATACTTTAGATCTAAAAAGGGCTGAAGAAAAAGAACAGATTATAAGAAAGATCAGAGCCAGTGCTCAAGCTGTAAGGGCAGTCTATCTCTTCAGGAAAGATATAGAAAATACGAATATTCGACTTTTGCAGGACTCCGGTTTCCCATGTTTTAAAGGTTTCTGTTTTCCATTAGCCATCTTTGTTGAGGAGCTTTTGCTTCACCTTCTGGAGGATACAGTTATCATGACAAGAAACAACCTTCATATACAGAACGGTTATTTCCTAGCATTGCTCGAAACCAAGGCACAAGACTGTGTTTTTGAAATTACACAGCAGTTTCGTAGCGCGCTACGAAACTGCTGTAGCTGCATGTTTCAGTTGAGCCAATCAATTATGATTGACAAATCAACAAATCTTTAAAAGGTGTTGTCTTCACACATAAAAAATGGCCAGCACATCATGGATGTGGAAACCTGGTAAGTAAAGGATAAAAGCATACTTCTTTGGATTCGAATATTTTAAGGCAAACCAAGGACCGACAAACAGGAGCAGTTTCCTATATTTCATGGTATTGGAAAACATGTTACATTAAAGGCCAGCAAGCAACTATAGACACCTATCACAGCCAAACTAAAAGAAGCCATTTGTCAGAGAATGAGCCTGTTTTCTCCTTCTTTTCGTAGGAGCACCATCCTGGTTGTAATAAATGCTATTTCCAGCATGATGTAGAATTAGAGTTTTAATTGTTTTAGGATTCCAGCGCTGTCAATTAATAGGTAGCTGTAATTATTAGTTAGTTAAAAGTTAGTAGGTGTCATCATAGGCAGTCATCGAGCTCCCCTCATGCTGGAGGAGGAAGCTCGAATGAGATAGAATAAGCACTTTATAAATAGCTGAAACAGAGATAGACAAGAGGCTGATGTTTTGGAGAAGACTGTTTTTGGTTTATGTATAAACAAATTTCAGTAATGCAAATGACTGTGTTTTCTTCTCAAGATTCACAATGGATTTTCTTGTTCAAATGTGTGATGGTATTCTTTCTTTAAGGTTCTTTTACAGTTTTGTTAATGCATAATAACTCGGAACTCATGAATCATGCTCTGACTTCCTGTATGCCTTGGCAAACTGTGGTTTCAAAGTTATGTTTGAACATATAGATGTAAAGTGCCCTGATTTCTATGAAAAGATAGTGTTTTTGTTTGCTGAGATATGAGAGACTCCATAAGCCCAATGGGAAACAGTTCAATGTTGTCCAGCCAGCTTATTTTTCATGTGTCTTAGAAGAGTTAGCCATATTTTCTTGACATTAATCAATATTCATAATCTGTGAGAGAGCCCTCTCAGACTAAGGAGGCTAAGCCTTAGTCCAAAGCCTGGTTTGAAATAGTTACACAAAATCTTGCTGATTGGCAGCCTTCAGTGCTTGATTTTGTGATAACATTTTGGTTCGTCTGCCGGGAGCCTGAAGATTATTCATTCCCGAAATTATGAAGCTGAACTTCTGAAGGTAGCAGGAGCTTAGAAGGTTTTTGAGGTTGCGAAACTACCTTGGCGACTCCATTGTTGAAGAATTCGAAATTCATAGGTTCATGGTGATTCCACTGGAGTTATGAAGGACCCAGATGCTACCATTCTTATTTCAAGGTATGCATGCATAGATTTTTCAGGAATTCATGGTTTCCCAAATCATTTTCCCAAGGATGCATATTTTCTAAGGAATGGTCCAAAATTCAACGGAGAAGATTTGAGTTTAACTTTGAAGCATATATCAGATTTTTTTGAATTTTCACAGCTTCTTAGAGTTAAACATGAGGATGTTTGCATTATGTTATTCTATGATTCACTTCAAGGGAAATGTAAACAATGGATTGAAAGCTTTCCTATCAAATCCATTAAGTCATTTCAAGACTTATGGCTTATGTTTTTGGAGGAATGGATAGATGGGTCAGAGGTGGTGGCAAACTCTCCTTCAGTTCAAGGTTTCAAACAATGGAATAATGATCATAGTAATGGAGAAACAAATGAAAATTTTCCTTTGTCCTTGTCCTCATATCTAAAATCATTTGACTGCAAGGCAGAGGATAAATTGAAATTTTTGGATGAATTTGCCAAAAACATTGAGAAAGACATTGAAGGTTTAGAAGGTCAAATTCAGGCATACAGTCTTCATAATCATGATCATTATTTTCATAAACTTTCTATGACAGAACACAAGGAGAGAGTGTCGCTTCCTTTCTCTTTCACGATTAAGGAGATGTACACTGTTGTTGAAGATCAGTTTGCACAACCTGAAAGTTACAAGAATCATCAAGCTGATCATGTATTCTGGGATCCTGTAGCTGACTACATGGAAGAGTTTTACTCTCAAGTTTTTCAGTTTTCCTATAAAGATCAGAGACAATTTCAGTGGCAGCGGTCATCACGATATCATATTGGCTCTGAACTCCGATGCAGTCAAAGAAATCAAACATCAGATAAGAAAAATGATTGGCTATATTGGAAATTTCACATTGATTGAGCTGAAGGAAGTTTGAATTGTTAGGGTAGGTAGGTAGGAAAATGAAAATAAGCTCAAGGTTGACTGAGCATTTATTTTTCAGTAGATGTAGATTTCTTTCTCCTACAGTGATCATCAAGTTTAAGCCCAAGGTGAAGGCCCAAGGAGCTGGAAAGGGATGCTTGTCAAGCAAATTTCTGTTTGTCATAAATGGATAAGGCACTGGACCTGCAGGTTCTTAGTGTACCACAAGGGCACACTATCCCAAGTGGAGCCACTGTTCTCACTAAAAATTCTAATGCCAAAATTTCAAAACCGCTCACAAAGCTCTTTAGGTTATTTTGTAGCTCATGTAATAATTTTTAAGTGTTTTTGCAGCGCATAAAGCCTTTTTGTAGTTTCGCAGCGCAACATGTTTTAGGCTGCGCTACAAAATTGGTGATTTGTTCGAGTCCATAGCAGCTGTCATGCAAAATAGCTCTGGAGGGGATGCACTTTACAGGAGGCATGCTCTCAAGTTCCTGCGTGTATGCTTGTCATCAGTTCTGAATCTGAAGGTGACAGTTTTAGTGACTGCAAGGTACTACCTCAGGTTAAAGGCACCCTTGATGTTTGTCCCATGGTAGCTGTTATTCAATGGAGGAACGAGATTGCTCGGTTCACTGTTGAAGGAAGCACTAAAGTTGGTTCATCATGGCGCAAATAGATGTAAAGATGTGGCCGAGGCTCATTCAGGGGATAATGTGGTCATGGGTTATGCTACAACTGCCATCATGAAGATCTGTGCTTTTGAAATCACAGCTGGAAAGAAAGTGGAGCTATTTCCAGAGTGCCATTCCTTAATTGATGAATTATCAACATCACATTCGACAAACTTGCAACAACGTGCCTATGAATTACAGGCACTGCTAGGGTTAAGTGCTGATATAGTTGAAATGTGTAATGCCATTAGATGGAAGCTGTGAAGACATCGAGGTAGACAAGAGCCTATCATTTTTGAATGATTATGTGCAGTCATCTCTAGAGAAAGGAACAAGGCCTTACATACCACAGAATGAACGTCTGAACATGGATAATGTGAGTGCTTTCCGCAGTCATCAGGACCAGAATGAAGGTGCTAGTCATTCTTTAAGGTTTGAAGCATATGAAATTCCAAAGGTTTTAGTACCAACAAGAGCTGTCCAAGTCTATGTTTCAGCATCAACTGAGTTTGATGAAATGGCGGAGTCTAGTTATGCAAGAGCAATGCAGCTGGCTGCACCTATTTCATCATCATCAAATACACAGTTTTCCATCACTGATGGTATCAAGCTACGATTGGATGGGGTGCACTTTTAAATGCTGGTGTGAATGCTGAGGTTTCTATCAAAACAAAGAACGAACACGAATTTCGCCCTCTTCACATGGCTGCCAGGATGGGTTGTCATATAATTTTAAAACAGTTCATAGAACAAAAATGCAATCTGAATGCAAGAACAGAAACTGGTGAAACTACACTGATGCTATGTGCAAGGGCTAATCATCAAGAATGTTTCATGGAGCTACTGGTTGCAGGGGCTAATCTTGGGCTAGAAAATATGGCAGAGACAGATGAGTTTGTAACAAATAGCAATGAAGGTGTTTTAATGGATGTATTAACTGTTTCAATAGCGTATTTGAAAATGAAGGCATTGTGCATGAATATTTGTAATGAACTACGCACTGATATTGAGATCCACAATCAACATATACTCCCAAGCTCTCTAGATCTTCCAAATATTTGTGCTTCCATATACAGTGTGGATCTTTGCAATGGACTACAGGCTTTTCGGGACGTCTCTTTTGCCCGTGGACAGATGCATTGCATGTAAGATTTCTAAAACGAAGTCCGAAGCGCAGAAACAATAGTCTCACAAGCAATTTGGTAGACCATCTATGCGTGGCCTCTTTAATCAGAAACTCTTTTTCATCGGCACGGTATCAATTTGTAAGTTTGATTTGGTGCGGGGTAAATATATGACTTGCTAAGAGCAGTATAAGATATATTTTGGATTGTGTAACTCGTGAAACAGTTACAGTATTTAATCTTAGTAATAACGTGTTCAAACGCAAGGATCTATTGGGAAAGTGGCTATATTAGTTTGAATACAGTGTTAAATGGTTAGAGGCAAGCTGTGATTTGCATTGGAGGCGGTTTACTGCTGTGATATTGTGCCCGGTGTCATTTCTCCTGCAGTTGAACAAGATTTTCATGAGCTCTGGAGGTCCCGGAGACCCAAGGAGATTTTCCCCTAGAGGATCTCCTTCATGGGAGAATTTCGAGGGATTGGAAAGTAGCGATGACGAAGACGAAATGTAGAATGATGTTTTCAATATCCCATCCAAGAAAGCTCCACTGGAAAGACTCGGAAAATGGAGGCAAGCAACATTGGCTCTTAATGCATCTCGGCGTTTTAGGTATACTTTAGATCTAAAAAGGGCTGAAGAAAAAGAACAGATTATAAGAAAGATCAGAGCCAGTGCTCAAGCTGTAAGGGCAGTCTATCTCTTCAAGAAAGATATAGAAAATACGAATATTCGACTTTTGCAGGACTCCGGTTTCCCATGTTTTAAAGGTTTCTGTTTTCCATTAGCCATCTTTGTTGAGGAGCTTTTGCTTCACCTTCTGGAGGATACAGTTATCGTGACAAGAAACAACCTTCATATACAGAACGATTATTTCCTAGCATTGCTCGAAACCAAGGCACAGGACTGTGTTTTTGAAATTACACAGCAGTTTCGTAGCGTGCTACGAAACTGCTGTAGCTACATGTTTCAGTTGAGCCAATCAATTATGATTGACAAATCAGCAAATCTTTAAAAGGTGTTGTCTTCACACATAAAAAATGGCCAGCACATCATGGACGTGGAAACCTGGTAACTAAAGGATAAAAGCATACTTCTTTGGATTCGAATATTTTAAGGCAAACCAAGGACCAACAAACAGGAGCAGTTTCCTATATTTCAGGGTATTGGAAAACATGTTACATTAAAGGCCAGCAAGCAACTACAGACACCTATCACAGCCAAACTAAAAGAAGCCATTTGTCAGAGAATGAGCCTGTTTTCTCCTTCTTTTCGTAGGAGCACCATCCTGGTTGTAATAAATGCTATTTCCAGCATGATGTAGAATTAGAGTTTTAATTGTTTTAGGATTCCAGCGCTGTCAATTAATAGGCAGCTGTAATTATTAGTTAGTTAAAAGTTAGTAGGTGTCATCATAGGCAGTCATCGAGCTCCCCTCATGCTGGAGGAGGAAGCTCGAATGAGATAGAATAAGCACTTTATAAATAGCTGAAACAGAGATAGACAAGAGGTTGGATGTTTTGGAGAAGACTGTTTTTGGTTTATGTATAAACAAATTTCAGTAATGCAAATGACTGTGTTTTCTTCTCAGGATTCACAATGGATCTTCTTGTTCAAATGTGTGATGGTATTCTTTCTTTAAGGTTCTTTTACGGTTTTGTTAATGCATAATCATTCAGAACTCATGAATCATGCTCTGACTTCCTGTATGCCTTGGCAAACTGTGGTTTCAAAGTTATGTTTGAACATATAGATGTAAAGTGCCCTGATTTCTATGAAAAGATAGTGTTTTTGTTTGCTGAGATATGAGAGACTCCATAAGCCCAATGGGAATCAGTTCAATGTTGTCCAGCCATCTTATTTTTCATGTGTCTTATACGAGTTAGCCATCTTTTCTTGTCATTAATCAATATTCATAATCTGTGAGAGAGCCCTCTCAGACTAAGGAGGCTAAGCCTTAGTCCAAAGCTTGGTTTGAAATAGTTACACAGAATCTTGCTGATTGGCAGCCTTCAGTGCTTGATTTTGTGATAACGCCAAGCATAATTTCTTTTCTTATCCTAGAAAAACATAGAAAAAAATAGTTTTCCAATATTGAAAAAAAAAAAAAGGAAAAGGCACCAATAACCTTACCTGGAGCTTAGCTATTATCCCTCCATAATTCATGACACCTTTGGCATTATTCTTGAGCTCCAAGCACCAGGAAAAGCTAAAGTTTGAAGGGGTGAAGTAGCTACAGGAGCTCCTGTAGGAATTCCTGTAGCAGCTGATCCCATAGAAGTCCAGCACCAACAGCAAAAGAGTGTACATATGAAGGTTGGAAAGGAACATACAGTTCAACTCTAGCAAAATAAGAACCTGAAAAATTACACAACAACACATTAGCTAGCAGAGACATCATTCATGAAGAGGAATTGAAGCATGCAGCAGAGAGAGCCACAACACCTCACAACCAATACACTCAGATCACAGGTGAGTAACTAAGTCACTCCTATATTTGCATTTGTGTAATTAGGAGTCATATGAAGGCAATGAGATGGTTGAGATTTAATGAGGGAAAGGTGGCCAGTTAACTTGGCCACCTTCATTTAGTTGACTCCACATATCCGAAATGTCACCCACACGTGCGCAGAGTGAACTCAAGCAAAAGATGCCAAGGATAGGTAGTGGAGAAAGAGTGAAATCCGATGCAACAATGAGGGATGATTACGAGGAGTGGCCATGATGACCAAGTAGGTGGGGACTAATGGTCTAAATATGACCAACATACATCTTGCCAGCTCTGCACTCATAACCAAAAACATCGATAAAGGGTAATGAGCACTCCTCCTCATGTATTCTCACCACCTTTTCTTCATTTTCTCCTTGTAACTCAGCCACAATAGTCTTCTTGTGCCCCCACAGCCTCGTAACCACCATCCTCCATTGATTTCCTCCCTACCTTTGCTCTCGGTGTTTTCTACAGGAGCACCTATAGGAAATCTACAAGAGGGACAACAGGCTTCAGCATGAGGGAAGTGAGCCATTTTGAAGGGAGAAAACACGCTTTTTGGCACGAATTTCAGTCTAAAGAGGTAGGGTTCATGCATGCCCCCTATTGAATATTAATATATGAAAGAAGTGGTCTCTATTTGAGGATGAAATAAGTCTTTAGGAGGGAAAAAAATACAAAAAAAAAATACGTTTATTTTTAAAAAACACAGTCTCCTCCGTTTCTCCGTTTTTCTCAAAATTATTTGTCTCCACCTACATATTTGGTTTTCCAAAAGAGTACAGATAGTATGATAGGATGGTTTATGAGAAGGGAGCCCACTAACTCCACTAGGATCCATGCACATCCCCAAGTGGTGGACATATTCACAAGGGAAAACTGGATGAATTTATTTGAGAAATTTAGAGGGTTTGATGATGAAATTGCCCAAGAATTTGCTCTCTCTCTCTGGTCCCTCACACAAGATCACATGCCACTATAACCATTAGAGGCCTCTCCATCGAAATAACCTGTGAATTCATCAGTAGGGTCACTACCCTTCCTCTTTGGTTGCCTTGTAGTAAAGATGAGAAACCAATTAGCCAGGCTACTAGGAAGAAATTTTTTCAAAATAATGAAACCCTTGTTGAAGATAAAAATGGAATTAGAAGGGCTAGTATACCATATCCCTGGGATGAGGTTAGCTACCAAATAATCAAATACATTTCTTATTAGGGGAGGCACAACATTGTTTATGGATACCATTTCAGAATCCTCCATGACTTGAGGTATCGTATGGATACCCCAACACCTCAAAATCTCAGTATCCCTTACTTTCTCCTTCAGTCCCTCATTAACTCCAGTGCCAAGGTAGAAGCAAGAAATTCAGGGCAGCTAGCTCACCATGGCTTAATCAAAATCCTAGTAGAGGAAACCCTCCATACCTTTGCACTCCCTATAGCATGGGAATTTTTCCGAAATATGACAGCCGAGGATGAAATAAAAGCATTAACCTATGATGTCAGTCCTACAGGTAGTGAGGAGCAATAACAACAAGGAGGAGAAGGTGGAGCTAGTGGTGACATGGTAGAGCAAGAAAGGAACGAGGAAGGAAAAGAAACAAAGGAGAGAAAAGTTGAGAAGACAGAAAAAGAGATAGAGGGAGGAGAAAAGGAGGCAGAGAAGGCAGAGCAAGGAGAAGAGTCCCCTGAGACTTTAGAAAGAGAGGCAACAGTTGCCTCAGTGCCCTCAGTACACTAGTCAAGCCAAAGCAGAAGAGGAAAAGATAGACCTCCATGTATTTTAGGGTAAGGAAGAGCATAAGGATTAAAATAGGCAAACCTCAGGCCTCTGCAAAAGTTCCCATTACCATTGAAGATTCACCATCTACCAAGGTGAAAGAATCTCCTTCCAAGACACCTATAACATATGAAAGGGGGACTCCAAGATATTCTACATGAAAGGGAAAGGCAGTATTACAGGACCCAAAACTAGACCTACAGGAGGCTGAAACAGTCCTATAGGAGACCCAAAATCTTGAGGAAAGGATAGGAGGACAACAAAAGGTGAAAGAGGAAGCACAAGGGATACAAAAACCTAACCCCCAGCCTAGTCTAGCCTCCTATTACAATCTACTTGAGGGAGGCAGGATAATCCCACATAAATTTGCAATTCCACTATTTTTTGAATTGGAGAAAGAAAGAGTGAGAACACATAGGTGGATGCAGATAGCCAAATTCAAAGGAGTTGAGGATGTTGGCCATATGAAAAACAAACTTAGGGAAATGGGCAGAGAATTGAATGGTCTTTGAGACAGAGAAGCCATCACATGAAGCCACCTTGAAAATGAGAATGAAATCCTAAGGAGGCACCTGCAAGAGAAATAGACTCAGCTAGAATACATGGCCAACTTATCCATGGAAGAATTACAATGCAGAACACCAGCCAAACCTTATGGCCTCTATCTAAAGGACCAATGGCTTCAATTCCAAATAAAGACATTGGCACAAAGAGGCACAATGCCTTTCCAAGACTACAAGCAGTTCATGGACCTATGTGACCAAAGCACCTCGGAGAATAAAGTGAAGATGGCAGAGTTCTACCTACACAACATGGCCCTCACAGACATGAACGTGTGGGACCCCAATGCCAAGCTAGGGGACCTGCAATTAATGACCATGGCCTCATGGATGAACCACGAAGAACTAAGTGCAGCAGAAATGAAAATATTGATGATAAAAGAGCAAAATGAGCCATTAATGATAAGAGTTGAACCATCAGATCCTGTGGCACTCATCAGCACACACAACCTTCTTACCAATGACCTTTACATTGCCCCTAAATATATAACCAATCAGGCACAAGCCATTACACACTTTGAAGATATGCAAAGGCTACTTGGGGATGACTATGTGCATGTATGCATGAGAAGATGTAACACATAACCTCATAGTTTGCAGATCAGGGAATACCATTACCCCATCAGACTGAAGGAGGCATTGGAAAGAGTGCCAATGTACAAGCGCTCCATGCAAAGGCTCAAGGTCCACTGAATTAGCTTCAAACTGAGTCCCCCACTCCTATTAGGCATGCTGGAAGGTAGAAGAGAACAAGAAGAGGAGGAGTAGTGGAAGGACATAGACAGAAAGGCAGGGTTTTATGGCCAACATGAGCAGACCACATTATAAGCCTGGGATGCTAGGGAGGCCAATAGGGCCATAAAAGATGAAGAGATTGACTAAGTTGCTCAGAGGATGAGCAACACTTTCAGTAGGGGGTGATGATGAGCCTCATAAGCAGGTAATTATATGGGCTCACTTTACCTCCTAACCTAGTCAAATCGACCATTCTCTTAGCTTATTATATGATTTTCTGATTAGATTTATGCTTATAGAGTGAGTTCAGTTAGTTATGATGCCATGCAGTCTAACATGTATTTAATTCAAATTATTGATGAATTTCGAGGTAAAAGTCAAGGATACAGTGGTAAAATGGCAACAATAACTCGAAGTAGATAGAGGAGAGGACTTATAGGAGGGAATCCCCCTCATTTATTAGTCCTCACTTCAAGTTCCCCTTCATTCGGCTGGGAGTACAAGCAGACGAATCATGCACTAGAAGGCAACCAAGGAAGTGGAGGATGACTGATAGTTATCTTGAGTTTTGGGAGCCAGGCCTTTCTTATTCTAAGGAAGCTACTGGTAGCTTCAGATGTATAATTAGAGAGGCCTAGGGCCTCACTAGGGTTGTATTTTTGCTTATCTAAACTCTGCTTAAATTTCGAGCTTATTATCTTGTGACAATTCCATGTAATCCTACTATCTTCTGATAATGAAGATGGAATCCTTTTTGAGCTAACACTGAGATACCTCAGAGGGCTGAATCTCTTGGGTTAGTGCCCAATCCAAGCAGTCAAGCTTCTCTTTACTTGTATTTGTATGCTTTACTTTAGTTTGTAGATTAATTTGCTTTTAGATGTATTTTTCTTTTATGGTTAAGAATATATTGCTTTTCGTGGTTTAATAGTTTGCTTTCATTTGTGCTTTCTATAGTAAGTTAAGCAACGATTAGAAAAGATTCAAAAGGCTAGCAATAGTACCTTGGCCTCTCTTCCTCCCTCTGGGACCATGATTTGAGGCAAAGACTTTCTTGCTGCCCCAAAAACACAAATTTTCCTCATTCATAGGACTTATAGTGTTTGCAGCTCTTTAGTAGGTTGATAGTCCAATTTCACTTTACTTCAATTCTCCTTTATCATGTTCACTTCCTGATTTACAATAGTCCTCTTTCATGGTTTACTTTCTTGCAATATTTCTCAGCATTTCCTCTCATACATTATATCTTAGGCCATTTTAATCTGAAACTTTGTGTTTCTAGATGCACTCATTTATTGCTTTCTTGACCTTCTTGGTTGACTGTCAGTTTCTATGCAGCAAATCTCTTCCAACAGTAGGCCATCTTACCAGCAATCACACCCTCCATAGGATCCATGCCCTATAGGTTTCCCAAACCTCACCTCAATTCTGCCCTAGTTTCCTGCATTTTTCATAGAACTTCTTCCTCTCTCCTTGAGCAAACCCAATCATCTTTCTCTCTCCTGGTGATTCATGGTAGACCTTAGGCACTTTAACACCTCACCCAAACCTTCATCCAGCTTTTCCACCCACTCTCACACCCTCAAAATAGTAGAAATTGCTCTCGGCCTCCTCTTGTAGGCCTCATGTAGTTTCCCTGTGTCCTCCTATAGTTTTCCCTGTAGGCTTTATTTTGAAGGTCGAGTGTGGGAAAAGCCTTCAGAAGGCCACCTAAGACCTCATAGGACCCATCCAGACCATATTCCATCCTCCCAAGCTCCACAACCACCCTCCAATGCCATCTTTTCGCTACCACACTCACACACAATAAATTAGATGCATGTCAAATTCACATAAAAACACATAAAAATCCAAAAATATGTATTTTGCTTATTTACTTCCAGAAATAGCATGGTTAGATGTTGTTTAATTTCTTGATTAGGTAATGGAATTGCTTTGATGGTTTTCATAGTGTTTTTGGCAAAAGTAGAATTAGCTTGTTAATTAGGGTTTACTAGGTCTTGCTTCACATTCCACTCATTTTCCTTTTTGCAACTAGGATAACTTTTGTAGAGTAATATTTCTTCCTTTCATGACACATAGAGCTTCTTCTGAGATCTATAGAAGTTGGCTTGAGCTCCTAGTGATCTTGCGCCAGCTAAACAGGTGACAATCTCAGTGACAACTATTACTTGTGCATACAGCACTAACGCTTCCAAGTTTGTTACGAACTACCGAGTTGATAAAAGGAAAGATGGAAGCCCAGGAGTTGCAACATTCTTTCTGCAATACTGGTGCTCACAAAAAACACAAGTTATGTGACAATTTGGAGAAATGCACTTTTGGCATGACCTAGTTTCATTATCTGGGATACATTATTGATGAACAGGGGCTGCATGTGGATCTAGCCAAGATCCAAGTCATTCGAGATTGGCCATCTCCAACCACTCTGACAGAGCTCCGCAACCTTCTAGGCCTTTCCGACTTCTACCACAGGTTCGTGTTGGGATTTTGTCATATCACTTGGCCCTTGAGTTAAGTCACCAAGGGAGGAGCGGAATAAAAATTCTTTTGGTCTAAATCTCAACAGAAGGCATTCGCAGAGTTGAAATATTGCCTCATCTTGGCACCAATGCTCACATTAGTAGACTTGCAACAACCATTTGAAGTCGAGACATATACCTCTAACTACATTGTTGGGGTAGTCCTTACTCAACACAGGCATCCAATGGCATATCACAGTGAGACACTTTCAAACACAGTTTGAAAGTATCCCACTTATGACAAAGAGATGTACTCCATTATGTAGGCCTACCAAAAATGGAAGCATTACATTTTGGGGAAGGAAACAATCATCCACACAGACCACCGACCCATACAGTTCATGCAGACCCAAGGGAAATTGCAGAATGATCACCATCAGAAGTGGTTCACATACCTGCAACAGTTCCATTTGAATATCAAGTATAAGAAGGGCAGCACCAATAATGTTGCAGATTGCCTCAGTAGACGGCCGATCATGGTGTTAACCACTGTGGTCAACTCTTATGGGCATGAGACTTATGATTTTCCACTTCTCTACAAAAGCGACCCAAAATTCAACCACACATACCAGACACTCTTGGAGGGCAAGCATGTTCCTGATTTTCACCTCCAGGCTGCCCTATTATGCCACTTGGGTCACCTTTGTGTTCCTTCAAGTGAGCATGCCAAGATGATTTGGGAAGCACACAATAGTCAAGCTACTAGACATTTTGAGGTCGAGAAAATGGTGGAATTACTGTAGAAGTATTTCTATTGGCCGAATCTTTAACAGGATGTCAGGAAGTACATAAGATCATGCATTTCCTGCGCCATTGCCAAACCGACCAATGGTGAACCTACATATACCTATCTTTCTTCATCTTGTGAAGTCTGATATTAACTCTATGCTGTTGACCTGCTAAAATTTTATCTGTCATTTGGGTGAGTTACCATCAAGGACAACACCTGTGTCATAATGCCAACAATATCCCCCTTTGGACTTGATGGCAACCCCAAGTCACTCTCTCCCTTTGTCATCAAGGGAAAAGGGTCATGCTCCCCTTGAGTACATGCTGAATTCTCTAATATGATGAAGTGTGCTGATTGAGCTCCATGATCGAGTCCATGCTCGCCGTGAATATAAGCAAGGTCTGCAAAAAGATGTTCTGAAAGAATAACATCACTCTATACATCATAAATAACCTTCCTATCACCAATGACTCATACATACATCCATCTCCCAACCAAGTGGGGATATACCAAGTTTGACCCATCCACCCAACCAAGTGGGGATATACCAATTGTTTATACATGTCAAAACAAGAAACATTACATCATCCATCCCATGCATAGTGGGGTATCCAATTAGGTTGTTTCATGACCTTTACGTTAAAAGATATACATGACATATATAACAGAGAAAAAATATCTTAAACAAGACGATGACAGTCATCAACAACTATCATCAGCAGTATCTATCAATTAGCATCCAAACCAGCAACCATGTTCTCCCCCTGAACCTATTCCTCCTGAATAAAAAACAACTGTGTGAATATGTACCAAGATCTTCTAAGATAATTCCAACAATGCATTATTAGAAGAATATGCTCCCCCTGAACCTGTGACAGATGATCACCATTAGATCTGATCATTTCATATACTAGAAGACTTATCAAGGCATCATCATCAATCAGGGATACATTAAGTTATCAACATCTTATGAGAGCCAACATATTTCCACATGTCATCCACAGACTGTAACCATCATCAAGCAGAGAAAATGAGTCACTAAACCATATCACACCCCTTTCTTCCTGCATCTAGCCCACTGTTTTCCTCAAACCAGCATATGCACGATTGTATCCAGAGAGACCAGTGTATGTACACGATTACGCTTCATGAAACTCGCATATACCAACCTTTCTCTGAAAAAAATACGATTTAACAGTGGGATGATGCAGCAACTACTCCCAGCTTCTACCTAAGATATTCAAATGTCTCTCTGGGCAGTGGTTTGGTGAATATATCAGCAACTTGTTCTTTGGAGGGAACATACTCCAATTTGACCTTTTGTTCAAGCACTTGTTCACGTAGAAAATGATATTTGATGGGTGTGTGCTTGGTCTTGGAATGCATGACTAAATTATTTGAAATACTGATGGCACTTGTATTATCACATAGAATAGAGATGGGTGGAGTACATGTGATATGAATGTCTTGCAAGGTTTGTATCATCCAATGTAGTTGTGTGTAGCAAGATGCAATAGCAACATATTCTGCTTCAGCTGTAGATAATGTAATTGAACTTTGTTTCTTGCTGAACCAAGATACTAACCTGGAAACCATATAGAATGCACCACCACTAGTTCTTTTATTTTCATCAACGCTTCCTGCCCAATTTGCATCTGTATATGCATGAAGTGTAAGATCTGTATCTCTAGGATACCATAAACCAAAGTTCTGTGTTCCTTGAAGATATTTGAAAATCATTTTGACTGCCTGAAGGTGTGATTCCTTTGGATTTTCTTGGAATCTTCCAACTATTCCTATTGCATCCATGATGTCCGGCTAGGTACTTGTTAGATAAAGTAGACTGCCAATCATGGATATGTAAATTGGTTGATGTGCTTCTATTGATTCATCCTTTGAGATGAGACTGCACCCTATTACCATTGGGGTAAATACTGGTTTAGAATCTTCCATGCCATACTTTTTCAAGATCTGTTTGAGATATTTAGTTTGTGACAAAACAATACCATCTTTATTTTATTGAACTTGTAGACCAAGAAAATATGTAAGCTCACCAAGCAGAGACATTTCAAACTCTTGCTGCATTACCGAAGAAAAATTACGACTCATGACTTCTTCATTGCTACCAAAAATGATATCATAAACATAAACAACACGTATTAGCAATTTATTATTATCAATCTTTCTATATATATTGCTATTAGCTAATCCCTTTGAAAAACCTTGTTGATGGAGATATTTGTCAAGATGGTAATACTAGGCCCTTGGAGCTTGTTTTAGACCATAGAGAGCCTTTTTGAGTCTTCATACAAGTTTTGCATCATTTCAAAGAATGAATCCATCTCGTTGCTAAATATAGACTTCTTCTTCTAAGTCTCCATTAAGAAAGGCAAATTTTACATCCATTTGGTATACTTTGAATTTCTGAAAACTAGAAAGAGCAAGAAACATTCTTATGGCTTCAAGTCTAGCAACAAGTTCAAAAGTTTCTTCAAAATCTATACCTTCTTGCTGAGCATATCGTTTACAAACAAGTCTGGCCTTGTTTCTAATAACTTCTCCATTTTCATTCATCTTGTTTTTGAATATCCATTTAGTTCCTATGATATTCTTATCATGAGGTCTAGGAACTAATTCCCAAGTATTATTCTTTTCAATTTTCTCAAGTTCTTCATTCATGGCCTTGACCCAACATTCATCTTTCCATGCTTCATTTACATTTTGAGGTTCGGTGGAAGACAATAATGCTAGATAGCTTGAAGCTTCTGTAATAGTTCTTCTTTTCTACACACCTGCCTCATTCTGTCCCAAAATTTGAGTTTTTGGATGATTTTTCTGAACATACCTCGACAAAGTCTTTTCTTCTACCATTATCTTCTTTTCTGGTGCTTCATTGGTTTCTTCTTCAGAATTAGTGTGATTTGATGTGGGAGGATAATCCTTATCTTCTTCATAATCTTAGGTTTTTATCTGTTTTGATTTTTTCATGCTTCATCAACCACAACATTAATGCTTTCAATAATTTTCCCAAGTCTTTTATTATAACATTTATATCCTTTACTTCGGGAAGAGTAACCAAGAAGAATACCTTCATCTGCTCTGGGTTCAAACTTACTAAGTTTTTCATCTGTCCTTTTGATGTAACATTTGCTTCCAGAAACTTTGAAGTATTTTATAGTGGGAGTCTTACCATACCAAAGTTCATGTGGAGTTCGAGTGTTGTTTACCCGAACATTTTCTTGGTTGAGGACAGTGACAGAAGCGAATGTAACTTCACCCCAAAAGGTTGCAGGAGTTCCGTATTCATCTAGCATAGCACGAGTCATTTGTTGAACAGTTCTGTTCATTCTGTCTACCACTCAATTTTGCTGAGGATTCCTTGTAGTTGAGAGCTTCCTTTTTATTCCATGTTGTTCATAAAAGTCAAAGAATTCATCCGAGGTAAATTCCCCTCCTCGATCAGATCTGAGGCATTTGATTTTGCGATCTGATTCATTTTCAGCTAAAGCTTTGAAGGCTTTGAACTTTTCAAATGCTTCATATTTATTCTTTAGAAGACCTATCCAACAAATTCTGGAAAAATCATCAATGAACAACATAAAGTATTCTTCTCGATGAGGCGAATTTTTCCTTGATGGTCCACATAAATCAGTATGAACAAGTTCAAGATGCTTACTAGCTGATCCTTCCTTTTCAGGGATGTGCAATCTGGCTTGCTTATCAAATTGACATGATTTTCATATTGTATTTTCAGGAATGCTAATATCATGAAGATCATGAACAAAATCTGCATGCTTTTCTTATTTTAGAAAAGCTTATATGCCCCAATCTTTTGAGCCATAGCCAGTGTTCATCATCTTTGCTTAGGTAGAACTATTGTTGTCCTCCCTTAAGTATGTATAAGTTGTTTGGAGTTATTGTACATTTAATCATGGCTTCTCCTTTATCAAGCTCATGAACAACATATCTATTTGATCGAAATACTACTTCATTTCCTTGATCACACATTTGACTGACACTCAATAGGTTATGCTTTAGACCATCAACATACATAACATTTCCAACTTTAACCTTTTCTTTTCTTTTAAGAAAACAGAGCCTTTACATTTTATGATAGCAGGAATGTCATTACCAAATGAGACCTTCTTTTCCTTTTGTAAGGCATTATATGAGTGAAGTTTTTCTTTGTCACATGTCATGTGTTTTGAGCATCCACTGTCGATGTACCACTGATTTTCTTGTCCTTCTGCATACAAGGCTATGCTAGATCTTTTTGTTTGTGGTTCTTTATTTCTCCATATTTTGGGTATTAATGGAGTTTTCTCATTTTGAGATATTTGCCGAAATTTACTCCTGCATTCAGATTCTTCATGACTGAAGTTGTTGCAGATAGAGCATTCTATTTCATTGCCAAGAAGAGAGAAGTTATTGTAGAACCTTTTCATGATCCCTGTCACATTCATTTGATTTCGTGCTTCTCTAGTCATGATGGTCTTGTAAGCAACACATTGAGTAGCTTTGTGTCTAAAGTTATGACATGAAAAACATTGGCCATTAAAGAAGTTCCTGCGATTATCAAATATACTGACTTGGTGATTGTAGTTTCTATTGATATTCATTCTTGAAGCATATTGAATATAATTTACTAGAGCTTGGTTGTGTCTTCTATTCATCCTTGAAGTAAATTGAGCCTGATTTACTTGGTGATTTGCTTTATTCACTTGCTAACGATTGCCAAACTGTTCACTTCTCTTTGCTACATCAAGATAGCTTTTAGTGGAGGTTGACAGCTTCTGTGCTTGAGATGCTTCTTCAGTATATCCACTACCTGTCTTTATCAGAGGAGAATGTTGTACTTTGATAATTTCATTTAAGGTTTCTGATCCTTTAGCAAATCTAAGATTGAGAGCTTTTGTTTTCTCAATATCCTTTCTTAGACCCACAATTTCACATTCTAGTTTTTCGTTGTGTTTTTCTCTTTCAGCAAGTTGGAATGTCAAAGTATCTATAATCATATTCTTTTCTTCTAAACAGATTTTGAGTTTAGATATTTCTTCATAAATATCATCTTCATCTAAATCATCTAAGAAATCATCATCTTCATAAGCCATCAGAAGTCTATAGTCATTAATATTTTCATATTCATCACTAATTGATTAACCATCGCTATATTCATGAGTATATTAGCTCTTCTTACTTACACTTTGTTTTCTATTCCATTTTGAAAATTCCTTACCTTTATCAAATTTATATTTAAGAGGACATTTGGCAGCATAATGACTGACTCTTCCACAAGAAAAACATTTGAAAGCTAGTTTACCTTTGAATCTTCCGGAACCCCATTGAAGGTTCTTGAGAAAGTTTGCTTCTTCTGAAATATGTCCTGATTCATTGAGTTCTTCTTTTCCTTTTGCTGAAGCTTTAAATGTGACTTCTCTCATATCTGATGGAACTTCTTTTCTCATCTCAAAGGCAGTTAAGATTCTGTGCAGTTGTGTCATAGTAATAGTTTGAAGATCCTGACTTTCTTCTATGGCAGATACTTTTGATTCAAACTTAGCAGAAAAGGATCTTAAAAACTTTTCGACTAAAGTAAATTCCTTTATCTCTTCACCCAAATTCTTCATGCAATTAACAAAATCATTTATACGTAAGAAGTAACTAGTTATACTTTCATCATTGTGTATCTTCAGAGTTTCATATTGAATTCTGATAGTTTGCAGTTTTGCACGTTTTACCTGAGAGTATCCTTCATAGCTTAGAATGATTTTGTCCCATATTTCTTGGGTGGATTTGAGCTGCATAACTTTGACAAACTTTGATTGCGATAGAATTCCCAGTAATGTATTGACAGCCTTGGCATTGGTTTCATATTTCGTTTTACCTGCCACATTTGTAGGAATTGCTTATGGAAATGTATATCCTCCTTCCATGATTTCCTAGAAATCTGTTCCAAGAGATTGAAGATAGGTTGTGGTTCTTACCTTCCAATAAAAAAATTTGCTTCCATCAAAGATTGGCAATCTGATGGATCCCTTTCTTTCTTGATTATTCATGATGATGGATCTTCCGTCAAGTGATAAAGGTTCTTCTGAAGGACCCGCTCCAATACCAATTGTTGGAAATAATACTGTAGGGGGCGTGAATCAGTATTAGGAAGTCAATAATTTTTCATTTCCATAATAAGATTCATATACGCTACTTCAGTTATTGGAATTCGCGTGTATATGCAAAAGTGTTTAAGGCAACTAGCATATACCCAACACACTTATGATTCAATTAATTCATCATATGTTGATCTTTAATCAGTTCATCAGAACCATATAAACAGTAACCAGGTGCAGTAAAAACAGAACAGACAACCACACACATGAACACAAGATATAAGGTGGAAACCCAATGTGGGTGAAAACCACCTGTTGCAATCATCTATGTCTTCTTTTTAATAATAAGAAACTTCTTTTTACAACTTTTGTACTCGTGTAGTCTTATACCAGTACGCATGCTTCTACCTGCAGAAGGCTACAACCTTCTCTCATTCTCCATCTTCTACTGGAAGGAAGCTACAACCCCCTAGCTCTTGTACTAGCTGATATGTTTACTAGTACATAGGTGCTAGCCTATAGAAGGCTACAACCTTCTCTCTTCTTCCAGCGACCACGTTTCATAAGTTTTCAAACTAGATCCATCAATAACACCATTCAATCATCAAATATATCATCATTAACCAATCTCCTTTGAACCAACCACAACCAAATCACTTTGACAACCCTTCAATCTGATCTTTCAGAATGTTGTAACCAGAATACAGTAGCCAGAACCCAGAACACTATAACAACAAACAAAAGAAGCTAAAACATATTTTATAAGGTATACACTACTTCCATGTGATGAACCTGCGTGCATACGTGCTCTCCTCAAGGTGAACCTGCGTACAGATCTGCAAATGAAATTTATGATGTATACACTGTTTTGATATGCAGAACCAGTGTGTATACGTGCCTTTGCTAAAACGAACCTGCATACAGATATGTAAATGATGATTTAAACATTACAACAATTCGATACTTCAGTTATACCTGGATCATCATATTTACAAACTACAACATGCGCCAGTTATTCAGATAAATGATCAAACGACATAAAGATAATTCACTTCAAGCCTTAAGATGTTGACCCATCATTAGATCTTATCATTCACCAAGTGCTAAGGTTCATCCTCGGTTCAGATCCAGCTATGCACCATAACCCAATGACATGTATACTAGATCATAGTCTTCATCAGATATTCAATACTTGAGTTCCTTGGCCTAATGATCTTCTCCTCCTTTTATAGTCTTAGGCCTTACTCAATACCATGGACCAAAAACCACTTAGAACCAATATCTTGGACCAAATACTTAGGTTCAATATCTCGAACCATATACCTTGGACCAATACCATGGATCAAAATACCATGGAACAAAACTTGGTTTTCCAAGATATATGTGTCTTTCATTCTTTGAATGTGCATGTGTACGTATATGCGACTTGTATACAGTGAACCTGCATGTATATGTAGCTTGGCTAATGGTGAACCTGTGTATACCTCTATTTCTTCATCTTGTGAAGTCTGATCTGAACTTTGTGTTGTTGACCTACTGAATTGTGATATGTCATCTAAGTGAGTTGCCATCAAGGAAAACACTTGTGCCATATTGCCAATAGTTTGGATTCCAGCCACTATGTTCGATTAATGTGGCCATGCCATTTGCAGCTACTCACGTAGATTCGGCTCATGTCCAGTCCAAAAAAAATAAGGCAAACAACTTCATTGAGCACATCCAACATATTTGCCACCAGGTCCATGAAATTCTGTAGAAATCAAATGCCAAGCACAAGCAGCAGCATGATCAACATTGGGTGCCACACATGTTTTAAGTGGGCGACAAAGTCTGGCTGCATTTGCAAAAGGAACGCCTTACCGGAGCCTATCGAAAACTTAGACCACTCCAATATGGTCCTTACACCATTACCAAGGCTGTGGGAGATAATGCATTTGAACTCATCACTCCCCCAATCCTTGGCCTGCACCCAGTGTTCAATTTGGATTGCCTTCGACCATACTTTCCACCATTACTAGACACATCTGACATTGCAAAACAGCTCACACCCACATAATTAAATCCAGATTGCATGGAACAAGTTGAAACTGATCAGATCATGGACACACAGATCAAGCACACTTGTTAGCAGAATATCCAACTATATCGAGTTGTCAAAGCAGGCCAACTCCTTCACCAAGGCAAGTGGCCCACCAGGGACCAAGTTCAGCAGACGTTTCCTCACCTCATGGAGGAACTCAATGCAATGGGGACCATTTCTTCCTAAGGGAGGAGGAATTACATGTGCATATTGGTGGCCACCGGCCAATTCCACTTGGACCTACACCCTTGCTTCTTCCAATTTTTCAATTTCCTTAATTGTAGCATAGTTTACTATTTTTAGTAGTTTTTCGGGTCCTAAACTTCTAGAGACATTTTGAGGCCATAAGCGATGTTTTTTTTGAAATCTACGCCAGTAATTTTCTATCTAAATTTCCTTTTCCGTCGTAGTCCTCAGAGAGATCTTTCGAATGGGCTATCATGCGTGTCAAAAGAAGATAATATGACCAACTCACGACCCCGGGAAGTTGGCTGTCCAACTCAACCCAACGGGGCCCATAAACTCTTGGTGTAACATCTCCTCACGTTAGGGTTTTGGTTATTTAGGGTTTGCTCTTATTTTTCAATAATAAAAAGGACCTTGAGCCTCATTGTAGTTCAGTTCAGAGGCATGTAGCCGCCACATTTCTTCTCAGAGATAAGCTACCATAGCCTTAGCTGGTGTATTTCCATTTCTGTTTGTAAGCATATTTCAGTATTTTCATTAATGAAATGAAGTATTAGTTCCACTGCATCTCTGTGTTTATGTTTATCTATATAATTTGTTGCATTCCTATTTAAATTTGGATCAGATAGAGTGGTTTTGAGACTCGCCCATGGTCCGCAGACCATGGTATTGTAAAGAAAATGTTATATATAGATGAGTCATAGCGAGTCTTAAAAAGTAACTTTCAGTGAAGAATAATTGTAAGGACAAGGTGCCAAGATAGGAAATGTCTGTTTATTGTATTTATGCAAAAGGGTAGGCTCCTGTAGCTAAGTGCGCGGAGACCTTGGTAAATCTGCAGGTTGAATGTGAATGCCGCTCTAGCTGAGTGTGCAAGGAAAAGAAGATTGTATCTGAACAATTATACTTAATAAATACTATTTTGATCCAATTCTGATGCATATGTGTTTTAATTATTACTTCTACAAAGTTTATGTATGTTCATTATATGTTATGATTTGTATGAATTAATGCTTATTTACTATGTCAAACTAGTAGATCGGCACTCTTTATGCATATTAATCATAATTAAGGACCTTCGTGAAGATCTAGAAGTCATTTAGATAGACTTATAGTAGTTGTCTATTCATAATGGTTAAAGGTGCGTGAAGGTAGATCTAAATCTTAAGAACTTTGGGAATCCATCAAAAAAACCTATGGGTGGAGAAACTTGGTTTTGTCATCCCCTAATACTCCTTCAAGTGAGACTGCAAACTACACTACATGGATTATTTCTGAAAGGGCCAAAAGTTAGGGTTTTGTTGGTTGGCACAGATAAAGAGGAACTTGGTTCAGGCCTCATTAAGCCAACAAATGGTTATGTTTTTGGGACTGGGATCTGTCTAAGGAATGTGTGATGTCGAATAAGTGGTTCCCTACTAAGATTGAAATCAAAAAGTGGATCAATTAGAAGTTGCATGCATTTGCAGCTTAGGAGAACAAAAACCCATGGTTATCCATGGTTATGGAGGTGGAGGTGGAGGTGTCGGTGTATGTAGTAGGGGTGGAGGTAGAGGTGGAGTGGATAGAAGAGGTATCACCATGGTACCCTGACTTACCAACTACAACACGCTTCACGGTGTATTCAGAATAGTTCTTTCATCGTCGCTAGAAGAGGACCCTAACAACGGTCTGTATTCAGAGCCTATTTATCCATTCCTTCTTAAGGGTTTTCTTCTTGACGTAGTCCCAAACATCAAGGTAATGGCATAACCCATTTTTTGCACAACAACGTCTTAATCCAGGTTTTTAGATATTTTAAGTATTTACCTTGTGGCCCCCTGAAGAACCTGCACTCTGCTTTAGTATAGGTGATGCTCGTATTGATTGTGAGCTGAGTAATGAATCCTCCTAAGATACGATCAATCCAATGATCAATGACCCACACGATGTTATTTTATGAAGCTTCCAAGAGGTTCACCAGTTTTGGGGTCTACATAATAGGGCCATCAAGTCTCCACCTACCCTGACTATCCACTAATCTGGAAGCCTCACCAATGCAGGATTCGAATGTTGGAGTACAACGTATTGAGTCACAGTTGGGAAACCTGCACATGGAATTACAGAGCCAGAAGACTGGAAATGAAGCCTTATCGGAGGTGTGTGCTAAAGATTGGTGCATAAAATGTAAAGACAAGGGACATGATAAGGATGACTACCCTGTTTATTAGAATTATTTGACTGTAGGAGGTCGTGTTCCTTTGAAGCCTAAAAGCACTGTGGGATCGAGTGCAAGAGTACCCTTATGGTGTGATATTTTCCAAATAGCTAGGAAACATGTGACTGACCATTGTCACCTTTTTCAAAAGTTTGTTCATACTCAGAAACATTCATTTTGCACCTTCTATAAATTAGTTGGGCATGATGAGTGAAATATCAAATCTATGAATTGATGATGGAGTGAACCCCTACATATCAAATGAAGGCAAAAAATCAACCTCGGGATCAGGGTGCAGGTGTAGCGCATGGAGGATTTCAAGGCCATGGAAGAGGAAGAGGAGGGGCTAGCAAAGGTCGTGGAAAAATCATTTTTTATAACTTTCATGAAGAAATACATTTTGCGCATGACTATCAGAACCCAACACATCCATCTTGTCAGTGTTGTAGACAGTTTGATCATGTGATAGAATATTGCCAAGTGCTGAAAGCCAATATGTAGGAGAGAAAGATGCAACAACCTACGTAAACCATACAAATGATGAGGGCAAAGCCTCGTGAAGAATATCACAACATTAGTATAGTGACGCGAAGTGGTATGGCCATAGGAGAATAAAAAGGAAATAAGCCAAAGATTGAAGGATGGGTGTGCAAGGCGGCTGAAAAAGAAGTTGTATTTGATCTCAACCAGGCTAGAGAACCTTTTATGAAGGCCAAGAATAATTTTTTTGAAGCTTCTACGTTAGGGAGTCAAGAGAAATCACTAAAAACAATGAAGTACAGGACGTGGATCCTTTCTATTAGCTACTTTTCTGAAAACTTGTATGTAGATTTTGAGAGATAAGAAGGTAGTGGAGGGGCTCCAAGATCTAATTAATAATTTCTTGGGAAATATTAAGATTCCTATAGAACAATGCACTGTAAGAAAGTTGGGTAGACATAAGAAGTGGACAGGGCATAAGATGAGGTTGACCGCGCAGATTAGAGAGCATGAAATGGATCAAACTATCTTGGATTTGGGTTCTAATGTGAACGTAGCACCTAAGAAGACATGGGAGAGGATGGGGACACCTACACTACAATGGACTCCTATATAGCTACGCATGGCCAATCAGCATATAATCATTCCTATGGGGCGCATGTATGGGGTAACAGTTGACATTGAAGGGGCAAGCTATTTCACCAACTTTGAAGTGATTGAAATAATGGATGAAAACAATCCTTACCTTGTGATATTAGGAATTGATTTGGCCTTCAACATGGATGCAATAAATAATCTAAAGAGGTGAAGGATGACATTTGAGAAGAAGGTGCTCAGCGTTATTGTTCCACTGGACCTTGCTTAAGGAGCGCACTACACTAAACCAGTCCAGGACTATGAGTATGATGATGATTTGGATTAGATATACAAGATTAATATGCGTCACGAATATTGGATCAATCCCACCGCATATGAGTGAATAGCATGGGATAGAGATAACTCCTGTACCTCAGATACAAATGAAGAATTTGAACACTGGAAGAATAGGCTGCACGAAGATTCTACGCTACCATGTAATATGATGACAAAATTGCTTCACTGCATATCCATGGAGGTAAGATATCTTCCTCATTATGATAACTTAAATGATGTTAATTTATTTTTGGATGAGTTTGAAAGAGAGGTGCCAAATGAGCATCGAATCTAGGAACTTGATCTGGCACTGCATTCTATGCTTGCCCATTAGTGGGGTATGCATAAGGATAGCATCGTTGATTGGAAAGAATACAGTCGAATGATGAAGCTAAGGTTTGGATATGTTAATACCTGTATGACTAAAAAATAGAGTGGCAAGGATGACCCGTGCAAGAACTTGGCGCGATGGACTAAAGCTTGGGGAGAAGTGCCTCAACCAAAATGGGTACATATATTTTTTCATACCCTAGATACTATTCCTATGAATTGGTACTTGGAAACGGAGCTACACCATGGGATGGTTGAATGGGACATTCTGCAGGAAAGTTTTTTTTTTAAATTTAGTTTTGAGGATGGATTTGAGTGAATTGATGAAGCGCTCCAGGAGGTTAAGGCCAAAATATTTAGTATTCTTGATGAGCCGATAGAATAGGTTCAACCATATTGGAATACACAATTGTGCCATGTGTTGGAATGATATAATGTGACTATAGGAGAAGGAGAAGAGGATCCATGGAATATCAATATTGCAGAGACGAAAGGATAATGCAAGGTTGAAGGACCTAAAGATGCGAACCTAGATATAATAGAACCTTTGAAAAATAGAAGTAAACAACACATTTGACGTGCAACCTAATTTTACAAGGGTAGGTGATTATTAGGATGTAGTTATTGTTGATAAAGTTATGGAGATGCTACGTGAATACCAATACTTGTTTCCCACCAAGTTCTCATATATCAAGGGAATAGTAGGGGATCTGGGAGTGATGAAGATCACCTTAAAGCCCGATGTGAAACCCGAGAAACAAAGACCCTACCACTTAAATCCCAAGTATAAGTAGAAGGTGTGCAAAGAGTTGGATAAAATGCTGGAGGTTGGAATCATTGAGTGAGTAGAAGAGTCTGATTGGGTAAGCCCTATGGTTGTTTAGGAAAACAAGAAGCAAGGTGAAATCAGGATATGCGTATATCTGAGAAATCTCAACTATGTGTGCATTCATGACCCATTTACAATGCCCTTTATAGATGAAGTCTTGGAGACTGTTGGATGAAAGGAAGCTTATTCATTTGCTGATGGGTTCTTAGAGTACCATCAGATTAAGATCGCACCAGAGGATTGCAGCAAGATGACCTTCGCAGCAGAGTGGGGATGCTTCTAGTATACAATAATGCCATTCAGACTGAAAAATGCTCCCATGATCTTTTCAAGGGTTGTAATTGCGGTGCTTAAAGAGTTCATCCATAGATTTTTAGAAGTCTATTTTGATGGCTGGATTGTCTTTGGGATGGTAAAGCACCACATTGCAAGTTTGCGCCTTATGTTGGATACTTGTTGCAAATACCAGATTGGCATAAAATTGAAGAAAAATATATTTTGTGTTCCTTATGGGATATTTCTAGGCCATGTGGTATGTAAGCAATAATTAATGGTAAAACCTACAAAGATAATTGTCATTGTCAATTTAGAGGTTTCGAAGAATGTAAAGTAGCTACGCATGATGTTGGGCCACACTTGCTACTATAGGAAGTTTATCAAAGCTTATGCATAGATAATTGCGCCAATGGAGAAATTACTGAAGAGGGACACAACTTTCTGCTGAGATGAGAAATGTCAACACATTTTGGATGTGTTAAAGGACAAGATGGTGACTGCAGCCATTCTAGTGCTCCCATACTAGAAGAAATAATTTAACATTCATGTGGATGTCTCCTATGTTGCGTTATGTGTGGTATTGACCTAGCACGTGAAGGAAAAATTGATCATCATATAACCTTCACAAGCAGGAAATTATTAAAGGCAGATAAGAACTATTCAACCACATAGCGCGAAGGGTTGGCGATGGTCTATGCACTGCAAAAGTTTCGATATTATCTGTTAGGTGCACACTTGAAGACGTACACAGATCACTCCACTCTCAAGTACCTGATCAACAAGCCTATGTTGGGGGGGAAGATATGTAGGTTGTTATTGTTATTCCAAGAATATGATTTTGAGTTAATTTTGAAGCCCAAACAATTGAATGTGTGACCGAATCATCTTTCCAGAATTGAGATAGGGGAAGAACCAACTTGTTTGGAAGAATGGTTTCTCGATGCACAAATCTTTTCGATATGTATCGCAAATGATAGTTTTTCTGATATAATCCAATTTTTAACTACGGGCAAAGCCTTGGAAGGATATTCTATACAATATAACAAGAAATTGGTTGTCTGCACGACTGATGTTTTTGTAATAGCTGGACACTTATATAAGATGGGAACTGATGACATATTTTGCTGATATGTTCCAAAATTTCAATGACCTAGCATCCTCGTCGAAGCACATGGAGGAGTGGTGGGAGGACACTATGTAGTAAGAACAACCGCATAGACGATTCTGTGTTCAGGGTTATGGTGGCTAAAGGTGCATAAGGATTCTAAGGAATTTTGTAGGCCATGCGATGCTTGTCAGTGTATGGGGAAGCCATCATGGAGGGATGAACTACCCTTAAATCCTCAGATTTCATTGCAGGTGTTTGAAAAATTTGTGATTGACATTGTGGGTCTGATACAGCTGCTAGGGAAAAATATGGGCGTGCATTAGATTAATATTGCGACTGAGTATTTGAAAAGATAGATGAAATCAGAACTGGTGAAAGAGTGTAGCACTGCTACAACTACGAAGTTTTTGTTTGAATATTTCTTGACAAGGTTTGGGTGTCCTAAGATACTGATGATTGATAGGGGTACACATGTTCTAAATGAAATAATTTCCCCGATGCTCAAAGAATTCTAAGTTTATCATAAAAAAAGTACGCCCTATCACCCTCAAGAAAATGGTATGGTTGAAGAATTCGATAAAATCATGGAGAATGCATTGACAAAGGTATGTAACATGAAAAGGTATGATTGGCATGTACGCATACCAGCAGTCCTATGGGAATATAGGATGACATGTAAATATTTGACAGGCGAAACTCTGTTAAGGTTGGTGTATGGGATAGAGGTTGTGATGCCCATGGAGTATATTGTGTCAAGTCTATGTATTGCAACATTAACTTATATGGTAGATCATGAGACTATGGAGGAGCACCTCGTACAGTTGTTGGAACTTGAAGACAACTAGTTTTTAGCAGGATTTCACCAACAGGTGCAAAAGGAGCATGAGAAGGCCTGGCATGATTGACATATTAAGATGAGAACCTTTCAAGTGAATAATTTGGTCCCACTCTATGATAGAAAATTCATGAAGCTCCCTGCGAAGTTTCAAACGCATTGGCTGGACTCTGTGTAGTCAAGGAAATTACAGATGGTGGCACACTTCATCTTATGAAGCTCAATGGAGAATTATTTCCAGGAAAAGACAATGGAAGTCGATTGAAGTTGTATAAAGGGGACACCTCCCTGCACAATGACTACATGATGGTATGGGAGTCTTAGTACTCTAGGAAACTATAGGGAAGTGCGGGACTTTAAACTACACTGCTGAAAAGGTGGAAAAACGAAGTGAGGGGGCTATGCGATGGAAGCAAGAAGTGTTCCAGGAGGAGTTGCACTAGGAGGGATGCACCATGGAGGTTGGTGCTGTGCAACAGGGTCCAAAAATAGCTTTTGAATGCATTGTAGCTGATTGAACTTTTAAAACCTGATTAGGAGGAGTGGGTAGGCTACATTTATGGTGAAAATATTTGGAAATTTGTATCCAAATATGCATTTATGATAGGAATTTGGAGGGGATGGTTGGATTTTAATTTTAAATCGCCTATAAATATGGCATGCTGGCCTACAGTAGAACACTTTACCTTCTAAAAATCACTTGTGAGCCCTCTTGTCTTTAGTTTATGAAACAAGAAGATTGGGGAGATATTTTTAAACATCCAAGGCTAGATAACGTGTCTGAAACCTTTCACAGAGCCTTCTTGGATAGAATGACGACCACTGACCCCATAGAAGCCACAAGCTATCAAGTTGCAGCCCCTTAAATCACATCAACCATGGAATCTACACCTTCGGTACTTATGGCGTCGAGGTTGCCTAGGAATAAATCATCTACCACTAAGGAAAAACAAAACAAACCAGAGTCTGTTCCAGTGAGGCAGTTGCCGAGGAAGAATCCCACTAAGATTTGGCAGAAAGGAAAAATGGATAAGTCCAAGCAACCTCATGAACCCATGGATCTTGATGAAGAAGAGCTTCACGTAGGAATTGATGAGACGAAAGTTGAAGGGGGTGAGCCTATGACTCATCTCCTAAAGTATATCCCACCATGACAAGACAAAGAGAAGGTCTCGAAAGATCCAAACACCGACAAGTTTATGGTTTCTACACCACTACTACCAGATAAGGTAGTGTTTGAAGGTGCACTCTTAGGGTGCATTCATGTGCTTAAAATGGAAGATTGGGATCTAGAGGATCATGATAAATTCCCCCATCTGGAACTGAATAAGTATTTAGCGAAGATGTACTATTAGGAGACTAGAGAAGCATGCCTAAAGCTAATGAAATGGGTCGCAGGAGTTGAAAAAGTAGGATTAATGAATATGTTGTATGTGCTGCATTTCAGTAGGACAACCATCAACATGATTTGTGTGCAAAAATTTCCCAAGTTGGTTCATGATGCATGTATCTAGTTGGGAGAACCCATCCCCATTACAGATATGCTAATCCACAACATCATAATGTTTCCATACCAAGGGTTGGATCCAGCCGAGGATTTTGGAGGAAATACCAAGGAAAATAAACTCGAGGACAAAATGAAGAGTGGGTTTTGCTTAGTAAAGAAGTCGTACTATATTCCATCGGCTCCATCACAGACAAGTTAGTGTAGTTTGTCACATAGATCTTAGCTTGTAAGTTCATGAGGAAGTGTCACGCGAATGAGATTCTAGAGCCAGTAATTTAGCTTGCAGCCCAATGTGCTAAGGGACTGTAGTACAATTGGGTGCAATACCTTTGTAAAGAATTTTTACTCAATTGTTGCAAAGTTTAGGATGATCACAAGGCATTCCATTATGCCTAGTTACTGTTATTGATTTCCCTAGTCTCATGGAGGCTACTAGAACACATTCAATTCCCTCCACAGGATGTTGACTTACCAGAAGCCACGAAGTTTGCTTCACTCTGGGTGACAAAGGACCCTCTAAGGGTCATGGAGATTAATATGTTATGGGTATTAGTCGAAATGGATCTCTTCATGGTAATCAGCTAGAGGTCGAGGCTGTCACTGACCCTCTTTGAGGAGTTGGAAGCTTATGTAAAATTCAAGGGAGATTTTCACAATGTGTCTATCCACAGGAGGAAGGATTTGAAGAAGACTATACGTGGTGCCTGAGATAGATGTACAAGATATTGTGGGGGAATGGCCGAGAGAGTGGTTACAGCCATCAAATCTCGATGCAGGTACGAGCAAGGCTGGAGAAAGTTCCTCTGGTCAAGCTACAACAATGTAGAATAAGAACGAGGCTGAGTAGACCACAACTCAAGATAAATATGGGTGACAGAAGAAGGAAGTTGATGATATGGAAGTTTTTGAGAAAGACTAGGTGGCTAAGGAGACCACTATCAATGTTGAGGAGTCTACTTCTCGACACTCTGAGGAAAATGGAGAGGCTGGTGTTGAAGGAGGTGGGGGCAAGGAGAAGAGCACTCCCTTTAAACTATAGAAGAAGACCAAGGAGACAACATTCGTGCCTAGAAAGAAGCAGAAATCCAACAAGCACTCACGCATTGATCCAATGGTCCTAACTGAGGTGGACTTGGATGAAATCTGTGACAAGGTCCATGACACCACGACAAAACTATGGACATAGTTCGAACAACAGTACCTACAAGTGTTGGGAAATGTTCATAAGGATCTATGTGACCTGTAGATTCAGATGGGATAGCTACAAGTGAGCGTTGGTTAGGCGAGCAGGACTCAAGTGAGCTTGTAGCAAGCAAGCATGAGTATGTTGGATACTGATAGGACTCTAGACCTCAGAGTCATTCCACTACCAAAACGATCCATGCATGCACTGTCAAAGTAAGGAAACAGTCAGTTGGCACAGATCAAGAATGTGGGTGCCAACCTAGCTATGCTACCTATTAAGACCCTCCATGAACTGCATCAGGGGTTATCATACGAGCTCAAGGTCATGGAGCAAAGCGTGTTGTTAGTCATCAAGGAAGTAAATATGAACAACGAGAAGATATTTGCAGAAAAGACATAGTTGCTGAAGGAAAAGGAAGAAGTGACCATGCAATGCTAGAGCTTGGATGTAGCTATTACACAGCCATGTAATGTGCTGTCAAAACTTAATATTCCCGAAGATTCAGCATCGACAGCGAAGAGTTGAAAGTTGGTTGCCATAGTTAGAGAATCAAAGGAGGAAATCAGCCAAGTCCTATTTGAGTTACAGATGCAGATCACAGAGATGCAGGTGAAGTTATATTCAACCACTCCACTAGAAGTTCAGGAGAAGAATAAAGCAATCATCAAAGAGGTAATGGCCACTTTGGATGCAGCAGTCAAGGGTTGCACATAACTTTTTGAGCAGTCAACGGAATTATGGACAACTCTCGAGGAGGACCAAACTATGAAGAAAATTGGCATAGATATCGAAGAGAAGCAACAACAATTTGATGAACCCAGGGTGACTTTATACACTTTGGCACCAGTCTAGTGCTCCGCTTGATTGAAGGAAGGAAAATAGTTGCAAACACTGATTGAGGAGTTGCAAAGAAAAGAGGCCATCATGAAGGCTAGGACACAACCATGGCCAGAGGAAGCTAGCCAGCTCATTCTGTTGATTTAGGAAAAATTTAAGACCATACAATAGACATAAAGGATGATGGGCCTCACGGTGGAAGGCCCTATAACAGAAAAGCTAGTCGAAGAAGTAAAATAGGTTGCAATGTAGGGCACTACTGATTTGTAGGTACTGAAGGTGGATTTCGCAAAGTCTGGGTGAAGATTGTTTCACTAGCCGAGTGAATCGACGGCGAGTCACCCAATTTGTGTTGGGGGCCTACTTGGATGGGTTCCCTGGGGTAAGTTGAGTCAAATTTGAGTATTTTTTCTAATCTCTTTTTGTAATGAATCTAAAGTCTCCGCAAAATGTGGAAGGGTAGCATGAAGCTATTAGGAGTCAAATGGGCTTTAGTCCCTTAGGTGGGTAAGTAATAAAGTGGTTCTGAGACCCACCCATGCTTTGCAGACCATGGTATTGTAAAGAAAATTTTGTATACACATGAGCCATAGCGAGTCTTAAAAAGTAACTTTTAGTGATGAATCATTGTAATGGCAAGGTGCTAAGGCAGGAAAGGTCTGTTTCTTGTATTTAGGCGAAAGGGGAAGGTTCCTGTAGCTGAGTGATCAAAGACCTTACTAAGTCTGCAAGTTGAGTGTGCAGGCCCCTACAACTGAGTGCCCAGGGAAACTATATCTGTATTTGAATGATTATGCTTGATAAAGAATATTTTGAGACAATTATGATGCATTTGTGTCTTAATTATGACTTATGTAAAGTTTATGTATCTTTGCCATATGCTATGATTTGTATGAATTAATTCTTACTTACTGCGTGAAACTAGTAGATCGGTACACTTTATGCATATTAAGGATAATTAAGCACCTTCACAAATATCTAGAAGTCATTTAGATAGATTTATAGTAGTTGTCTATTTAGAAGGGTTGAGGGTAAAAGAAGGTAGATCTAAACATTAAGAACTTTTGGAATCCATCACACAAACCTATGGATGTAGAAACCTGGTTCTGTCATCCCCCAATACTGCTTCGGATGAGACTGCAACCTGCACTGCGTGGGTTGTTTCCGAAAGGGTTAGTTGTTAGGGTTTTTTCAGTTTGTGTAGATAAAGTTGAACTTGGGTCAGGCCCCATCAAGCGAACACCATAATACAACTTATGAATGAAATTAAACACTCTCAAAATGCCCAAGGAAAAAGCACTAACAAGCACTCATAATATTGAAATGATTCTTTGAAAGAGAAATAAATGAACTATGGCTTATCAAACTGAGAAAAGTAGCAAGTTTAGATGCAAAGAAAGTTTCAATTTTTAGTTTAGTGTAGGTAACCAACACACTACATCTACAATGATATACAAGGGAAAACAATCGAGCACCCAAGACAAAGGATGAAGACCTGAAATTCCATGATACAACCAAGTTTTCTTTGCAATGTTGGAAATAAAAAAAAAAACAAATATAATCTAGGAAGATCATATTAGGCTCACAATGTCATAAAAACGATCAAGAGATCTATCACCAAACTAGGAAACCAACAAAAAACATGTCACACAAACTAGCACAAGGTAAAAGAAAAAATTAGAACTCCTTAAGGAGAGAATATTTGAATTGTATCTAACCTTCAAAAAATATAAAATTATAGATATCAATTTGCAAATAAGGTCTTATAAAAAAAAATAGCAAAGTCACTGGATATAAAAAAAAAGAAAATAACAAAAATTTAGAGTAAAATTTTTCAAAAGTATTTGATTAATGAATATATCTCATAAACATATCATATTATATATTAAATTAAATCTAGGGAAATTACTAATCCAATGGTTCTATTTTGATGTAAAACATAGGTATGTATGAAAATATATTGCAAAAATAAATCTTCATGACTATCAAGAAAAATCAAAAGAGTGGTTTATTTTCAATCAGCCATATCTTCCTCATCTATACATTGTTTTAGATTATTTTTCTTTTTAATTTCATATGAAAATTCTAAGAGAACTTAGATATGTAGTTGTTTCATTCAAATTTTGTATAAAATGTCACATGATTTGATTTGAAAATTATGACCTATTTTTCCTTGTTGTTGTTGTTTTTAAATAATTTTTAAAACATACTTGGATCTAAAATATTGGGGGAATTCAATAAATACATGATCAATTTACAAAACAAAAAACAAGGGATGGAGAAAGTAGATAGAAATCCATACCAAATTATTCAAAAATAAACAAATGAAGGGATATAGAAGATAAAAGGGGAACATAAAGACTATGAATTTCTCCTGAGTATAGTCACCAATTCTTGATAAGGAGTTGTTTCTCCATGGATCTTACCTTGTGGTATGCTAAACAATGTGTCAATAAGCAAGATCAATCCAAAATTGCTACACTACAACCATTCACATTCATATTAGAGACAAACAAAGTGAGCGTTCATGTCTCAAACCTTGCAGACTATTGTAGATTATACATGTATCTCACTTTTGAAGATCCCGCCACTACCTAGATATTTCATTCTAGCCACTAGACTTGAGCTCCTTCAGAAAAGAACAAACAAACACAAGTCATGCCTCCGTGGAAGTCAAATTAGCTAGAAAATCTTAATACAATATAGCAATTAAGTTTTGCATGGCATGAATAACACTGGAGGGGAAAGAATTTGTATTCATATAAATATAAAGAAATATAAAGAAAAATATACCTTGGTAGTAGGATAATTTCCTCTTTGATCCCCATTTATTTTATCTCATCGACTTATCAATGGACTAGGCTCATCGCATGTGCAAGGAAAGATGGTTTTTGAAATAATTCACTAGCATTATTGAGCTATCTCTCTATTACTCTCCCTCTCGCTTGGGAGGGTCTCACTATATAGGCCTTTCCTAAATCCACAAGGATGTATCTAGACAACTAGGGAATTGAGAAGTTAGGCATGATGGCACATGAAGTTTGTGTATAGAAGTCATGGATAGACTCGATGGAAAGTGAACCAAGAAATTACAATTCATGCACAAGTTTCACGTTCAATTATGAGCTTTTCGTAACTCACTAAGGACCTTCTTCTCAATTATGAAATAATTATTAATTCATAATTATGAATTTGTGACAAATATGGTAAATACATATCTCTTCAAGGTATTGTAACACACACACACACACACACAATATTTAAATCTAATAAGAAAGAATACTTGCGAAAATATAATTCTCTTCATACTTATGACACCACTTATAGGACATCACCATTGTGATGCCCTTGCATGGATGGAATTGTGGCCTTAGGTGGCACACTAAGCATGCGATACACATATTAGATACCTTGGGCATTTTTAGTCCCATTATGGGCATAATGAAGCCCTTAGTGGAATCATACACAAATGAGACAAGAAATATTTTGATGTTTCATCACAAGCATCCGTGTTTCCCTAATGGTTTGGTAGGTGTTTATATAGTAAGTTGTTAAAGGTTTTTTGTTGGGTATGTGTTATATTCTTTGGAATACTATCCCCACATGTGATTTTTTATGTTGAGCATAATGGAGGTGTCATGGGGGGTACCAAGCAACCTTGCTTGGGGGGCTCATAAGGGTGTGGGATCCCCATTGTGTGGATATTTAGGGGTATTTGTCCCTAGAAAATAAATTATGGGTTGTTTTTTGCATCCATTTTTTAGAAGTTTTCAACATGTGGTTTTTACTTTAAGAAATTTTATGAAGCATGTTGGTTTATTCCATGATTTTGCAATTCTGGTTAAGGAGCTACTATTGTACTCTTTTTCATTGTTAATGAATTGGAAGTTTATGGATACCATAGAATATACATATTTTATTGTAACACTATAAAGGGAATATATACTAAAAAATATTTCTAGTTTTCCTAGTCTCAGTTTCCAAGATAAAATATCTGTGTAAATTGTATATATGTGCATTGCATTAATGTATCTAGTAATTAAGTATATAGCGTTAAAACTAATAATTAGTATTAGAGTAGTTTGGATTCAAAGGGATTCCTTCATATTTAAAGGATTTAGCTCAAGCCTATAGAAACCTTTTGATAGTGGGAGATCTACGAAATCAATTCTTATGGTGAAATAAAACAATGAGTAGTTGAATGGTGGAGACTAGAAAAATTAATGGGTAGAGTTTTGAGCTATGTAAGCTCAAAATGGAATATTTTTTGGCTAGAAAATATTATTGGATCATTATGGATTTAGTTACTACATTAACAATGATTTCAACATAAGATTACAACAAGTTGGATCAAAAGGCAAAGAGAATAATATGGGTGCATCTCTTACACTCAATATTAATGAATGTTTTAGGGAAAGCAATAGTGAAAGCATTACAGAACAAGTTATGTGCTTTATATCATTCTATGTCCCTAGTGAAAAAAATTTCCTATGAAAGAAGCTATATATATTAAGGATGAAGGATGGGTACTCGGTGATAGAGCATTTTAATTCCTTCAATATTGTGGTAATTCAACTATTTTTGTTAGGGAAATGTTTAATGATTTAGATATTTTCATATATATAGTATTGTAGGTCGTTATTCTAGTTTGAAAATTCATACATATAGAATGAAGGTGAATATTCAATAAAAAAACATGTAATTTACTACTAAAATTAGTAGTTTTTTTGAAAATATCATCCATTTAATCATATATATGTAAAAAATAGGCAAATTTTTATCCAAACTTGGGAATATTTTTTTCAAAAAATGTCCAAAAAATAGCCCATTTGCAAAATTTAGCGCTTAAATTTTTCCCTAAATTATGAAGATATTAAGATATCAAATGAAGATAAGTGATCCATTTTTTGTGTTATTTACCATATTTTTGGGACAATCTTTACTTCCATAGCTAGTAAATGAACTACTTCAAGCTTTGATGAAATGGTTTCATTCTTGTTAGCAAAGGAGATGAGATGGACAAATATGGAAAGTCATGTTGAGAATGCAACAAGATGATTGAGCTTAGTGGAAAGGAGTTGCCTTCACTACGTGGGCCCGCAGTCTATTTTCGGCGCAAATTCTATTTTTAGACATATGGATCATGGTCTATGAGTTGCAGGATGCTATTTGTGGATGATTGGTCATGTTGGTAAAATAGATGGACTTCTATTTTTAGAAATATGGGTGGTTTCTATTTTTAGACTGCCAGGCTAAAAATAGAACAGTCGAATATTATTAGCTCATCATAATATTTGGACTATAAACTTTATCTTATCCTCTTGGAGCACTTCAGTTTGAGCTACAGATGTGGCACATGCAACTGTAAGAAGGAAATACACTTTTCTTATGAGTCAGTTGAGCTATTGCATGGTGGACTTCAGTTAGAACTCAAGTGATTGAGTTTGGTGGAGTTGATTGAGGAGTTGATGGAGTTGTGTTTAGTTTTACTTGGTTGAACTAGTTGTATTTTAGTCAAACTGAAGAATACACTAGTGATGAGTTGTGTGAATTAATTATTAATTAACTCACTAATTATTAACTCATAAAGCAACTAAAGAATACATCAGTTAACTCAGTGCATGGACAATTCAGTGGAGACAGGTGTTAGAGATTGAGATTGCTATCAGTTGTGACTATAGTTGTGCATGAGATTTGCACATGCATGGATGGAGATTGCCAATGAGGCTTACGTAGTATAACCAAGGGAATTCAAATTCACATATTCTCATGTAGGATTGTGCAGTGGAGGTAGGCAAACAGTGGAGGAGATTTGAGGCTTCAGATCTGAGCTAGTTTGTGTGTAACAGGTGGAGATAGTACTGAGTACTTGTGAGGAGTATTGTACTATGTATTGCTACATGTTCTCTATCATTATAATATACAGATAGTGTGGGGTTTTCAGTTGTATGCTTTCCCGGGTTACATACTGTGTTAATGTGTGCATGCGATTGATGTTTCATTGTTTTTAATGCTTCTAAATTGATGATCAACGTAGAGGAGGTTATGTATTATGCATGTATTCCACAATAGTGTATAATCGGGATAATCTCTATGAATAAGTGTTTAATTATTCAAAATTTCTACATGGTACCAGAGCAGTTGATCATTGTTAGGATTGAGAATTGACCAATTTTGACCTTATATTTTTGCCATAATATTATCCTTTTTCAGTTCATAAGTTGAAAGCTTTGATTACATAATGACTTAATCACCCCAAGGTATGAAGTAACTCTCCGCATATCTATATGTTTAATTGTTCATTACATATTCATGATTATCTTTATATTTATCTTTGGAAAAGCTAACTAAGTTGCCAAGTAACCGTTGAACTGTCTAAAGTCTGCAGGAATTATAATTCATAGTTTTTGTAACACCAGAAACAACAACTACGCAGTTGCTACGGCCAGCAACGACAACTATCTAAAGCAGGGGAATGCTATTTTGCAACAACTGGAAATAACAAATCGCAACTATCTGAAGATCGCCAGAATTCCATGCTGACGCAGCATGATCAACAACTATCCAAAAAGGCTAAAACACAGTTACAGTTGCTAAAATATCAGGAACAACACGGGTTTACTAAATCAGCAACCATGGGGAAGCGGCAAAGGATAATGCGAGGATCCCAACAAGACGGTCAAATTTCGGTTACCAGCTTTGTAACAGCAAGAAACCCAAGAAAGAATACACAGTCACACTGTTGTAACAACATCTTGTAACTCTTATTTTTGACAGAAAGTTTTAACTGAATGAACTGTGATAGTCTATTGTAATAGATGTCTCCTCTATAAAGAGGAGACATCTACATTAGAGAAGGGGGAGAAAAATAGTTTTGTAAGGGGAATTTTGAAAGATAACAGCAAAGTCTGAACTTTTATTGTAACTGGATCTTTTGGCAGATGAATAGAAGATTTTTCTGAGCACCTAATCTAGCATTTGTGTTCTGGGGAATCTTGTGAGAGGGACTGGGCCCACCTTCCTCACAAGATTCACCCATTTACTTTTCTGTCAAGTGTGTAAGTGTGTTTGGTAATTCCTTTCTGTTGATATTCTGTTTTGGATTCTCTAGCATTACCTCTGATAATTTCCTTTTTGCTGGCCTCTGATAATTTCCTTTTTGCTGGCACTCTGTTTTGTTAATCATTTGAAACTGTACTTCACCGGTGAATTAGAATTGCAGTGTGTATTAGCAATCTGGTTACAGGGGTAGGTGCTGAACGTCCTTGCTTAGAGGATAGGGTCCTGATCCTCTGCTAACAGAGCATCCACCACTTTTCTTTTCAGATTTGTAATCTTAATTAACTGCTTTCATTTTATCTTTGCAATGCACTGTTATGACATAGCGTGAGAATTATGTATACTACATATTTTTTATGCTTTTAGAGTTAAGTACATACAGTACGTGGTAGCCTTTGAAATAAAATTCTTTCCCAGGTTGACAATTTAATGTGGTACATGATTGTTAATCAATAAACAATTCAACTAGCCAACATTTTGGCGCCGTTGCCGGGGAAGGCGACTAGAGATTTCTAAAAGCATTAATGATTTCTTTTTGAGAATAACAGGTGCATGAGAGGACGCAGGAAACCTAATTTCACAGGCGGCAAAGGCGGAGGAGGAAGAAAAACCTTTATTGACGAAATCATCTCAAAGGCCGAAACATCACAGACGACGAGATCCCGGAGACCTCAGATCCAGTATTCCTCACAAACAGATCGACAGACGGAGGAAGTACTGGGATCTGAAAGGAAGCTGGAAGTACCAGAATACACTGAGGAACCGGTAGAAGAACCAGAAGAAACAGAAGATACAGAAGATAAAGCAAGTGATTCAGGAAAAAGACCAATGGAGGATAACATAACAGAAGGAAGAGGGGAAAATTTGCTCTCTACCCTGAAGTTCCCTATTGGGGAGCTCCCGAGAGGAGCAACCCCCATGAAAAACATTCCACTCTCAGCATTACCCAACTTTCATGGGTTATCCTCTGAAGACCCGGATGAATTCCTCTTTGAATTCGATATACTATGCAGGAGTTATGATTATGTGAGCCCTAATCAGAAACTAAAACTGTTTCCAGCAACACTGAAAGGGAATGCGTTAAGGTGGTTTATGAGCTTAGGAGCTCAGACAATCACTACCTGGGATCAGATGAAAGAAAGCTTTCTGGCCAAGTATCAAGATTACTGTCGGACAAGAGAAAGGAAGGAAGAATTGTTTAAAATGGTTCAGAAGGAGGACGAGAATCTGGAAGATTTTGTGGAAAGATCGCAGTATAATCTGCAGCGGTCTGACCACCCTAACATGAGTAAAGATATTTTAAAAACTATATTGCTGAAAGGGGTACGAGATGACTGCTTGGACATGTTGAACATGCTGGGAAAAGGGGACATTTCCAAGGAACCATTTGATGAAATTATCAATCTCTGCATGAGATGTTCAAGAGGAGCAGTGAGCAGATCAAAAAGTAGGGACAATGTATATTCAAGAGTTCAGAAGTCAGCAAGTGGAGGAGCAACAAGGGCTGAAATAGGTAATTTGTTAGAAGAATTTAAAACTGAGATGTTAAGCTCGTTTGCTTCACAAATTGATGCTATGCAGGTAAAGAAGAAACAGGCAGAAGCAGAAGCTGCCCTAGCCATTTTTTGTTCCAAATGCAGAGAAAAACACCCACTCAGGGAATGGCCACTAGATAAGGTACCAATCTGCACGATCTGCGAAAAGGACCATGAGACCCAGCAATGCCCCTCTTTGCCTGAAATTAAAGCAGCATTGCAGTCAACTGAAGAAGAGGCTGAAGCAGTGTACCTGATGACACAGAGGAGGCAATGGCCACAAAGACAAGGTATGAATTCTAACACATCATTTAGTCGTTGGAATAATCATTCTCCTTTTCAAACAAATTACCCACCCATGAACCAAATGCAGTACCCACCCTTTAACACAATGAATTTTCCACCTATGCAGTAACCAAATCTTCCTTTTCGTGATCCTACCATATGGAATCCTTGGGCTCCCCAGCAACCATATTTTAATCAATGGAACCCAGGCTGGGCAGCCCAACAGATGCCATTTCCTCAACATCAACAGTCTCTTTCCTTACCATCCAACACTCCTCCAAATAACCAGGCAATTAGACCGCAACTGCCTGTGCAACCCAACCCCAACCCAAATAATAATAAAGCCTTGCAAGTAATTGATATTCAAAATCAACCTGTCTCCCCCATGCAATGTAACGATATCCATCTTCGTTCAGGGAGAATTGTTGAACCCATCATTGATGACATCACTGACTCTGATAAAGAGGAAGTTAGAAAAGAAAAACCAGCTAACAATAATGCTGAAACAGTTCAATCAGCATCTAACAAAAATGATCAAACAACAGATCTGCCATTCCCTGAACGTCTGGCTCTCACTAAAACACTGGAGCAACTTGCTTTTAACCTTTTAGGTGAACTACAGAATTTATATGTTAAAATCCCATTGTTGCAAGCGCTAAGAGATGTTCCAATTTATGCTAGGACTGTTAGAGATATCTGCATAAAGAAACCTGGAAGAAAAGCTAAGGACCCCCTCACAATTCATGTGATGGGAGAACTGACTGCTTTAATGATACAAAAAGATCCTCCTGTGAAATATGGTGACCCTGGTCACCCTACAGTAATAGTTCAGGTTGGAAAAACCTTTGTCTCTAAAGTTCTAGTAGATTTAGGAGCTGCAATAAATATTATGACACTTGAAACAACACAATTGCTTCAGTTAAAAAACTTTATTAGGGAAACACCAACAATCCTAGAATTGGCTGATCGCTCTACAATTAAACCGGAAGGGGTCAATGAAGATTTAATAATTTCTGTAGAATCCTGGAATTACCCAGCTGACTTTGTGGTGTTACAAACTAAAACAAAGTTGGGGGGTCATCCGCTGATTCTAGGAAGACCTTGGCTGGCTACAGCAGATGCTTTCATTAGCTATAGATCAGGATCAATGACCATCTCTAATGGGCAGGAAACCAAACAGCTTACCCTCTATCCTCATGCTACACCCATGATTAATAATGACAATTTTGTATGGGTAGATTATGAGGATGAAGAAACCCAACCTATATTGACTATCGGACAAGCCTTAACTTTCAAAGACTCTACTGAAGATGAATTAATCAGCAGCTTCATTTCTGAACCTTCTTCGGTCAACCGAGAAATGTACAATCACTTTACTGCAATCTTGGAATCTGAATCTCAGCAGAACTTGGAAAATAAAAATTTATTTCAGACAAGAGTAGGCAGCCCCTCCAAAAGTACAACAATAGAAATTGAGCCTGGGAAAACTTTAAATATAAATCCTAATTTAACTGATAACGAAAAACAACAATTAATAAAGTTACTCCAGGAAAATAAATAAGCATTTGCATGGGACTATACAGACATTTAAGGGATCTCCCCTGAGCTATGCACTCACCGGATTTATATTAAAGAGGGATCCCGGCCAGTCTGTCAACCCCAGCGGCGAATGAATCCCAACCTAAGGGAAATTGTGAAGGAGGAACTTCAAAAACTCTTGAATGCAGGATTTATATATCCTATATCTGATAGTGAGTGGGTTTCCCCACTTGTAATTGTACCCAAGAAAAACGGCAAATGGAGAGTATGTGTGGATTACAGAGCACTGAATAAAGCCACCCAGAAAGACCATTTCCCTTTACCATTCATTGATCAGGTATTAGATAACTTGGCAGGTAAGAAATTCTTTTCATTTTTGGATGGATTTAGCGGATACAATCAGATTAAGATTGCACCCCAAGACCAGGACAAGACAACGTTTACTAGCCCATGGGGGACCTTTGCTTACAGAGTACTTCCATTTGGGCTATGTAATGCTCCAGCAACATTTCAAAGAGCAGTGATAGGGATTTTTTCTGATATGCTAAATGATTCATTAGAAATATTTATGGATGACTTTACTCCTTATGGAGAGACTTTTGAGGATGCACTGCAGAATCTTGAAAAAGTACTTAAGCGATGCATAGAAGCACACCTTGCCTTAAGCACTGAAAAGTGTCATATGATGATGAATCAAGGTATTGTATTGGGTCACTTCGTCTCATTCCTAGGAATTCAAGTCGATCCAGCTAAAATACAGGTAATTCAGACCCTCCCTATCCCCAAAGCACAAACTGATGTAAGAAGCTTTTTAGGACATGCTAGATACTATAGAAGATTTGTTAAGAATTTTTCCAAATTAGCTTCTCCTCTATTTGTGTTATTAACGAAAAATGTTGAATTTAAGTGGACTGATGATTGTGAAAAAGCATTTAATGAACTTAAACATCAGTTGTCTGCAGCTCCCATTTTGAGAGGACCTGATTGGGCATTACCCTTTCATATATCCTCTAATGCCTCAGACACTGCAATTGGAGCTGTCTTGGGTCAGGAAGAAAATAGTCTTCCCTATGCCATTTATTTTATCAGTAAGAATATGACACCAGCTGAATTGAATTATATAGTCACTGAGAAGGAATTCCTAGCAGTTATTTACGCTATCAATAAATTTCGACATTATATTACTGGCTACACTACTTTTGTGCATACTGATCACTCGGCCATTAAATATTTGATGAATAAATCAGTTACAAATGCCCGAGTCACCAGATGGTTGTTATTATTGCAAGAATTTGACATCACAATTGTAGATAGGCCAGGAAAAGAAAATGTAGTTGCTGATTTCCTTTCTCGATTAAAAACGGATGAAAATGCTCCAGTAGATGATTCTTTTCCTGATGAATATTTATTTTCAGTATCTGCTCACTCACCTTGGTATGCAGACATTGTCAATTATCTAGTTGCAGGAAAATTACCATCACACCTATCACACAGGGAAAGAAGAAAGATCATCCAGCAAAGTGCTAGGTACAGCTGGATAAGCGGGTGTCTTTTCCATACAGGAATCGATCAGGAAATCCGGAAGTGCATTGGTGAAGATGAAATTTATGATGTACTAAAAGCTTGTCACGATGGCCCTTGTGGAGGACATTTTGCATATAAGAGAACATCACACAAGGTACTCAGAATGGGTTATTATTGGCCATCACTCTTCAAAGATGCTAGAAAATATGTGAAGGCTTGTGATAGCTGTCAAAGGATGGGCCAGCCTAATCACAGGGATGAAATGCCACTCAATCCCCAGGTAATTCTTGAACCTTTTGAGAAATGGGCATTAGATTTTATAGGTCCCAGTAATCCTCCATCCAATCAAAGAGTGTACATATTAGTATGCACAGATTACATGAATAAATGGGTAGAAGCTAAGGCACTCCTGAAAGCTAATGAAGAAGCAGTACTAACATTTTTATTTGAAGAAATCTTTGTTAGATTTGGATTGCCTAGAGAATTAGTCACAGATGGAGGACCTCCTTTCAACTCTCATGGCTTCAAAAATACGCTTCAGAAATATCATACTAAGCACAAAATGACTACACCTTATCACCCCCAAGCAAATGGGCAGGTAGAAAGCACCAATAAAGTCATAGAAGCCATCCTAACAAAAACAATAAAGGAGAATAGAAGGGACTAGTTTCAAAGGTTTCCCGAGGCATTATGGGCCTATAGAACTACTTGGAGGAATACTACGGTCTTTTCACCCTATGAATTAGTTTTTGGAAAGAATAATATTTTCCCTGAAGAGTTTGAGATCAAAACTTTAAGAACTACTTTAGCTGTTAACCTTGATTTGACTGATGCACAGACAGCAAGGTTACAACAACTTCAAGAATTGGACGAGAAAAGATTGGATGCCATCCATCAGACAACCATGATACAACAACAAAGAAGCAGGTGGCATGACAGAACCATCAAGCAAAAGCAGTTCCAGAAAGGTAACTGGGCTCTACTTTATGATTCCCGTTTCGAGAATTTCCAAGGTAAGTTAAGAACAAGGTGGTTAGGGCCTTATGAAGTGGATGCTGTTTTTCCAAATGGGACAGTTAGACTTTTAACAATTGATGGAAGCAGAACACCACTACTAGTGAATGGCTATCGACTCCATTTACATCAGAGGCCTGTTTCTAAAGAAGATTTTAAAGCCACTTGTATGGCAATTAAACAATATTATTTTCCAGGGGAACTTGCTGTCCCTCAAAGCACTTAAATCTCTGTTTATTTATGCATTTTTTAGATTAGATATTATTATTTTTAACTACTAATAATCCCTGCCAAGGGTTACCATATTATATTTCAGTATTTTGCAGATTTGAGTTGTGGAAAATAGCTGAGAACGAAAGCTTTAAAGGAATCACTTTGCAGACTTGGAATTCCCGTTGCTGCAACACCAATTCCCGTTGCTGCAACACCAATTACCGTTGCTGCAACACCAATTCCTGTTGCTGCAACACCATTTCCCATTGCTGCAACTCCGATCCCCGTTGCTGCAACACCTTTTCACGTTACTACAATATCTTTTCTCGATGATGTAACATCACTTCCAGTGGCTGCAACACCAATCCCGTTGTTGCAACACCACTTCCCGATACCGTAATACCTTTTTAACAATTCTCTCATTTATAAAAACACCAGTCTCTCCACTTCAGCCCCCAAGAAACGAATTTTTATAAAATACACCACTTCTTGTGATGATTACAATACTCCACTATCACTTCCCGTCATTATTATTAAAAATCGCTGGTATTCCCATGCTCTTAGACCCGCTGTAATCATTATGATCCAGCAAAAGATAAGACAAGACTTTTTGACGCAGCAACCAAAAAGGTAAAACATAAAGGTACGCATGATTATGTATGGACATTAAATAATAGTTAATGCGGAGAAGCTGATAGGACTACCAAATAATTGTACTTCCAATCATATCACTTACGCGTGGGGGGGGGATTACCAAAGCGCTCTCATAATTGCATACTACGCCAACTACCGCCGCCCTTAACTCTCTCGGTAATATGTAAAAGTCACCTTATCACGGCATGTTACCATTTACAACGGTTTACTCTGAACTGAATTTGGAAGCTCGGCTTTGAACTGTGAAATTCACTGAAACAGCAGCTATGGGAGGAAATCTCATCACATATGAACCTGGCACAACAACACTTCTTGAGCTCTACCCCGAGGTTTATCAAATCTTTCTGTAAGCGGGATGGCTAGATTATTTCAGGAGACTTCTAGACTTCGACGCGCAGCAAGTCCTCGAGTTTGCATGCAATTTAACAGAAGGATTTTCTGTCGTTCAAGGAGTTCAAATCCCAGTCACGGAGGAAGTCATAGCCCAAGTTACCGGGTTACCAGCGAATGGCATACGGTGGTTCAGTAGGAAGCACTTGATCCTTAATGCGCAGCAGGATTTTCTTCAACCAGGCGAGCAGGTAGAGCGCAAGGGCAGAGGCGTAGCACTTCAGTCATTTCCTCAACCGTGGCCGAAAGTTGCTGAATTTGTGAAGCAATACCTTACATGCGAAGGCCGATACCAGGTAATTTACCAGCATGATTTCGTCTTGTTGAATCATTTGAGGAATGGTCAGTTGATAAATATGCCATATTATTTATTGGGATGTCTTAAAAATATGTCACGTTACACTGTCAACACAAAGCGTCCGCTTCTTTCCTTGAAACACCAACGTTTAGCTCAATTGCTGATAAATAGAGGCCTCGCCTTAAATAACCCTCCACCCGCCATTAATCCCCATCAAGAGGCAGAAATTCCACAGCCGGAACATGAAATTCCTCATCAAGAAGAGGAAATTCTTCACCAAGCTGAAGACATACCTCAGCAAGATGAAGAAATCCCTCAGCAAACAGAGGACATTCCTGAGAAAATACCCATAGAAATCCCTCAGCAAGCAGACGACATTCCAGAACAAATGCCCAAAGAAGTCCTCTAGCAAACACCCCCACAAGTTACTGAAAATGAACAATCAACAGTAGAAATACACGCGGAAACAACCCCATCCCCCAATAGAACCAATCCTTCCATTCCCATACTTGGTATTTCTACTGATGACTCTGATGATAACATCCCTATTACTCTCCTCAAACGGAAAATACAACAGAAAAAGGGAACCCCACCAAAAGGAAGAAGAACTAGGACTTCGGCTAAAGCAGCTGCTATTTCTGCCACCATCCCTATCTTAAAGAAAGCCAGCCGGAAAACAAAAATGTTGAATTCCCTGCTTCTCTAACAAAGCAAAGGACTCGGTCGTCTGTAATAGCTGAAATTCCTAGCCACACCCTCCCTACCTCACCACCCATCACGTTAAAAACCCGCATTCCCACTAGCCCTAGAAACTCCTCTCCCTCACCCTCGGAAGCTGAGATGCAGAGTGTGCACAGTTTCGTGACATCATATTTTAAGGCAGCTGACACACAAGAACCAGCTACCGACACCCAAGGTAATATTGGCCAAGAAGCTGCAACACAAGAAACAGCCACTACCCCAGGTGACACACAAGAACCACCTGTCGAGGGTATAAGGGATCAAATCAATATTGAAGCACAACCTCTGCCTCCACTGGAACCTGTTGCTCCACAAGCTCAGCCTACCAAATCTGCTATGCAGGAAGAAATTGAATTTCTGAAGTCCCAGATTCAGGACTACCAGGAGGAAGTAATAAGGGTCAAGGAAGCCTATCAAAATGAATTTAGCCTGCATATTTTAGCACGAGTAGCATCTGCAGCAGAGAAGAGTAAGGACAATGAATATGTGTGTGCCAATTGTGGTGAGATATATACTCAAGCAGGATACAAGGTAGTGGTAGAACCAATGAATGAAGTCCCTGCTATTGTGGTTGAAACAAAAGAACCTGTTGTTACACAGACGAAAACACCACAACCCTCTGCACAGACAGAAGAACCTGCTGACACATAAGAACCAGTAGGCTCTCCAGAAAAGGTGCAAGAGCAGACAGAAGAACCTACTGAAACACAAGAACCAGTAGGCTCTCCAGAAAAGGTGCAAGAGCAGACAGAAGAACCTACTGTCACACAAGAACCAGTAGGCTCTCCAGAAAAGGTGCAGGAGCAGACAGAAGAACCTGTTGTCACACAAGAACCAACAAGCTCTCTAGAAAAGGTGTAGGAGCAGACAGAAGAACCTGTTGTCACACAAGAACCAACAGGCTCTCCAGAAAAGGTGCAGGAGCAGACAGAAGAACTTGCTGACACACAAGAACCAGTAAGTTCTCCAGAAACTGTATAGGAGCAAACAAAAGAACTTGCTGACACACAAGAACCAGTAAGTTCTCCAGAAACTGCACGAGAGCAAATAGAAGAACTTGCTGATACACAAGAACCAGAAATTTCTCCAGAAACTGCACGGGAGCAAACAAAAGAACTTGCTGAAACACAAGAACCAGCAAGTTCCCCAGAAACTATGCAGGAAGTAACAGGGAATAAAGAAGAGGAAGATATAAAGTCACCCCAACCTATTCAAATTTCCATGGAATGAGAGGAAGAAATAGTTACAGGAGGAAATGAAGAAAACATAGACTCACCCAGGCCTATTCAAATTGCCATGGAACGAGAAGAAAAAGAAGGAAATGAAGAAGAAGACATAGACTCACCCAGGCCTACCCAAATTTCCATGGAACAAGAGGAGGAAGCAGTTACACAGGAAACAGGAGGAAATGAGGAAAAAGGCATAGACTCACCCCGGCCTACCCAAATCGCCATGGAACAAGAAGAGGAAGCAGATACACAGCAATCAGTACAGAATATAGAACAAGAAGAAGAAACAATAGCTGGAAATGGAAAGGAAGACATTGGATCATCCCGACCTACTCCAATTATCATAGAGCAAATTATCCTTGTTGATGCCTTTACACAAACATAACTTCCCTCTGTTAGTGATGCATGCACAGAAACAGATAGCTTTCAAGAATTAAAAGGAAAATGGTGGAGAGAATATGAGTTGTCACAAGGCAAAGCATTCCAACAGCAAAAGGGGATCTGGTTCAATTATGCATATAAGAACTGGGAAGCACTTGAGCAGTGTAGAGCTCAGTACAAAGAAATTAAGGAACTAAAAGACAGATTGTCTGAGATGTTTGACTTATTCCAAAGAACACTTGCCACAAGGAAACCCTCTTTCAATTATGCAACATTTTTGAGAGAAAGACTGACATTGTTACAGATAAAGGCAGTTAGAGAAGGTAGACCTCATCAGGTGGTTACATCAGAACAATTTATGAAAACCTTTGCAGAGGCACCTAAAAATGATCAAAATTTGTTATGCGAGCTTTATCTCCATAATGAAGCCATGTCTGAAGAAAGAAACATGAATATGCTACCTGTTGTTGGCGACATACAACTGATGGCTTTCATCTCCTTTTTAGCCAACCAACTTACATGGCAAAACGATTTTACCTCAGCTCAACATAATGAACAGAATTGCCTTTTGTGGATTAGGGTTGAACCTCAGAACATAGCCACCTTCATTGCACAGCATCAAAGAATGATAAGTGACCTAAAATGAAGGATCACGTCAGGCAACTACAAGCAGTGGTCCAGCGAGATTGCCAGCATTATGTGAAAACCAAAGCACCCTTGGCTATTATGGCTAATAAATTATTTGGGAAAACTGCCCCAAGGAGAGGCAGGAATATCACCCTTATAATCCACCAAATTTACAGGCCGCACTCTCAAGGGTACCTTACTATGTTAGATGCATGCAACACTGTGCTGAAAATTGGATTGGCTACAAATTTAAATTTCCACTTCTATGGTTATCTGGTGAACAATACAAGGGCCAGTTTGGATTATCCAAAAAGGAAGAAGTAGCAGCATGGAGGCAAATAAAGACTGTCTGTGGGTTAAGAAATAATTTTGATGCCACTTCCTATAACTATTGTCTCAATAATCTACACTGTTTATCCCAGTACTCAGACTCAGACTCAGAGTAAGCATTGCATGAGGACATGCAATCTCTTCAGCTGGGGGGGATGTTAGGACTCAGAATTGACCAATTTTGACCTTATATTTTTGCCATAATATTATCCTTTTTCAGTTCATAAGTTGAAAGCTTTGATTACATAATGACTTAATCACCCCAAGGTATGAAGTAACTCTCCGCATATCTATATGTTTAATTGTTCATTACATATTCATGATTATCTTTATATTTATCTTTGGAAAAGCTAACTAAGTTGCCAAGTAACTGTTGAACTGTCTAAAGTCTGCAGGAATTATAATTCATAGTTGCTGTAACACCAGAAACAGCAACTACGCAGTTGCTGCAACACCAGAAGCAGCAACTATGCAGTTGCTACAGCCAGCAACGGAAACTATCTAAAGCAGGGGAATGCTATTTTGCAACAACTGGAAATAACAAACGGCAACTATCTGAAGATCGCCAGAATTCCACGCTGACGCAGCATGATCAACAACTGTCCAAAAAGGGTAAAACACAGTTACAGTTGCTAAAATATCAGGAACAGCACGGGTTTACTAAATCAGAAACCATGGGGAAACGACAAAGGATAGTGCGAGGATCCCAAGAAGACGGTCGAATTTCGATTACCAGCTGTGTAACATCAAGAAACCCAAGAAAGAATACACTGTCACACCGTTGTAACAGCATCCTGTAACTCTTATTTTTGACAGAAAGGTCTAACTGAATGAACTGTGATAGTCTATTGTAATAGATGTCTCCTCTATAAAGAGGAGACATCTACATTAGATAAGGGGGAGAAAAATAGTTTTGTAAGGGGAATTTTGAAAGATAACAGCAAAGTCTGAACTTGTATTGTAACTGGATCTTTTGGCAGATGAATAGAAGATTGTTCTGAGCACCTAATCTAGCATTTGTGTTCTGCGGAATCTTGTGAGAGGGACCGGGCCCACCTTCCTCACAAGATTCACCGATTTACTTTTATGTCAAGTGTGTAAGTGTGTTTGGTAATTCCTTTCTGCTGATATTCTGTTTTGGATTCTGTAGCATTACCTCTGATAATTTCCTTTTTGCTCGCACTCTGTTTTGTTAATCGTTTGAAACTGTACTTCACCGATGAATTAGAATTGCAGTGTGTATTAGCAATCTGGTTACAGGGGCAGGTGCTGAACATCCTTGCTTGGAGGATAGGGTCCTGATCCTCTGCTAACAGATCATCCACCACTTTTCTTTTCAAATTTGTAATCTTAATTAACTGCTTTCATTTTATCTTTGCAATGCACTGTTATGACATAACGTGAGAATTATGTATACTACAGCTTTTTGATGCTTTTAGAGTTAAGTACATATAGTACGCGGTAGCCTTTGAAATAAAAGACTTTCCCAGGTTGAAAATTTAATGTGGTACTTGATTGTTAATCAATAAACAATTCAACTAGCCAACAATCATCGGATCTATTATTCAGAAAGTGTTTACATTTTATTTCTTCAGGCAGAGTCTGTAATCGGGCCAGGTAGCCTCTGGATTCATCCTTCCTTTGGAAGGTGAGATATCCAGTAAAAGCCCATACAGCCAATCTCTGTACGAGAAATACTTTTTTCTCATGAATTTTAAATCATAGGCGGTTGAGTTTTGAGCTGGTGGAATTCGAATTTGCAGTAGTGTTTTCGTGGTTTCAATGTTGCAATGTCTTTCAACGGATTGTGATTGGAGTATGCTCTTGAGGGCAGCTCGAACTATATTGCATGGAAGGACATGATAGAGGCAGTGTTAGATGATAATGTGCTGAAGGAGTTCATAGAGGCTAAGGTCCCAAAGCCTACTGATACTATTCAAGTTGATGCTTGGCAAAATAAGATAGCAAAGTGTTGAATGATTCTGTTGGAGGGCGTGAAGGATCACATTGTGTCTAGCCTGCATGGAAAGGCTTCTCCATACTTGATGTGGAAAGTGTTGACAGATCTATTCCAAAGCAAGAGCAACCAGAGGAAGTTGGTGCTCAAGCATAAACTCAGAAACATTAAGTGCGAGAAGGGAGACAGTATGCCCAAGTCTCTCACGAAGTTCACTCAGTGCAGGGATGAGCTGGGATGTGTGGGGGTGACTATCGATGATGAGGACTTGCTGAGCTTTTCTCTCCTTGGTCTTCCAAAGAGTTGGAATTCCTATCAGGACTCTATCAATGGCCGTGCGAAATTGTCAGGATGGGAGAGACTTTGTTCAGATCTTGTGCAGGAGGAGATCAGGCGGAATACCAGGGACGGATCTTCATCAAAGGCACCTGATGAAGAAAATTGCACTTTGGCTGCCAAAGCAAAGAAGGGGAAGAACAAGAAAGCTTCTCATTCCAGTGTGAAAGGCAAGAAGTAGGACATGTCCAAGGTGAAGCTCTTTCACTGTCACTAGCATGGACATTATGCTACAAATTGTCTGCAGAAGAAGAAAAAAAAGCAAGCTGCTGGATTTGCAGTGGGAGAGGCCTTAGCCTCGTAGGTTGAGCTTGATTTTTCGTTGATCACATGCTTGGTATCAAGTGTGATGGGATTGGTATGGTTCTTGGACAGTGGTGCATCTTTTCACATGATAGGAGATCGAGATTTGTTTTCTGATCTCGAGGAGAAAGATCTTGGAGTGCACATCGTGATGGGCGAAGATGGTAGATACAGTGCGACCAGTATCGGTACCATTTCCTTTGAGAGGGAGTCTGGTAAACCCTTTGTATTGAAGGAAGTGATGCATGTTCCAGGATTGAAGAAGAATCTTATCTCTGTGGCAATGTTAGAAGACAAGGGATATGATGTTGTTTTCAACGAAGGAAAGGCTTTCCTGTGCAGTAAGACAACTGGAGAAACCCGAAAGATAGAGGTTCGAGTGAGGAACCTTTACCAGTTGCATGTAGATGGCTGCACAACAATGGCATGCAAGGCATAAGGATTGGTGAGCCGAGATGATGGCGAGTTGTGGCATAGGAGATTGGGTCACCTTCACCATGGAGCCTTGAAGATACTGCAGCTGATCACTACTGGGCTTCCTAAAGGCACTCTTACGCAATCAGATCAGTGCAAGGGGTGTACTTTGGGAAATTTTGTGAAAGCCACCTTTCATGAGAAGGATAGTTGGGCCATGACGATCCTTGAGAGAATTCACACAGATGTGTGTGGACCTTTGTCAGTGGCTTCAATAGCAAAACACAGGTATTATGTGATATTTGTTGATGATTTCTCTTGAAAGTGCTGGATCTTCTTCATGCAGAAGAAGAGAGAGACATACTCTAAGTTCTATGAGTTCAAAGCACTGGTTGAGAAGGAATCAGGAAGAAGGTGAAGGTTCTTAGGAGTGACAATGGTGGTGAATTCATCTCTGGTGAGTTCAAGGACCTCTGCATCGTAGAAGGGATTCAAAGAGAGCTCATAGCTCCCCATAACCCACAACAGAATGGGGTTGCTGAGCGGAAGAACAGAACGATCGTGGGTGTTGCATGGGCGATGTTTGCATGATCAGGGCCTACCCGTTCACTTGTGGGCAGAAGCATGCAATACTACATTATATGTGCAGAACCGTTGTCCTCACAAGATACTTGGCATGAGTACACCTCAGGAGGCTTATTCTGGTAAGAGGCCTGATATTTCTCACTTGAGGCTGTTTGGTTCTAACATTTACATGCATGTGACGAAGGATGCCAGGAAGAAGCTGGAGCCGACCACAGAGGTTTGGATATTTGTGTTGTACATTGATACGCCCCACAACTATTCTGTGTATTTACCAGACAGTGGCAAGTCCGTTGTGCGACGGGATATAAAATTTCAGGAGGAGAAATCCATGAAGTGTTCTCTTGAGAGGGAGCCACACTTGCATGCAGATGAGGAGCTATTAGTTCCTAAGGATGAGCTTCAGGACGTGGATCAACCATAGGATAAAGTTCATGGAGTGGAAGAGACCACTCATGCAGTGCTAACCATCAGAGGGTGAAAGCCCATGACAGAAGCTGAGCGACTGGCTCAAGATGCAGAGAAGGTTATAGGACCACCTACAGCTCAACGGAGATAGAGATAGTCACCTGATCGGTACACTGGATACATGGCTCTTGTGAGAAAATGTGTCGTGATTGAGCCATCCTCTTTCGAGGAAGCTGTGGAGGACCCCGCATGGGTAGATGCCATGGTGGAAGAGTATGATTCGATTGTCATAAATAGTGCATGGGAGATTGTCCCAAGACCAGAAGGGAAATCAGTGGTGGGTTCGAGATGGATCTACAAAGTTAAGCAAGCAGCTGACAGGAGTGTGGAGAAGTACAAGGCAAGATTTGTTTCCCAAGGCTTTTCACAGATAGAGGGGATAGATTATGAGGAGACCTTTGCACCTGTCGTAAGGTATTCTTGCATACAGACAATTCTTGCTCTCTCAACGCAGATGGGGTGGCACATTCATCATATGGATGTGAAGACTGCGTTCCTCAATGGAGTCATTGAGGAGGAGGTGTACATAGAGCAGCCCGAAGGTTTCAAGATCTTCAGCAATGAGTCGCATGTGTGCAGGCTCAAGGGAGCGATGTATGGGTTGAAACAAGCACCACGTGCTTGGTACACATGGATAGATAGTTATTTCACTGGACTTGGATTCTCCAAGAGTGAGGCGGATCCTAACCTATACCAGATTGTGGTGGAGGGTAAGTTCCTTATCATTGTACTTTATGTAGATGATTTGATTCTAACAGGTGATGAGTTGTTGATACTTTCATGGAAGGATGATCTTGCTAAGGAGTTTGAGATGAAGGACTTGGGCCTCCTTCATTATTTCCTAGGATTGGAAATTTGGCAGCGCAGTGATGGACTATTTGTTTCTCAGGGAAAGTATGCTTGAGAGATACTGGAGAAGTTCAACATGCATGGCTGGAAGCCTGTTGATACTCCTCTTCCTGGAGGTTGGAGGAAGGAGGATGCTACTTCAGCAGAAGTAGTGGCTGCCATTGTTTATCGACAGTTGGTGGGGTCGCTTATGTATCTGGTCAATACACGACCCGATATATGCTATGCTGTAAACCAGCTTTCACAAGCTATGGTTAAGCCAACCAAGCTCTTCTGGAAGGCAAGAAAGCATGTATTGCGTTATCTCAGAGGCACATCGGGATATGGATTATGGTACAGACAGGAGGATGAGGTGAAGCTATGTGGCTTCACGGATGCAGATTGGGCAGGGAGCCCAACGGACAGAAAGAGCACATCTGGAGGGGTCTTTACTATCAGGTCGATAGCAGTTTCTTGGTACGGCAGGAAGCAGAGATCCGTGGCACTCAGTTCAGTAGAGGTCGAGTATATGGCAGCACGTTTGGCTGCATGCGAGGCTATATGGATGAGGAAGATCCTGGTCGGGTTGTTCGGTTCTCACTTGGAGCCTACAGTGATTTATTGTGATAACTAGAGTTGCATTAAACTCTCGGATAATCCAGTATTTCATGATAGATCCAAGAACATTGACATCAGGTACTATCATATCAGAGATTGTGTGCAGCGGAGAATCATGTTACTTTCATACATTCCAACGGAGGATCAAGATGTTGATATCTTGACGAAGGCACTCACCAGGAGCAAGTTCAAATACCACCGAGGTAGGATAGGGGTTGCTGATAATCCATATCTTGTTGAGAGGGAGTGTTGAGAATGCAACAAGATGATGGAGCTTAGTGGAAACGAGTCGCCTCACTAAGTGGGCCCACAGGCTATTTTTGGACCAAAGTCTATTTTTAGACTATGTCTATCTTTAGACATATGGATCATGGTCTATGAGTTTCAGGATGCTATTTGTGGATGATTGGTCATGTTGGTAAAAATAGATGGACTTCTATTTTTAGACATATGGGCGGTTTCTATTTTTACACTGCCAGGCTAAAAATAGAACATTCGGATATTATTAGCTCATAATAATATTTGGACTATAAAATTTATCTTATCCTCTTGGAGCACTTCAGTTTGAGCTACAGATGTGGCACACGCAACTTCCAGAAGGAAATACGCTTTTCTTATGATTCATTTGAGCTATTGCATGCTGGAATTCAGTTAGAACTCAAGTGATTGAGTTTTGTGGAGTTGATTGAGGAGTTGATGGACTTGTGTTCAGTTTGACTTGGTTGAACTAGTTGTACTTTAGTCAAACTAAAGAATACACTAGTGATGAGTTGTGTGAATTAATTATTAATTAATTCACTAATTATTAACTCATAAAGAAACTAAAGAATACATCAGTTAACTCAGTTCATGGACAGTTCAGTGGAGACAGGTGTTAGAGGTTGAGATTGCTATCAGTTGTTACTATAATTGTGCATGATATTTGCACATGCATGGATGGAGATTGCCAATGAGGCTTGCGTAGTATAACCAAGGGAATTCGAATTCACATAGTGAATTATTCTCATGCAGGATTGCGCAGTGGAGGAAGGAAAACAGTGGAGGAGATTTGAGGCTTCAGATATGAGCTAGTTTGTGTGTAACAGGTGGAGATAGTACTGAGTACTTGTGAGGAGTATTGTACTATGTATTGTTACATGTTCTCTATCATTATAATATACAGATAGTGTGGGGTTTTCAGCTGTATGCTTTCCCCGGGTTACATATTGTGTTAATGTGTGCATGCGATTGATGTTTCATTGTTTTTAATGCTTCTAAATTGATGATCAACGTAGAGGAGGTTATGTATTATGCATGTATTCCATAATAGTGTATAATCGGGATAATCTCTATGAATAAGTGTTTAATTATTCAAAATTTCTACAAGTCAGAACATATATACGCCTTATTTGAAAGAGGACAATCCCATGAAAGAAATAAAAAGAATTCTATAAGTGGGAGATATAAATTTAGAGGATGATCTAAATCTCTAGAAAAATTCAAAAGAAGGGCATTACAAGAAATATTATAGATCCAGAAATGCTGATAAAAGGAAGGGATTTGATGATGCTTCTCCTATAGAAGAAAAATCCTCCTTGGATGAAGGATAGGATGTGCACTTGGCTTCTTTGGGTACAGATGTAGATCATGAGCCATGGATGGTTGAATCTGGTGCATCCTTTCATATCTCTCTTCACAAGAAGTGGTTTTATGAGTGTGGAAGATATGATAGTTGTGATGCGTTCCTACAAGATGACTCAACATCAAAAATCATAGGAAAAGGAAAACTAAAATTGAAGCTCATGGATTGAAGGATTAAAACACTCCCTACTATTTTTCACATCCCAAGATTGGCTAGAAATTTTACTTTTGTAAGAAATATGAGTGATAAAGGTGTAAATATAGTGTATGAAAAGGAAACTTATAGGATGGTTCGAGGAGCTTTAGCATTGTTGAGGGGAGCTTAGATTGAAATTATATATAACCTATTGGGGAAACTATTAGTGACAAGTGCAACAATTCCACTATTAATGAAAGTTGAGTTGAAGAAGGAAAACACCTATAATATATGGACATAATACTATGTTGTGACATTAAATGTTGGGACATATTAAAGAGTGTTGAAATAATAAGAGGAGGGGGGATGAGTTTTTATAGACATTTTTGTGCCTTACAGCATGAAGCATGAAATGTCAATAATCTAAGGGATCCAAAGTCCCTAAACATGTTGTTCCTACCCCTAGAGGAACAAGGTCAGCAAACCACAACACTAAATATCAGTTCTCCACCTGAAAACACTCAAAAACAGGCTATTTCTGGATCATGTCAGCTGCTCCACTGACCATATGCACTGAATGTCAACTGCTCCACTCTGTACCTGCGCTGAATGTCAACAGTAATGAAGGCTACCTGCGCTGGGCGAGATTGGCCAAGTGGCACAATCATTCCTCAAGGTGTCAAATGCCCAGGAAGCTTCCAGAATGACACTTGGATCAGGGAATTCGCCTTGTGATGAGTAAGAGGATCTAGATCTCCAAGTGGAAGCAAGAAACTCCAAGTGGACTCAAGAACTGAAGAATAACTGAAGTGGGAGAGGACACTAGTCGGCTTCATGCCAAGCTCAAGCTGACTCATCCTTTCTCCAAATCTCCTATATATAGAGCTCTCTCATGAGGTCTAGGGGGGCGGGAATGTTGTGAATGTAAGGAAGTGTTGTTGGTTTGAGTATAGAACTATTGGGTGATTTGCTTGAAGGAGGTGAAGAGGAGATTTCTTTCTGCTGGGAGGTGTTGCTGGATTGGGCCTCTTATGGTTGTAACACTCTCAGAACTTTACTTCTTCCATTAATAAAGCATTTGAGGTTCTTCTATATGCATGTGTCTCAATGGCGTATTGATGCTTGTATATTTGATTTATTCTAATCCTTGAATCAATTATGGATGTATGCTTCTTGTAGTTTCCCTTTCTTGTGCTTTTGCAGGATCTTTGTGTAGCTGGGCCAGTGAAAGAGCAAGGAGCTAGGAGCAAGCAGCAAAGAAGGAAGATTGGATCAATCATTAGCGGAAGACAACGGTTAGTGGATCCCTTTCTCCTCTCTCTTACATCTCATAAAGAAGTAATCTTGAATAGCTTTGCATTCGGTTGTTGCTGAGGTATTATCACCCTTAGAGTGGGATAGGGTCATTCCGTATTGGATACTTTTCCCAACAACAAATTGGCGACTCCACTGGGGACCGTATCTTGTCGGTTGTTTGTGTTTTTTGCTATTCATTTCATAAACACAGAGAGTACCGAATCAAACTGCATTTGGAGCTTTCAAATGCAAAGTAGAGGGCAACTACTCTAGCTCAGTTTCTGGGCAAGTTTATGATTTGAAGATCTGATCCACAAGGACTCTAATAAGCTCTTAGTGATAGCTTTTCATCCTCCTTGTCATCCCTTAGTGTGTACTTGACTGATAGCTTCTGATTTTGCCAAAAACTGTGAATTTTTGAGCAATCTGTGACCCGGAAACCAAGAGAAACGAAAGTTTCATTCTTCAGTGCAGGTTGTGTGAAGGCTGTCTGCATTTCAGCGCAGTTCCCGAAGGGGCTACCTGCACTGAAGGTCAAACTGCCTGTGTACCACCTACGCTGAACCAGTCTTGCCTTGTGCTACTGGGGTTTCCTGCTGTTTCTTGCCCTGTTTTCACCCTTGTTTTTGCAGCCTGTTACCAGTCAATGTACCTATCTGAAACCAACTTTCCTTGCCACTATTCCGCCTCGGTTGTATAAAGAAACTGTATTTTTTCTTTGTGTATTTCTTACATCATTTACAGTTTCCCATAACAAAGTGAACTAGTCTTGTTGTGGCCTCTTAGATCTAGACCTGTGATAAAGTGTCGTTTTTGATCTTAAGAGTTAGTTTTTTTGTTGTTCATAGCTGATTGAGCATTTTCTTTCGTCATATGGTTTGAATTTATATATTTCTAGTGTCGAAACAAGTAAATCTTAAGGTGTCTTTTGATTTTGGACAAGCTTGTTTGCTTTCACTTGAAATTGAATTCAAAGTTATACAACAGCTTTCTTTTTGTGTCGCACAAACATTAAGAAATAGAAAAGAAATACTTGCATTGTGCATGTGCATTATGACAGTTTGCATGTTGATTTAGGGAAAAGTGCATTAGTGTGTGCTCTATGATCTGTGTGAAAAGATGTTGTCTTTCTTTTCCCTCAGTAGTTAAGATTTTCAAAGTTGAAAGATAGAAAAGCTTGCTTATCATCTTAGACTGCATTTAGGAGTGTTATCTATACATCTCGTGGTGATCCATAAAGGCAAACTGCTAAACAAGATCAACCTTAAAATAAATTGAATTTACATAACAACGCATTGAAACATAACGCAAACACATAGAGGTCTAAGCTAGAGACGTGTTCCGGCGTCGTTAAACATGATATCTTAGCGTTGAGTGGTTGGGTGATTCCTCCACGGTGAAGCGATAAGTATCAATACGGACTTGTGCTCCCACGTACCGTCGCGTATATATTGGGAGACCCCTATAGGAACAAAGCCTTTATCCATAGGAAACCGTGTCGGCCGCCCTACTGATCGCAATGCAGTGAACACAACATTCACGAAGATCGACCACTCGTACCGTAAAACGTATTCTATGGTTTTGCGAAAAGTTTGGCACACCCTCTGCCTAGAACTCCAGAGCAGTTTCTTTTGGCCTTTTTCAAACTCTATAACTGAAAAAGTCCATCCGAGCATTTGTCACTTCGGGCTCGTTAAAACATCGAAGGAGACTAGAGTCATCTTTAGCTTTTTCTCGACTCTTAAAAAGTGAAAAAGCAAGTTGTGTCTAAAGCGTCGTTATAAAATTTATTTTAAACGGAACATAATCACCTCCTATTCCCGTGTTGATCCTTAGGTTGAGAACATGGAACGCCCCAACCAAGGAATTCCACATGATGGAAATCCTAGTCCTTTCTCCTCTTGGGGAGAATTTGGTGCGCCCCACATGGCCACATTGTCGCTTCCAGGACTGACAATTGGCCTGCCAATTTGGCTATTCTCAACCAATGTAGTTCAGAACACCATGGTTCCTGAACAGTCGAGTCAACAGTTAGATGAGTCTAGAGCTACCCACCAGCTTTCTACTTCCTATAACTCTTCCTCCAATCCTTCATCTTCGCAAGGTAGAGCTGGCAAAAGCCAAGCTCCCATGAAGAAAAAGGAGAAGAAGGAGAGAGAGAAGAAGAAGAAGGAGCCTAAGGCGACTGGGGGCAAGCAAAAGACATCTGACAAAAATCCACACACAACACAGACCGGGCCTAAATCGCCATGTGTCATATGTAGAGGAGACCACTTCCATAGAGATTGTCCCTGTATTCCCCGGATACTAAGGGACTGGTCCCCTCGTTTGCACAATTCGGGAGCATCAACCTCTGATAGCCATGTTGATTGCTTACCGTCAACCAGCGAAAGTGAAGGTTCAAGACAAAGAGGGGGAGAAAGATCCCCCTGCAGACTGTGTAAAGGCGATCATGCCATCCACCGTTGTCCCTTCTTAGACGAGGCGAAGAGAGTTTTGGAAGATCGCCCGGTTTCACCGATGAGACTTCCTCCTGGATACAAAAAACTCGTGCCAAGTCCTTCGTTGGTTGAAAATACAGCTGGCCCACTCAAGTGGTCAGCTGAAGCGTCAGTCATTGAAAATGAACCTACTGAATCCAGACTAGACGAAAGTCTAAAGGTCGATACGGCAGTTGACCCGGTTCCGCCTTCAGAGGTTTCATCTTCAAATGACACCGTCACTGAAGATTCATCTTCAAATGACACCCTCACTGAAGAGAATAAGGATGACACCATCCAGATTCTTTTCATCAACACCGACTCTGATGAGCATCAGGGCAATGCACCCATTCCTTTATCGCAGGAAGGAACATCGTCAGGGTCATACCCGGCCGTGTATTCGATCCCACCACCAAGCAACCTGGTTGTGTCCTTTGATTGGAACCAACTAGGCAGACCCCGGTTGCCAGCCAGTGTGCCATTCAGAATCATAGTCCAAATTTACAGAATGGTAATGGATGGAACTATCATTGATGAAGGGGCATCTGTGAGTATCCTTTCCTCTATTGCTTGGAAAGCACTGGGTTCCCCGGAGCTTTTGCCTGAGATAAGAAATCTCTCGGGTTTTGATAAAGGAACCAGTCGACCATTAGGGATCCTCCCCAATGTGCCTGTTACATTGAAAGGGAAGATCGTTCAAATGAATGTGATGGTCGTTCAAGGACCCTTGGATTATAACCTACTCCTTGGACGAGACTATATATATTGCATGGGAGCTATAGTCTCCTCACTCTTTAGAGTAATGTGTTTTCCACACGAAGGAAGAATGGTCAAGCTCGTAGACCAACTTTCATTTCCAGGATCACGCATCGCAAATAGTCAAATACCAACCCTGAATGGTCTATTCACCCAAGAAATGTCTCCACCCCCAGTCCTCCTTCCCGATGAGTGCGAGTGATTCGAAAAGATGGGACTGGAACCCAAGGCGCATGCATCCTGGTCTGCTTCGGGCAGAGGAAACCTTGGGTATAGGGTATAATTTCCACGAAAGAATATGACTAGTCCGTACCCCGTCTGTGGATGGAAGAGGGGTTGTTCTAGAACAAGATTCTTTTGTCAAGGTTACTTGTTTGACAAAGGTCATTCACCATTGTCTACTTCGGTAGACAGTGCCGAGGAAATGTTTTCGTTTGATGGTGTTAACAAAACAATCTTTGGGTAACCAGAAAGAGGCAAGCCTCACCCTTTAAAACAAATGTTTTATCGGATAAGTAGGGGCAGCCTTGAAATTGTATTTTATACCTGGGGGCATGCAAACCTTTTGGAGTGCAAACTAAGAGCGGTTATTTATCTGTTTTTTAGATTAGCCGTTTCCGAACTTGTATAAAGAAAGGATGAGAGGGAGCATAGCTTAGTGAAGATGAACCTCTATAAAAAATAGAGATCTCATAGGAAACATTTCTTATCTTATGACTGGTATATCGAGCAGTTTTACCGCGGAATTTATGCTCGTTAAAAAATAGAAAAGCGAGATCCGAGCAGTTTTAGCACATAGTTCATGCTCGTTAAAAAATAAACATAAGATCGAGCAGTTTTACCGTGGAATTTATGCTCATTAAAAAATAGAAAAGCGTGAGCAAGAGTTTCCTACAGAGTTTAAGCTCATTAAAAAATGAACCTATTCCGGTAAATAACCATTGTGATCGTAAATTTATTAGCCATAAACAGCCTTGGTCGTGATTGCACCCGCCACCACCATTCCATTTGGCCAATCGTTCACCTCCATATAATTGTTTACCTATTTTGAGGAACAGCTGCGAAGAGTGATTTCACCTAGCCATCCTTGTGACACTGCCGTGATTGGAAAATTCCAACCTGTACCTGGAATCTGCTGCTATCCCTGTTTATCACTCGTTCCTCAAAAGATGAGTCTTCTTTGAGCTCTTTTCTCCTGACTCGTAAAATATGAAAAGTTTGTCGAGTTTTGGCCCTCCAGCTTGTTAAAGTGACCAGAAGAGCTATACCTCCTCTAGATTTTAATCTTTTTGGACCTGAGGGATTATTGTACAAAAAGGTCGAGCGCTTGTTTTATTCGGCTCATTAAAATTATCGAAAAATCATCCCTTTTGTATTGTTTTATACTTTTTCGGACTTAAGGGATTAGATGACAAAAAAGGAATTTTGGAGTTAACTTTCTGTACCTTTTTAGACTCTCTAAAAATGAAAAGGATCGAGTTTTCCTTGTCGTTAGACTCGTTAAAATGATTAAATAGCGACAAACTTGTCTTTAGACGAGAACGAGTTTCCCTATCGCTAGGCTCATTAAAACATAGCGATGGGCTTGCCCGAAGGGCAGGTTATAGAACAAGCATATGTTATCCTCCTCAAGCTTGACAAAAATAAAGAGGTACTGGTCAGAAATGACTGGGGAAAAATTGGGAGAACCTCAAAGCTTTAATGGTACGAGTCGCTCTTGAACATGACACTTTGTCCTCCGTATCACATCAGGTTGGGTTGTTTCATTCACCGGTCTCATCACCGTGGTCTTTGCCAAACCATCCACATTCAGGGTAATTCTACCGATCCATCGCATCAGTGTCGTTATATGTTCAAGAGATGTTGTTCAGAAAGAGTCAACCGTGTCCCATCCACTGCCATACATTATCCTTCATCCACCCATGATCACCACCCTGAATCATATTTCACAGATTGTTTTCACCTCCACTAAAATCATTAGCTCCGTTCCGTGTCACTGATGTGGGATTCATTAAGGCCCTCCTTTGACGGATCGCTTCTTGTCGACTTCAGCTCATTATCCAAGAAGTTGATCTAGGAACACCCCACTCAGTACTTTGAAGCTTGCATGCCTCAATGGCAAGTTTCTCACTTCCGGCGACAGGTATACATCAATGACCTTCGACCAGAAGATTTTGCGTGGTGTTCGACGCCAAGTCCTTTATTCACACCACGTGAATTGTACTGCAGTACCTTGAGGGTCATTGTCATTATTGTTGATTCCTCTCGCGCTTGTTAACGGTTTACATTATTGACCGGTAATCAAGCGATGTCTTTCCATGTTCGACTTCAACGCAATTCTCACATGGATCGACTTGTACTTAGAGTGAAGATTGAACAAGATTGAAGACCCCAGAGCTAGTTTCATCCATCCGGGCTGCGATATATATTCAGGAAATATAAAGACATTTGATGTGTACATCATTGTAGCAGATGATCATCCTACTCAAAGGATGATAATTTCAGCAGAGAATTATCAGTCTACCATCAGACGATCGTCTATCATATGTACCAAAATGAATTTATAAAGCTAAGCATGGGAATGCCCGCCTCAGCTAGATCATGAAAGCAGAATGAAAAATAATGTATTGTATTGTATTTTATTACAGGTCACCTCTCAGCGATTGAATGAACTTCGGATCCTCCTGATAAAGCATTTCACCCGATAAACGACCTCATACTTTAGGGGGCAACTGTTATAGACATTTTTGTGCCTTACAGCATGAAGCATGAAATGTCAATAATCTAAGGGATCCAAAGTCCCTAAACATGTTTTTCCTACCCTAGAGGAACAAGGTCAGCAAACCACAGCACTAAATATCAGTTCTCCACCTGAAAACACTCAAAAACAGGCTATTTCTGGATCATGTCAGCTGCTCCACTGAGCATCTGCGCTGAATGTCAACTGCTCCACTCTGTACCTGCGCTGAATGTCAATAGTAATGAAGGCTACCTGCGCTGGGCGAGATTGGCCAAGTGGCACAGTCATTCCTCAAGGTGTCAAATGCCCAGGAAGCTTCCAGAATGACACTTGGATCAGGGAATTCGTCTTGTGATGAGTAAGAGGATCTAGATCTCCAAGTGGAAGCAAGAAACTCCAAGTGGACTCAAGAACTGAAGAATAACTGAAGTGGGAGAGGACACTAGTCAGCTTCATGCCAAGCTTAAGCTGACTCATCCTTTCTCCAAATCTCCTATATATAGATCTCTCTCATGAGGTCTAGGGGGGCGGGAATGTTGTGAATGTAAGGAAGTGCTGTTTCTTTGAGTATAGAACTGTTGGGTGATTTGCTTGAAGGAGGTGAAGAGGAGATTTCTTTCTGCTGGGAGGTGTTGCTGGATTGGGCCTCTTATGGTTGTAACACTCTCAGAACTTTACTTCTTCCATTAATAAAGCATTTGAGGTTCTTCTATATGCATGTGTCTCAATGGCGTATTGATGCTTGTATATTTCATTTATTCTAATCCTTGAATCAATTATGGATGTATGCTTCTTGTAGTTTCCCTTTCTTGTGCTTTTACAGGATCTTTGTGTAGCTGGGCCAGTGAAAGAGCAAGGAGCTAGGAGCAAGCAGCAAAGAAGGAAGATTGGATCAATCATTATCGGAAGACAACGGTTAGTGGATCCCTTTCTCCTCTCTCTTACATCTCATAAAGAAGTAATCTTGAATAGCTTTGCATTCGGTTGTTGCTGAGGTACTATCACCCTTAGAGTGGGATAGGGTCATTCCGTATTGGATACTTTTCCCAACAACATGAGTCAGTATTTAAATCAACTTGAACAATTACTACATATGTGCATTTTAAATTTTTTTAACAACCAATTATATAAGCATCATCAAAGAACACATAGTCAAGTCATAAACATCATACACATAAACACAGATTTTAGGTGGAAACTCATAAAGGAAAGAAACCTCCATACTTATTATCTTATTTACTTCAACATTTTCTTGCATAAGTTCACTACCACCAACTAGTAGGAAGGAGCCACTCCCTTGCAAATTTTTTATAGAAGCCACTAGTACAAAGCACTCACTCCCCTATAATTTTTTGTTGCCACCCACCAATAAGAATGATACAGTGGATCACAAATATGTTCAAAATTTTAAAGTTCTCAAATTCTCCTAAAAATGATGCAATATCGTAGATATCATCATTCTGATTTAAGCAACGCTTGAATCACCTTAATTCGACACCATATGAGGAAGTTATCACGTTTTGAAGTTTTTGGCAAACAGTAAAAAAGTTAACTTGTAGGGTTGACTGGGTAGTGTACGAATTCCACATGGAAGACCATATGCTAATGTGGTGCTAATGTTAGCAGGGTGACTATATAGTATGGCTTTCAGACAGGCCAATCCTATGAGGACAAGTGGAAAGTTTATGTTGGTTGATAGGATTGTGGTTGGGCCAACCACAGGTTGCCACATCCCAATGAAAGGTTGACATGTGTCCCTATGAAAATCCGCCACATGGCCTAGTTTTAGGCACACAAATTTTGTTTGTTCAACTGACCTACCTCCATGGATTTCGACCTTACCACCACAAGTCATGTGCCTTACCACTACACCATCAAGAGTTCTTGTTATGAATAGCAAGATAGTTTTATTTAAACTTTTAGTGTTTGGTTGTTTGGGGGGGGGGGGGGGGGGGTTCCCAATGGGCTCGCCCAAATGGCCCATCGTTGAGTTATATGGCATCTTTAGTGATCATGGCGAAAGGAAAAGGGGTAGGGTACATGGCCCTAACATTGATTCTATGTTATAAACATAACCATCAACATAATAAACATGAGGGGAAGGCACGTAGCACCCTACATGTGCCTATCCCATAGTCATATTATCCATTATGCGACTCGGGGTGGGGTTGGTGGGGTCTGTGTGTTACAGGGAAAAGTGTCTACACAGAACTGCTTATCCCACTAAGGTGTGGTAGCTACCTTAGAAACAAACAAAGTAAAGCTACTTTCATTTTTCCTTTATGAAATATAGATGAGAGAAGAACAAATAAGACCAACCTCTCTCTTGCGCTAATCTCCTAGTTTGATTCCTCTCTCCCTTGATAGTCTTTCGCTACTTGCTCCCCTGTACGCCTAGCTTCACAGGGTACCTGTAAGATCACAGTAGCATAACACTATACAAGAACATGGATCTATAATCATAAACAATCTAGGATCATATGTAAATTGACCATACAAATGCATGAAACATAAATGACACGAGAGTATGGAGGAAAACTTAAATAGCTTTAATTGATAAACAAGAAAGAGCCAAGGGAGTTACAACCAGTTGTTCTGACCCAGCATCATCCTCTCAGCAAGTAAGCCCTTCTTCACCTCATACAAAGCTTAGATCACCCAACACTATGATGTTGTCTTAAGAAACCAACAACGATTCCTTACAATATGCAAAATTCCAGCCTCTAACCTCTGGATCTCTGGGATGAGAGATCTATATATAGATATTTGTAGAGGTGTGAGTCAGCTCTGGGTTTTTGATTAGTGTCTTCTCTTTGATAGTTCTTGCTTCCACTTGGAGATCTCATTGATCTCTTACTCATCCTTGGGCAATTCTGAGAGGCAAGTGTCACAAGAGAAGTTTCTGGAAGATTCCATGATCATCCACCTCGCAAACTGTCTCCACCACTTATCTTTTCTCGTCCATCGCACCCCATAGAAGGGCTTTTTGAAATGCAATGCACTTCCCATGTTTACAAGGTGAGATGCATCGCACCCGGGCCATGGAGCAAGTGAAATGATCCAGTTTTGACCAGTTCTGAGTCATTTTTCATGGAGAACTTCTGGGAGAAGCTGTAATCAGTTGACCTTATTCCTTTAGGGGTTGGAACAACACTTTTAGGGACTTAGGAGCCCTTGGTTTATGGAAATTTTATGCTTGGGGTTGCAGTGCCCAAAAATTTCTATAACAGTTGCCCCCTAAAGCATGAGGTTGTTAATCTTTTGATGTCGGGTGAAATGCTTTATTATGAGGATCCGAAGTTCTTTCAAGCTAGGAGGAGACCTGTAATAAGATACAATAGAATACATTATCTTCATAATATTTTCATGATCTAGCTAAGGCGGGCATTCCCATGCTCAACTTTATAAATTCATTTTCATGTACATAGGACAGACAATCGTCTGAGTGTAGACTGATGATTCTAGTAGAGTCATCATCCCTTTGATTGGATGATTATCTGTGCACCAATGATGTACATTTGATGTCTTTATTTCCCTGAATATATATCGCAGCCCAGATGGATGAAACTAGATCCGGGGTCTTCAATCTCGTTCGATCTTCACTAGAAGTACAAGTCTATCCATGTGAGAGATGTTTTGGAGTCGAACATGGAAAGACATCGCTTGATTACCATCCAATGATGTAGGCTGTTAACAGGCGTGAGAGGAATCACCGATAATGATAATGACCCTCAAGGTACTGTAGTACAATTCACGTGGTGTGAATAAAGGACTTGGCGTCGAACACCACGCAAAATATTTCGGTCGAAGGTCATTGATGTAAACCTGTCGCCAGAAGTGAGAAACTTGCCATTGAGGCATGCAAGCTTCAAAGTATTGAACGGGTGTTATAGAAAATTTTGTGCCTTACAGCAACAAGCATGAATTGTCAATAATCCAAGGGATCCAAAGTTCCCTAAACATGATGTTCCTACCCCTAGAGGAACAAGGTCAGCAAACCAACAGCTCTCAGATCAGTTCTCCACCTGAAAACACTCAAAAACAAGCAATCCTGAAATCAAAGCAGGTGCTCCACTAGGCTTCTGCGCTGAAACACAACTGCTCCATGGCGTACCTGCGTTGCAAAGCAGGTAGAACAAAGCCCACCTGCGTTGAGCGAGTTTGTACATGTGGCACACTGAGTCATTGCTCTGGAATCTTCCAAAAATGACACTTGGATCAGGGATTTCGCCTTGTGATGAGTCAGAGGCTTTGTTTCTCCAAGTGGAAGCAAGGTTCACCAAGTGGACTCAAGAACTGAAGATCAACTAAAGATTAACTGAAGAGAGAGAGGACACAAGGCAGCTACACATCAGTTGCAAGCTGACTCATCCTTTCTCAATTCATCTATATATTGAGCTCTCTCCTATGAGCTCAGGAGGCTGGAATTTTGTGCAAAGTAATGATATGCTGTTGGTTTCATTATCGAATTATTGGGTGATTGTTTGAGAGAGGTGAAGAAGAGCAATTCTTTCTGCTGGGAGGTGTTGCTGGGTTGGAGCCTGCAATGGTTGTAATACTCTCAGAACCTTTATTTCTTCATTAATAAAAGCTATTGAGGTTCTTCTATGTGCTCTTGTTTCAATTATATATTGTGATGATTGCATGTTTGGTTTACACTAATCCATGAACCAGTTATGATTGCATGCCTCTTGTAGTTTCCTTCTTTGTTATTGTGCATGATCTCATTGTAGCTGGGCGAGCAGAACAACAAAGAGCTAGGAGCAAGCGGCCAAAGAGAAGAGTTTGGATTCGACATTAAGCGCAAGGCAACGGTTAGTGCTTTCTCCATTCTCTTTTGCTTTCATAAAGAAGTAAACCCTTAGTAGTTTGTTTTACAGTTGTTGCTAAGGAATTGTCACCCTTAGAGTGGGATAGGGTCATCCGAGTCGGATACTTTTCCCTACAACAAACTGGCGACTCCGCTGGGGATCGTATCCGTTTGATTGTGTTTGTAGTATTTTTGCTATTCATTTCCTGAACAAAAGAGTACCAAATCGAAAAGCTTTTGACTATATCAAAAGCGAAGTAGAGGGCAGCTACTCTTGCTCATTTTCTGAGCAGATTCATGATTTGACGAGCTGATCTACAAGGATCCTTGTAAGCTCTTAGTGATAGCTTTGCACCTTCTAAATCATCCCTTTGAGTGTGCTTGACTGATTGCTTCTGATTTGAGCAAAAACCGTGCATTTTTTAGAAAATTATGACCCGGAAACTGTGAAAATGCAATTCTCGTTTTCCAAAGCAGGTAGTACACAGGCTACTTGCTTTGCAACGCAGGTCCCGAACTGGCTACCTGCGCTGAGAGCCAGTTTGACTGTGCAGAGCCTGCGTTGACCCAAATTTTCTTAGTGCATTTGGGGTTTCCTCCTTTCTCTTGCCTGTTTTCACTTAGTTTTGCTGCTAGGTGTCAGTCTTGTGCCTGTTTTCAAACCAATATTACTTTCCATCATTCTGCCTCTGTTATATAACGAAATTGTACTTGTTCTTTGTATTTCTTATTCATTTACAATTTCCCATAACGAAAAGTAAACTAGTCATGCTTTTGGCCTCTTAGATATGAACCTGTGTTAGGCGTTTTGCTGGTCTAAAGAGTTAGCTTGTTTGCTGTCCATAGCTGATTAGTCATTTTACTTTCGTTAGTATGGTTTGATTTCATGTATTTCCAGTGATTAAGCAAGTGAATCTTAAGGTGTCTTTTGATTTTGGACAAACTTGTTTACTGTCGCTTTAAATCGAAATCAAAGTTATATAACCACTTTCGTTTTGTATCCATCCACATTAAGAAAGGGAAAAGAAAATACATGCATTGTGCATTTTGCATTTGACTGTGTGCTTGACGATTTAGGAAAAATTTGCATTTTAGTGTGTGCTCTATGATCTGTGTGAAAAGATTTTCCTTTCTTTTCCCTCAGTAGTTAAGGTTTTCAAAGTTGAAAGATTGAAAAGTTTGCTTCTCATCTTAGACTGCATTCAGGAATTTGTTATATACATCTCGTGCTGATCCTTAAAGGCAAATTGATAAGCAAGATCAACATTAAAATAAATCCAATTTACATAACAACGCTTTGTAACATAACGCAAACACATAGAGGTCTAGGTAGAGACGTGTTCCGGCGTCGTTAAACATAGTGACTGTCGATCTCTACGAAGGTGGGTGATTCCTCCTGAGAGTCGGTGGCACTAATACGGACTTGTGCTCCCACGTAACGTCGCGTATATATTGGGAGACCCCTATAGGCAATTATCCTTTATCCATAGGAAGCTGTGTCGACCGCCCTACTGATCGCGATGCAGTGAACACAGCATTCACGAAGATCGACCACCCGTACCGTAAAACGTATTCTGTGGTTTCGCGAAAAGTTTGGCACACCCTCTGCCTAGAACTCAAGAGCAGTTTCTTTTGGCCTTTTTCAAACTCTATAACTCAAAAAGTCCAACCGAGCATTTGTCACTTCGGGCTCGTTAAAACATCGAAGGCGCCTAGAGTCATCTTTAGCTTTTTCTCGACTCTTAAAACATGAAAAAGCAAGTTTGTGTCTAAAAGCGTCGTTAATAAAATTTATTTTAAAGCGGAACATAATCACCTGTTATTCCCACGTTGATCTTTCAGTTGAAAAGTATGGAGCCCACCAACCAAGGAAGTAACCTTGGCGGAAGTCCAAATCCCTTCTCCTCTTGGGGAGATGTTGGTGCGCCTCATATGGCAACATTGTCACTTCCAGGATTGACAATTGGCCTACCTGTATGGCTCTTTTCAACTAATGTAGTCCAGATCGACACTAATCCTGAGCAGTCGAATCAACAGTCAGACCAATCTAGAGCTACCCACCAGCCTTCCACTTCCTACAATTCTTCCTATGATCCTTCATCTTCACAAGGTAGAGCCGGCAAAAGTCAGCCTCCCATGGAGAAGAATGAAAAGAAGAAAAGAGAAAAGAAGCAGAAGGGGCCTATGGCGAAGGCGACTAGGGGCAAGCAAAACACAGCTGACAAAAACCCACACACTGCACCGACCGGGCCCAAATCACCATGTGTCATTTGCAAAGGGGCTCACTTCCATCGTGATTGTACTTGTATTCCCCGGATACTAAGGGACTGGTCCCCAAGGTTGCACAATCCGGTAGCATCAACCTCTGGTAGTCATGTTGATTGCAGTCCATCAACTAGCGAGAGTGAAGGACGGAGAGGGAGACCAAGATCACCCTGTATATTGTGTGAAGGCAAGCATGCCATCCACCGATATCCATTCTTAGATGAGGCAAAGAGAGTTTTAGAAGATCGTCCGGTTTCACCGTTACGACTTCCTCCTGGATACCAAAAACTCGCGCCTAATCCCTCGATAGTTGAAAATCCAGCTGACCCGCCCAAATGGTCAGCTGAAGTGTCGGTCATTGAGAATGAACCTGCTGAATCCAGACCAGACGAAAGTCTAAAGGTCGAAACGGCAGTTGACCCGGTTCTTCCTTCAGAGGTTTCATCGTCCAATGACTCCGTCATTGAAGACCCATCTTCGAATGACACCCTCACTGAAGAGGATAAGGATGACACCGTCCATATTCTTTTCATCAACACAGACTCTGATGAGCATCAGGGCAATGCGCCCATTCCTTTATCGCAGGAAGGAACATCGTCAGGGTCGTATCCAGCCGTATATTCGGTCCCACCACCAAGCAACCTAGTTGTATCCTTTGATTGGAATCAACTAGGCAGACCCCGGTTACCAGCCAGTATCCCATTCAGAATCATAGTCCAAATCTACAGAATGGTGATGGCTGGAACTATCATTGATGAAGGGGCATCTGTGAGTATCCTTTCCTCTGTTGCTTGGAAAGCACTGGGTTGCCCGACGCTTTTACCTGAGATGAGAAATCTATCAGGTTTTGATAAAGGAACCAGTCACCCGTTAGGGATTCTCCCCAATGCTCCAGTTACATTGAAAGGGAAGACAGTTCGCATGAACATCATGGTCGTCCAGGGACCCTTGGCATATAACTTACTCCTTGGACGAGACTATATATATTGCATGGAGACAATAGTGTCCTCGCTCTTTAGAGTCATGTGTTTTCCGCACGAAGGAAGAATGGTCCAGCTCGTAGACCAACTTTCATTTCCAGGATCACGCATTGTAAATAGTCAAATACCATCCCTTAACGGTTTATTCGCTCAAGGAATGCCACCGCCTCCGGTTCTACTTCCCGATGAATGCGAGTAATTCGAGAAGAAAAGAATGGAGACCCAGGGGGCATGCACCCTGGCCTGCCTCGGGCAGAGAAAACCTTAGGTATGAAGTTAATTTCCGCAGCAGGATGGACTAGTCCGTACCCCGTCCGGCAGAGGAAGAGAGGGTTGTTCTAGGATAAAATTCTTTTGTTAAAGTTATGTTGAAGCGGAAGAATCGCTCCCTTTGTCTAAAGAAGTGGGCTCTCCTAAGGAGGGGATCTATTTGTGACGGCAAGTAGCCACCATCTTTGAATGTCAAGCCTCACCCATTAAAACAATATGTTTTGAAGGATAAGTAGGGGCAGTCTCCAAAGAAAGAGATGAAATTGCTGCAACAAGTAGTCACCATCCTTAGCAACCTAATGATAGACATCGCCGAAAAGAGAGTTTAGTTTGCGGCAGCAAACAAAACCATTTTTCGGATAATAAGTAAGAGATGGCAGAATCTCGAAATTATACTTTATACCTGGGGGCATGCAAACCTTTTGGAGTGCAAGCACGGGACGACTATTTATTTTTTTAAATTTTGTAGGTCTAACCCGTTAAACTCGTAGGATTAGCCGTTTCCAGCTTGCATAAAGAAAGGATGAAGGGCAAAAGTTAAAACCTGCAAAATTGGAGTAATTAGTGAGGTATCGCTCCTTAAATAAGATTACCTCACCTAAAGCATTCCTTGTATTAAGACTGGTATAAATCGAGCAGTTTTAGCAATGTTCATGCTCGTTAAAAAATAAACGCAAGAATCGAGCAGTTTTTGTGTAGAGTTCATGCTCGTTAAAAAATAAACATAAATTGCGAGCAATCTTTCCCTAGCAGTTCAAGCTCATCCAGAAAAAATGAACCGGTAAACAACCTCGAGAAATGTAACCTTTGAAAACCATATTAAAAGCCCTTGGTCGTGTTTATATGCCGTCACCTCCATCCGTTCATTTGGCCAATCGTTCACCTCCATATGTTTGTTTACCCATTTTGAGGAACAGCTGCGAAGAGTGATTTCACTTAGCCATCCTTGTGACACTGCCGTGATTGGAGAATTCCAACCTGTACCTGGAATCTGCTGCTATCCCTGTTCATCACTCGTTCCTCAAAAGACGAGTCTTGTTTGAGCTCTTTTCACTGACTCGTAAAATATGAAAAGTTTGCCGAGTTTTGGCCTTCTAGCTCGTTAAAGCGACCGGAAAGCTATCCCTCCTCTAGATTTTAATCTTTTTGGACCTAAGGGATTATTGCACAAAAAGATCCAGCGCTTGTTTTGTTCGGCTCGTTAAAGCAACTGAAAATTCATCCCTTCTGTATTGTTTTAAACTTTTTCGGACTTAAGGGATTAGATGACGAAAAAGGAATTTTGGAGTTAACTTTTCGTACCTTTTCAGACTCTCTAAAAATGAAAAGGGCCGAGTTTTCCTTGTCGTTAGACTCGTTAAAATGATTAAATAGCGACAAACTTGTCTTTAGACGAGAACGAGTTTCCCTATCGCTAGGCTCGTTAAAACATAGCGATGGGCTTGCCCGAAGGGCAGGTTATAGAACAAGCATATGTTATCCTCCTCAAGCTTGAAAAAAATAAAGAGGTACTGGTCAGCAATGACTGGGGAAAAATTGGGAGAACCTCACAGCATTAATGGTAGCAAGTCGCTCTTGAACATGACACTTTGTCCTCCGTATCACATCGAGTTGGGTTGTTTCATTCACCGGTCGCATAACCATGGTCCTCGCCACACCATCCACAATTGGGGTAATGCTACCAATCCATCACATCAGTGTCGTTATATGTTCAAGAGATGTGGTTCTGTAAAGAGTCAACCGTGTTCCACCCACTGCCATACATTATCCTTCATCCACTTCATGACCGCCACCCTGAATCATACATCACAGTTTGTTTTCACCTCATCACAATCACTAGCTCCGTTCCGTGTCACTGATGTGGGATTCATTAAGGCCCTCCTTTGACGGATCGCTCCTTGTCGACATCAGCTCATTATCCAAGGAGTTGATCTAGGAACACCCCCCTCAGTACTTTGAAGCTTGCATGCCTCAATGGCAAGTTTCTCACTTCCGGCGACAGGTATACATCAATGACCTTCGACCAGAAGATTTTGCATGGTGGTCGACGCCAAGTCCTTTATTCCCACCATGTGGATTGTACTGCCGTACCTTGAGGGTCATCATCCTTATCGGTGACTCCTCTCGCGCTTGTTAACGGTTTACATCATTGACCGGTAATCAAGCGATGTCTTTCCATGTTCGACTTCAAGAAATTCTCACATGGATCGACTTGTACATCGAGTGAAGATCGGAAGAGATTGAAGACCCCGGATCTAGTTTCATCCATCCGGGCTGCGATATATATTCAGGACATAAAGACATTTGATATGTACATCATTACAGCAGATGATCATCCTTCTCAAAGGATGATAATTTCGGCAGAGAAATATCAGTCTAAATCAGACGATCGTCTGTTCTATGTACCAAAATGTATTTATAAAGCTGAGCATGGGAATGCCCGCCTCAGCTAGATCATGAAAAATGTGTGAAAAATAATGTATTGTATTGTATCTTATTACAGGACACTTCTCAGCAGATTGAATGAACTTCGGATCCTCTCAATAAAGCATTTCACCCGATAAACGACCTCATACTTTAGGGGGCATCTGTTATAGACAATTTTGTGCCTTACAGCAACAAGCATGAATTGTCAATAATCCAAGGGATCCAAAGTTCCCTAAACATGATGTTCCTACCCCTAGAGGAACAAGGTCAGCAAACCAACAGCTCTCAGATCAGTTCTCCACCTGAAAACACTCAAAAACAAGCAATCCTGAAATCAAAGCAGGTGCTCCACTAGGCTTCTGCGCTGAAACACAACTGCTCCATGGTGTACCTGCGTTGCAAAGCAGGTAGAACAAAGCCCACCTGCGTTGAGCGAGTTTGGACATGTGGCACACTGAGTCATTGCTCTGGAATCTTCCAAAAATGACACTTGGATCAGGGATTTCGCCTTGTGATGAGTCAGAGGCTTTGTTTCTCCAAGTGGAAGCAAGGTTCACCAAGTGGACTCAAGAACTGAAGATCAACTAAAGATTAACTGAAGAGAGAGAGGACACAAGGCAGCTACACATCAGTTGCAAGCTGACTCATCCTTTCGCAATTCATCTATATATTGAGCTCTCTCCTATGAGCTCAGGAGGCTGGAATTTTGTGCAAAGTAATGATATGCTGTTGGTTTCATTATCGAGTTATTGGGTGATTGTTTGAGAGAGGTGAAGAAGAGCAATTCTTTCTGCTGGGAGGTGTTGCTGGGTTGGAGCCTGCAATGGTTGCAATACTCTCAGAACCTTTATTTCTTCATTAATAAAAGCTATTGAGGTTCTTCTATGTGCTCTTGTTTCAATTATATATTGTGATGATTGCATGTTTGGTTTACACTAATCCATGAACCAGTTATGATTGCATGCGTCTTGTAGTTTCCTTCTTTGTTATTGTGCAGGATTTCATTGTAGCTGGGCGAGCAGAACAACAAAGAGCTAGGAGCAAGCGGCCAAAGAGAAGAGTTTGGATTCGACATTAAGCGCAAGGCAATGGTTAGTGCTTTCTCCATTCTCTTTTTCTTTCATAAAGAAGTAAACCCTTAGTAGTTTGTTTTACAGTTGTTGCTAAGGAACTGTCACCCTTAGAGTGGGATAGGGTCATCCGAGTCGGATACTTTTCCCTACATCAACGGGGTGTTCCTAGATCGACTTCCTAGATAATGAGCTGATGTCGACAAGAAGCGGTCCGTCATAGGAGGGCCTTAATGAATCCCACATCAATGACACAGAACAGAGCAAATGATTTTAATGGAGGTGAAAGTGATCTGGTGATATAAGGTTCAAGGTGGCGGTCATGAAAGAATGGAGTGTAGATGTATTGCAGCGGGTGAGACACAGGTGAATTCTCTGAATGACTTCTCTTGAACATATCGGCGACACTGACGTGATGGATTGGTAGCATTAACCCCAAATGTGGATGGTGTGATGGGACCATGGTGATGTGATTGGTGAATGAAACAACCCAACCCGACTTGGATGCGGAGTGAAAGTGTCATGTTCAAGAGTGACTTGCTACCGACAAAGTTTCTTCAAGTTTTCTTCCCAATTTTTCCCCAGTCATTGCTGACCAGTACCTCTTTATTTTTGTCAAGCTTGAGGAGGATAACATATGCTTGTTCTATAATTTTCCCTTCGGGCAAACCCATCGCTATGTTTTAAAGAGCCTAGCGATAGTAAAACTCGTTCTTGTCTGCTATGGACAAGTTTGTTGCTATTAAGCTTTAATGAGTTTAACGACAAAGATAACTTGATCCTTTTCAATTTTAGAGAGTCTGAAAAGGGACGTAAAGGAAACTCCAAAATTCATTTTTCGTCATCTAATCCCTTAAGTCCAAAAAAGTATAAAACAATACAGAAGGGATCAATTTTCGATACTTTTAACGAGCCGAACAAAACAAGTGCTCGATCTTTTTGTGTAATAATCCCTCAGGTCCAAAAAGATTAAAATCTAAACGAGGGTTAGCACTTCCAGTCCCTTTAACGAGCTAGAGAGGCCAATGGCTCGGCAATCTTTTCACATTCTACAAGTCAGTTGAAAAGAGCTTAAAGGAGACTCGTCTTTTGAGGAACAAGTGACAAAATTGGGTAGCAGTTGATTCCAGGTAAGGGTTGGAATATTCCAATCATGGCAGTGTTACAAGGATGGCTAGTGGGATCACTCTTCACAGCTGTTCCTCAAAAAGGGGTAAACAATCAAATGGAGGTGAATGATCGGCCAATACAAAGTGGAGGTGATGATGAGAACACGACCAAGGCTTTAAAGGCTGAAGTACTACATTCACGATGGTTATTTACCGGAAAATAGTTTATTTTTTAATGAGCTTAAACGCGGGGAGAAACATTTGCTCATGACTTATGTTTATTTTTTAACGAGCTTGAACTATGTGCTAAAACTGCTCGATGCAGGTTTATTTTTTAATGAGCTTGAACTTTGCAAAAACATTTCTCGTGATAAGTTTGCATGCACCCAGCATAATAACGCAAATCGAGGTGCATGCCCCCCAAGCTTCATTTCATTCATCTCGATGGTTGGAATGAAGGTTTACTTTCGAGATCTTCGAAAGACTCGACTTTGATTTTACGAGATCATAATCAAAGACTCGATTTGGAAAGGGAGTCGTTTCATTTTTTAATGAGGTTGACATAGTAAAAGAACTATCCTCATGACTCCTTGTTTCATTTTTTAATGAGGTCGACACGAGATAAGAACTGTCCTTGTAATCCACTGTATTTACAATATTTGATAGAAAATCAAAAATTGAAGGATGATTAAGGTCATTGGAATAATCTTTGTTGTAATCTGGTAGATGGGAACTGTTATCACCTAGAACTACAGTCACATGTATATAATTTTTGTCTAAAGTTCACTGTCAAAAATTGGTGTCAAATGGGTTTTGTCCTATGTTTCTTACTTAGGGGTCATGTTTCTAAAGGGTCTTGATGTGAATCATTATCTAATACTATTGGTCATCCTCCATCATGATTGCATAAGCCATGTCTTATCTTGTACATGTCACTGGTCCTTTCCGTATTTTCGCAGCGCAGTCTTATTGGTTGATTTTGCAGCGCGTCAGCATCCAGCCATTTTGTAGCGCATTTTGCTAATTTATAACTATCTGCGCTACGAAATCGTAGTTTTAGGCATTTTGCAGCGCAGATTCCTAAAGGATCACATCTGGGGATGAGTCATTGTCTCCGTCCGGTTATTGTCAGTTGGCGTACCTCCCAAACACTTATGAGCCATCACTCCACCAATAGATCCATAGGCATGCACATAAAAATAATTCTAACGGTTTTGTCATGCATGAATGTTTTATGATGTTTGTAAATGATGCATAAAGTGGCCAGCCTGTGTGATAAGATATTTGAATTGCAAATGAGCCCGAGTTCAAACGAGCCCGAGTTTCTTTTTCAAGCAAGCCTGCGTTCTAAAATTTTTTGAATTTTCCATTTGAGTTGAAGCTGGTGGTGATTCTCTGTGCAAAAAATTTCGAAAGCGGAATGGAGAGGAAGGAGCATCGGTCTGGAAGATGTCAGAGAACAGAGCCTGAAGGATTGGACCTTACATTAAGAGATGAAGGTGTTAGGAAAGCTTTCAAGGATGCTGGCTGTTGGAATTTCTGTGAGAAGCTGCAGGGTGGCCATGCTAAGTTAACAAAAGAGTTTTCCTTGAACTTTACAGGTTTAAATTCTAAAGTATCTATGTTATAATTTCAAGTATCTCCAGAGGCAATTGCTAATGTAACTGAAATTCCAAGAGGAGGGCAGGAGTGGTTTAAGAACTTTAAATTTGATTTGAACCCCTGCAAAGAATTTCTTAAAGAGGCATATGTGAATGAGGATTTAACAAAGGCTGTACCTAGAAATTATGTTAAAGAACACTATGCCCTTCTGCTTACTTGTATTCAAAAGTATTTAACCTGTGAGGGTAGATATAACAAGGTTTACTCCTATCACTTTAAGTTGTTGTTGCACTTTACTGGTAAAGCATCCATAGATACTCCATTTTACCTGTTTCGTAGTCTCAGCAAAATGTGTGATAAAGTTCAATTAAGGAAGGATGACTGTGAGACATCATTATTTCACCATGGTTTAGTGAAACTGTTAGTGCTGGATGGTCTTCAGAAAATTGGTAGGGATTGGAACTCTTTTATCTTTATGGCTGGTTTTTAGAGTAAAACAGGCCTTACTCCACAGCCGGTTAGAGAAAGAGAAGAATCAGTTGAGGAACCCACAATAGCTGAGCTCATAAAGGAGGTAAAGGATAAAAAGAAGACCAAGTCTAAATTGAAAAAACTAGTGAAGCCCTTGGTTATTAAAGAGCCACCTCAGCCATCATCAAAAGAAGAGGTCAAGCACAAGAAAGATGTACCTGGATCAAGTGGGTTAGAAAAAGTATCAAGAGTTAAGACAAGGAGTCAATTAAGCAAAGAGAAGGGCAAATCAGTAGCTGTTGAGGAAAGTCCAATATCTAAGGCCAGTTTGAGTGATTTGCTTGAGGAAATTGAGTTTGAACAGGTGGAACTAGTGCATGTTGAACCCATGCATATTGATTTGACTCAATCATCACCGGAGAGCACTAAGAAATCCAAAGCTTCGAAGAGACTAAGGTTTGATGAACCTAGTGAGGAGTTTATTTTCAAACCACGAAGGCCGGTTACAAGGAAACAAGTTAGAGAAGCTGAGAAAGTGCATAAAGGAGAGAAAGTTGTAAAGATGCCCAAAACAGAGGTAATTGAAGTATTGTCCAAAACAGTGGAGGCAGTCAAGCATAAAGACAAGAACATAAAAGTTTTTATTACCCAAGGAGGAAATGTTATAGCCATAAAGAATCAAGCGGGGACAACAAAAGATGAAATTGCCAAAGCAAAGAATGTCATTAGAGAGCGTGCAGTCAGGTATGCCAACTATCGAAGAGCTGTGTTAAAGGGTAGTAAAAACCTAGTGAGTCAAGTGGATTCAGTGGCTGGTGTGTATACATGGACAGTTCCAGCTATTAAACAAGCTAAATTCATCAGTAAAATTAACATGACTCTAAGAGCTGAAAACAAAGCCCTGAGGAGGGAGATTGCAAGTTTAAAAGCACAGCTAGGTTAACTAGCTACTCATTGATGGTGAGAGAGGTCATTTTCTAAATTTTGGCAAATTTTGTTAAAGCTCCATTGTTTTGAAGACATATAGGTCTCTGCCACCTGTAAAGAAGATTTAAAAATTAGAAGTTCAAGCAAAAAATTCCTTACTACAAATACACTTTGTTTTAGCAAAAACAGCAGTTTCGTAGCGCGCTACGAAACTGCTGTAGGTGCTGTTTTTGAATGAAGACAAACAGTTTAATGGTAAGATCAGCAAATTTTTGAAGGAAATGCCTAAGGAACATAAGGGAGACCACATGAGGCTATCCTAGCCATTTAGGTAATGACAAGTGTGCCTTTTTGTAAAGGTGAAATATTTTGTCTCAAGTTAAGACTTTTATAAAGGTACTTTATGACCAGTTAGGGTTTGGCAGAAATGGCATACGAGGAGTATTGTTTTGGTTTATACACATGTCCATCAGCGAAGCCTCCAACACATCTGAAATATGGTGATGCTCATAAATTTTGGGGTATTAAAGAGCTGGGAACATGTTGCTTAACTTTCGAAGGATGGTGGGAGACAAGGACCGGAAAAACAGGGGTTTGTTCTTATGATCAATGAACCATCAGCGCATTCAATATCCAATGCTAACCTTGTTCATTGCATCCACTTCTCAGTTATCTCGGCCAAACTGAAAGGAGACAGGTGTTCAAGAGCAAAGAAGGATCATGATACGAGGAAGATAGAATTAGATATGTAGTTTAATTAGCACTCTTTGTAATTACAGTCAGCACTTGATGTATTTAATGAATTAGTTTATTGATAGATAGGGGTAATTAGTAATAGTCTTCGAGCTCCCCTCATGCTGGAGGAGGAAGCTCATAGTGGTTAAAGTTGTATCTCTATATATAGATCAGACTTTGATGTAATGGGGGTTGGATGTATTGGAGAAGACTGTTTTTGGTTTATGTATAAACAAATTTCAGTAATGCAAATGACTGTGTTTTCTTCTCAGGATTCACAATGGATCTTCTTGTTCAAATGTTTGATGGTATTCTTTCTTTAAGTTTCTTTTACAGTTTTGTTAATGCATAATCACTCAGAACTCATGAATCATGCTCTGACTTCCTGTATGCCTTGGAAAACTGTGGTTTCAAAGTTATGTTTGAACATATAGATGTAAAGTGCCCTGATTTCTATGAAAAGATAGTGTTTTTGTTTGCTGAGATATGAGAGACTCCATAAGCCCAATGGGAATCAGTTCAATGTTGTCCAGCCAGCTTATTTTTCATGTGTCTTATAAGAGTTAGCCATCTTTTCTTGTCATTAGTCAACATTCATAATCTGTGAGAGAGCCCTCTCAGACTAAGGAGGCTAAGCCTTAGTCCAAAGCCTGGTTTGAAATAGTTACATAGAATCTTGCTGATTGGCAGCCTTCAGTGCTTGATTTTGTGATAACAGGAACGATGGTGGTAATCTTCCCATGGTGCCTCTCCTAACATCATTGACAGAATGGTTCCTTTGTCTGTAGAATGTACATGCGACCAAGGATCTGAAGAGGTACCATATTCCTTAGACCTATCAATCCAAACACTCGATGAACATTGATTTCGGTTTGCCCCCCAGGCCAAGAAAATTGATTGCTACAATATTTCTAAAATGGCGATGATCCATGCTGACAAAATGTTTAGGAATCTTCCGAATCCATTAGATATAGAAGATTTCATATTGCAGGTTTCCACTGTGGCCACTTCTGCCAAATTACTCGGAGGCGGTAGGGCAAAAGTACCCATTAAGCTAGGGTCTTTTAGGAGGCCTACTCCAACATTTTCAAGCGAATGATTGCTTCCATGGATCATTGGAATGCTTCCCGTAACTTGTGAACTGTTGGAGAGAAATGTTTGTTGGTCAATGATTGTAATTCCTCCTTGGAAGGGAAATGCAATCTTCCTGAAGTAGGTCGACACAACTGCGTCCATGGCATATATCTAGGGCCTTCCCAGTAGGATGTTGTAATTGAGGTTTTCGTCGATTACTTCAACATCAATTTCTATTGTTTTTCTCCCTAGTTCAACTTGAAAGTCACTTAAAATCCCATATGGGGTGTATGATCGTCCATCAAATGCTTTTAACGTCGTTGACGATCTCGACAAGGGTGGTGAACCTAAATTTTTCCAGCAACTCATCGACATAATACATGTAGATGCCCCCTCATCGATAATTGTTCGATGAACAGTTTTGTTGAGGGCTTTCACTTGAATAAGGAAAGCTAGTTGAGCTGGTAACTAAGGGTCATATCCTTTGTGATTAAAGGATACAAGATTGGAATTCGTTGGGTCAATGCCACCTATTACTGATAATAGATCCTGCTTTTGGGAGAGGCAATTTTGCGGTACGTCAAGTGTTGACATAGGAGACAGCGATTGGGCCAGGTCCTCTACTATATTATAATTCTGTGATACTTTTGCACGAGGATTAAATGTCGATTTGTGTACTGCTCCCTTTGGCAACTTTATCATTGTTTCAGGAATGATTGGTGGCACAACTTCGGTCGAAGTTGTTGTCGAACTACTAGGTTGATCTTTATCCTTGTTGTTCGATAGCTATGGATTTACGTAATCTTTATTCCTTGTCGTTATCAAAGCATCATTTTGTTGTTTCGAAACCGACAACATAAGCACTTGGGATCGGGAAGTATTTTGATTAGCAACCAGTTTGGTTCCTGGGTTTGGAAACGGATCAGTCAATACTACTGAGGTTTTTGAACTCTTAAAGAGTTTCTTAACTTCAGCTTTATATGGACAATCTCTCGTCCGATGATCCTCATCACATATGTGACACCCCGAAGGGGGTTTCCTTTGCCCATAAGGGTTTGCATAAGGTTTTTTAGGAGATAATTTATCTTGATTCTTTTTCCTCCCTTTCTTTTTCTTCTCGCCCCCTAGTTGCTTTAGTTGTTTTCCCTTGTCGGTCGACACGACATTTACTTCCGAGGCAAGAAGTTCCTCATTTTCATTTTGACTAGAAATCTTATGGGACTTTTTAGATGTAGCCTTTGTCGATCTTGTGTCTGTTGTGCCAATCACACCATTGCTGGCATGAGAGTCATTGTTTGATTTAGGAGGGGGAGGAACAAAAAATTCCAGTCTAGGGGCATCAGGTATTTTATCGTAGAGTGTGCCAGACTGAGTATAGATCAAGTCTAGATATTGTGCGCGAGAAATAACTTGCTCTTCAGTGACGACTCCTCCCTTTGCCACATCTTCGGTGATAGAAGGTAATAATGAATTAATAAACCATTCAGCTAGTAGCTTATCAGGAACATATGTTTTTACCATTCTGTGACGACGTCGCCACTCATGAATATGATCAGATATGTGAGTGGCTGTTGTTTGTTTGAAATTATTAAGAAGTTTTGTTCTCATTTCATACCTTATCGATAACTAAAAATGGGTTAAAAAGGTTGTGGCTAGGGTAATGAAGTTGTCAAACGAAGCTCTGGGTAACTCGATATACCATTTTGCTGCCAAACCAGTTAACGTCCTCTGGAAAATGCGAAGCCTAATTGAATGGTCATTTAGGGTGTTTCATGAACACCACAGATGAAATGTCATCACATGATTCGACGGGTCTTCACCCGGATTTCCATTAGATTTAGGAATATCTGATAGGAGTTTATGCGGGATCGCTGGCCACCAAGGGGCATAAGAAATTGGATCATTTGTCAGCCGGTTTAGATCTGGTAATTCTAGAGTTGCTACAAAGGGCAATTGTTGATTCAGGTTTGGCGAAGCATACCTAGGATAAGATGGAATCGCCTGAGCAGTGGGTCTTTGCATACCAGCATAATGTATTAGATGCTGGCAACTTTGACAAGGTTGATGGGCATAACCATTATAATATGGTCGTTGATAACCGCTTTGGAAATACGGTTGCCCATTACTTACAAAGACTTGTTTCTCAGGTCCTTGATATGATTGTTGGAATTGCCACTGTTGAGATTGAACCAGCCATGGTTGTTGGACCATTTGTTGTTGCCCAATACTAGATGATTGACCAAGATGAGGAGTCATAGTACTTGTTTGAGCCTGAATCGCTCCAGATAAGGAGGCACTAACCTGAGGTTGTGATTGAGTCGTTGAGACAAGAGGCTGTTGTATTGTAACCTGAGAAACTTGAGGTTGACATACAACAGGCAGCGCTTGAACTTGCGATGCAGTCACCATAGCAGGTATAGTGGGAATATTCGACACAGGGTGGACTGGTTTCATTGAATATACAACCCTTGGTTGCTGAGGCAGTATTGGTACCCAACCGCTGGATGTAATTCTAGTTTGACCTGAACTTTGTTGTAAACTCCCATATGGTTGTTCTACGGGAGGGAACAATGAAAAGGCATACTGCCCTCCATATGGTGGAAATCCAGTACTTAAAGGGTAGATTGGCCTTTGAAGACACATTGGATCAATTTTTTGAGTTTCAACATAAGAAATACCAGATGATAATCCGGATGAAGAAATAGGAACTGACCATGTCGTCGAAAGAGTCCCTGATTGGACTTCGGCTTGTTGTTGATAACTTTCCAGGAAAGATGGTATACCGACGAACATCGTTGGAGTAGAAGCAGGAGGCTCTGCCGCTGCTGTGTCAAATGACACAGTCCTCGATGTCGACGGTTGTTCAGACATATCTAGTCTATCCAAAATATTTTCTAGTGGTTCTACAATAACTTGCGATGAAGAGAGACTAACTTCTAAGACCAACGAGGGAAAAGTGATGTTATTCCGATTAAAATAAATCTTAGACACTTTGACACAACTTGTTTTTTCCATTTTTAAGAGTCGAGAAAAAACAAAAGATGACTCTAGTCGCATTCGATTTTTAATGAGCCTGAAGTGACAAGTGCTCAGATGGACCTTTTCCGTTAAGGAGTCTGAAAAAGAACGAAAGGGAATGCTCTGGAAATCTAGGCATAGGGATTACCAAACCAATCGCAAAACTGCAGAATACTTTTTACAGTACGGCAGTCAATCTTCCTGAATGCTGTGTTCAATGCATTGCGATCGATAGGGCGGCAGACACGGCTTCCTATGGATAAATGATTAAGCCTATTGTGGTCTCCCAAAAGATACTCGACGGTACGTGGGAGCACAAGTCCGTACTGGCACTTATCATCTCAAAGTGGAGGAATCACCCAACCATCAGTGAGAACAACAATTAGCAGGCTTTACGACGCCGGAATACGTCTCTAGCCTAGACTTCTAGATGTTGTGCGTTAGGATCCACAGCGTTGTTAGATTCATTAAATTTATTTTATAGTTGATCTTGCTTAAGAAATTTGCCTTTCAAGTTCACCACGAGATGTAGATGTACAATTCCTAAAATTCAATCTAAGATGATAAACAATCTTTTATCTTTTTTGTGCAATGAAAATCCTAGCTACTAAGGAAAGAGAGACAGCATTCTTTCACAAAGAGCAAAGAGCACACACTAAATGCACTGTCCTAAATCAAACCAATCAAACAGTCTAAATGCAAATGCACATGCATGTATTTTTTTTCGGCTTTCTTAGTACGTGAATGGTAAAAAGAAAGCTAATGCACGAATCTGAATTACTTTTCAAGCGACAATTACTAACAAGTTTTTTTTCGAAATAAAAAATGGAGACAATCACAACACTTTACGATTTGGAAATGAATACTTGCTTTAGACACTAGAAAAACTACAAATTCAGACCAAATACAATAGTAACAGGGTAATTGACTATCAATAGCAACCAAACTCTTTCCTATGACTGAAAATGACACTTGCGACACTTTCAAATCAAAGGACGACAGTACAATTACGTTACTTTTTGCAAAGGAGAACTGAAAATGACTCAACAAATACAAAAGAACATTTACAGTTCTTTGCACATTGGAGGCGGAATAACAGCAAGGAAAAGGGGTTTCAAACAGAGATATACTGATTACAGGCAGCAAAATTCATGAATATAACTGAAAATAATGAATCATAGAAACCAAAACTGAATAATTCCTAGTCTGATCAGCGCACCTGTAACACAGGGAATTTGAAATGCAGTGCACCTACTACACTCGGGAAGTGCGTTGAATTTCAGATTCACAGAATAGTACCTGCGCTGGGCCAGAGACGAGACTTTGCTTGGGTTCTGGGTCACAGTTTGTAGTTCAGTTCATGGGTTTTGGTCGAGCAAATGGTAATCAGTAATGCAACAATCAGGGGTAGATCTAAGGAGGTTCTAAGAGCTACCACAAGGGCAATCAGAGAGTTTGTGAATCAGCTGTTTAAGTCATAAACAAATCCCAGAGATTGACTGAATCGGCATTTATCTACTTTGCATTTGCATATAAAATGAAGTTCGAAAGCTACCTGGCTCGACTTCAGGCTCCATCTGTAAGTTTATAAAATAAGCAACAAGGAAGATAAACAAACAACCTAATTCTTCCCCAGTATGGTCGCCATTTTGTTACAGGGAAAAGTGTCTAGACAGAACTGCTTATCCCACTAAGGTGTGGTAGCTACCTTAGAAACAAACAAAGTAAAGCTACTTTTGTTTTTCCTTTATGAAATATAGATGAGAGAAGAACAAAGAAGACCAACCTCTGTCTTGCACCAATCTCCTAGTTCGATTCCTCTCTCTCTTGATAGTCTTTCGCTACTTGCTCCCTTGTACGCCTAGCTTCACAGAGTACCTGTAAGATCACAGTAGCATAACACTATATAGGAACATGGGTTTATAATCATAAACAATCTAGGATCAGATGTAAAGTGATCATACAAATGCATGAAACATAAATGACACAAGAGTATGGGGGAAAACTTAAATAGCTTTTATTGATAAACACGAAAGAGCCAAGGGAGTTACAACCAGTTGTTCTGACCCAGCATCATCCTCTCAGCAAGTAAGCCCTTCTTCACCTCATACAAAGGTTAGGTCACCCAACACTATGATGTTGTCTCAAGAAACCAACAACGATTCCTTACAATATGCAAAATTCCAACCTCTAACCTCTGGATCTCTGGGATGAGAGATCTATATATAGATATTTGTAGAGGTGTGAGTCAGCTATGGGTTATTGATTATTGTCTTCTCTCTGATAGTTCTTGCTTCCACTTGGAGATCTCATTGATCTCTTACTCATCCTTGGATGATTCTAAGATGCAAGTGTCACAGGAGAAGTTTATGGAAGATTCCATGATCATCCACCTCGCAAATTGTCTCTGCCACTTGTTTTTCTCGTCCATCGCACCCCATAGAAGGACTTTTTGAAATGCAACGCACTTCCCGTGTGTACAAGGTGAGATGCATCGCACCCGGGCCATGGAGCAAGTGAAATGATCCAGTTTTGACCAGTTTTGAGTAGTTTTTCATGGAGAACTTCTGGGAGAAGCTGTAATCAGTTGACCTTGTTCCTTTAGGGGTTGGAACAACACTTTTAGGGACTTAGGAGCCCTTGGTGTATGGACATTTTATGCTTGGGGTTGCAGTGCCCAAAAATGTCTATAACACTGTGGTCTTTGACCCACACCTCCAATCACATTATATGCCACATCACTGACTAGAGGGCGCATAATATGGGCACAAATGCCAACTAACCATATGACAGATTCCAAATTACAAGTGACAAGAAAACATTAACTCAATATTTCCATCACCACTAACTTTATAGATGAGGTAGTACTTAATGTTGTACCAATTGATATTTGCAGAATTGTTTTAGGGAGTCCATATTTGTATGAATGAAAATATATATTCTATTTTCATAAGAAAAAATATCATATTTTTAAAGATAGAATTGAGTATATTGTTAGAGCACATTGTAAGAATATGAACTTATCTCTTGTTAGTGTCTCCCAGATGAAAAGGCTTGTAAATCCTAGTAAGAATTTTGTTTTGTTGATGATTAAAGCTAGATATATTGTTGAATTTGAATCTTTCACAGGATGTGATTCAAAAATCAAGGATGAATTGGTTTAAGTTTTTAAAGCTTATGAAAATATGTTTCAGGGACCTGAAGGGTTACCTCCTAAAAGAGGAATCCAACATGAGATTCACTTGCAGCAGGATGCACCATTTCCAAATGGCATGCATAGAATGTCAGTTTCGGAAAATGAAAAAATCAAGAACAAAATTCAAGATATGCTTGAAAAATGGGTCATCAAGCCTAACACATATCCTTGTGGGTCTCCTCTTGTCTTGGTTCCAAAGAAATATGCTGCATGGCGCATGCGTGTGGATTTTCAAGCTTTGAACAAGATCACGGTAAATAATTATTATCCTCTTCCTAGCATTGATGATTTTCTAGATCAATCACAGGAAGTTGTTTACTTTACTAAGTTGGATTTGAGAAGTGGTTATCATCAGATAAGGATTGTTGAAGATGATATTTTGAAAACTTCTTTCAAGACAAAACAAGGTTTGTTTGAATTGTTAGTTATGTAGTAGTTTGGGGTTTGCAATGCACCTGCAACATTCATGAGAGTTATGAATGATGTGTTGTGACCATTCCTTGATGATTTTTTCATAGTCTACTCAGATGATATTTTGATTTTTAGTAAGACTTGTGAAGAGCATGTCAAGCATGTGAAACATGTTTTAGATGTCTTGAAAAAAGAGAAGTTGTATTTGAACATGTCTGAATGTGAATTTGGGAAAAGATCTTTGGTTTATTTTGGTTCATATTGTAGGAGGGGGTGAGTTGAAGATATATCCCTCAAAAGTTGATGTCATTTTGAATTTTATAAACCAAAAAATGTAATAGAAGTTAGCAGCCTTTTTGGAGCAGCCCAATATTGGAGAAAATTTATCGCTAACTTATCATTCTTTGTTTCATTACGAGCTTTGACAAGTGTGAAATAGGTCTTTGAGTGGGGAGGAAGGCAACATAAAGCCTTAGACAGTTTGAAAGAGAAAATGAGTACATCACTAGTTATAACACTTCCAAATCTTAAGCAACCATTTGAAATTCAAACTCATGCAAGAAAATATGCTATTGGAGTAGTCTTGATGCAACATGGTAAGCCAATATGTTATCATTTTGAAACCTTTACCAATGCAATAATTAATTATCCAACTTATGATAAAGAGTTGTATACTTTGCTATAATGAATGAATAAATGGAAGAATTATTTGATTGGTAAAGAAACAATTGTACATACTTCTCATCAACCTTTGTAATATTTACAATCGCAAACCAAGGTACAATAAGCTAGACATTTCAGGTGGACGGGAATCCTACAACAATTTCATTTTGTAATTAGGTATAAGAAAGGTATATATAATAAAGTTGTAGATACGTTATCAAGGCCTATTGTTAATGAATATATTATTCTTAAGCATAACTGAATCATTCATGAATGTTGTATTGAATAGTATGTTCAAGATCAAGATTTTAAATATGTTTATGCAGATTTGAGTAAGGAAATGATGTTGAAGAGTTGGATTATCATGTTCATAACAAGTTGTTGTATCATCTTGGAAATTTATGTGTTCCATAGGGTGAAAGAGTCAATTTCATAAGGGAATCCCACACTTCTCTTATTGCTGGTCACTTTGGTGTAAGAAAAAAAATTGCTCAAATTAAGAGGTATTGTTATTGGCTTGGCATGAATTAAAATATTTCAAGATATGTGAAAGGATTTTCCATGTCTACTACTAGCAAGCCAAGTAATAGGAAATTGGGTTTGTACACTCCAATTCCTATTCCTTCTCATCCTTGGGAAAGTAATTCTATGGATTTTGTTGGGGGACTACCAATGTATAGGAAAGGTCATTATTACATGTATGCTGTTTTGGACTATTTCAACAAAATGTGTGTGTTGATGCCATGTAAGAAATACATTACAGCTAAACATACTATAAATATGTTCTTCCAAAATGTATGGGTTCATTTTGGGTTACCCCTTTCTATTATTTCTGATTGAGATTCTTGATTTTTTAGGAAGTTTTGGTGAAGTTTATGGGAACTCGTGGACACAAAGTTGAAGAAGAGCACAACATTTCATCCACAAACCGACGACCAGACAGAAGTAGTGAAAAACTTAGTAGTGCATCTCCTTAGAGGATATTGTGGTAAGAATCTTAAACTTTGGGATGGGCACTTGCATTACATCCAGCATGCTTACAATTGTGCCAAGCATTCATCTACAACTGTATCTCCATTTGACACTTTTTTGGGTTATTTTCCAAAGCCCCCTTTGGATTTCATCTTTGGTAAATATATTATAGTAGATGGACATAGTGATGTGGAAACATTCAAGCATTTTATTGAACAGATTTAGTTAGTACATGAAAGAGTACAAGAACAACTATAGAAAAGTACAACAAAGTACAAATAATGACATGGAAATCATCGGGTTGATCATGATTTCTAAGTGGGTGATCAAGTTTACTTGTATATCAACAAGTAAAGAGTACAAGGTGAAGGTAAAAATTTCAAAAAAATAGATATGGTTCTTTCAATATCTTGGAGAAGATTGGAAACAATTATTTTTTATTAGATTTACCACATTAAAAGAAAATTTATTCTGTTGTGAATGTAGAAAATATGAGATTGTATGAACCTCCAATGATTGATGATCAAGAAGAGAATGTTTAGATTCCATATCTTAAATAATTTTCTCTTAAGTATTTAAATGAGTTGCATGAAGATTCAATTCTTGATAGCAGGATAAGGACTTCATGCAAAGGTAATGTGGAGTTTCTTTGAGTGGGGCTCAGAGATACTAATCTAAGTAAAACAAGGTGGATTTTGATCAAGAAAGTGAGGGAGTTGTGTCCTCACTTACTTGTTGAGTAAAAATATACTTTTGGTTTGTCCAAAAGCTTTCAATTGGGAGGAATGATCTAGAGGATAAAAAATATGCTCAAAAAGAAAATTGTTCAAATTCTCCCAAAACTAGTGCCAAATCGTAGATCTCATCGTTCTAATTCCAATGACGCTTGAATCGACTCTATTTAATTTCATATGAGGAAGTTATCACAATCTAAAGTTTTTGGGAAATAATAAAAAAGTCAACTTACAGGGTTCACTAGGAAGTGTACGAATTCCACATGGCAATCCATAAATTGACGGGCTATTGACATCAACAAGGTGATTGTGAAATATAGTTTTTAGATGAACCAATTTCGTGAGAACAAGTGGAAAGTTTCTATTGATTGACGGGATTGTGGTTGGGCCAACCATAGGATGTCATGTAGCTCAACGAAAGGCTGCCAAGTGGACTTGTGGAATGTTGCCACGTGGCCTAGTTTTCAGTGCCAAAAATTATTTGTACTACTAACCAACCTCCATGTGGTTCAACCCATGATCTCACCTCCATAATTCACATGCCTTACCACTACATCATCAAAAATTATTGTTATACATAGTGAGCGAGTTTTACTTAAACAGTTAGTGGTTGGTGGTTTGGGGAGGGGGCTGGGCTGGTGGGCTCAAACGACCAAACCGGCACCAAGTTATATGGCATATTGCATGACCATGGAGAAAGGAATAGGGGTGAGGTGTGTGGCTCTATCCCTGATTCCATGTTATCAAAGTAACCATTGTCGTAATAAACGAGAGGGGCGGGAACGTGACACCCTATCCACACCCAACTTATAGTCATCCTAACTATTATGTGACCAAGAGTGGGACCGATGGGCCACATGGGCTTTGGCCCATGACCCTGGTCATATTATATGCCAAGTGACCAACCATAGGGTAGAGAATAGGGTGTGGAGGCCAACTGTCCATCTAACAAATTGCACTCGACACTACAGGTTTCATGGTCGAACTCGTACAAAATTGTCACCTTGCATATGTACCAAAGAGGAATTCCATTGCCAGTTTTAACAGAAGGTCAATTTTCTAGAACAATTAGCAAGAAAATGAAGATGGTGGCCTAAATTGGCCATTTTAATCCTTTCCGACTCCAAGAGGAGCCCACACAGGGGTTTTTGGGTGTTCTAGACACAATGATAGTGTTATTTTTAAAATCTCAGCATTTTATGTTGACGTTATTACATATTTGAGCATACAATTTAAAGGCCCAACATTGGAAGCTCAACATAGAGATGTAGCCTAGGAGGGGTGAACTCTATCATCAAATTGTTGTTTTGTGATGCTGCTTGTTGTCTATTTTTCATTGTTAAAATCTACAAATTTTAATTAGTTTGTGTGCATTTTCAATATCAATCCATTACACATAAGACATAATATATCTTGCAAAAATTTACATGAAACATGCAATTTTTAATTTCAGATTAGTTTGGTATCAAAGAATTATTTTTGTGAAGGTTTGACTATTTTTGCAAGATTTTTTCTTGAATGGTTACAAGGTCTAAATTGAGAAGAGGAGAAGGAGTGCTTGAATAACCAAACCCTTAAATTAGTTCAAGGAAGTCAAAAAATCCATAAAATCCATCATTTATGGCACATGAAGAAGGATAAGAGTTTATGTCTAAGGATGAGATGGATTTTAGAAAGGCCTTGTATGATATATCTGAGATGGTGAAAGCATTGTACAATGATAGGAAAACAAGGTTTCAAGGAGAGAGTTCCAATCAACCAAAAGGTAATGGTGGTGATGGGAGAAAGCCTCCACCTCCACCTTATCCTTCACCTCCATATACACCTCCATCCTCACCTCCTTCTTCACCTCCTTCATCTCATAGACATGCTCCTCCTCCAGCTCCAAAATGACATGCTAAGTCTCCTTTGATTAAACTTGATGTCAAGTTTGAATTGCCAATGTACAATGGAGAAGTAAATGCTGAAATTTTGGATACTTGTGTTTTCCAAATTGAATTCTGTTGTATCATTCAAAATATTTATGATGATGTCACTAAGATCCATCTTACTTCTCTTCACTTGGAAAGTGCAACCTTCATCTGGTGGGGAGGCTAGTACTGAAGAAGATTTAAAGAAAAGTGGTAAAATTTTCTCTTCTTGGAATTATTTGGTAGCTACATTAACTAGGAAATTGTATCCATTATCTTACATGCAAAAATAAATTTTGGATTGCAAAAGTTTTAGACAAGCTAAAGCTCATAGTGTCCACAGTTACACATAAGAATTTAGAAGAAGAGATTTAACCTTTGGTGTTGACTTGTCTTCATAAGATACTCTCTTTAAATAGACAGGTGGATTACATAGTTATTTGAGACATACTATATGTATGTTTAATTCCACCAACCTAGATGAAGTATGTTTTTAGGAAACTCATTTAGAATCAAGAGGTAAGAATTATCTTCAAGAGACTAGTAAGAAACCTTTCAAATCTAGAGACAAAGGAAAGGGGAAGTTTAAAGTAAAAGGAAAAACCAATGTGATTGTTAAGAAAAAGAGAGAGAATATTACCTATAAACATTGTTCACAAGATGGCCATGATGATGACGATTGTAGGAAATTACGTCCACAAATGAGACCAAAGAAGGTCAATAACCAGGCGAAACAAAAGATTTTTTCTACAACTGAACAAGATCTAGGATTTGATTCAGGTCATGAAACCAAAATAAAAACCACGTGAATGAAAGGTATAACTTCTCATGCAAGTAAAAACTCTTCTATTGAGCCTATAGAATCTCAAATTATAAAGAAAGAAGTGAGATTTTTCATATCAACGTCATTACAAAACATACAAAATCTATTACATTGTTTGATAGTGAATGCCAAGCCAATATTATTTCTGAAGCAATTGTCAAGAAACTTAAACTAGAAATTACACATCATACTAAACCTTACCCTTTGGGTTGGGTATGTGATTATGATAAATTAAAAGTAAGAAATAAATGTAAACTCAAATTCGCCATCAATGCTAACTTTATAGATGAGGTAGAGCTTGATGTTGTACAACTTGATATTTGTGGAATTGTTTTAGGGATTCCATACCTGTATGAATGAAAAGCCATATTCTATTGTAACGAGAAAAAATATAACATTTTTAAATATGGAATTGAGTATATAGTTCGAGCACATTGCAAGAAGATGAACTTATCTCTTGTTAGTGTTAGTCAAATGAAAAGGCTTATAAATTCTAGTAAGAATTTTGTGTTGTTGATGATTAAATCAAAAGATGTTATTGAATATGAAGCATTCCCAAGATGTGATTCAAAATTCAAGCATGGATTGGCTTAAGTTTTTATCACTTATGAAAATATGTGTCAATAACTAAAAGGGTTACCTCCTAAAAGAGGAATCCAACATGAGACTCACTTGCAGCAGGATGCACCACTTCCAAATAATAGCATGTATAGAATGTTACTTTTGGATAATGCAAAAATAAAGAATAAAATTCAATAACTACTTGAAAATGGGGTCATTTGGCGTAGCACCTCTTTGTGGGTCGCCTATTGTCTTGGTTCCAAAGAAATATGGTAAACGGTGCATGTGTGTGGATTTTAGAGATTTCAACAAGATCATAATAATCATTTTCCTCTTCCTCACGATGATTTGCTAGATTAGCTAAAGGAATTTGTTTTACCTTACTAAGTCATATTTGAGAAGCATTTATCATTATATAAGGATTGCTAAATATTGTATTTCAAAAACTGCTTTCAAGACAAAACAACGTTTGTTTGAATAGTTAGTTGTGTCGTCTAGGCTTTGCAATGCACCTAAAACATTCATGAGAGTTATGAATGATGCATTGAGACAATTCGTTGATGATTTTTTCATAATCTACTTATATTATATTCTAATTTTCAGTAAGACTCTTGAACATCATGTCAAGCATGCGAAACATGTTTTAGATGTCTTGAAAAAAGAGAAGTTGTGTTTGAAGATGTCTAAATGTGAATTTGGGAAAACCTCTTTGGTTTATTAGTGTCATATTGTAGGAGTGGATGACTAAAGATTCATCCCTAAAAAGTTTATGTCATTGTTAATTGGCCTAGACCAGACAATGTAACAAAAGTTAGGAGATTTTCGGGAGAAAACCAATATTGGAGAAAATGTATCACTAAATTCTCATTCATTGCAGCACCATTACATGCTTTGGAAAATTTGAAATACATTTTTCAGTGGGGAGGAAAGCAGCTGAAAGCCTTTGACACTTTGAAAGAGAAAATTAGTACAATACCAAATCTAGAACTCCCAGATCTGAGGCCGCCATTTGAAATTCAAACCGATGCAAGTGAAAATTATATGGGAGTAGTTTTAATGCAACATGGTAAGCCAATATATTATCATTTTTAAATCCTTACCAATGCAATAATTAACTATCCAATTTATGAAGAAGATTTTTATGTTTGGTACAATGCATGAAGAAACGCATTCGTTATTTAATGGGTAAAGGAAAGCGAAAATTCTATGGGAGCATTTTTTATGCAACATGGTAAGATAATATGTTATCATTTTGAAACCCTTACCAATGCAATAATTAACTACCCAAAATTATGAAAAATATTTTTATGCTTTGGTACAAAGTGTGCAGAAATGCATTCATTATTTAATGGGTAAAGAAATGATTATGCATATTGATGATAAACCTTTACAATATCTACAATCGCAAACCAAGCTACAACAAGCTAGACATTTAAGGTGGATGGAATGCCTACAACAATTTAATTTGGTAATCAAGTTTAATAAAGGTATATACAACAAAGTTTGTAGATATGTTTTGAGTGCTATTTTTAATTCATTTGTTATTCTTAATCATAACTCAATGATGCATGAAAGTTATTTTGAACAATATGCTCAAGATGAAGATTTTAAAGATGTTTATGAAACTTTGAGTCAAGGAGATCATGTTGAAGAGTTGGATTATCATGTTCATAACAAGTTGTTGTATCATCTTGGAAAGTTATGTGTTCCATGGGGTGAAAGAGTCAATTTCATAAGGGAATCCCATGCCTCTCTTATTACTGGCCACTTTGGTGTAAGAAAAAAAATTGCTTAAATTCAAAGGTATTGTTATTGGTCTTGCATGAATGAAACTATTTCAAGATGTGTGAAAGGATGTTCCATGTGTGCTACTAGCAAGCTAAGTAATAGGAAATTGGGTTTTTACACTCCACTTCCTATTTCTTCTCATTAAACTAATAAATAAAAAAATTGAAGGTTTCATGTAAAGTTTTGCAAGCTAGTTTATCTCTTATGGGTAATGGATCGATATTGCAAAAGCACGCAAACTAATTAAGCTTTGTGGATTTTAAGAGTGAAAAATAGACAAGAAGTAGCATCAAAAACAACAATTTGATGACAGAGTTCACCGCTCTTAGGTTACATCTATGGGTCCAACTTCGAATGTTGGCCCTTTAAATTATATGGTCAAATATGTAATTTCAACAACATACAATGCTCAAATTGCAAAAATAACACTACCATTGTGTCCAAAACACCCAAAAACCCATGTGTAGGCTCTTCTTGGACTAAAAAAGACTAAAAAATGGCCAAGTTAGGCATCCTTCTTCATTTCCATACTAAATATTATACAAAATTGACATTTTGTCAAAATTGGCAATGAAATTCCTCTTTGGCAGATATGTAAGGCAACGATTTACGGGGGTTTGGCCAAAACACCCACCATATCAGGTACAATTTTTCAGATGGTTAGTTGGTCTCTGCATCCCTATTCTTCGCCCTTCGGTCATCACGCATCATATAATATGACCGAGGGCATGGGCCAGAGGCCATGCACCCCACCAACCCCACTCCTAGTCACATAACGGTTAATATTACTATGAGTTGGGCATGGATAGGGTGTCATGCACTCACCCCTACAATTTATTCCAACGGTGGTTACGTTGATAACATGGAACAAGGGCTAGGGCCACATGGCCCACCCCTCTGCCTTTTACATGGTCATGTAATATGCTTTATAACGCAGGGCTGGGATGGTCAGGCAAGCTCACGGCCCCACCCCACCCCCAAATTGTTAACTAGTAACAGTTTAAATAAAACTCTCCCACTATGTATAAAAAGAACTGTCGACTATGTAGTGGTAAGGTGCATGACTTATGGTAGTGAGGTCATGGGATCGAACCCTGTGGAGGTTAGTCGGTTGAACAAATAAAATTTTGGTGCTGAAAACTAGGTCACGTAGAAGCCTTCCATAGGGCAACACAGCATCCTTTCATTAGGCAACATAGTGGCCTGTGGTTGGCCCAACCCAATCATGTAAATCAATAGAAACTTGCCACTTTTTCCCATACGATTGGCCCATATAACAATTGTACTCCATAATCACCCTACTAATGTCAGCACCACATCAATGTACAGACTGCCACATGGAATTCATACACTGCCCAGTCAATCTTGCAAGTTGACTTTTTTACTCTTTTCCAAAATCTTCAGAACATGATAAACTCCTCATACAGTGCTGGAGTGAGGTTATTCAAGTGCTAATTGAATCCGAATGTTGAGATCTATGATTTGGTGCCAGTTTTAGAATGATTTGGGAACTTTGATATTTGAGCATATTTTTTATCCCCTGGATCATTCCTCCCCATTGGAATATTTAGAACCACCAAAAGTTTGTTTTTACTCATAAAATAAGTGAAGGTACAATTCCCTCACTTTGTCATTCTCAATCCTCCTTGCTTTACTTGGATTGATACCTTTGAGCCCCACTCAAAGATACTCCATATTAACTCTGTATGAAGTCCTTATTCTCTTGTCGAGAATTAAGTCAACCTACAAGACATTTAAATATCCAATAGAAAAATATTTAATAGATAGAATCTGAACATTCTCTTCTTGATCATCAACCATTGGAGGCTCATACAATCTCAATTTTTCCACATTCACAACAGAACAAATTTTCATGTGTGTCAAATCTAATTTGAAAGCATTGTTATCAATATTCTCCAAGATTTTGAAAGGACCATATCTGACTGCCTTGAGATTTTTACCTTCGCCTTGTAGTCTTTCCTTGCTGATGTACAACCAAACTTGATCTCCCAATTAGAATCCATGATAGACCTGATGCTTGTCATGTATTGCTTTGTACTTTGCCTTACTTTTATCTAGTTGCTCTTGTACTCTTTGATGCACTAGATGAATTTTTTTAATGAAATGCTTGGGTTTGTCCACATCACTATGTCCATCTACTGTGATATATTCACCAAAGATGAAATCCAAAGGAGACTTTGGAAAATAACCCAAACAAGCTTCAAACGGAGATACTTGTGTAGATGAATGCTTAGGAAGATTGTAGGCATGGTGGATGCAATGAAAATGCTCATCTCAAAGTTTAGGATGCTTACAAAAATATCCTCGAAGGAGATGCACTATTGTTCTATTCATTAATTCTATCTGGTCATTGGTCTTTGGATGAAATGTGATTCTCTTCGCCAGCTTTGTGTCCATGAGTTCCCATAAACTTGATCAAAACTTCCCAACAAATTGGTAATCTCGATCATAAATAATAGAAGTCAATAACCCAAAATAAATTGATACATTTTGGAAGAACATATTTGCAGTCTATTCAGTTGTAACATGTTTCTTAAATGGCATCAACACACAAATTTTCCTTAAATGATCCACAACAACATATCTTATAGAACCCACTAGTAGGAAGAATCTACTCCCTTTTCTTTCTTAGGTACCAACTTATCACTGACTACAACACCCCACCCCACATTTACCCACTTTTAGAGGAACACGAGGGTAAACATGAGTTTGGAATTACTATGAATGACCCAACATCCAAGTTCAAGTTATGGAAGTGGGGTTTACTTTTATGAAACTTACTGCAACCTCCTAGGGACACATGACCACCCATATGTTAGACAACATCCAGTGGCGACCTGATGGAACTATCTTTTTGATCCATTTTCCCATTCATCTACATGTATGTTGACCAGTGCATGTGACCAGATTATCTCAGCCACAAGCAGAAGTCGTCCTTCATGCGACTACAATCGAGATTTTTTGGTTAAGAGGGTGTGACTAGAAGCCATCTTCCATATTTTTAGGGCTAGACTACCTGCCTCTCCCCAGAATTATCCAAAACTCTTCCAACAAGGTTTGTGCATCTATATGCTTAATTCTAGTTATTTCTATTTTTCAAAACTTGTCCAACACATGTGGAACATCTAGAAAAAAAATGGTAAACATAGTAATTGTAGGCCATTAATGCATATAACTTCACGAATTCATTAGTTTTATCAGAGGTTTATCAAAAAGGGTTACTTCCATTGGTTACTAGCTGCAACCAACACATATTAGGTCATGCATTGATATAAGTAATCAAGATCCCATAAAACCATGGAATTGAACCTTAACAATATCACATCATATAATAGGAAATATACCATGCATGTAACGATCATTTACCCAGAAGAAACCATGAAAAACCAGTCATAAAATCACACATTAAACCATAAATTTTGATCATTTTTGTTCATAAAGAATAACAACTATTAACATATGCATAATTCCAACCAAGTCAGGAACTTCCATGTACCACTTGACCATAAATTGGGCTAAATCAAATCTTTGTTTCAGCCCAACCACCCCCATGCTATATTCCAAGCATGAATGTGGGATCTTATGGGAAAACCCAAAAAATAACCAGAAAGGGAATCCATAAGTTATACCACCTCTAGCCTCAAGCTATAGTGGTAGCACCTAAACTAGTTAAGAGATCACCAAAACAAAACAAAAAACTTGGATACCTCGGAATTCCTTCCCCATACCCAGAGCAATTTTCCTCTCTCCATGATCTGAATTGGATCCTCAAACAATTCCATGATTGTTAAGAATGAATGACAGACTTCAAGAATTCTTATAGCTATCAGAAGTAACCTCTGAATAATGGTAATCTGCAGCCAACACAGAGAAATGACGACCTTCGGTCAAAGCGCGTTGACTGTTGGCCCATGTAGACTGTGCATGGTGCAAAAATGGCAGTTGGGAATATCAAACCTAGAAACAGAGGCCGCTAATTGCATATCACTACGAAAAACTCGTCAAGAAGGAAAAGCCCCGAGCGCTCGATCAAAAGGAAAATAAGAAAACCATGGGAAAGCACTAAAACTGATCGGTGGGTCCCACGCTCAAAACCGGCAGAATATTAGAGGCATTTTAGGTGGTAAGTGGGTTGGCCGAAGACCCAGTGATCCCATACACCGAGTGATGCTTGTCCGACGGGGAGAGAGAAAAACCTCTTACATCATGGAGTAACGGTCGAGCAAATCAACCACGTGATATAAGCGAAGACCATAGGATCTAGGGGCTCCAGATCAAATGGCGGAGGTTCAACCTAATGGATGACCAGGTCCAAGGGAGAAATAATCTATGATGCATAAATATTTGAAGTCTGATTTGACCGATGAGTCAACATAAGGATCCATTTCGTAGGCATCTAGGAAATAACGAAAAAAAAGACCGTTCAGGAAGAACTGACACTCAGTTCGCAAGGAGACAGGTGGCCACCTCTCTGCGAAGCATTACGCAGCAATGATGATGTAGGGCAGAGAAGTCCTAGTGGATAGAGGTAGGCGATCCAAAGAGCCAGGAAGACAAAGTGAACAGTTGAAGAAATGAATTGGCTTTAAAGCCACGAGCTAACAGAGATAAGAGAGAGACAGACAGTGAGGCAGAGAAACATTGAAGAAGCTGAAAGGCCGAGAGACACATGTTATAGACATTTTTGGGCACTGCAACCCCAAGCATAAAATTTCCATAAACCAAGGGCTCCTAACTCCCTAAAAATGTTGTTCCAACCCCTAAAGGAACAAGGTCAAATGATTACAGCTTCTCCCAGAAGTTCTCCATGAAAAACTACTCAGAACTGGTCAAAACAGGATTATTTCACCTGCTCCATAGGCAAAGTGCATTGCATCTCACCTAATTACACTCAATGGATGCGTTGCATTTCAAAAATCCCTTCTATGGGGTGCGATGGGCGAGAAGAGACAAATGGCGGTGTCAATCCGCGAGGTGGAGAAGCATAGAATCTTCCAGAAACTTCTCTTGTGACACTTGCCTCTCTGAATTCGACCAAGGATGAGTAAGAGGTCATCAATCTCCAAGTGGAAGAAAGAACTATCACAGAGAAGGCACTAATCAAATCACAAGCTGACTCATCTCCCTTACAGATGTCTATATATGGATCCCTCATCCCAGAGATCCAGAGGGTGGAATTTTGCATCTTGTAAGGAATTGCTGTTGGTTTCCTGAGGCAACTTCATAGTGTTGGGTGATCTAAGCTTTGCATGAGGTGAAGAAGGGCTCACTTGCTGAGAGGATGATGCTGGGTTGGAACAAATAGTTGTAACTCTCTTGGCTCTTTCTTGATTATCAATAAATATATTCAAGTTTTCCTCCATACTCTTGTGTCATTTATGTTTTATGCATTTGTATGGTCAATTTACATCTGATCCTAGATTTTTTTATGATAGTACATCCATGTTCTTGTGTATTGTTATGCTGCTTTGATTCTATAAGTACTCTGTGAAGCTGGGTATACCAGAAAACAAGTAGCAAAGGGCTATCAGAAGAGAGAGGAATCGAGCAAGGAGCCAAGCGCAAGACAGAGGTTGGTCTCCTTTATTCTTCTCTCATCTATCTTTCATAAAGGAAAACGAAAGTAGTTTTACTTTGTTTGTTTCTAAGGTAGCTATCACGCCTTAGTGGGATTAGCAGTTCTGCATAGACACTTTTCCCTGTAACAAAATGGCGACTCCACTGGGGAGCGACTAGGTTGTTTGTCTATCTAGATTTGTTTACTTTATAAACTTACAAACGGACCCTGAAGTCGAGCCAGGTAGCTTTCGAACTGCATTTTCTATGCAAATGTAAAGTAGATAAATGTCGCTTCAGTTAATCTCTGGGTTTTGTTTATGAATTAAACAACTAATTTACAAACTCTCTAATTGCCCTTGTGGTAGCTCTAGTAACCTCCTTAGATCTACCCCTTGTTGTTGATTTACTGATTACCACTTGCTCGACCAAAATCCCTGAACTGCACTACAAACTATGACCTCGAACCCAAGCAAAGTCTCGTTTCTGGTCCAGCGCACTGTCTGTTCTGTGAATATCAAATTCAGCACACTTCCCGAGTGTAGTAGGTGCGCTGCATTTCAAATTCATTGTGTTACAGGTGCGCTGATCAGACTAGGAATTATTCCTAAATTTTGGTTTATGTTCACTCTTTTCAGATCTATTCAAGAATTTTTCTACCTGTAGTCAGTACACCTTTGTTTGAAACCCCTTTCCTTGTTGTTATTCCGCCTCCATTGTTCAAAGAACTGTAAATGTTTTTGTGTATTTGTTGAGTCATTTTCAGTTCTCCTTTGCAAAAAGGTAACGTAATTGTACTGTCGTTTCTTGATTTGAAAGTGTCGCAAGTGTCGTTTTTAGTCATAGAAGAGAGTCTGATTGCTCTTGATAGTCGATTACCCTATTACTATTGTATTTGATCTGAATTAGTAGTTTTTCTAGTGTCGAAAGCAAGTTTCCATTTCCAAATCGTAAAGTGTTGTCATTATCTTCATTTTTTATTTTGAAAAGAAATTTGTTAGTAATTATCGTTTTGAAAATAATTCAGATTTGTGCATTAGCTTTCTTTTATCATTCACATATTAAGAAGGTTGAAAACAAATACATGCATGTGCATTTGCATTTAGACTGTTTGATTGGTTTGATTTAGGACGGTGCATATAGTGTGTGCTCTTTGCTCTTTGTTGAAAGAATTCTGTCTTTCTTTCCTTAGTAGCTAGGATTTTCATTGCACAAAGAAGGTAAAAAGACTGTTTATCATCCTAGATTGCATTTTAGGAATTGTACATCTACATCATGCGGTGAACCTGAAAGGAAAATTTCTTAAGTAAGATCAACTATAAAATAAATTTAATGAATCTAACAACACTTTCGAACCTGACGCACAACATCTAGAAGTCTAGGCTAGAGACGTATTCTGGCATCATAAAGCCTGGTAACTGTTGTTCTCACTGTTGGTTGGGTGATTCCTCCACTTTGAGACGATACGTGCCAGTACGGACTTGTGCTCCCACGTACCGTCAAGTATATTTTGGGAGACCACAATAGGCTTAATCCTTTATCCATAGGAAGTCGTGTCTGCTGCCCTATCGATCGCAATGCACTGAAAACAGCATTCGGGAAGATTGACTGCCGTACCGTAAAAAGTATTCTGCAGTTTTGTGATTGGTTTGATAATCCCTCTACCTAGATTTCAAGAGCAGTCCCTTTCATTCCTTTTCAGACTCCTTAATGGAAAAGGTCCATCTAAGCACTTGTCACTTCAGGCTCATTAAAAATCAAAGGCGAGTAGAGTCATCTTTTGTTTTTTCTCAACTCTTAAAAATTGAAAAAACAAGTTGTGTCAAAGCGTCTAAAATTTATTTTAAACGGAACAATCACCACCTTTCCTACGTTGGTCTTAGGTTGAGAGAATAGAGTCCACCAACTAAGGAGTTCCCCTTGGAGGAAATCCTAGTCCCTTCTCTTGGGGAGATGTTGGTGTACCCCACATGGCCACATTTTCACTTCCAGGATTGATGATTGGTTTGCCCGTATGGCTTTTCTCAACCTCCGTCGTTCAGAACACCACAATTCCTGAATAATCGAGTTAGCAACTAGACAATTCCAGAGTTACCTCCCAACCCTCTACTTCGTCCAATTCTTCCTCTCCTCCTTCCTCTTCGTTTGATGAGGCTGGTAAAGCCAAAAATCAAGTACCTGAGAAGAAGAAGGAAAAGAAGAAGAAAGAGAAGAAGAAGAAGGAGCCAAAGGTGAAAAGGGACAACCAAGCGTCGTCTAGCGAAAATCCGCACACTGCACCGACCAGGCTTAAATTGCCATGTGTCATTTGCAAAGGAGACCATTATCATAGAGATTGTCCCTGCATCCCTCAGATCTTAAGGGACTGGTCTCCTCGTTTGCACAACTCGGTGTTGTCAACCTCTAATGATCATGTTGAAAGCACACCGTCGACTAGTGAAAATGAAGTCCTTGGAAAAAAAGGAAAGTGCAAATTTCCTTGTAAACTGTGTGAAGGCGATCACGCCGTCCACCGTTGTCCCTTATTAGACGAGGTTAAAAGAGTTTTGGACGATCGTCCGGTTTGACCGTTACGACTTCCTCCTGGATATAAGAAACTCTTGCCGAGTCCGTCACTAGTTGAAAATTCGGCTGACCCACCCAGGTGGTCGGCCGAAGCATATATCATTGAAGATAAACCATCTGAACCCATACAAGACGAAAGTCAAAAGGTCGAGGTGGCAGTTGACCCAGTCTTGCCTTCAGAGATTCCATCTTTAGATGATACAGTCATCGAAGAGAACAAGGACGACCCCATCCAAATTCTTTTCCTAAGCACATACTCCGATGAACATGGGAATTTCGTCAGATTCGTACCCGGCCGTCTATTCAGTCCCACCTCCAAGCAACCTAGTTGTTTCCTTCGACTGGAATTAACTAGGTAGACCCTGTTTACCGGCTAGTGTACCATTCCGAATCATTGCTCAAGTATATAAAATGGTTATGGCTGGTACCATCATAGAAGGAGGAGCTTCTGTGAATATCCTTTCCTCGACTACTTGGAAAGCGCTTGGCTCGCCATCGCTTTTGCCTAAGATGAGAAATCTAACAGGCTTTGACAAAGGAACCAGTCGACCGTTAGGGATCGTTCCCAATGTGCCCTTAACATTGAGAAGGAAAACCGTTCAAATGAACATAATGGTAGTCCAAGGACCCCTAGATTATAATCTACTCCTTGGATGAGACTATATTTATTGCATGGGAGCCATTGTCTCATCACTCTTTAGAGTAATGTGTTTTCCGCACAAAGGAAGAGTGGTCAAGCTCATAGACCAACTTTCATTCCCTGGTTCACGCATAGCAAATAGTCATATACCATCCCTGAATGGTCTTTTCACGCAAGGAATGTCTCATCAATCTCTAGTCCGTCCACCTGATGAGCATGAGTGATTCGGGGGACATGATTGAAACCCAGGGGGCATGCACCCTGGTCTGCTTTGGCACGAAAACTTCAGGTACAAAATAGGTTTTCGCGAGAGATATATGACTAGTCTGACACTCCCATCCATGATTGGAAAAGGGGGTTGGACTAGAATAAGATTCCCTTGTCAAAGTTATGTGGGTGGAGACATCTGCGCCACTCACCTTTGCCTATTGCGGTAGGCATCGCCGAAGAAGTGTTTTGTTTACGGTGCAGATAAAACAATCTTTGGTAACCTGCAAGAGGTAGACCTTTCCTGATAAAACGAATGTCTTGTTGGTAGAATAAAAGGTGACCTTGAAACTCTATTTTATACCTAGGGGCATGCAAACCTTTTGGCATGCAAGCGAAGAGCGACCATTTATTTTTTTAAATTTGTAGGTCCTCTAACCCTTTAAACTCATAGGATTGGTCGTTTCCTAACTTGCTTAAAGAAAGGATGTGGGGCAAAGATTTGAAAAAATGCCATTTTTATATATGAGACATCTTTATTATACGACTGGATTAATCGAGCAATTTTATCGCAGACTTCATGCTCGTTAAAAAATAAACATAAGCAAAGAAAAAATGTTTCCCCCAGCATTTAAGCTCAATAAAAAATGAACCAATTCCCGGTAAATAACCATCGTGAATGTAGTACTTCAACCTTTAAAGCCTTGGTCATGTTCTCATCATCACCTCCACTCTGTATTGGCCGATCATTCACCTCCATTTGATTGTTTACCCCTTTTGAGGAACATCTGCGAAGAGTGATCCTATTAGCCATCCTTGTAACACTGCCGTGATTTGAAAATTGCAAACCTTACCTGGAATCAGCTGCTACCCAATTTTATCACTCGTTCCTCAAAGACAAGTCTCCTTTAAGCTCTTTTCAACTGACTTGTAAAACATGAAAAGATTACCGAACCATTGGCCTCTCCAGCTCGTTAAAGGGACCAGAAGTGCTATACCTCCTTTAGATTTTAATCTTTTTGGACCTGAGGGATTATTACACAAAAAGATCGAGCGCTTGTTTTATTCGGCTCGTTAAAATTATCGAAAATTCATCCCTTCTGTATTGTTTTATACTTTTTCGAACTTAAGGGATTAGATGATGAAAAAGGATTTTTGGAGTTTCCTTTACGTCCCTTTTCAGACTCTCTAAAATTGAAAAGGACCGAGTTATCTTTGTCGTTAAACTCGTTAAAATCTAATAGCGACAAACTTGTCCATAGCAGACAAGAACGAGTTTCACTATCGCTAGGCCCGTTAAAACATAGCGATGGGTTTGCCCGCAGGGAAAATTATAGAATAAGAATATGTTATCCTCCTCAAGCTTGATAAAAATAAAGAGGTATTGGTCAGCAATGACTGGGGAAAAATTGGGAAGAAAACTTGAAGAAACGTTTTTGGTAGCAAGTCGCTCTTGAACATGACACTTTCACTCCGCATCCAAGTTGGGTTGGGTTGTTTCATTCACCGATCACATCACCATGGTCACATCAAACCATCCACATTTGGGGTTAATGCTACCAATCCATCATGTCAGTGTCGCCGATATGTTCAAGAGAAGTCACTCAGAGAATTCACCTGTGTCTCACCCGCTGCAATACATTTACGCTCCATTCTTTTGTGGCCGCCACCCTGAACCTTATATCACCAGATCGTTTTCACCTCCATTAAAATCATTTGCTCCGTTCCGTTTCATTGATGTGGGATTCATTAAGGCCCTCCTATGACGTATCACTTCTTGTCGACATCAGCTCATTATCGAAGAAGTGGATCTAGGGACACCCCTTTTAGTACTTTGAAGCTTGCATGCCTCAATGGCAAGTTTCTTAGTTCCGACGACAGGTTTACATCAATGGCCTTCGACCGAAAGATTTTGCATGGTGTTCGATGCCGAGTCTCTTATTCACACCACGTGAATTGTATTGTAGTACCTTGAGGATCATTATCATTATCAATGATTCCTTTCGCGCCTGTTAACATCTTACATCATTGGCTGGTAATCAAGCAATGTTTTTCCATGTTCGACTCCAGAACATCTCTCACATGGATCGACTTGTACTTTGAGTGAAGATTGAACGAGATTGAAGACCCTGGATCTAGTTTCATCCATCCAGGCTGCGATATATATTCAGGAAAATAAAGACATCAAATGTACATCATTCCTACACAGATAATCATCCAATCTATGAGATGATGGCTCCTCCAGAACCATCAGTCTACACTCAGATAATTGTCTGTCCTATGTACATGAAAATGAATTTATAAAGCTGAGCATGGAAATGCCCGCCTCAACTAGATCATGAAAATATTATGAAGATAATGTATTGTATTGTATCTTATTACAGGTCTCCTCCCAGCTTGAAAGAACTTTGGATCCTCATGATAAAGCATTTCACCCGACATCAAAAAAGATTAACGACCTCATGCTTTAGGGGGAAATTTTTATAGACATTTTTTGGCACTGCAACCCCAAGCATAAAATGTCGATAAAACAAGGGCTCCTAAGTCCCTACAAATGTTGTTCCAACCCCTAAATGAACAAGGTCAACTGATTACAGCTTCTCCCAGAAGTTCTCCATGAAAAACTACTCAGAACTGGTCAAAACAGGATCATTTCACCTACTCCATAGGCAAAGTGCATTTCATCTCACCTAAGTACACTCAGTGGGTGTGTTGCATTTCAAAAAGCCCTTCTATCGGGTGTGATGGGTGAGAAGAGACAAATGGCAGTGTCAATCCACGAGGTGGAGAAGCATAGAAACTTCTAGAAACTTCTCCTATGACACTTGCCTCTCTGAATTCGACCAAGGATGAGTAAGAGATCATCAATCTCCAAGTGGAAGAAAGAACTATCAGAGAGAAGACACTAATCAAATCATAAGTTGACTCATCTCCCTTACAGATATCTATATATGGATCCCTCATCCCAGAGATCCAGAGGCTGGAATTTTGCATCTTGTAAGGAATTGTTGTTGGTTTCTTGAGGCAACATCATAGTGTTGGGTGATCTAAGCTTTGCATGAGGTGAAGAAGGGCTCACTTGCTGAGAGGATGATGCTGGGTTGGAACAACTAGTTGTCACTCTCTTTGCTCTTTCTTGATTATCAATAAAAATATTCAAGTTTTCCTCCATACTCTTGTGTCATTTATGTTTTATGCATTTGTATGGTCAATTTACATCTGATCCTAGATTTTTTATGATAGTAGATCCATGTTCTTGTGTAGTATTATGCTGCTCTGATTCTACAGGTACTCTGTGAAGCTGGGTATACCAGAAAACAAGTAGCAAAGGACTATCAGAAGAGAGAGGAATCGAGCAAGGAGCCAAGCGCAAGACAGAGGTTGGTCTCCTTTATTCTTCTCTCATCTATCTTTCATAAAAGAAAATGAAAGTAGTTTTACTTTGTTTGTTTCTAAGGTAGCTATCATGCCTTAGTGGGATTAGTAGTTCTACATAGACACTTTTCCCTGAAACAACATAGAAAGAAAGGAAAAATTGTAGAGAATAGAGATCCCAGCTGACCATCAAAGTAAGGGCAGCATCTTGTAGACAAAGACCGATTTAGGTCAAAATTCAGTAAGGGGAGTCTGTGAACTCTAAGGACTTGGGAATTCCAAGTGCCATCCTAATGATCATCCTCTGTCAAGTGAGACTCAGATTGAGCTCCTTATTGTAAGACTCTGCTTTAAAAACATAATAAAAAGGCCACCACTGAAAGCTGGACCAAGAGACGTAGCCTAGGAGGATTGGGTGAAATCCTTATTAAATTTTGTTGTGTTTCTGTTTTCCTTACTGTGATCTCTTACTATTTCAAGTGTCTATTTATGTTTCTGTTTTGCTTACTGTGATCTCTTACTGTTTCAAGTGTCTATTTATTTTGCAATATTATCGATCCATTGCCTAAGATAACATAGACGCACACACCAACATATGAGTCTGTAATACCTTCATTAATTTCCTGAGGTCACCTAGGGGTGATTTCAGATCAAGTGGTATCATAGGTATAGGTTGTTAAGGTTAGACAAGCTTGTGTTGGATTTAGTTGTTGAATGCTAACTAGATCAAAGCTAAAATTAGGAGAAGGAGAGTTGGTCGAAACTAATCCTGAAATTGGAAGAGTATATACTCAGAAGACAATGTTGAAGGAATTTTTTATAGGGCCAGACCCTCAACTTATAGATAGTTTCCTAGCCATAAGGTCCATGGTAGAGGAAATTTATAAGGACTTTAGAAAACATAAAGATGAAGATTCATCAGGCTCCAAACAAGATAAAGGAGAAGAAGAGTTTCTCCTCCATGACCACTCAAAAGGAAAAGGGAAAGAAGAAAACTTTCTCACACCTAATAGCCCTGAACATAAAAAGAAGATATCTTTGATTAAACTAGATGTTAAATTTGATTTATCAATATATGATGGAGATTTGAATGCAGAAAAGTTGGACAATTGGATCAGACAAATTGATGTTTATTGCAGAGTGCAGAGTATCGATTCAGACAAGAGAAAGATTCAGCTGGCCAGCCAACGCCTTGGAGGCACTGCCTTGGTTTGGTGGGAAGGCAGGACCCAAGCTTATATGAAGAGACATGGTAAGACTCTTTTTGTTTGGAGTGAATTTGTTTCTACAATAAAAAAGTAGTTCTATCCACTGGCCTACATGCAGCACGCCATGATGAGCTGGAAAACTCTTCGATAATTGAAAGGGAAAAGTGTACAATGTTACACCCAAGTATTTAGGAATAGAGATTTGATCCTAGGAATCTCATTAGACTCACTTGAGACTCTGTTGAAGTACATCAGTGGTCTACACAACTACATGAGGCACACTATCCTCAGGTTTAATCCCACTAGTATAGATGAGGTATCTTTTGAAGCTATGCATGTAGAAGCTAGAGGAAAGAATGGGAACCCAAAAGTTGGGGATCATCCCAACCCACTGCAAGCAAGAATAAGGAGAAAAGAAAATATAAATGGAAAGCAAGGAAGGCCAACACTACACAAAAGAGAAAGTCTTCATGCACCCTCTGTAAGAAGGATGGGCATGATGATGAGCACTGTTGGATTCTGCATCCGGAGCTAAGACCTAAGAAGTTTGAGGGCAAGAAGAAGAAGACTGCTGCATCTATTCAGAAAGATTTGGGGTCAGACTCAGGAGATGAAACAACCATTGCAGCCATAGGTATAAAAGGTAAGAATTCTAAAGCATCTACTATTAATTCTACACAATCTACTATCAATGAGGAAAATGAGAGAAAAAGGCATGATCTTTTCCATATTCGAGTTATTTCCAAACATCAAAAGATTGATACTTTGTTTGATAGTGGCTCACAAGTAAATTTAATTTCTGAAGCAATTGTAAAGAAGTTGGGATTACTAACTACACCTCACAAGAAACCATACCCATTAGGATGGCTAGGTGATAAAGCACAACTACAAGTGACTAGACAATGCAAACTTAAGTTTTCTTTTGGGTCAGCATTTGTAGATGAGGTTGAGTTAGACATAATTCCTTTGGATATATGTGTAATTGTTTTAGGAAGTCCTTACTTGTATGACATAAAAGCTATTTTCTATAGAGATAAGAAAAAGTATCTACTCGTTAAATATAGAATCGAATACTTTGTAAGAGCTCATAAGCTCAAGAATAATTACACTCTCATAAACTCAGGGCAGATGAAACGAATTCATGCAAACAATTTTTACTGATGGTTGTAAAGGAAAAGAAACCTGATAAAACCAATGTATTTGAGGGTTGTGATGCTAAAAAGCAAGCTAATTTAGAAAAAGTTGTTTCAGAGTATGGTATCTTGTTTCAATAACCTAAAGGTCGGGCACCCAAAAAGGAAATAGCGCATGATATTAATTTGTAGCAAGATGCTCCATTGCCTAACATTGGAATGTACAGGTTGTCCGCTTTAGAGAATGCAGAAATCAAGAAGAAGGTGCAGGAGTTGCTCAAGAAGGGGTTCATCAGACCTAGCACATCACCATGTGGATCTCCAATCATTTTGGTGAGAAAGAAAGATGGATTTTTTAGAATATGCATTGATTACTGAGCACTGAATAAGATAACAATAAAAAATTGTTATCCCCTTCCTCGCATAGATGATCTATTAGATCAATTGAAAGAAGCTGTTTATTTTTCCAAGTTAGACTTGCATAGTGGATATCAATAGGTCAGAGTTGCAGAACAAGATGCATGGAATACTGCTTTCAAAACAAAGCAGGGATTGTATGAGTGGCTAGTTATGCCTTTTGGCTTAACTAATGCTCCTACTAATTTCATGAGAATAATGAATGATGTACTCAAACCTTTCTTAATGATTTTGTTGTTGTATATCTGGATGACATTCTGATATTTAGCAAAACATGGGAAGAACATTTAAAGCATGTTTAGTAGACACTAGATGTTTTGAAAAGAGAAAAACTTTATGTTAAACTCTCAAAATGTGAATTTGGCAAAACATCTTTGAATTATTTGGGACATATAGTGGGGAGTGGTGAATTGAAGATAGATCCCTCTAAGGTGGTAGTCATTGTAAACTGGCCTAAACCCAAATCTGCTACAGAAGTTAGGAGCTTCTTAGGAGCAGCACAATATTGGAGAAAGTTCATTTATAACTTTTTCTTAATTGGAGCTCCCTTACATGCTTTAACAGGATTGAACAAGGTGTTTCAGTGGGGAGGCAAACAACAGAAAGCCTTCAACACCTTGAAAGAAAATATTAGTACAACACCAGTACTAGCACTGCCAGATCTTCAAAGACCATTTGAGATCCAAATGGATGGCAATGACTATGCCATCGGAGTAGTGTTGATATAGCACAGTAAACCCATATGTTATCATTCTGAGACATTTAATTTTGTAGTAGTTAACTATCCCACATATGATAAAGAATTGTATGCATTAGTACACAGTGTGAAAAAGTGGAAACATTACTTAATGGGCAAAGAAACAGTTATACATAATGATCATCAACCACTTCAATATCTACACTCCCAAACTAAGTTGCAGCAATCATGACACTATAGATGGATGGGTTTTCTACAACAGATTCATTTAGTCATCAGATATAAAAAGGGAATACACAATAAAGTTGTAGATATGTTATCTAGGCACATTATAAATGCATATACTATACTTAAGCATAATTTTGTGTTACATGAGAGCTACATTGAAAAATATGCTCAAGATATAGACTTTAAAGATGTATATGCAACTTTAAGTCAAGGCAAACATGTAGAAGAATTGGATTATCATATTAAGGACCAACTCCTATATCATTGTGGGAAGCTATGCATTCCACAAACTGAAAGAGTAAAGATAATTTTAGAAGCACACACTTCTCTAATATTAGGTCACTTTGGGGTAAGTACAACAGTTGCATATCTACAAAGATTTTGTTATTGGCCAAAAATGAACGAGACAGTTGCTAGATATGTAAGAGGGTGTACTATGTGTGCTAAAAGCAAGCCCAGCAATAGAAAACTAGGCTTGTACACTCCATTACCAGTTCCTTCTCATCCTTGGTAGAGTGTTTCCATGGACTTTGTTGGAGGACCGCCTAAATCTAGGAAAGGTCATGATTATATGTATGTTTTTGTGGATAGGTTCAACAAAATGTGTATTTTGATACCTTGTGATAAACAGATTACAGCTGAACAAACTGCAAAATTGTTCTTTCAACATGTATGGGTTCATTTTGGATTACCCACTTCCATTATATCTGATCGAGACACTTGATTTGTGGGAAAGTTTTGGTCAAGTCTGTGGGAACTGATGGACACCAAACTCAAGAAAAGCATAGCTTTCCATCCACAAACCGATGGCCAGATAGAAGTAGTCAACAGGATAGTGATCCAGTTGCTCAGGGGATATTGCAGTAAGCATCCCAAGATTTGGGATGAACATTTGTGTTATGTGCAGCATGCTTACAATCAGGCCAAACATTCTTCCACATAGAGATCTCCTCTTAAGACCTATTTTGGTTTCACACCAAGGTCTCCCTTGGATTTTGTCTTTGGTAAGGACACAACAGTTGAGGGACACAATGATGTGGACAAGGCAACTAGGTTCATTGAAAAAATCCAAGAGATCCATTAGGAAGTATAGGAACAACTGGAAAAGAGCCAGGCAAAATACAAGGCAAGGCATGACAAGCATCGGATGGAGCATAGTTTCCAAGTTGGTGATCAAGTCCAGCTATATATCAGCAAGGACAGGATGCAAGGTGAAGGTAAAAGGATGAAACCAATAAGGTATGGACCTTTCAGGATCCTTGAGAAAATTGGTGAGAATGCTTTTCTCCTTGGTTTTCCAGCTTATGTGCACATCTACTTAGTCGTCGATGCAGACAACTTGAGACTATTTGAACCTTCACTAATTGGAGATCCTGAAGAACAGAGTCAATTAACATATGTTGATGACCTGCTACCTGAATATCTTAATGAATTACAGGAAGACAGAGTTCTGGACAGGAAGGTGAGAACGACGCATAGGGGATATGTTGAGTACCTCAGAATTGGGCTTAGGGGTTCAAAGCCAAGCAGTGTAAAATGGATAGAGATTGGATAGGTGAGAAAGTTGTATCCTCACTTAGTCGATGCTTGAAAACCAACTTTTGGTGGTCCAAAAGCTTTTTTAGTGGGAAGGCTCTGATCCGAATGGGATCCTCAAACAATTCCATGATTGTTAAGAATGAATGACAGACTTCAAGAAATCTTATAACTATCAGAAATAACCTCTGAATAATGGTAATTTGTAGCCAACACGGAGCAACGAGGACCTCTGGTCAAAGTGCACTGACCGTTGGCCCATGGAGACTATGCATGGGGCAAAAATGGCAGGTGGGAAGCTCAAACCCAGAAACAGAGGTTGTTTTTGATACGCGATTAGCGCTAATCACATATCGTTGGGTAAAACCCCTCGAGAAGGAAAAGCCCCAAGCGCTCGGTCACAAGGGAAACCAGAAAACCATGGGAAAGCACTAAAACCGACAGGCAGGTCCCATGCTCAAAATCGACGGAATATCGAAGGCATTTTGAGCGGTAAGTGGGTTTGGCCAAGGACCCAGCAATTCCATACACCGAATGATGCGTGTCCGGTGGGGAGAGAGAAAAACCACTTACATCACATACTAATGGTCGAGCAACTCAACCGCATGATATAAGTGAAGACTGTAGGATATGGGTGCTCCAGATCAAATGGCAGAGGTTCAACTCGATGGATGACCGGACCCAAGGGAGAAATAAGCTACGCGCATAAAGATTTGAAGTTCGATTTGACCGATGAGTCGACAGAAGGATATGTTTCACACACATATGGAAAATAATAGAAAAATCAATTGTTCAAGAAGAACTGACACTCAGTTCACAAGGAGACAGGTGGGAACCTCATTGCGAAGCGTTACACAATAACGATGATGCAGGGAAGAGGAGTCCCAGTGGACAGAGTCAAACGATCTAGAGAGTTGGGAAGATGAAGCGAATAGTTGAAGAAACGAACTGGCTTTAAAGCCATGAGCTGATAGAGACAAGACAGAGAGAGAGACAGTGAGGCAGAGAAGCAGTGAAGAAGCTGAAGGCTGAGAGACACAGAAAGAAAGGAAAAATTGTAGAGAACAGAGAAGTCGAGCTGACCACCAGAGTAAGGGCAGCGTCGAGCAGACAGAGACCAATTGAGGTCAAAATTCAGTAAGGGGAGTTTGTGAACTCTACGGACTTTAGAATTCCAAGTGCCATCCTACTGATCATCCTCTGTCAAGTGAGACTCAGATTGAGCTCCTTATTGTAATACTCTACTTTAAAAACATAATAAAAAGGGCACCACTAAGATCTGGACTAGGAGATGTAGCCCAGGAGGATTGGGTGAACTCCTTATTAAATTTTTTTGTGTTTATGTTTTGATTACTCTGATCTCTTACTGTTTCAAGTGTCTGTTTATTTTGAAATCTTATCGATCTGTTGCGTAAGATAACATAGACACACACACCAGCACATGAGTCTGTAATACCTTCATTAATTTCCTGAGGTCACCTAGCGGTGATTTCAGATCACTCCACCTAAATCTTAAGGGTTTCCCAAAGAAAAATATCTTCACCCCTAACCATTGGGATTTTTTGGAGACCACTTCAACCCAGTTCCAAAATATTCCGAAAATCCAAAGATCAACTAGAATACAAAACCACTATATCATAACTATCCACGAAATGTCATATGCAACTTTGTACACCACTTCCAATCCAGGAAAAATCGATGCCAATGACAAAACAATAACCAATAAACCAAATGCGTGGCTCATGCATTCAAATCCTAGTAAGGAAATAACACATACAACTTATTAGTGGCAAAATCCTCCTGCTTTTTTCTCTTTCTCTGCTTTAATTATTCCCTTGCTTACTATTGTCAAATATTTCCTTGTGCTCCCTTGCTTTCCTTGCATGTTCCTTACTTTATTGCTTGCTTTTTTTCAAGTTATCTCTCTTTCTCTCCTTCTCCTGGTGCATGATTGAATGTCCAAGAGTGTGTTAGAATGTTATCTCCCCTATTTTCTTTTCCTTTTTTCTTCATTTTCCCTTGTATGCATATTATTGTCTCATCATCTTCATTTTCTCTTATTTTCCTTTATTTCTTGAATTTATTTCCCTTTTCCTTTTTCCAATGCAAATTCCAATTTCTATAACCAATAATTAACCACAAGTGATTCCCAATGAATGATTTTCCCCTCATTTAGCTTGCAATACATGTCCCATGATGTTCCGTTTTACTTTTACCTTTATAATGTTCACTTATTACATAAAAATTTAATTCGATGTTGTTACAAACCCCTCCCCCTTGGGGTAACACCATCCTTAGTGTTCTTATTACTCTTATGACAAAACATACTACTTATGGATATTTATAAACACAAGTCGATGTAGTATTTACAATTACAATTGTTGAAAACATGACAAACAAACTGCTTATTGGAGTTTCATAAGCATGCATTGATGCATTATTACAATGACATATATCTATATATATAAATGAAAACACATTTAATTCAACTAGAAAGCAAAGAAGGATATAATGCCCGCATTAAATCAGTCATCTCCCATGTAGCTTCATCAGGCCCATAGTACTTCGATAGCACTTTAGCATACTCTATTTCTCGACCTTGGAGCATGAGGTTCTTCCAATGTAATATGCACTGAGGTTCTTTCTGGAACTCTCCCTCTAGTTGCACCTGTAATAGAAACCAATAAATCACATGATCAATATATTGTACATATCTTTTAACTAATGAAACATGGAAATCATCATGGACTTTCACTAATGGAGGAAAAGCAAGCCTATATACCACTCGTCCAATCCTATCAAGGATCTCAAAAGGCCCGCAATATTGAGGTGGAAAATTGTCGCACGAACAAATATTTAAGGAGCTCTTCTTGGCCTTGATATGCAAGTACACATGTTATATAACTTGAAACTCCTTGAATACTCTATGTTGATCTGCATAAATGTTCTGCCTATCTTGTGTTGTCTTCAAATTCCTCTTGATAATCTACATCTTATGTGCTATCTCTCTCTACATATCTAGGCCAATCAACACCCTACTCACTGGATCAGTCCAACTAATAGGAGTGTTATAACTCCTCCCATAGAGAGCCTCAAATGGACTCATCTTCAAGGATTCCCGATACCCATTATTATAAGAAAACTCCACCAGTGCAAGATACTCCTCCTACTTCCTTTGATAATGCATGACATACAACCTCAATATATCCTCAAGTATCTTGTTAATCCTCTTTGCTTTCCCATCTGTCTATAGAAGATAAGTTGTAGTGAAAGCTAACTTTTTTCCCAAACCTACAAAAATACCTTTCAAAACACGGAAGTGAACTTGGCATTTCTATCTAATATAATATTCCTAGGAACTCCATAAAAACGTCATTATCTTCCTAATGCATATTTGAGCCACTTCACTAGCTAAATTAGCAGACTTCAATACAATCTAGTGAGCTACCTTGCTCAAACGATCAACCATAACCATGACAGAATTAATGCTACCTTGATGTCCTTGTAAATCATGTAATCAAGTCCTTGGAAATGATCTCTCATTTCCATTTTGGAATAGGAATAGGTTTCATCAAACAAGCTCAATGCTTACATTCATGTTTCACTAGTTGTTGGTCCAAACACCATGAAATAAACATATCCACCAATTTCTCCAAATTTTGCCAATAATAGAACAACTTTATAGTTGTTAAAGTCTTATGGTACATGGGTTCTCTAAAATGGGTTGACATTAAAATCCCTTAAAATAAGCTTCTTCAATTTACCACTATTAGCACAGATCCTACTCCTAAAATATTTGACCAAGTCATTTGTTGTGAGGTGATACTCGTCATCCTTATCACATTCTTGTTGCAATATCTTCTTTAGATGCTATAACCTCTCATAATGTTGCCCTACATGTACGATCCACTGTTTGAAATATGTCTAATAAGAGCTCATAATTGTAATATGATTCACCCATGCTATCCTACTAAGAGAATCCACAACTATGTTCTCCTTTCCCTTTATGTACCTGGTATCAAAATCAAGATCAATGGGAGTAGCCAACCATATATATTGGCTTGCATTGATATTGGGCAGGTCAAACAAGTACCTCGGTCCACTATGGTCTCTCATCAAGATGAACTTCCTACCATGGAGATAATTTCTTCACATATTCAATGCATGAATCATGTTTGCCAACTCAAGGTCACAAGTCACATAGTTCTTCTCATGGCCATTCAACTTCCTTGATTCATAGCAAACCACCTACACTTCCTACATTAGGACTGCACCAAGTCCTTCCTCTTGAGTAGTTGTACAAACCAAAAACGCCTTATCAAGATCTGCAATCTTCAAGACTAGAGAATTGATAAGAAATTTCTTTAATTGATCAAAGATAGCTACACACTCATCAGTTTGTTAAAACTTCTTTCCTTCCTCTACATGGATGTAATAGGATAGCCAATCTTGGAGAATTTTATAATCAACGTCCTATGATAACTTGTTAATCCCATTAATGAGTCGACCTCATCCACATTCCTTGGAGTTGGCCACTCCATGATAGCCTTAATATTTTTTGGATCGACTGTTATCGCCTCATTGGAAACTACATGTCCCAAGTAATGAATATGATACTCAAAGAAGCTACACTTGTTGTGCTTGGCATACAACTTATGCTCTCTCAACAATCTCAATAACATTTCCAGATGCTTTGTGTGCTCCTCCTCAGTTTTTGAATACACCAATATATCATCAACAAATACTATCACAAACTTATCGATATAAGGGCACATTAGACAGTTCATCAAACACATGAAGGTGATTGGAGAATTTGTAAGACCAAAAGTAACCACCACAAACTCATATTTCCCATACCTTGTATGAAATTCCATCTTGTAGATTTCTCCTTCTTTGATGCGCACCTGGTGATATCTTGATCTCAAATCAATATTTGAAAACAATGCAACTCCCTAGCCTTTAGCTGATCAAATAAATCATCAATCCAAGGAAATGGGCACCTATTCTTCATAGTCACCTTGTTCAAATTCTTGTAATCAATGCACAATCTGAGAGTATCATCCTTATCGTTCACAAACAACACTGGTGCACCTCACATGGATACAATTGGCCTTATGTATCCTTTATGAAGAATTTATTTAAGTTGCAACTTCAATTCCACCAACTTAGGCATGCTCATTTTGTATGGTTCATTAGATGTTGGTGCTACTCATGGTATCAAATTGATATAAAAATCCACCTCCCTATGAGGCGGAAACTCTCGAATCTCTACAGGACACACATCCATAAACTATTGTAAGATAGGATAATTCCTTATGAATTCACCATTATCATCATCTAACCCTTTGTCATTGGAAACTTGTACTACAAACAATACACATTTTTTTTTGTGGTTGCACTTAGCTTGTATAGTTGTAACCATCTCATTGATGTAGGCTTCTACTTCCCATGCAAGACGCTCTTTTATCCATCCTCATCCAAGAACTTAGTGGCCTTTTCATACAAATCCACCTTGGTCCTGTGAATAAATAGTAAATCCATGCCTAATAGCATCCTATATGCACTCAAACGAAGCAAGTTCATGTTTGCTATTGTAGGCAAGACATTAATCTCAAATTCCCAATATCTCATGCAATGGTGAACTATTCTATTTGTCTGTATAGCCAACTACAAAAACCAATATTTTACATGCATTTACATATTCAAATTCCACTTATCCAATAGTTCAGGACTAGTATAACTATAATTTGATCCTAGATCAATCAAAATGGAAACATCTTGATCACAAAACTTACCTTCCATCTTGATGATACATGCCTAATGATCTCCCTACTTATTATCAACTATTGCATAGATCCAAGGAATGGATTGAGCTACATCCCCAACTATCGGTGGCTCCTGATCATTATAGAGCTAAAGTCCACCACCCTGATACAATGGAAAATTATTCTTGTGATGGTCTCTGCCACAGATCTAACACTTCAATGGTTCTCTATCACTGACTCTATTATGTTGCTCTACAAGATGAGACCCATATCCTTTTGTTGACATGGCGAAATTTCGATATACCAACAAAGGGAACTAACCTAATCGCAAGCCCCAATTAGACCTACTTTCATTTGGAATGGCTAGCTCCAACAGCTTTTGAGGGTCCCGTAAAATATTAAATGAGTTCAAAGATTGCTTTTGGGAAGAAGGCTTCAATTACATCAACAAAATACAACAATTAACCACTATGTATTGAATACTATCTATATTTCTTCTAACTACTCTAGTCTATGTCCTAACTATCCTAATCTATCCTGCAGGAGCATGACAAAGAGAGGTTAAACATGATATATGAATTCCAAGTCTAAATTAATCAATTATTGGTTCACATAAGAACAAAGCTGCATTAATTCTTAATTTCAATCCAATCATTCATACAAGAATACACATTCCGTTTTATGGAAGAAAAGCTTGCAACTGATGTCCAACATAGTTTTGAATCAGGGGCTGCCTATTAACTAACTATGATGAAGAATTACATTCAAACAAACAAGGCTAATTATAAGTTGTATGGTTATCAAATTGCACAAAATCAAAACACATTTGCATTTATGCCATCAATCAACATCCTGTCTCAAAACACATGAAAGCAAAGGATATTAAATCTGGAACAAAAGGCTCCTCCTTGAACCAAAATAGTCTCCTTTATTCATAATAAATCAAGTTGTTTCCTACCAAACAAAAAGCCCCTTTTGTCCTATCCAAAGGGAATATTAATGCAGCTGGAAATGACTCTCGATATTCCCTTAACCCCTTTCGCCTTCCCCTTGTTCTCTTCGATATACAGACCAAAATACACTGATGTAAAACGATCGGTGTTATTGCTGACACATAGAGGGCATTTTTTGTCACTGGAGCACTTCATTTCATAGGGAAATGAAGAGATATTGATTAGAAGAGGATGATTGTGTGTCATCTCTTCATGATGAGATCTGGGGCAGTTTCGCTTTCGGAATACATAGGCAACACCTAGAAATCGACCGAGGATGCCAAATGCCAGCTCTTTCAACAGAACACACCCACATATATGAGTTCTCCGAATCCACTTATGAATCCTTTACTCCTCGACTGCAAAGATAATAAACATCAGTCATGCTTATATAAATATGATAAGAATGGTTAAAAACATCAATCTTGTCTTCATGAAGCATTTATAAGATCAAGAGGAATCTTGATGAATAAATGTGAAATAATTGGCCCCTTTTTTAAATTCACACATCAATTAAGTCCCACAAGAGAAAACTTGGTTTTTTTTTAAAATCTTCGTAAAACACAGAGCCGAATCGAAAATCCAGACTTGAAATATTATATACGGGGGCCTATACTCTATCAGGTCCCCCATATCACATCTCATTGTGCCATGTGTTTGGGATTAAAGCTATGTCACTTGCGCCTTTCGATTGGCCAGACCGGACATACATATATGTCATGGCTCATAATCCTTTTGGGTCTGCCACATAAGACTCCCCTTTGAAAAACCTCGACCCTAGCATATTATCAAAGAACATGGGAAAACACGGGAAAACTCGAGTCTTGCCGTTGGGCTGGTCTTGAAAATTTATATGTCCATCCTTATAATCATCGGCAGGTCTGGGTGATTACAGTGTGCCATATATATAGACCCCAGACCCCGATGATAGTGATAAGCGATGGGATCCTGGACCCGAAACATATATATCGTGTTTAATGAAAAAATTAGGTTCGGTAAATAGTGGCGCGCCTTTATATATAAGAGTTTGGCCTGGTCGATAACAATATGTGATAAAGGTCCAGAATCAATATATATAGAATACGGTTAATAATGTCGTTAGGTCCGGAGTATAGTGGCATGTCATATATATATAAGCCACTAGACCCCACCGATTTCGATATGCGATATGGCTCCGGACCCGAAATATATGAATTTGGGTTAATACTGCCGTCGGGTCCGAAAGATAACGATGAACACTAAGTCTTAGTGTTGATTGCGATAGGTAGAAAAGGGGATTTACGCATGGTTTTGAGCATTTCCACTATAAAGAGCTAAGATGGGAAGAATGATGCAATGGAAGGTTTTGTGGGTTAAATAAATCCCGATGAGCATATGAATGAAGGGCTTAAACAAGGTTATAGATGAATCATGCGAGGGATTTATTAAGCGGGCTTTAACCATTTGTGAATTGAAGATTTGACTCCCCAAAGAGCTAAATCCCTCGGGTAAAACAGATAATTCAGTGAGATGCAAGATTAACTTCTAGGGCACCCATTCAAAATTGTTGCCAAGGCAAGTTTGATAGGGTGGTGGTTGTGGCTACAACAAATGGCGAACAGATGGGCGAACGAGTTATCTCTGTTTCCAAGTAAACCTTGGATCAATAGAACATTAGGGTGTTAAGATATACTTGAAATGAAAACTATATAGATGGACAAGCATGGGTTCCACTTCAACATTAATTGCTTTAGGTGTGATAGAGACAAATAGCTTCTACTTATTAATAGGGTTTCGATAGGCATTCTCCAATGGCAGTGTTATGGGCTTTATTTTTCTTCCTTTAACTATTTCCCACTTTCAAAAATCCTATTGGGGCCATCAATGGTTTGTCAATACATGTTTAGTTGTGTACCTCAGCTATTTATTGTTCATCAAAATTAATGTATATATGTTTATTTGCTCTTTATACAAGAATTTCAGTGCTATATTTTCATATTATTGAATGTGACGCACTCACGGATCTTGCCATATTTTTAAACTACTTAAGAAGGGTTGGTCTTGCTGTGTCTACCAGTACTCTCAGCCCAACAACAATCCCTACCCTAACCGGCTTCCGAAACAACTTGTCCTTCCAGATTGGTATAAGGACTTGACTTTTCATTTTTTTTAAATGATTCCTTCCAGTTTCAGGCACAAGGAGTAAAGCACAATTGGATTTGCCACAGGGTATATGACAGTGAGATTAGCCTAGAAAGGAGGTTTAATTGTAGCTAATAGGTATTGGACAATTAGTGTGGTGGATGGGACCAATGGAGAATGACTGTAAGCCTTACATGCAAGTATAGGCTAGGTCCGAGTGGGATTTATTTAAAATGCAGTGTTCCTCCATGCCAGTCCAGTTGTAGTTACACATTTTTTGTTTTATAAATATGCCCCCACATGCTCCAGATATCCAAGTTATCAACAGATCTCACCTAGTTCCCAATAGATGCCGATAAGTGGCTTCGGTTTGAATTCCACCTTTGATCTACAAGTTCTCGTGGGCTTATTGAAAATTTGTTTGATTTGCAAGGTAATGATGGATTTAGAATCAACAAACTTGCTAGCAAGTTAATGAGGAAAGTAAAGGTGGATGGTGGTGAATGAGTGCAATCAGAAAAGGTAAAAGTGAGACTGGAGGACTGAAATCAGTTGGCTAAAAAGGACTGTAATTCAAAACAGAAGGAAAATGAACATTGCATAAAAATAAGAAAGGAAAAGGTAGAAATGTGACTAAACTAACAACAAAATAAAATAAATCCTAACCTACTCAGGAGGTAACCACCATGTGGTGGCCACTGGAAGTATCTTTTGAGATGTTGGCCATTAATAGGGATTTTTTCAGTTTCTCCTTGTAAAGTTTTCAATCTATAAGTTCCCTGACCAATTTTTTCCTCAACTTGGAATGGGCCCAGCCATAAGTGTTGGAATTTAATGTGTTTACCTTTTGGCTCACTCAACTTGTACCATTTCAGGAGTAGCTCTCCTATTTCGAACTCTTTATCTCCTGTCAGATGATGATCAAACCATCCTTTTACAATCATTTGGCGATTCCCAGATTTATTTCTGGCTCTATCTCTCAATTCATCCAACATCATCAGTTTGTTGATCCTCTCTTGAAGTAAGGCAGAGGGGGTTCCTCTTGAAGCTTGGGAGAGCTGTAAAGAGGGAAGGCTAATATTGGGAGGTAGGATGGCTTCCTTTCCATAGATAAGGAAGTATGGGGAGTTTCCTAAGGCCACTTTTGCGGTGACCCTATTGGCCCAAAGGGCATTTGTTAGAGTGTTGCGCTAGTTCCTTTGTTTGTCTGTGACAGACTCACAGATTATGTGTATGAGGTTCTTATTTGAGGACTCTGCAACTCCATTTCCCTGGGGGTAATAGTTTGGTGCATACCCTATGTGGACTGGTTTATCAATAGCAAATTCAATCATTTTTAGTGATGAAAAGTAAGAAGCATTATCAAATATGAGAGTGTCAGGGATGCCATACCTGTTGATAATGAATTTCTCAATGAGTGATATTACCTCATCTTCGTTTACCTTCCAAAGCGAGATGGCTTTGGTCCATCTGGTGAAGTAGTCGGTCGCTGTAAATATCTACTTATGTTGATGTGTAGAGTTTGGAGTGATATTTCCTGTGACATCTAGTCCCCATTGCTGGAACATGCAATAAACCATAACGGGCCTAAGGTGAACGACTAGCTTTCTTTCTTGTCCTGCAGAAGTTTGACATGCCTTGCATTTCTAGGAATAAGCATGCAAGTCTCTGAACATTGTGGGCCAATAATATCCGACTCTTAATATTTTGTGAGTAGTGGTCTCTCTGCTATAGTGAAACCTACTGGGCTATCATGCATTTCTTTTAAGACATGGTCGACATCATCCTTTTCCAAACAAATCAGCCATATTCCATCATAATTTTTCTGTATAATATGTTATTGGCCAAATGATACTGATTAGATTTCAATCTAAGTGCTCTCCTTTGTGATGCATCCATGTGTTCAAGACATGATCCCTACATTAGATAGAAGCATATGCTGTAGTACCACGACTTAGGATCCAAAAAGGCTTGTGACGTTTCTCGCTCATACATCAGCGCTTCACTAATCCATAGGGGCTTCTCCCTGAATTCCATTTGTGCATATTGCATGTTATGCATTTCTGGTTCTTCAGACACCCCTTCTTTATCCACTAACGTGTCCGCTACTAGCCTACAAAGTCCTTGCCCTTGAACTATCTGTGCTGGCTTAATCACGAGGTCGAACTCTTGAAGGGTAGTTATCCAATTCCCTCTCCATTCACCCATTTCCTTTTGCATGAAGAGAGCTCTTGTAGCAGGATGAGGAACAATTACTTTGGTCTTAGCCTTTAGTAAATAAGGGTGGAAATAATTTATAGTTTTGAAAACTGTAAAGCCTTATTTCTCCACATCTGGGTAGTTGAGTTTTGCCCCTTGGAGATTAGAGCTCATATAAGAAATAGTGACTTCATTTCCTTCGTTATTTTTCTAAGTGAGTGTTGCGGCATATGAAACATCATAAGCAAAAGTGTACAAGAAGAATTCCTTGCCAAAATCAAGGCTGAACAATGCGGGGAGCTTCAGTGATGGCCTCCTTGATTCGCTGAAACGCTTTCTTGGCTTCATCGGTCCACTTATACACAACGTATTTCTTCATCATTAGTTGCATGGGGCGCACTATTTCAGCGAAACCTAATAAAAATTTTCTAATGAAATTGATCTTCCCGAAGAAAGATTGCATTTATCTTTTATTTACAGGGGTTGTATTCTCAGATAGTCTCTATTCTTCCAGGATCAATAACAATCCCTTCTTTAGATAGGATATGACCTAGTAGTTTCCCCTCCATAACTGTAAATATGCTCTTCTTGGGATTCAATGATATTCCATACATTTGGCATCTTTCGAAAATTTATTTCAGGTGATAAATATGATCCCTTCTGTGATATGAATACATAGTGATGTCATCCATGTAAACCACTACTAATCTGTTAATCAACCCTCAGAAAGCTATGTCTATAGCTCTCTAAAATGTGGCGCCTGCATTAATAAGTCGAAAAGGAATTTTATGATATGTGTAGGTGCCCCATTTAGTGTTGAAGGTTGTCTTAAGCTGATCCCTGTTAGATACTAACACTTTATTGTATCTTGAAAATCCATCTAATAGGGACAACATTTCATACCCAGATACGCAATGAAGAATGTGTTCCATAGAATGGACATGGTAGTTATCCTTTTGTGATGCTTTGTTCAAGTTTCTAAAATCAATACACAACCTGATGACTCCATTTTTCTTTCTTACTAGCACGAGATTGGCTACCCAACGTGTGTGTCTGACAAGAAAGATGATTTTAGCATCGAGCATTTTGTTTAATTCTTTCTTCACCAACGATTCTAGGCTTGGATGCATCTTACGAAGCTTTTTTTGGTAGGGTCTAGCCTCCTTTTCCAAAGGAATTACATGCTGCATAATGCTGGTATCAGAGGTTTTTAGGTCCCAATACTTCCATGCAAAGACGTCCTTGTATTCTTTAAATAGCTTGACAAATGCAGCCTTTTCCTGTGGAGAGCACCCCAAGCCCAAATTAATGGTTTTTGGGTCTTTTGTGGTCCCAAGGTTGACCAATTCATACTTAATGGATGAGCTATGTGTTTTGCGGTTAGTTGGCTTCTTGAATTTATCATGCAACTCATACAAGTGCTCCATCTTAACAACTGACTTGGGAATCACATTGGCCTGATCCTTTTCCTCATCTTCCCTCTAGTTGATAAGCTCCTCGTGCTCCTTTTCATTAATGACTGCATTCTTGAATGTCTTCTCATAGTGCAAGAACTCAAGGATTTGCTCATCATCTTCAAACAACTACCAGTTTGAGATGTTATCAGGCATGGATGGTCTGAAGATCAATTCAAAAGAACATTTATTTTTCTTCAATCTAAAACCAGGCAAAATTTTAGTAGCCATACTAGCCATCAGATCAGCAACTTGGTTTTGCCCTCAAGGTATGTATGTGATATTAAGAGAATCAAAATTTTCAATTAAGCTCCGTACCTCATGCTGGTACCTTACTAGGTGTGGTGAATTGCAATGTATCATTTTCCTTACCTGATCCATTATTATCTGTGAGTCACCAAAAACTTTAAGATTTTTTACCTTCATATCAATGGATTTCTTCAAGCCCTGCAACAAGCCTTCATATTCTATTGTATTGTTGGTGCATGCGAACTCCAACCGACTGGCCATCAAATATTGTTTCCCTTGCGGGTCAATGAGAATTCTCCCAGCACCTGTACCTTCAAGGCAGTAAGAGACATCAAAATAGAGTGTCCAAAATATAGAATCTAATCTTACATCAATTGAACTACTATCTACGAAATTAGTCTTATCATCTACTATAATACAGGGTGGTTCATCAGTTGGATTATGGAAGGGAGCTTCCAATTGTGTGTATGTCAAAGTTTCTTCAACTGTTTCTGCATGGAATTCTCCAAAACAAGTTTCTGTATCATAAACATTGACACTATAGTTACCAAGGATGGAGTTGGTAAACATTATAGATTCATTGGGACCATTTAGTTCTATTACCACATACTTCATGTATCATTCATGATGAACTCTCAACATATCAGCCTTCCGCTTCTAAGGAAGCAAGAGATGGGACCAATCAGTCGAGAAATATCCATTCAGTTTTGCTGACCAATCCCTACTAAGTATCATTCCATAAGCCTCGGGTATATCGATTACCACTATATCAATGACTTGTGTGTATTGTGGTCTAGTAGTCATCCAGATCAATACATCTTTCAATTCCCCAACTACTTTCACATTTGTCCTATCTAATTGCATGATTCGAGTTCCAGTTTTCTCAGGTACCGCATGAAGTCTTTTAGAAATAGTGTAAGGCATCACAGTGGACAAGGCACGTGAGTCTACCAAGAAATTGTGTATGTTCATGTTGAAGATTTCAAAAGTGATTAGGAAAGGGGGAGTCATGGATTTTGATTTCCTTCCTATCATGGCTACATTGACATCTTGGGGGTTTTGATTCATTTTTGATAGGGTGGCTTCCATGGCTGCTGGCATTTGGGCTGTGTTGAGAGTACTAACAGGTCTTGAGACCGACTTCTGGGTTTGTCTGCTCAGGATGGTGGGAGTTTTGTAGTTCTGCTCATTCATAACCTTCAAGAGAAAATCTCTTTGCTGTGTTAATTTCAGCAAATCAAAGTATGTGATATTTTCCCTAGATTTCTTAAGACCATCCAAAATATTGTAATCAATGTTATAAATAGGATAAGGCAGAGTAAACGTATCGGTTTTTCCATTCTTAGGTGGGACTTTACCATTGTGAGTTGCCTTCATTGCATTTGGAGATGCATTTCCTTTCTTTGGATGGTTTGCAACTGGGGTATTCTTGGACTGACCACTAGGTCTACCCTTCTCAATAGGAACTTTGGGAGTGGGTACCTTCATAGGGCGGACATATTTGTTGGTCTGATCTATATGCTTCATCACACATGCAAGTGTCCCCTTGCTTCGTGTGTGGATTTCATTAGTGTGGATCTCTGCCATACTGTCTCCTTGGTCATCATCATTCTCATTTGTATAGAAATCCCACAGTAGGTTGATTTGAGATTCTTCTTCCAGGTGCTCTTCTACTTGGTATTCTTCCTCATCTTCTTATTCTAGCTCTAGCTCCGCTATAGGTTGTTCTTGGTTAAGGAGCGTTCCGATAAGATCCAACTCTTTTGTATTTAAATTCCCTTCACTAGGTGGAGCAAGCAGTGCAAGTGGACCATGACCACCTTCTGTCTTCTTACAATAGAAAGGTTTGAAAAGTTTTCTATTGTTATACTCTCCTCCACTCCCACTTGTACTCTCTCTAGAATTCCTTTTCATATCGATGACTATATTTGTCAACTTCTTAATGATCCAATGTAAACCTTCTACATCTATGGTATCCTTTTCTTTGGTTTCAGCCCCTTTGTTATCATTCCCATTATTCTTCTTGGATGCTTGAGAGACTTTCTTTTCTCCGGTTGTATGAAGATATGCTGTGGGACTAAACATTTCATTGTTGAATTTTACTTCTTCATCGATAACACCTTGTAAGGTTTGTGCGTTACTCCTTTTGGGCCACATCGCAGTAGGGACAGGGAGAGCAGTGATGTAGAATTCCATGAGCACCTCTTTATTGGAAATAATATTGAGAGGGGGGGTGAATCAGTATTATCTAATTCTTTTAATAAATCTTCTTTATTTGTTCTTTGAATTGTTTTTGCATGTCAGTACCATAAAATAATGAGCATGAACAAAAGAAAACAGATAGTCACACCAAAGAACACAAGATGTAAGGTGGAAACCCAATGTGGGTGAAAACCACCTGCTGCAATATGTCTCTATCTTCTTTCAAATTAGAAACTCCTTTTACAATGGTTTTGTACTAGTGCAGTCCTTTACCAGTACGCAGGCTGCAACCAGCAGAGAGCTACAACTCTCTCTCTCTCATTTTCCAGTCTCTCCTGGAAGGGAGCTACAACCCCCTACTTCTTTTCTTACAAGGACCACTTTTCATAAATTTTCAAACTGGATCCATAAGCATCAAATAATCATCAAGTATAAGAGAATCACCGAGTCAACTGTAGTAACCAGATCAACAATAATAGGACCAAACCCAGAACACAACAATGATAAACAAAGATTTTAAGAGAAGTAAGCACCCTGCTCAACTGCTTGCCTGCTTACGTAAGCACCCTGGTCAACTGCTGGCCTGTTTACAGTACTCACCTTGCTCAACTGCTTTCCTGTTTACAGTACGCACCCTGCTCAACTGCTAGCCTACTTATGTACGCACCCTGCTCAACTGCTAGCCTGCGTACCTTGCTCTGAGTCCATTGAACTTCCTGCGGACCTCCTCACCTGCAACCCTTCTATGCCTACGTACCAGCGCACCTGCAACCCTTCTGTGCCTGCGTACCGGCACACCTGAAACCCTTCTGTGCCTGTGTACCGGTGCACCTACAACCATTCTGTGCCTGCGTACCGGCGCACCTGAAACCCTTCTGTGCCTGCGTACCGGCGTACCTGAAACCCTTCTGTGCCTGCGTACCGGCGCACCTGAAACGCTTCGTTCCTGCGTATGTATGCACTTTTCTCTCACTGTACCTGCGTACCTTCGGGCATAGATGATTTCAAGACTTCAGAAATAATCCAGACAGTCAGATCTACAGATCTGAACATGCGCCGAAGAGATCTCGGTCCATCAGTAGATTCACCTTCTTTAGATCTAGACCAGATCTAGCCCTCATAAGATATTCAACTAAAAACATGCTAAAGCCAAATGATCTCCTTTGCTTTATATAGGAAAGCTCTTCCTTAAAACATGGATCAATACCACGAGCCGACACCATAATAACACAATACCGTCGGCTAAATACCAAGAGTAAAACATAAGAAAACCCCACATGTGAATTTCTTTGCCTTGAAATGTGTGCACTGGGGGTACGCACCTCCTAAATGGGATAACTATGGGTATGTATGCACTTTATGTAACACTGACCTGCATGTACGCACCTTATGCAAGGTGTACCTGCGTACCCCTTATTTTCTTCAATATTTGATAGCTGATCATCAATCTCTGCTGCTGACTTGAAGTACTGTGATCTATCACCTGAATGGGTTGCCATCAAGGACAACACTTTAGCCATAATGCCAACAATCTCCCCCTTTGGACTTGATGGCAACCTCAAAGCTTCAGCTTCATTCTCCCCCTTTGACATCAAGGGCAAAGGGTTATGCTCCCCCTAAGAGCATGCTCCCTCTGAATATGAACAAGATCTGCAACGAAGAACCATAATCCACCATGAAAGAGATAGAGACATATTGCAGCTACTTCCAAGATGTCCTTCTGCACATCCTCCATAATGCCAACAATGCATTATATGCTCCCCCTGAACCTGTACCATCAATCAGAAGAGGTTCAACAATAAGATGATGCATCAACAACCCCCAGCTTTTGCCTGAGGTATTCAAAAGTGTCCCTGGGCAATGGTTTGGTGAGAATATCAGCAACTTGTTCCTTAGAAGGAACATACTCCAACTTGACCTTCTGTTCAAGCACTTGTTCCCGGAGAAAATGATACTTGATTGGTATGTGCTTGGTTTTTGAATGCATAACAGGATTCTTTGAGATGCTGATTGCACTTGTGTTATCACATAAGATGGGGATTGGTGGTGTACAAGTGATTTGAAAATACTGCAAAGTCTGCATCATCCAAAGGAGTTGGGTGCAACAAGATGCAGCAGCAACATATTCCGCTTCAGCTGTAGACAAGGCAATCGAACTCTGTTTCTTGCTGAACCAAGATACCAGTCTGGAACCCATAAAGAACGCACCACCACTTGTGCTTTTCCTGTCATCCATGCTTCCGGCCCAATATGCATCTGTATAAGCATGAAGTGTAAGATCTGTATCTCTAGGATACCATAAGCCATAATTTTGAGTCCCTTGAAGATATTTGAAAATTCTCTTCACTGCCTGAAGATGAGTCTCCTTCGGATTTGCCTGAAATCTTCCAACTATTCCAACTGCATGCATGATGTCTGGGAGGGTACCTGTCAAATAAAGTAAACTTCCAATCATTGATCTGTAGGTTGGTTGATGTACTGCTGCAGATTCATCATTTGCACTGAGGCTACATCCTGTGACCATGGGTGTACATACTGGTTTTGCATCTTCCATACCATATTTCTTCAAAATCTGTTTGAGATACTTGGTTTGAGATAAAAAGATTCCTCCTTCTTTTTGTTGGATTTGCAAACCAAGGAAATATGTCAGTTCTCCTAGCAAGGACATTTCAAATTCTTTCTGCATGACCAAGGCAAAGTTTTGACTCATAGCTTCTTCATTGCTCCCAAAAATAATGTCATCTACATACACAACAAGTATTAGCAATTTGTCATTTTCAACTTTTATATAAAGATTGCTATCTACCGATCCTTTTGAGAAGCCTTGTTGATGAAGATATTTGTCCAAACAGTAGTACCAAGCCCTTGGAGCTTGTTTGAGACCATAGAGAGCCTTTTTCAATCTGCATACAAGATTTGGATCATTTCCAAGAATGAACCCATCTGGCTGTTCAATGTACACTTCTTCTTCCAAGTCTCCATTCAGAAAGGCTGATTTCACGTCCATTTGAAATACTTTGAAGTTTTGAAAACTTGAGAGAGCAAGGAACATTCGGATGGCCTCAAGTCTTGCAACAGGAGCAAAGGTTTCTTCAAAGTCTATTCCTTCTTGCTGCACATACCCTTTACAAACAAGTCTGGCTTTGTTTCTAATTACTTCTCCATTTTCATTCAATTTGTTTTTGAAGACCCATTTTGTACCGATAACATTCTTATCTTTTGGTCTAGGAACCAGCTCCCAACTGTTGTTCTTTTCGATCTGCTCAAGTTCTTCATCCATTGCTTTCACCCAACATTCATCTTTGCATGCCTCTTTCACATTTTGTGGTTCAGTAGAGGAGAGTAATGCCAAATATCTTGAAGCTTCTGCAACTGTTCTTCTTTTTTGTACACCTGCTTCTTTCTGCCCCATAATCTGAGATTCTGGATGGTTCTTCTGAACATATCTGGATGGAGTCTTTTATTCTATTCGTTTTTGCTCCTCTGGTTCTTCTTGAGGTTCTTCTTGAGGTTCTTCTTCTTCATCATTCTGTCGTTGGGGTAGCCTTCATCTTCTTCGATGTCTTCATGATGTACTTGCCTAGGAATGTATCCCTTCTCATCAACCACTAGATCAATGCTGTCAACAATTCTGCCAAGTCTTTTATTGTAGCATTTGTATGCTTTGCTATGTGGAGAGTAACCAAGAAGAATGCCTTCATCTGCTCTAGGTTCAAGTTTGCCAAGCTGCTCATCAGTATTCTTGATATAGCATTTGCTCCCAAAGATTTTGAAGTGCTTTACTGAAGGAGTCCTACCACTCCAGAGCTCATGAGGAGTTTGAGTGCTGTTCACCCGGACATTTGTTTTGTTGAGAATAACAACTGCAGCATGTGCAGCTTCACCCCAGAAAGTTGCGGGAGTTCCTGACTCATCAAGCATAGCACGAGCCATTTGTTGGACTGTTCTGTTCATTCTTTCCACAACTCCATTTTGCTGAGGAGTTCTTGCTGTAGAGAATTCTCTTCTTATCCCATGTTCTTCACAGAAATCGAAAAATTCATTTGAAGTAAATTCCCCACCTCTGTCGGATCTGAGGCACTTAATTTTGTGACCTGATTCATTTTCAACCAAGGCTTTGAAGGATTTGAATTTTTCGAATGATTCATCTTTGTGCTTCATAAGTCCTAACCAGACAAACCTGGAGAAATCGTCAATGAATAATATCAAGTATTCTTCTCCTCGAGGTGTTCTTTTCCTGAAAGGACCGCATGTATCTGTATGTACTAGCTCAAGAGGCATGCTAGTTGATCCTTCTTTCTCTGGAAAGTTAGTTCTGGTTTGTTTTCCAGACTGACATGATTTTCATATGGTGTTGTCAGGAATTTTGATATCTGGAAGATCGCGAACTGCCTGATATTTGCATGCTTTCCTTATTTGTGAAAAGCTTAGATGTCCCAACCTCTGATGCCATAACCAGTGCTCATCATCCTTGCTCAGATAGCATTGTTGTTGTCCTTCTTCAAATATGTACAGATTATTTGGAGTTCTTTTTCCTTTGATCATTGTTTTACCTGTATCAAGATCACGAACAAGACATCCATTTGATCTGAATATAACCTCGGTTCTTTGATCACACATCTGGCTGACACTTAGAAGATTATGCTTCAATCCATCAACATACAAAACATTTCTAGCCTTGACCTTTTCTTTTAACTGAGCAATGCCTTTTCCTTTTATAGTTGCAGGAGTATCATTTCCAAAAGAGACTTTCTTTCCCTTTTCTAGAGTAGAATAAGACTCAAGTTTTTCTTTATCACATGTCATATGCTTCGAACATCCACTGTCAATGTACCATAGATTTTCCTGTCCCTCTGCATAAAATGCTATCCCACATCTTTCTGTTTGAGGTTCCTTTATTCTCCATGTTTTGGTGCTTGAGGCTTGTTCCTTTTTCTGCTGAAACCTGCTCCTGCATTCAGAGTCTTCATGACCAAAGTTATTGCAAATAGAACATTCAACTTCATTTTCAAGAACCGAAAAGTTGTTATAGGTCCTTTTTGTAATCCCCGTCATAGTTCTTTGTTTTTGAGCTTCCCTAGTCATGATCGTTTTATATGCAACACATTGAGCTGCTTTGTGACCAAAGTTATGGCAAGAAAAGCATTGTCCATTGAAGAAACTTCTGCGGTTATCGAATCTACCAGCCAATTGATTGTAATTTCTATTGTCATCTATTCTTGAACCAAATTGAGAAGATTTTACCTGTGGCTGGTTGTAGCTTTTGTTCACCCTTAAGATGGATTGCCCCTGATAGTTTCTGTTTGTAATTTGTCCCTGCTTTACCTGATGATCTTCATTGTAGTTTTGCTCATTTCTTCTTGCTGCATCAAGATAACTTTTTGAGGTGGATGCTTGAGAAGTTTCTCCATTATAGCCCAGACCTGTCTTGTTTAGTGGAGACCGCTACACATTGATAATCTCATCCAAAGTTTCAGATCCTTTGAAAAACTTGAGATTAATAGCTTTTGTTTTCTCAATCTCTTTTCTAAGACCAACAATTTCACCTTCTAATTTTTCAAGATGTTTTTCCTTTTCATCAATTTGAAATTGTAGAGTATCAATGATCATGTTCTTTTCTTCTATACATCTCTTGAGTCTAGTAATTTCATCATAAAGGTTATCCACATCTATAGCATCCAAATAATCATCATCTTCAAATGCCATTAACAACTTATATTCATTACCTTGTTCATCGTCATCACTGTTTGATAGACCATCACTATCTTCATGAGTGTAGTAGTTTTTCTTATTTGCATTCTGTTTCTTGTTCCATCTAGCAGGTTCATTTCCTTTATCCTTATAAGGACATTTTGCAGCATAATGACCTACTCTTCCACAAGCAAAGCATTTAAAAGGTAAATCACCTCTGAACCTTCCAGAACCCCTTTGAAGATTTCTGACAAAATTTGATTCTTCTTCCTCTTCTTCTGTGACGTGGCTCGCTTCATAATAATCTCCTTTGCCTGATGCCTTGAAAGCAGCTTCTCTTCTGTCTGATGGACCTCCCTTTCTCATTTCATAAGCAGTTAGAATTCCATGTAGCTGAGACATAGTAAGAATTCGTAGATTTTCCTTTTCTTCTATTGCAGATACTTTAGATTCAAACTTGGGGGACAATGATCTTAGAACTTTTTCAACCACAATAGCCTCTTTTATTTCTTCACCCAAATTTTTCATACAGTTAAAAACCTCATCTACCCGAAGAAAATAGTTAGCCACACTTTCATCATCATACATTTTGAGAGTCTCATACTGAATTCTGAGAGTTTGAAGTTTAGCACGCTTTACCTATTCATCTCCTTCATAGCTCGTGACAATTTTGTCCCATATCTCTTTTGCGGATTTATAGTGCATTACCTTCATGAATTCTGATTGAGATATACATCCTAATAGAGTACTGACTGCTTTCGCATTTGTTTCATACTTCTTTTTCTCGGTTGCATCTGTAGGAGTAGCTGAAGGAAAAGCGTAGCCTGTCTCTACGATGTCCCAAACTTCTGTACCAAGAGATTGAAGATAGGCAGTAACTCTTACCTTCCAATAATTGAAGTTTGTCCCATCAAAAACCGGTGGCCTGATTGATGCTTCTCTCTCGTAGTTGCTCATGATGAACGATCTACCTTCAAGCGATCAAGCTTCTCTGAAGGACCTGCTCTGATACCAATTGTTGGAAATAATACTCAGAGGGGGGGTGAATCAGTATTATCTAATTCTTTTAATAAATCTTCTTTATTTGTTCTTTGAATTGTTTTTGCATGTCAGTACCATAAAATAATGAGCATGAACAAAAGAAAACAGATAGTCACACCAAAGAACACAATATGTAAGGTGGAAACCCAATGTGGGTGAAAACCACCTGCTGCAATATGTCTCTATCTTCTTTCAAATTAGAAACTCCTTTTACAATGGTTTTGTACTGGTGCAGTCCTTTACCAGTACGCAGGCTGCAACCTGCAGAGAGCTACAACTCTCTCTCTCTCATTTTCCAGTCTCTCCTGGAAGGGAGCTACAACCCCCTACTTCTTTTCTTACAAGGACCACTTTTCATAAATTTTCAAACTGGATCCATAAGCATCAAATAATCATCAAGTATAAGAGAATCACCGAGTCAACTGTAGTAACCAGATCAACAATAATAGGACCAAACCCAGAACACAACAATGATAAACAAAGATTTTAAGAGAAGTAAGCACCCTGCTCAACTGCTCGCCTGCTTACGTAAGCACCCTGCTCAACTGCTGGCCTGCTTACAGTACTCACCCTGCTCAACTGCTTGCCTGCTTATAGTACGCACCCTGCTCAACTGCTAGCCTGCTTATGTACGCACCCTGCTCAACTGCTAGCCTGCGTACCTCGCTCTGAGTCCATTGAACTGCCTGCGGACCTCCGCACCTGCAACCCTTCTGTGCCTGTGTACCGGCGCACCTGCAACCCTTCTGTGCCTACGTACCGGCGCACCTGAAACCCTTCTGTGCCTGCGTACCGGTGCACCTGCAACCGTTCTGTGCCTGCGTACCAGCGCACCTGAAACCCTTCTGTGCCTGCGTACCGGCGCACCTGAAACCCTTCTGTGCCTGCGTACCGGTGCACCTGAAACGCTTCGTTCCTGCGTATGTACGCACTTTTCTCTCACTGTACCTGCGTACCTTCGGGCATAGATGATTTCAAGAATTCAGAAATAACCCAGACAGTCAGATCTACATATCTGAACATGCGCCGAAGAGATCTCGGTCCATCAGTAGATTCGCCTTCTTTAGATCTAGACCAGATCTAGCCCTCATAAGATATTCAACCAAAAACATGCTAAAGCCAAATGATCTCCTTTGCTTTATATAGGAAAGCTCTTCCTTAAAACATGGATCAATACCACGAGCCGACACCATAATAACACAATACCATCGGCTAAATACCAAGAGTAAAACATAAGAAAACCCCACATGTCTATTTCTTTTCCTTGAAATGTGTGCACTGGGGGTACGCACCTCCTGAACGGGATAACTGCGAGTATGTACGCACTTTATGTAACACTGACCTGCGTGTACACACCTTATGCAAGGTGTACCTGCATACCCCTTATTTTCTTCAATATTTGATAGCTGATCATCAATCTCTGCTGCTGACTTGAAGTACTGTGATCTATCACCTGAATGGGTTGCCATCAAGGACAACACTTTAGCCATAATGCCAACACTCCTCAGTAGGTCTAGTAGTGGTTGGGATTCTGTTGAACTAGGTGTTGAAATGGATGTTAAAATCCTTAACTTTTTCTTTGGTTTCCATTTTCAAATGGGATAGTTCTTAAGCTAAGACGACAGGGGTTTTATCATCACCATACTTGGCGAAAAAGGCTTGTTGAAAGGTAGCCCATGAGGTGATCGATCTGGTTCTCAAGCTAAAGTACCATGTGGAAGTTGCACCAATTAGGGTAAAAGGGAATAGGTGACATAATATATCTTCATCAGCCACTCCCAACATGTGCACAACCAGGAAGAAGGAGTGAATATGGTTACCAGTGGTGTCTCCCTTCCTAGGGTAGAATTTAGGCAGTACTCTTTCTGCATTCTTGGTTAAGGGATGCTGCTGCCCAGGTATCACTATGGCATCCTGAGTGAGCTAGGGAGGAAGTGCTCCCGGAGGATGTGGGAGTTGGTTCCCACCCGGTTGGAGCTAATTCCCATGTGGAAGAGGAACGTTAGCCATATTGTGGATAAGGATGTTTTGGTTGAGGTTTTCTTCATTAGGATTTTCCAAATCAAACCAGGGATTTCCCTCAGAAGGGGAATCCTCAAGGATTTCTTCCCAAGGAGAGTTGATACTCTGCAAAGAATCAAGCACAATATCTTCAAGTGAAGGGGTTGTAGATGTCTCTTCATTTATGTGATAGACCCCTAGCTTTCTTTTTGCTATTGGAGATAAAGACTTAAAGATAGGGAGCTGTGATAGGCAACGAGTGTAAGCCTCAGTAAGTCTTTTGACTGGTTATTCCTAAGTAACAGGGTACTCCCATAGTCTATCTTCCTTGGGTGACCTAAAAATAGGACTTAGAAGGGTCTCTCTTTCCTCGAAATGAGGCTCTTTAAAATGGGTGGAGTGGTCTTTTCAATCTCTACGATCCATACATTAATCCTTTTGAATCCATGCAAGGCACTTATAGATGGAATCTTGAAAAGTTGTGGATGGTGATTCAGGCCCTCCTTCTAGCGCCAAATTTGTTGACATGGTGAACTTTTGCTATACCAACAAAGGGAACTAGTGCAATCACAAGCCCCAATTAGACCTGCTTTCATTTGGAATGGCTAGTTCCAACTAATTTTAAGGGACCCCGTAAACTGTTAAATCAGTTGAAATATTGCTTCTGGGAAGAAGGCTTCAATTACATCAAAAAAATAAAATAGCTAACCACTATGTATTGAATCCTATCTATACTTCTTCTAACTACTCTAGTCTATGTCCTAACTATCCTACTCTATCTTGCAGGAGCATGACAAAGAGAGGTTAAACATCATATGTGAATTCCAAGTCTAAATGAATCTATTACTGGTTCACATAATAACAAGGTTGCATTAATTCTTAATTGCAATCCAATCATTCATACAGTAATACACATTCCATTTTATGGAAGAAAAGCTTGCAATTGATGTCCAATATAGTTTCGAATCAAGGACTGCTTATGAACTAACTATGATGAAGAATTACATTAAGAAAAACAAGGCTAATTATAAGTTGTATGGTTATCAAATTGCACAAAAACAAAATACATTTGCATTTATGCCATCAATCAACATCCTGTCTCAAAACACATGAAAGCAAAGGATCTTAAATCTGAAACAAAAGGCTCCTCATTGAACCAAAATAGTCTCCTTTATTCATAATAAATCAAAGTTGTTTCTTGCCAAACAAAAAGTTCCTTTCCTCGTATCCAGAGGGAATATTAATGCAGTTGGAAATAACTCTCGGTCTTCCCTTAACCCCTTTCGCCTTCCCCTTGTTCTGTTTGATGCACAGACCAAAACACACAGATGTAGAAAAATTGGTGTCACTGCTGACATGTAGAGGGCATTTTCTATCACTAGAACTTCATTTCCTGAGGAAATGAATAGATGTTGATTAAAAGAGGATGATTGCATGTCATTAATTCATGATGAGATCTGGGGCAGTTTTGCTTTCGGAATACATAGGCAACACCTGGAAATCGACCAAGGATGCTAAAGGCCTACTCTTTCAACAGAACACACCCGCATATATGAGTTCTCTAGATCTGTGTATGCATCCTTTACCCCTTGCCTGCAAAGATAATAGACACCTCACTAGCACTTCATTTCCTGAGGAAATGAATAGATGATGATTAAAAGAGGATGATTGCATGTCATCAATTCATGATGAGATCTGGGGCAGTTTCACTTTCGGAATACACAGGAAACACTTGGAAATCGACTGAGGATGCTAAAGGCCTACTCTTTCAACATAACACACCCGCGTATATGAGTTCTCTGGATCTGTGTATGCATCCTTTACTCCTTGCCTGCAAAGATAATAGACACCAGTCATGCTTATATAAATATGATAAAAATGCTTAAAAACACCAATCTTTCCTTCATGAAGCGTTTATAACATCAGGAGGAATAAATGTGAATGAATTGGCCCCTTTTTTTAATTCATGCATCGATTAAGTCCCACAAGAGAAAACTCAGTTTTCATTGAAAATCATTGTAAAACACAGAGCTGAATCGAAAATCCAGACTTGAAATATTATATACGGGGGCCTATACTCTATCGGGTCCACCATATCGCATCGCATCGTGCCATGTGTTTGGGCTTAAAGCTATGTCGATTGTTCCTTTCAATTGGCCAGACCCAACATACATATATGTCGTGGTTCATAATCCTTTTGGGTCTGCCGCATAAGACTCCTCTTTGAAAAACCCCGACCCCAGGATATTATCAAAGAACACAAGAAAACATGGGAAAACTCGAGTCTGGCTGTTGGGTTGGAGTTGAAAATTTATATGCCTAGCTCTATAATCATCTGCAGGTCTGGGTGATTATATATATAGACCCCAGACCCCACCGATAGCAATAAGCGATGGGGTCCCAGACTCGAAACATATATATCGTGTTTAATAAAACCATCAAGTTCGTAAACAGTGGCATGCCTTTATATATATAAGAGTTGGGCCTAGCCAATAGCGATATGCGATAGAGCTCTAGACCCAATATATATAGAATACAGTTGATAATGCCGTCGAGTCTGGAGTATAGTGGCGTGCCATATATATATAAGCCTCGGGACCCCGCCGATTGTGATATGCAATATGGATCCAGACCCGAAATATATGAATTTGGGTTAATATTTTCATCGAGTCCAGAAGATAACGGTGAACACTATGTCTTAGTGTTGATTGTGATAGGCGAAAAAGGGGATTTATGCATGTTTTTGAGAATTTCTGCTATAAAGAGCTATGATGGGAATAATGATGCAATGGAAGGTTTTGTGGGTTAAATAAATCTCGATGAGCATATGAATGAAGGGCTTAAACACGGTTATATATGAATCATCTGAGGGATTTATTAAGAGGAATTTAACCATTTGTGAATTGAATATTTGACTCCCCAAAGAGCTAAATCCCTCGGGTAAAATAGATCATTTGGAGAGATGCAAGATTAACTTCTAGGGGACCCATTCAAAATTGTTTCCAAGGCAAGTTTGATACGGTGGTGGTTGTCGATACAACACCTTCTAAACTGCATTGAAGTTCTTATAAGGAGCCACATTTTCCTTATCACATGTATCTTGAGATCTTCCTTGTTTCTTGAGCCATTTTCCTTTAGACTTTTAACGACCTTTCCCCTCATGCTTGAATTCAGGCTTTCACTTCAACTGTTCATAGAAATGCTTTAGCTTTTTGATGGATTGCTCCAATGACTTAGGCTCATCAAAATCAATCTAGTCTTTGAATAATAATGATAATCCACTCATGAACCTTTTGATATTTTCCTTATCATCCTTGAGATAAGGCACATATCTCAATAGTTACAAAAATCTAGTTGTATATTCTTCATCTCTCATGAAACCGAATTTGAGCTCATAGAATTCCTTGGCCTTTCCATCATAATATATTTCATACACATAGTTATTTTGCAAAGGTCCTTCAAATTATTCCCAACTTATCTTCTCTTCCCTAATTCCTTTGACATGCTTAACACCTTCCCACAAAATATCTTCTTTTCCTTTAAGACTGAAGCTGGATTCCTTAGCTTTCATATTTTCTGAGTAATCATGAAGCCTGCAATATTTTTTCATCGTAAGAAGTTATGCTTACACATCCTTTGATTTAATCATCTCACCATGAAAATTAGGATGCTTGGCTTTCTTAAATTCGTTTGGAAAGAACACCCTCTCACTCCTCCAATGATGTTGGTGGTGATGGAAACAATGTCTGCCCGAAACATAGGTAGAATAAAATCCATGCATACTATCCTTCCTCTATGGTATACTCAAGGATCTACCACCCTTTATTGTATCATCCCTGTCCATCCTGTACCTTTTTGTAGACCTACTTCCATATGCCCTATTAGTCTTTCTTCCTATCTGTTTCCATGTCTGATCCCTAACTTTTACTGATTTGAAAATATGAAAGGCTCAAAAGAATAATTGCATTAGCCTCAACATTATTTTCTTAGGCTTTTGCAAGCCTTTCCTAACCTTCAATCAACTGCTCATTTTCTTCTTTGTATGTATGATATCTGCTTTTAGAATTCTTAATAGATCTACTAGATTAGAAGAGTTTCTTTCACCCTACTATTGAATTGAGTTCTCCAATCCCACCTATTTCTCTTCTGGCCCATATGGGGAGTCATATGAATTGTATTCAACCATTCTACTCTTCATCCCTTGGCCTTCCATTTTCCTGCAATATGACATTGTTAGCTAAATAAAACCATAATAAAAACCGTTACTTCAATTTACTACTGGTATGCCTATTACATCTTCCCAAGTCAATCTATATTAACATGATCCATAATCATCTCAAGAACATACCAGTACATGAAACTGTAATAACAATAAATTAATTGTGATGCATGAAACCAGAATCACAATAACTATCATTTATATAATCACAAATCATCTAACTACAATAACAATGCATGCATGTTAAACATATAAATATGCATAACAATTTTCATTTACCCCAAGGTCCATTTTTGTGAACCTACTCTGATACCACCCTATAACACCTCACTCCACATTTACCCTCTTTCACAAGCTCGTTAGGGTAAACATGAGTTAAGAGTTACTATGCATGACCCAACCTCCAATTTCCAGTTATGGAAGTGGGGTATACATGTCCAAAACTTACTGCAACCTTCGAGGGACACATGACCACCTAGATGTTAGAAATCATCCATTGGTGACCTTTCCCTGGGTTGGAACTATCTTTTTGATCCATTTTACCTTCCAGTCACATGCATTGCGATTAGTGCATGTGCCCAAAGGCTTTCAAATGCACACAAAAATCGTCCTCCATGTGGCTATACCCAAGATTTTCTAGTTAAGACGGTTAGACCAGAAGCCTTGTTCTAGAGTTTGAGGGCTAGCCTATAGGGCTCTACCAAGAATTCTCCAGAAATATTCCAATAAGGTTTGTGTGTCTATATCCTAAATTCTAGGTTCTACTCTTGTTCAAAGGATGTCCAATATATGTCAAACATTTAGAAAAACTGTTGGTGAACATAGTACTTGTAGGTCATGAATGCATATCCATTCATTGATTCATTAGTTTCATCAAAGGTTCATCGGGAAGGCTTACTACCCTCTCTTACTAGCTTCAACCAACACATATTAGCTCATGCATTCGTATAAGTAACCAAGAGCCTATCAAACCATGGAATTGAACCATAACTAGAGAACATCATATAATATGAAATACACCATACATGTAACCAACATTTAACTATAATGAAACCATGACAAACTAGTCATAAATTACACATTAAACTAGAACTTGTGCTCACTGTTCTTCATAAATGATAACACATATTAACATATGCATAATTCCAACCAATTTAGAGACTTCCATGTACCAATCGACCATAGATTAGCCTGAACCAATTCTTTCTTTCATCCCAATCACATCCATGCTATATTCCATGAATGAATGTAGGATCTCATGATAAAAATCAAAACATAATCAAACAAAAAATCGAGAGGTTAAACCGCCTCCACCCTGAAACCATAGTGATCTAAGCTAAACTATTCTAGTGATCAGCAAAATGAAATAAAACATAGATGTCTCAAAATTCTTTCACCATACCTAGAGGAATTTTCGTGTCTCCCTCCACCTATTAAGGACTTCCCAAAGATAACCATCTCCACCCCCAACCCTTGGGCTTTTCCTGAGACCACATCAACTTTGTTCCAAAGTATTCTAGCAATCCAAAGTTCAACCAACATAGAAACCCACTACATTAGGGATATCCACGAAATGGCATAAGCAAGGATGTACACCATTATCAATCCAGGAAAAATCCATGCTAGTGAAAAAAAAATAACGAATAAACCAAATGCATGAAACATGCATTAAAATCCTAGCAAGGAAATTACACTTGCAACCTGTTACCTACAAAATTCTCCTACTATCTACTCTTTCTCTACTTGAATTTTTCCCTTTCTTACTACTGTCCAATCTTTCCTTTTGCTCCCTTGCTTTCTTTCTTGTGTCTAAGTGCTCTCTCTTGATCTCCTTCTCCCAATGAATGCTTGAATCTCCAAGAGTGTTAGAATGTTCTCTCCCCTATTTCCTTTTCCTTTTCCTTTTCTTTCTTCTTCATTTTCACTTGCACGCATATTCTTGTCTCTTCATCTTAATTTTCTCTTATTTTCCTTTATTTCTTGAATTAAGTGCCATTTCTTTCCCTTTTCCTTTTACCAATGCCAATGCTAATTTCATAGCCAATAATTAAACACAAGTGATTCCTAATATAATGTTTTCCCCTCATTCAACTTGGAATACATGTCCCATGACCTTGGCTTTTAAATTTACCTTTTAGTGTACCTTTATTACATAAAACTTTAACATGGGGCTATTACGGTAACCTTTTCATCAATTTTCAGAGCGGAGTCTGTCACCCTCCATAATGTTTTTATTAATTTAATTATCTGGCTTGCTCTCTGTTAACTTTCTGACTATAACCTTCCAACTTGATATTTCATTCCGCTCAACACAATACCTTAGAAAAAATTTCTTACGTCATACACACTAAAATTAACTTACTCAACAACACATAGTATACTTCATTACTTCCAGACATCATGCTTTACACCTTAAGTAGTTATGTAAAAATAAAGGAAGCCTTTACTTACCTTATAAACTATAACAATTAGACATTTGAGTAAAACAAACAATTGTTAAAAAAACCTTCAAACCTTTATAAGAATTTGATCGAGATAACTCACCAAGATTAATACAAACTCTACTCTAAAACCACATCTTGAGATTGTTGGGTGCAAGAATTGTTCCTTTAAATTGGAGCAATAATTCCACTCTTGCATTAATTATCAATCTAGGTAGGCTTGAATTAAGGCTATTATGAAAATCTATGAAGGAGAAATGTGAACTAGAAAAATGAATCTCAAACCAAGGTTGGTGCACACTCACTGTTAGCAAGCATTCAAGTTGTTACAGACTTTAGCACAATTGGAAAAGAATCGCACTATTGCAGAATAAATGACATTGTTACAAAGACATCCTTACTCAGAAATAGAACTCTCACAACCCATCAATCACTCAACCAATCTGTAACAGAAAAGTGAAAAATTTACTGCTACACTAATATGAAGAATTGGTCCAAGACTATGCTATCACACAATTGAAGAGCCATTTGCAATCAATAATGCATAAACGAAATAGAAAGTAACAAGAAAACACATAGACGAAATAAATAGTAATAGAAAATTTCATAAATGAAATAAACAATAACAACAATCACATAACCGAGAAGAAATTATGTAGCTAATTACTATACTCTAATTAACTAGTGACCCCTACTAAGAAGGAGGTCCCTTCCTTCTCAGCATATACTGGTGCACTAAACTGCAGAGACTACTCAAAGGAAAATATAATTCCACAAGGTTGATATTTTCATTAACAACAAATTAGGATTACATAGCTTTGGTGATGACCCATTTCCAATTCTATCTCTATAAAATCTTCACTACCCCCATGGGAAACAATTCTCTTATTTATACTTTTTCAAATACAATAAGAATATCATCATGAGAATATTTCGGTGATCATGTGATATTAAAATAAAAATATGTCATACAAAAATTTCCATAGTAGTGGTAAATATGTAAGAGTTTCCCTTTAATTACAATTATTTTTACAAAGAATCTCAACTAGTGATTTTTCTAGTCCATGAATATCTCCATGTAGTTGAACTAAATTTGAATTAATGTGCTAAAAATATGGTCCATATAACTGATTGGGAAAAGACCTCATGCCCAAGGAAAATTTTATGTGTATCAATAGTGTATCAAAAATATCTCATGGAGCATTTGATCCAAACCAATAAAGTGAACTGAGGATATAATCTTGTGACAAAAATCTTCAGTAAACCACTTAAACCTGAAAAACACATACATTAGTTTTATGATAAAAAGATAGTATTTCTTGTGCCAAATTATAAGAAGAATTAGAGTAAGAAAGTGACATATGGAAAATGACATACTTAAGTGAATAAAGGTTGCTATAGTGGTAAAATGTTGTCTCAATTGTGAAAAGGGAGGAAAAAGAAATAGGAAAATAGATGCAAAAGGATGGCAGTTCCATGACCCAACATCTCCCCCTAAGTTAAGCATTTACATGTCCTGATGTAGACCCTTATGACTAATTCCTAACATGTTGAGAGAGTATTCTTGTGAGATCAATAAATCCTGCAATATATTCTCCTCTAGCCCTGCAGACTCGAGAAAGGACCATTTTATTTCCCAATTTTATTTGAAAGATGGTATGGATGTTGATAGTGATAAGTCGGAAGCCAAACAAGAGGAAATGTAAATCTCATTCCAATCCATCTTGTACCACTTCTCTTAATACACTCCACATATTGGTGAACCTTGGAGAGAGTTTTCATAAAATTTTGATGACAAAAGGGGTCTTCTTCTTTTAATTCATGTTGGCAAAGATCCCATCTTGACTTGCTTCCTACTAATGGACTAGCTTTTAACCCTTGTATATTTTTGAGGCATCTCCACAGGACCAATTCTCAATAGTCCATCAACAATGTTTTTGTGGCTGGAAATTTCCATATCTTATTGTATCTATGCACAATAACTTTAGTTGAGCTAGACTCATTTCTTATGCACTACCTTACTCACCCCTCATTGGTTGTTATAGTATTATCTGCAACCTTCCATCTTACCTAGTTTTGAGCAAAATATATGAAATCCCTCATTGCACATCTCCCACATATGGTGTAAAATTAAAAGATTGATCTCCAAAACAGGAGAGATCACGCATATAAAAGTCACACAATAGATGTTACTTTGAGAAATTGGCACTCTAAACTGTTTCCACGAAATCTTGGATTTATCTTTTTTTTGTATGCATACTTTTCCTTAAAAATTGTTAATTAAAAGAGGTAATATTTTTCTTTTAAATATAAGGGATAATATGGAGAACGAATATTGGCACATAGAAAGCCATTAATAATTTCATAAATAAGTTCCTTCTCTTGTTGTAACAACTGCACTTCTCTCTACAATTACTTTAATTACTTTTTTTCTTCATTCCTCGCTTTCTGAATTCTTACAAAATTTTCAATTCTTCTCTTTTCTACCGATTCCTTCTTTATTATGTGGACCATCTCCTCATATTGTTTGAATAAAAAAGAAATCCTTACGAAAAATAGGTAACTTCCAACATGTTTCTGCTTCTTCAAGCAAAAATGTTGTCCTCAATAAACATTAGGTTTTGAATAAGTTGTTTCAGTTGCTATGACAAGTTTAGTCCCAACAATCTCTTCTATATCCCCTTTCTCCTCCTACCACTCTATCTTAACTATTGGTTATTGTGTAATAGAAACTTCGTCGATAGGGGAGAAATATTCATATTAATTTCATTCCACTCTGTTTTAGTTGTTGGTTATTGTGTAATAGAAACATCACAAACATGTTCATATGGATCAAGAAACATTTTTTCTTCTCCATGTTGTAATAGCAACGTCATCAACAGGTTCTTGTGCAACATAAAGTCGAAATTCTTCATCCTATTCTCCTACTTGAATTCCTGCAGGAAAAATAATAAGTTCCACCACCCTGGCTTCATTAAAAATTTGTTGATGCCCTTTATAATACCTCATAGTTAAATCAATGGGTGATGTTATTTTTACTACCGTTTCTAACATATCTAATCAAATTTCTTTCTTAGATTGAAATTGTTCATTCACCAAGGCAAATTTTCTCCTTAACTCCTCATTTTCCTGTTTAAAATTTTCATTTTTATAAACAAGATGGTTTTTTTCAGCCTTACCTAGTAATGGAACAAAATCATGTTCTTCTATTAGGTCTTTTCTTGCTAGCTTTCCTTCTTTATGTTGTTCCTCGAAACCCATGTTGGCTTATAGGGGCTTGACCCAGGTTCAGATTTGATTAGCCAAACAAATCCCGGTACTACTGGCCCTTTTGGCAATAGTCCATAGAGCGCAGACTAAGGTCTCACCTAAAGTAGTATGGGAGGGTGCTAGAACTAGGTTTTTGCACCCTAGATATGTCTGGTGATTTTCACTGGTCCACAGGTTTTCCCTGTGCAAGTCACTACGTGCATTTATCAATACCCCACAGCCTGTAATGCTGCTTTCACGCAGCCCTGCTTGTGGCGCGAGTCCTGCTATGACCCAATTCCTTACTACTAACCCGATAACTATTGATCCCTTAGCTTATCAGTATGTGTCTAGTTATATTTAACAATGTTCAGTATTCATATAAGTGCGCATGATAAAGAAACCAATATAGTAAACAGGAAGTAGCACAAGAGAAGATACACAAGGTTTGGAATCAAACGTCTCTTTATTATTCTTCTTCGTTGATTATAGACTCAACTTTGCCCTGTGCACTTAGCTGCAGGGATCCGTCCACTCAGCTCCAGACTCTACTAGGCCTCTGTGCACTCAATTGCAGAGCCTTTTCCTACTACTACGACACAAGATAATTAGACCTTTTCTCTATGCTCGTTATCTTCTAGACTCCATTCATTTTCATCTATCTATAATTTTCTTTCCAACTTACAACCTTTCTCTATTTATACAATCCCATGGTCCATGGAACATGGGTATGTTGACATTACATTACAAAACATAGGGCGGAACACCCTATGACTGATCATACAGTACGTGCTCCGTGCCTGCACTTCGTGGAGTCTTACAAAATTATTTGACCAAAACTTGGGCTTTAAGCCCAAAAACATGTTGTTGGGGGATTCCATGCCCAACAGGCCCCGAGCACAAACATCATAACTTGCCCTTGAGTCACTATGTTGGTGCAACAATCTTGGTGTAGAGTCCCTCCAACTGGTCCTGAACGGCCTGAATGTTTGCAACGCACTGTGTTTCTTCCTGTTGAACTTGCTGCATTCTTGCTTTTGAACCCTATGTGTTTGAATTGTGTCTTTACCTCTATATCGGCATCTACTGCGTATGTTTATAGTCCTGCGCCCTTGTCTGGCTCCTCGGATTGCCAAGACTGTGCTTTGGCTAGTTAGTTAGATAGCCGGCCCACTCGTGTAGGGCTTCAAGCAACTGTCGTGTACTTTTCCTGAGAAGGTTCTCCATTTATTTTGACTAGATGGACCATGCCTCCGTCTATGACCTCCTTAACCATGTATGGTCCCAGCCAGTGCATTCTGATTTTCATGGAAAATTTTCAAACATACTGTCATACAACAACACTAAGTTGTTTACCTTGAAGGTGTGCAAATTGATATGCCAATGATGTCAGGCCTTTTCACACTGCTTTTGTACCTGTTGATGAAATCCAGCCAGAAACCATTCTTCCTAGAGTTCTTCTAATTACGCGAGCCTTTCTTCCATAGCTTCATAGTCTATCATGCCTATGAGCACTGCTATTCATAGACTAGGTATGATGTATTCCATCAGCATGACAACTTCCATGCCATAGACTAGGCGGAAAGGTGTCTGTCCCATTAATTTCTTGCACATTGTCTTGTAAGCCCATAGTACAGTAGGTACGAGCAGGTCCCAGTCGTTTCATTGTGCGTTGAACACTTTGGTCAGCGCAGTCTCTAGTATTTTGTTGAATGACTCTACTATCCCATTAGCTTGTTGGTGGTACAAAGTACTTTTCTGATGATACACCTTCTGTGAGCACGTTGATGGTTTCATTCAGGAAATGTATTCCACGATCACTCATTAAGATTTTTGGACAGACAAATTGTGTCAACACATTTTCAAACAAAAGCTTCGTAGCTGTAGTGGTCGTGTAGTTTTTGACCGGCTACACTTCTACCCATCGTGTTAGGTATTCCATCGCGGTGATGATGTACCATGCACCTGTTGTTCCATGAGGTTTGATCAGTCCCACAAAGTCGATTTCCCATTTTTTGAATGGCTGCAGTGTCATTTGTAGATTTAATGGCATCTCTCTGCTCTGTGATGCTTTTCCAGTCCTTTGACATATATCGTAGGCCTTATAGTGCACTTTCGAATCCTGGTGCAGGGTTGGCCACCATAACCCTACACGAAGAATCTTATCTTTGGTCATCTTGCATAGTGTCCTGTAGTGCCCCCATGTGCTTCCACGAGAATCTGACCTCGTTCAAATTCAAGTACATATCTTCGCAATATCTCGTCATTACCTATTTTGTATAGGTGCCCTGTGATGACAGAAAATTCTACCGCACACACCACCAATTCATTTTTCTTTTGGACTTAGTATTCCTTCGGCGTAGTTCATATTGTCAGAAAATGGATTATATCTTCGAAGTGTCTGTTCGTGACGCGCAGTGAAAAGAGTTGTGCATCAAGTAGTCCCTCCTCGAAATTTGTGGGTTCGTCACCCGTCTCAATTCACGACAAGTGATCTGGTCTTGTGTTCAAGTGTCCTGGCTTAACTATGACCTCAAAATCATATTCTTTGAATAGTACGAGCCATCTACATATGCACCCCCCAACACAATCTTATTCACCAGGTATTTCAACGCGGAATGGTCGGTATACATCTTGAAATGTCCTCTGAGTAAATAGTGTCGGTATTTTTGGAGCCCGTACACCATCGCTAACCCCTCGCACTCGGTGGTGGAATAGTTCTTTTTTTCTTTGGACAATCTCTGACTTGCAAACATGATTGGGTGATCCACACCCTCCGTGCCCTCCTATGTGAGTATTGTTCCCATTGCAATACACAACACATTACCATGTACGTGAAACTCCACATCCCATTTTGGGAAGACCAAGATTGGAGTGGAGGCCAATTTCCCCTTCAGATCATCCAAACTCTTCATGCAATCATCATTCCAGCAATAAGTAACATCCTTTTTCAATATATTTTGCATCGACAATGTTATTTGGCCATAAATTTTGAAGAACTTCCTATAGTATCTAGTGTGTCCCAAAGTAGCCCGTAGTTGTTTAACACTTCGTGGTGCTTCCAAATATAGAATAACGAAAATCTTCGCAGGGCCCACCATTAGTCCTTGTTTTCAGACCACATGTCCCAGTAGGTTTCCAAAGGGAACGAGGAATGTGCACTTCTTAAGGTTCAACGTAATCTGGTGTCAGCAGCAAGTATCTAGCATCAAGTGTAAGCTTGCTACATGGTGCTTAACTAATCCAAAGACAACCCAATCATCCAGATAGACCTCCAATAACTTGTGGATGTATTCTTTGAACACAGCGACAAGGATGCGCGAAAATATGGTTGGCACGTTCTTCAACCCAAACAACATAGCCGTGTATTGAAAGCAGCCCCATTCTATCACGGAGGTCATTTTTCTCGTATCTTCCAACGTGATCTTGATATGATGGTACCCTGAGAACCCATCCATGAATGAGTATGCTTCCTGATTGCCAACATTATCCAGTACTTCATCTGTGAATGGTGTCGGGAATGGATCGTGTACACAGGCGTCATTTAGCTTCCTAAGGTACACACATATTCTTATTTTTCCCTTCTTCTTTTTCTCTTGTACTACCATAGAACTCACCCAATCGGTTTCTTCCACTGTCTCCATAATTATGTCTACGATCATTTTGTCTAATTCTTTGCGGACCTTTCTTTATATTTTGGATTCAAGCAGTAAGGAAACTGATTAACTAGCTTTTCATTGGGTTTCAGGGTGATCTTCATCATCCCTATGTCACCAATGATCCCTTTTAAGTCCATAATTTTGGTCGGGAACAAGTCTTGGTATTTGCGGAGTAACTCAGTGACCTTATCCACCATGGCATCATCCCAATAGTCCCCAAGCATTGCATACTTCGGCTCCACCTCCATTCCAACGTTTACCTACTTTGTTTTTAGCAGTGCGGTGATGTCGGGATCCTGAATTGATGGGCCTCGAATCTTGCAACAACCTTCCATTTCTGGAAGGTTAATATTTCGTGGGTCCTCATCATCATCTTCAAAATTTATGTTGTTGCACTCTAGCATGCAAGTTAGCTATGTCGCCCATTCTGGTTGAGGTACTTCCATTGGCTCTTGAGGTATTTTGAAGATAGCTGCTTTTATTGCCTATAGCGCATCATGAATAGTATCCCACCAATGATCTTTAAACGTGAAATTTAACAAAAATACCTCGTGCAGGACATCCCATTAACTTGTACCATGGTGGAGCTTTGTCTTAGTATACCAATTCGTGGGTATGACATCCAGGGTATGATAGAGTAAATGTACCCATTTAGGATATGGCTCTTCCCCGTAGACCTTGGTCCATTTCGCGAGGTGTGTACGTGGATCATCCCATCTTTTATCACTTAAGAAAAATTTCAAAATTCTGAGCATCAGTTTTTTCAAAATATTGGTGTCAGCCTTGGTCTGGTTTTTCCATGGTGTTTTAGAGTCCACGATTTAGAATAGAGTCTTGTTTGTATGGTCAAATAGGGTCAATACTCTGTTCTTGCCTATCACTGGTCTCATATCACGCATAAATTCCATGTGTTAATCTTATTTCAAGGTTCTTATGCGCTACGAAACTGTCTAGGAGTTTTCGTAGTGCAAAATCTAGTCTAGGTGTTTTCGTAGTGCAAAACCCAGAATTTGCACTGGTTGTGCTACGAAATCAGGGATTTGTGCATATCCGTGGAAAATCTTGTCTAGCTATCAAATTAGAATCAGTTAATCTTACACCATCAGTTGTTAGCCCATACACATTTCCTATCACATTCAACTGCTTATTCTCATCGTTAGGTTTGTTAGGTGTCTTTGTATGCTCAAGTTACAAGTTACAAAAAGAAGCCAAGTATTTACAACTATGATTAGGTTTGGGTTCATGCATGAGAAGCAAATTGACAGGCATTCAATTAGAATTCCTTGAAGATCAAGCGAGGTAGTGATCGATATTGAGACAGTGCAAGTTTTTTCAAATCTTCACATTGCTGGAATTTCATGGAGGGGTCTACAGAGAGAAGAGATCATAGGTCAGGCAGGTGTTTGAGGAATGAACCTGAAGGCTTAGATATCATCCTAAAGAACAATGAAGTTGAACAAGCCTTCAAACAGGTTGGTTGTTGGAGATTTTGTGAAAAACTTCAAGGAGGCCATATGCAAGTCACCAGGGAATTTTCTTTAAATTTCACAAGATTGAATTCGAAAGTTGGGGTGCTTGAATTGCAAATCTCTCCAGAGGTTATATCTACAGTGACTGAAATTCTAAGGGGACATGAGAGATGGTTTAAAAATTTCATGTTTGATATGACCCCCTACAAGGAATTTCTGTAGTCAGAGTTCATTGATTCAGACTTAAACAAGTGAGTGCCCAGGAGTTTTGTCAAAGATTCATATGCTAATTTACTTACCTGCATACATAGATACTTCACCTGCAAGGGGAGGTATCATAAGGTGTCTTCTTATCACTTCAAGCTTCTGCTTCATTTCACTTGAAAGTTATCTCTTGATTTGACTTTCTATTTGTTTCGTAGCATAGGAAAAATGTGTGACAATGTTTAGTTGAATAAGGAAGCCTGTGAGACCTCATTGTTTCATCACAGCTTAGTCAAATTGATCATTTTGCATGAGCTACAGAAAATAGATAGGGAGTTGTCCATGTTCGTGTTTATGTCTGGCTTCAAGAATGAAACTACTCTTAGTCCTCAGGCTACGAAGAGTTCTCCACCAACAGTTAGCCATCATGCAGAAACAAGATCAAGGAGATTCGTGAAATTGAAGGCTAGGAAACAGATAAAGGAGCCCACAAGACCACTAGTAATCCAAGACACACCCCAATAGTCACAAAAAGGGAAAGGTCAAATCAAAAAGGGGGTACAAGAGCAATCTATAGGTGAAATGGTCCAAAGAAGAGTAACCAGGAGCCAGTTAGCTAAAGAAAAAGGCAAGACAGTGGTTACTAAGGCAAGCTTGGTTTCAAAAGGAGTCTCCTCTAGTTCGAGCAGACTTAATAGAAATAGGTAAAGGCAAAACTAGAAAGACCAAAACCGATAAAAAGCTCAAATTTGATGATTAGGTTTCTGAATTTTTTTTTAAGCCAAGAAGACCTGTGACAAGGCATTCAAAAGAGATACAAGAGACGCCGCCAGAATCAAGTGAAATAGGGGAGGTAACAAAATCTCATGAAGGACCTATGACTTCATCAAAAACATCATCAAACTACATAAAAACGATAGAGGTAAAGCAATTATCTCTCAAGAGGAATATAGTTTTGAAGAGTTGGAAAAGAAATTGAAGTTGCAAATCTTGAAATTTCCAAACTAAGAGAAACCTCAAGGAAACATGCAATCATGGAAGCTTATTTTAATAAAATGGAGGCTCTGTGGGAAGACAAAACGATTTCAATACCCAAAGTGGTCAACTGTCATGATCAATACTACACCTGGTTAGTCCCTGCAATAAAGGAAGCAAAATACATAAGGAAAGTCAATACAAAACTGAGAGCTGGATTTAGAATTATTAAGAGGCAAATCGAAGATCTTAAGATACAACTAAGCCAGCGTGAAGGACATCCTTAGCTAAAGGAAATCCCATAGCAAGTAAGGCTCAGTCCTAAATTTTGATAGATTACCTTTTGAAGTTTACCTTGAAGAATGGTGTCTATGTATTCAGTTTTGAACAGCTTCATGACAGATGGAAAAGCCATTTCAAGAAAAAGAAAGCTCAAGAAAGTAAAATTTTGACCTTAAACTATGTTTTTGAAATTACACAGCAGTTTTGTAGCACGCTACGAAATTGTTGTAGGTGATGCCTAATGCACAACAGTTTCGTAGCGCGCTACGAAACTGCTGTAGCTGCATATTATGATTCGGTTGACCAATTTTGAGAGAAAAAGGGGAAATATTTTTCAAAAAGAGTTTATGAAAAGGATCATTTACAAAGTGTAAACATCCAGCAAGGGCAAAACAAGCAGAGGAAAGACATATATGAACTCTAAGCTATATGTTATAAAAGTGATCATTATTGCATAGCTAGTATTGTTCATGATGCTTCAGGAAGCATTAAAGAGGTTGTCTTCACACGTGTATATGGGAAAGGTCTATAGTGCATGGAAAATAAGATAGTCCAATACATTTTTGTGTAATTAAGAAGAACAACAGGGATAAGTGATTTCGAAGATCCTTGTGGAGACCGAAAGAAGAAAAATAGGAGCACCTTCCCAATTTCCAGGGGCAGTAAAGGGATGAGGCATCAAGGGCCAGCAAGGAGTTTCAAACCTCCACCAAAGCTAAAATGAAGCAGGCCATTTGTCAAAGAACGAGTTCGGATTGTAAAAAATGCTACTACCAACATGATGAGGAGTTATACTCCTAATTGTTTTAGGTCTCTTAAACTGCAAGTTGGCAGTCAGTTACATTTAATAGTTAGTTTTAAGTGTCAATGGGTGGCATAGTAGGAAGAATTTGAGTTCCCCTCATGCTGGAGGAAGAATCTCAGTTATGTAAGGAGCTCTATATATAGGAGAAAATCTAATGTAAAAAGGGTTGGAAAATTTCAGAGAAACTTGGAAATTGTGCTTTGTGTAAGACTCTATTTTTTGCAATACAGTATTTGGCTTTGCTTCTCAGGAATCAGAAGGAATTCAATGTTCAGAACGTCTTCTATTGTCCTCTTCTCAGTATTTGCAGTGGTATGAATGTGTGATTACTTAGAAATCATTGATTGTGCTCTAACTTCCTTCATACATTTATAAATTGTATTGTTCTATATGTTTCTGAGGTGTTCTCAATGTGTTGAATTCTAGATGCCCTGAATTCCAAGTAAAGCTAACATTATTGTCATACTGAAACAATTTTTACTCCATAAGCCTAATGAATATTTTCTAATTGTGTTTCAACCATTTAAACTTCTTCATTTGTTTCATAGAGTTAGCCATCTTATTCATTATCAAAATCTTTAATCTTGTGAGAGAGCCCTCTCAGGTTGGGGAGGCTAAGCCTCAACCAAAAGTAGGTTTGAAACAGTTACTCAAGGTCTACCTGATCAGCAGCCTTTCAGGGGTTGATTTTGTGATAACACCATCTGTCATATTTGTTTACTAGCCCTATCTGCGGTTTCCAAAATCATAGGCGCATCATCCTTCTGAATCCGCACTAGTCCTCAAAACTTCTCTGATGTGTACCCCATTACCTTGTGGGTGTCACGTGCAGTGCCCATTTCAGAGCGTCGAACCGTTGTTGTTCTAGTACTGCGCTTTCAAATTTGTTCAAGAATTCATCCAACACTATCAACCCATCATACATAGGCATATCCCTTACCTCTGTTGTCACGCAGTGCAGTGACCTAACCATCATGTTGCAATTAAGTCTTATTACTTCGTGCAGCTGATCCTGCCATCGCTCTTTCTCTTCATCTAAATCCGAAGTGCAGGAGCTTTCACGCTCCCACGAAATCCTACCATCCACAGTCGTGTTTACCCAATCCTATTCTCATGCGGTTATCTTGTAGATGCAATCAAGATCATCATCACTATCATCGTCGCACACCAGTTCGATGTATCATGCTCCTTTGGCTGGGTCTAACGGGACTACTATGCGTAGTGACTTTTTCTCAAAAATCATTTTGTTCTTCTTCAGATTTATGACTCTGTTCATATCGGTGGCCCAAACTATTCCTAGTAGCGCGGGATAGGGATTGTTGTGATATACAATCTCTATCACTTCAAAATATACCTGTGTTCTCGCACATTCAATATCGACCATTATGCCTCGCAATCTTCCCATGGGCAAGATATTCTATTGGTTCGCCATTCACAACTGAATAGGAGACCATTGTAGCGTGGGTCTGCCCATGTGTTCCCATGTTTTCTTCGGCACTACATTCGCGTCCGATTTGAGATCCAGGATTACCTCATCCATTTCATACTCACCAATTTGCATAGTCAACCTCATTTCCCTTCATGTCCACAATGCATGCTTTCCAATTTTCTGAACCACGTGCAGTTCTCCTGATCCCACGCACCCAGTGATAAGTTATTGTAGACCTTTTACTACCTTGTTGTCGCCTAGTAGTTTCATGCATGTCTCCAGAAAGGTAGTGAGAATTGAAGGATCCATCCCTGGTTCTAGTTTATCCTTACTACCTGAAGTGGAGGCCTCTGTGAAGCTCTTCTTCGCTTCCATGAATGTATCCTTCATGCATTCTAAATCAAATTCAAGTTCCTTCGTAGGAGCCTTGTGAACCCACACACTTTCTTCTAACTACTTACCTTTATCATCACTAGTCATAATACCACTCTTGAGCACTATGTTTACATTTAGGTCTTCTTCGTGTGGCTCAGACCTCATCATCTACAAATTCTAAGTCGGAGGAGGCTGGAGGATCCCTTGTTCGTGCATCCTCGCTATCAATGTATGGTGGTCTTCTACCTCATGATCAAATTGAGTACAGTACAAACATGATTTCCTTGTCGAGTTTGTACAATTGTGGTCATAGTCCCTCGCCCTCTGTAATTGTAACAAATTAGTTTTTTGTGACCCCTTCCTGGTCCCTTTCCACCTCGACCTCGTCCACACCCCTGAAATCGATCACGCACCACTCCTATATTTGGGTCGGGGGCTCGCATTTTAGTCTGCACCCTATAGGCAGGAGTTTGATCCATCATTAGTTCATAGCTTCTACAGGTGCATTCATCATGGCCTACCGACCTATAGAAATTATAGAACAATTACTGGGACATCTCCGTATACTTCTGCAATAGATGAAAATTATCCGTAGTATGTTTTCCTCCTATCTAATAGATCATGCACCATAGTGCAGGTGTCATGCTTGGTTTCTTGTGCCTTAGGTCTTAACGGCATCGTCCCTCCTCCTGCTAGGTAATTCGCGAACACTGGATAGTGATCCTTGTCATGCCCCTGGCCTTTGCATTTTATGCACCATACCTCCTCGCGCGCCTCTGGCTGAGGTGTCCTATCCTGTTTCAAACTTTGCATCTCTAGGCACAGAGTTTTTAGTTGTGTGCGGATTTGTTGGACTCTGAGACTAGGGTCTTGTATAGGGGTCTCATGCAATATCATTTCCATCTCCAAAGCTTCAGCCTAGGTGGAAATATTTTGTTGTGACAATGTCATCCTTAAATGCGATGTTAGGGATGATACAAACCATGCGTGATGTTGTGCATTTTTCAAAGTCATGTTCACCTCATGAATCATACTCTTGAGTCTTTGGTACAGATCCCAAGGGTTCTCACCCGGGAGCATCACGATCTCCTTAAACCCTATAATTGATTGTGTCTCTGACTTTGGCCTGCTAAATCCCCTATTCAGCGTGGTCTCGATTTCTGTGATTCCTGCGTTTGGATGGTCATTAGAATGCTTAATGTACCATGTTAATGTGCAATCCTAAAATGTGATTACCAGTGTAGCGTTCTTGATATTTTCATCCATGACTCCTTGTGCTTCCCATACTGCCCTTACCAGAAACCTGAATTGGTCATGATCTTCATTCGCTACTCCTATGAATACCGCTAGTTTGATCGCACTCGCCATACTGAACACTGGTCATCGCGGAGGTGGGGTGGGTGGAGATGGAGGTGAGGAGGGTGAGACGGGTGGCGGTGTAGGTGGAGGTGGTAAGCCCAGATTTCACTTTCTTATCAGACTGACCACTCTTCCCGGAGAAACTCTCGCGAGCTCTTCCTCGCTTTCCCGTGAGGGTGAAATTAACGAAGTAGTTTCTACTTCTTCACTGCCTCCGCTTCTCTAGATCTTCCCACATCACGTAGTCCCAAACATTAATTTATTCACATAACTAGATTTTCACATAATAGCATTTTAATCCAAGTGTTCAAAGTTTTAATATACTTGCCTCGCAGTACTTTGAGGAAGCGTCATTCTGCCACACTGTAGCTGATGATCATATCTACTATGAACTCAATGATAAATCCTCCTATAATTCGATCAAGCCAATGGTCCACAAGTCGTGCGATCTTATCTACTGACCCTTCTAGTCTGCGCACTAATTCCAAAGTCCACACGATTAGTTTGTCGATCCTATGCCTTCCTTGACTATCTACTAGCTTTGCGATCCACTCATACAACTTAGAAGGAAAGGATGCAAATAAAATTTCGTGGATTTTTGTATATAAGCAGCGCTCTAGCCATTGTTCCTTAGATACTCATGGATTCCTGTTTTCCTGAACTGCGAACTTGTGAATCTTCTTGTCCAACCACCCTTCAATTTCCTTCTTTGTTGGATTCCAATGACATGACATCAAACATCCCTTACGCAGATCCTAGTTGAGGCAACAAAACCATTTTCTAGCTTATAGGGTCCTAACCCAGGTTCAGAGGTGATTAGCCAAACGAATGATGGTACTACTAGCCCTTTCGACAAACAGTCCATCAAGCACGGACTGAGGTCTCACCTGAAGTAGTATGGGAGGGTGTTAGAACCAGGTTTCTGCACCCTAGAGATATTTGATGATTTTCAGTGCTCTGCAGATTTTCCCTGCACGAATCACTATGTGCATCTATCAGTACCCCCCCAGCCTGCAATTCTACCTTCGTGCAACGTTGTTTGAGGTGCAACCCGTGTTATGACCCAATTCCTTACTACTAACCCAATAGCTTTTCATCCCCTAGCTTATCAGTATGTGTCTAGTTATATTTAACGGTGTTCACTATTCATATAAGTGCATGCAATAAAGAAACCAATATATTTAAAGAGGAAGTAGCACAAGAGCAGATACACAAGATTTGGAATCAAACTTCTATTTATTATTCTTCTTCCTTGGTTACAGACTCAACTTCTCCCTACGCACTCAGCTACAGGGATCCGCGCACTCAACTGCGAACTGTACTAGGCCTCTGTGCACTCAGCTGCAGAGCCTCTTCCTAATACTATGGCCCAAGACACTTACACCTTTTCCCTATGCTCGCTATCATCTAAATTCCATTTGTTTTCATCTATCTCTAATTTTCTTTACAACTTAGAGCCTTGCTCTATTTATACAATCCCATGGTCTGCGGACCATGGGTGGGCCGACACTACATTACAAAACTTAGGGTGGACCACCCTATGACTCAACATACATTTTGCGCTCCACGCCCACAATTCGCGGAGTCTTACAACATTATTTGACCAAAACTCGGGCGCTGAGCCCCAAAACATGTTGTGGGGGGATTCCATGCCCAACGCCCCCCATCAATATCTTTTGTACTAAAAGCATCCTCAGATATACGGGCATATTATTGTCCAAAATTTTCTTATTTTCCTTCATCCTATTGTTCCTCAATTCTTTCCTCAAATTCATATTTAACAACATGGATTTCAATTGTAGAGGGATCTTCCTCTGCAAAATTTTCATATTTCCCTCTATCCTATTATTTCTTTGGCTTCTTTGATCTCGTTGCAATAGTATGTTCCCTAGGTCTCTACACTTCAGTTGTAGTAGTGTGTTCCTTAGGTTGTGGGGTATATTTTTGTACAACAACCACTCACACCTGTTTTTTAGGAGTCTTTCCACCAATTGGATTTTTCAATTTTCCCTTTTTCACCCTCACTTGTTTGCAACATCAATGGTTTCTTCATTGGTTGTTTCATGCGCCATTTCTACTTTAGTAGAAACTTCTTCTGGTTTTTCTTATTTGATAGGGAACCTATGATGGCCCTTCTTTGATTATTCACTACACACTTCCACAGGCTCATCTGCTAGTTCCGTTTTTCCTATAGAATACATACCAACATAGGTCTTAATAGAGCTCCACCTCTTAGGGTTTCAATGATGAGGTCTAAGAGATGTGTCAACCCTACTTAACTTAGAAGTTGTAGTTGCTATGATCCTTGAGGGTGTGGATACTTTTATTTTCTTAGGGGTTGTAGCCATTCTAATATTTGGAGGTGTAATAACCTTTCCCCTAGAGGGTGTGGTTGCCTCACTCTCAGGTGTTGTTTCGGCACTCTCCTCATGCTCTTCACTCTCATCATCCTATGCACCAGAACAAGGTATTGATATCAGGCCACATAATTCCTTTCTCCTGTAAAAGGTGAATTATGATTATCTTAATAAGTGCATGATTATCCATACAGGTTTCTGGATGTTTTACTCTACACACTACCTTTGTCGTGTGCCATAAAAATTTCAACAAATAATATGGAAAATTTATGAGCAACCCAGTCCTCATTTTTTCCAGCAATTGAAAATGGTAATTGAATACAATCCCAAAATGACCCTCACAGGTAATAAATTTATGAATGAAGAGGGCTACATCAAGTCTGTATTTATGGAAATATGTTATGAAACCAGCTCAAGAAAAGATAGAAAAGATAGATCAACGCCTTAGAATTCAGCCTCTTCGAGGGAGCAACCTCCTTTACATTACATAAATGAACAATTCTTGGATGATACAAATGACAAAACCTCATTTCTATATATAGGAGTCGAAGGAGTCATAATATAACCCAGCCGACCTAACAATAATAATATAAAGCCACAAAAATAACAATAAAGGGATTATATGGGGCACAGTAATAACAATATGGGAATAATAGTGGCACAACAATATTAATAAGGGGTACAATTACAATAGTAATGGGGTAATCACTAGTATTATAGGGACCCAACATGCCCCTCTCCTTCAGAAAAGTGTTGTCCTCAACGCTTGAGTAGTTCTGGATACTTCTGTATAAAATTCTCATCCTCCCATGTGGAATCTTTAGCGGATAAGTTCTTCCACTTGATAAGATACTCCGAAATTGATCGATTTCGTAGCTGTCGAGTTCTTATTTCTGTGACTGCTTCTGGTTCCAATATAATTTTTCCTTCCTCGTCAATTTCTGGCAATATTGTTTGAACTGAGAGCTTGTCGCCTATAACCTTCTTTAAACATGAAACATGGAAAACTGGGTGCAATCGAGAAGCTGTAGGAAGCTCCAATTTGTATGCTATAGTACCAATGTTTTGCAACACCTTGTATGGACCATAATACTTTGGTGATAATTTATTATCCTTCTTAGCTTGCTTGAGGGACATTTGCTTATATGGTTGCAGCTGTAGGAATACCCAATCACCTACATCAAAATTTCTTTCGCTGCGATGTTGATCTGCCTGTTGTTTCATTCTATTCTGTGCCAACACAAGGTTATCATTTAAGAGTTGGAGGACTTGTTGTTGATGTTCGATGTGATGTTCCACTGCCTGAACCTTAGAATTTTCTCTTAAATATGATGTGATGGATGGTGATTTATACCCATAAAGTGCCATAAATGGGGTCATTTTTTTGTTGTATGGAAGGAAGTTTTATACCACCATTCAGCCAGAGGCAACCATTTGACCCATTGTGTTTGTTTATCAGATACAAAGCAATGAAGATATCCTTCCAAACATTTGTTTACTATCTCATTTTTCCCATCATATTGAAGATGATAAGATGAGCTATGAGCTAACTGAGTACGAAGACAAGAAAATAATTATGTCTAAAAATTTCCAGTGAAAATGGGATCTTTGTCACTTACAATAATCTTTGGGATTCCATGTAGCTTTTGAATTGTTTCCATCAATGCAGTAGAAACTGTACTGGCTTTAAATGGATGTGATAATGCACAAAAGTGTGCATACTTGGTAAGTCTGTCAACTACCACCATGATGACACTCTTTCCCTCAGACTTGGGTAAACCTGTGATAAAATCCATTGAAACCTCCTCCCAACATTGGCATGGAATGCATAAAGGTTGTAATAAACCCGGTGTCTTAATTGTTTCAACTTTATTTTGTTGGCAAACCAAACATTCCGCCACAAACTTTTGAATATTTGATTTAAGGCCATCCCAAAAAAATTCCTTCTTAACCCTGTGGTAAGTTTCTAAAAATCCTGATTGCCCTCCCAAGGAAGAAGTGTGCAATTCCATTAGAATCTTTTGTTTTAGATGGGAATTCTTACAGAGGTATAAGCGATCTTTGTACCATAACGAATCATTTTTCCATATAAATGTATCCAACGTACTGGAATCGTGTTGTAACTTTCAAATAAGTGCCCACACTTCTTCGTCATTCTTCCATTCCTCCCTTGCTTTGTTTATCCAACTAGTTGGATAATAGAAATGGCACACAACAATGCTTCCACCTCCTCATCCTTTCTTGAGAGTGCATCTGCCACAACATTTTGCTTCCCTTTTTTGTAGATGATTTCAAAGTCATAACCCAACATCTTTGTGACCCACTTTTGTTTCTCTTCAGAGGATAATATTTGTTCTAAAAAGTATTTAAGGCTATCATGATCCATTTTTACCTTGAAATGTCTTCCCATTAGGTAGGGTCGCCATTTATTAAGTGCATGGATTATTGCCAACATTTCCTTCTCATAAATAGCTTTGTGTAAAAAAATTCCCTTGATTGGACGAATTTCAAAAGCAATGGGTCTTTCATCTTGCATTAAAACAACACCAATTCCATTTCCTGAAGCATCACATTTCATAATAAAGGTTTTTGTGAAGTCCAGTGTAGCTAAGACCGGTGCTTGGCACATTGCCTCTTTAAGATGTTCGAAGGCCTTTGTTGCTTCAGGAGCCCATGAAAATGCATCTTTCTTCAATAATGTTGTTAGAGGTGCAGCTATTCTCCGATAATTCTTAACAAACTTGCGATAATACCATGTCAACCCGACAAATCCTAGCAGATGCTTTATCGATGTGGGGATTTTCCATTCCTTATTGGCTTTAATTTTGCTAGGGTCTACCTTAACCCCTTCATGAGATACAATATGACCCAGATATTCCACCTCTTGGACTCCAAAGAAACATTTGGATCTTTTGGCATATAATTGTTTTTCCTCCAATAGTTGTAGCACCCTGTCAACATGTTCAACATGATCCTTCCAAGACTTGCTATAGATTAGTATATCATCAAAAAATACTAACACAAATTTTCTAAGGAATGGTTTGAAAATTGAATTCATTAAACCTTGAAATGTTGAAGGTGCATTGGTAAGGCCAAAAGGCATGACCAAAAATTCATAATGACCCTCATGAGTTCTAAATGTTGTTTTTAGAATGTCTTCAATCTTCATTCTAATTTGATGATATCCTGAACGAAGATCCAACTTGGTGAAGTAAATTGATCCATGCAATTCATCCAGTAATTCATCAATGACAGGAATGGGAAACTTATCTTTAATAGTGAGCTTGTTGAGCTCCCTATAATCCGGACACATGTGCCATGATCCATCCTTCTTGTGCACCAATACTACTGGAGCAAAGAAAGAACTTTGACTCGGTTGAATTATACCATCCTCTAGCATTTCTGCAACCTTATGTTCAATTTCACTCTTTTGGGAATAGGGATATCTGTACGGCCTGATGTTTGGAGGAAGACTTCTTGGAATCAGATGAATAGCATGATCATGATCGCACATAGGTGGGAGACCTTAGGGAGTCTCAAATACCTTGGAATGATTGCCCAGGAATTTTTTGAGATCTGGAGAAATAGATGATTCTGATGTGGAAACATCTAGCGAACATAATTGTGCAATTACACCTCTTTGTTCCTTTTTTAGAAGCTTTGTCATACCATTAGAGCTAATTATCTTTCCTAGTTTCCCTGCAATACCCCTTAATTCAACTTCCTTTCCTTCCGTAGAAAATTTGATGAAAACTTCTTGAAAATTAAAAGCTATTGTACCCAAGGATTGTAACCATTGGACTCCTAGTACAACATCAACACCTCCCATTGGAATGGAAAGCATTGGGCTAGTCAATACACATTCTCCCATTGATAGCTTGATATTATGGCACTTTCCAGAGCAATTTATTGTTCCTCCATTTGCAACCATCACCTGACACTCTGGTGCTAGATATAAGAAGGAATTCAATTCTTTTGCTACCTTACAATGAATAAAATTGTGGGTACTTCCTGAATCAATCAACACTATTACCTTTTTCTTCTTGATTTGTCCTTCTATCTTGATGGTTTGTGGAGTGGTAAATCCTGCCAATGCATTACAAGATATGGTCAAATTAATTTCTTCTTTATCTAGGCTTTTTTCTTGGAGTATATCCTCTTGTTTTGACCTTTCTTGCTCCTTTTCTTCTTCCTCTTCACAATCTATGTAGAATAATTTCTTCTCAGCACACTTATGACCTTTAGTGTATTTACTATCACAATTGTAACAAAGCCCTTTTGCTCTTTTTTATTCCAATTGTTGTGGTGTCAACCTTATAGTTTGTGGAAGACTAGGGGCAACAACACTTCCATCTTTATAGTTGTGAGTGGTATGCTTCCTGGTTGCCATAATTTTGCTTTCCATTTTTCTTGCTAACCTGAATGCGTTCTCTAATGAATTAGGTTCCCAGAGGTGAACATCGTGTTGGATATTATCCTTTAAAGACCCTATGAACACATCAGTCCTATGCTCCTCTGGAATTTTTTTTTACCCTTATGTTAAATTTTTGGAACTCCTCAATGTGCTCCATTATTGAACCCTTTTGTTTGAAACTTATCAATTGGCTAAAGAAAGTGTTGCTTTTTGTATCCTCATAATGTGCTATCAATTCTTCCGTAAAATTGCCGAAGTGATAAATTGTTTACAAGAGCAAAGCCATTGATACCATACAAACTGATTTGGTTCCAAATATAAAGTTGCAATACGTACCTTTTGTGTGTTTTTCACATTATTGAGATCGAAAAATTTCTCCATCTGTAATATCCATGTTGCAGGATCCTTGCCATCAAACTTCCTCATATCGATTTTTGGAATATGGTGGGTCTTCGATCCAACATTAGAGTCTATGAAATCATGATTCACATTTCTTTCATTCTCATCATGAGTTTCCTTTACTACCCTTTCACCATTAGTAAGCATTTATTGTAGAAACTTTGTTAAATCTGTCTTCAAATCTTCCATGCCTGTCTTCAAATCTTCCATGTTTGTCTTCAAATCTATCTTCAAATCATCCATATTAGCTTCCACGTCAATCATCTTAGCTTCTAAGACTTTCTTTAAACAGTCCATCTTAGCTTCTACACCTTTCTTTAAACCATCCATCTTAGCTTCTACATCTTTCTTTAAACCATCCATCTTAGATTCTGTTCCTTTTTGTGCAAGGGACATTTGTTTCACTTGGTCTTGTAATTTTGATATGTCATGGTGCATTTCCTCCTCTTCTTCATGAGTCATGCTAGAGCTTTCAGGTTCCTTATTAGGTGTTTGTATTTTCTTTCCTCGGGGCATCAGTTACCGATAATAATGCTCCATTGTGCCCTTTGAATTCTTTCAAAATAAATTTCAAACCAATCTTAAGCAAAAATTTAAAAGAATCTACACACCTTTTTTCACTTTGTAGGAGCTCGATATTGCTTCTGATGTATCTCTGTACATTCAAATCATCCAGTTCTGAAATTGTGGTCTGCAGTAGCCCTCTTTTTTCTCTTTCCAATGCCACTAGCCTGATCCAACTTGGATTCTCCAAGGAAGAGTTATGTGAAATCTCCCACAGTGACCTGATTATAGACTAGTTCAATAGAGTGAACTTGTACGACGTGCCACGAGTCACTGTTTCGACCTTTGGCTCTGCAAAATATGTACAAGAAACTATAGTCCGTCCTCTTTCTATACCTTCTTACGAAATTTCAATCCGATGCTCAGAGAGAAAGTTATGACGATTTTCCCCAAGTCACCTATTTGGAATGTAATTCAGGAGTCTGCAAAAAGACCAACTTCCTCAGACCATATCTCTGCAAATATAGCATTAAAAGCTCTGAAATTTGGACCCGAGCTTCAACGCGATATCTTTGCAAATGGGTTTTTTCTTAGCTTCTTAAACATCGCAGAAACAAAGTTATAGTGAAAATGCCACGATGACCAGTTTGGAGCAGCGAAACCCTAGAATCCAAAGCTCTGATACCAAATGTTATGAAACCAGCTCAAGAAAAGATAAAAAAGATAGATCAACGCCTTATAATTAAGCCTCTTCGAGGGGGCAACCTCCTTTACATTACATAAATGAACAATTCTTGGATGATACAAATGACAAAACCTCCTTTCTATATATAGGAGTCTAAGGAGTCACAATATAATCCAACCGACCTAACAATAATAATATAATGCCACAAAAATAACAATAGAGGGATTCTATGGGGCACAGTAATGACAATATGGGAATAATAGGGGCACAACAATATTAATAAGGGGTATAATTACAATAGTAATGGGGTAATCACTAGTATTATAGGAACCCAACAAAATCTTGTTACACTTGCAATTACTTCCTCTATAAAAACAATTGGAAATCCCCTAACTTCATAGTGTTGTTCACTTAAGTCTGAAGAAAAATCTAGAGAAACCAACTCACTAATACATTGTAGCTTAACCAATAGGCATTTTGAAAATTTTCCAAAGCCTCCATGTATTGTAACATCATACCAATGAAATCAAGTTCACTCCTTACTATTGCTCCTCCCCTTGTTTCCTAGAACTATCACTGCTCAACACTTCTAGAGACTTTTTATAGAGTTGCTTCAACACACACAAACACTTTCTAAGGAGAGAATGTCGAGATGTTCGAATTGATAGTGGTTACTCCATTTTTATTACCAAATTAATTTTTCTTGTTACAGAAAGGACTTCACACGATTACACAAGTTTCTAAATTTGACAACAATGGTAATAATGGTAACAGTAAATATGGAAATAATGATGACAATTACCTCGATCTTAGTCATACGTGAGAGTAAAAAGTAATGACAAAGAAAATTTCCAATCATGCATTATTATAAAGGGTGAGGTTATTTTCCATCAAATGATTAATAACTTGGGTGAAATCATAGTGTATTGTTTAATGACATGATACACTTTCCCACCCTACTTATTGTAACATTCATCCTAAGCATATGTACATTAGGGTAATGATATCACTTCTTAACTACAAATCCCACAAATTGTTGGACGTTGGATAAACCAACTCTTTCCATGTGTGCTTCGCAATATGGACTAATTGCCTCTCATGGATAAGAGATGTGATCGTTGACTAAATCTTATGGTTTTTAGCGTAACTAAAATCATTATTTACAACAAGTGGTATCAAAGTGTACGTCATGAGTTTGATACACACCCAGCTCCCATTAGGGGGGATATTGTTGGATATTGGATAAACCAACTCTCCTAGTGTGTGTTTCACGACATGGACTAACTGCCTCTCATGGATCCTTTTCTCTCATGATATGATCATTGACTAACGCCTGCAAGTTTTAGTCTAACGAGAATCATGATTTCCAAAAAAAAAAAAATGACAAAAGAAAAAACTTGTCCTTAGCTTACTATTATGATGACATGGCATTGTACCAACCAAACAATATTGTGAAGATATCCTTATGGCACAAATTCAAAGGTGAAATTCTATTGATATGATGTGGTGAAATATCCATGCTTTGAAAACAAATATTGTATCAACCCTAAGATCAAACCATCAATCTGAAGCAACAACATTGAGTCTTCAAAAAGGTGTTCATCGTAACAACAATGTCCCATATGAAATTTGTGGAACAATACTAACATATTGGTCATAAATTCAACTATAGAAGGAGAGCATAAATCAATGTTGAACTATATAAACTAACTGAGTCCCAAACCAAATCCGTAACAACAAAACTTGAAAGAGTAAATCAACGATTAGAAAGAATTTTTACAATGTTGTTATAGAGAAAAAGAAGGCGTTGACTGCCTACAAGCTTGTTTTCTATCACCAAAATCATCCAATAGTGCCCCAAAGGGGTTTTCATAATTGAACATTTATTTTATTTTTTATCTATTTTATTTTAATTAATTAATTAACTATATAATTTTTTCTACTGTTTCTTTTAACTAAGTAATTGGTAGCACAATAGGAACCTCCTATGCCCCAACAACTTCAAGGTATTGACTTGCAATTAAGATAACGTTCATAAATGAAACCTTGGGGGTAGGTTTATGAAACAAATTGAGACGATTTCTATTCACTAGAAATGATACTTGAGAAATATCAATGTTTTTGAATTTTACATTTATGTTCTTTAACATTGCTTCTACCTCATAGAAATACCTGGTTTGCAGCTTACATTTAAAATCCTTGAGTCTAGAATCATAGAGTAAGGCCCAATAACCCTTCTAAAAAAACTTCTTTTTAATAAACTTATCATGCCATTTATCACACTACTAATGGATACTTTTTGTTCATTGCATAATAGCCAAACACCTTTCCTCTAACTCATTCAGTTGTTTTAGCCTTGCTCTTAATATGTAGACAAATTTAAATATACTTCCAAGGCATTTCCCACTTTTTTTATCTCAAACATAATGGGGAAGATGGGATTCTTACCAAAATCCAATTCGTAAGGGGAGAAACCTATTGTAATTATCCAAGTTGTCCTATAGGCCCATAATACCTTAGGAAGTCTCTCCACCTAATCTCTCTGATGTCCCACCACAATTTTGGTAAGAATAACTTGAAGTACTTTATTAGTACTTTAGACCTACCCATTTTCCTTAGGATGATAGGGTGAGGTAATCCTATGATGAACTCCATATTTCCTTACAAGATCATGTATCAACCAAGAGGTAAACTATTCTTCTCCTTCTGTTACTATTTATCTTGGAACTCCATATCAAGCAAATATTTCTTCAAACAAAAAAACAAAAACAACACAATCAGTCACCCTAGGAAGTGCCCTAGACTCTACCAACTTGGCATAGTATGTACAAACAATAATGTAAACATTATTTTGATATGGGAGATTGATTGGTCTCACAAATTTTAATTACCATCTTTCAAAAGGTTCCACCACTAGTCTCATCTAATTGTGTTATTTGACCCACTCTATGACAACTATCACAACCCTGAATGTACCTTTTTACATCTTAGAATATGGTGAGCTAAAAGTGGCCCATATGTAGCACTCTATGACCTCTCCTCCTATCTGCGAAATTCCCTCCACAAGGTTTTATCATGGTATGCCTTGAGGATCTCATGGATTTCATACTCCCTCACACGCCTCCTAATTTTTTGATCAAAACAAGTGTGAAATAGATTTCCATCCACCCAAAAATATCTAGCATTCTTTTATACATTTTTCTTTCGTTCTCTAGGAGAAAGATGATGATGCAAAATTCCTGCAGTGAGATAATTAGTAATATTTGCATACCAGGGTGAATAAGTTGACACCGCAAATAAATATTCATCTAGAAAATAATCATGAACAAGGAGATTATTAGTAGCATTAGCTAACGTAGAAGAAAATCTACAAAACATTATCTTTTCCATATTTATCTATGATAGTAATATCAATTTTTTTTGTAAAAATTACCACCTAGTTACTCTACCATTTGTAATAGTTTTTTCATTAAAAATATGATGGTTTAATTATTTGTATGCACGAAAGTTTGATAACCAATGATATAGTGCCTAAATTTATTGATAACATGTACAATAGTAAGAAATTCCTTCTCTATAACAATATAGTTAACTCTATAGGGATTGCATTCTCGTTGACGTAATAGATGGAGTACATTTTATTTCCTTCTTGCTGTCTGAGAACAAGTCCAATAGTTGTATTAGAATCATCTATAGAGATGTGGAATGATAGATTCCAATCTAGTCCTCTCAATACAAGAGTTGTTGTTACATGTCTTTTCAGCTCTATTAAAATCATTGCTACACTTATCATTCCACTCAAAATACTTATCTTTTATTAACAGAGAACATAATGGTAATGAAATCACAAAAAAATTCCATAAATCATCTATAATACCCTACTTTTCCTAGAAAATTGTGTTCCTCTTTTTGTGCTTTAGGAGCACGAATTTTTAAAATTACCTCTATCTTTGTTGAATCCACTTGAATACCTAGAGGAGAAAGATAATGTCCTAGAAAAACACCATTATTCGTCACCATATGGAATTTATTAGTGCTAAGACAAAGATGGGTTTGAATGCAACAATGAAGTACTTTTTCAAGGCTTTTCAAGGGTTTATAAAATTCACTCCCATAGGGTGTGAAATCATCCATAATAATTTATAGACAGACATTAACCATGTCAGTGAAAATTCCCAATACTACCCATTGAAAGGATGCAAGGACATTAACAATCCAAAAGGTAAGACCTTGTAAACATATGAACCCCAGGGGAAGGTAAAGTTGGTTTTATCTAGGTTTTCAAGGGCTACTTGAATTTGATTATAACCACTAAACCTGTCTAGGAAATAAAAGAACTTCTTACAAGATACAGTATCTAAGACATGATTAATAAAAGGTAATGGAAAATGGTCCTTTTGAGTGGCTTTATTTAACTCCCTATAGTCTACATAGATTCTCCACTTCTCATTTTTAATAGGGACAACAACTAGTGGAGGTACCCACTGGCTGTCTGGAATAGGATAGATAAAATTTAGATCTAGAAGTTTTTGGAGTTCTTCTTTGACAACACCTTTCAAAGTTGGATTCATTCTTTGTTGAGGTTTCCTAATAGGTCGGGATCCTTCCATTAAATAAATATGATGTGTGAATAAAGTAGGATGAATTCCCTTAATGTCTTTGTAACCCCATGCAAAGGCTTCCTTATAATTTATGAATAACAACAATATTTTTTTTCTCTAATCAAAAGATAAACTAGGATCAATGTTAAGGCTTTTCCCAACCTCAATTTCTACTAGTACACTTTTGAGACTAAAAGTATTATGTATATCATGTGTAATATTTTCATCAAAAATGGCTTCCTCATCAGAATTACCTAATGCAACGTTTAAAAATTGGGATGTATAAGGTGTAATAGCAAAAGTTTCACTAATAAAATTATTGATGGCATTGTCTTGAGTCTCATTCTTAAGTTATGAAGCTTTTCTTACAGTGAGTACTGGAAAAGCATCCATTTTTCCAACTCAAAATCTGATTCTAGGGGGTTTTTAGGTTTAAAATTTGGCTTGGTAGGAAGATATATGACAAGGTTATTAGTGGTATACCCATCCAAAATAGTCATACATCTAGACCTACATCCTATATAAGAATCAATAGTTTCCAACCATGGTCTTCCTAAGAAGAAAGGGTGTCCACCTAGACATGTTTAAAGTTGAAGCACCATGAAGTCTATTGGATAATGCAAAGAGTCAAGTAAAATAATAACATCTTATAACACTCTCTCAGGTTGGATTTTTTACGTATCTACTAATTCTAAATCAGTGGGAGTTAGTCTTAAATTTTCTAGCCCAAGTATTTACATTGCTTCCTTAGTCATTACATTGATAGTAACTCCCAAATAGATTAGGGTATTAGGAAGAGATATTCCACCAATATGTAAAGTCATAGTGGTGTTCCCAAGGTCCTCATACTTAGCAGACAGATTATTTTACAATATTAAATTAAATACGTTTCTAATAACATCCTTAGTAGGAGGGTCTCAAGGTTTCCTACATGGTTTTCCAACAAACATATTCTTAATTGTTTTTGCATAAATAGGGACATCCCAAATTGTTGAAGCAAAGGAATCTGAACAAGAAACGTCTTCAATTATGTTAAAAATTTAGATTCAACTCAGAGAACACTTTTGGACTCATTTAGTCTTTTAGGATAAGGTGGGACTAAGGAAATATTCCTTCTGGTAGCTATTACAGGTTTCACAACTAGGGAAACATTTGTTGTCACAATGGTGTTAGTTGTTACAGGAGCACTAGTGGCTATTACAGGAGGACCGTTGGTTGTTGGAGTCTCATCCACTATTTCAACACTATATATGTTACCAATTATTACAACTTTCTTTTCCCCTACAGAACCTTGAATCACATCTCCTTCCCTTAATAATTTGTCTACCTCATTTTCTATTATAATAGGCAGAGGAGCATGGGTCACTATCCTACTAGAACGAAGTTGAATCTCATTTAATTCTACAAATGAAATGTAGTAAGTAAGATAAATAGAGGATTCCACTTGTTCTACTACTTTATTATTATGGTTTATATTAGGTTGTGTAGGAAGTTGAGGGTGAAAGTAAGGGGCACACATGGTCACATTGGAATGGAGTTGTAATAGTTTTTGCATCAATAATTACATAAACATCTGGCTTGCGAGAGCAAGTCCATGCAAAGGTTGAGGCCATGAATAAATAGGCTAATGGGTCCAAGGTATAGGATGTTGAACCAGAGAAGGGTTAGGGGGATTCCATGAAGATTCTAGGTATTGAAATTATTGGGTTCTCTGTTAAACATTATATACATTAGAGTAAGAATTAAAAAAAGAAAAAGAGTATTACATCATACCTAATGGTCTAGGCTTTCAAGGACTTTTAGATCGAATAAAGTAGGCTTATTCAATATCATCCCCTACTTATTTATAAATCAAATTTAGTCTGGGTAGTAAAGGGAACTGATAAATAGAATGATCATGTTTGCATATGATGCAACTATTAAGTGGGAACTCCCTCAAGGATGCTTCTTTCGACGTTGCAAGAAGAAAATGGGCAATGATTTCTTAACCTATCTATATTTTTTCCTTGCCTAAAATACATGAAACTTAGAAAACATTGAATTCATGATGTTGGTTTTAAATTTATCTAACAAATATCTAATTTCTACATGAGTTTCTCCAATATTTGTTGAGTTCAGAAATATTGTAGAGGTATCACATGTCATGGTCTAATTTCTAGAAGATCCTTTGGAGCTCCTTAGACAAATTTGAGCTATGTCATGATATGACTCCTTTTATATGGTTTCTTTCCCCAAAATATTCAACATATTAAGGCAATCATCCCTCATTCCCTTAAACATAATTGTTTTAACTATCTCTTTATCTAGATTATTGTGTTGTAACCTTTGCAAATTCCACTGAAGAAATTCAACATATTCCTCCAAATTTTCTGATGGTGTTTGAGTAATTCCAAGTATTTTATCCTTCAAATACATAGAATCGTAATAGTCCCTATATTTTCCTTAGAAAACTTGTTTCATTGCATCCCAAGTAACAATAAATCCCCCACTGAGTCCCATAACCCATTTTAATATTGCCCCTTTTATTGTAGTTAGAAACAACTTTAGTTTTTGTTCCTCAGTGGTGTAGTCATAACTTTTATAAAGGACACAAAATTAAAAAAAGGAATGTATTAGGATCTTCTGAGACCATACCTTGGAAATTAGGGAGTGCAGATAAGCGTATATTTTTCATCAAGGCCTACCTTGAAGATTCCTAATGTGGAAATCAAAGGTGGTGATTGAACTTCCTGCAATAGGATCTTGTTGAAGATTCAAAGAAGTTGTTACAAATGGTCCCCTTGGTGAAGGAAATTGTTCTCCTCTTGATGATGGAAGTTTTTCGGTTGCTCAAATGGCTATGATGATCCTCATAAGTCTTTGTTACTTTTTGTGAGAACGACTTGTTTCACTACATTTCCAAAGTCTAGAGTATGATGACTAAACACTTTTTCCTAAAGAGTAAAATTCTGATCAATAAAATATGCATCCACATAACCTTCCTTAATATTTTGATCCTCTCCTCCTACTATTAGAAAAGGACTAGAGACACTAGGACTTTCTTCTATAGAATCCTCAAGCTCTGTCTGTTTCCATATTATAGATGTGTCAAGGGATACTAGTTTTTGAGGGTAAATCTTAATAGATTCTTTAATTTTATCAGCTTCCCCTGAGTAGAGGGTTCTACTTCATCGTTCGAAATAATTTCCTATATATAGGTTGTCCTTCCCAAATATCAATTCTTTTTTATCTTTCCATATCCTCCACCACCTACATGATTAGTTTGTTTGGGGGCACTGTGTTTTTATTCTTCACTACTCATGCAATGCAATATTATGTGCCCTATGATAGTAACGTTGATCCCACTTTGGTATGTCAAAGTGATGTGTAGGTTCTAACATCTCATCTTACCACTTGAAAACATTAGAATTTGGAACACATCAACCACACTTCCAATCAATGCATCCAAATAAGCTAGTCACACATATGCACCTTAATAGCCTCCCTGGAAATGCCCACCAAATTTTTTGGGAGAAACAATTGCTCCTAAATTGGAACAACAGGTCCACTCTTACATTAATTATCAATATGAGTAGGATTTAATTAAGGATATCATGAAAAATATATGTAGGAGAAATTTCAAATAGCAAACTAAATCTCAAATCAAGGTTGTTTCACACTCACTCTTAGTAAACATTCAAGTTGTTACACACTTCAGAACAATCAGAAAAAAAATTACACAATTGCAGAATAAATCATGCTATTACACAACCATTCTCACTTGGAAGCAACATTGTTGTAACCCATTAATCACTCAACCAATTTGTAAGAAAAAAGTAAATTACTTGTCACTACACTAATATGAGGGACTGATCCAAGACTATGTTGTCACACAATTCAAAAGCTATTTGCAATTAATAATGCATAAATTAAATAAATAGTAGCAACAAAATGTGTAAAAGAAATATATTATAACAACAAAACAAATAAATAAAATAAACAACAACTACAATCCCATAGCTGAGAAAGCTTTATTCAGTAACTTAATATACTCTAATTAACCAGTGATCCCTGCTAAGAAGGAGGGCCCTTCCTTCTTAGCGGGGGTTGCTACACTAAATTGCACATAGGCTACTAAGAGGAAAACATAATGCCACAAGGTTGATATTTTCATTCACAAAACATCAAGATTACAGAGCTTTGGCATTCAACTCCTTTGCAATCCTATCTCACTAAAATCTTCGCTGCCCCTGTGGCCAAACAATTTTTATTCTCTATACTTTTTCAAATACAACAAGAGGATCATCATGATGATTTTTCAATTCTTATTTGATCTTAAAATAAAAAGATATCATACAATAGTTTCCATAGTAGGGTTAAAGTTGTAACAATTTCCCTTCAATTAAAATGATTTTTACAAAATATCTCAACTAAGTAATTTGTTTTCTCCATGAATATCTCCTGGTAGTTGAACTAAATTTAACTTGATGTGATTGAAATTTGATCCATATAATTGATTGGAAAAACAAAGAATGTGCAAGGAAATTTATTCATGTATCAGTAGTGTATGAATAACAACTCATGGAGCCTTTAATCCGAACTAATAAAGGGAACTGAATATGTAATATTGTAGCTACAATATTCAATAGACCACTTAAACCTGAAACAATCCATGAATTTTTTTTATGATAAAAAATTGTAAGACAATAGTTCTTGTGCAAAATTATAAGCATAATTATAATAAGAAAGTGACATATGGAAAATGATATATTTAAATGAATAAAGTTTGTTTCAGTGGTACAATGTGGTCTCAATTATCAAAAAGGAGGAAAAAGAAATAGGAAAATGGATGCAAAAAGATGGCACTTCCATAGCCCAACAAAGGTCACATGTCAAATCAACTAATTATTCCACCATAACCTACTTGGTTCCATATCATGATTCACTTAGCATCTAATAAAAAAATTATATTAGTTTGATCAAACAGGAATACTTATGCTTTTTCACAGTGATATTTGTTATGCATCAAAGGAAACACTATACCACGCTTCTTTTCTTGAGCACTATATTCTCATTTTCCAAGTCTGGATTTTTCACATGTATCTAAACGTGTTTCCTCTATAGTGTATCTTAGTCAAATTTAATTCTTCGTAGAATCATCAAGAACAACTCCTTCTCTACATAGTTTCAATGGGTTAAATGAAAATGTTTCCTATGGCTCACTCAACTACTTTTATGATGGTTGAATATGGGCTTTGTGAGATAATCATTGGTTGAATGTTTCACTTTCTATGGACGACTACCAGAAACCTCTTTGATTTATGGGAATTTTGTGTTACAAAGGAAGCATTTGGTTATGTATAGAACCAATTCATGAGACATGATCGATTCCTTTGTGTATTACACTTTGATTCCTTATCGCACCAACAATTTTCTTCATATCCGTATACCTGAGATCTCTTTTTATACCGAACTCAGCATGTGCATGGGGGGGGAAGTCTATCAAGAAATATTAGTTTTGGGTTTGAAGCCATCACAATTGTTAAGACGTTCTTATTTACGCCCTTGATATTTCTTTAGTGAATATGCTTGTTGTCTAAAATAGACCATGCTTACATTGATCATTTCCAGTTCATTTCCATGGAGAAATCCCCGTGAGTTGATGCTGATGTATCCTCTCAACTATCTTCAAAATATTTGATACTAATGTTTGTAATAAACCAAATAAAGTTTATCTAGACTTGTTAATTTATCTGTTTTGAGAGATTATTTTTAGTTGTTCCCTGTTTCTAATTATAGGCATGCATACCATTTCTTGAACCTTTATATTGATATGATTTCTTTGTTTGACCTCTGTGATTTTTTGGAGTTTTCCTTCTCTGCACCTAATTTCTTTTAGTTATATTATTGTCCACTTCTTTCCTTTCTTTTATTGTTAGAGTATTTCACATAACCTTGTAGCTCAACTGCATATATTTCTAACTGGAGATGCTTCCATCCCTTTCCTTTTCTTTTATTCATATATGAAGAAGATATTTCCTTCCATAGCTTACTTCTTTCTTTACTTCGCTTCAACACATATACCTTCTTTAGAGTTATAATTCCTCCTGCTATTAATTTTCAAGTGTATCCTTCTATGATTTTTCACCCTCTTGAATTGAATATGACTTCATGTCCTTTATCATTCATTTGAATCACACATAGGATGTTTTTCTTTTGTCCTTCAACAAATAGAACATTGTTTGAATTTGTATTGTTGTTATTAATGTTGACCTTACCTTTCCCTGTCTCTTCAATTGATGTATTGTCTCCTAGAACAAAATTTTCACCGGTCAACGGTGTTGGATGCTTCCAACATACAAGGGTTCTCACTGATATGAAGTTCTAATTAGACCTCAAACCATTTGGAATAGGATACCCATTTGGATATTAGGTTCGACCGCCATTGTAAGAGATATTAAAGGTATACATTGGCTACAAAACACACATAAGAGATTATGTACATAAATTTGGAGAAAACAAGTGTGTAAGGTTTGTGAGACACTGATTGTAAATTGTAAAGGGAGCTTCCAAAAAAGGGAAATGAGATGCATGCCTCTACTTGAAAAGTAGTAGTACTATCCAAAGAGATACACATGAGAGAAATAAAATAAGAATCATTAATTAACCTAGAAATTAGTTCACAACATAAATAAAAATCATGAAAGCACATGACATCAAATTTTCAACAATATTCATATCTAAAGTTAATGAAATATTTATTTCTCTTTAGTATGCATAACATAAAAATATATCACAAACATTTCAATATTAATCTTACAACATTCACGATACATGCATGGAAGTATGCTAGATCTAAGAGCTTCTGATGATTAAATGAAATTTCTAGGTATACTATTACAATGATGAAACACTACCTCCAATAGTGGAACATGAAGCTACCATTAGATTTTCCAAAGAATTATCTTCTCACTTCTGCACAACTAGAAAATCCAAGGCCAATTCTCCCAAGGTACAAACCCTTTGGTTGGGTTATGAAGCCTTGTTTATAACAAATGAAAGTTACCTTTGAGCTCCCTCATGACCCTTTGACTTTTTATAACCTATGAATTCGATCTGACTCTTCATATTCCATAAGCGTCTCTTGGACTTCCTTTACATTTGGATTTCTTATCCTCATAAAACACAAATTACATTCAAAATGGTGGCTATATAGGACAAAATTATAATATGACAAAAATTCTTCATCTAGGAGGAAAAGACAAATCAATGGCTTGAGAGTGGAGTTAATTTGCAATGTAAGAGTGCCATGCTTTGAACTTTGTTGTAATAAATTTGACTTTTGATGGTAGATTTGCATTGCATATCCTTTTCAACTCCAATGCATTTCATAGTATAGATTTAGAGTTTGATTGTATACTACTCGACAACATGGATAACTTCGTATGAACTTTGGCTAGCCTAGTTGCATACTAGAATGTTACTTTTGGTCACCTCCAAGAATTCTTGATCTGTTTCTTGATTGATCTGTTTAATAAACTCTTTTAACTTGTGCGTGATTACATCATTATTCCTTATTTATCCAAGTGGGCCTATAAAAGGTATATTATCATTTCATGCCACAAACTCTAAACTATTGTGCAGTCAAACATAGGCAACTATATTGTTTGTCACTCTAAGTGTGTAGCCTCAAATCTACTCTACCCACTGACACTTTATCCATCGTTATTGACCAATTGTTGAGGAATACACAAATACTTGCTGCCCCAATCCTGCATTAGATCCATAGTTGTGCATGGAACCTTCAAAAACTTCAGTATTTCTTCTGATATTTTTTGGATTTCACCCAAGGGTGTCACTAGCTCATGTAGGAGGATCATCTCATTGCAGAGATACTTCATAGTATCATCCACTGGTTTCATCTATTCAAGTATGGAAGAACACAATTCTGCCATGCCAATACTAGTAGAACATAACTTCTAGTTTTCTACAACAAGATGATCAACTTGTTACTTTATGACAGTCAACTCCTTTCACATTTGTTAATTATGACTCAAACATATTCTATATTATCATATTCATCTGTTGCAAAGGCCACGTTTTTTGTGATGACTGCTTGATGATTCCTCTTATTGTTGGATACTATAACCCTTTCTGTGTCTATGGTGACAAGATGAACAGGGTCATCAGGATAATACCTTTGCCTCTCCTGTATAATCAATTTATTCATCTATTTGAAGGTAAATTTTGATATATCCATGATCCTTCACTCAAGTGGAGGAATAATTATCACTTTTCTAAATATGATATGGACACTGGTAAGAGGAGGTTCTAACTGAATATTGGGCTCATCGACAATTGGTTCAACATATTCCTCCTCTTCTAGCTTTGCCTCTATTGCATGAGCCATTAGTTCATACTCCATTTTATGTACAACTTCTTTCTCCTATCCATTCTTCATCTCCTTTTCCTCCAACCACTTTTGTTGTTCCTCTTCCTTTGTGCTTTACCTTTCTTCCTTTGTTTTCTACTTATTTAATATTTATTCTTGTTTTTTCTTATACAACTACTTTTATTTTCTCTTCTTCAACTCTTCTTTCTTCTTATGAAAATCATATTCCTTCTTCTTTTCTTGTTCCTCATTCTATTTACAAACTTCCACTCTCTTTCTCTCTTCCTCTTGTTGATTCTCTTCTTATTTACTTTTCCTTTCTTCCTCCCTTTTATTCTTTGGTACTTCGCCGCTATTGCACCTTTGTAAAGAGGACCTTCCATAAACTTTATGCTTCCCTCTGCTTTTGGATCATATTTTGGCCTCTTCTTCAATGATACAACTTTAGATGGGTAGTCACGTCCTATGGAATATCCTCCATATGTGTATTCAGTACATGCATAACATGGGATAGGCCTGCCTCATCTCTTGGTGAATTCTTCGTTAATGCATTGTACCAATTCTTTATCTTCTCATCTTCTTGGAATATTAGGTGTACATATGGCTAGGTGTAATGGAGTTTGGTACAAATTTTTCTGCAAAAAAATATGGGGTTATATCTATGAAAGTTCATTTCTCCAAAATGAAGGCACTTAAGTTCTTCAATATCTATAACTACCATCTTAAATCTTTTGAGCCCATACAATCCTATCCATAAAGAAAAATAGGGCCAAGGAGACTTCTCCCTTTAGATTTGTGTAGAGAAACCTCTATTCAATTGATAAACAACCTCCTGCAAGATCACATTAATAGTCACATATCTTGGCATAAGATGAGGGGTGGTGTAACACCCAAAAAATATGGTATATGTGCCTTGTGGTGAAGCAAACTAATAAGAAATCTTACTAGATGCCTTCTTCACCTAATGTTTCATGCAAGGAAGCCCTAACTTGAAGATAATATGATATAGTACTACAAAGCAGTACTCAACGAGTCTCTTATACACTCCTTGAAAACTGACTTCTGACAATAGTCTACAATGGAGATGGCCGAGAAGTTTCTCTTTATGGATCCAAGTCCATTTCAACCCTGTCAATGAATAGCAAGAACAAATTTCATCCAATAGATAGACGGATATAATCTCATGAATCATCAACTTCTAAGACTTGCTTTACTTCTTGTACATTGATCTGCAGTTTTTGAGCAAGGATGCTAGCCTAGTTGAAGACCCTACCTATAAAAACAACTAGGTTGAGTAAGTAAACCCATCTTTCTTCAAAATATTTTGCATTATTATGTCGATGCAATATGTACCACATAACCATAACATATTGATAGACTTTTCTTAATGATTTAGTCTTGTAAACTGCACTTGGATTTTGGTGAAACTTGGCAGCCTCTTACCACCATGACTTGAGAACTTCCCTATTGTTCAAGCTTTCCCATGTTGCATGAAATTGTCTGTTTAAGTACTGCCCAGGGGTTAATAGATTATAATAGGAATGTACATCATGTGGATGGTAGGTGGTCATCTCATTTATTCTTTCACTACTAATATTTAGATTCTTGTTATCCATGTGTTGTAAAATCCACCTAATAGCTTCTGCATAACGTAGCACTCAAAATATGCTTGCTACTTTATACATTTTGGGCATCCTTATGTTGATGTATACCTTATTTCCCTCCATGTTCTCAGGAATTCCTTTTGAATAAATACATGTTTAATATCCTACCATGATACTTTGATAGATTTATAAATGAAACATTGTATATTTGATATGATTGGTACATTTAGATTGGAACCTTCCATTGCCTCCTTAAAATTGTTTTTTGAAGTTTATTTTGATGTATCTTGTCGAGTGGTGGGAGGCATTCTATTTTTAGAAGATGAAATTCTTATGTGTTATATGTGTTGGGTGTTAAATCTGCATATTGTTTCCCTCCATTTTTACTCTCTCTCTTACTCCTCTTGTATCATTTATATTCACTAATCACTCTAAATGCACAAGTTAAACCTTCCTCCATTGTCTTCCTGTAATATTTAATTATTTAAGTAATATTCATGGAGATTTTACCTATGCGAGTGACTAATTTTGACATTTCCACAGATCCTTTGGTCAAAGGTTACATGTGCAAATCACATAAGTGATTCCGAGCTTCCAGCACCACAGCAGCAAGCATTGTAACAACATAACGGATTCTAGGCATATTCCAAACCTTTCTTGTCTTTCTCTCAACATCCAGTTGGCCATTTCAACGATTGTATATTGATAGACATTAGCTACCATATTGAGAGAGTTTTCTCTGTGTATTGCATAAGAAGGATTTAAATGTTGTGAATCGAGGTTCGATGTGAAAGAGATTGAGATTGTAATAGAAGACTATTTAATTAATTGAATGCAAGTTATTTTTATGTTCTCTCTATAAGATTTAAAACCATCGTAGCCCTAGTCAGAGAGTTGGGACCACTCTTCTGATCAGGTGTGGCATTATTTCTATGTGTTGTTATTTTATTTGTGTTGGTTTATTTCCATTATTGTTACAATATTTTAATTAATTGTTGTGAATTCTTTTTATAGTTCTACAATTTATTCTTGTTTACTGTCACAGTGGTTCTTTAGGTAACTCAGTTATTGAATCTAAGATTGGTGATTGTATTGTGTCATTTCTACCTGCATATATTTTGCGCATTACCTTGACATAATGTACACAACTGGATTGATAAATTAAATGTGGAAAAGGGTTGAATGGGTATTCACAATCAGACACCAACATTTTGGTGTCATTGTCGGGGAGCCTAACAAGGTGCAAGAACATGATCTACACTGATCTAAGGATCAATCTCTCATCTTAGGGAGGGAATTTTTTATGCTACTCTAAGTCCCAAGTGTAGAGTTTTGTTTTATTTTCTTTTTGATTGCTTTCTGTTTTGCTAATTTCCTAGAAACCAATCTCTCATTCTAGGGGGGAATTGTTACCCTGATCCAGATCCTGAGCCTTAGCTATTTTATTTTATTTTACTTTTGTTTTCTTTTCATTTTATTTTACATAGGGGCCACTCTCTCATCCTAGGGAGGGAAAGAGTTTTCTCACCCTGATCTAGTTCATGAGCTTTAGTTTTCTTTTTGTTGATTTATTGTCTTCAAATCATCCTCTCGCCTTGGGGACGGAAAATATTTTTTCACCTGGCTCTAGGTCTTGAGCTGTGAAACTTTTAATGTTTTCTTTCCAATAAATGTATGAAAAAGGGTCTGAATAAAGGGGCAGAGGAGGACCCCAAAGGAAAGGAAGGAAGGATTTGGGGAGGAATACCTATATCTATGAAATTATCACGAAAGATGCATTAGAAGCCTCTTCGCGAGCTATTGCTAGGGTGAAAGTTCACAGAATATCTGAAGGACATTCTGTGGAACAACCTATACAACCTCCAGAGGTGGAAGTATCCCTTTCAACAACTGCAGGGGAAGTATGAAGAAGGGCATCAGAGAAAGCAGAGACACTTCCTCTGATATCATACAGGGAGGATGTTGACACCTAATCCTTGTGGTTGGCTGAATTTATGTAAATAGATAAATAGGAAATATGAACAGTCATCGGGAGACGAATTGAACAGTCTCTCCCTCATGTATATAATGAAGACCTACTTGATGGAATAGCACAGTCGAATCATTTTTTCCAAATGGAGTTACTACATGGCCTGACATGGTATCAGAGCCAGCTCTTTTTTTTAGCTTTTATTCCCTTTGTAACTCCCTATTCTGCTCCTCTGCTTCTCTCCTCTCCATTCAAAAATGCTACTTGTTCATAAATGTTTGTATCCTACTCCATACTATCACCTGAATGCTGCTGCTAGACACTGCCTGCGCCCTCTGTCTGCCATATTCCATATACACAGTCCTGCCCCCTGCATTACCTACGCTCTTTGGACTGTCAACATAACATTTTCTACCATAACGTGAAACATCTCTGTCTGACTATTCCAGTGCAGTCATTGCACCCATGCCCATCTCTATCCCACAATCAGCGCCAATCCTTCATGTGTTTCCTGTTCTGCCATGGATTCAGGCCAAGATCATTCCATGAAATAGTGAGCGAATACTCAATGCCATTCATTTCTTTCCTCGAAAGCCTTGCAGATCCTGCGACTGAAGCAAAGCGTATGCCATGGGCAGTTGCTAAGAGCACTGCCGTGAACCAGAGGTGCGAGCATGCCATGAGCCACTGGGTGGTCGAGAATAACTTCATCGCTATGCTGTGGATAGCAGTGGCAAAAATCCTCTCGCCACCTCTCCTAAAAATATTCAATCGCAACGCCACTGCCAGTAGTCGGCACTTTCACTGGATCCTCATCTGAAATTCCCGATTGAGCTGTGGAGACCCGGGTTCAAATCCCCTGTATTTTTGTTGTGTTGATTTTGAGCTCATATAATGAAAATAAAGGGGGGAATACTATGAGCCTATTCAACAGCAATGACTGAGGTATTGGAGAAAATCCTGACAGTGATTATTTAAATTTTCATTTATCAGGTTTCTTATTTCTTGTGCTCGTTTACGCCTCTCGGGGTGTTTGTTTGGTTGGAGTATGTGTTGTTAGAAGTCATTTGTCTAGCTGGCCTATTGTTAAAGATTACAATCATACGCTGATACATTTTGAATGATCAAGTTGTGACACAATATTTGAAAATTGCAAATTGGCATCATTGTTTTTCTATGAAAGAGAACAATATTATGAATGGAGTTGAAAGTCCAAATACGTCTATTCTACATTCTTCAGCCTTTTAGTGGACGCAGTGTTTTTACGCTGTTGAGGGTATTTTTTTGACTCAGAACTATATTTTTTTTCCATTAAGAGTAAAAGTTTTGCGCTGATGTTTTTCTTGCTACAGTATGCATTCAATCATGATTCATATCCATGGTGGAAATAGTTCTCACTGGCAAGGAGAACTATCTTGAATGGTCCCGGATGATAAAACACACCCTCATTTTCAATGAGTTATAACTTGTGGAAAGGAGTGTGTGTCGGAGACGAAGACAATGAACCAGTAGAGCCTACCTCAGATAAAGAGCTCATCATTTGGGAAAACAAGAACAACAAATCTTATGCATTAATCGCAACATCCATAAATGAAGAGGTGAGTCGCCATATTTTGTCATATTCAACTACCTTTGAAGCCTTACAAAATCTGAAAGAACTCTATGACTCACATTCTGCACTTGAAGTTGTTCAAATCATGATTAAACTCTTCACTCTTGAACTGCAAAATAATGATCCTCTTGCTCTTGCATCTGAAGTAAAGTCTATAATGCATGATATCAAATCCACTAAGGTTGAATTGGATATTCCTCTTATTGCTTTTCTCAAGGCACTTTATCCTACTTACTCCAATTATCTTGAGTCATTGCAAGCAAATGGAAATCTCAAAGATATAACCTTTGACTCTCTTGTGAAAACGTTTGCTGAAAGAGAGAAAGCTTTTGGAAAGAAGACAACCCCTGAATCTTTTGAAGAGGTTGTGTGCCTTGCTCATAAAGAAAAGCATCCTGCTCAAGATTCTACAAGAGGAAGAGGTGGTCGAAGAGGAAGAGGAAGATATTTAAGAGGCAGGGGGGTAGACATTCTCAAGGAGAAATGACAGATCTGCACTGCATTCGCTGCAAAAGAAATGGATCACATGATGCCTCTACTTGCAAGTTACCATGGGACAAAATTGAGTAGAAAAGAAACCAACAGACAGCTAAAACTAATTATAAAGACAAAGGTAAAGCACCTGAATCCACTCACTATGTTGTGGCACAATGTAACATTGGAGTAAATGAAGATTTGTTTAATGCTTCACTTGCTTCTTGGAAAAATGATTGGTTCCCTGATTCAGGAGCAACCTGCCACATGACTCATAGATTTTTTTTTTTTGAAGATTTCACTGACAATGTTGATGGAGTACTATACTTTGCAGACCAATCAAAAATCAAGCCATTAGGGCTTGGCACAATCAGGCTTAAACTGCCTGGTCTTCCAGACTTTCTTCTGCATCATGTTCTATATCTCCCATAGCTGAAGAGAAACATGTTATCCTTGGTCCACATCTGCTAGCAAGTCACTCCATTCATATGTTTGATGGCAAGCTTGAGGTAAGAAAAGCGTCTGATCACTCGCTTGTCATGAGGGGAATAAAAGAAGAAAGGCTTCTCAAGCTGCAAGGAACCTCTGCTCATGCACAACATTTCTCATACAATTTTTATCATGAATAAGGTACACTTCCATCAAGTTTATTATGGCATGCTAGATTTGGACATTTGAACTATGATAGTCTCCACTTGTTGAAGAAAAATGGTGTTGTTGGTTTGCCTACAATTCCTAGGAAACTTAAGCAATCTGATGCTTGCATTCTAGGAAAGCATAGCAAACAGTATTTTCATGATTCACATTCAAGAGCACATAGAGAGCTTGAACTCATTCACTCAGATTTATGTGGTCCAATGCTTGTTCCTTCTAAAAATGGAAATAAATATATCATGACATTTATCGATGACTACACCAGAATGTGTTGGGTTTATTTATTGAAGAACAAATCTACTGCTTTTCAAACATTCAAGAATTTTCATAAAAGGATTGAAAATGATGCACAATCTCATATTGGGTCTATTCGCACTGATAATGGAAAATAATACACATCAAATTAATTTGAAAACTATATTCGCCAACATGGGATCAAACATCAAACAACTGTGCCTTATAATCCCCAACAGAACGGTGTAGCTGAAAGATTGAATAGGACAATCTTAAATATGGTACGATCCATGATCTTCTTAAAAAATGTAAAGATAATGTTTTGGGCTGATGTTGTTCTATGTGTTGCATATATAATGAATAGGTGTCCATCTAATGCTATAAGAAACAAGACTCCATATGAAATTTGGTATGGACATGTTCCTTCGGTAAAGCATCTCAGGGTCTTTGGTTCCACCTGTTATGCCTTGATACCAAAGGTACATAGAAACAAACTTGGTGCTAGAAGTCGTAAGTGTATCTTTCTGGGATATTCAAACACCTCCAAAGCATACTGCCTATATGATGAAGTAAATAAGAAGTTTGTTGTATCTAGAGATGTAATTTTTCTTGAAACATCCAAAACTGACAATTTTGTTGAGCGGCAACTTGATTGCTTGGATAGATTCGCAAAAGAAAAATCATTTCAAGAATTTGATAATCAAATTCCACATCTTGAAGGGGGGATTTCTATACTAGATCAACATGTGGAATATTCTTCTGAGGAACACTCTCCCCCGCATGAAACTCCAACAACGAATGATGCTTTAAGTGATGTAATTGATAGAATTGGGAGACTCAATCTTGATTCAGTCCCAACTCAATCAACGGAGAAGCCTGGACCATCTAAAAAAGGTCCCCCAAAATGGGTGACAAAGACACTTGAAAGTGTTCATCCTGATGAAGTTGGAAAGACATGAACCAAAAATTCAAACTGGAAAAATGGAGGTGATGTAGATGACTCTACTTCACCTATTGATATGGATGTTTCTTTGATTGTGAATTTAACTTGTCTATAGATTTTGAACCAACTTCCTTCAAAGAAGCTGCTTCTCATGATGAATGGAAAGAAGTGATGAAAAAGGAGTATCATGTCCTCATAAATAACGGCACTTGGAAGCTGGTTGATCCTCCATTAGGAACTAAACCAATTGGTTGCAAGTGGGTCTACAAGAACAAGTATAAAGTTGATGGCTCACTTGACAAGCACAAAGCTAGGCTTGTGACAAAATGTTTTGCATAGAAGGAAGGGGTCGATTATGAGGAAACTTTTGCTCCCACAACAAAATGGGCTACCATCTGGACACTCTTTGCACTAGCAGCTCAGAATGGTTGGAAAGTCCATCAAATTGATGTAAAAACTGCTTTCTTGAATGGAGATCTAAAACAAAATGCTTTTATGTCTGAGCCTAAAGGATTTGCTATGAAAGGACATGAACATAAAGTATGCAAACTTGTGAATTCCTTGTATGGCCTCAAACAAGCATCGCGAGCCTTGTATGAAAAACTAACTGAGCATCTTCTGAAACTCAATTTCAAACATTTTGATCTTGATGATGCAACTTTATTTGTCAAGAAATTTGGCAAAACAGTTGTATATCTTGTGGTATATGTAGATGATCTTTTGATGACAAGGAACAATGAAAGCTACATTGCATCCATAAAGAAGGAATTTGGGAAAAGTTTTGAAATGAGTGATTTGGGCTATGTTCATTACTATCTTGGCATTGAAGTAACCCAACATCCAAAATCCATATTTCTTTTTCAAAAGAAATACATTGGAGATATGTTGAATAGGTTTGGCATGACAGAGTGAAATCCTCTTACTACTCCAATGGAACAAAACTTAAAGCTCACATCTATTGAAGGAAAAGAATTTGAGGATGCAACAAAGTATAGACAGCTTGTAGGAAGTCTCAACTACCTAACTACTACCAGACTAGACATTTCGTTTGTTGTTGGAATCCTCTCTAGGTTTATGCAAAAGCCTTGTGAGGGACATTGGTCTGCTGTAGAAAGAGTTCTAAGGTACTTGAAGGGAACTCAAGACTTTGGAATCAAGTATACACGGGTGGACAACTTTAGTTTGATTGGATACTCTGATTCAGACTTCGATGGAGACAAAGAAACTGGGGTATCAACTTCAGGATATGCTATGAGTCTTGGATCAGAAGCTGTCTCCTAGAGATCACGTAAAAAATCAGTTCCAGCAGATTCCACAAGAGAAGCAGAATACGTGGCAGCAGCTGAAGCAACAAAAGAAATTGTGTGGCTCAGGAAAATTCTTGAAGATTTGCAGGTAAAACAAGAACAATCAACTCCACTCATGATTGACAATACCTCTGCAATAAATTTGGCCAAGAACCCAAAGTTTCATGATCGAATGAAGCACATGAATACTAAATATCATCTGATTCGACATCATGTTGAGGCCAAAACAATCCATCTCCATCATTGTTCCACAAATGAGCAAATTGTAGACATCTTCACCAAAGCACTTGGAAGAGAAAAGCTTGAACGATTCAGAATGATGCTTGGACTCACCAACATCCCTTCAGATTAAGGGGGGCAATGTTGACACATAATCCTTGTGATTGGGTGAATTTATGTAAATAGATAAATAGGAAATATGAACAGTTGTCGGGAGACGAACTTAACAGTCTCTCCCTCATGTATATAATGAAGACCTACCTGATGGAATAGCACAATCAAATCATTTTTTCCAAATGGAGTTACTACCTGGCCTGAAAGAGGAGGTGGCCAATAGAGGGTCAGAAGAAGAAATCCACTCAAGGATCAAAGAAGAAAATATCAGAGGATTTTCTTCTCTTCGCGATCAGGGTAGTGTTGTTAAACATTCACATCAACCAGTTGTTACATAATAGAAAATTGTTGAAGTTCCAAGTGAGTATTGGAGGATATTTATGGCACCCACAACATCGTCAATTGAATTACCAATTGGGAAATTACGGGTGATGCACCAATGAAGCCTATTCCATTGACCACACTTCCAAACTTCCATGGGATTTCCACAGAGGATCCAAACACTTTCCTATTCGAGTTTGATATCATTTGCAGAGAGTATGACTATGTCAATGATGCACAAAAGCTAAAAAAAATTCCTGCTACATTAGAAGGGACAACATTGTGATGGTTTATGGGTCTAGGAGGAAAGACAATTTCTACATGGGATGACATGAAGAAGGATTTCCTAGAAATATATCAGGATTACTGTAAATCCTGGGACATTAAGGAAGACATTTTCAAATTTATGGAGAAGGAGGATGAAAATATGGAGGACTATGTGGAGCGTTTTAAGTATACTCTCGAGAGATCTGGCCACAGAGACTTGGATAAGGTTATTTTGAAAAGTATATTTCTCTGGGCCTAGAGGGAAGAATATTTGGAGCTGTTGAACATAGTAGGTAAAGGGGATATATCTAAGGAGGAATTTGATACCATATGTGAACTTTGTATTCAATTTTTAAGGGGAGCTGCAAGGAATAAACAAGGAATCCAAACTTTCAAAGCATCAAGAGGGGGAACCACAAAAGCAGAAATTCGGAACCTGCTAGATAGTTTGAAAACTAATATCCTAAGTACATTATCCTCCCAAATGAACAAATTATAGGAAAATTAGAAACATATTGAGTTGGAAAGAACTCTGGCTATTTTCTTCCCAGGGTTTAGAAAGAAACATCCACTAAAGAAGTTTCCATTAGACACTATAGAGACATGTGCTATTTGTGAACAAAGTCACTCCATCGGTACATGTCCATCACTTCCAACACTAAAGGTGGTATTTCAGGGGGCGAATGAAGAACCAAATCAGCTATGCTTTATGGGGTCTAAGAAACCATGGTAACCATGACCATCAGGCTTAAATCTAGGTACGTCTCATGATCCTTCTCAATATTATAATATGAATCCTCAATTAGTTCCTTTTCGGCGTCAATATTATCAATACCCACCTTGGCAACCATGGTTTCCTCAACCTAATTCAAGTTCTTCATGGTACCAAGGCTGGCATAATCTTGTTCCCCCTACTGCTCAATTTCCTGAACCTACACAATAGCAGCAATTATAGCTACCCTCTAATTTTCCCTCCAATAATCCTCCTCTTCAACTTCAAATTCCTATTGAGCCAAACCCAAATCCAAACAATAAGGGCTCTTAGCAAGCAGACACCCTCAACCTTCCATCATACAAAATTTCTACCGCAAAGTTTACTGAGATAAATTTTTCATATGGTCGGGTAGTAAATGCTCCTGCATCGCCTGTTATTGTTGAACATCTTGATGATAAGAATCTAGAATCTCAAGCTGTTAAGGATGAGACAACTCAACCGTTTGAGGAACATTCTCCTTCTCATTTGGCACTTACTTAGGCCTGTCAAACCAATCCTCCTTATCCAGAACGATTAGCCTTGAGTAAACAGTTCCCTTAACTAGAATTTTTTCTTTTAGGAGAATTTCAAAATTTGTTTGTAAAAGATCCCCCTATTTGAGGCCATGAAAGATGTACCTATTTATGCTAAAAATATAAGAGGATATTGTTCTAAGAGACCTAGAATGAAAAAAAAGGATTCATTTACAGTTCATGTTATGGGGAGATTATCTAACATTATGCTAGGAAAGGTTATGCCTGTAAAATATGGGGATCGTGGGAACCCAATTCTAATAGTTCAGATTAACGGAGTAGATATCCCTAATGTACTGGTATAATTGGGTGCTCCAATTAATGTAATTACTTCTGAAACCATGCTTACACTACGATTATGTGATCTTAAGCCAACCCCTATAGTATTATAATTAGCTAACAGATCTACAATCAGACTGATAGGGAGATCGGAAGACATAACGATTTCAGTGGATTCTTGGCACTATCCCGTTGACCTCCTAGTCTTACATATGTAGTCCACAGCTAGTGGTCATCCCCTTATTTTAGGATGGCCATGGATTGCAACCATTGACGCCTATACCAGATGTTGGTTAGTAAACATGATAATTTCTAATGAGGAAAATATGAAAAATATTATTCTCTATCCCCCTGTCGAACCAAGGTCGTAGAAAAAGACAAAGCAAAACTCTTTGTCTTTCGATGGGATCGAAACTGAACACAAGAACTCCAACTAGTGCTTACCATGGGGAAAGCCCTATGCTTCACGAATGAGACAAAGGATGATATTATTTTCACTTTTATTAGTAGCCCTCATGTTGTTGCAGATCCAACTCGATAGTTTTTGGAATCAATTATGAGGTGTGAAACACAGGAAACTATCGGATCGGAAACCAAATGTGAAGACAATCCTCTAACAACACTTTCTGACAGCATACCATTGGAGATTGAGCTAGGGAATACATTGAATATCAACCCGAATCTTCACCAGCTCAGACTGAACAACACTTGAAGATCCTTCAAGAACAAAAAGAATATTTCGCCTGGGATTACACTGATATGAAATGTATCCCTACCGATTTGTGTACTCATCATATCTACATTAAAGAAGATTGTCAACCTATGAGACAACCCCAAAGAAGGATGAACCCTTCCTTGAAGAACGATGTCAAAGAGGAGCTCTAGTAGCTATTTGATGAAGGATTTATTTACCCAATCTTGGACAGGCAGTGGGTATCCTCGCTAGTCATCATTTCAAAAAATAATGGTAAATGGTGGATTTGTGTAGACTCTAGGGAGCTGAATAAATAAACCTTGAAAGATCATTTTCCTCTACCATTTATCGACCAAGTCCTTGATACCTTGGCCGGGAAGGATTTTTTCTCTTTCTTGGAAGGGTTTAGTGGGCATAACCGAATCCAAACAGCTCCCAAGGATTAGGACAAGACTACCTTTACATGCCCTTGGGGAACATTCACTTACCGAGTCCTTCTGTTTGGTCTTTGTAATGCGTCTGATACCTTTCAAAGGGAAATATTAGGGATTTTATCTGATTTACTCGATGACAATATTGAAATTTATATGGATGACTTCACACCATATGGGGGGTCATTCGAGGAAGGGTCGAAAAACTTGGAGAAAGTCCTTAAAAGGTGTAAACAAATGCATGGTTCTCTGAGTACAACAAAATGTCATATGATGAGAGAAGAGGGAGTAGTGTTGGGAAATTTTCTTTCGGCTGCTGGAATACAAGTTGATCCTACCAAGGTAAAGGTAATTTTTCATTTTCCTATTACCAAGGCATTGACTCATGTGTGTAGTTCTATTGGTTGCACTAGTTACTATAGGAATTTTATAGGAAACTTTTCCAAGATTGCATTTTCACTTTTTTAGTTGTTAACTAAAGATGAAATTTTTTATGGACAGATGATTGTGAAGTAGATTTTGAAAAGATCAAGGAACTAATCTGCCAATCTCCAATCTTATGTGGTCCCAACTGGGATCTTCCGTTTCATATCCACGTAGATGCCTCTCAAGCAACTGTAGGGGCAGTGTTGGGACAACAAGAAGATAAGAAGCCATATGCAGTTTATTATTTGAGCAAGAATTTAACATATACTGAGCTAAACTATATAGTAATGGAGAAGGATTTCTTGGCTATCATCTATGTTGTTAATAAATTTCGACACTATATTACTGTGTACCCTACTTTTGTATAAAATGATCACGTAGTAATCAGGTATTTGATGAACAAACCTATAATGCTTGGGCATATAAAAAGGTGGTTGTTATTACTTCAAGAATTTGATATCACCATTATAGATAAACCAGACAAGGATAACATAGTTGCTAATTTTCTGTCTAGATTAAATGCTAATAATGAAGGAGAACTAGATGAACATTTATTTGTGACTTCTACTACTACCCCTTGGTATGCAGACACTGCTAACTATTTGTCTACAGGAAAAGTACCTAAGCATTTGTCATATAGGGAACAAAGGAGGATTATTCATCACAGTGTCCGTTACTCATGGATAGAAGAATATCCCTTTTATATTGGGGGGATCAGTAGATCCATCATTGTGTAGCAGAAAGTAACATTGATGAGGTTTTTAAAGCTACTTATGATGACCCTTGTGGGGGGAATTTTGCGGAAAGGTGAACTGGACAAAAGGTGTTACATATGGGATATTATTGGCCCTCTAACTTCAATGATGCACGGAAATATGTTCGAAGATGTGATACATGCCAATGGATGAGTCAGCCTGGTTACTCAGATGAAATGCCATTACAGCCACAGGTAGTTCTTGAGCCCTTCAAAAGATAGGCTATTGATTTTGTGGGTCAATTTGACCCACCTTCACATCAGAAAGTCTACATTTTAGTCTGCACAGGTGATGTGACGAGGTGGGTAGAAGCCAAGGCTGTAACAAAAGAAACAAAGTAGGTTGTCTCCGACTTTTTATTTGAAGAAATATTTGCTAGATATGGTACTCTGAGAGATAATTTTAGATGGAGCACCACAGTTCACATCACACATGATAACAAATCTTATGGAAAAATATGGGATCAAGCATAGGATAAAAAGCCCATATCATCCTGAGGCGAATGGTCAAGTGGAGAGCACAAAAATAGTATTGGAAAACATTCTCACCAAGGTTGTGGTAAATCATCACTGGGATTGGGCTGAAAAACTCCCTGAAACTCTTTGGGCTTATAGAACAACATGGCGGAATAGGTCAAGAGTCGCACCATTTGAACTTTTCTATGGAAAATCCCCATTGTTCTTGGTGGAATTTGAAATCAATATGCTTAGAACAGCTCTAGAAGTAGCATTGGACCTTTTAGAAGCCCAGAAACACTGACTGCAACAACTAAATGAGTTCGATGATATTCATTTCATTTTTGTCCAGAGGACTGTCATGCGGAAAGAGTCGATTTTGCGGACAAAACCGACCTCCCTAGAAGCAAAGGATTTCTAGTGACAAACAAGAAAAATAAACACTACCTTTTTCTAAACATGCATTTAGAATACAAGTAATCAGGTGATTATAACATACCTTTAGTCCAACGCTTTGTAGTAGTCCAGCCTCGCCGATCCGGATGAGCTCCTCCTTCTCTTTGAAACCTGCATTCACTAACAAGCCAAAAGATTAAATAACACATGATAAACTTATAAAATAACACATATCCATCATACAGACCAAGGAGTATATGAAACAAATCATGAATAACAATCTCTTGAGAAAAATGAGTTCATTTGTATTAAGTGGAAACAAAAGAAACCATTACAATCTGAGCCTTGGTGTTGTGCAGGTCCCTCCTAGGGTCCAGCAAGAGTTTTCCTTTACTTTGATCAGCTCACCCACTCTCAAATAAGGCTAGGAAAGGATGGTAATCTCTCCTCTCAAGCTTTACAAGGGAGTCCTCATTCCAGCAGCATCTACCCTTAGGAATGTTCAGCTTTCAACCTCCCCTCCCTCTGGCCCAATGCCTGTATTTATAGTGCTCTAGAGGAAGTTATTCAGGTCCACAATCAATGGGATAAGCCCCTCTTTGGATGGGATAGCTCCCCTCTTGATGGGATAAGTTCCTCTTTCATAGGGATACATGAACCATCTGGAGGTGCTCCATACACGTCGAACAAGCTTCTAGAATGCTCTAGAAATGACTACAAGTAACTTTTTTAGAGTGAAACTTGCACCTTTTGACCTTTACAGGAGTACGCACCCTCCCCTTTACAGACAAAGCGTACAAGTACGCAAGTATTGTTAACTTGGGGTGCGTACACGTAGGTAAGGCTAAGAGAAACTGCGTACCCAGAGATATATAGATTTTTAAAGACTTTCTCTCTTTCTTGCAGTTTGACATGGAGAGCAGAGGTATGAGACTTGCTAAGGAGGATAGTATGACAGTTGATGGAGCCATACTAACTGCAAATAGTCATGGTGACAAATTTTAGTGTAACAGATTGCCCCCTAAAGTGCGAAGCCTGTAGTAGATAAGGGTTTCATATCATCTAGGAAGGGTGAAGTACTTTATCATTTCAAGGATTATCTTGTGGAGAGCCCAGTCAGAACCTGCAAGTATTCAACACAAAATACATATATAAGATCATATCATCGCTGAGGTAGGCATTCCCATACTCAGATTGAAAACTTTAACTAACAAACTATCTACTGTTCTGATACAGGAATGATTTTGCAGTACATCATAATTATAGACTTTTGTAGACACAGTATGGACGCAGCCATCTGTTTATAGTTAGTCTACTGTATAATGAATACAAAACTCCTCGCAGCCTGGATGGTGGAAACTAGATCCAAGGTCTTCATTTCTACTTCCCGAATAGGTACGATTCTATCCATGCGAATAAATGAGTTGATGTCGAACATGGTAGAAACCACTTGATTACCAGTCAATTATGTAAACCGTTAACTAGCGTGAGAGAGACCACAAGTGATGTCAATGGTTCTCAAAGTACCCAGTACAATCCATGAGATGTGAATGAATGAGTTGATGTCGAACATTTCACGGAATCCTTCGATCGAAAGTCAATGATGTAAACCGTGGTCAAAGGCGAGAAACCTGCCATTGATGCATGCAGATTTCAAGGTACTGACGATTTCTAGGTCATCTTTCTAGATAATGTGTTGATGTCGATAGAAAGCGACCCGTTGCAGGCAAGCCCACAACACGAAATCATAGATCAAGTTGAAGAAATGTAGCTATAAGGACTGACTCGGGGATGGTCGAGATGGATGACGGGTATTTTGCAGATGAATGTTTATTTACAGAGACCTCTTGAACACATAACGACACAACAGATGGCTTGGTGACATTTGACCCAAAGTTAATACCCAGCTAAAGACTTTCAATGTAGTTTGATCAACTGTGAGGCAAAGGATTTCCCAACCCAGGTGAATGAAAAGTTTCATGTTCAAGAGTGGTAATAAGGCTTCTCCTGAGACAAAGGATAACAAATAGGCTCATTTTTCTCTCTTTTCCCCCACCATTTCTGGCAAGTACCTCTTTATTTTTTACAAGCTTGAGGAGGATAACATATGCTTGATTATAAGCTCATCCTTCGGATGAGTCCAACTTAGTTTTGATTCGAACCCTAAGAGGGAGTGGTCTGTTCCTGTTTGTAATTGAACAGGTCCTTTACTGTGAAATTTTAACGAGTCCAGTATAGGAGAAACTCGACGTTTTTAAATTTTAGAGAGCCTGAAAAAACTTAAGAAGACTCCAGGTTGAACTTTTTCATAAAGTTGTGTCTCCCAAGCCCGAAAAAGTATAAAATAATACTTGAGAGAACTGCTTGATCTTACGACCAAGGAGTACTTTCATGATTAGTGTCTTTGACCTGAAAAGTAAAAAGCCATCAAGGACACGTCGTTTTATTTCCAGTATCGAATTTGAAACGACAAAAATCTGGCAATCTTTTCATGTTTTTACGGTCAGAAAAAGGCTATAAGAGGACCGTCTTTTAATTCCATTTTAACGAGTGTAAAATAAACGCTCGGCAATCTTTTCATATTTTAGGAGTCAGAAAAGGGCTTAAAAGATGACTCTGATATTTTGTTTGTGAAAAATGATTTTTCCCTGAAAATCCTTTTATCCTGCGCAAAAACCAACACATTACTCATACCTGTTTAAAGATAGATAAAAATACTTGAAAAATACCTTTTCATGGTGGAAAATAAACAAATTTGACATTTATTTACTCAAAAAACCTATAAAAAGGGCTTTTACCATTTCATTTTTACCATTTTACTGTTGAGGAGAGAAAAAGGGCTTTTGGCAAGAAACTTCCCGTGGATATTGCGGAGAATCCGACCGTCGAAACCGAACGCCGTCTCATCAGGTATTCTACAACATCCTCCCTTGCATTTCCATCCGTTTAGAATTCATTTTTAGGCTTTAGTTTTACTTTTTGGAGACATTGGGGGTTTCAAGGTCCGCTTTTCGGGGTACGCAGGTGCCCCATGGGTAGCCTGCGTACCCCGACATTTTCTCCATTGGGAAAATGTCGGGCGTACGCAGCTTGCCTTAAGAGAAGGTGCGTACATATGCCCTGTCTCTAAAGGTGGGTTGCGTACACCACAGAGTGGATTTTTAAACTCCAATTTCTCCAAAATGAACCAAAAATTTTCATTTTTATGGACTCTAACAGATGTTTTATGGTGTGTAGATTGCCGACCATGATTGATTGGCGCGAAAGGGAACACGAAGATGTTGATTTGGCCGCGATTAATCATCAACCTTCCATTGATGCTTTGAAGGCATGCGGTCTTTACAAATACTGGGCCATACCTGGCATGAGGACCCAGGTGCGCTTTTTAGAGTGGTTGGTCGAAAGGTGGAACGTTCAGGATCAGTGCTTCTACATTGGAGGGCACCATCTTGAGATAGAGCCCTCTGATATTTTCTTTCTCATTGGTTTGCCCAAAAGGGGCGAACAATTGACTATGTCCGGGACTAGGCCGGGTGGCCAGTCCATTGCTAGCCTCTGGCTAGAGTGGTGTAATAACCAAAACCAGGATAAGGGGATAGATATCAAAAATATATCCCGACCTGAACTTATGGTAATTTCCTTTTCAGTTACCAGACTTTGCGGGGTTGCCGCTTTGCACATTGCCACTGGATCCCAGATGCGGGTGGCGATTGATTGCTATCGGGGCACCATTTTCAACTGGTGCGATGCTGTGTTGGCCAATTTAAAGGGCCAACTGACTAGGGAAAAAAACGGACAACTGAAGAATTTTGGTTATGGACCTTTAGTTGTGAGTTTTGCTCTAGAGAGGGTTCCGATGTTGATCCCACAACAGCTCACTGTTGAGGCTGGGCTTCCCTGGGAGCCTAAGTTGATGCGATGGGTTGCGGTGATGGCTCGTCATCCTAACGAGGGCACGGAGGTTGTCCGATTTAGATCGGAGTATTTTCACTAGTTAGAGAACCAGGTCTTCTCGATTCAGGATTTTCCGTATGCCGGAGTTGATTTTCGTGGAGATCTGGACATGATTCTTCCACCCGGAGAACAGTGGGACGACAAAGGTACTTCATTTCCCACAAGTTTTTAAATTATTTAATTTTTTTTTTTTTCTTTTATATCGTCTCAAAACTGACAGTGACAATTTTCAAAATGCAGATGTACGTCCACAGCGTCCGGCCAATCTCCGGCCTTTCGAGAGGAGAGTACCAGTTGCACCAGCACCGGCCCCACAGGATGCGGCCGCAGAGACCTTAGCTGAGTTGGAACAGGACCTAGAGCGTCTTACGACAGACATACCAGAGATGACTATAGACAATATTCCTATCAGACTTTAGCGCTATGTGGTCGCAGTCCCAGGACCTTTTAGGAGGTTCTTGTGTAGGGTAGCGCGTGCATTGGTGTCGTATAGAGAGCACCACCAGTGACTGGTTGGTCACTTTTGTAGACACATGTGACATTTTGTTTTTTTGTACTTATCATTTTTGCCGATCATAAGGTGTTTTTCAACATATGATCGAAGACGATGTATATTTTGACACACTTCTATCTATATATATCATTATTACCGGCTTATCTTGTTAAACATGTGTGATGAAATGTTTTTTAAATTTACATGTATGATTATCGCAAATGTCTGTCTAACATTCGAGAAGCAATTGCATCTGCTAATGTATTTAATGACCTTGGAATATGCTGATATTCAATGTAATCAAATTCACGTTCCAAGAGGGCACTCTCAAAAATAACCTTAATAACACTGGATTTCTAATGGCATATACTCTATTAAGCTGTAATACAACGAGTTCAGAATCTAACCTCACTATCAAACTCCGAATCCCAAACGAAATAGATTCAGACAATAACTCAATCACTGCACTGTATTCTGCAATGTTGTTTGTTGTTTGACCGAGGCTCACCCCATGCATAGAAACTAACTCGTCAGAGGGCGAATAAATAACCCAAGCTGCGGAAGAGATATTCTGTGTACTACGACAAGCACCATCAGCAAATCCAATGTACGTTTGGAGAGGCTTCGACATCTGCAATATCAAGATTAAAACCAAGATAAGCCAGAATAACGACGAAAAACACACTCTCTAAGCTAAGCACACTGTCTATACTAACAAACACACCAGCTAGAAAGAAAAACTAACCTAACTAAATCTCCATACCCATCATTTAAGCATAATACCTCTTTAGCTAAAGTCCATTTCTGGGTTTACCCAAAGAGTCCCCATCAAAATCTACCAGCTCATAGGCCCCTTTTTCTAGCTTTCGCTTGACAATGTAGGGCCCATGCCACATAGGAACGAATTTTCCAACACCTAATTTATCGTTAGCTTGATCATATAATAGCACTAGGTCTCATTCCGAAAAATTTCGAGGGGTCACGTTACGATCATAGTGAGCTTTCATCCGTTTTGCGTGAGTCTCGATTTCCAATGCAGCGTCACGTCGAGTCTCATCTAATTGAGCTAAGTATAATAGACGTTTCTCCTCTTCAGAAGTAGCTGGAAGTAATTCGACAGCCATTTGAAGTGACGGGATTTCGCATTCAATGGGCAACACTGCTTCCAAATCATAAACTAGTTGGAAAGGAGTGAACCCTGTTGATATTTTCACTGAGGTTCGGTACGCCTGCAGCGTGGAAAATAACATGTTGTGCCAATTCGACCGATGAATACCAATGATTCACCGGATCATGATAACTAAAACTTTGTTGATAGACTCAACCACGCCATTGGCTTGTGGGTAATAAGGAGTTGAGCTATCGTGACGCAAACCAAGCTGGCCAGTAAGTTCTGTCATTATAACGTTTCGAAAATGGCGCCCATGGTCAGTGATTATTGCTTGTGGGAAACCAAACCTAGCAATAATGTGATTGAATACGAAAATCGCAGTTGTCTTGCCATCTGCCTCGAATGTAGGCATCGCCTCGACCCACTTAGTAAAATAATCAACCGCAAGGATGATATACGCATGCCCCCCGACCGAGTGAGGGTTACATGTAATATAATCGATACCCCATTTAGCAAAAGGACCAACGGAAATTATAGGGTGGAGAGGAGCAGGTGGTGCGCGCATCTTGTGATCAAACACTTGATAGTTGTGGCATTTCCGGACCGCAATAATACAGTCTTTAAACAAGGACGGCCAGAAGTAGCCAGCGCGCAATATCTTTTGGGCTGTGGCATACCTAGACATATGACCGCCACACGCTCCAGAGTGAAAGTCATTCAAAACCCTTTCAGCTTCCTCATGAGTTAAGCAACGACGAAAAACCAAGTCCGCCCCATGATGATAAAGAGTATCTCCAATAATTTTGTACTGTTGGGACTGGAATCGAATTTTCCGACGTTCCGACTTTGAAACTTCGGGCCGAAAGGATTGGGTTTGGAGATAGACAATTATATCCCCATACCACGGATCTAAAGTGCTGATGAGAAACAAAGATTCGTCCGCAAGGGGTTCCTCTGCCACAGTTTGCATGTCAGCACGCGAGAAATCACACATCAATTCCGCAAAAACTAAAGATTTCTTAGACTTAGACTTTTCAAATTCCAAGTCGAACTCCTGCAGGATAACGATCCATTTAGAGTACTTGCCCCCTAGCAATTGTTTAGTCAAAATGTAGATCATAGTGTTGCAATCTGAAATGACTGTAGTTTTACGGAGAAGAATGTAGTGACGAAAACGTTGGACAGCTTGAACGGCTGCCAAGGCCAATTTCTCCACATGTGAATATTTGAGCTCAGTGGGATTTAACGTCCGACTAAGGTAATAGATCACATGTTCTGTTCTGAATTCATCTTCCTGGACTAAGACCATTCCAATGGTGGAATGAGCGGCGGCGAGGTACAAAACGTAATCCTGGTTGTAGTTGGGAGGATGCAGCAACGGTGCATGGGTCAACGCGTGCTTAAGCGCATCAAAAGGATTTCTGAGCTATCTCATCCCAAGAGAATTGAGCATTTTGTTTCAAAAACCGGGTAAAACCTTTGGTAATCTCGGCGTAGTTCGGAATAAATCGACGTAAAAAGTTTGCTTTCCCCTGCAAACTTTGGAGTTGGCGCAGACTCGAAGGAGGAGGCAATTTGATGATAGCTTCTACCTTCGAGGGATCGACGCGAATGTCGGCTTTTTAAACTACAAATCCTAGCAATCGTCCCACTTCTATGCAGAAGACACATTTGTGTGGGTTCAACCATATACGACAATGCCTACACCTCATAAAAATTGCTCGTAAATGGAGAAGGTGATCAGCTCGATGTAAGGAGTGAGCGGGCAAATCATCAAGATACGGTTTCACAATGTGCTTGACGTCATGAAATGCATAAGACATCGCCCTTTGAAAAGTGGCTCCGGCATTCTTAAGCCCAAAAGGTAATTTGCAATAAGCAAATGTCCCCCATGGACAAATGAAATCCGTTTTTGGTTGATCGGCAGGTAGAATATTGATTTGGTTGTAACCGGAAAAACCGTCCATAAAGGAAAATATTTCACTGCCGGCACAATCATCAATTATTTGATCGATATAGGGTGTGGGATAGTTGTCCTTGGGATAAGCATGATTGATATCCCTATAGTCGATACATATTCTTATTGTTCCCTGTTTTTTGTTAACTAGAACAATATTCGATACCCAATCCATTAACGGGATCGGATAAATGAAACCTGCTTTCAATAGCTTCTCAACTTCTGCTTTAATCGCAGCCGCTTTTCGTGTGTGAATCTGATGCAGACGTTGCCGGATGGGTTTAGCGTCCGGGTAAGTCTTGATTTCATGGACAACAATGGCGGGATCAATTCCTGGCATATCCTCGTAAGACCAGGCAAACACGTCGCGAAATTCTTGAAATAGGGCCTTGTATGTTTGAATTTCGTCATCTGAACACGAGGAACCTATATGAATGTGTTCAACAATTCCGGGCTTAACTGAAATGTCTATGGGAATAGTGCGAGAAATGTTTCCCAAATTCAGCTCTGAATCAGGATGTTTCATTGGACTCTGAGCGTCTTTGACATATTCAGCTGTAAAGATTGATGAGAAATCGTTTTCAAAACGATCATCCTCAGGTAAAAACGAAGATCTATGATGGAGATCTTCCCATGGTAAGTCGTCTACACACAGGACTTCACAAAGTTGTTCATCAGATGACACAACTTCGGGAAACGTTATTAACTCCGAGGTTGATGCGAAAATGGATTCCTCACGGACCACATTCATTTGGTCGATTTTGGCTGAACTCGTGTCGGAAAAAGACAGCACGGCTTCATAGGCAATTTCATATGGACTCAAAGGCATTGCATCACCAAATGAGTCTATCTCAGATTCAGAAGGAACAATCCAAGGATCATCATAAGAAATGGTGTCTGAAGTAATCATATGGATAGATGCAAATGAAGACGCGACGTTGATTGGAGGAAAAGGAAAAGTTTCCAGTAAACCGGCATCTTTAACTAATCCTATGCCAACATCCTTGTAAGGGATAGTCGTTTTACCGACATGCTGGATACTCTATGAAGAGGCTGGGTCGGATGAAAAATAAGCTAGCTGGTCTATGGTTACGATCTTGCCATTATGTGGAAACTTTATTACTCTGAAGACCGATGAAACGGCCGTTGTCATAGCGTAAGACCAACTTCGACCCAAAAGAAGGTTGTAGTCGAGAGGGGCATCAACCACCTCCACATCTAGACTAACGGTTTTTCCTTCAACCCCTATAGGAAAATCCTGTAGAATTCCAAACGGATGAAACCCACGGCCATCAAAGGCCTTAAGAATTGTCGGGGATTGATTTAGTGAAGGAGAACCAAGCGATCTCCAGCACTGTATCGACATAATACACGTAGAAGCTCCCTTATCAATTACAGTCTGATGAATAGGACTGTTTTTGACTATCACTGGGATCTGGAAGGCCATCTGATGAGGCAAACGCGGTGTACAATTTTCTAGATCAAATATCATTAGGTTCGGGTCCTGAACATCAACAGCTCTTATAGCCGACAAAAGTAATTTTCGCTGTGCTGGGCATGATTGCAGCACTTCTAAAGCCGACATTGCTGAGGGTGAAACAGCTAAATCGTCAATAATGTTGTAATTCTGGGCTGGTCTCACATGTGGATTGAAAGCAGACCTTCGAAGTACACCCTTGGCGGGCTGTTTGATTACTAAGTCAGGGTTAGGTTTCTCGATCTGTAGTGGATCGGAACCGGGAGCTGAGGTTGATGGATTTGAATGAGAAGATTCTACTTCTTTCGATCCATCAACAGGACTTTTACTACCATAATCTTGCGATCGAGTCGCAATCCTTACATGAGACATCATCAATATGGGTTCTTCAGTAGCACCTGAGGAAGAACCTATCATCTTACTCTCCTGCTTTGGAAATGGATCTTTCAAAGCAGCAGGAGTTGAGGAACCTTTGACGATTTTCACAACCTCGGCCCGATGGGGGAAATCTCTTGTAAAATGATCCTCTTCACAAATAAGACAAGGATATCGAGGTTTGCGCTTTTCGTCATTGGTTTCGACTTTTCTGTTTTCTCCTTTGGAGTCTTGTCTTCTTTACTCTTCTTCTTACCTTTCTTCTTTCCACCATTTTTTGATTTAGCCGTAGATGACTCTACAGCGTGAATATCAGCGGAAATTTCAGGAGAAGATTCTCCTGTCGGGGAATCTGGTAAGGTTATAATGGGCGAATAATTCTTTGAAGACTTCTTCTTGCTTTTAGTATTTACCGTACCAATCATGCCATCAGCAGAATGAGATCCCGAAGGAGCAGCAGTGATTTGATTTGACTTTGGAAGATCTGGGATCTTTTCGTGTAATGTACCTGACTGAGTGTAAACTAAGTCAAGGTACTACGCTTGAGCAATTACTTGCTCCTCAGTAACTACTCCGGCCTTAGCTACGTCTTCAGTAATCTTCGGTAATAATGATTTAACAAACCATTCAGCTAAGATTTGGTCCAGGATAAAAACTTTCACTAATCGCCGTCGACGTCTCCATTCATGTATATGATCAGAAATATAAGTGGACGTCGTCTGTTTTAGTGAAGTTAGTAGCTCCGTGCCATTATCATATCTGACCGGCAACTGAAAATGAGTTAGGAATGAGGTAGCTAGCTAACTAAAATTGTAAAAAGAGGCCCGTGGTAACTCAATGTACCACTTGGCCGCGAGACCAATGAGCGTACGCTGGAAAAGACGTAAGCGGATCGAATCATCTGAGATGGAATTTGCAGCACACCAGAGGTGGTAAGTCATCACATGATTTGACAGATCCTCTCCAGACTTACCCTCGAAATTGGGTATATCACTGGGCAACTTATTTGGCATTGGCGGCCAGAACGGAAGATAATTTATTGGATTGTTCGTTGGGCGCAACAAGTCTGGTAAATCCAAAGTTGTGATAAACGGTAACTGCCGATTAGGATCCCTAAAACTCTGGGTCACAAGACCAGTCCCAGGAGGAGGATATCCATGATAACTTGGAATAGGAATCGCATTCGGGATATTGTATCCTCCTGGAAAACGAGGATTAACCGGACCGTACTGGGGTTGCTGAGGTTGTTGATAAGTGTACCCAAGATACGGTTGATACTGGTAAACCCGCTGTTGGACAGCAGGCCCGTATTGGTACTGTCCCTGGTATGGTTGATAAGTGAATTGTGGTTGACTAGTGACAACCGTACTTAAACCAGGTTGTCCTACAGGAATCTGAACCATAGTTTGAATCGTAGATCCAGACAATGGTAAAGATGTCTGAGGAGTAGTTGCAGAGACAGTAGAAACCGGAGCTGTCGATACTCCAGAAGGAAGTGTGGTGGAAGGAACAGATGTTGCGGTAGTTGCAGCAGTCGTTTGAGATGGAGTACTAGGTGCAATTGGCGACTGAGTAACTATCGAAGGTACAAAAGTTTGAACATTAGACTGGACTGGTTGCTGGGATGAACCAGCAACTAAGGGTTGTCCAGTTTGAGATGACAACTATACGCTTGGCTGCAATACCTGTTGAACTTGCTATGGATCCCACACTATGTTCATTCCGGGGTATTGACCCATGACAGGTTGAGGATATTGAGATCCATAACCGGATTGAGGGTAGGATTGATAATTGAAAGGTACATTTCTCGTACCTTGAACATAAGATTAACCTTGAGGTGGTTGATAACCTTGACTCAAGTATTGACCTTGAGGTTGATACCCTTGAGGTAAATACTGATACTGGGGTTGACCTTGGGCTATGAATTGATACTGAGGTTGACCTTGGGGTACATATTGAGGCTGGGGTTGACCTTGAGGAATGTATTGTACAATGGGTACATACTGTCCTTGAGGTTGCCCCCAGACGCAACTTGTGTACCTTGAGGTTGCCCCCCAGGCGTTAATTGAGGTTGCCCCCCAGGCGGTAATTGGCCACCTTGAGGTTGAGAACCGGGAACTGAACCTGACATCATGTAAATGTCCCCTACACCCAACGGCTTATTACCTTTGTTTCCAGCTAATAACCCATGTTCAATGGGTTGAGGAGATGCTCCCGCAAAAGTACCAGAAAGTGACTGATACCCAGAGGGAACAGAAGGACCGTCGTACAAGAAAGATTCAGGAGATTGAGTGAACACGGACGACTGACCAGACATATTTACAGGAGTATAAATACCTCCAGGTGGATAAGGAGTACGAGGTGGAGAAAAACTTAACCCTGAGTTGTCTAAATAATTAGTTAATGAAAGATACCAAGTAGTACTTCTAGGAGGACTGTAAAAGATGGATTCACGCTCCCTTAGATCAATGGTAGGTTGATCTTCAAGGATAGAAACGCCAAATTCTTCCTCTGAAGCAAGTTCTTCAATAGTTATCAAACCAGCAGGAAGATTTTCAGTGATAACTCTTTCTACCCTAGGTGAATCAGGAGCACTAGAAGTTGGAGTAACAGGTTCAGATATTTCACGTTCTTCGCCTATATCACTAGTAGATGAAAAACTACCAGCAAGCTCGGAAACTGCAACGGCTTCGGGATTATAACCTGTTTCTAGACCTTGGTAATCTGGATGGACTACCAACGACGATTCTCCTTCTTCAGGTGAACCTACTTTATTGCCACTAGGCGTTACAAGGACTTTCAAACCTTCGTAATGACCCGGAACCTCTTCAGGAGGTTCGCCCCGAAGTCTACGGGACTTCCTCAACAAATCGGCCACGGCAACAATCTTAGGAGACTTGCCCCGAAGTCTACGGGACTGTCTCGGTAATTCAACCACAGTTAAAAACTTTTAACTACTGCACACACAAACAAAGTAAAATCTCAAAACAAACCACCTAAAGTCTCTAAAGAACCAAACAAATTTGAATCACATGCCTAAAGAATCTAGGGCATCAAACCATACACAAACAGTAGCCTTTCGGACCGAAAAGACTAGTTGGAGATGAAACCCAACATCGCCGAATCAGTACAGAAGTGGTGGGTGGAACAGTTACCCCGGAAACCTGCTTAATGAATAGACCGGCACAATTTCCTCCACTTTAACCGTCTCGAGTGAAGTGAACCCCCCGGAAAATCCAAGTGAGTCTAGCCAACGTCTGCTCTAGGTACCGTGGGATCTTCCCTCCACCGTCACCTCGGTAGAATCCTAAAGATAATGGTCACTAAGGTTACCAACATCAACAAATATACATGGGGGAACAGTCTACGACCCGATAGCACGCAAGGGCAGAGTAACAAGCTCAATCCCCTTGCCGGCTCCTTGACAATAATCCAAGGTTTACCGAAAAGTGATCCCAGGCTCCTCGACAATAATCCGAGGTTTACCATTTGTAGTACATGCGTATCTAGCGTCTTTCCCAATGAAGGAGGATTGATCCCCTCACCAGTTCGGACACGGTCTCGTGCTTCTCCTTTAAGAGGAGCTTTCTCAGAGTACAAATGAAACAGTTGGATTTATCCTACCACAAGATGAGCTACTTGTTTGGTTTTACTGTCTTGGAGAATTAATTACTCTCCTACTCCAAGACACTAGCTTGATCTATATTGGTGTTTCAGAGCCCTAGTAAATAAAAAGTTACTAAGTTGATTTTACTTTAAGCGTTAATTTCTATGGCTTTTCTTTAAGACAAAAGGTAGTGGAGACTAAACTGATGGTGTGTAGACTCGACTCAAATCCACTAAAAAGATGCACTTAGGATGATTTACACTAATTTTCTTTTTCAATGAATTCCCTAGCTAAGAGAGTTGGAGAATGCAAAAATTGATATAAAGACAACTTTCTTGGCAATCAAAATCAAAGAAACAAACTCTTTATCTTTTCCAAAACATACAACACATGACCACCAATCACTTCACGAAAATTCCTTTTCCTTTCAAAGACTCAAATGCTACCAAAGCAAACTTTCCTTCAAAAGATATTTTTTTGTATTTTTTCCTAATTAATAAAGCATGTAAAACTTACTTTAACGGAAATCAAAGTTAAAAAAGCTATGGCAATCAAATCAACTCAACTTCACTCAAAAGCAAATCTAAGAGAAATGCACCTAAAAACTAAATCTAACGAGGCAAAAGCCTATCAAGTATGATTCCCAGATGTTTTACTTAGTCAAAATGTAACTAAGGACTAGTTAATGCAGAACCAAAAACCAGTCAAAAACAAAAATCAAAATCTTTTGTTCTTTTTCTCAAGAATAAAATTCAAAGTTCAATCAACAAACTTTTTCGAGATTTGGCAAAGAGAGAACACAAAGGTAGGTTTCTCACAAGGGTGGATTCTATGAAAGGCCCGACTCCTAAGAGGACTGAACAAAACCAGGGAGATCCAAAGTTTGACAACCTCTAAATCTAAAGTCACTACAGGACCAGTGCAAAAATCAAAACCTAGGGCAAAATCTCTATGAATTTCACTAAAACTCTCGACACTGACGAAAAAAGCTTAGGTGAAGATTGATGGCAGATAACCAGTGGATCTGGGCAGAAAAAACAAATGAAAAACAAAATCTAAAAGGCAAAAAAGGAGAAAATTGGAATTTTCTCAATTTTGACAGGGTACGCAGGCAACCTGTTTGCACAGGTGCGTGTACGCTCTGTGCACAAAGCTACAGTGCGTACAGGTACGCATTGTGCTCAACGCAGAGGCTGCGTACTTCTAGCAAAACTAAGAAAAGATAAAATCTAATTTAACCCTAAGCTAGCCCACCCAAAAACACAGTCAGACAGCCAAAAACTAGAAAACAAACGACTTTTCTCAGATAAAAATTTCATACAAAGGAAAAAACATTCACATCAATGGATTCCCCAGTGGAGTCGCCATTTTTTCATGCAGAAAGAGTCGATTTTGCGGACAAAACCGACCTCCCTAGAAGCAAAGGCTTTCTAGTGACAAACAAGACAAATAAACACTACCTTTCTCTAAACATGCATTTAGAATACAAGTAATCAGGTGATTATAACATACCTTTAGTCCAACGCTTTGTAGTAGTCCAGCCTCGCCGATCCGAATGAGCTCCTCCTTCTCTTCGAAACCTGCATTCACTAACAAGCCAAAATATTAAATAGCACCTGATAAACTTATAAAATAACACATATCCATAATATGGACCAAGGAGTATATGAAACAAATCATGAATAACAATCTGTTGAGAAAAATGAGTTCATTTGAATTAAGTGGAAAAAAAAGAAACCATTACAACCTAAGCCTTGGTGTTGTGCAGGTCCCTCCTAGGGTCCAGCAAGAGTTTTCCTTTACTTTGATCAGCTCACCCACTCTCAAATAAGGCTAGGAAAGGATGGGAATCTCTCCTCTCAAGCTTTACAAGGGATTCCTCATTCCAACAGCATCTACCCTTAGGAATGTTCAGCTTTCAACCTCCCCTCCCTCTGGCCCAATGCCTGTATTTATAGTGCTCTAGAGGAAGTTATTCAGGTCCACCATCAATGGGATAAGCCCCTCTTTGGATGGGATATCTCCCCTCTTGATGGGATAAGTTCCTCTTTCATAGGGATACATGAACCATCTGGAGGCACTCCATACACGTCAAACAAGCTTCTAGAATGCTCTAGAAATGACTACAAGTAACTTTTTTAAAGTGAAACTTGCGCCTTTTGACCTTTACAGGAGTACGCACCCTCCCCTTTACAGACAGAGCGTACAAGTCCGCAGGTATTGTGAACTTGGGGTGCGTACACGTAGGTAAAGCTAAGAGAAACTGCGTACCCAGAGATATATAGATTTTTAAAGACTTTCTCTCTTTCTTGGACTTTGACATGGAGAGCAGAGGTATGAGACTTGCCAAGGAGGATAGTATGACAGTTGATGGAGCCATACTAACTGCAAATAGTCATGGTGACAAATTTTAGTGTAACAAGGACTACTGCCGTACAACAAGAAAGAGAAAAATTCCAAAATAAATTTATTAAATAATTTGTTACATAGAGGGTATTTGGCATTACTGTATGATTCCCATTTTAAGGATTTTGAGGGAAACCTTTGCTCGCGATGGGTGGGACCATATTAGGTTAATGCATTATTTGACAATGGGATTGTCAGATTGGTTACAATCGATGATTCCCATGTTTCTTTTATTGTAAATGGACATCTACTTAGACACTACCACCGCCCAAGCTCCAGAGAATCCTTCATCAAACATCTCTCTGAAAAATCTAAATTGAAGGTTGTTGGTGGAGAAGATACCTTTTTTACATCCTTGAACTAGAAAAAAAAAAAAAAAAAAATATATATATATATATATATATATATATATATATATATATATATAAAATGTTGTTACTACTCACTTGTTTGTCTCCTTGCAGGAGCTACTATTGAGGTGCAATAATTGAGGAGCTGAAAATTTCTTGAGTAATTGGGAGAGTCACTCCACTAACACTGGTCTTCTTGGAAATTTTTCTATGTAATGCTTATTGTTACTCCCAAAAATTTTCTAAGTATCATATATTGTTACTCCTTGGATGGTATTACTCCTCGGACGTTGTTACTCATGGCATGTTGTTACTCCTCAGATGTTGTTACTCCAGGAAATTTTCGAAGTATCGATTGTTGTTACTCTTCGGGTGCTATTACTCGTCGAATGTTGTTACTCCTTGGATGTTGTTAATCCTCGGATGTTATTACTCCTTAAATGTTGTTACTCCTTGGTTGTTGTTACTATGTCGATGTTGTTACTTCATCGTTACTCTGCCAACTGTCACCTATTTCAGGTAGGTCACCAGGTACATCTCCACTGACTTTTATGTATTTAGTTAAGTATTGCATGGAGAATACATTGACATGCTCTGTAATGCTATTTATAAGTTTGGGGGGGGGGGGTGCCATCATAATTAAATGACGGCGTAATTAAACTACACTAATGATTAATCCATCACCATTGTTAAATATTATGTAATGGTACGCTCCACGATCCTCATCATTATTTCGCATAATCATTGGCATGCGTTGGGATTTGAAACATGTACCATATCATTTGATGTGGAATACCACACCATTCACTGCACTCACCATAATCCACCATGATTCTCTTCATTTCCCGACAAATCACCTACCGTTTTACCATCATTCCACCTAATTAATTTTTTTTTTTACCATGTTATTACTGCAAAAATTTGGTATCTGTCACTCCTCCCAATGGGTTGTTGCATCCAAAATGCTATTACAGTTTCTATAGGACAGGCGTACTGGCTGTGTGTCATGAACACAAGGATACAACCCTGGTCTGCAACACTGCAGATGTATGGTGAGTCTTTGTAGAGGTAGTATGGGATACATATTTCAGTAGATTGCAGGAGTTTGAAGAGGGGATCACAATATATTTTGCAATGAATTTGGATGATAATTACTAGTGAGTTAGACGATTAGAAATTCCTGTCATGGAAGAGGCCATTGCAGAAGTCAATGGGTTAACATAGCAGGGACAAAATTGGTTCTCAAGGAAGGCTCCACTTCCCGAATTCCCAGAATTATTTTTGTAGGCTAGAGATCTAAAGGGAAGGGGGTATGACTGTAAGTCCTTGCCGCATCCATGGGGTGAGGTAATATTCTTTGTCATGAAATATATAACCTTTGAAGGGTGGTTTACTGCCTTCTTCAAATACCACTTCAAAATTCTAGCCCATCTCTGATTTCCACAAGCACAAGTTCATTCTCTAAACATGTCTTTCTTATTGATGAATAATCTTAAACTTATGGTGCAGTCTACTCGGCGCTTACGCCAAGTGCTGGAAGTCCTCACAAACCATGGATTGGCTCCACTATTGGTCATCCGTGCATTGACCCAATTACAATTTTCTTGGTCATAATTCCTTGAGACAGTGGAGGTGGAAGTAGCAGCGACTATAATTGCTAGAGAGGAAAAGCCCAAGGAATTGGATGAGCAAGAACCAACATCTAATGCTAGCACAGCAGGAGAGGAAGAATAGCCCAAGGAATTGGGATAGGAAGAACCAATATCTCCTACTGGTATAGTAGTAGGAGATGAAGAACTAGAAGAATCAGAGGAAGGACCGATATCCCCTGCTGGTAGAGCAGGAGAAGAAGAAGAGGAACTAAAAGAGATGGAAGTGGAAGTGGAAGAAATAGTTTGTGACATAGTTGAGGCTTCCACACAAGAAACAACCCCATTTGTGGAACCCATTAATGCAGAGATGGAAGTGGAAGAAATAGTTGGTGACATAGTGGAGGCTACCACACAAGAACCATCAACATTTGTCGAACCTGTTAATGCAGAGATGGAGGTGGAAGTGGAAGAAATAATTGGTGACACAGTCAAGGCTGCCATACAAGAACCAGCCCCGTGTGTGGAACCTGTTAATGAGGAAATGGAAATGGGGGAAACAATTGGCGATGCAGTCAAGACTCTCAAACAAGAACCAACCTCACCTGTGGAACATATCGATGAAGAAATGAATATAATGGATGGAGTTGATGTTGTTCTATAGGAATCAACTTTCATTAATGAAGCACAAGGAGAAGAAATTACGGCCAAGGAGCTAGCGAGTGATGCTGTTACACCAAGACCAACATCACTTGCCCAAATGGATGTGGATGTTGAAATGGGTATGGGTGCCACACAAAAACCAACACCAACTCATTTAGGCCAGGAAAATGTGGAAGAGACAAACCCTGAGGTTGATGCTATTCCACAAGAGCCAGCGTTGACTATGGGATAAGAGGTGTTAGTGTCAGTGTCTTCACACTCCCATCAGTGATCAAAATCTTCTCTTTTTCATTTCATAGTAGGAGTCCCATATTGATGATTTTTCATTCCATTAGGTCATGGATTCACTGATGGTAGGGTTTACTTCAATTTTTCCCTCATAATATTAAATTCTTGATCTTCTTTCATATATTTTAGTCATGGCTCATTTTCACTTTGTAGTTTATTTCAATAGGTCTTAGGGTTTGGTCTCATTAGGTTTTAGGGTCCCTACATGGTCAAATCCATTAATTGCATGCCAATGATGATTGGTAAATCTATAATTTATCAGTTTGAAAGCCTAAGAAAACATAGTATTTTGTTTTTTTATCTTGATTTATGATGTAATTTTATCTTTTCATATGTAATATTGGTTCCCAGCTACTCCTAAGCATCTTGTGATGTTTCCAAGCACCTACCACTACAAAAATCAAGTCATCTTGAGCATAAATCCACCTACAAGAGAAAAAGAAAACAAGCATGAAAAACAAAGTATTAAAAAGGACAAAGAGACATTACAAAAGTGGGCCTTTCAAAAGAAAAAATTAAATGAAGTTCACATATAAAATCATTCTCTTATATTTTCATGCCATAGTATCATTTTGCAAATCAAAGAAGCCAAAGGAGAGAAAAACATCAAATGAGCAAGTGTTTGTGAGCAAGGAAGTCGGGCGTTGTGCTTAGGGAGAAAAACACTGCGCTTCTGAAGATTTTAGTCCGATGTCACACTTAGGGAGAAGGGCAGTGCGCCTAGGGGCCATTTTCTCATTTCAAATTATAACGGGCACAGTGTCAAATCTTCTCCAATTCCACACTTGGAAAGTAAGTATTATTCGTCTCCTTTGAATTTAGTTTGCATATGTAAAGATTTTCATAAGTTTCCACTCTCTTATTTAAACCCTATCTTTCACTATAAAACCCTAGTTATTTGGTTTTCCCCACCACTCACCTCATAACTAAACCCTTATCCCACCCACTGTTATCACATTCTACCACTCATTTATCACTCCTTAAACCCCATCCTTCTTATGTTTTGCTCATAGATTCAGTCAAACCCATTCCTCCAAACCATTTCACATACCATTCATCCCATACATTGTCAAAATTGTGCAAACTGATAGAGTTAACTAAAATATGGACACAAGAAGTGCATTTGAGTATGATGAAGAGACAGCCAGTGATAGTTCTCTGGAGAGACATAGGCAAAGAAAGCCTCACAAGGGAGGAAAAATCATAAGAGAAGAGCCCACCAATTTAAGAGAATTGCAAGATTTCCCACTTGTAGTCTCTTGTTTCAGACACCATGGATGTTTTCAATTGTGTGAACTAGTGGAAAGAGCTCAGTTTCATCATGAGTTGGCCAGACGTTTTGTGGCTCATTTGCATAACTATGACGTGACAGTTGATGGAGTAACCTTCACAATATCACTAATTATCATTTCAGAGGCCACTAGAATTCATAATGTTGGTGAGAAATGGTACAAGGCTCAGGAATTTGATGAGAATTACTATGGGCCTTACATCAAGCCTCAATACAGAAACTAGGTGAAGAGGCTTTTCCCCTTTAAATTTTTGGAGAACATGTATGTTCCTTTGATGAGGATTATCATCGAATATTTCACTTGAGAAGGCAGATTCTTCCGGTTGTATGCTTACCATATCAGACTCCTCATGCACTTCACCAGGGTAAAGATGATGAATCTCCCATATTTCGTATTTAGAAAAATTGACAAAATAGCTTACCTTGTGCAGAAGAAGCCATACCCTTAGTAGTTGAACAACATCTATCATTACTCTTTGATCAAAATCATTGTTCTTCACCATCTCAATATTCTTAACATTGTTTGGGAGACTTTCATTGCTCATGAGATGTTTAGAGGTCCACAGATCCCTTCACCAGTGCATCAAGAAAAAGGTGGGCCTCCCGGCCATGGGCAAACAAGGGAAGAGGTCAAGGAAACCAAAATTGTTGAGGTGCTAGTGTACTTGACATATCAGAGAGGCACAATGAGACTTTTTGCAGCTGCTAGGCAAGTGTTTTCTCCACGGGATGTGGAAGGGACTTTGCCTTCTTCATCAATCCACAGGCAAATGTTATCTCCACAAGGTGTGGAAGGGGCTTTTCCTTCTACATCGACAAAACAGGTACAAGTTCAATAGATGAGAAAAGTCAAGGAAAAGGTGCAGGAGGATAACTTTGGTGATGAGGAGGAAAGAGATTTTGACTTGATTGAGCATGAGGAGCCGCAGTAGCATTATACTCATCATGGAGTTGATATCATTGACTTGGAGGCTCAGGACGAAAAAAACATCAAAGACATCATCATACAAGAAAGGGAGGCTCAAATACAAGCTTTGGCAAACAACTTAGAGAGAGCCAAGTTCATCATCAAATACTTGGAACAAGAAAACAAATAGTTGAGTGAGAAACAAGTCCTCATGGAGCTGGAAATGATCAAAGCAAACAAGCAAATTTCCAAAGAGGCTCATGTCACATTGACTCCTATTGAGCAGGAGATTGGAAGTGATAGGGAAACTTGGCCTGAGAGTGTAAACATACATTTATAAGGGCTCATTGAGAAGGCCAATAGGGATAAGAAAATGCTCCCACACATGGCATACCATTACATGACCCATAACAAAATTTGTAACATGAGGATTAGAAAGTTAAAGGCTAGGCTAAGGAGAGATTTAGAAGGCAAAAAGGAGCAAGATAGATTGAAGATGTTGGCTGAAGCCTCCCTAGCCCATCAAATCAGTTGATGGTGGTGTTCCATGCCACATTTGGGCAAATTTTGTGAAGTTTTTGTATTTTTGAAATTTTGAAATTCACGACACAGAAAATTTGTCTAGAAGCGCAATGTCATCGACACTGCGCTTTACACTGGGGAATCCATTGGAGAAAAAATTGACCTTTTTTTATTCTGAATAATGAGCACATGTGTCCTGGAAATTTTCAGAAGTTTTGGAGCAGATTTGGTTCATCAAAAGGTCCAAAAACTACCAGAAAATGACCTCTCTACCTCTTTTTGGACACACAGAAGCAGTCTTGGGAGATTCAAGTTTGAGTGGGAAAATGACCTCCACATTCAAAAATTAGAGATGTTCCGGAAACTATACTTGAATACCTTTCGAATGAGCTATCATGGGCTCAATTTAGCTAAGGGGAAGGCCTCCAAAATTAGGTGGAAAGTGGCGATGTGCAAAGGACCAGTGGCGCTACGCTTAGGGCCATTTTGCTCAGGGAACTAAAATTCGCCTGTTTTGACTTTCAATTTGATTTCTCTCTCCTCATGGATGATTTCATTGATGTAATTGATGACATGGCATGTAAATGTAATGGTAAAATAATGTTAAAGGGTAGATTCATTAGCTAGAGGTGGTTTTGATGCAAATGAATCAGTTTCCCATCTTTTAGAGGCAAGTTGTTTGACTACCTATATTCCAGTGCTTTGTTGGGAAATGGTTGAAACAACCCCTCTTCTCATGGATTCGACCCCTGATGGTTAGGATGAGGGATTTTAATGTCTATATGATGTATTTTATTTCTCATTTGAAAGGGTTGGATTCAGCTAGATGCTCATGTACTGAACACTTATCATTTTGTAGCAGTTTTGGTACGAAACTAATAAAGTTGCAGCTATTTATGGGATTCCTGTGGTATGGCCTTTAGCATGTGTTTCTTCTTCTGTTAATTTGTTCATATGTTATTTATGTATGCCTCTTTCATATAATTTATTCTGGTTGGTTGTTTTCAATTCAGATAGGTGGAATACATTAGGTTTTAGTTCTCTGCCTTGGGAAAACACCAATATTTTATGTTTTTCATTTTTTTAGGAAGGATTCTTGACTTGCTCAGGCCCTTCTTAACTCATCAGCAGTCTAGCCTTTCAACCCATCAAGCTTTAAGGTTTTGAAGATCATACGTACCTTTCCCCATAGAATCCCCTGCAATTTTGCCTTAGTTTCCCAGACCTAAAATTGCCTAGCTCCTCCTGATCTGGCAAAAACACCAACAAATTCAATCAAAACCCTTGAGCTACTATACCTAGCATAAAATATTGTTCCTGATCCAGTCATCTTGACTGAAATTCATAAGGAGAGAGCCTTCTCCAGGCTTGGTAGGGCTAGCTACTAGGTTAAGCTTGGTTTGTGGTTACCCTAGAATTGTCTCTATTCAGCCTGAGGTCAAGCTAGGCGATAACATAGTGGCGACCATACTGGGGAATAAAATCTCATAACACCCCAGTACTATTTGGTTCCTTTCAAGAAGTTCTAAACTTTTGGATGATAAGTTTAGAATTCATTAGGCTAAAAATTGGAAAGTTGTAAAGCAATAAGAAAATCTTTAGAATTTGAACATACCAGCTTCGAGAAGGTACACCAGATCCAACCTGAATCCTAATCCTCCAGAAATTGTTAGTGAGCCTCAACGCATTGGCTGAAATTATAAGAAAGTTGCAAAGGGACCTACTATTAATGAAGAACAACCAAGTGAAAATTCTGTCATTAGAGTCAGTTCATTCCCAGAAAGGTTAGACACCTTGCAAGATCTTGAATTTGATGTTAATTTTGAGCAAATTCTATTCCACAGTAAGTGTTTAAGTTGGATTGACCAAATATTTTTTGATCCTTCCATATTTCAAGATAATTCTGATTCACAGGGTTCTTATTCACAGCTTCTTCATACTCTTGATTTCATACAAAGCATTTCTGCAAATTCAGCTTCTTCGGTGAAGCACAAGCTTCGTACCCCATTCATTGAATTCCGAGACATTTTCACTCAAACTATCCCTCAGCCTGCACCTTCTTCTCCACATATTAATCAGGAAACTCAGACTATCATCAACATCCCTGTGGTAGTTCCGAATATCCCTGAGCTTTCAGAATCAGAATCCAATACTCTTAGTTCATCAATATTCACATCAATTTTTGAAGTCCATTCTCAACCTCAGTTTATACCTATCCTTCCCCTTCAACCTATCATATCCTATCAAAAACCTATAACCCCTACTCCTCCATCAACCACTGCATTAAACCCAAGTAGTCCAACTGTTGTTTCAAATCCACCTCAAGTCATGGTTGCCCGATATGCACCCCTTGTTCTGCCTCATAATCTGGATGATATGCCCACCGATTACCAAAGTACGATACCTCTTTTGGATGCCACTCAAAGCATTATATTGCAGCAACATGTTGACAAAATGAATGACTTCTTTGACCTTCATGAGGTAGATGTAGAAAATGTGACTATGAGGTTATTTATGCAAATTTTTGGAGGCAAGGTTCGAAAATGGTTCAGAGCTTTACCAGTAGCCTTTATCAACACATTTCCGGTTTTGCATAGACAATTCTTACACTGGTGGGAGGTAAAGAAGAACCCACTCCAAATTTTATTTGAGCATGAAAATATCAAAAGGAATGCCAGTGAAAGTGTGCAAGATTACTGTGTGAGGTTGAATGCAGTTTATAATGCTATTTTGGCTAAAATTAAACCACCAATGGGGTTAGCATTACTCAAATTTCCATAATGTTTCGATGCTGATATGACATATTAGTTGTGAGAAAGAGATCCTACCACACTTGAAGATATGCAGAAGAATGCTATAAGTGTAGAAGAAAATCCACTAGCCAAAAGGGAGAGAATGAAATCTGAAAAGAGGATGACTATAAAGTAAGAAGCATCTACCTCAGATCTTAAGACAGATACTTTGCTCCGAAAAATTGAGAAGATGATTGACCGACTGACTGTTGCAGATAAACCTGAAGCACTAATCAAGAATCCAAACTTTAGAGGACAACAACAACCCCAATTTCGGATTAGACAGAGGGAGCAAATGGCACAAGATCAAACAACACAACAACAGCAGGTGAGGACTCCTTTGCAACAGAACTATGTGTACGAAATAGAGGAGGAAGATGATGATGATCCGGTGGTTGAGGCAAATCATTTGTTCACTGCCGATGGTTTTCCTATTTTTTTGATGGAATATGAAGAATATGTAGAGGTTCTAGATACCCAAAGGGATGAAGATTACATGCTAGAAAATGAGGTAGTTTGGAGGATGAATCGGATGATTATCAGCAAGGATATATGAATGCATTGACAGCAAAGAAAAAGAAATACTCTTGGAGAAGCAGAGATGTAACAGTCAGTCCAATTCAAAAAGGAAAGGAAGCACAATCCAAAATGACTCCACAAATATTCAGAACAAAGGGAAAGACCCTACTAATCTGACTTCTAGCAAAGGACCATCAACAAATAGCATTTCAAACGAGAAGAACAATCAACAAAGTGCAACAAAGGAAAGAGCATAAAAGAAGGACCTTCCTATCACAGAGGTAGAGAAAGTTTTAGCTTTTAGTTTAGAAAATGAAATTGCTAAATTAAAAGTTTAAATTCCTTTGACTTAGTTTACTAAGAACATCAGCTATAAACACTAGGTGTCCAAAATTTTGCATATATATCTTTTATCTGATATGGTAAATGTAGAAGATGATCATCCTGAGATCATTTTTGGCCTTGCCTTAGGAGGTCAGTCCGAGGATAGTGAAGTTCCTCCTTTTTATAAAAGCCTTAGACTACACAAGTATGTTCTCCATAATGCCATGTTCGACTCTGGAGATTTTCATAATCTGATGCCAAAAGCCATTATGGAGAAATTGGGCCTTGACATTACTCAAAAATATCATGACCTGTACTCTTCTAATTATGGTAGGGTCCATTGTATTGGTCTTATCAAAGACTTGGTAGTATCTTCAGACCAAATTCCAGCCAAGAATGTTCTGATGGATGTGGTTGTTGCTGACATTCCACCATGGTTTGGTATTCTTTTGTCCAGATTGCGGGGTGCAAAAATTAAAGGAACTTTGCAACTTGATTTCTCTTATGCTACCATTCCCGTGTTTGGACAATTGAGAAAACTATACAGGGAGAAGAAAATGAAATACATGATTACTAGCAAAGAGAAACCACTCAATCATCCAATAAACACTATACATACATATTTGGAATCATTTGTGCTATATTCAGATAGTGGTTTGAATGATGTTGATAGTTAGTTAGTTGAAGTAGAATATGTTTCAGAGATTTAAGAAAATTTTAGAGTAGCCCTTGATCAAGAAAGACAAAAAATCACAAGTTCTTCTTAGTAGTCCACATTCCAGCAGCAACGAAAAGACAGTTAATAGCAGAGAAATGAAGAGATCAGTCAAGGTAAGGAAGAGAAGGAAACAAAATTTTACCATCTATAAGAAGAGGCGAGTCTTTGGAGCATGGATTTTGATGGAGCCGTGGGTAAGGATAGCGCTGGCATAGGGATTTGGATTCGGAGCCCTGCTTTCCAGCCTGACAGGGTTTCTAGTAATGTTAGAGTATGTTCTTACAAATTGGTTTTTGAATGCTCTAACAATGAAGTGGAGTATGAAGCTTTGATTGCGGGTTTTAAAATTTTGAAGAAGTTAAATGCAAAAAGGATTTCAGTCTATGGAGATTCAGAGCTGGTAATCAAACAGGTAAAGGGAGAGTATCAAGCAAAGTACACGTGGATGAGAGCCTACAGAAATGCAGTCCTAGACATCTTGCGAATGTTTCCTAATTATACCTTGACCGTTGTACCCCAGACTCGGAATATTATTGCAGATTCACTTACCACTGTTGCAAGCAATTTGAAGATCCCAGTGAACTCTAACAACAAGTTTGAAATTCATGTCAAACACCAGCCTATTGTTCCAGATAATTTAAGGTATTGGCAAGTGTTTTGGGAAGATAATGAAATCAATACCTTTTTGCAGAATGAAGTGAATTACAAGGATGCTTCCATAACTGATGACTATGATACCGATGAATAAGATATTGAGGTGAACCAGATGGAGATATTGCAGCTGAAAGACAAAATTATTCCTAAAGGTCTCATACCTTTAGATGAACGTTTTAATCAAGATGATGTGGCTAGAAAGCTGAGCTTGGTGCCTACAGATAAAGGAGTTGAGGATGTCAATCTTGGAACAAAAGATAAGCCTAAGTTTGTGAAAATCTCCAAAGCATAGTCTCCTAAGGTAAAGACCAAATATGTTAGATTGTTATCTGAATTTTCTGATGTGTTTTCTTGGGATTATTAAGATCTGAAGGTGTATGACAAAGATATAATTCAACACGCAATTCCCATCAAGCGAAATCAGAAGCTGTTCTGACTGAAGTTGAGAAGAATCAACCCAAATTTGTTGTGTTCTATCGAGAATGAGGTAAACAAATTATTCAAAGCTGGTATAATTGTCCTAATCAAGTTTTCTTATTGGATTTCGAATCTGGTTCTGGTACGAAAGAAGACTAGAGAAATAAGATTTTGTCGATTTCTGGAACCTTAACAAGGTATCTTTGAAGGGAAATTACCCACTTCTAAATATGGATCATACCTGCAAAGAGTGGTTGGAGCATCGTGCATGTCACTACCCGATGGATATTTAGGTTATCATCAGATCCTGGTGCATGAAAATGATCGAGAAAAAACTTCATTTACAACACCTTGGGGAACTTTTCATTATTCTAAAATGCCATTCGGTTTGAAGAATGCTGGAGCCACATTTCAACGACCAATGGACATCACTTTTGCTAATGAAAAGGATGTATTTTTGGTTGTATATTTAGATGATTTGACAATGTTTTCAGTTTCTGATGATGAGCATCTACACCATTTAAAGGTTGTATTTCAGAGATGTAGGAAGTTCAATATATCTCTTATTCCAAAGAAAAGTCTCTTCGCCATGGATGAAGGAAAGCTGCTTGGTCATATTATCTCAAAATAGGGAATTCACTTTGATCCTTCAAGGGTGAAGGCAATTTAGCAAATAGATTGTCCCCGAAACAAGAAGAAGATACAAGCTTTCAATGGTAAGATGAATTTCTTACACAGATTCATACCCAATCTAGCTGAACATTTAAGAGAAATAACTAACATGTTGAAAATGGACAGCATGGTAAAATGGACAGAGGATGCCATGAAGTCATTTAATTTGGTAAAGTATGCTTTATCTATAGCCCCGATCTTTATTAGTCCTGATTACACTCAATATTTTATCATATTTTCATTTGCATCTGAGCATACCATGGCTACAATATTGATGCAAAAGAGAGATCAGCTAGAGAAGCCCATTGCCTTTTTTAGTAGGACTATCCGAGATGTTGCCTTGTGGTACAATATAATTGAAAAATAGGCTCTTACTCTCGTCAAAGCATTGAAGGATTTCAGAGTGTACATTTTGCACTCACACATCATAGCATATGTTCCCAATGCAATAGTAAAGGATGTGTTGATACAACCTAATCCGAAAGAAAGGCGAGGAAAATGGATTGCAGCAATGTTGGAATATGATTTGGATATTAAACCTACAAATTTGATCAATGGACAAGGCTTGACGAGACTAATGGCTGAATCAAATATGCATGCTTTAGATATCAGTCTCATCGTAACCTTGTCAGAAGATGAAGAAGAAGGCTCTCTCATTCAAGTGTCTGAAATGTTTCTTCAGTCATCATGGTATTCAGACATAGTGTATGTACTTCAACACCTTTCACCACCTCCATGAATAACAAAGAACAAAGGTGGATCACTCAAGCTCAAAGCTGTAAAATTCTGCATTCTAAATAATGCCCTTTATTGGAAATGTTTGGGAGGTGTGTTACTTAACTGTTTGGTTGAAGATGAAGCTCAGCAAGTGATGTATGACTTTCACAAAGGTGATTGTGGTGGTCATTTTTTCTTGAATACAACGGCAAACAAAGATTTGAGAGCAGGTTATTACTGGCTGACTCTATTTTCATATGTTTATAAAACAATCATGAGTTGTCATGAATGTCAGCTCTTTCATGGGAAAATAAAACTGTTGCCTCTTCCTCTGAAACCTGTCGAAGTTAATGCACTATTTCAGCAGTGGGCACTCAATTTCATTGGGGAAATCCATCCAACATTGTCAGCACAACACAAATGGATCCTAACAGCAACCGACTACTTTACCAAGTGGATTGAAGCAATTCCGACCAGAAAAGCCACAAATACGGTAATCATCCAATTTCTAGAGCCAAATATTTTATCTTGTTAAGGTTGTCCTAATAAAATCATCACAGATAATGAATGTTCATTCAAATCAAAGAAGACAATCAATTTTTTCAGCAAGTATAACATTACTTTGGGTCATTCTATAGCATATTACCTGCAAGGAAATGGTTTGGCTGAATCATCAAATAAGTCTTTGGTGAGCATCATCAAGAAGATGCTAGAAAAAAATAAGAAAACTTTTCACAGGAAGTTGGTTAATGCCTTATGGGCTGGCAAAGTGAGCCACAAGAAATCCATAGGTACATCTCCATTTGAATTAGTTTATGGCATTGAAACAGTTTTTCCAACATCTCTTGCAGTTTTGGTTATGAGACTATTACAGGAGGTTGGCAGTGAAGAAGATGACTTTCAGTGAAGAATCAATCAGAGGATTCATCTGCAGCAAACAAGGGATGACGTTTTCAAAAACACTCTCATATTACAAGAAAATATCAAGAAGTTCTATGATCGAAAAACTAAAGCTGACAAATTTCAGTTAGAGGATGTAGTGTTGTGGTGGGATGCTCGGAATGAGGACAAAGGAAAGCATGGTAAGTTCGAAAACTTATGGAAAGGACGCTATAATATTGCAGCATACAGAGGACAAAATTCCTTTCTGCTTAAGGAGATGGATGGTCAAGATTTTCCAGGAGGGCCAGTTAATGGTAGGCTCCTGAAGCACTACTACTTTTGAGGTGATTTCTGAAATCATGACATGATCATTGTGCATACCATTTTTCCTTTCATTGCAAGATTTCAAGGTACACATTCATTTCAGCTTGGGGCCCGAGGTGATGGCTATAAAGTTTAAATCATATTTGTAAGGTTTGCTGGTTCTAATTTTGTTTCTAGTCAGTTTGCATAGTGTTAGTTTTCAGTTTTTGAAGAGTATTGACTTCGTTTCCCAATGGATAAGGCTACTAGGTCTATAGTGTTCTTGGCACCTCCAATGAGCTACCATCCCCATTGGAGCCATTGTTAGTATTAGTGTCTTCACACTACCATTAGTGATCAAAATCGGCTCTTTTGCATTTGATAGTAGGAGTCCCATATTGATGAGTTTGCATTCCATTAGGTCATGGATTCACTGATAGCAGGGTTTACTTCAATTTTTCCCTCATGATCTATACGTGTTGATCTTCTTTCATATATTTCAATCATGGCTCATGTTCACTTTGTAGTTTATTTCATTAGGTCTTAGGGTTTGGTCACATTAGGTTTTAGGGTCCCATCATGGTCAAATCCAATAATTGCATGCCAATAATGATCAGTAAGGACATGAGGAGGCCAATAATGATTGGTAAAGCTATAATTTATCATTTTGAAAGCCTAATGTAGTTCTCACCTCAAAACTTGCCTTGAGGTGAAAACAAAGTATTTTGTCTTTTATCTTCATTTATGATGTAATTTTATCTTTTCATATGTAATATTGGTTCCCACCTGCTCCTAAGCATGTTATGATATTGCCAAGCACCTACCACTACAAAAATCAAGTCATCTTGAGCACCAATCCACTTGCAAGAGCAAAAGAAAACAAACATGAAAAACAAAGTATTAAAAACAACAAAGAGACATTACAAAAGTGGGTTTTTCAAAAGAAAAAATTAAAATGAAGTTCATATATAAAATCATTCTCTTCTATTTTCAAGCCATTGTATCATTTTTCAAATCAAAGAAGCCAAAATGAGCGAAAAACATCAACTGAACAAGTGTTTGTGAGCTAGGAAGTCGGGCGCTGAACTTAGGGAGAAAAACATTGCACTTCTGGATTTTTTAGCCCAGTGCTACACTTAGGGAGAAGGGCGTTGTGCTTAGAGCCAACCACTACGCTTAGGTTCCGTTTTCTCAGTTCAAAATATAATGGGCGCTGCACTTAGAGTGTGGCATTGCACTCTTGGGTAGTGGCGTTGTGCTTAGGCCAGCCAACCAAAAAACGCTCCCAAACTTCAAATTTATGTCAAATATCCTCCAATTCCACACTTGGAAAGTAAGTATTATTCCTCTCCTTGCAATTTAGTTTGCATATGTAAAGATTTTCATAAGTTTCCACTCTCTATATAAAACCCTAACTTTCACTATAAAACCCTAGTTCTTTGGTTTTCCCCACCACTCACCTCATAACTAAACCCTTATCCCCACCACTGTTATCACATTCTACCACTCATTTATCACTCCCTAAACCCCCTCCTTCTTATGTTTTTCCCATCTATTCAGTCACACCCATTCCTCCAAGACATTTCACATACTATTAATCCCATACATTGTCAACACTGTGCAAACTACGAGAGTTAACTAAAAGATGGACAGAGGAAGTGATTTTGAGTATGATGAAGAGATAGCCAATGATAGTTCTATGGATAGACATAGGCAGAGAAAGCCTCAAAAGGGAGGAAAAATCATAAGAGAAGGGCCCACAAGTTTAAGAGAATTGCAAGCTTGCCCACTTGCAGTTTCTTGTTTCAAACAGCATGGATGTTTTGAATTTTGTGAACTAGTGGAAAGAGCTCAGTTTCATCATGAGTTGGCCAGACTTTTTGTGGCTCATTTGCATAACTATGAGGTGACACACGCCAGAGTAACCTTCACAACATCACCAGTTGTCGTTTCAGAGGCCACTAGAATTCCTAATGTTGGTGAGAAATGGCACAAGGCTCAGGACCTTGATGAGCATTACTATGAGCCTTACATCAAGCCTTAGTACAGAAACCAGGTGAAGAGGCCTTTCCCCTTTAAATTTTTGGAGAACATGTATGTTTCTTTGATGAGGATTATCATCAAATATTTCACTTGAGAAGGCAGATTCTCTTGGTTGTATCCTTACCATATCAGACTCCTCATGCACTTCACCAAGGTAAAGATGATGAATCTCCCATATTTCTTGTTTAGAAACATTGATAAAATAGCTTACCTTATGTAGAAGAATCCATACCCTCAGCAGTTGAACAACATCTATCATTACTCTTTGATCAAAATAATTGTTCCTCACCATCTCAGTCTTCTTAACATTCCTTGGGAGACTATCATTTCTCATGAGATGTTCAGAGGTCCTGTTGTGGTGAAAACACAACCCCCCCATTATTGATTTTCTCAACTCAAGTAATGGGGACCCTTTCTATAAACATTTTGGCTAAACAAATTTTTGGATTTTTATTTAGTTGATTGCCTTACGCTTTCATTAATTTTACATTTTATTTGGATTCTTGTTTTGATTGCGTTGTTAGAATCAATTTTTTATAAGCTTCCCATTGACGCTTGTTTCGCCTCATTTGGTCAACTGGTTTGAAAATGACACTCTTTTGAAGTCTCATCATTTATCTAGCCTGGGTTAAAAATGCATAAAATGTATAATATTGCATTTTGTAAATAAATTAGTTCAATAATGCATTCATTTTAAATATTAACCCGTAGCGAGTTTTTACTAACATTTCTCATTTTAGTTATGCAGCTAAATCATTAAGTATCGAGATTTAAGAAATTTACTCCAATTTCTAAATCAATTATTAATCTCAAAAATCCAAAATTTTCGAAGTGGCTATAGTTTATTTTTATATTTTTACTTTTATTAAGAGTGGCTGTAGTTTATAAAATAATCCTCATAAAATAAAACCAAAATAAAACTTGATTTTTAATATTAAATCTTAAATTAATTTAATTAATTATTATTTAATATAATTAATTAAATTAAATTAAATTAAAATTTAATATATATAAAAAATTATATCGCATCGGGATTTTTTCATCGCATCAGAGCTTTTGTATTAAATAAGTTTTAAGAACCCCCGATACATACCATGCCCCGATGCGATATCGGATCGGGGATTTTGCATTGTAATAATTTTCAAAACCCCGACACCTTCCCGATCCGATTTCCCGATTACAAAAAGTCAAAAGGCAACAAACGAGAATATCATAAAATAATATTTATTAAGGATAGATCGCATCGGAGCTTTTCGATAGATGCATCTTTTAAAGACCCCGAGGACCTCTCCTTCCCCGATCGCCAATAAGCAAAACTCAAAAGGCATGAAAGGCATTTCATTAGGTTGTATGTTTTATTATAAAACTTTCACTCATGTTTTATTATAAAACTTTGACTCATGTTTTATTATGAAGTTTCACTTATACGTGAGCGAATGAAAGTAGGTAGGTTAATATTTAATTTAATATATATTAATCTAAAAATAATAAATTTTAAATTAATTAAAATTAATTAATATATAAAATTTAATTAATTAAATTAAATTAAAATTTTATTTTTATTTAGTATTAATTAGTTTATGAATCGATTATATTAATTAGTTATATTAAAATTAATTAATAATAGTTTAATTCATAATTAACAATTAAATTAGAATTAATTAGAGACTAATTTAGGATTAGTTTTTAATTACAATATTTTAGCCCAGCAACAAAATTTCTAGATTCATGCCAGATTTGACCCATCAACTTTGGATGCTCATAGATTGCGTTATACTTGGCCAAATGAGGCCCACGATGGTTCATTGGAAAGAGAAAATCAAGTAAAACATTTTGGAGGAGGTTTCACTAATAAATTTAATCATTTATTGGGTCAAAAATTAGGCAGAACATCAGGCTTCGAATTTTGAAAACAAAATCAATTTTCTGAATTATTTTCTTCATTTTCATTTGTCCAAAGCCTCTTCTAATTGCAGATCCATTGGTTAATAATATCTTTGGCCAATTAAACCACTCCAAACATCAATAGGGAGCTTATATTTTATTTTTAATTAGTTATTTAAATAGAATTTGATTGGATTTGATTTAATTACCAGAAATGATATTTTAATTGCATCTTAATTTATTTTGATTTCTTTTTGTAGGAAAACAATGGAAGAAATATGGAGAAAAGGATCTCAATCAATGAGAATGGTCCAACAATTGAAGATCAGGATTTTTGAGCAAATAAAATTAGATTTGGAAGATTTCTCTTCACCAAACTTTCCTCTCAAGAATTCCTTCACAAATAGTATAAGTAATAGATTGCAGAATGTAATAAGGGGCTGCTCTCCTCTGCAATTCTAGACTTCTAAAAGCACTAATGTAATAGGAATTTAGAGTTGTAGGAGAGAGGAGAGAAAATCTCAGATCTTGGGATTATTGAGGATTTTTCCTTTGTATCTTGAATTATGTATGAGGGGCAGAGTTTGCACTATTGTGGCTCTAGTTTTGAAGGCAGAAGTTCAAGCAATGTAAAGGACTGTTGGAGACCAAGGTCAGAGAAATGGATGCAATAAATTGGTATTTTTAATACTACTGTTTCAAATATCAGTTTCTGTTTTATGGTAACAGGAGTGTGTTATTTTATTCATATTTATGCACTATTGTCAATATGGGTAGTTTGTCTCAATGTTGTTATCATGTATCTCTGTTCTTATGGATCAATTTCTGATTTCTGAGTAACTATTTACTCATAAATCTACCTTAATAAAGCTAATTTATTGAATGGTAATGTGTTGTGAACTATTTCCACATATCATTATTCAATTATTGGATTTACTGATCTGATAATTAATATCATTTTTGTGAACTACTTCCTGAATATTGTTGGTTTATTGTTTCAGTTAAGAGGTCTCAATAGAATGTGTTTTGGTAACCATAATATCAGTTAATTGAACTACTTCATTGACTTGATATTCATTATAAACAAGATATATTTAAATCCCAATACTTTAATTATCTTGCTCTTAGTTGGGTTAAATCTATATCTGCTTAATTAAGATAGGATTTAGATTAGTTTCTTTTGCTTGCATCATAGAATAAGATTGCATTTAGAGTAAATTCTACATTCTTTTAAGTCCTCTCCTCAAAGAGGCAAAATTTTAGTTGTGGGTTGGCTGAACCCAAATCAGCTTAAGGGTCATTCTCTTGCCTGATCAACAAGAAAAAGTGATCTGATATCCCTATCTATTGGTAGGTAAAGATACATCATAAACCAATAGCAATAGGAAGAAGGTAACTGGACCTAGTTAAACCAGTCGGAGCCACCACACCAAACATAAAAGGAACTGCTTTAAGGTCCGGACCGGGTGGTTATCCCCCATTGTTGTTGCAACGATTTTCGAGGCATCAACATTTTTGGCGCTAGAAGGAGGGCCTGAGAAATTTGTCTATTGGAGTCTTTTCAATTTTAACATTTTGTTTATGGCTCCTCTTAAGCTTCCAATTTGGAGTTGTATCCATGGACGTGGATCCTTCAATACCCCACTCGAAGTGGTAAGACTCTTGTCTCAGGTAAAATTCAATGGTAAAAGAAATTCTTCTGCTTTTAACCATGTCTTTCAATTTATTCAAAATGTTTCAAAGTATGATTTTAAAGGAATTGATGAAGGAATCTTATGCAGAATTTTTACTCTCACATTTGCGACAAAAGCCAGAAGCTGGTGTAGAACTCTTCCAGTTGCTTCAATCCATAGCTGAGATCAATTTGTTACAATTTTCATTTGTAAATTTGACGGCTATGATTATGAACAGGTAAGTGAAGAAATTGAATATCTACGAAGGTTTGAAAATGAGTCTGTTAATGATTTTAATATTCGAGTTCACTTGAATTGTTTAAGATTTAAAGTTGAAGATAAACCTACGGAAGAAGAATCATTAGATTGGTTTGAATATATTTTTTCTCTTCCAACCATTCCCAATCCATATGAAACTAATTTGAGCTTTGTTCCATCCCCTTCTAATATAAATGAGAATTCCAATATGGATGTGCAAATAAATGGTGATGAAGTGGTTCCACAAAGCTTGGAAAATATTTCCATTCAAATGCAAGAAGACAACAACAACAATTTTGGAGAAAAAGCTGCCTGGAAATCTGAAAGCTACTTTGAATTAAATTCGGAAAATCAAATCGCAAATCATCAAGTACAAGCAGCAATCAAAGTAAATAAAATTCAAACTGCTGTACAAATTTCTGAATTTCTCCATGATGAGCAAATGTCGAAATCACAGTAGCAAAGCAACCTTCTTCAAGAAAGCATGAGCATACAAAGGAATGATTTGCAATCTGAAATTTACAATGAGCATAATGCACAAGAGTTCTCAAACAGAGACAATTTTAAATGCATTGTTTCAGGTTCACATTTTTCCCTTTATCCTGATATTTTTAATGATGGTAATTTTTCCCCTCTTGGTATTAATGATATTTCAGAAAATACAGAGGCTGATCTAAATGAATTACCATTAAGTTTTTATCAAGATAGATAAGCAATTATTGATCATTCTTTTGCCACTAATGAACATGAAATTCTTGTTCCGCCTTGTTTGGATATATTGGATGAGATAGAAGGGAATTGTAGAGAATATTGTAAAGTCATTTATGATAATTAATCTGACATTGAGGATGTTGATTTCTATTCCTCTCAAGAGAATCCTCATGAGAAAATTCAAATAACATTTGAGAATGAGGAACATTTCAATTTAGAAAATATTCCAACCTATCCTCATTTTAAAGTAACAAATTATCTTCATGATTTCACTATTCAAGAAAACATTCCAATTTATGATTCATATCATGATCAAACTCTCATTTCTACTCATAATCATAATTCTTTTTCTAATTCACAAGCTGGAATTCAAAATTATTCAAATTAAATAATTCTAGCCAATCCTTGTGAAAGAGAAATTATTTCAAAACAATCCCAATTGTGTTGTAACATTAGTTGTACAAATAGTGATTTCATTTTAGTTTTTCTTTCACAACTATTTTGTTTAAACTTAGATTTATTTTCTAATTTTATTTTGCAAAATTTTCACACTTTTCGCTGACATATTGAACACCTTACTATCAAACACTCAATTGATGCATTGCTTGATTGGGAAATTGAAGTTTCATATTATAATCATGAGCATCAAAAGATATTAATATTTCAATTTCAATCAATGCTAATGTTTCATCAAAATCTTCTATTTCTTCAAAGGCATTGTCAACAAGAGAATGTATTTTAACAATCTGGCCAACAATTCAATTTAATTAATAGTTTTCCATTTCATTTGAAAGATTTCCATCCACTTTTCATTAATTCATTTGGAAAATATTTGGAAATTTCTCCCTCAAAGAAGATTGTTAATAATTTAACATTTGTATATAACACTAACAATTTTTTCCAGGCCTTTGAATTTGAAAACTCATATCCACAATTCGGCCTGTCATCTCCTCTTTTAAACGTTTCCCAATCATTAATAGAAATCCATCTAGATTTCTATGATCCAATTGGTATTCATTTGGAAAGGAAATTTCAAGATAAAGAGATTTTAGTTAAGTTGCTAACAATAACTGTACATTCTGATTTCAGACTTATTTTTCTCAGTTTAGTTGGATTTGTATTTTTATTACTAACATTTGAACTGTACATACATGCAGCAATTAAAATGAGAAAATGGCTACACTGGAAATATGACTATACCTAGTCATTTCCATTTATTTGGTTAGAATAGGAGTAGAATTAATTTAGTTAGTTTGTTTTGTATAGTTAATTTGTTTTTAACAGTTTTGTAGATTAAAAAATAAAACAAAGCAATCGGCCTTCTCATGCATGTTCACTAAAACATTTTCTCCTTATCAGAAACTTTTAATTCTTGCTTGCCTTTTAAAATTTCTTGCAGCAATACCTCTACTCTATTTATTTTGAATAATGTCTTGATTAAATTCAATTGAGGTTGCACTTGGCATCGATCGCCTCAAAGCCACTTTTCTTCATTTCGAGATTTTCTTCTAAGGTTTTCTTTTGAAATTTATATGGTAAGGATTTGAGGATATAAAAGCTTCATGATCCCATTATCCCATGAAATTTATGACTGTCTATGATAAGCTTAATTCTAATTCAATCATTATTAATCAGCCTAACCTTTCACAGTAATCATATGAAGTTGATATTATTTTCCTTGAAATTTGCAAAGCTGACCTTCAGGATGTCTATTTTGCTGAGTGCACACATTCAAATCTGTAATGATATTTTTCCACAATTAGTGGCTTTATCCCATTCTGATCTTTAGTTTATTATTTGATGCTACAAAACGCATCATATTCATTTAATAAAGGAATTATTAAAAAGTCACTATAACGATACAGATTCTTCTCAAGTTATTCAAAATAAGCAGAGATAATTAATTGTTGTTTCAATATAAAAGGGGAGCCTATTTTTATATTTATTTCTGGTAAATTTTATATTTCCTGAACATGAATAAACAGATTTTATTTAGGCTGATTGCACACTTAGATTTAGAATAAATAATGAGATGATTTTAAACGAAGGAAAAATTTGATAAATCAAAGGAAGAATTTGAAGATTCATAAGGTAAAATTTGCAGACAATTTTCTTCCAGGTACGCATTTACAAGTTCGTCCTCATCTCTTTTTCTTAGTTTATTTTTTGATTCGTGTTCTATTTTATTTACAGGTTTTTATTTCTTTTCAAAACATAAAGTAAGCAGCAAACCCATTTCAAATTTGCAATAGGCTCAGGGAAATTTTATTTGTGATGCATTAGAATTTAAGCATTTTTTAACTTTGCTTTTATTCACTTAGAAAACCCAATTGAAATTTCAAGGAATATCATAAGACCATTCGCATCATAAGATTTCATCAGAAGTAGTTCTTAACATTTCTTTTGATAACAAATTGTTCATAAAATACCTCCGATGTATTATCTTACTCATATGCCATATCGCATTTCACATATCGGAGCTTTGCAGTTGATGTATATTTCCATTATCGTGAATCGTCGATCTCCGATAATTGACTTTACCGATATTGCAATGAACACATAATTTCGGACCCGATATGAAATTTAAATCAAGTTTAAAAATATCGCGTCCGTTTAATCGCAATAATGGTAGGAGCATAATTTTAAAGGGCCGATGTCTTGGATCCGATATGTTATTAAAATACCATCATAAATCTATCGGGTCCACTCTTCATCGCATATCGGCATATCAAATATTGTTACACCATGTGCTTAAAATTTCCGATTGCTGACTAGCCACGTCATTCATCGCATATCGGCATCGCAAGAATCATATCGTGTTACATCGGTTACCAAAAGTTTGCCAATTGCCGATATCACAATCGCTTCGTTGCATTTTTATTTATGCTTACATCAAATCTCTGATTCTGCGATGTGCGATGCGCGATGTGGGAAGCACAATGTAAATATTCTCTGATTCCCGATATAATATTCCTTTAATGATGCGATCACTTCATTTCATTGCACATGTTCTTATCAGCAATTTGCCATTGAAATCTCCGATGCGATACCTTCCAATGCATGCCTCTAAGCCATTAACATTTAATCGATATGTGGCATAGCAACAAAAGTGAAGTCTTGCAAATTAAAATTCAAGCATGGTGAAGAGACATGTGATGCGAATCATCCGATACAACGATGTGTTATTTTAAAAGCGAGCTTGGGTAACCACTATGGTAAGAAAGCAGTTAATGACCAATTTGCAGCATATTTAAACCATTTTGATTTCTCATACATTTCAATTTTAAATATATAATTCCATAATTAAAAAATGGAATTCAAGACCTCTCTATCTTCATATTTAAATTTTATTATCTTGGATTTGGTCTCGATTCTGGACAATTTATAAAATCATGGAATTTATATGAAACTTATAATATTTTGAGAAACAATCATTACTGCAAATTCTCATTCTCATTTTTGATGTATTTGTTTTAATTTCAACTCCCTTGAGCACTAAGCATTCTATTTTTACATTTTACTGCTTGCTTTAGTTTAAATAAAATAAATAATGATTTTGGGTTATATGATTTTGGTTAGTGTGACTTCTTAATGTTTTGAATGCTAATTAAAATAAGAAGTCAGCTAGTTTGGAAAAACTGATGCTTTCAGGTAAGATCAAAAGAAATTATCCAATGGTAAGATTCATGTACCCACTTTCATTAATTTCCATTTCGTTGCTTTAGTTTCAGTTTTGTTTTTCTGATATACAAATCTGTTTTGCAGCTCTTCATAAAAACTTTCAATCCTCTGCCGGATCATATTCTGGAAGTCCATACTCTTCTTCTGGCTTAATTTCAAGAAGCAGCGATAATCTTAATCGAAACAGCTACATTAGGAAGTTTCTCAACCTTTAGTTTGTTTATTTAAGCATCTTGTTTTTATTAGAAAATGATTAAGATGATGCTTTGAAACAAGAAGAATAATATAAGATAGAAAGGTTTTCATTGTGGCTGAATTTTATCATCGTTGCTATTCAAAAAGCCTAAAACACTCACAACCCTGCAAGGTATGATTTACCCAATCCCGACATGAGAATGATTGATTACACGATTATTTTCTTTTTCTTCTTATTGTTGAAACATTGGTATAAATATTCTTGTTTGAGTTTATCTTGCGAAACTTGGATTTTCCTTTCCATTTTTAGAGATTTCTTCGTTTTTATTTTTGTTCCCTGATTTCTTTTCTCATTTTAGTATAAGATTTCTTTTCCTTGGATTTCAGCTTTGATTTTGGTGACTTTGCCATTATTTATATGGAAGGCCTAATTGTTACCTGACAATGGTCAGGATACCTGGAGAAAAATTGTTAATAGTAACCTATTAGCTTTTTCTTAAATCTCTTAGTGAAGTTTGATTTTCTTATTATAAAGGTAAACATACCTAAGGAAGAGATACCAATCAAGAGAAGTTGGCAAAGTATCATAAAATCTGAAAAAAAAATTTTTCATCAAATTGTAATCATTTTGAGATTTCAAAATTTCATTAGGATCTTTCAGAGTTCTATTATCAGTCAATAAAAGTTATTTTTAACCAAGTAAAGACACTTTACAGCAAAGCACCTTTAACTCTGAAATTGTCATTCTTAACTCTTAAGGAGTCAATGATTCTCCCTGTCCCAAAGAGTCTTGTTTTTCTAGAGTATAATCCATAAATATATTTAAACTTAAAAGATGAGAGGTTTCATCATGAGCCTGCTTACCATGATCATAGGGGAAAAATAGGCTGACATTACCAACTGCTAAACAAACTAGGGTAATGGCTTATGATTGCAAACAATTATAAGACAAGGGGTCGCATCACGAGCCAGCTTGTTCAGCCCAATTTTAACCAGTGAATGGCATTGTGAACTATCTGGCTACCATACCAGGACAATGGCTTTTAAGATTTACTTAAAAAATAAAAATTAAGAAAAAAGTTAAAAAAAAAGAAAAAGAAAAAAGAAACATATATAAATGGATTTATCTCTAGGTCAATAATTCTTGAAGAGATGGGATTCTGAATGATTCATGATTAAAAGGTAACTCTGTCGAGACTATAGATGTTCGATGGCAGCAGTGGCTCTATCAGTGACAAATGAGTATATTTTAAAAGCTAGGTTGTAAAGTGACCCTTGATTTATCTGTTCAACTAATTAATGACTGATATAGAACTTTGAAATATTTTAATTTATAAAAAAATTTGAGAAAAATTACAGTTAGATTCTTGTTTTTATTAAGATTAATGAACTTAGTCGAGCATTTCAACATAATTTTCTCTTCTTTAATTATTTTTACTTTAATTTTAGGAAAATCTCATTCATATCAAACAAAGATAACTGGTTCTTCTCCCATGTGTCGCCATTGTTGTGGCGAAAACACAACCCCCCATTATTGATTTTCTCAACTCAAGTAATGGGGACCCTTTCTATAAAAATTTTGGCTAAACACCTTTTTGGATTTTATTTAGTTGATTGCCCTACGCTTTCGTGAATTTTACATTTTCTTTGAATTATTGTTTTGATTGCTTTGTTATAATCGATTTTTTATAAGCTTCCCATTGACGCTTGTTTCGCCTCATTTGGTCAACTGGTTTGAAAATGGCACTCTTTTGAAGTCTCATCATTTATCTAGCCTGGGTTAAAAATGCATAAAATGTATAATATTGAATTTTGTAAATAAATTAGTTCAATAATGCATTCATTTTAAATATTAACCTGTAGTGAGTTTTTACTAACATTTCTCATTTTTAGTTATGCAGCCAAATCATTAAGTATCGAGATTTAAGAAATTTACTCCAATTTCTAAATCAATTATTAATCTCGAAAATCCAAAATTTTTGAAGTGGCTATTGTTTATTATTATATTTTTACTTTTATTAAGAGTGGTTGTAGTTTATAAAATAATCCTCATAAAATAAAACCAAAATAAAAATTGATTTTTAATATTAAATCTTAAATTAATTTAATTAATTATTATTTAATATAATTAATTAAATTAAATTAAAATTTAATATATATAAAAAATTATATCACATCGAGACTTTTCCATCGCATCGGAGCTTTTGCATTAAACAAGTTTTAAGAACCCCCGATACATACCATGCCCCGATGCGATATCGGATCGGGGATTTTGCATTGTAATAATTTTCAAAACCCCGACACCTTCCCGATCTGATTTCTCGATTACAAAAAGTCAAAAGGCAACAAACGAGAATATCATAAAATAATATTTATTAAGGATAGATCCCATCAGAGCTTTTCGATAGATGCATCTTTTAAAGACCCCGAGGACCTCTCCTTCCCCGATCGCCGATAACCAAAATCAAAAGGCATGAAAGGCATTTCATTAGGTTGTATGTTTTATTATAAAACTTTCACTCATGTTTTTTTATGAAGTTTCAGTCATACCTGAGTGAATGAAAGTAGGTAGGTTAATATTAAATTTAATATATATTAATTTAAAAATAATAAATTTTAAATTGATTAAAATTAATTAATATATAAAATTTAATTAATTTAATTTAATTAAAAATTTATTTTTATTTAGTATTAATTAGTTTATAAATAGATTATATTAATTACTTATATTAAAATTAATTAATAATAATTTAGTTCATAATTAACAATTAAATTAGAATTAATTAGAGACTAATTTAGGATTAGTTTTTAATTACAATATTTTAGCCCAGCAACAGAATTTCCAGATTCATGCCAGATTTGACCCATCAACTTTAGAGGCTCATAGATTGAGTTATACAAGGCCAAATGAGGTCCAGGACGGCTCATTGGAAAGAGAAAATCAATGAGAACATTTTGGAGGAGGTTTCACTAATAGATTTAATCATTTATGGGGTCAAAAATTAGGCAGAAGATCAGGCTCCGAATTTTGAAAACAATTTCAATTTTCTGAGTTATTTTCTTCATTTTCATTTGTCCAAAGCCTCTTCTAATTGCAGATCCATTGGTTAATAATATCTTTGGCCAATTAAACCACTGCAAACATCAATAGGGAGCTTATATTTTATTTTTAATTAGTTATTTAAATAGAATTTGATTGGATTTGATTTAATTACCAGAAATGATGTTTTAATTGCATCTTAATTTATTTCGATTTATTTTTGCAGGAAAAGAATGGAAGAAATATGGCGAAAAGGATCTCAATCAATGAGAATGCTCCAGCAATTGAAGATCAGTATTTTTGAGCAAATAAAATTGGATTTGGCAGATTTCTCTTCACCAAACTTTCCTCTCAAGAATTCCTTCACAAATAGTATAAGTAATAGATTGCAGAATGTAATAAGGGGCTGCTCTCCTCTGCAACTCAAGACTTCGAAAAGCACTACTGTAATAGGAATTTAGAGTTGTAGGAGAGAGGAGAGAAAATCTCAGATCTGGAGATTATTGAGGATTTTTCCTTTGTATCTTGAATTATGTATGAGGGGCAGAGTTTGCACTATTGTGGCTCTAGTTTTGAAGGAAGAAGTTCAAGCAATGTAAAGGACTGTTGGAGACCAAGGTCAGAGAAATGGATGCAATAAATTGGTATTTTTAATACTATTGTTTCAAATATCAGTTTCTTTTTTATGGTAACAGGAATGTGTCATTTTATTCATATTTGTGCACTATTGTAAATATGGGTAGTTTGTCTCAATGTTGTTATCATGTATCTCTGTTCTTATGGATTAATTTCCGATTTCTGAGTAACTATTTACTTAGAAATCTACCTTAATAAAACTGATTTATCGAATGGTAATGTGTTGTGAACTATTTCCACATATCATTATTCAATTATTGGATTTACTGATCTAATAATTAATATCATTTTTGTGAACTCCTTCCTGAATGTTGTTGGTTTATTTTTTCAGTTAAGAGGTCTCAATAAAATGTGTTTTGGTAACCATAATATCAGTTAATTGAACTACTTCATTGAGTTGATATTAATTATAAACAAGACATATTTAAATCCCAATACTTTAATTATCTTGCTCTTAGTTGGGTTAGATCTATATCTGCCTAATTAAGATAGGATTTACATTAGTTTCTTTTGCTTGCATCATAGAATAAGCTTGCATTTAGAGTAAATTCTACATTCGTTTAAGTCCTCTCCTCAAAGAGGCAAAATTTTAGTTGTGGGTTGGCTGAACCCAAATCACCTTAAGGGTCATTCTCTTGCCTGATCAGCAAGAAGAAGTGATCTGATATCCCTGTCTATTGGTAGGTAAAGATACATCATAAACCAATAGCAATCGGGAGAAGGTAACTAGACCTAGTTAAACCAGTCGAAGCCACCACACCAAATGGAAAAGGAGCTTCTTTAAGGTCCGGACCGAGTGGTTATCCCCCATTGTTGTTGCAGCGATTTTCGAGGCATCAACAGGTCCACAGATCCCTTCACCAGTGCATCAAGAAAAAGGTGGGCCTTCTAGCCATGGGGAAACAAGGGAAGAGGTCAAGGAAATGAAAACTGCTGAGGTGCCAGTGTACTTAACATATCAGAGAGGCACAAAAAGTCTTTTTTCAACTACTAGGCAAGTGTTTCCTCCACGGGATGTGGAAGGGACCTTTCCTTCTTCATCATTCCACATGCAAATGTTATCTCCACGAGGTGTGGAAGGGGCTTCGCCTTCTACATCGACAAAATAGGTACAGTTTTAACAACTAAGCAAAGGAAAGGAAAAAGTGCAGGAGGATAACCTTGGTGATGAGGAGGAAAGAGATTTTGACTTGATTGAGCATGAGGAGCCGCAATAGCATTATACCCATCATGGAGTTGATATCACCAGCTTGGAGGCTCAGGACAAAAAAACCATCAAAGACATCATCATACAAGAAAAGGAGGCTCAAATACAAGCTTTGGCAAACAACCTAGAGAGAGCCAAGTTCATCATCAAATACTTGGAAGAGGAAAAAAAACAGTTGAGTCACAAACAAGTCCTGATGGAGCTGGAAATTCTCAAAGAAAATGGGCAAATGGCCAAAGAGGCTCATGTCAAATTGACTCCTATTGAGCAGGAGATTGAAAATGATATGGAAGCATGGCTTGAGAGAGTCAACATAAATTTAGAAGGGCTCATTAAGAAGGCCAACAGGGATAAGAGAATTCTCTGACACATGGCATACCATTACATGACCCATAACAAAATTTGTAACATGAGGATTAGAAAGTTAAAGACTATGCTAAGGAGAGATTTGGAAGGCAAAAAGGAGCAAGATAGATTGAAGATGTTGGCTGAAGCCTCCCTAGCCCATCAAAGCAGTTGATGGTGGTTTTCCATGGCAAATTTGGGAAAATTTTGAGAAGTTTTTGTATTTTTGAAATTTTGAAATTCACAACACAGAAAATTTGTCGTGATGGCACTATGATTTTCTCTAGGGCATCCATTGGATAAAAAGTTGACATTTTTGGATTCAGAATGATTAGGATATGTATCGTGTAAATTTTAAGAAGCTTTGGAGCAGATCTGGTTCACCAAAAGGTAAAAAAACTACCAAATAATGACCTCTCTGCCACTTTTTGGACACACAGAAGCCGTCTTGGGAGATTCAATTCTTGAGGGGGAAACTTACCTCCAAATTAAAAAATTCCATGTGTTCTAGAAATTAGACTTGAACACCTTTCCAATGAGCTATCATGGGCTCAATTTGTCTAAGTGGAAGGCCTCCAAAATCAGGTGGATAGTGGCACTGCACTTAGGACCAGTGGCGCCGCACTTAGGGCCATTTTGCTCAGGGAACTAAAATTCGCTTGTTTTGACTGTGAATTTGACTTGTCTCTCCTCATGGATGATTTCACTGATGTAATTGATGACATGGCATGTAAATGTAATGGTAAAATAGTGTTAAAGGGTAGATTCATTAGTTAGAGGTGGTTTTGATGCAAATGAATCATCTTCCCCTCTTTTAGAAGCAAGTTGTTTGACTGCCTATAATCCAGTTCTTTGTTGGGAAATGGTTGAAACAACCCATCTTCTCATGGATTAGACCCCTGATGTTTAGGATGAGGGATTTCAATGTCAATATGATTTATTTTCTTTCTCATTTGCAAGGGTTGGATTTAGCTGGATGCTCATGTACTGCACACTTATCATTTTGTAGTAGTTTTGGCAGGAAACTAATAAAGTTGCAGCTATTTTTATGGGATTCATGGGGTATGGCCTTTAGCATGTGTTTCTTATTCTATTAATTTGTTCACATGTTATTTATGTATGCCTCTTTCATATAATTTCTTCTGATTGGTTGTTTTCAAGTTAGGTAGGTGGAATACATTAGGTTTTAATGCTCAGCCTTGGGAAAACACTAATATTTCATGTTTTTCATTTGTTTAGGAAGGATTCTTGACTTTATCAATCCCTTTTTAGCTTGTCACTAGTCTAGCCTTTCACCCCGTCAAGCTTTAAGGTGTTAAATATCATACCTACCTTTCCCCATAGAATCCCCTGCGATTTTTCCTTAGTTTCCCAGACCCAAAATTGCCCAGCTCCTCTTGATCTGGCAAAAACACCAAAAAATTCAATCAAAATCCTTGAGCTACTATACCTAGCATAAAATATTTTTCCTGATCCAGTCATATTGACTGAGCTTCATAAGGAGAGAGCCCTCTCCCGACTCGGTAAGGCTAGCTACTAGGTTAAGCTTGGTTTGGGGTTACCTTAGAATTGCCTCCATTCAGCCTGAGGTTAGTCTAAGCGATAATGAGAGGCACCACTCGAAGAAAGCTCAGGCTAATTGAGGAATGAAGGTGAGGAAGAAAAATAATTATAAGTAGCAGACAAGACCAATATAGACCATGTGGAGGACATTCCCCACTCTCTATTTCAGGCCAAAATTCCAAGAGGAGTGAGGAAGGTCCGTTCCCCCCGTGATTTAACAAAAGAAATTTTCCAGGCGACAGATGTTTCCGAATTGACACGAGTTGAGAAAGAAAGTGATCTTGAGGACAGAAAACCAAGTAAGAGATACTTGGTAAAGGAGCCAACCGATGCCTCTAAAGGAAATACACCACCTTTTGAACTAGCTACGGGGCTGGGAAACGAATTTACTATTAAAAAAGAGTGGGTAGAATAGTGTGAGAGAAGGAGACCACCTCTCAAGGAGAGGTGTCAAGTTCAATTAAGAGAAACCATATGGCTAGAGATGAAGGTTCAAAAGCTGAGAAAGCAAGTATCCTGGTTGTAGAAGAAGGTAAAGAAATATAAATGTAAGGCTGTAAGGCCCAAGGTCGACGTCTCCTCAGCATCTGTACAGACAGAAGATGTTTTCACAACTTCTGCTACTACATAGACTGGTCCTATAGAACAGTTGTTCGAGGCCCAAGAATTTTTCCTAGCAGTTGAAATTCAAAGATGGAAACCTATCGTGAATGAAAAAAATAAGGAGACAATGAGTGTTCAAGAGTAGGCCGCTGCGATTTTCACTTAGTATGTAGACCAGTTGGATAGAGCAAGGTAGAGGAAAGACAAATAACATAACAAAATAAAGGATTTGGAAGGGTAGGTACAGGTGTTGAAGGTAGATAAGGAATACATGTTTACCCTAGCACAACAGGTAATGTCCTGTGAGCCTCCTGCCCATAGTTACGCTTTGTTTCTTCATGAGTAGTTATTTTTCTTCAGCCGTGAAATCATCTACAAGGAGATCATCCGCTAGATCGAAGACCCGATACAATTCCTTCGTATTATAAGAATCCATGATATCGTGAACTAACACTTGATGTGTGAGCTATACATGCATGGTTTTATCCTGAGGGATGATGAGAGCTTTAACTCGGTTCTGTTCGTGGGAGATGTTCACCTGAGAGCCTTCACCTCCTACACCATTAAACAGGTTAAATGGAGGAAGGCTTCTAACACTTTTGAAGGGAATCAAAACCACTAATGATAAGGAGGCATAATGGTTAGTCAATGACTATTTATAACAAGCACTCCACCTTTCTATAGATTGAGGGATCTAAGGAATGAATGATGGCAACATAGAGATGGTGTAATGACCCCTTTGTTAGACAGATAGTCACCTTTCAGGATGGAGCCATTGATGGTTGTCAAAGGATATGGATGATGCCATCCTCAGCTATCTGAAACCTGGCACCTTTTGGAGCACCCAATTTTGCATGAGCATTAGAAAGAGTGCCACGTTTTGTTGCATGCATTTATACTTATGGGGTCTAGTGGATGGGGATGAAGTTTCAATTTCTCTTCGTTTGGTTTCCAGTAGAACACTACACTTCAGTTTTCAATGTGAGAAATCATTGGTGGAAGGATGTCCTTATGACAGAAGGATATAAACATCAAGGGATAGAGATGGCCCAGGAATGAGACCTTACTCAGCTTCATGTTGACCATAGCTGGTCCAACCCAGATCTAAAGAGACGGGGAGCTGCATGAGGGCATGCAAAAAGACTAGTTGGGGGGAGATGTTGGGTGCCAAATCTTCATACCTTTTCCCTCCATTTTTACTCTCTCTCTCACTCCTTTTATATCATTTATATTCAGTAATCTATCTAAACACACAAGGTAAACCCTCTTCCATTGTCTTCTTGGAATATTTAATTATTGAAGTAATAGTCAAGGAGATTTTACCTATGCAAATTACTAATCTTGACATTTCGCCAAATCCAATGGTCAAAGGTTATAGGTACAAATGAAAAACGCGATTCCGAGCTTCCAGCACCGTATTGGAAAGTGCTATAATAGAATAATGGATTCCAGACCTATTCAAGACCTTTCTTTTCTTTCTCTTGGCAAGTAGTTGGTCATTTCAATGAGTGTATATTGATAGAAACTAGATTCCATATTGAGAGATAATTTTCTTTGTGTATTATATAAGAAGGGTTTCAATGCTGCAAATTGCGGTTAGTCATGTAAGAGATTGAGATTGTAGCATGACACTGTTTAATTAATTGAATGCAAGTTATTTTTCTATTCTCTCTATAAGCTTTGAATCCACTACAACCTTGGTCAGAGAGTTAGTCCCACTCTTCTAACCAGATGTTGCGTTATTTCTGTGTGTTATTATTTTATTTATGTTGGTTTATTTCCATTGTTGTTACAGTACTTTAATTAATTACTGTAAATGATTTTTATAGTTCTATAATTTATTCTTATTTATTGTCATAGTGGTTCTTTAGTTAACTCAGTTATTGAATCTAAGATTAGTGATTGGATTGTGTCATTTCTACCTTCATATATTTTAAGCATTACCCTGAAATAATGTAAGCACCCGAATTGATAAAATAAATGTGGAAAAGGGTTGAATAGGTATTCGCACTCAGACACCAAAAATATGTCCATAGCATCTGCAAGTGGAAGATCTCTCATGGAAATTAAAGATTAGTTCCTCAAAATCCAGTAGACATCGCATGCAAACAATGAAAAAGTTAATGAATAGGAAATATTACAAAAGAGAGGAGTACACACTTAGAAAGATGGGACAATGTGGATTTACTAGCCACTAGGAGTGCAAAATGTGTTAACGTAAGGAAGAGAGAACCAATAGGTGTGCATGTCAGGATCATAGTGCACAAGGGGATCAAGTTTGGATCTTAAAACTGAGATGTGCACAATTATGAGGGAGATGGACTCCTCCTTGGAGTAAGTTACATCAACAAGGGACAAGGAGAGACACATTACAAACTAGAAATGAATAGTGTGATAGGGAGGCTTATGATGGTGTTGATGATGCTGGACCCACCAACATGTTAGGGGATCTCCCTGGTAAGAAGTCCCAACTAGACCTCAGACCATTTGGTGTAGGATTCCCAGTAGTGGGTCATACAGTATTATCTTGACTACGGTTGAGAAAAGAGGAAAGTAAGATGTCCCCATTGGTAGTAAGGGTGTGAGATGCACAGTAATCCAAGGAAGGTGCATGAATGGTTCTAACACAAGGAAAATGAGGTGAGCACCCATTGGAAACTTGTGGAAGCACACATCTTGGAAGGGAACACATGAGTTAAGATGCATCACGAACTAGAAAGAAAGAAAGCTAACAATCTAAAGTGATGGTTAACCCAACAACAAATATTAGTAATATTAATACATACTTATACAGAAAGGGTCCATACATGCATGCATAAGAAAAATTATACATATATCATTAGAGTAGTCAATATAGATGAAATAAAATAACAACATATGCATGAAACATGTTGGCTCTGTTATATTAAAATTGAATGTTCCAATCATACAATACAACCATGACTAACCACTAGTCCTAGTAGCGGAACGTTATAGTCACTATTGCCTGCTCCTCCAAATATATGTACTAGCTCTACAATGTGAAGAAGGCAAGGATCGTTACAATACTCTCCAAGCTTTCTTTAAGATACTCCTATCAAAATCATGGCTCACCAAAAGCCTCTATAATGAGTTATGAGGTACTATAAATAGCAAAGGGTGGGGTGCCCCTTGACATTCACTTTTGTGACTATTCACCTACCCTCATGACTCTTCAACTACTCTATGATTGTTACATTTCCATATCAACACTTGGACTTCCACTCTATAAGATGTTACATACAATTTGCACATGTACCCATGTGAGACAAAATGGCTTCAGAAAGCCATGCATGACATCACTAATACTCGGACAACTGTGGGAAGACCAACTCTTCGACATCCTCATGATGTTCAATGGTGGTGAACTAATGCCAAGCTTGGTCGTCCGTGATGGTTTCCATGCACTCAAAGGTGACATCCTGTTGAAAGATAACTCTTTCCTCCGTTGCATCTGCGTACATTGATATGGATCCTCTTTCCAACTCATCTGATAACATGTGCATCCTCATCTTCAGTGTAGCTCGACCTGAAAAATACTGATGCATAGTGTCTACGCTGATCACCAAGTGTGTGTTGGTGTCCATGTGCATCAACTTGTTCAAAGACATGCTCAACGTCAATCTGACTTTCTTCTTGTCTTGGCCTCAGTGAGTGTGTCAATTGATGGGATAACATGAATTTTCATAATGACATCCATGCTCCTTAACACCCTTGCACTGATTGACAACACTACGCACCCTGTCTGCTCCATGCTAGCTACTATATGAGTCCATAACCCGTATGGGTATGCTTTCTTAATTCTGTGCATGTTGTGCCTCCTGTTGTACCTATTCCTACTGCATCTCCTTCTCTCATCTATCCAGGTCCTGTTCTTCCTTGAGTTGTCACTTCAACACCTGCAACTACTTCTTTCTTGCTCTCTCTACCTTCGCGTGATCCTCTTGTCATGTTTTCGCCTCATAGCCTCAATCTCCAAATTTTCTTTCATCACAATTGGATCTGCTTAAACTTGCAACTTTTCTCTGCCTCTATGCTATCAAAAAACTTCCTATTGCATTTGTTGCATGTAGGTCTCATACCTTCTACTATTGTTGATGGTGCTTCTCTTTGTGATGTCACTGCCATTTCATCTTGACGTCGTTATCCATGAACAATTTGATGTCTTCATAAACAGGCAAGTTCATAAACACTTGATCGATTGCATCCCCACTTGCAGTCTCAATAGTATCCTTGACTCTGATCTCCTGGAAGCCATTATACCTATGTTGCTGAGAGGCAAATGAACACCTGTGGTACCTGAAGACATAAAAACACTCATGGAAAGAAATTTGTTAGTTGAAAACCAAAAAAACTGGAGGACTGACATGCAACATACCTGTGTGATTGTCTGTGAAGATTGCATAATTTTCACTGAGAGGCTGGGAGACTGACTACCAAAACTGCGCAAGGCATAGTTTAGGCTGTCGGGAGGCTGACTAACTACTGGAACTACACAATGCACAGTCCGACCTAGCCTGTTGAGGACTGAAACTGCACAATGTGAAATTTCAGTCAACAGTGACATGTAAATCAACAAACTACATTACACAGTTTCTGTGGATAAGAAGGCACTACCTCCTAAAATCTCACAATGAAAGCCTGGAGGTTAGTCCTGGGCCAAACTTGAAGAATTTCTGGAGGGAAGGCAGAGCCTTCACTTCCAGAAATCCGCAATGCTACCCGAGCAAGGCAGGCTCCGGGCCAAGGCAGCCCAGACCCGCCGATGGGCCACTGAAAACATGAGAAGTCTGAATGCATGGTGATACTAAGTGTAAACAACAATTAATGATCATGCATGCAAATAGTACATGGAGGATTCAGAAAATGAGAAATCATGCATGTGTGTGAAGTGGGTCATTGCAATAGTGACCATTGGTGCAAAAATAGTGTCATGGATGCGACAAGAGTGAGATGCGAAAAAAACTAAAATGGTGTTTGTACAAGCTAACATACATCAAAACAACAAAAATCACTCATTGAAATCAGGAAAACAACACATACACAAAATGAAACACAAAGAGGGAGAGAAACGCAGTGTAAGATATGAGAAGCAGACTTACCCTGAAACAACTAAGATGAAGGTGTCGAAGACTCCTGGATGTGATGTGTGATGTTAGAGCTACAAGATCGATATGAGGAATGAGCTTTGCAATGTTTGGTGAACATTGATACTGAGTGTAAATAAGAGTGAATAATCATGCTTGAAAATAGTACGTGAAGGATTCAAAAAATGGGAAAGCATGCATTTGTGTGAAGCGGGTCGCATGAATGGTGATAGTTGGTGTAAAAACAATGTCATGCATGTGACAATAGTGAGATGTGAACCAAAATTGAAACGATGCTTCTACAAGCTAGCATACATCAAAACTATACCAAGTGCTCATTGAAATCAAGCAAACAACACTTACACAAAGAGAAACACAAAAAGCGACAGAAATGCAGTGGAAGCCATGAGAAGAAGACTTATCCTAAAATAACTAAGCTAAAAGTGCCGAAGGCTCCTGGATGTGATGTGGGATGTCAGAGTTGCAAGATCGATGTGAGGAATGAGATTTTCAATGTTTGGTTCATAAGTTTTGATAAGATCAAGGTTATGATGTGCATGCCAAAAATATAGGAAAAAGCAACACTTGTCGAGAGGTTTCTAAAATGATATTTTCCTTTAACCTCTAGCTGTTAAAAATAGGTCCCTAAATCCAGGGATTCCTTTTGCATGTTGCCTTTTTCTATTTCAGGAAAAATAACCCACGCATGCAAATCAATTTTTCTCGGTCTTAGAGGGAGTCAGTCAACTCGAAGTTACATGCACTGGTCTGCGTTCTTGGGATGGAAATTTGCGCAGCTTCTAGGTTGAGCTGGGCTATCTATCCCTAAGGGATTGTGCAATTTCTAGGTTGTGCTACATTACTAGGTCAAATTGCATAGTTTTCTCAACGAAGCCTGTTTGACTGTTCTGCGCAATTTTGCAGCTCAACAGGCTGGCTAGTAGTTTTGTGCAATTTTTGGGTTGAACAGAACTGGCTGCCTGTTAGGCATTGCGTAATTTCTAGGGTGAGTAGGTCGTTGCCTCCTAGTGTCACGCAATTTCTAGGCTGAGGCCGAGTGCCAGGTTAGATTGCGTAGTTTTCTGAAGTAGGACTTCCTAACTATTCTGCGCAATTCTAGAGCCCAACAGGCTATCCAACTGATTTGCGTAATTTTTGGAGGGAAGGTTGGTTCCCCTCTAGAGTTGTACAACTTTGTGGGGGAGTTTCTCATCTAGGAAATAGTCTAAGTCTAGAACGCCGACCTATGGGAGGAAGAAAAACAAGCTGACATGCATAGACTGGTAGGACACTAAAACTCAGCTGAATCCTAAGTACTTTATAGTGCAAGATATCATGGTAATGATGGTTGGTAGGGAGGCTCCAAAACAAAGCTAAGGAAAAATTTCGAGGGTGGTTGTAGCCTCTACAACGCTTGGTCACACACTAGTAGAACTCGAGCTCTCTGAATACACATTCTTCGTGAAAATCAAGTCTAACACCTTTGGAATTATTGTTCAGTTATCTATTCGTCTTGGTTTCCACACTTGCTTGATTGTAAGATATATCATCTAGTAAGCTCTTGGTCAGTTTGCACACATTCCAAGCCAGCTAAAGAGATTTGTTTCAATTGGGGATGAGGGGTATATTGGTGCACAAGCCATAAGATAGTCAGAGTTTAAGTTATCATCTCTGGTGTTGCTCCACTACCAGCAAGCCTGGACAGTACCCTGATAGATCCATGTAGGAACACAAGCATCACTCTGCTGCTAGTGAGCCTAGTTAGTACCCAGGCGGAGTTATTTGTATCACCTCTTTGGACAAGAAGCCTTTCTCTTCTTTCACCTTATTCATTTTTTCGAAATTTTTCACATTTTCATAATTGTACATAACACTTATTCATTTCAAAGGTGGAAGAGGGATCCCGACTTATTGAGAGCAGAAGAGGTTGTTCCTATAGAGAATTAGTTTGTATATACCTATGAAGAGCTTGTTAAGGTTTTCCCCCTCACTTTACTCTAGTTGACTGAGTTAATAAGGATTAACCCAAAAACAACCGACTAGAGTAGGTGATTGTTAGCGCACAAACATTTTTTTTCACCAAGGTTCACTTCGAACAGTATGTATTTTCCATTGATGTATCATGGACTGAACACAACAAGTTCTTCATATAGAGGTAGGATGATAGATAACCAAGTATTGATAACTCCACAAGTCCTCTTGTACTTTACCCAGCTTGTTCCAAGAGTCACAGACGGTCTCATGTGAAACTAACCTATGGTCGTTAACAAGCAAAAAAACAACAAAACAAAGAAAAATCAGAAGTAAATGTGTAAGCAAAGAGAGTAAGAAAACAAGGAGGAAAACAAAAAAACATGCAAACTAAGAAGCAAACATGCATGCAAGAAAACAAACCAAAAGAAAACACTACTCCTACTCCTAAGTTAACAGTGCATGTGTTTTCTTATGTAAAGTGACACTTCCAATGCAGCCATCAGTGCATTGGTCGACCCATGTTGGTGAAGGCATGGTTCGCGAATAGTACAATAGTGCAAACCAAAAAACATGAAAGATATAGCAATGGAGACAAACACACTTTGGGCCTATGTGCATCCATAAAAAGGAAGTGAGTGAAAGTGCATGACATGTACTCTATGGACTTTCCATGGTGTTATGCTATACTGCGTGTAGATGTTAATAACATCCAGGAACTAATTAGAAGTTTGTCTATTCAGGAACCACTTGTTCTTGCTCGGTTGGTTCGTGAGTCATAGCGAAAAAAAGCTCACGGTGTTATATTATATACGAAATAAGAGTGATTCCAAAATCCCATAAAGAAAGAGGGTATATTCTCTCAAGCAAGACCCGAGATGCCATAATCAAATTTAAGGTATTTTATAGAGAACGCGTATGTAAAGGCCCGTCTGGTTTCTATTTCTGATTGAGCATCATCCAACCGATCTGCCTTGCCGTGTTTATTCTGGCTGTGTCTATCCGGCAGTAAAATTATATCAGCTAAAGGAAGACCCTCTCTATTGGGACTATCATCCCCGCGGAAGCATATAAAATTCCTTGGCTACTGACTTGACCATCCATCTGGTGTTTCTAATAAAAGGTAATGCATGCATGGTAAACTAGTAAAAGTCTTGGGCTATTCAACCACATCCTATCCCATCCCATCCATCTGGTGCTTATAAGGTATTCTAGGAGTGCGTCTAACTGGTAACTTGAAACTGGTAACTGGGAAGACCTAATGGTATAGGGCCCCAGATAATCTATTTATAAGAATTCTCTTAAATGTGACATGAAAGAAAATGTGAGAATGATAGACCACTTACCTTGCACAAGTGTACTTGGTGTCTAAGTTTCCTCCAATGCATGAGTGATGGGATCACGTAGTTCTAGTGGGGAAAGTGAAATCTAAGTGTTATATTGATCTTCATTACATACATATCGCTGACGAGGAGCCTTGGGTGTCTGAACAATTTCTTGAATGAAAGCGAAACCAACCTCAGGACGGCGAGGGCCTGACATAACCATCAACTCTAGCTGAAGTGCCTCAACATTCTGTGGGATTTCAACTTCGTTGAAAGATAGATCATCCTAGACCAGTGTCTTAGACAAATTAATGATGATTGAATCAACATCATGATCATATGAAGAAGTAGAGAGATCATGACAACCAATATCAGAAAATTTAGGATGTTTGTTGGCATCCTCATGATTTGATGAATCACAAAGAGGGGTAGATGAGAAGAAAGAATGTTCACCTTCTACATTTCCAGAAAAAGAAGATGAAGACAGTCGATTTTCAAGGAATGATTTGTCCTCTCCATTGTGAGATGATGGAGTGACATCCTGTGTGTTCTGTGAATGATCAACAATGGGTGCATCTGTAGACGAAGATACACATGATAAATCAAGGATGACAAAATCACCAAAGATGTCAGGAAAACATGCAGGAGGCTTAGATAGAAGTGAGTCATCCTTTGTCGAGGATTGATGCCCAAGCTCCCAATCATACTCTTCATGAATTATAGTGCCGGTTGGTTGCACAACACCAACTTCGTCGATAGCTTGATCCTTGTTCACAACAAGTGTAGGGTACTGAATGGAAGAACACAAGACAATGCAATCTAGAGGATCATCAGAATATGAAGACAGAGGTTGAGGTATGAAATACATGTGACAACCCATGGGATTAGCAGCCAAATCTGCATGAAAATTGATAGAAGTGATGTTGGGAGGATGTGATAGTTGAACATACATGTGTGCATGTTCTCCCCCATCACTCTGCGGTGGTGGAGCTATTTGATGAGGGGACGATGGATAATCACTTGTGACAGCAACAATGTCCATATATGATCGTGCAGCTCCAGTAACGAAGTATGTTGAGTGTGGCTTGATCTTAAACTTCTTCTTAGGATTGACATATTTGGTAAGACAATATTCAAATATGTCAATGAGATATTGGAATTTCATCTTACATTTCGGAGCTTGAAACTGCAATACATGCAAGCGGTCCCAAAATTCCATAGGTGATTCTTGTGGGGTCTTCCGTTCTTTTAATATTTTTTTGTCAAGAGGTTCTAGAGCAAAATGATGAAAAATATATTCAATGAGATCACGGAACTGCTCAAGTAAGTGCACGTTGTCGGGTGGCAGACTGTAACACCATTGTAGTGGGGATTCCCAAAGTGTGTATGCAAGCAGCACATTGGCCTCTTCTACATAGAACTCATATACAATAAATGCATAGAAGTCTTCTAAGTACTCGTGTTAGGATACTACACCTTCACCATCATATGTGAATTCAAAAAAGAGATCAACAAACTCCCTCATGATGTCGAGAGGTTTGGCATGTGAAAAAAACATCCCGGAGGGATGAGCTTGATAGTATCCATGATATATTTCCAAATATTCAAAACGGGATGAGGGGACATAGGTTGTCATCTGGCCCTCCTTCTAGCACCAGAAATGTTGATAGTGTTGGACCTGCCAACATGTCAGTGCATCTCCCTAGTAATAAGTCCCAACTAGAACTGAAACCATTTGGTGTAGGAGTCCCAGCAATGGTTCGTACGATATCAACTTGACCGCGGTTGCACGTAGAGGTAGATAAGATGTCCCTATTGGTAGAAATGGTTTGACATGTGTAGCAAGCCGAGGAAGTTGCATGAACGATTCTAACACACAGAAAGTGAGGTGAGTGCACCCGTTGGAAACTTGTGGAAGCATGCGGCTTGGAAGGGAACACACGAGCGAAGATGCATCACAAACTGGAAATAAGGTAAGATAAAAATCCAAATTGATCTTTAAACCAACATCACATCTCATTAATATTCATGCATACTTATATAGAAAGAGTCCCTACATGCATGCGTAACAAAATAGATACATATATCATTATAGTAACCAAGATAGATGAAATGTGATAACATCATATACATGAAACATGTTGCCTCTGCTATATTAAAAGTGAAAGCTACAATCATACAGTACAACCATGACCAACCACTAGACCTGATAGTGGAATGTTACAGTCACTGTTTCCCTGTCCTCCAAAGAGATGTACTAGCTCTCCACTGTGGAGAAGTCGAGGCTCATTACAATACTCTCCAGGCTTTCTCTAATATACTCCTATTAGAATATTAGATGACCAAAAGCCTCTACAATGAGTTATGAGGTACTATAAATAGAAAAGGGTGGGATAGCCCTTGACATTCCCCTTTGTGACTGTTCACCTACCCCCATGAATATTCAACTACTCTATGGTGGTTACATTCCTCTATCGACACTTGGACTTCCACTTTGCAAGATGCTACATATAATCTACACATCTACCCCTGTGAGACAAAATGGCTTGAGAAAGCCATGCAAGACATCACTAAGACATAGAAAATTGTGGGAAGACCAACTCTTCAACATCCTCATGATGGGTGACGGTGGAAAACTGATGCCAAGCTTGGTGGTTCGTGATGGTGTTCGTGCGCTCAAAGGTGACATCCTGCTGAAAGTGAACTCTTTCCTCCGTTGCATATGGGTACACTGATATGGCTCCTATGTCCATCTCATCTGATAACATGCACATCGTCATCTTGAGTGTAGTTGGAACAACAAGATACTAATGTATAGTGTCTATGTTGATCTCCAAGTGTGTGTTGGTGACCATGCACATCAACTTGTCGAAATACATGTTCACCTCTACTCAGACTTTCTTCTTGTCTTTGCCTCGGTGAGTGTGCCAATGGGTGGGATTGCATGCATGCACATAATGACATCCATGTTGCTAAACACCCTTGCATGAAATTGACAACAGTGCTCACCCTATTTGCTCCATGCTAGCTGCTAGATGGGTCCATAACATGCATGGATGCAGTTTCTTTATCCTTTGAATGTTGTGCCTCTTGTTGTACTTGTTCCTACTAGAAATCCTTTTCTCATTTGTTGAGCTCATGTTCTTCCTTGAGTTTCCTCTTTAGCACCTGCAACTCCTTCTTTGTTGCTCCTCTTCCTTCACGCAATCCTCTTGTCACATTGTCACCTCATAGCCTCAATCTCTAAAGCTACTTTAATCACAAGTGGATCTACTTGAACTTGTAACTTTGCTCTGTCTCTAAGGTGTCAACAAACTTCCTCTTGCATTTGTTACATGCAGGTCTACTAACTTTTGTTGTTGCTAATGGTGTTGCTCACTGTGATGTGCTGCCATTTCATGTTTATATCCTTGTCGGTGAACAATTTGACGTCTTCATTGGGAGCCAACTTCATAGACACTTCATCGACTTCATCCCTTGTTGCGCTCTCAACGGTGTCTTTGACTATGCTCTCCTAGAAGCCATTATACATGTGCTACTAAGAGGTAGATGAACACCTGTGATACTTGGAGACATAGAAACACTCATAGAAAGTAATCTGTCAGTTGAAAACCAAAATACACTAGAGGACTAACATGCAACATACCTGTGTGGCTGTTTGTGAAGATTGCACAATTTTCACTTGGAGGCTGGGAGACTGACTGCTAAAATTGTGCAAGGCACCGTCCATGCTGTCAGGAGGCTGACTCACTACTGGAACTGCTCAATGCATAGTCTAGCCTAGCCAATTGACAACTAAAACTGCACAATGTGCAATTTCAGATAGTGGTGACATGTAAACCAACAAACTACATTGTGTAGTTTCTAGGGCCAGCAAGGCACTCCCTCCCAAACTTGTGCGATGCAAGCCGGAGGTCAGTGTTGGGCCAAACTTGCACAATTTTTGGATGGAAGGCAGAGCCTTCACTTCTAGAAATCTACAATGCTAGCCAGGAAAAGGTAAGGTCTAGCCCAAGGCAGCCCAGACCTGCCGACAAGTGACTGAAAACATGAGAAGTCTGAATGCATGGTGATACTAAGTGTAAACAAGAATGAATGATCATGCATGCAAACAGTACATGGAGGATTCCGAAAATCAGAAATCATGCATGTGTGTGAAGTGGGTCGCTGCAACGGTGACCGTTGGTGCAAAAATAGTGTCATGGATGCGACAAGAGTGAGATGCAAAAAAAAACAAAAACGATGCTTGTACAAGCTAAAATACATCAAAATAACAAAAATCTCTCATTGAAATCAGGCAAGCAACACATACACAAAGTGAAACAGAAAAAGGGAGAGAAATGAAGTGCAAGATAAGAGAAGCAGACTTACCCTAAAACAACTAAGCCGAAAGTGCCGAAGACTCCTAGATGTGATGTGGGATGTCAAAGCTACAATATCGATATGAGGAATGAGCTCTGCAAAGTCTGGTTCATAAGTTTTAATAATATAGAGGTTATGATGCGCATGCCACAAATCTAGGAAAAAGTGACACCTGGTGAGAGGTTTCTAAAATGATCTTTGCATGTAACCTCTAGCTACTAAAAATAGGTCCCTAAATCCATGGATGCCTTTTGCATGCTGCCTTATTCTATTTCATGAAAAACAACCCATGCATGCAAATCAGTTTTGCTCAGCGCCAGAGGGAGCCAGTTAGCTTGAAGGTAGATGCATTGGTTTGCGAGCCTATGATGGAAATTTGTGCAACTTCTAGGCAAAGATGGGCTAGCTATCCCTGATGGATTGCACAATTTTTGGTGTCACCAGGTGATTGTCTCCAAGAATTGTGCAATTTTAGGGCTGAGCTGCAGTACCAAGCCTAATTGCGTAGTTTTCTCAAGGAAGCTTGTCTGACTGTTCTACGCAATTTTGGAGCTCAACACGTTGCCCAATAATTTTGCACAATTTTTGGGCTAAGAATAGTTGGATTCTTGTCATGCACTGTGTAATTTCTAGGTTGAGCAGGTCACTTCCTTCTAAACTTGTGCAATTTTTGGGCTGAGGCCCAGTGCCGGGTCAAACTACGTAGTTTTCTGAAGGATGGCTACCTGAGTATTCTGCACAATTTTGGAGCCCAACAAGCTATCCAACTGATTTACACAATTTTTGGAGGGAAGGTTGGTTCCCCTCCATAATTGCACAATTTTTCGGGGAGTCACTCAGCTAACAAATAGTCTATGTCCGAAATGTCGGCCTACGAGACAGAGACAAACAAGCAGAGATGCATAGGCCTATAAGCTGCTAAAACTCAGCTGAAGCCTAATTACTTGACAGTGCAATACATGGTTCTAAGGATGATTGGTAGGGAGGCTCCATAACGAAGCTAAGGAAAAATTTTGGAGGGTGGTTGTAGCCGCTGCAACACATGGGAACATGTTGCAGTTGTAGTGGGCAAGAGATGCCTCACTCTGGAATAAATGTGTTCAATGCACTATGGAAGAGAGGATCCTTCTCAATTGGGCACAGTTTGATCTTGTAGTGAGTGAGGAGTGAGTGCATGTTTCCTTCAAGTGTGCAATGCTCAATGGGAGAGGGAAAATAAAAAAAATGGCTAAGTGGTGGTTAGTAACAAGTCAATAACAGAGTAAAAGTGAGAGAAACAAGTTGCTAGTGTTCATTTATTAGATCACAATCATGACTAGAAGGTGAAAGGTGATGGAATACAAATATTTAGTAGAAACGCCACATGCAACAACGAGATGACACTGCTAGGAGTATGAATAGATAAAAATGACACTTAATATGTCAAAATCATATCAAAATTCCACTAAAGAAGGAAAAAGCGATACTTTGCGAAATGTACCGAGAATTAGTGCACTTGTGACCAAGAGTGAGGAAAGACTCCTTGAGATGAGTAAATGTGCTCAACTGAAAGTGAATAATGATTGTGAGAAAGAAAAATGAGTTCGGATCCTCATAAAGAAAACTACATGTAATTTAAGATTATGGTTTTGACGCATGCTCGCCACTTGTCACTTGATGACTAAGTTAGGTGAGTGAAGTGGGAGAGGATCCCTATTTTCTAGGAGTTCACTCTATTGTTGACAAAAAGGTACACACTTTTTGAAGATAAGGAGTGTGCTCCACCATGAGAGGAAAGTGCACTTGATAAGGAAAGGGTAGTGCGCTCTAAGTCAAGAGGGAAAATTTTTCTCCAACAGTGAGTGTGTGGTCAATAAGTTTGGAATGTACACTCTCACTAGGAAAGACAGATGTGCTTTCTTGCTTTTGTGACATGTACATGTCAAGTGATGAAATATTGACTACATCATAGGGAAATATTATGATTTCCCTATCTTTAGAAAGGTGACAAGCCAACTTCTAAAATATGAGAAAGTGACACTTAGAAAACTTTGACCTAGGAGGGAAAGAGACCCTTAGAGACGTCGAAAGGATAATTGAAACTTACGATAACATGAATAAATGACAATATGAAAAAATATCGCTTGAGGCAACAACTCATGAAAACATAGGTAGACCACAAAATTGGATGAAGCAAAAATTTTGGAGGGTCATTGTCGTAGTGACAAAACTTGGGGACACACTAGTAGAACTCCAACTTCTTTGTTTGGGATTCAACCTTTCATGTACAGTCTCATTCCTTTAGGAAGTATTGATTCATCGTATGGATAACATTAGCTTTTCCACTTATCCTGATTAAATATATAGTCCCTCCTATCCTTATCTTTGCTTATAACACAATTAAGGACCTATCTTAACTCAATCATTTTGATTAGGGAAAGGATAATAAATATAAAAAGATTTTCATATTCAAAGTTTAGTAACACTCTGGTGTCGCTCCACTATGAATGAGACATTCATTACCCTGGTGGAGTCACCTTAAGGAATCAGAAGATTTTATTCGCTGCTAGTAGGCATGTCTAGTACCCCGATCAAGTTGATTTCTTCACCTCTCTGTGCAATAAGCCTTCCTCTTATTCACCCTTTATTTATTTTTCTTATACAAATGTTTGAAGAATTTATTCAATATTTATGGTATGGGGTGGAAGAGGAATCCTCACTTATTTGATGAGAAAGGTAGGTTGTTCCTCATTTAAGGTATTCAAAATAAAATCAAAGTTAATATACTCGTTTAAAGTTTTATCTTTCTCTTATACTCGATGGAGTTAACTAGTGGAAAAATAATTCAAACAAGGTTGAGTCAAAATGAAGGTTTTAATAGAAATGTGGTCTTCATGGCTCTTATTGGGTAGGGGTCTCCTAGGTGTAAGTTTTGTCCAAGTCAACTAAATTCTATGCATTTTGGGGAGTGGAACATGATTAACAAAGTGTTTTGTGAGTCAAAGGGGCTTTAGGGTGAGTCAAAGCCCCTTCTTTTGTAAAGGGATGGGATTACTTAGTGGATTTTGAGCTCTTCCTATGGGGTGTGGACCATGGTACTATAAGGATAAAAGCATATATAAATGGATGTTTTTGCAAGTCTAAGCCATGTATTGAATTGATGAAACACTTTTGAGTTTGTTTTGTCAGATATTTATGTATTCAAGCGAAGGGGAATGCTCCTGTAGCTATGTGTGCAAATACCTTGGTAAGTCTATAGCTGAGTGCTTAGGCCCCTGAAGCTGTGTGCATAGGCTCCGAAAGATTGTGTTTTGAGGAGACTTGACTAATAAAGAAGAAAATTGAGCATAAATCTTTGTATTTCTATATGTTCGTATCATTTCTATGTTTTAGTCTATTTTATGTTTGCTTTATATATTTCTGCTGCAATTGCCTTGTGAAGGCCCATATATTATTTTCTATGATGAATAATGCATGTTAGTCCAGTTTCATGTAGATCACTAATTTGTTAATGTAGGAAATTTTTTATTATTGTATGAATAAGATTAAGAGTTCGTGAAGGTTGAATTAAGCCATAAATTGTCAAGAACGTTATATCCAAACTGCATAGTTCCTATGGATGCAAAAACTTGGTTCTAGCATCCCCTAATATTTCCTCGAGTGAGACTACAGTCTGTGCAAGAATATTTTTGCTGAAAGGGTCTGTGGTACAGGATTTTGTTAGTTAGCACAACTAACTCTAAACCTGGGTCAATGCACCTAAAGCCAAAAATGGTTCCGTTGTAAGGACTGGGATCTATCTGAGGGATGTGTGACGTGGCATCTAACTAGAAAAGAGATCCAAAATTGGGTAGATCAGAATTTGCATGAATTTGCAGCTCAGGAATGAAGAGATCCACACTAGTTGAAATAATGGTGGTTACAAAGGTATATATATATATATATATATATATATATATATATATATATATAACAACATGAGATATTTTTCACATCATTCACTAATGAACTACACGAGTAGATTTCAAAGCTAGCGGAAAACGAACACACTTGGAAACATGGCGATCCCATCCTGTGGACCCCAGAGCTAATTAAGTGACTTAAGCAGTCTGAATATAAGATCAGAATAGATATTGATTACTGGGTTGATAGTATGCTTAGAGGTTTTATCACTGAAATTACAATTGAAAAAACAAGATCCTACAGTGAAGTAAAGTCCTTTCAAAGGTCCACGAGGTAAGTATCCGAATTCCTTGAAGCTCTGGATTAAAATGTTGTTATGTCAAAAGGGTGCTATGCCTATAAATTGATGTTTAAAATAGGTCAAACTAGATCTACGTGAAGCGGTAAAAGATTAAAATCCGATCACAACAAGTACATTGAGGGTGAGTACAGTCCATTATTAGGTGAGTCAGGCAATGTAGAAGAAAGGAACAACCCTATTACACCTAGAGGTGAGGCACAATTAGCAATTCAAGGTACTTCGGGGATTCCACACCCATTGACTCCAACCCCACCCTCACCTCCACCTCATACACCTATACCTCCACCTCCACCTCCACCTCCATCATTCAACATGGATAATGCAACAAAAATGCCTATCTATAAGGGTCAAGGGTCAGAGGATCCTGATCTATTTTGGTTTGTTGCAAAAGAGATGTGGAAAGTGTAGCAGATTAATGATGACGATATGAAGAAAGCACAACATGTCACAACGCTGCAGGAAAAGCATTGTCATAGTATATAAAGTACAGTACAATGAGCCGAGCTGATTCAGTAGTTGTGAACATGAATGCAATAAACATGGAGTTATAGAAGCCCAAGTCACAGTCGTAGTGTGTTACTCAAATAAGAGAGATTAAGGAAGATGTTAACAAAACTACCTGGGACTTGGATCAGAGCTTAAAATTTTTGATGGGACAAACCAACTTTTATATCTTTGATGAATTTCACAAAGAGTGGTACATAGCTGTGATATTGCCATACCTCAGATTACCACTATCCCAATAAAAGATTGTGGTGTAGGCAGAAGCATTAGAAATCGCAGTGAAATTAGAATCTTTGTTGTTACAAGACACTCACATAGGGGTTCAAAAAATACAGTCTTAGTTGTCAAGTTTGCATATGGAGCTGCAAGATGTGAAAAAAGGAAGGGATATTTGGTCTGAGATATGCTCAAAAGTATGGTGCCTAAATTCTAATACATAAGGTCACTATAAGGACCAGTGTTTAGTCTACCCTAACTATTTGGCTAGAAGAGGTCCCAATCCTTTGAAGTGAGAGCCTAGTGCTAGACCAAGTACAAGATCGAGCATATGGTGTAGTACTTGTTGAGTTGTAGGCTAACACCCAACTGAGAATTTCTATTTACTATAAAAATATGTGCAGTCATTGCAACAATTATTTTGTAAGTTTTATCAATCAGTAGGACATGATGAGAACCATTGTCATAGCTATGACTTGATGATAAATCAAACCCCAACATATCAGATTCAATATGAAGGTCGTGGACACGAATAGAATGATTCACCTACAGTTCATGGAGGATTTCAATCTCGAGGATGAGGTAGCTCGAGGACGGGGTCACAGAGGAGGCACTGGACAAGGAAGGGGTCAGATCATATGTTATAATTGTGGTGAAGTCAAACATTATGCAAAGGATTATCAGAATCCTACTGACCCTTCATGTCAGTATTGTTGACAGTTTGACTCTATGATAGAAGATTCCCCTATTTTAATGGCTAAGATGCAGGAAAAGAGGAACCAATAGCCTGAAAAAAATATACAAATGATGCCATCCAAACCACATGAGGATGATCCAAGCATTAATATAATGACATGAAGTGGTGCGACTTCCAGAGAAGATAAGGCAAAAGGTAAGAATCCTAAGGCAGATAAATGGGTTAGGAAAGCATGAGAAAAGAATATTGGGTTTGATCTACAAAAGAAAAATGAAACTTTCATGGAGGCGAAGAAGAGTTTCGTAGTCGTAGGAGATTTGACATCAAAGACATAGATGCAACTAGTACCAAACAAGAAAACTTTTAAAGTAGGTACTACGATGGAAAACCCTAGTTTGACTCTTCGAATGTCCTTTCTGCAGAGGTGTATGAATTTTTTAAGGGACCAAAAAGTGGTAGAAGGGTTATAAGAATTGATTTACAACTATGCCAGTAAATAAAAGCCACAAACTAAACAACATGCAGTAAAGAAGGTCAACAAGAATAAGAAGAGGACTAGCTAGGAAATGTAATTAACTATGTAGATTGGAAAATTTGAAATGGATCAAGTAATTCTGGACTTGCGATTAGATACAAATGTGTTACCGAAGTAGACTTGGGAATGGATGGGGCAACCAAATATGCAATGGTCACCTATTCAGTTGTACATTAAAGGAGCAAGGGTGATGGTGGACTTCGAAGTCATCGAGATTGTGGACGACAATAATCTGTATCAAGCTTTTCTCAGATTCAATTGGGCTTTTGATATGGATGTCATAATCAATGTAAATAGGCATACTATGGTATTTGAAAAGAATGGCACGAGGGTCGTTGTTCCCTTAGATTCCTTTGAAGGAGCACGATATACATAACCCAACTGTGAAGAATATGACGATGACAATATTGACCACATCTATAAGATAACTGTGCATGACGAGGATTGGATCAACCCCATCGCGGAAGGATGGATAAGTTGGGAGGAGGATATTTCATGTCATTTAGACTCAAATAAATAACTAGAGAAATGGTAGAACCGGTTACACGAACTTTCCACTCTGCAGTGTAATATAATGACGAAATATATTCAGTGGATATCAGCTAAGGTATCCAACTTACCATATTATGATGGGATAAGTGATGTCAATGTATTTCGCTATAAATTTCAAACAGGTGTACCAAAAGAACAATGCTTCCAGGCCTTGGATATGGCTTTAATGGCTACATTGGTGTGGTAAACATAAGGACAATATTAAAGACTGGCAGGGGTACAAACAATTGATGAGGTTCAAGTTTGGTCCTGCAAACACAATAATCACAGAGAAGTACAATGGAAAATATGATCCTCACAATCATTTTCCTCCTTGGATTAACACATGGGATGAAGAACCTTGACCAGAATGGGTGCATGTATTTGTTCACACTTTGGATATCATACCAATGAATTCGTATCTTGAAATGGAGCTGTGCCATTATACTGCTGATTGGAACGCTATGAAGGAAAGCTTTATTTTTACCTTTTGCTTTGAGAGTGGATTCTAGTGTGTCGATGATGCTCTTCAAGAAATTAAAGTAACCATATTATGGATTCCTAAGGAGCCAATGACTTGAGTAGAACCCAAATGGAAAACACTGTTGCAACACACACTGGAGTGTTATAATACCACCACGAAGCATTAATATTCTTGAGTCAGAAGGACAACATGAAGTGGCAGGTCCATATGCTAAAATACCTAATGTAACATAGTCTATTAAGACGAGGTAGGTCAACATAGGCTTAGAGGCATAGCCTAAGTTCATGCGCATAGGATTTTACTGGGATGAATATTATAGGAAAGGTCGTCAACTTAATGCATGAGTACTGGGAGATGTTCCCAATGAAGATTATGGAGTTAAAATGAATTGTGGGAGACCTGGGCATCATGAAAATAAATTTAAATCTGGATGTGAGTCCTGTAAAATAGTGACTATATAGGCGCAAAACAAAGTACAAGGAAAAGGTAAAGGAGGAACTGGAGAGGATGGTCATAGCTCGCATAAGCGAACCTGTGGAAGAATCTGACGGGGTGAGTCCAAGGGTAGTATAAGAGAAAAATACTAAGGGAAAAATAAGGATATGTGTTGACTTACAAAATTTGAATGATGCATGCATACATGACCCATTCCCAACACCATTTGTAGACGATGTTTTGGAAAGTGTAGGAGGTTAGGAGGCTTACTCCTTTACATATGGGTTTTCTGGGTAGCATCAGATTAAAATAGCACCAAAGATAGGAGTAAGATCATCTTCGCCATTAAACGAGGATCCTTTTAATATACAGTCATGCCATTTACATTGAAGAATGCACTGATGATATTTTCTAGATTTTTCGTCCCAAAATTTAAAGAATTCATTCTCAAGTTTGTAGAGGTGTACTTTGATGACTGGACAATATTTGATCTATTGAAGGAGCATGTCTTCAGCATGCACTTGATTTTGGATATCTACAGTAAGTACTGTTAGCTCTGAAGTGCAGCGCTGCCATATTGGAGGCTAAAGGAGGCAGATGATCTGCTTTGATGTCACGGATAGAGCACCACACGAGCCATCAATCCACTTTCCCCACCCTTCCACTTACCTTCTATTCTGCTCATTTTCTAACCCAACCCTCACATCCCCACGAGACCCTCTTTTCACCTTAATCCTAAACAAATTAACCCAAAAAACCGAGAAAACCTTACTTTTCCACCCATATGCGCCCTCCACAACTTTCCCAAGGACATATCGTATCACCATGTCCCTCCACCAATGATGTTTGCATCCACTGATCCAATGGCCCACGTCTTGCCTGATCAATGGAACCTACCTGATCATTCCTAGCTATCAGATCACCCGCACCAGATCTGATGCCTATCACTCATATCCCGCAGGTAACTAGCGAGAAGAGTACCCGCCAAATAAAGGCGGTTTTTCTCTCTCTTTCGATGTGACATGTCATCTACTGAATGGAATCAGGCAGACTCCACCATTTACCACTTACCGCTTAATGAGCACTTGATATAAACCATAACTGCCTGAGCCAAACCACCCCCTAGTGTTATCGCACATGAAATCCACTGTGCAGTACCCTCAATCCAATGTCCCTCATTCACGATCGCTCCCAATCATCCTCCATCTCTTTGTTACTTCTCTGTCCGTCCGATCTGGCACATCCGTCCACCCATGCACCTCATACTCCACTCCCTATCTGTTACCCGATGGAGAAGGTGGTCGGCTCTGTCAGTCTGATGACAGTCTAACCATTGAACTGAATTAACAGAAAGCATAGCCGAAGGAAGAAGGACACAACACAACCTAGGAATTAGAATTAAACAGTCATGGAGCTCCACTGTCATAATCAAGACGACTACCTAACAGGGCAGCGTAGTACTAGAATTGATAAATGTTTTTGTGATGGAAATGATATTGCATCATGGAATTCAATAGGATATTTAATGATAGTAGGTGGTCAATTAAGACATCTCCAACCCTAAAATGGCTAAGGATCATTGTAAAGAAAAACTATAAATAACCGAAAGCAAGATGTAATCAGGGTTCAACTTTTGGAGACTGTAGATACTATGTTCCTTGCAGTGTCTCATCTTCATTTTTAGTAATAGAAGCTTCTGTTGTTGTTACATACTCAATGTCCATTTCCCTTCTATTCTTAACATGCACTTGGATTGGTTTATTCACACTTTCTCATATGTCTAATGCTAGATAACTGTCATCTTATCTCTGCATTGGTGGATTGGGTCTGCTATTGAATAGGTCATCCATGTTTATTCTGTATCTAATGCTAGATAAATGTCATCTTGTCTCCATTTAGATATATTGAATTTACAAGTTTCATTCACTGGCTAGAGCTAGCCATCATATGTTATGTATGCATCTACTGGTGTGGTTAGTATTCTTCATTTATCCACTTAATCTGCAAACTATTGAGCATTAGTGGTCTAAATCCTTGTAGGCTAAGGGTGTTCATGCATGTCTGGAGCGAAAATAGAGTTGAAGTGGTTATCTGGCTTGAACCAAACCATCGTCCATTCTGATAGTTCTTAGAACAATATTGAAGATTATATGTTACTAGGCATGTCCAAGCTACAACCTAGGAGAGTTTCCTGGAGTGCTAACATAATTGGCGCCATTTCCAGGGAGAGGAGTTTGAAGCTCAGCTTCCCTAGGAGACGACACAGATACATCTTTTTTGATAGACGAAGTCTAGCCACTTTTTTGGTTGTAATCATCTATTTGGCGACTCTACTCGAGGCCAAATCTTTTGGCAACTCCACATCATAGTTCTGGCTCAGTTTGTGAGGCATACTCGGAGAAATTTTTGAAAGTCACCAGATGACCCAGTACCTGACCCTGAAAATATCATCAAAGAAAGAAAGGTATCAAAGAAGGGAGCATCGGGATTAGGTAAATCTAAACAATCCACTATATCTCTGCAAGAAAGGCTTGTAATAGAACAAATACATGTTGAGAGTATAGCTTCTAACCTTGGCAGTGAAGAAAAACTTTCAGAGATTGATAAAGCTCCTTATTCTCTAGGTTCTCCTCCTACTTTAAGCCTGAAGGAAACCTCACCTCCTATCCCTCATATTCTTTTAGTCATGTCAGTCACTCCTCAACTTTCTATCATTCAGACTGCCAGTACTCTGCCATCCACCACAGCTATGGCAGGTCCACAAGCACTCACCAAAATGGAAAGAATCATAGCTACTAGGTATGGACCTCTAGTACTACCCACTCCTTTGAATGCAATGCATACTAGAGAATATTAGAAATACATGCCTAATTTCACTAGGACTGAAGGAGTTCCAACTGAAGAACATCTTGAGTCCTTTTATAGCTATGCTGATAATCTAGACATTAGTGAAGATGATGTGTGGATGAGAGTATTCGTCCAAAGCCTAGATGGGGAGGCAAGAAAATGGTTCAGAGAATTGACCCCTAGATCTATAATAGATATTGAAGCCTTAGATGATGCATTCCTAAGGCATTGGGGGCATAAGAAAGATCTGCTCTACTGTCATACTAAATTTGGGAACCTCAAAAGGGAAAATGGGGAGTCACTTGCTGACTTCAACAAAAGGCTTAATCACATGTACATCAAGATACCAGCGGAAGTGAAACCCACCCCTACCTCTGCTAAGCTCACCTATGACAATGCCTTCGATTATGACTTCTACCTACTGTTGTGGGAGAGAAGATGTGCTTCTTTGGCTAAAATGAAAGATGCAACCTTAGAAGTAGAGTTCAACATCATGACTGCAGAGAAACTCAAGGGACATGTGTTATAGACATTTTTGTGCCTCGCGACATGGAGCATGAAATGTCAATAATTACAGGGATCCTCAGTCCCTAAACATGTTGTTCTTACCCCTAAAAGAACAAGGTCATCAAACAACAACACTTCCGATCAGTTCTCCACCTGAAAACACTTCAAAACAGTCTTATTTTGGATCATGTCAGCTGCTCCACTGAGCTTCTGCGCTGGAATGCAACTGTCCCTCCTTGTACCTGCGCTGGAAGTCAAGATTAATGAAGGCTACCTGCGCTGGGCGAGATTGGCCAAGTGGCACAGTCATCCTGCAAGCTGTCAACTGCCCAGGAAGCTTCCAAACTGACACTTGGTTCATGAGATTCGCCCTGTGATGAGTAAGAGGTACTTGATCACCATGTGTAAGAAAGGATCTCCAAGTGGACTCAAGAACTGAAGATTAACTGAAGAGGGAGAGGACACTAGTCAACTCTATGCCAGCCTCAAGCTGACTCATCCTCTCTTCTTCTCTCCTATATATAGAGCTCTTCTATGAGGTCTAAGGAGGCTGGAATTTTGTGTAAAGCAAGGAGGTGCTGTTGGTTTACAGTTAGAGCTATTGGGTGATTGTTTTACTAGAGGTGAAGAGGAGAGTTCTTGCTGCTGGGGAGGTGCTGCTGGATTGGAGCCATCATTGGTTGTAACCTTCTCAGAACCCTGTTACTTCTATCAATAAAGTTTTGCATGTTCTCCTATATACTTGTATTACATTGATGGATTGTATTTACTTGTATATTTGATTCACTCTAATCCATGCATCAGTTATGAGTACATGTATCTTGTAGTTTCCTCTCTTGTTTTGTGCAGGATCTGTGTGTAGCTGGACCGGCAAAGAGAGCAAGGAGCTGGGAACAAGAGACAAAGAGAGAGGATAAGGATCGACTAAGCGAAAGACACCAGGTTGGTTAATCTTTTCTTCCTCCTCTCTGTACTTTCATAAAGGAAAATATCAAAGCTTTACTTTCAGTTGTTGCTAAAGACTGTCACCTTTAGAGTAGGGATAGGGTCATCTGCATCGGATACTTTTCCCCACAACAAACTGGCGACTCCGCTGGGGAGCCTAGTATCTTGGTGGTGTTTGTAGTATTTTGCTATTCATTTCTTGAAGAAAAGAGTGCCAAATCGAAAAGCTTTTGACTATATCAAAAGCGAAGTAGAGGGACTGCTACTCTTGCTCATTTGCTGAGCAAATTCAAGATTTGAAGAGCTTATCTACAAAATACTCTTTACTCTTTGTGATAGCTTTTCATCCTCTTGATCATCCCTTAGCCTGTACTTGACCTATAGCTTTTTATTTCAGCAAAAACAATGCATTTTTGAGCTTTTTATGACCCGGAATTCTTTGTAGACGAAACTCTCGTGAGTCAGTGCAGGCTGTCCACAGGCAGTCTGCATTACAGTGCAGGTGCTCCCTTCGGGAACTGCGCTGAGAGTCAAACTGGCAGACTAGAACCTGCGCTGGTCCAGTTAGCCATTGTCTTGCTAAGCTTTCCCTTTGTGTCTTGGCCCTATTTTCACTGATTTTTGCTGATTGCTTGCTGGTCATTGTACTTGCTGTAAGCCACTTCTCCTTGACATTATTCCGCCTCAGTTGTGTGATGAAACTGTGAATTTTCTTTCAGTATTTCTTGTTTCAGTTACAGTTTCCCATTGTGAAAAGCGAACCAGTATAGCTGTGGCCTCTTAGATCCTGAACTGTAAAAGTGTCTTTGTGATCTTATGAGCTAGTTTTATTACTGTTCATGGTTGTTTGAGTTTGTTTGTTTTTCACTTTATGGTTTGAATTCATATACTTTTAGTGTTGAAACAAGTACCTGTAAAGCGTCTTTTCATTTTAGACAATACTTGTTTGTTTACGCTTCAAATTGAATTCGAAAATTATACAACAATTTCCTTTTGTCTACATCAACATTAAAGGAAAAGAAAAGAAATACATGCATCTTGCATTTGCATTTTGATAAGTTTGGGTGTCTGATCTAGGAGAAAGTGCATTAGTTTGTGCTTTGTGCTCTGTGTGGAAAGATATTGTTTTTCTCTCCCCTCAGTAGTTAGGATTTTCAAAGCTAAAAAGATTGTGAAAGCTTGCTTATCATTTTAGCTGCATTTAGGAATTTGTACCAATACATCTCGTGGTGATCCTGAAAGACAAACTGATAAACAAGATCAACTTAAAATATATTGAATGAATCTAAAAACGCATTGTAACATAACGCTCACAATAGAGGTCTAGGTAGAGACGTGTTCCGGCGTCGTTAAATGTAGTGACTGTCGATCTCTACGAAGGTGGGTGATTCCTCCTGAGGGACAATAGCACTAATACGGACTTGAGCTCCCGCGTACCGTCGCGTATATTGGGAGACCCCTATAGGCAATTATCCTTTATCCTTAGGAAGCCGTGTCGGCCGCCCTACTAATCGCGATGCAGTGAACACAGCATTCACGAAGATCGACCACCCGTACCGTAAAACGTATTCTGTGGTTTTGCGAAAGGTTTGGCACACCCTCTGCCTAGATCTCCAGAGCAGTTTCTTTTGGCCCTTTTCAAACTCTATAACTGAAAAGGTCCAACCGAGCATTTGTCACTTCGGGCTCGTTAATACATCGAAGGCGACTAGAGTCATCTTTAGCTTTTTCTCGACTCTTAAAACATGAAAAAGCAAAGTTGTGTCTAAAAGCGTCTAATAAAATTCATTCAATACGGAAACATAATTCCCCTTTTTGTATTTTAGTTGATCGAGTAATCCGCAACCGTGGAGGAAAGTCAATTAAAACTCCGTCGTTCGGGGAGGCTCGCGAGTCAACCATCTTTGTCTCCGGAACCGAGAGTAGTACGGGCAAAGCGAACTCGCTGGACCAGGTCAAAATCTCCTTTTAAAGTTAGAACGGAAGTTCCAACAACATCTGAGATTCTGGTCACTCCTAATATTTCTGGAATCCCTGCCTCTATTGAAGAAGTTCAACAGCAACAGAAGGACAGTTGTACTGATCCTAGTCTGAAGACAAGTACTTGCATAACTGAACCAGTTCCATCTGAAACCGGTCCACAGAGTCTTGTTGTTCAAACAACTGTCGCTGTCGAAGCAACCCCTTCTTTGGCACCAGAAATCTTTTACGGACCTGACGGTCTTCCTCTTCCTCCTGGTCTGATCGCAATAGAGGAAATCGTAGAGGACCAGCAAGCAAATACTCCAACTCATTTTGGAGTAGGTACCACTCTTTTTCTTTCTGCATCAGAAGTTTGTCCATCGCCACAGGAAGTTCCTGTAGAATCGATAGGCAGTTTATTGGATAGACTTAAAATGTTTGAGCAACCGTCGACATCTAGGACTGTGCCAAACGACACAGCGACAGCAGAAGCTCCTGCTGCCAATCCAACGATGTTTGCCGGCATACCAGCCATCCCGACTAGCTCTCATCAGCTAGAAGGAGTCCACCCAGGGACTATTATGACAACTTGGTATGTTCCAGTTTGTTCTTCCGGTATAATACCCGGTAATTCTTATGTTGAAACTAGACAAATTGATCCCTTTGGGAATCAGTTTGGGCCATCCAGTCCTCAAAGGCCATCTATACCCTTGAGCTCCGGATTGTTACCGTATGGGGGGCAATATGCCCTTTCGCTTCCCCTTCCGGGGGGATACCCATACGGCAGTTTTCAACAACATTCAGGTTTAACTGAAGTAACGACAAGTGGTTGGGTACCTATGTTACCCCAACAACTAAGAGTTGTATATTCCATGCAACAGTGTGTGCCTATGTCTAGTACCCCGACGACGCCAGCAATTGTAACCATGTCGCAAGTTCAATCGATGCCTGTTGTATGTCAACCCCAAGTTGTAATGCAACAGCCAATTGACCCTGCAACACAACCACAATCGCCAACTGCCGGGACAACACAGATACAAACGGGAACCATAACCCCGCATCTTGGTCCGTCGGTTAGTGTCGCACAGCAAAACATGGCTTCACAACCATGGATGGTGCAATACCAACAACCTCAGTTTCAACAGGTGTACCAGGGATCTGAGCAACAGATCTTTGCGAATAGTGGGCAACCCTATATTCAGAACGGGTTAAATCAACCACTTTACAGTGGCCAAGCCCACCAGCCGTATCAGTCATATCAACATCAGTTGCATTATGCTGGTATGCAAAGGCCTACTGCTCAGGCGATTCCATCGTATCCTGGGTACGCCTCACCAAACCTGAATCAGCAGTTGCCATTCGTGGCGACCTTAGAATTACCGGACTTACATCGATTGACGAACGATCCAATCGCCTATGCCCATTGGTGGCCAGCGATTCCTCACAAACTTCCTTCGGACATTCCTAAATTCAATGGAAATCCTGGCGAAGACCCGTCGAATCATGTGATGACATTCCATCTGTGGTGTTCGTCGAATACCTTGAATGATGATTCGATAAGGCTTCGTCTTTTCCAGAGGACATTGACTGGTCCGGCAGCCAAATGGTATATTGAATTACCTAGAGCCTCTTTCGACAATTTTAGTTCCCTAGCCACGACTTTCTTAACACACTTTCAGTTACCTATAAGGTACGAAACTGGAACAGAGATCTTAACCAATTTCAAGCAGACAACGGCCACACATATATCAGATCATATACATGAGTGGCGTCGTCGGCACAGAATGGTAAAAACCTATGTTCCAGATCAGCTATTAGCTGAGTGGTTTATAAAGTCACTTCTGCCTGCCATAACAGAAGATGTGGCCAAGGGAGGCGTCGTAACAGAGGAACAGGTTATTGCTCGTGCTCAATATTTGGACTTAGTATATACTCAGTCAGGCACGCTCTATGATAAGATACCTGACGCCCCCAAACCGAAATTTTCAATCCCTCCTCCTCCCGGATCGAATAGTGACTCTCACGCCGGTGATGGCATGATTGGAACTGCAAACGCTAAGTCGACAAGGGATTCAAATAAGAAAGCCTGTAAGACTTCGAATCAAAAAGCAAATCAAGAGATTCTTGCTTCGGAGGTAAATGCTGTATCTACGGATAAAGGAAAAAACTCCAATCAACCAGGAAGCAAGGAGAATCAAAACGAAGGGAAGAAGAAGAAACAGGGTGGATCATCTCCTCAAAAAACTTCTTCAAGCCCTCCTAGGAAAGGGAAACCAACGAGTCCATGTCATATATGCGAGGAGGATCATTGGACAGCAAATTGTCCATATAAAGCCGAGTTTAAAAGATTCTTAAAGAATTCACAAACCCCAGCTGTATTAACTGATCCGTTTCCCAATCCAAGCCAAAATCTGGTTGACAATGGAGATACTTCCCGGTGCCAGGTACTAATGGTGTCAACCTATGAACAGCAAAATGATGCTTTGATTTCGACAAAGTGCAAAAACTGCGGGCATCCGCAGTCGTCGAACAGTAAAGGAAATGATCAACCAAGCAGTTCGACGACAACTTCGACAAAAGTTGTGCCACCATTTACGACGGGAAGCATTCCTATGATCCAAGGAAGGAATCACTCTCTCCAAAATATCGGAGTCATTTTCCCAAAAGACCCTACTTTAATGGGTACTTCCGCATTTCCGCCTTCAAATAATCTGACGGAAATGACCACAATGGAATATGAGACCTTCTGTTTCTAGCGGATCTGAAAGATCGAGGATAGTTCCTATCTCAGGTCAACCTCGTTAAAAAATGAAAAACCATGAGGATAGTTCTTTTACTATGTCAACCTCATTAAAAAATGAAACAATCCCCTGTCCAGATCTCAATGGTAAACCTTCATTCCAATCACCAAGTTGAATGCAATGAAGCTTGGGGGGCACCCTCCTTTGACATGCGTCATTATGATGCTGGGGGCATGCGTAAATCATCGAGCAGTTTTAGCACATAGTTCATGCTCGTTAAAAAATAAACGCAAGATCCGAGCAGTTTTAGCACATAGTTCATGCTCGTTAAAAAATAAACATAAGTTGTGAGCAATCTTCCCCTAGAGTTCAAGCTCATCCAGAAAAAATGAACCGGTAAATAACCGTGGTAAATGTAACCTTTGACAGCCATATTAAAGCCTTGGTCGTGTTTGTGCACCGTCACCTCCATCCATTCATTTGGCCAATCGTTCATCTCCATATATGTGTTTACCTATTTTGAGGAACAGCTGCGAAGAGTGATTTCACCTAGCCATCCTTGTGACACTACCGTGATTGGAAAATTCCAATTTGTACCTGGAATCTGCCGCTATCCCTGTTTATCACTCGTTCCTCAAAAGACGAGTCTCCTTTGAGCTCTTTTCACTGACTCGTAAAATATGAAAAGTTTGCCGAGTTTTGGCCTTCCAGCTCGTTAAACGACCGGAATGCTATCCCTCCTCTAGATTTTAATCTTTTTGGACCTGAGGGATTATTGCACAAAAAGATCGAGCGCTTGTCTTATTCGGCTCGTAAAAGTACCGAATAGCCATCCCTTCTGTATTGTTTTATACTTTTTCGGACTTAAGGGATTAGATGACGAAAAAGGAATTTTGGAGTTAACTTTATGTACCTTTTCAGACTCTCTAAAAATGAAAAGGACCGAGTTTTCCTTGTCGTTAGACTCGTTAAAATGATTAAATAGCGACAAACTTGTCTTTAGACGAGAACGAGTTTCCCTATTGCTAGGCTCGTTAAATCATAGCGATGGGCTTGCCCGAAGGGCAGGTTATAGAACAAGCATATGTTATCCTCCTCAAGCTTGACAAAAATAAAGAGGTACTGGTCAGAAATGACTGGGGAAAAATTGGGAGAACATCAAAGTTTAATGGTAGCAAGTCACTCTTGAACATGACACTTTTCCTCCGTACCACATCGGGTTGGGTTGTTTCATTCACCGGTCTCATCGCCATGGTCCTCGCCAAACCATCCACATTTGGGGTAATGCTACCGATCCATCGCATCAGTGTCGTTATATGTTCAAGAGGGGTCTTTCTGAAAGTGTCAACCGTGTCCCATCCACTGCCATACATTATCCTTCATCCATTCATGATCGCCACCCTGAATCGTATGTCACAGTTTGTTTTCACCTCCACTAAAATCATTAGCTCCGTTCCGTGTCATTGATGTGGGATTCATTAAGGCCCTCCTTTGACGGATCGCTTCTTGTCGACTTCAGCTCATTATCCAAGAAGTTGATCTAGGAACACCCCCATCAGTACTTTGAAGCTTGCATGCCTCAATGGCAAGTTTCTCACTTCCGGCGACAGGTATACATCAATGACCTTCGACCAGAAGATTTTGCGTGGCGTTCGACGCCAAGTCCTTTATTCACGCCACGTGAATTGTACTGCAGTACCTTGAGGGTCATCGTCATTATTGGTGATTCCTCTCGCGCTTGTTAACGGTTTTCATTATTGACCGGTAATCAAGCGATGTCTTTCCATGTTCGACTTCAGCGAAATTCTCACATGGATCGACTTGTACTTAGAGTGAAGATCGAACGAGTTTGAAGACCCCAGATCTAGTTTCATCCATCCGGGCTGCGATATATATTCAGGAAATATAAAAGCATTTGCCATGTACATCATTGCAGCAGATGATCATCCTATTCAAAGGATGATAATTTCAGCAGAAAATTATCAGTCTACCTTCAGACGATCGTCTGTCACATGTACCAAAATGTATTTATAAAAGCTGAGCATGGGAATGCCCGCCTCAGCTAGATCATGAAAATAGAATGAAAAATAATGTATTGTATTGTATTGTATTACAGGGCGCCTCCTCAGCACTGGAACGAACTTCGGACCCTCTAGATAAAGCATTTCACCCGATAAACGGCCTCATACTTTAGGGGGCAACGGTTATAGACATTTTTGTGCCTCGCGACATGGAGCATGAAATGTCAATAACTACAGGGATCCTCAGTCCCTAAACATGTTGTTCTTACCCCTAAAAGAACAAGGTCATCAAACAACAACACTTCCAATCAGTTCTCCACCTGAAAACACTTCAAAACAGGCTTATTTTGGATCATGTCAGCTGCTCCACTGAGCTTCTGCGCTGGAAGTAAAGATTAATGAAGGCTACCTGCGCTGGGCGAGATTGGCCAAGTGGCACAGTCATCCTGCAAGGTGTCAACTTCCCAGGAAGCTTCCAAACTGACACTTGGTTCATGAGATTCGCCCTGTGATGAGTAAGAGGTACTTGATCACCATGTGTAAGCAAGGATCTCCAAGTGGACTCAAGAACTGAAGATTAACTGAAGAGGGAGAGGACACTAGTCAACTCTATGCCAGCCTCAAGCTGACTCATCCTCTCTTCTTCTCTCCTATATATAGAGCTCTTCTATGAGGTCTAAGGAGGCTGGAATTTTGTGTAAAGCAAGGAGGTGCTGTTGGTTTACAGTTAGAGCTATTGGGTGATTGTTTTACTAGAGGTGAAGAGGAGAGTTCTTGCTGCTGGGGAGGTGCTGCTGGATTGGAGCCATCATTGGTTGTAACCTTCTCAGAACCCTGTTACTTCTATCAATAAAGTTTTGCATGTTCTCCTATATACTTGTATTACATTGATGGATTGTATTTACTTGTATATTTGATTCACTCTAATCCATGCATCAGTTATGAGTACATGTATCTTGCAGTTTCCTCTCTTGTTTTGTGCAGGATCTGTGTGTAGCTGGATCGGCAAAGAGAGCAAGGAGCTGGGAACAAGAGACAAAGAGAGAGGATAAGGATCGACTAAGCGAAAGACACCAGGTTGGTTAATCTTTTCTTCCTCCTCTCTGTACTTTCATAAAGGAAAATATCAAAGCTTTAATTTCAGTTGTTGCTAAAGACTGTCACCTTTAGAGTAGGGATAGGGTCATCCGCATCGGATACTTTTCCCCACAACAACATGTTGACTGAAGGAGACAGAGGGGTGAGTCTTCTTCGTCTTCAGACCCCAAGATAGATAAAATGACCAAGATGATAGAGTCAATAGCCCCTGAAATCTCCAAATTAAAGGTTGAGCAGTACCCAGGGAAATGGAGAGCCCCTAGTACCTTTGCTCCTAGGAACCCCAATCCATATAGAAGAGCCAATGAGTAGTTGCAGATTATGCAAAGGAGCAAAGATGGCAGCGAAGACCAAAGGGTGATGATCCCTTTTTAGAACGTAGTCATGGAAGAGGAATAGTGTGATGAAGATGATGAGATCCCTTGCATGGAAGATGAAGGCACTGCTTCCTTCTTGACCTTGGCTGCCTATAAAGAGTCATTATTTAAGGACCAACCTAGCCAAGAATGGGATGGTGGGTTTTTTCTACAAACCGAAGATCAAAAAAGATATAATATGAGGTTGAAAATGAACAGTGCCAAGGAAACCCCTGTTCAAAGAGCTGTTGTCCCTACAATGCAGCAAACTAACAAGAAAAAATGACTAGCAACTGATCCCATCATTCTCAAAGCTCCAGCTCAAGAGGTAAGAGGTCCTGACAAGTTCCCTTGTCCTTTCAGTTTTGAATCAGAAATCTAGAAGCTTAAAATATCTATACCTCTAATGGAACTAGTGAAGAATGGAGCCTTTAAGAGACCCATCCTTGAGGCCCTTGAGATTAAGGCCACACAGGCATCAAACGACTATGTGAATTTACAAGATGACAAACCTGTAGTTGTTCTTAGCCCAATGACTGATCCTTCTAATGACAATTCCCCATCATTCTATTTCTCATTGACTATTCATGACAAAGTCCTCCACAATTGTCTGCTAGACATAGGTGCCAGCCATAATCTAATGCCCAAGGCTATCATGGATGAGTTAGGCCTTGAAATCACTAGGCCTTATCATGACCTATTTTCTTTTGACTCTAGGAAGGTGAAATGTTTGGGGTTAATCAAAGATCTAGCCATCACTTTGTCCCAGCTGCCCATGAAGAGCATGATGATGGATATTGTGGTATCAGATGTTCCCCCTAAGTTTTTCATGCTTCTTTCTAGGGGATGGATCAAAATATTGGGTGGAATGTTACAAAACGACCTGTCCTATTCTATTGTCCTAGTTTTTGGAGGTGAGAGTAGGAGATTATACAAGGAAGCTCAATTAGCATATATTATCAACGATGAGAAGCATCCCACTAATCATCCCATTTATGCTGTTGACACTGATTTTGGAGCCTGTATTCTCCAAAGAGAAGAATCCCAGTTGGCCTCCATACAGCTCAGGAAACTAGTTTGTCAGATCACAGCAGAAGAAGGCCCACAAATTTGGGACATGTTCTTTGACGGAGCTTACTCTAGGGAAGCTGCAGTAGCAAGTTTAGTTCTATTATATCCTACACAAGAATGCGTACATTTATCTTTCAAGCTAACTTCTCAAGTCACAAATAATATAACAGAATACAAGGATTTGATCTTGGGCTTGAATGTCGCTAAAGAAATGGGCATCAAACATCTGAAGGTTTTTGCAGATGCAGACCTTATTATTCAACAGGTGAATAAGACATTCCAGGTGAGGCACCCCAGGTAGAAAGCATACAGAGATGAGGTAAGGAATCTCAAGGATTCATTCAATAGCTTTAGTATTTCATACATCCTTAGGGCTAAGAATCAGCTTGCCGATTCCCTTGTTGTGTCTGCTAGTATGTTTGTTGCTCCTCTACCCCCTAGATTGACTTATGAAATCCAAGTAAAATACAAACTGTCATTGCCTGATAATGTCAAGTATTGGAAAGTATTTGAAGATGATGAGGGGCTCAATAGGTTTCTACAATTCATTGATGAATTCTCTCAAATGCAAATTGATCAAGAAAATGAAGCCATGGAGGAATTCCATCAATCCCAGCTGAGAAGCAAAATTGGTCAGGACAGCATTGTCCAACTGCCTAGTAATCATATACCCAAAGGGCTAGTGCCTCTAGAGAAGTTGTTTGATCATAATGATGTACCCTATAAGCCTGCCTAGAAAGAGAATGATTCTATAGTCCATAGACATAATATAGGGAGCCCAAATCACCCAAAGTACATAAATCTTTCTGCCCACTTGTCTGCTACCCAAAGCTCTGAATATTGCACCTTGATGAAGCAATTTGCTGATGTCTTTGCCTAGGAATACAGTGACCTTAAGACTTATGACAAAAAAATCATCCAGGATAAGATTCTACTGGAGAAGGACACCATCCCTATTAAGCAGAAGCTGAGACCTATCAGCCCTCTATTACTACCTTTTATTGAAAAATAAATTAAGAAACTCTTGGCTGCCAAGATCATACTCCCCCTAAGGTATTCAAAATGGATAGCTAGCTTGGTGGTAGTAAGGAAGAAAAATGGAGAAATTAGGCTATGCGTTGACTTCAGGAATCTGAAAAAATGCTCTAAGAAGGACAACTACCCCCTACCAAAGATGGAACATTTGCTGCAAAAAGTTTCAGGGGCTAGAGTCATGTCTTTCTTAGACGGTTTCTCAGGTTACAACCAGGTTGCTGTACACCCCGAGGATCAAGAGAAGACTGCCTTCACTACTCCTTGGGGCACTTTAATGTACTCCAAGATGCCTTTTGAGTTGATGAATGCTAGGGCTACTTTCCAGAGGGACATGGACAGAGCCTTTGTGCGAGAGAACGACAAGTTTGTCCTTATTTACCTTGATGACATAACAATATTTTCCAACAGTCACATGGAACACTTGCAGAATTTGAAGAAGGTGTTTTTGAAGTGCAAAAGGTTTGGAATCTCAGTAAATCCTAGGAGGTCACAGTTTCTCTAGAAGAAGGAAAAATCTTAGGACATATTGTTTCTGCTATAGGTGTCAAGATTGATTTAGAAAGGGTTCAAGCAATACAAACATTGTCCATCCCAAGGTTGAAAAAGGACATTCAATCTTTTCTAGGCAAGATCAACTTTGTGAGGAGGTTTATTCCAAATTTTGCAGAACTAGTGAAGCACATCACTTCCATGTCAAAGAAGGGGTTAGAGATAAAATGGATAGAGGTTGCAAGAAGATCTTTCGAAGCCATCAAAAGAGCTATCATGGAGGCTCCCACTTTAGTCAGCCCAGGCTACACCAAGGAGTTTTATATTTCCTCTTTTTCTTCTTATGATACACTCGCAGTAGTATTGTTGTAGAAAAATGATGAAGATATAGAACACCCAGTGGCCTTCTTTAGCAAAAGTTTGAGGGATGTTGAATTAAGGTATAACCTTATTGAAAAACAGGCGTATTCCCTCATAAAGTCTTTAAAGGCATTCTAAATTTACATTCTGCACTCAAAAGTAATTTCCTATGTACCTTTAGCTTCAGTAAAGGATGTCCTAACCTAGCTAGATGTTGATGGAAGAAGGGCCAAGTGGATTGGAAAACTCATAGAGTTCGGCATAGAAGTGAAGCCCACCAAGCTTGTGAAAGGCCAGGGCCTAGCTCAGCTAATGGCTAAGGAAAATTATAGTTTGTTGGACATAAATTGCATAGGTGTAGATTCAGGTGTTGAACATGTAGAGGAGTCATCAGAAGAACAAGGGCAACATTAGTCATTGGCTGAGAATTTGGCTACTTGCGAGTGGTATTCCAGTATATCTCATTTCTTGTTGAAGCTAGAAGTCCCTCCAGGGCTCAGCTCAAGCCAGGCTAGGACCATCAAGCTCAGAGCAACCAAGTTCTGTATTAATAAGAACCTGCTTTATTGGAAGGATCCATCTGGAATCCTCTTGAGGTGTCTGGACAAAGAACAATCTGTCAAAGTCATGCACCAGTTTCATTCTAGCATCTATGGAGGGCATCATTATTTGAAAACCACGACCCATAAGATCCTAAGGGCTGGGTATTATTGGCCTACTCTATTGTCTGATGTATTTTCATTTGTGAAGGCTTGTGATAGATGCTAGAGTTTTACAGGAAGACAGTAGTTGAAATCTTTTCCCTTGAAGCCAGTACACACCAATGGTCCCTTCTAGTAGTGGGGTTTAGATTTCATAGGGGAGAATGGTCCACATTCTAGTGGCCAACATCAGTGGATCTTAGTAGCCACTAATTATTTTACCAACTGGATTGAAGCCATCCCACTAAGAAGGATGATCGCCAGGTTATCATGAAGTTCTTAACTGAGAATATTTTTACCAGATTTGGCCGCCCAAACAAGATAATTACTGATAATGTAGCAGCTTTCAGAGCAAAGGAATTGATGGATCTGTGTGAATCAATGGGCATTAAATTAGTGCATTCTACCTCATATTATCCTCAAGGCAATGGCCTAACAGAATCATCCAATAAAAGCCTGGTAAGGATAATCAAAAATATGTTGGAGGACAACAAACAGAACTGGGATTCCAAGCTGAAGTTTGCATTATGGGCTGACAGAGTTACCACTAAGAAATCCATAGGCACCTCTCCATTCAAGCTGGTATATGGTACTGAGGTTGTTTTTCCAATCCAATTGACTCTCCCTATGGCCAAATTCTTGCAAGAGGAGCAGGATGAGGAAAATGATATGGCAAGGAAGATGAATGACTTGGTTGAATTTCATCAAATTAGAGATCAACTGATTGAGAAGTCAGTAGCGCATCAAAATAAAATCAAGGAGGTATTCGATAAAAAACAAAATATGAACAACTTCCAGGTTGGTGACTGGGCTCTCAAATGGGATGCATTGAAGGAAAAGAAGGGAAACCACAGTAAATTTGATGCATTATGGACAGGACCATTTGTCATCACTCGATCTCAGATGAACAATACGTTCATTCTGCAAAATTTACAGGGGGGAGATGTTTTTGATGTCCCAGTCAATGGGAATTTTTTGAAACCTTATTTCATTTAAGGCTTTAAGAGCCTTGGTATTGTAAGTATGTTTTTCAGTTTATTTCATACTAGTTAGACTCCATGCCTAATGTAATCTTGTTGTTTACTGGAAAGGAAGTGGACTACAGTTCTTGAAACCTCACAAGGAGGCTTTCATCCCTAGAAGGAGCCAATGTTAGCTCTGAAGTGTAGCACTGCCATATTGGAGGCTAAAGGAGGGAGATGATCTGCTTTGATGTCCCGGATAGGGCCCCACATGGGCCATCACCCCACTTTCCTCACCCTTCCACTTACCTTCCATTCCACTCATTTCCTAACCCAACCCTCACATCCCCACGGGACCCTCTTTTCACCTTAAGCCTAAATAAATTAACCCAAAAAACCCCGAAAACCTTACTTTTCCACCCATACGCGCCCTCTGCACATTTCCCGAGGACATATCATACCACCATGTCCCTCTGCTATTGATTTTCCCTCTACTGATCCAATGGCCCACGTCTTGCCCAATCAATGGAACCTACCCGATCGTTCCCAACCATCGGATGACCCCCGCTAAATTGGACGGCTATCGCTCATATCGCACAGGCAACTAGCGAGAAGAGTACCCACTCGATAAAGGTGGTTTTTCTCTCTATTCTATTGTGACGTGTCATCTGTTGAATGGAATCGGGCGGACTCCACCATTTACCACTTACCGCCTGACGAGCACTCGATATAAACCATAACCGCCTGAGCCAAACCACCCCCTCGTGTTATTGCACAGGCTTTCCACCATCTAGTCCCCTAGATTTGATGGCCCCCATTCACGATCGCTCCCAATCATTCTCCATCTCTTTGTTACTTCTCTGTCCATCCGATCTAGCATGTCCATCCACCCATGCACCTCATACTCAACTCCCTATCTATTACCTGATGGAGAAGGTGGTTGGCTCTGTCAGTCTGATCACAGTCTGACCGTTGAACCGAATTAACAGAAAGCATGGCCAAAGGAAGAAGGACACAACGCAACCTAGCAAACAGAATTAAACAGTCATGGAGCTCCACTCTCATAATCAAGCCAACTACCTAATAGGGCAACACAATACCAGAATTGATAAATGTTTCCATGATGGAAAGGATATTGCATCCTAGAACGCAATCAGACAGTTAATGACAGTAGGTGGTCAATTAAGACATCTCCAACCCTAAAATGGCTAAGGATCATTGTAAAGAAAAACTATAAATAGCCGAAAGCAAGATGTAATTAGGGTTGAACTTCTGGAGACTATAGATACTATGTTCCTTGCACCGTCTCGTCTTCATTTGTAGTAATACAAGCTTCTTTTGCTGTTACATGCTCAACGTCGATTTCCCTTCTATTTTAAACTTTCACCTGGATTGGTTTAATCACGCTTTCTCTTATGTCTAATGCTAGATAACTGTCATCTTATCTCTGCATTGGTGGATTGGGTCTGCTATTGAACAGGTCATCCATGTTTCTTCTGTATCTAACGCAAAATAACTATCATCTTGTCTCCATTTAGATAGATTGGATATACAAGTTTCATTCACTGGTTGTAGCTAGCCATCATATGTTATGTATGCATCTACTCGTGTGGTTAGTATTCTTCATTCATTAACTTAATCTGCAAACTATTGAGAATTAGTGGTCTAAAGCCTTGTAGGTTGAGGGTGTTCATGCATCTCTGGAGTGAAAATAGAGTTGAAGTGGTTATCTGGCTTGAACCAAACCATCATCCATTTGGGTAGTTCTTAGAACAATATTGAAGATTATATGTTACCATGGATCTCCGAGCTACAACCTAGGAGAGTTTCCTGGAGTGATAAGAAGTACAGATATCATTAAACCTGAAGAAGTTCATTTTTTTTGTACCATATAGGATTTTACTAGGGAGATGTTTTTTGTAAGCAAGGGTTGTTGGTAGATCCTTCCAAAATCGTTGTTATTATTAATTTTGATCTGTCGAATAATTTGAAGAAATTATGTGCAAATATTTGACACACTTGATATTATCAGAAGTTTATTAAGGCATATGCACAGATTACTACACCAAAGGAGTGATTAATAAGGAAATATGCCACCTTTTTTTGGCTTGAGGGGTTCTTGACCTAGGTTCACAGTTAGTTGCACCAACCAACAAACCCTACACTGTCGGCCCTTTCGGCAACAACCTGTGTAGCGCATGGTGCAGTCTCACCCAAGGTAGTATTGGGGGTGGACAGAACCAAGTTTGTACATCTGGAGATCTGTGTGATGGGTTTCTATGATTCCTAGGGTATTATTTCAACCTTCATGAAACCTAACGCTTAAAATGCGGAAATTATAGTAACATACAGAAAACAGATTCTAACTCTATGCCAATTGCTTTAAATGTTCGTAACATCAAGTAAACTAATAGATCTACCACTTGCACACATATATAACTGTTTCTTATGATAATTGCAATAAACAAAGAAAATTCACATTAAATGCAGAAGTAAACATAAACACACAGATAGACAGATATTGCTCCAAAATAGTATTTATTAGCTTAAGATCTTCTGTTATAGACTCTTTCTTCCCTATGCAGATAGTTGTAGGGGCCCGCACGCTCAGCTGTGGGCTTACCAAGGTCTCCACGCATGCAACTATAGGAGCCTTCCCCTTTGCCTAAGTACCAAAAACAAAGTCTTTTGACTTAGATCACTTTCCCGTACATTGATCTTCAATGATTGATTTTTTCCTACGACTCATTAAGATTCCTTTTTATAACACCTTATTTTACAATACCATGGTCCATGAACCATGGGCAAGTCATAAAACAACTTAACTTCTTGACCAACTAAGGGGCTTTGACCTTCCTAAAGTGCCTTTGACTCCCACGACCTTTGCGCTCCACTCCTCAAAATGCAGAGACTTTATAAAACTAGCAAAAGCTATTACAAAATTGACCAGAGGGGACGCTATCCCCGCAAGCCCCCAACACAAAGTTGCGACTCGTCCTCGAGTCACTCTGCTAGTCGCACCTTGATATTCATCTAAAGCTCACTGAATTCAATCTTCAAGACTTGCAGGTCGGTTCTGCCATGCGTAGTGGCATAACGAACTTATTCCACAAATTTTTTTGTGGTGGGGCCTTCAACTGAAAGGCACATGGTTCTCTACATCTGCTACATGGCCTTCAACTGGTCCTACATTGACAATGTCAATTGACTGGCCTCATATGCCCAAGTATATTCCCTTGAAGATATGATTGCTTCGTTTCAATGCAGATCATCAATTTTTCTCTGGATGACCTTGCCTTCGTGTAACTTAGTCAATCATTGTACTGGTTCTAAGTTTCTTCCTGTTGACCTTATTTTTTCAAACAACCTCTGCTTCTCTCTAATATTTTCTTCAATTTTATGAAAATTCAAATCCTCCTATAGTGAGGTCCACTTCTCCATGGCCTATTCAAATAATTGAGTGCAACACTTGACTGCAACTTATAAAGTATCCATTTCTTCCTTAATAGTAGCTTCGAGTTGCTCTCTGACTTCTAGAGGAGTACATGGGTACGAATTAAGTTGTATCTCAGAGATTTGCAGCTTCTCCTCAAACCTGACTTCGTTAATTTATGCTTGTGACTCCTTTACTGCGACAACTATCTTCTGAATCTTTTCTGCACAGGCTGGTTTGGCTGGAATCTAGAGATCAGGAAGCTCACTACAAGCCTACATAATAGTTACTGACTTCACGCTGTTACCTCCTCCTTTTCCTTAAGGGCCTATGCATTTTCCTCAAATATTTATCGATTATCAGTTTTGACCTCGTTGATGATAAGTAGTGCATGTTGTTCCCAAATTTTGAACTCGTCTCTCATCCCTTGGTGAAGCTCATGCAATGTGTGAATAGGAAGTGCCACCAGATTCAGGCTCAAATCCTTCATATGTAGTATGTTTTCCCTACCTTTTGCTGAGTCGATGCACAAGGACCCCTATCAAAAATGCATTCTGTGGAGATCCACGATGAGTTCTGCTTCTAAGGTCAACTTGCTCACTTATTTCAGGCACACTTTCTTCACACTCGCCTGTACCACGTTCACTTGAATGAGCCCTGTTTGGACTTGTAATTCCCACAGGCCTTGTAGTACCTTCCACATTGTTTGTTACTATTGCTCTTCAAAGTTTCCCCAAAGTTCTGTCGTTGCATCGCAAACCACATCCCCAATTTCATCTAGGTCCCCCTCTGTAAGGACCAAAGGCATCGCACTCACTAACTTATCTAGTTTTTCTTCTTGCACAACTCGGTCACTCCTTCTCTACCTCTTCTTGATGATGAAAAGGGACTCCAAGCCTGTGCCCCCTTCCTCTTCTCCCTCTATCTCTTCCTCCACATCCTCGTCAAGCTCAATGGTGCCCTGTGACATAGTCGCTTCTTTTGTTGCTTCTTTTTCATTGGAAATCCCTGCTTTCTCCCTTGTAGCAACTTCTTTCTATTGTGCGAGATTTTCTTTTTCCACAAGATTTTCTTTAGCAGAAGCCTTATGTGCTTCCTTCCTCTTTTTTGATGTTTTCATTGTTGTGGTCTACACTGCTTCACCTTTAGTAGCCTTACTAGTTCCTATCCTGACACCAAAGGGGGTTAGCCAATCAGTTGGCCATTTGCTAACAACCCTCGGAATATCATCCTCGGTGACTAAATATGGCAACTTATGCCATCTGCCCTTGGCATATTTCTTTGCATGGATGTACAAATTATGGTAATCCTCCTTGAAATCTACAACATTGAGGTATTTCTCGTGCAGACTTCGTGATAACCTCGGTTGTTGGTTAATCACCATCCTTAGCTCTGACTCAAACAACACCCAAAATATCTTGATCTCCGTAACTCGTGCGGGGTCTTTGGTAGCCCACAGTGAAGCCTTGCCCTCATCTTGAGCCTCTATGCAGTCTAAGATTGACTTATTAGAATACTCGTGCGACTTCTTTACCAGACCAAAGTCACTTTTCATTTGGTCTGCCAAATTTTTCTCCTGCGATTTTACCACAAATCCATTCACTCGGTCCACTCCTTGGTATGGCAACAATGTTATTCTGTGGATTAGTAAGTCAATGATTGTGATGGGCCTTACCAACTAGAGGCACCCATCATGCACCAACGTAAAAAATTGGTGCACACAAACTATATTCATCGAGTGTGACTGAAATGCAGCACCAACAACATATTTAGGAGACCCACGCCCCCAAATCCAACCACTCATTTCAATGGCTCAAGCTACATGACGCCTGAATCTTCATAGTATACCTTCTTCAAGTACTTTCTCAATGCCAACTGTGGAAACCTATCGTGGTCCCCTAGGTCCCAATCCTCTATTTTCAAGTATGGTATCTAGGCCAACAAATTTCCCTCAAACAACACATTCTCGAGCCACAAAGGTGTGGAGACCACAAACTTCTTGGTGTTGTAAAATTTTTTGGTTTTGATAAGTTAGAATCAATTAGTCAAAAAATGAAAATATTTTTCAAAAATGTTAAGCTAGGATATGGACAAAAAGAACACTAAATAACAATGTTAGGCAATATTTTCATAAATATGTAAATATAAAATAAAATGTTAGGATAGATTCCTTAAAGAATGAAGGCAAAAATAAAATGTTAGGTTAAAAAGAAAAACATAAAGCAATAAACTCTTAAAGTGTGCAAGACCAAGTACCACTAGTTTTTAATTTATTGATCAAAATAATGGTTATGTGTAGCTTGTCATAAATGCCACAACCCGTGATAGTCAAAATGTATAACCTTGACTAGTTCATGCTTTAAATTTCATGTTTATAATTAGAAAATAAATATCTAGCCAAACTGTTTAATCTTGACAGATCATTAGTTAGGTAGAGAATAATAAGGTGCTCGTTAGTTTAATATGAGCCCTTGGATGTTATAAGGTTATAATTAGATAGTTTGATTTTCAAAAGAAAAAAAGTTAGGGTAAGTAAAGGGTAGGTAGAAGAAAGGCTATAGAAGAAGAAAGTTGATAGAAGCATAAAGCACATTTATTATGCTTCATCATGTGTTTCAATGTGCAGAGGCAATTATAAAGATGAAAAGATGTTGACAAGTTGATTTGGTTAACTTCTCCTCATCCATTTCATTCCCCATTACATACTTACTAATTTCCTCATTTTTCCATCATTTCATAAGAAAATACCCTTTTCCCTTCATTTTCACCTTTGCCCCTTGGTTTCACACAATTTCCTAGAAAATTACCCTCCAAAGGTCATTTCCTCACTCAAAACCCCTTTTCCTTATTGTGAAACTCATTTCCCCACTGAAAAAGTCACTTTCCACTTGTAATTCTCCTAAAAACCCATAATACCCCTTATCCTAATGTTTTGTCCCCCATCCGCTTCATTTAACTTTAACTCTACTTTTACCATTTTCACGAAAAAACCTTTAAAACCCAAAAAACTCCTTTACTCTAAGTTTTGTCACCTCCCACATTCTATTAACCCCGCTACATTAACCGTGGTTAAATATACCCCACATTTAACCCTCGGTGTGGTCAATAAACCCTTCTTAACACCTGTTTAACTTACAAATCCTTTGTATTTTTCCCCTGTCCCACTTTTATTAAACCCATTTCGATCTGTCTGACCCGCACTTTATTCATAAAATAATTACAAACCTTTGTAATTAAGCCCTGGGCCCCACTAATCTCCATTGACTGTCTTCCGTGCAACTCCACCGCGCGATAGCCGTCAGGTCATCTTCTCCTAGATCCAACGACCCTCAGCCATATTGCGTGCTTGCCATCTCCGAACTTTAAAGGCCTGAGAGTATGCGAGATTCATGGTTTTTCTCAGGTCCCTTTTGGTTACATGTCATTCCCACATTAACTCGTGTGCCCTCAGAGAGAATCCAGCCCATAGCCAAAACCAGTACGATGAGCCTCTGAAAACGCTCCCCGCGTACAGTAAAACCATACACTGTTCACTTTATGCCAAATTTTTAAAAAAAGTTAACCATTTACCGTTCGAACGCCCAAACCTTAATTTTTCCTCTTTTCACCTGTTTACAGTGTAAAACCCTCCTAAACCTTCCTGCGACACCATGAGCCTCTGCAACTCATTTTGACCTCCGATTACCATGCAAATACTACCAGCTCTCTGTCCAAATATTTGTGCCATGCTAAAAAGCCATTGTCACCTTCCTACAAGCCTCTGTTTTTCTTAACAAATTGTTTTATTTTGTAGGTGATCAGCAGAAGACCAGGAGACTGGATAAATGATTTTTATACATATAAAACGTGTTTGTTCTAGATTCTCAAGAATTGAATTTGAATGATTTTCCTTAGAGTTTCCATGCAGTAGAGCAGAAAGGAGTCATCTATATAGAAAGAAGTCTTTATAAACAGTGCAATTTACACAGTAAAAGACCAACAGATGATCAATATCCAAAATACCTGATGTTGATACATGTAAAAACTAAATGATTTGCTGTTGAAATACCCAGTAAAGGATTGAAATGTATAGTAAAGTAAAAATGCACATTAAAGGATATTTACAGTTCATCAAGGTCAAAGAGCATCAGAAGAAAGTGTATCAGTGTGAAGATCAAACTACCAAGTAGCTTAAAGGGGAAAACATCCAATACCAAACCCAGGAGGACCTAAATAACAGGGACAGCAAGCAGTAGTTCAATAGTGACATGAAGATATTTCCTTTTCCTAGAATAAATCCTTAAACAATTTAGGATATTTTATTAGTTCTACAATTGTATAAATAACTCTCTTCTCCAGTTATTAAAGGTTCAAACATTGAAACAAGTTCAGCATTGAACCAAGTTCACTATTCACCATTGAACCAGGTTGACCATTGAAGAATTGTTGCACTCTTGAAGAATACTACACCTTGATGAAGCATTTGTAAACACTTGATGTACTTGACTTTTCTAGACCCTTAATACAAGGTAGAGGATTCCAAATTTAGTTTTACACAATTTGTGTTTCCTGTAAGTTTTTCCAGTTTACACATTATGTCTTTCTCCATATTCTTATGTCTGACAAAGATACCTAGATAGGAATAATTGTGTCTCAATTTACTCTGACAAGCTCCTGAAGTGATAATCATTAAAGAGAATGGATTAATGAACTGTCTGTTTAATTAGTTCCCTCTTAATCAATAAATCATCGGCATCTTGTTGTAAACATAAGCATATTCTCTCAAACCTTCTGAACATCGGTCAGAGGTTTTCATACTTATGATCATTGGATTATCTATCTTAAAATTGTCATAGTCATATTGTTTTTTATTTCAACTCACCACTATTCAAGTGATCTCACTGTGTAAAGTTTTATAGAAGCCCTTTACTTTGGGATTAATATTAATAAAAAGGTTAAACGTTATAGTGTTTCATCTGTTTTATTCATTGGTCTTCCAAACTTAAACAAAAACCCCCAAAACAATAATCTTAGATGCTCTAGCATTGGTAGCTGACCACTATTATCTCAGAGGAATAACATTAGCTAGGCGATGTTGCCAGGGATTCAAATTCAATTACGTTTTCATGGGACAATGATATTCATTCTATTCCTTTAAGGTGATTAAAGGTCTAGATAGGTTAAAGTCTTTCACCCGACGACTCCACTAGCCCAAAATGGAACCTTTTAAGCACACAAGATCTCATTCGGAATCTGACATATTTAATCCTTTGTCAGACCCTCAAAAACTTCTAAGAAAAGCCATTTCTGAAAGGAGACAACAACCATCTTCTTCTTCCTCTTTTGCCTTGCAGTCTGAAGATTTAGAATCATTTGATCCTTTTAGTAATATTCTATCTGATCCTGATAGGACACAAATACCTCCTAAGGTTTATGAACTATTAGATAGGGGAGTTGATTTAGGTTCAACCTTCTTCATTTATTCTTTTGAAACACATAAAGAACCCCCTCTTGCACCAGGATCACCTAAAACTAAATCTGACATGCGTGTTCATTTACCTGAATACAAACCCACATATTTCATATCCCCTACCACTTATTCATTCCCTTCCACTTCTAAACAACCTGAAGAGACCATATTTATATACACAAATCCACTCTTTGAAACAAAAGAGGGTATTCATTCATAGGTCCCAAAGTTAGTTCTTAAAACTCCTTTAAAGATATTTAGGAGACCCCCTCCTCCTTCACCTCCACATAGTCACACAGCCCCTCATTCACATTATTTTACCTCTTCTTTGTCTTCCTCTCCTTCATATTCTTTTTCTTCATCCACACAAACACCTCATACACCACCTTCTACTATGGCACTCCAACCTATTGTACAAGCTAGATATGCAGCTTTAGTCTTACATTCTAAGCTCGATGCATTCCCAGTTGGTTACTTAAAATACATTCCCAGGTATAATGGAGAAACTGGTCCCACAACTGAAGACCATCTTCAGGATTTTCTAGACTTTGCAAACAACATGAATATTGAACAAGAAAATGTTTACATGAGATTGTTTGTGTAGTTACTTGAAGTAAATGTAAGAATCTGGTTTAGGAAGTTACCTATCAATTCCATTAGAATTTGGGAAGAGCTTACAAACACATTTAAAAACAAATGGGGTGTAAAGAAAGATCCTCTTTACTTTCTGATTGAATTTGAAGAACTTAAACGAAATTTTGATGAACTTGTATCAGATTTCATCAAAAGATTCAACAAACTTTATCATAAGATTCCCCTAGATTGTAAACACCCTGTAGTAGTAGTTAAGTCTAGGTTTTCTAAAGCCTTTGACGATGGTTTTGTTGTAATGCTAAGAGAAATAACTTCAACAAATCTTGAAGACATGCAAACAAATGCTATAGAGGTGGAAGCAAATAGGACTGCTTCGACTTCCTTGAAAGCTAAAGAGAAAAACACCCAAAGAAAACTCAAAGCTCAAGAGGACTCTAGTTCCTCTAGTTCTTCTAAGACTAAAACTGAAGATTCCAAAATAGATGAAATAACTTCTCTTCTTAGAAATCTATCCAATATAATTTCCAAGATTGAGACTCAACCTAGGACAGTTCAACAAACAGTTATTATACCGGAAAATCAAAATCAAGGTCAGTATAAAAGAAATCCACAAGTACAAATTCTTCATAGACCTAGTAATGATCAACAAGTTAGGTAAGTAGTTAGGTAGAGAAGAAAGGGTGCTCAACAGTGAAATCTGAGCCCCTAGAAGAAATAAGGGTAGACATAGATAGGAGGGTAGTTAAAAGAAAAGAAGGGAGTAAGGGTTTGCTAGTTCAAATGCACCCGATCAAAAAGGAAGAAAAAATGTTAGGTGTAATAAGCTGGGTAGGCAGTTTTGATGTTGCAGAAGCAGGTTTATGAGCAATTTTGTCTTTTTGAATATGATCTATCTCATGGATATCATAAGTGCCATGGCAAGGTGGCTATCAAATAGGTGAAGCATGACTAATTTCCCTCCTCATTTCTCCAAGAACATTTACTAAATTCCCCTCAAGGACACTGAGATCTACTAAGTGCACCTAGTTCACTTCATTTCATGAAAAGGACTAAGTGAAAGTTTTTTTTTACTTAGGCAAAGGATGCCACATTTCTTGTGTAGAAATGTTTTCTTCCATTATGCTAAGCTTACCATAATTCATGGCCTAGATCCTTTTCATTTCCGTAAAGCCTAAGTTTTACTTTTTTAACTTAGTGTCTTGATCAAACCCACCTTTCATATTAACATGCTAACTCTATTATATAGTTCCTATATAATGTTTTCCCCTCCCCTACTATATTTATATATAAAAACCCCAACAAAACTTTTAATATCCCACCCCAGGCTTATTTATAGCCATATATTAATGTTTTAAGGGGGTCCAAGGTTTATCCGAAACCTTATGGACAACCCTCCCCGCACGCACATATAAACATTGGATTTCATTTAACATTTGGTTAAATGAATAACCAACCCGCAGACCCAACCAAAGTTTATATACATTGCGAAACCCTGCAAAACCTTATTAAAAATTGATTTACCGCACGGGTCTGCATGTCGTACCCTCCGCCAATTCCGTCCACTCTCGACCGTCTGATCCAGCCTTTCCCATCGGATGACCCATGTGTTATAGACAATTTTGTGCCTTACAGCAACAAGCATGAATTGTCAATAATCCAGGGGATCCAAAGTTCCCTAAACATGATGTTCCTACCCCTAGAGGAACAAGGTCAACAAACCAACAACTCTCAGATCAGTTCTCCACCTGAAAACACTCAAAAACAAGCAATCCTGAAATCAAAGCAGGTGCTCCACTAGGCTTCTGCGCTGAAACTCAGATCCTCCATGGTGTACCTGCGTTGCAAAGCAAGTGGAACAAAGGCCACCTGCGCTGAGCGAGATGGGACAAGTGGCACACTGAGTCATTGCTCTGGAATCTTCCAAAAATGACACTTGGATCAGGGATTTCGCCTTGTGATGAGTCAGAGGCTCTGTTTCTCCAAGTGGAAGCAAGGTTCTCCAAGTGGACTCAAGAACTGAAGATCAACTAAAGATTAACTGAAGAGAGAGAGGACACAAGGCAGCTACACATCAGTTGCAAGCTGACTCATCCTTTCTCAATTCATCTATATATTGAGCTCTCTCCTATGAGCTCAGGAGGCTGGAATTTTGTGCAAAGTAATGATATGCTGTTGGTTTCACTATAGAGCTATTGGGTGATTGCTTGAGAGAGGTGAAGAGGAGAAATTCTTTCTGCTGGGAGGTGTTGCTGGATTGGGGCCTTCAATGGTTGTAACGCTCTCAGAACCTTTACTTCTTCATTAATAAAAGATATTAAGGTTCTTCTATATGCTCTTGTTTCAATGATATATTGTGATAATTGTATATTTGGTTTACACTAATCCTCGAACCAGTTAGGATTGCATGCCTCTTGTAGTTTCCTTCTTTGTTATTTTGCAGGATCTCATTGTAGCTGGGCCAGCAAAAGAGCAAGGAGCTAGGAGCAAGTGGCCAAAGAAAAGAGTTTGGATTCGACATTAAGCGCAAGGCAACGGTTAGTGCATTTCTCCACTCTCTTTTGCTTTCATAAAGAAGTAAACCTTAAGTAGTTTGCTTTACAGTTGTTGCTGAGGTACTATCACCCTTAGACTGGGATAGGGTCATCTGAGTCGGTTACTTTTCCCTACAACAAACTGGCGACTCCACTGGGGATCGTATCCGTTTGATTGTGTTTGTAGTATTTTGCTATTCATTTCCTGAACAAAAGAGTACCAAATCGAAAAGCTTTTGACTATATCAAAAGCGAAGTAGAGGGCAGCTACTCTAGCTCATTTCTGAGCAAGTTCATGATTTGAAGAGCTGATCTACAAGGATCCTTGTAAGCTCTTAGTGATAGCTTTTCACCTTCCTTATCATCCCTTTGAGTGTGCTTGACTGATTGCTTTTGATTTGAGCAAAAACTGTGCATTTTTGAGAAAATTATGACCCAGAAACTGTGAAAACGCAACTTTCATTTTCCAAAGCAGGTAGTACACAGGCTACCTGCTTTGCAACGCAGGTCCCGAAGGGGCTACCTACACTGAGAGCCAGACTGGCTGTGCAGCACCTGCGTTGGCCCAATTTTGCCTAGTGCTGTTGGGGTTTCCTCCTTTTCTCTTGCCTGTTTTCACTATAGATTTGGCTGCCAGTTACCAGTCTTGCACCTGTTCTGAAACCAACATTACTTGCCATCATTCTGCCTCTGTTATATAACGAAATTGTACTTGTTCTTTTGTATTTCTTAATCATTTACAATTTCCCATAACGAAGAGTAAACTAGTCTTGCTTTTGGCCTCTTAGATCTGAACCTGTGTTAGGCATTTTGCTGGTCTAAAGAGTTAGCTTGTTTGCTGTCCATAGCTGATTAGTCATTTTACTTTCGTCATTATGGTTTGATTTCATGTATTTCCAGTGATTAAACAAGTGAATCTTAAGGTGTCTTTTGATTTTGGACAACCTTGTTTGTTTTCACTTTAAATCGAAATCAAAGTTATATAACAACTTTCTTTTTGTAAAACATCAACATTAAGAAAGGGAAAAGAAAATACATGCATTGTGCATTTTGCATTTGAAAAAGTTTGCATGATGATTTAGGAGAAAGTGCATTAGTTTGTGCTGTATGAGCTGTGTGAAAAGAATTTGCCTTTCTTCTCCCTCAGTAGTTAAGATTTTCATCAGTCAAAAAGATTTGAAAAAGCTTGCTTCTCATCTTAGGCTACATTTAGGAATTTGTCATATACATCTCGTGGTGAACCTTGAAAGGAAAAATTTAAAAAGATCAACTTAAAATATATTGAATGAACCTAACAACGCATTGTAACATAACGCAAACATCTAGAGGTCTAGGTAGAGACGTGTTCCGGCGTCGTTAAACATAGTGACTGTCGATCTCTACAAAGGTGGGTGATTCCTCCTGAGAGTCGGTGGCACTAATACGGACTTGTGCTCCCACGTACCGTCGCGTATATATTGGGAGACCCCTATAGTAAATTATCCTTTATCCATAGGAAGCCGTGTCGGCCGCCCTACTGATCGCGATGCAGTGAACACAGCATTCACGAAGATCGACCACCCGTACCGTAAAACGTATTCTGTGGTTTCGCGAAAGGTTTGGCACACCCTCTGCCTAGATCTCCAGAGCAGTTTCTTTTGGCCCTTTTCAAACTCTATAACTGAAAAGGTCCAACCGAGCATTTGTCACTTCAGGCTTGTTAATACATCGAAGGAGACTATAGTCATCTTTAGCTTTTTCTCGACTCTTAAAACATGAAAAAGCAAAGTTATGTTTAAAAGCGTCTAATAAAATTCATTCAAATCGGAAACACAAATTTTCCCCTTTATATTTTAGTTGATCGAGTAATCCGCAATCGTGGAAGAAAGTCAATTGAATATCCGTCGTTCTCGGAGGCTTGCGAGTCAACCGTCTTTGTCTCCGGAATCGAAAACAATCCGGGCAAAGCGAACTCGTCGAACCAGTTCAAAATCTCCTTTAAAAGTTAGAACAAGTGTTCCAACAACATCTGAGATTCTGGTTACTCCAAACATTTCCGAAAACCCTGCCTCCATAGAAGAAGTTCAACCGCCACAAAGGGACAGTAATACTGATCCTAGTCTGGGGGCAAATACTTGTATGACTGAACCAGTTCCATCTGTAACCGGTCCAGAGAGTTTTGTTCCTCAAACATCTGTCGCTGTCGTTACAACCCCTTCTTCGGCACCGGAAATCTTTTACGGACCTGACGGTCTTCCTCTTCCACCTGGTCTGATTGCGATAGAGGAAATTATAGAGGAACCGCAAGTATCCACTCCAACTCATTTTGGAGTAGGGGTCACTCTATTTCCTGCTACAACAGAAGTTTGTCCATCACCAGTGGAAATTCCTGTAGAATCACTAGGCAATCAATTGGATAGACTAAAAATGTCTGAACAACCGTCGACATCTAGGACTGTGTCAAATGACACGGCGACGGCAGAATTACCTGCTGCAAATCCAACAATGTTCGCTGGCATACCATCTGTCCCAACTAGCTCTCAGTCGCTAGAAGGAGTCCACCAAGAGACTATCTCGACAGTATGGTCTGTTCCTGTTTGTTCCGGAGTAATGTCTGGTAACTCTCATGGTGAGACTCATCAAATTGACCCTTTTGGGAATCTAATTAGGCCATCCAGTCCTCCAGGACAATCAATTGCCTTGAGTTCTGGATTGCTACCGTATGGGGGGCAGTATGCCCTTTCATTACCCCCTCCGGGAGGGTACCCATACGGGAGTTCTCAACCTTATTCAAGTTATGGTGGAATTGCAACGAGTAGTTGGGTACCTATGCTATCCCAGCCACCAAGAGTTGTATATTCTATGCAACAGTGTGTACCTGTGACAAACATCCCAACTACACCGGCTATTGTGACCGTGTCGCAAGTTCAAACAATGCCTGTTGTATGTCAACCTCAGATTTCTCAGGTTCTCATGCAACAGCCCCTTGACCCTGCGACCCAACCACAATCGCCTACTGGTGGGGCAACACAAGTACAGTCGGGTACAACTACCCCACATCTTGGTCCAATGGTTAGTATAGCGCAACAACCCATGGTGTCGCAACCGTGGATAGTGCAATACCAACAGCCGCAATTCCAACAAGTATACCAGGGTTCTGAACAGCAAATCTTTGCGAATACGGGACAACCATATATCCAAAATGGTCAAAATCAACCACTTTATAGTGGTCAAGTCCATCAACCGTATCAGTCATACCAACATCAACTCCATTATGCTGGTATGCAAAGACCAACTGTTCAAGCTATTCCATCGTACCCTGGTTACGCTTCACCTAACTTGAATCAACAGTTACCATTCGTGGCGACTTTAGAGTTGCCTGATTTACATCGGTTAACCAATGATCCAATTGCTTACGCCCCATGGTGGCCAGTGATCCCGCACAAACTTCCATCCGACATTCCTAAATTCAATGGAAATCCAGGTGAAGACCCATCGAATCATGTGATGACATTTCATCTATGGTGTTCGTCGAACACTTTAAATGACGATTCGATAAGGCTTCGCCTCTTTCAGAGGACATTGACAGGTCTAGCGGCAAAATGGTATATAGAATTGCCTAGAGCTTCGTTCGACAATTTTAGCTCCCTTGCCACGACATTCTTAAACCACTTTCAATTACCAATAAGGTATGAAACGGGAACAGAGATATTGACCAACTTCAAACAGACAACCGCAACTCATATATCAGATCATATACATGAGTGGCGACGTCGACAAAGAATGGTTAAAACATAAGTTCCTGACCAGCTTTTAGCTGAGTGGTTTATAAAGTCGTTACTTCCGGCCATAACAGAAGATGTGGCAAAGGGGGGAGTCGTAACAGAAGAGCAAGTTATCGCTCGTGCACAATATTTGGAATTAGTATATACTCAGTCCGGCACGCTCTATGACAAAATACCAGACGCCCCTAGACCAGAGTTTTCAATCCCTCCTCCTCCTAAATCAAATAGTGACTCTCATGCCAGCGATGGCGTGATTGGCACGAAAAACACGAATCCGAAAAAGGCCAATCAAAAGAAAGCCCATAAGGATTCAAATCAAAATGCGCATGAAGAAGTTCTTGCTTTGGAAGTAAATGCCGTACTGACAGATAAGGGCAAAGAAACCAATCAACCAGGAAGCAAGAAGAATCAAAACGAAGGGAAGAAAGATCAAAGAAAGTCATCTCCTCGAAAAACTCCTCGTAGAAAGGAGGAAACACCTAGGAGATGTCACATATGTGACGATGATCATTGGACAGCAGATTGCCCGTACAAAGCTGAGTTTAAAAGATTCGTAAAGAATCCACACACTCTAGCCGTGTTGACTGATCCATTTCCCGACCCAAGTCAGAATCTGGTTGACAGTGGAAATGCTTCCCCATCACAAGTTATGATGTTGTCAAGTTTTAAGCGCCAAGATGATGCTTTAATTTCAACATTAAACAAAAGCCATGGGAATTCACAGTTGTTGAATGGCGAGAGAAAAAGTCGATCAGGCAGTTCGACAACAACTTCGACAGAAGTTGTGCCGCCATCCAACACGAGAAGCATTCCAACGATCCATGGAGGCAATCATCCTCTCCAATATATCGGAGTAATTTTCCTAAAAGGCCCTTCTTTAATGGGCACTTTTGCCCCACCACCGCCAAGTAATCTTACGGAGATGGGTGCCACGGAATATGAAGCCTTCTATTTTTAATGGATCTAAAAGTTTCGAGGATAGTTCCTATCTCAAGTCAACCTCGTTTAAAAAATGAAATAAGGAGTAAAGAGGATAGTTCTTTACGATGTCAACCTCGTTAAAAAATGAAATGTCCCCTTAAAAGTTAGAGGACATATGCCTCGTCTGCATTTTTATGCTGGGGACATCCATAATCAAGCAATTTTTGTACAGAGTTCATGCTCGTTAAAAAATAAACATAAATTGTGAGCAATCTTTCCCTACAGTTCAAGCTCATCCAGAAAAAATGAACCGGTAAATAACCTTGAGAAATGTAACCTTTGACTGCCATATTAAAAGCCATTGGTCGTGTTTATATGCCATCACCTCCATCTGTTCATTTGGCCAATCGTTCATCTCCATATGTTTGTTTACCCATTTTGAGGAACAGCTGCGAAGAGTGATTTCACTTAGCCATCCTTGTGACACTGCCGTGATTGGAAAATTCCAACCTGTACCTGGAATCTGCTGCTATCCCCGTTTATCACTCTTTCCTCAAAAGACGAGTCTTCTTTGAGCTCTTTTCACTGACTCGTAAAATATGAAAAGTTTGCCGAGTTTTGGCCTTCCAGCTCGTTAAAAGGACCGGAAGAGCTATCCCTCCTCTAGATTTTAATCTTTTTGGACCTGAGGGATTATTGCACAAAAAGATCGAGCGCTTGTTTTGTTCGGCTCGTTAAAGCAATCAAAAATTCATCCCTTCTGTATTGTTTTATACTTTTTCGGACTTAAGGGATTAGATGACAAAAAAGGAATTTTGGAGTTAACTTTCCGTACCTTTTCAGACTCTCTAAAAATGAAAAGGACTGAGTTTTCCTTGTCGTTAGACTCGTTAAAATGATTAAATAGCGACAAACTTGTCTTTAGACGAGAACGAGTTTCCCTATCGCTAGGCTCGTTAAAACATAGCGATGGGCTTGCCCGAAGGGCAGGTTATAGAACAAGCATATGTTATCCTCCTCAAGCTTGAAAAAAATAAAGAGGTACTGGTCAGCAATGACTGGGGAAAAATTGGGAGAACCTCACAGCATTAATGGTAGCAAGTCGCTCTTGAACATGACACTTTGTCCTCCGTATCACATCGGGTTGGGTTGTTTCATTCACCGGTCTCATAACCATGGTCCTCGCCACACCATCCACATTTGGGGTAATGCTACTAATCCATCACATCAGTGTCGTTATATGTTCAAGAGATGTTGTTCTGCAAAGAGTCAACCGTGTCCCATCCACTGCCATACATTGTCCTTCATCCATTTCATGACCGCCACCCTGAGTCATACATCACAGTTTGTTTTCACCTCATCACAATCACTAGCTCCGTTCCCTGTCACTGATGTGGGATTCATTAAGGCCCTCCTTTGACGGATCGCTCCTTGTCGACATCAGCTCATTATCCAAGGAGTTGATCTAGGAACAACCCCTTCAGTACTTTGAAGCTTGCATGCCTCAATGGCAAGTTTCTCACTTCCGGCGACAGGTATACATCAATGACCTTCGACCAGAAGATTTTGCATGGTGGTCGACGCCAAGTCCTTTATTCCCACCATGTGAATTGTACTACCGTACCTTGAGGGTCATCATCCTTATCGGTGATTCCTCTCGCGCTTGTTAACGGTTTACATCATTGACCGGTAATCAAGCGATGTTTTCCATGTTCGACTTCAAGAAATTCTCACATGGATCGACTTGTACATCGAGTGAAGATCGGAAGAGATTGAAGACCCCGGATCTAGTTTCATCCATCCGGGCTGCGATATATATTCAGGACATAAAGACATTTGATATGTACATCATTACAGCAGATGATCATCCTTCTCAAAAGGATGATAATTTCAGCAGAAAATTATCAGTCTACAATCAGACGATTGTCTGTTCTATGTACCAAAATGTATTTATAAAGCTGAGCATGGGAATGCCCACCTCAGCTAGATCATGAAAATGTATGAAAGATAATGTATTGTATTGTATCTTATTACAGGACACTTCTCAGCAGATTGAATGAACTTCGGATCCTCTCAATAAAGCATTTCACCCAATAAACGACCTCATACTTTAGGGGGCATCTGTTATAGACAATTTTGTGCCTTACAGCAACAAGCATGAATTGTCAATAATCCAGGGGATCCAAAGTTCCCTAAACATGATGTTCCTACCCCTAGAGGAACACGGTCAGCAAACCAACAGCTCTCAGATCAGTTCTCCACCTGAAAACACTCAAAAACAAGCAATCCTGAAACCAAAGCAGGTGCTCCACTAGGCTTCTGCGCTGAAACTCAGATCCTCCATGGTGTACCTGCGTTGCAAAGCAAGTGGAACAAAGGCCACCTACGCTGAGCGAGATGGGACAAGTGGCACACTGAGTCATTGCTCTGGAATCTTCCAAAAATGACACTTGGATCAGGGATTTCGCCTTGTGATGAGTCAGAGGCTCTGTTTCTCCAAGTGGAAGCAAGGTTCTCCAAGTGGACTCAAGAACTGAAGATCAACTAAAGATTAACTGAAGAGAGAGAGGACACAAGGCAGCTACACATCAGTTGCAAGCTGACTCATCCTTTCTCAATTCATCTATATATTGAGCTCTCTCCTATGAGCTCAGGAGGCTGGAATTTTGTGCAAAGTAATGATATGCTGTTGGTTTCACTATAGAGCTATTGGGTGATTGCTTGAGAGAGGTGAAGAGGAGAAATTCTTTTTGCTGGGAGGTGTTGCTGGATTGGGGCCTTCAATGGTTGTAACGCTCTCAGAACCTTTACTTCTTCATTAATAAAAGCTATTAAGGTTCTTCTATATGCTCTTGTTTCAATGATATATTGTGACAATTGTATATTTGGTTTACACTAATCCTCGAACCAGTTATGATTGCATGCCTCTTGTAGTTTCCTTCTTTGTTATTTTGCAGGATCTCATTGTAGCTGGGCCAGCAAAAGAGCAAGGAGCTAGGAGCAAGCGGCCAAAGAAAAGAGTTTGGATTCGACATTAAGCGCAAGGCAACGGTTAGTGCATTTCTCCACTCTCTTTTGCTTTCATAAAGAAGTAAACCTTAAGTAGTTTGCTTTACAGTTGTTGCTGAGGTACTATCACCCTTAGAGTGGGATAGGGTCATCCGAGTCAGATACTTTTCCCTACAACACCATGGCAATATCAGAATCCCTCCAATGCCCGCAGATTAGCGCCCGGGAAAATGGTGGTTTTGCTTTCGTACAAGAACCATGTGGCGCTCGCCCGGTGCTATAGCGACCCCTCCGCCCGAAACAGATTTTGTCCAAAACCGGTGTGGGATAATACCATATACCACCCCTCGCTTCCCCCTGCTGACATCATCACCCACGTCATCGTCCACATCATCTGCCACTTCCCCTCCATGTCATCTACCACGTCAGCCTCCATACCCCCGCTACATGACAAATATTACATCATGCTGATGTCACCCGACCGAAGCATGCCAAAACCCGCCAAAATCAAATTTTTGTCAAAAGGCATAAAATGTCGTTTTTCGTTCATTTCTATTTGTTTCTTATGCATGACCTCTGCATGCTGTTTCTCGTCCAAAGCGGAATTTTGACTGCACAGTCCACCACCCAGCTAAATTGAGTCCATAGCTCGGCCCCTCAGCTCGGTCTGCCACATACATTTTGCCCAAGGCGCTCACTAAAATAGGTATTTATCTGCATTTTGTTCCCAAACCATGTTCTTTTAATTTCCTCTATAAATTCGCCAAAAAAACCCAAATTTGAATTAGAAACGATGTGCTGCCTTCAAACCCGTGCACTGCAACCTCTGTTTTTACCCATTTTATTGGGAAATCCCTCAAACTTCGTCCCCCAATACAAAATTCACCCACTAAGCCAAATTCAAGCTCGTTTTGGCCTACAATTTCCGCAGAAAGGACCCAAAAAGTGTTATTTTACCTACTGTTGCTGCATAAAGCCAAAATTTCAAATTGAAAAATCATAGAAGATTGAATAATGGAGGCTCCAGTGGCCCTCAATGTTGCCCCCCTCAATGCACCACACAAAGAATTGGAATAGTTGCCCCTTGCTGACAGAGGTTTCCAGATTAATGACTTAATTGGTGACAAGCCTCACCTCCAAGCAGTTTGTGAAATTAGGAATAGCTACCACAGCAATGCTGATGCCTATGGAATTTGGAAGTCCAACATGCCCATGTACTACCTCCCCTTAGTAAATGTGCTCCCTGATATCATCCATTTATGCTGTGCCAATTATGACCCCACTAAAAGAGAAGTTATGGCTCCATCTAGGACTGTCTTATTTTACATTACCCCTGAATCCATAAATGAAATGCTACACTTCAAACCCACTCAGCCTCTGGCCCCTCTCTCCATGGGGTTCTTACTTGACCAAGTTGCCAAACTGGCCAATTCAGAGATAACCAGAATAGCTCAATTATTCATGAAAGCAAATTACCAGCGCCAACAAGTAGGGAGATTCATTGTAGATATGGTTTCCTACATATTGGGATTTAAAACCAGTGAGTATGTTGATGAAACTACCTTAGTTTTGTTATCCATGTTTACTCCAAGACATCCCACTGCTGTCAAATATGACTATGCCACCTTCATAGCTGATAATATCCATGAGCAATTCATGAGCCTGGACGGAGAAAGAGTGTTTAAATACACATCATACATTTATCATCTTCTATTGTACAATCAACTAGATAGTTTTCAAATTCCCCTTAGAAAATTGGATCTCAAAGGAGACCGAAGGTCTGTAATCTTCTGGACCTTAGTCTTCCACTATGTTAGTGACTCCCCTTATACTTATTGTGATTTCATTGACCTGTTGATACACCTAGCCTCTTCTTTATTGATGACAACTCCTCCTGCCAGACTCTCTAGTGAAATGAAAAAAAATTTACATCTCTCAAAAGGCTACAATATAGGTGATTGGTATTTTTACCAGAATCACACCAAGATCAGAATATATGGCTGTGAGTTGTGCCCCTATAATCTGCCAAAATATGTGCCTATGAGACTGTTTGCCCTGGAATACTTCAGGCAATTTATTAGCTCAGATTTGACTCATTTTTATGCTGGCAAGAAAAAGGCACAGTTGACAATAAGAAATCAATTGGGCCCATTTGTCTTCAATAAAAGGGAAGGCTCGGAAGAGGCTGACAAGATTTTATGGGAGAAACTTAAGTTGAAACAAAGTTTTTATTGGGCACCTTATGATCCTGATCATTTCATAAGTTATAGAAAAGTGAAAAACAAGCTAACAACATATGTTCACCACAAGATCCATGAAATTCAACAGTACGCTAACCAACAAGAATTGGTAGAAGGCACATTATTTGAAGATATTACTGAGCAAGAAAAAGTGGAAAAAGCCATGAAAGAGCTTGAAAAAATTCTTGACCTGGAATCTTTTTGACAAGTATCCTTCAAGCTGCCTCAGCACACAGGAGGTGATACATCTTTTGCCGAGACTTCTCAGCAGCCCACACAAAAGGCCAACATAGGGTCAGCAAAGGGCAAGGAGGTAATAGGTCCAAAGCATGTCATAATGACAGACCAGCTAGCTACATCAAAGGAACAAGGTCAAGGGAAGGTTCCTCTAGCTCAGACAAGAGCACCAGAAATCCCTGTACTAAAAACTCCTCTAAATGAGGAGAGAGGCAAGAAAAGGGACAGGAAAGAAGACACACCAATCAGTGGTTCTGAAGAGCAACTAGGGGAGAAAAGGTAGAGATTGAACCCCCTATGAGAGGAGGAGTTTATTCAGGAGACCACAAACAGTCTAAGGGAAGAAAGAGTAGTCAGCCAGGATACATCCCCGGTCACAGAAACATCGGCTAGTTCACACAGGCAGGAGATTGGAAGACAACATAGTGTGGAATTCTCTTCTGCTAGGCCACAAGGCAGGCAAGGCTCTGACATTAAGAGAACATTTACTGAAATAAAGGCAAAAAATGAGCCAATAAGAATCAACTTTATAATCACTTACTGAAGATGGCCCCCACAAACCAACAAAGGTTAATGTCAACATATGATATTCAAGAAGGAAAGATGATCCCGAGTCACTTTAAGCCCAAAATGAAACAACCACAGTCAGCTGCTAATTACATCAGGACCAATCTGGAAGTATTAGCCAAAGACATCCTGCCAATGGACCTGATTGAATTGCATAAGCAAACCGAAGAGATGGTATACTCCACATTGGCAAATAAGGCATTATTGACCCACAAATTGCAAAATTCTTTAAATAATACCTCTACCCAATTGGAGTTGGAAAAAGCTTCATCTTTATCCAAGGATAACAGAATCAGGTCCTTGGAAGAGATTATCATAGGGTTGGGACATGATCCCAAGGTTGCCAAAGGCATCAAATAATTAATAAAAAAGAAGGAAGAAGACATTACAGCTCTCAGGAAACAGCTCAAGCTGCCCATTACCATGCATCCCCAAACTACAGAGATTGTTGAGTAGTAATCACAGGAAGATATGATGGACCTGCTAATGAAAATCAATGAGATATTGGCAGAAATAGAGCAGGCATTAGAGAAAGCACTACAAGAAAAGTAGGGATAGTCGGCCTCCCAGCCATCTCAAACAGCTCCAGTAGTTACAACTGCTCCTTCTATAGTTACAACAGCAGTCCCTCCTACTGTCTCGGCATCAACAACACCAAGTACTTCAACAACAATAGCAGCAGGCAGTAGCACTGAGGAACTGATAAAGGCTACGAGGATCTAAGGCTACAAGTATCATAATTAAAATATGCTAAAGAGAAATTGGCCAAGTTGGAAATAAGTTATGACAAATCCAAAATGACTGTGGCAGAAAAAACAAGAGAGGTAAAGGCATTGGAAAAGGACCTCTTATTAGACAAGCCTCTGGGAGAAATAAGGGGCATTTTGTGGGCCAACATTAGCCAATCCATCACTGATATATGGAAATCAATACAAATAATTCATGAGCAGATTGATTTGGTGATAGCAGGTCAAGAAGAAATTCAAAAGGCTAGGGATTCATTGGGACACATGCCCGAACAGGCCAATAGGCTAATATAGTTTTTGAACACCCACACCAAAGAAGAGCTGGTAGCACTGGATATCAGGGACAGGACAAGCACCATCCTAACAATTAAAAGAGTTCTGACTATGAGGAACTTCATAAAAAATCTGGAGAGGAAGTGCGAGGACATGCAAATGGAGATAAAAGCTTTCACCGAGAAGTTTACAGCTTTCGTGGAAAAGGGTCTGCCCAGTTTATTAACTGATGAGTATAGACTGATGACACATGCATACTATGTACATAGGTTGAGTACATATGTGGATAATTAGGTATTAGCATCATCAAGTTATGCAGGAGAGAAGGCACTCCCATCTGGACAGAGCCTGTATGACAATTTAGAAAATATGCTTTTTATTGAGCATGAAGTAAGACATCTTTTCACAGTCCAACCTACTTTCTTCAGGTAGACGAATGCTGATGAAACCCTAATAAAAATGCGCAGACACCAATTACTAGATGACCAGTGGTGGCAGAGTATTCTGGAAATTTTGTAGGCGGATTTCAAAGTTTTATTTATTTTTCAAACACAATAGATATTATAAAATGGAGAAAAGAGCAGATAAAAATCGCGTTGGGCAATAGTATATTAAAGCGCAATTAAAAGCACGAGGCAAACAAAGCCATCATCAATGCATCTCACCAACTGAGCGGCCAACACAACATCTCTTACTTCTGCATTCATTTCTCTCTGTTCCCAAGATCATTTACTTCTCCTATAGAGTAGGTGAAAGAATTTATTGCAAGATATTGTCTCTTTGAGATATTTTGTAATTATTTTTGTACAAATAGCTCCCCAAGTGAAGTATTAGGGGTTGGTGATACATTTTTGGGACTGTGCTGTAACTCTGAGAACTCTTCTGAAATAAAATTTGTTGGAATGCATTGTTGCTGAACTCTCTGGTTGTGGATTTGATGGCAGAGGACCATGTTACAGAATTCTCGAATTACTTCATGGATCAATAAGTCTTTTTAACTCATGTTTTACTATTTCTGTGTTTTATATATCATTTAAATATCATATTTTAAATTACAGGGAAAAGGAATAACTCAGAACTGACTTAGCTGTACTCTGTGTTCAATCCTTGTTATTTTTAAATGTTTTCTTCAGGACTAGCATAAACAGGAATTCTTAACTACTCCTGTTTCCTTGGTTCTTACACCTTGAATATAACTAAGGAATTCTTAACTGCTCCCTCGTAATATTCATCCACTTTCCCTCTGTCAGCATGATGAAGGATTCTTGATTGCCCTTCATCCCCTGACTCCATTTCACCTGATTCTAGCTTACAATTTGTTCCATGGTTAATTTCCTTGCTTTGTAGTTCCTTCCTCTGTCAAAGAAGTCATACCCAGCAGTTCATCATTTGTAAACTCCATTAGCCCAATGGAGTGAACTTCTCATGTTTACATCCCTGTTCTGCAGAATATCACCATCCAAAAATAAAAAAAACCTTTGTACTTCATAACTAGCGTAATATACCTCAAAAACAAAGCTAAATTATAAAGAGAGAGCCCTCTCTGGATGCAGTTTGGCTAGAACCTGCATCTAAAAGATTGGTTAGTGGTTACCTCGTCTGTATTCCCTTTTCTCACAACTTTTGGGGAACAACCTGAGTGATAACATCATTGGTGACTCCACTAGGGACTTGAATGGCTGTTTGTTAGTGCTGTCTATTTTCTAAAGCTACAGATGGAGCCTGAAGTTAGCTAGGTAGCCTTTGAAACTATTTTTGCTATGCAATTACAGGAGTAAATAAAAGTTTCTTCAGTCTATCTCCAGTCTAGTTTTTAGGCTCTAAACAGTTGTCTCAAAGGCTTGATCAGTTTCATTATTTCAACATATCTAAAGGAAAGCCCAAAGCCTCCTATATTTCAAAAGCTCCCTTCAAAATATTGTCAAAACCTGTATTCTTCAAATACTTCTAGAAAAAACCCAGAAACATATTTAGAAGTTGGCTCCAAAGAAGAAAGTCTGTTACACTAGATCAAATCCAGATCCAAATCCGCCAGTTATCTTTGAAAATCCTAACTTGATCTCTAAAAACCTTAGAAGACAAGAAAGTCTAGAAAATTCTATTGATTTAAACCTTGACAGACGTCAACAAAACTCTATCCAAACTGAGCTTACTGGTGGAAAATCATTTTCTGCCATCACTGCAGCTTCTCCTAGTTCACCATCATCACTTAAAAATATCTTTTCCACTCCTCCATCCACTGCACTTATCTCAGCTGTTATCCCTGTGCTTCTAGCTGTCCAATTTATCCCTGTAAATATGGAAAATCGATATGCTCTATTGTAGTTACCTGCTAATCCAGGGGCTATGCCTCAAGATTATCAAAGCAACATACTAAGAAAATGATGGATTATTTTGAGAACTATGAAATTGATGATAATGATGTCAGATTGAAAATCTTTGTTCAAAGCTTAACTGGTGATGTTAGGACCTGTTTTAGGGTGCTTCCTATAAACACAATTGCTGATCTAGATGCCCTTTATCAAACGTTTTTTAACAGATGGGAAAAGAAGAAGGATCAATTACATATTCTATCGGAATATGAAAGCTTGAAAAGAGGCCCACAAGAAACCGTTCAAGATTACTGTGCCAGGTTTAATAATGTGTATAATGCTATTCCTCGGAATCTTAGACCTCCACCTGACTTGGCCTTGATCAAATTTCCTGATGGATTTGATTCTGAAATGCCTTACCAACTTAGGGAAAGGGCTCCTCCAAGCTTAGAAGACATGCAGAGCATAACTATCAGTGTAGAGGCCAATCTTATCTCTAAATGAGATCGAGCTAGAGCTGAAAGAAGGACTCCCTTCAAATAAGAACCTTCTGCATTTGAGCAAAAACTAGTTGCAATTATCAAAGGAATGGATAGATTGGGTGATAGAGTAGAAATAATTGAAAGGAAATCCTCTTGGGAGGGTCAACCATGCAACACCAGAAGAAATCCAAACTTCAAGAAAAATAAAAATTCTAACACTGGAAAGGCTGGTCCTGACCAAAACATTAGACCTCCATTCCAAGAAAACTATGTTGAAGCTTCAACCTCTAGTGAGCCAATAGAGGATACTCAGATTAATTTGATGGGTCTAAACAGTGAACAACAAATCTTTTTGACCTAGGATGACCAAGGAGCTCACACCTCTAATCAATTTCAAACCAAATCCGGAGAATCATTTGATTTCAAAGAGGGATATGATGCAACTGTCTATTAGGTTCATAAACAATACAAGTTGAGAAGCTGAACGATAGATGTTCCTGAACCCAACAAGCAGAAAGATACCAAGCAACCTAAAAAAGCAAAAGATAAAACTCCCCCTACACAATTCCCTGCTAGAAACGACCTCAACACAAACGAGCCCACGGTTGAGGACATATCAGACTTACAGCCATCAAACAATCAACGATCCTCCTCCTTTCCTCCAAAATAAAATGCAAACAAATCTCTTGAAGTTGACTTTAAAGCAGATTTAGTTCATAACAACACTCCCGATAAAGAAAAATTCATTGGAAACACAACAGAAAAAGAAAATCTTGCTGCCCAGAATGAAAAAAAACAAGTGGAAAAACCTTTCAACCTAGAAATCGAAATAGGCAAGTTAAAAATAGCCATTCCACTATCCGAATGGGCTAAACATGAGGTCTATAGAGAACAAATCAGCAGATCACTACAAATTTCAGAACATAGAGATGCAGTAAATGTCCTAGATGACTAGCCAGAATTATTTTTGGCCCTGAAGTAAATGGAAAATCAGTAGATGGAGGTGTTCGTCCATTCTATGTAAGTCTAAACATCCATGACAAAGTACTTCACAATGCAATGTTTGATTCGAGAGCTTCCCATAATCTAATGCCTAAGTCTGTGATGGAAAAATTGGACCTAGATATCACAAGGCCATATAAAGACTTGTTTTCTTTTGATTCTAGCCAAGTCAGGTGTCTAGGCCTAATCAAAGATTTATGTGTATCTCTAGTGCAATACCCTGCCAAGAAAATTCTAATGGATGTGGTGGTAGTTGATATCCCACAAAAATATGGAATGCTTTTGTCCATATCTTGGGGCACAAAACTCTAGGGTTCTTTGTAGTTGGACATGTCCTATGCCACCATTTCAGTCTTTGGCTAGCCAAAGAGATTATACCGGGAAACTTTGATGAAATATGTGGTCAGCAGTCAAGAGAAACCCCAAAAATTTCCTATCTATTCCATGCATTCTAATATGGACTCTTTCATCCTATACAATGCTGAAATTTGTCCCAAAACTAATGACAAGGTTTTAGAATCAGCACAAGGAAGAAGCATAAATGAAGAATCTATTGTCCAAGATAAAAAAACTGCTGAAATAATCGCTGTAATAGACAGACAAGGGAAAACTGAAAATCCAATCCTGCCTACAAAGCAAGTTTCTAAAACTCCTGATGCCAGCTGTAATCAAGAAATCCTATGGTACCTAGAGTTTGATGGGTGAGTAAATAAACTAGGAGAAGGGGCAGGGTTTTGGATACACAACAGGTAAAATGATCATGCTGAAGGACATGCATACAGACTGAATTTTAGATGCACAAATAACATGGCTGAATATGAAGCCCTTTTGCTAGGTCTCAAATTGATTAAGAGCCTAGGGGCAGCTAGGATTTCAATTTTGGGAGACTCTGATTTGATTATTCAACAGATGAAAGGAAACTTTGTCACAAATGATCTCAGGTTAAGAGCATATAGAGGGGCAGCAATTGAAATACTCAATACCTTCCTAGAATCACAGCTTATCAAAATTTCAAGGAACCACAATTTACATGCTCACAGTTTGGCAACATTCACCAACACTCGTAAGCTGCCATTTGAGCCTAATCATCATTTTACTGCTGAAATTAAACATAGACCTGTTGTTCCAAACAATGTTAAAAATTGGTAGGTGTTTAACAATGACACTCAAATCAATAATTTCTTGACTTTAAAAGAGGAATTCGCCAGTACAAATATAGACAAAGCATTGTTTGTGAAACTAATCAAATAGACAAAAGTGAGACTTACATTTCAGCTAAAACAGCAGATCGGATTTTACATCCAACAATCTTTACCAGCAAAGAATTACAAGAGCTGAAGCAAATAGACTTTGATGAAACTGTAGAAGTAGAGTCTGAAGTGATTGAGTTAAAGGATAATTTTTTACCCACGGGCTTGACTCCTTTGGAGGATATTTTTGATGCAAATGTTATTCCAAGAAAGCCAAAAATGCAGCCATTAAATGCAGAAATTGAGGACTGTAATATAGGACCTGCAAAAAATCCTAAAATGATAAAATTGTATAAAACATTGCCACTTGTCTAGAAACTGAAATACATTGAACTATTTAAAGAATTTCAAGATGTTTTTGCATGGACCTATGAAGACCTTAAGTCCTATGATACTTCTGTGATCCAGCATACAATACCCTTAAAAGAAAATCAAAAACCTTTCAAACAAAAACTTAGAAGGATCAATCATGTCCTCCTTCCCCTTATTGAAAAGGAAGCCAAAAGAATGTATGAAGCTGGAATAATTGCACCCATTAGATTCTTAGAATGGATCTCAAATTTGGTGCCCGCTAGGAAGAAAATAGGAGAAATAAGACTATGTGTTGATTTGAGAAATCTGAATAAAGTCTCTCTAAAAGATCACTACCCCTACCCAAGATGGATCATATTCTACAAAGGGTAGTGGGAGCTTCAAGAATTTCACTGCTAGATAAATTCTCAGGCTTTAATCAGATCCTAGTTCACCCTGATGACCAAGATAAAACTGCTTTTACAACACCTTGGGGAACTTTCAAGTATGTAAAAATGCCTTTTTTCGACTTAAGAATGCAGGGGAAACTTTTCAACGAGTAATGGACATAGCCTTTGCAAAGGAGATTCATGATTTTCTAGTCATATACCTAGATGACCTTACTGCATTTTCCAAATTAGACCAAGAACATTTAGAACATTTAAGACAAGTGTTTCTAATTTGCAGAAAATATGGCATATCACTTAACCCAAAGAAATCATTATTTGGACTAGAAGAGGGCAAACTGTTACGTCACATAATCTCAGAAGATGGCATTAGAATTGACCCAGATATAATACAAGCCATTTTACAAGTTCCTCACCCTAGAAATATCAAAGAACTACAAGCTTTACTAGGGAAAATCAATTTTCTAAGAAGATTTATACCCAACTTGGCTGAACTGATAAGATTGCTGAACAACATGCTGAAGAAAGATTCCAAAGTCAAATGGACAATAGAAGCTAAGAAAGCTTTTGAAGAAATTAAATAGCTTTAACTAAAACACCAATCCTCACAAGCCCAAAATTTGATAGGGATTTCATAATCTTCTTGTTTACATCAGAACATACTATTGCTGCTATTCTATTACAGAAAGATGACCAAGGATGTGAAAAACCCATTGCTTTTTTCATCAAAGCACTTAGAGATGCACCTTTAAAATATGAAATCATGGAAAAACAGGCTTATGCCCTTGTAAAAGCTATCAAGGATTTCAGAATTTACATTTTATACTCTCATATAACAGCTTATGTGCCAAATACTGTGGTCGAAGATATCCTAACTCAAGAAGGAATTGAAGGTAAAAGAGGCAAATGGATAGCTAACATCTTGGAATATGACATTGAGATTAAACCAACAAAGTTGATAAAAGGACAAGGATTAGCTAAATTGATGACTGAAGCCAACTTTCAAGCTCTTGACATCAATGAACTGGATAACGAGCAGGAAATGGAAACTCCACAGATCAATCAAGCCTTTTTACAATTACCTTGGTATGCTGATATAATTTATGTATTACTGAACCTACAGGATCCTCTAGGGTTTTCCAGAACTAAAAAGAGATTCTTGAAAATGAAAGCTTCAAAATTTTGTATTGTAGATAATTTTTTGTTTTGGAAAAGTCATGAAGGCATTTTGCTAAATTGTTTAACAAAGGACGAAACTGACAAAGTGCTCAAAGAATTTCATGCAGGGGACTGTGGTGGGCATTTGTATTGGAAATCAACTGATGATAAAATCCTAAGGGTAGAATTTTATTGGCCTACCCTGTTTGTTGATGTAAATAAATTTGTAGTTTCTTGCCATAAATGTCAAATCTTTGAAGGCAAGAGAAAGCTGCTACCTCTACCCCTAAAACCCATTTCCACTAAAAGACCATTTCAACAATGGGGTTTAGATTTCATTGTGGAAATTCACCCTCCCTCTTCTGGCTAGCATAAGTGGATTTTGACTACCACAGACTACTTCACCAAGTGGATAGAAGCCATCCCTTGTAGACAAGCCAATGACTCAATCATCATGCAATTCCTAGAAACCAATATCCTATCTCGATTTCGCTGTCCGGAAAAGATTATAACAGAAAATGTTGTTGCATGTAAATCCAAAATAATGATCAATTTTTGTCACAAATACCATATTACCTTAGGCCACTCCATAGCCTATTACCCTCAATGTAATGGTCTAGCTGAATCATCCAATAAAAGCTTAATCAACATCATAAAGAAAGTATTGGAGGAAAACAAGAAAAACTGGGATAAAAAGCTTGTCAATGCACTTTGGGCAGATAGATTGACTACAAAGAGATCCATTGGAACAAGCCCCTATGAGTTGGTTTATGGCATGGAAGCTGTATTCCCTTCTTCTTTGGGAATCCCTGTGATAAAATTGCTGCAAGAAATACAGGCAGAACCCAATTACATTCAGAGGAGAATCAATCAAACAACTCATTTATAGTAGACTAAAGAAGAAGTGTATCAAAGGTCTCAAGTTCTACAAGAAAAACTTAAGAAGATATTTGACAAGAGGACAAAGGCAAAGGATTTTTTCCTGGGAGACAAAGTCTTGAAATGGGATTCCAAAAGGGAAGAAAAAGGAAAACATGGGAAGTTTGACTTCCTATGGAAGGGACCTTTTGCTATTCAGGCTGTACAAGGAAAGAACACCTACTTTTTGAGAATCCTGGACGGTACAGAAGTAGAAGATGGGCCAGTCAATGGTCGGATGCTCAAGAATTATTTTGATCCACTTTGTTGAGATGACAGGACTCTAACTTGTACATTAAAGTGTTTATTTTCTACAGTTTATTACAGCAATCAGATAGTAGGGATATGTAGCAAATTTTGAGAAAAAGGCAAGGAACTATGCCACCTTTTTGTAGTACCCTTTCAGTTTATCAGAGGAATTGAAGAAGAAGACTTGGGAGCTGAAAACATGATGGAAAACACTCAGACAAACTATTAAAATAAGGCTGCAATTGTTTCAATGCATTTATGAAAAATGTATATATGTTGTAGAGTTACAGTTTGGTTATTTACAATAAAGGAAAAATTTACAGGTTGCAGCAAGAGTTGAATATAACTCCATTTGACCTACTGTTCTTGGCTTTTCACCAGCAAAATCCATCCCCAAGTGGAGCCAGTGTTATACTCCTATACCAATAGGTGTCATATTTCATGATTGACAGATGAAGAGCCAAATATGTTCATCCTTTCCATGCTGCAATGGTTCCATATTTTGGAGAAAATCAAAAAATTAAAAAATTAAAAGAGGGTATGCCCTAAAAAAAAAAAAAAGGGAAAAAAGAATGAATTGGTCAAAAGGAAAGAAAATGAACCCCAAAGAAAGACAAAGAAAGTGTGCTAGTCCAAAATGCCACTACTATCCTATTTTTGCAAAGAGGTTCAATGTGCAGACTTAGGTGACTTCTGTCACACTAGATGGATGGCCAAACAACTTAATCTTGGCTAGGCCATGTTTAAATTTCGTGTTTTAGAGGTAGAGAATGAATTCTGTCCAAACAGTTCAAGCTTGGCAGGTAAGTAATTAGGTAGAGAAGCAAGGGTGCTCAATAGTGAAATCTGAGCCTTTGGAAGAAATAAGGGAAGACTTATATAGGAGGGCAGTTAAAAGAAAATAAGAGAGTAAGGGTTTGCTAGTTTAAATGCACTCGATCAAAAAGGAAGAAAAAATGTTAGGTGTAATAGGCTGGGTAGGCAGTTTTGATGTTGCAGAAGCAGGTTTACGAGCAGTTTTGTCTTTTTGAATATGATCTATCTCATGGATATCATAAGTGCCATGGCAAGGTGGCTACCAAATAGGTGAAGCATGACTAATTTCCCTCCTCATTTCTCCAAGAACATTTACTAATTTCCCCTCAAGGACACTGAGATCTGCTCAGTGCACCTAGTTCACTTCATTTCATGAAAAAGACTAAGTGAAACTTTGTTTTTACTTAGGCAAAGGAAGCCACATTTCTTGTGTAAAAATGCTTTTCTTCCATTATGCTAAGCTTCCCAGAATTCATGGCCTAGATCCTTTTCATTTCCCTAAAGCCTAATTTTTACTTTTTTAACTTAGTGTCTTGATCAAACCTACCTTTCATATTAACATGCTAACTCTATTATATAGTTCCTATATAATTTTTTCCCCTCCCCTACTATATTTATATATAAAAACCCCAAAAAAACTTTTAATATCTCACCCCGGGCTTATTTATAGCCATATATTAATGTTTTAAGGGGGTCCAAGGTTTATTCGAAACCTTATGGACAACCCTCCCCGCGCGTGCATATAAACATTGGATTTCATTTAACATTTGGTTAAATGAATAACCAACCCGTAGTCCCAACCAAAGTTTAAATACATTTCAAAACCCCGCAAAACCTTATAAAAAATTGATTTACCACGCGGGTCCCCACACCGTACCCTTCCGCCAACTCCATCCACTCTCCACCGTTCGATCTGAGCTTTCCCATCGGATGACCCACAAAAATATCGGAACCATTCCAATGGTCGAAGATTAGCACCCGAAAAAATGGTGGTTTACTATCGTACAAGAACCACGTGGCACTCGCCCGGTGCTATCACGATCCCTCCACCCGAAATAGCTTTTGTCCAAAAGCGGTGCGGGATAATACCATATACCACCCCTCGCTTCCCCCTACTGACGTTGTCACCCATGTCATCGCCCATGTCATCCCCCACGTCCTTTGCCACTTCACCTCCATGTCATCCACCACGTCAGCCTCCGTACCCCCGCTACACGACAAATATTAAAGCGCGCCAAAACCCGCCAAAATCAAATTTTTGTCAAAAGGCGTAAAATGTCGTTTTTCATTCATTTCTATTTGTTTCTTCTACACGACCTCTGCATGCTGTTTCTCATCCAAAGCGGCATTTTCATTGCCCAGTCTGCCACCCAGCTAAATTGAGTCCATAGCTTGGCCCCTCAGCTCGGTCTGCCACCTACATTTTGCACAGGGCGCTCATTAAAATAGGTATTTATCTGCATTTTGTTCCTGAACCCTGTTCTTTTAATTTCGTATGTAAATCCACCAAAAACACCCAAATTTGAATTAGAAACACTGTGCTGCCTTCAAACCCACGCACTGCAACCTCTGCTTTTACCCATTTTACCAGGAACTCCCTCAAACTCCGTCGCCCACTACAAAATTCGCCCACTAAGCTAAATTCAAGCTCATTTCGGCCTACAATTCCCGCAGAAAGGACCCAAAAAGCATTATTTTACCTATTGTTGCTCCATAAAGCCCAAATTTCAAATGGAAAAATCAGAGAAGATTGAATAATGGAGGCTCTAGTGGCCCTCAATGTTGCCCCCCTCAATGCACCACACGAAGAATTGGAATGGTTGCCCCTTGCTGACAGAGATTTCCAGATTAGTGACTTAATTGGTGACAAGCCTCACCTCCAAGCAGTTTGTGAAATTAGGAATAGCTACCACAGCAATGCTGATGTCTATGGAATTTGGGAGTCCAACATGCCCATGTACTACCTCCCCTTAGTAAATGTGCTCCCTGATATCATCCATTTATGTTGTGCCAATTATGACCCCACTAAAAGAGCGATTATGGCTCCATCTGGGACTGTCTTATTTTACATTACCCCTGAATCCATAAATGAAATGCTACACTTCAAACCCACTTAGCCTCTGGCCCCTCTCTCCATGGGATTATTGCTTAAACAAGGTGCCAAACTACCCAATTCAGAGATAACCAGAATAGCTCAATTATTCATGAAACCAAATTTCCAGCCCCGGCAACCTCCTCCTTATTTGAATTCTTGGTTCATTGAAGCAGGGAGATTCATTGTAGATATGGTTTCATACATCTTGGGATTTAAAACAAGTGAGTATGTTGATGAAACTACCTTAGTTTTGTTATACATGTTTACTCCACGACATCCCCCTCCTGTCAAATATGATTATGCCACATTCATTGTTGATAAGATCCATGATCAATTCAGGAGCCTAGGCAGAGAAAGAGTGTTTAAATACACATCATACATATATCATCTACCGCTGTAAAATCAACTAGATAGTTTTCAAATTCCCCTTAGAAAATTGGATCTCAAAGGAGAGCGAAGGTCTGTAATCTTCTAGACCTCAGTCTTCCACCGTGTTAGTGACTCCCCTTATACTTATTGTGAATTCATTGACCTGTTCATACACCCAGCCTCTTCTTTATTGATGACAACTCCTCCTCCCAGACTCTCTGGTGAAATGCAGAAAATTTTACATCTCTCAAAAGGCTATAGTATAGGTGACTGGTATTTTTACCAGAATTACACTGCGATCAGGATATATGGCTCTGAGTTGTGCCCCTATAAGCTGCCAAAATATGTGCCTATGAGACTGTTTGCCCTGGAATACTTCAGGAAATTTATTCGCTCAGATTTGACTCATTTCTATGGTGCCAAGAAAAAGGCACAGTTGAAAATAAGAAATCAATTGGGCCCATTTGTCTTCCATAAAAGGGAAGCCTTGGAAGAGGCTGACAAGATTTTAGGGGAGAAACTTAAGTTGAAACAAAGTTTTTATTGCGCACCTTATGACCCTGATCATTTCATAAGTTATAGAAAAGTGAAAAATAGGCTAACAACCTATGCTCACCACAAGATCCCTGGAATTCAACAGTATGCTAACCAACAAGAATTGGTAGAAGGCACATTAGTTGAAGAGATTACTAAGGAAGAAAAACTGGAAAAAACCATGAAAGAGCTTGAAAAAACGCTTGACCTGGACTCTTTTGGACAGGTATCCTTCAAGTTGCCTCAGCACATAGGAGGTGATACATCTTTTGTCAGGACTTCTCAGCAGCCCACACAAAAAGCCAGCACAGGGTCAACAAAGGGCAAGGAGGTAATAGGTTCGGAGCAGGACATAATGACAGACCAACCAACTACATCAAAGGAACAAGATCAAGGGTAGGTTCCTCCATCTCAGACAAAAGCACCAGAAATCCCTGTACCACAAACTCCTCTAAATGAGGAGAGAGGCAAGAAAAGGGATAGGCAAGAATACACAACAATCAGCGGTTCTGAAGAGAAACCAGGGGAGAAAAGGCAGAGATTGAACCCCCTATCAGAGGAGGAGTTTATTCAGGAGAGCACAGACAGTCTAAAGGAAGAAAGAGTAGTCTGCCAGGATGCATCCCCGGTCATAGAAACATCGGCTAGTTCACATAGGTAGGAGATTGGAAGAAAACATTATGTGGAATTCTCTTCTGCCAGGCCACAAGGCAGGCAAGGCTCTGACATTAAGAGAACATTTACTGAAATAAAGGCAAAAAATGAGCCAATAAGAATTAAACTTTATAATCACTTACTGAAGATGGCCCCCACAAATCAACAAAGGTTAATGTCAAAATATGACATTCAAGAAGGAAATATGATCCTGAGTCACTTTAAGCCCAAAATGCAGCAACCACAGTCAGCTGCTGATTACATCAGGACCAATCTGGAAGTATTAACCGAAGACATCCAGCCAATGGACCAGATTGAATTGCATAAGCAAACCAGAGAGATGGTATAATCCACATGGGAAAATAAGGCATTATCGGCCCACAAATTGTAGAATTCTTTAAATAATACCTTTGCCCAATTCGAGTTGGAAAAAGCTTCCCCTTTAGCCAAGGATAATGGAATCAAGTCCTTGGAAGAGATTATCATAGAGCTGGGACATGATCCCAAGGATTCCAAAGGCATAAAAGCATTAATAAAAAAGAAGGAAGAAGACATTGTAGCTCTCAGGAAACAGCTCAAGATGCCCATTACCATGCATCCCCAAACTAAAGAGATTGTTGCGCAGAAATCACAGGAAGATATGATAGACCTGCTAATGAAAATGAATGAGAGATTGGCAGAAACAGAGCAGGCATTGGAGAAAGAACTACAGGAAAAGCAGGGAGAGTTGGCCTCCCAACCATCTCAAACATCTCCAGTAGTTACAATTGCTCCTTTTACAATTACAACAGTAGTCCCTCCTACGGTCCCGGCATCAACAGCACCAAGTTCTTCAACAACAACAACAATAGGCAGCAGCACTACCATGACTACTGAGGAACTGATAAAGGCTACGGAGGATCTAAGGTTACAAGTATTAGAATTAAATGATGTTAAAGAGAAATTGGCCAAGTTGGAAATAAGTTATGACAAATCCAAAATGACTATGGCAGAAAAAACAAGAGAGGTAAATGCATTGGAAAATAAAGTAAAGACATTGGAAAAGGACCTCTTATTAGACAAGCCTCTAGGAGAAATCAGGGGCATTTTGGGGGCCAACATTGTCCAATCCATCACTGATATATGGAAATCAATATAGATAATTCATGAGCAGATTGATTTGGTGACAACAACTCAAGAAGAAATTCAAAATGCCAGGGATTCATTGGGACACATGCCCGAACAGGCCAATAGGCTAATACAGTTTTTGAACACCCACACCAAGGAAGAGCTGGCAACACTGGATATCAGGGACAGGACAAGCGCCATCCTAACAATTAAAAGAGTTCTAACTACGAGGAACTTCATGCAAAATCTGGAGAGGAAGTGCCAGGACATGCAAATGGAGATAAAAACTTTCACACAGAAGTTTACAACTTTGGAGGAAAAGGTTCTACCCAGTTTATTAACTAATGACTATAGACTAATGCCACATGCAGACTATTTACACAGGTTGAGTACATATTTATATAATCAGGTATCGGCATCATCAAGTTCTGCAGGAGAGAAGGCACTCCCATCTGGACAGAGCCTATATGACAATTTAGAAAATCTGTTTTTTATTGAGCATGAAGTAAGACATCTATTCACAGTCCAGCCTACTTTCTTCAGGTACACAGATTCTGATGAAACTCTAATAAAAATGTGCAGACACCAATTACCAGATGACCAGTGGTGGCAGAGTATGCTGGAAATTTTGTAGGCGGATTTCAATGTTTTATTTATTTTTCCCAGAACACAATAGATATTATCAAATGGAGAAAAGAGCAGATAAAAATCGAGCTGGCAATAGTCTATTAAAGCGCAATTAAAAGAACCAGGAGAGCAAAGCCAGCAGCGCATAATTTCGCTAAAGTATCCATCGGCCGACTCGCTGAGCAAATAATCAATGCATCTCACAAATTGAGCAGCCAGTGTAGCATCTCTTACTTCTGCATTCATTTCTCTCTATTTCGAAGATCATTTACTTCTCCTATAGAGTAGGTGAAAGAAGTTATTGCAAGATATTATCTCTTTGAGATATTTTGTAAACATTTCTGTACAGATACCTCCCCAAGTGAAGTATTAGGGGTTGGTGATACATTTCTGGGACTGCGCTGTAACTCTGAGAACTCTTCTGAAATAAAAGTTGTTGGAATGCGTTGTTGTTGAACTCTCTGGTTGTGGATTTGATGGTAGAGGACCATGTTAGACAATTCTCGAATTACTTCATGGATCAATAAGTCTTTTTAACTCATGTTTTACTATTTCTGTGTTTTATATATCATTTATATATCATATTCTAAATTACAAGGAAAAGGAATAACTCATAACTTACTTAACTGTACTCTGTGTTCAATCCCTGTTATTTTTAAATGTTTTCTTCAGGACTAGCATAAACAAGAATTCTTAACTGCTCCTGTTTCCCTGGTTCTTACACCTTGAATATAACTAAGGAATTCTTAACTACTCCCTGGTAATATTCATCCACCTTCCCTCTGTCAGAATGATGAAGGTTTCTTGATTGCCCTTCATCTCCTGACTCCATTTCACCTGATTCCAGCTTACAATTTGTTCCATGGTTAATTACCTTGCTCTGTAGTTCCTCCCTCTGTCAAAGAAATCATACCCAGCAGTTCATCCTTTGTAAACTCCATTAGCCTGATGGAATGAACTTCTCATGTTTACATCCCTGTTCTGTAGAATATCACCATCCAAAAATCAAACAAACATTTGTACTTCATAACTAGCCTAATATACCTCAAAAACAAAGCTAAATTATAAAGGGAGAGCCCTCTCTAGATGCAGTTTGGCTAGAACCAGCATCTAAAAGATTGTTTAGTGGTTACCTCGGCCGTATTCCCTTTTCTCACAACTTTTGGGGAACAACCTGAGTGATAACAGGTCTTAGCTCAAATATGGTAGATGAGATAATGCCTCTTTTCTATGTAGCCCTTAATACAAATGATTCCATGTTATATAATTGTATTCTTGGTTTTCGAGCCTCACATAACCTCATGCCAAAAACTATCATGGAACACCAGAAACTTGAAATAAATAAATCCTATCATGACTTGTACACCTTTTCTTGTAAAAGGGTTCTCTGCTTAGGATTGATCAAGGATTTAGTAGTCACCCTTGCCCAGATTCCAGTGAAAAGTGTAGTGCTTGATATAGTTGTCACATATATCCCTCCCAAATTTGCAATGCTCCTTTCTAGGTCTTGTTGTGCCAAATTAGGGGGAACTCTTCAGATGGATATGTCTTATGCCACTATTCCAGTTTATGGGGGAGAACAACTAACGTTATATAGAGAGGTAATATTTGTGCACACTGTTTACAAAATTGACCAGCCAAGGAATCATCCCATTTATGAAATTGATCAGGGTTTTGGCTACTTTCAGCTCTCTTCAAACCAAAAACATGAAAATCAATTTAAAATTGAAGATGTAATTGAAATTCCTGTACCAAATCAAATTGATGTATGGAAACTATTTTTTGATGGTTCTTATACAAAAGATGGGGTAGAGCTGGGGAAGTTTTGATTTCACCAAAAAAAGAAAATATCACCCAATCATGCAAACTCGATTTCGAAGTTACCAATAACGTGGTTGAATATGAAGCTTTCCTTTTGGGACTTCAATTAGCTAAAAGCTTAAAAGTTCAAAACTTAAGTGTTTTTATTCATTCAGAACTTATTGTCAAAAAAGTGAGAAACATTTGCCAAACTAATAATCCTAGACGTAGATCTTATCGAAATGAAGTTTGGGATTCAGTTGAAAATTTATTTAATTATTTTAATTTGACTTATATTCCTAGAAATCAGAATATTCATGCAAATGCCTTAATTGTTTCTACTAGTGCATTTAGAGTTTCTGATTAGAGCAACATACTCTATGAAATAGAAGTAAAATATAGGCCATCCATCCCAGACAATCTAAAACATTGGAAGATATTTGAAGATGATAAAAGATTGAAATATTTTTTGCAGGTTATACATGACTTTTCAGTTCTTCGAATTGATGAAGATAAGACAGAAATAAATGAAAATGATACTTCAAATTCCAATTCAAAAATTGTTGATCATGAAAATATTCAATTATTTAACAATTTTATTCGCAAGGGCCTCATTCCTTTAGAAAATTTGTTCAACCAAAATAATATCCTCAGAAACCTTCAGTCCATTTCTTCAGAAGATGATATATAAGAAATTAACATTGGAACAAATAATGATATTAAAAACATCAAAATCTATGCATCTCTAGATCCTGAGATCAAAGCTCAATATCTTAAGTTACTTCAAACTTATAAGGATGTTTTTTCATGGACCTATATTGATCTAAAGACTTAAGACACTTCATTAATACAACATAAGATTCCTTTAAAGCCAGAGGCAGTTCCTTATCATCATAAACTTAGGAGGATCAATCCAGCTCTTCTCCCAACTGTAGAAAAGGAAATTAAGAAAATGCTAGATTCCCAAATCATTCTCCCTCTTAGATATTCTAATTGGGTTGCCAATTTAGTTCCTGTTAGAAAGAAGAATGAAAAAATCAGTCTTTTTGTGGACTTTAGAAACTTGAATAAAGCATCATCAAAAGATAACTATCCTTTGCCCAAAATGGATGAGTTACTTCAAATGGTTCCAGGAACACAAAGAATTTCTATGCTTGATGGTTTTTCAGGATATAATCAAGTAAATGTTGATGTAGCAGACAGAGAAAATACATCCTTTACTACACCCTCGGGTACATTCATGTATGCCAAGATGCCATTTGGCTTAACCAATGATGGGGAAACATTTCAGAGAGCCATGGATTTATATTTTGTGGGTCAGCTAAATAAATTTGTAGTCATTTATCTTGATGACATAATTGTTTTTCCTAAATCTGATCAGAAACATCTAAAGCACTTGATGAAGGTTTTTGATAGGTGTAGAAAATTCAGAATATCACTGAATCCTAAAAGGTCTTTGTTTGCTATCAAAGAAGGTAAACTGTTGGGCCATATAATTTTAGAAAAAGGAGTACTGATTGATCCCAAGCATGTGTCTGCCATTGAAACATTGACCTTACCTAGAAATAAGAAGGAGATTCATGATTTTCTAGGAAAGATTAATTTTTGAAGGAGATTCATTCCAAATTATGCTAAGATTGTAAAAGATATAACTGATATGCTCCAAAAGGATCATGAAGTTAAATGGAATGTCTCTGCCAGATGTGCATTTGAACATATCAAGAAATCCATCTCTAAAGCTCCCACCTTGGCCAGCCCTGATTACACTAAACCATTCAGTATCTTCTCCTTTGCCTAAAAAACAACCATTGTTGTTATTCTACTACAAAAGAATGAATATTCCCATGACCAACCCATAACCTTTTTTACTAAGGTTATGAGGGATGCCGAGCTTAAGTATGACATAATTGAGAAGCAATCATATGCCCTTATTCAAGGCCTGAAACCATTTGGGATCTATGTCCTACATTCTCCTGTTACTGCTTATGTTCCTAACAGTGTTGTGAAAACCGTTCTAACCCATCCAAACACTGATGAGAAGAGACGTAGATGGATCACTCAAATTCTGGAGTTTGATCTAACTATCAAAACCATAAAGCTAGTAAAGGGCCGAGGATTAGCTAAGATTCTAGCTGAATCCAATTGTAAAGTGCTCAGAATCAATACTGTTTTAGAGATACAAGGGAAGAATCCACAAGAACCTTCTGCCCTTGCAAAAGGGGAGAATACACAAGAACCTTCCCTTCATCCTGAAGAAAATAATCCACAAAAACCTTTACCTTCATATTAGATCAACCCTTTACACATTGATGAAAATTTTATGTTGTCAGATTGGTACCAAGATAGTGTAAATTTCTTGGTCCATTTTGAATGTCCAACATCATTCTCCAAAAGCCAGTGTAAAATTCTCAAACTGGAAGTAGTCAAGTTGTTAGGCCCCTATACTACTAGTGTAACCCTTTATTGTTATTAGTATAACCCACTTATTATATTGATGTACCCATGTAGTGCCCATATTGTTACTATTGTGCCCCATAGAAGCCCACTATTGTTATTATTGTGCCTTTATATTATTATTGTTAGGTCGGCTGGATTATATTGTGACTCCTTAGACTCCTATATATAGAAAGGAGGTTTTGTCATTTGAATCATCCAAGAATTGTTCATTTATGTAATGTAAAGGAGGTTGCCCCCTCAAAGAGGCTGAAACACAAGTACTGTATCATAAATGAGAATTTGTACTAGAAAGCCCCACTAAATATTTTGTTATTATGTTTAACAAAATCAAAAACTGAAGGAATCATTTATTAGTTTCATACAGGATTTTGTGGAGGATGTTATGCTTGGAGAGAAACAACATATAATATATTAAGGGGAGGATTTTATTGGCCAACATTATTCTTACAAGTAGGAGAAAAGGTTACAGGGTGTGTTCCTTGTCAAATGTTTGTTGGTAAGAAAAAATTAGCAGCTCTTCCTCTAGTTCCATCAATAGTCTCAGAAAAATTTAGCCAATGGGGATTAGATATTGGAGAGATTCATCCCACTTCAAGTAATCAACAAAGATGGATCCTTACTGCAACAGAATACTTCACGAAATGGGTAGAAGTAATTCCAGTGAAAAATTCTACCGATTCAGTAGTAATCAAATTTATTGAAGAGAACATCTTATCTAGATTTGGTTGCCCAACACAAATTGTCACTCATAATGAAAAATATTTTTCTAGTGTTAAAATGATTGAGTTTTGCCAGAAATATCAGATTATGTTACTTCATTCAACTCCATATTACCCATAGGGTAATGGCCTTGTAGAATCATCAAATAAAAGTCCGGTAAAGGTAATAAAAAATACTCTAGCAGATCATTAAAAGAGCAAGGACTCTCATTTAATTTATGCCGTATGGGAAAACAGAATTACTCCAAAGAGATCTACTGAAAAATATTGTTTCCAATTATTTTATGGGAAAGATGCAATCTTCCCTACCAATTTGGCCTTCCTTTTTTTAAAATTCCTGTAGGATTCAACAGATGTACCTGATGATTTTTCAAGGAGAATGAATCATACTATTACGCTAAATGAAAAAAGAGATGAAGTTTAACACAAATTGAAAAAGTACTAGAATAATATGAATAGCCTATTTGATAGAATATCCAGGGAAAGGGACTTCAAGGAAGGTGATCTAGTTCTAAGATGGGACTCCAGGATAGAAGAAAAGGGAAAACATGGCAAGTTTGACAACCTGTGGTTTGGACCATTAGTAATTGCTGAAGTAAAGGGAAACAACACCTTTGTGGTACAAAATATTGAGGAGACATATTCCACTTACCATGTAAATGGAAGGTTTCTCAACATTACATTCTGTACTGAGAAGTTGAACTAGATTTCATTACTTCCATTGTAAAATTCTGGTTTCTTTTACTTTTCCCGCTGTCAATGTGATTTTTTTTTACAGCAAAGACTCCATAGCCCGAGGAGAAGGCACATGGATCTACAGGTTCTCTGCATTCTACAGGAGAAATAACTCCCCATTTGGAGCCAATGTTGTAACATTTTTTTATTTTGATAAGTTAGAATCAATTAGTCAAAAAATGAAAATATTTTTAAAAAATGTTAAGCTAGGATATGGACAAAAAGAATACTGAATAAAAATGTTAGGAAATATTTTCATAAATATGTCCATATCAAAGAAAATGTTAGGATATATTCCCTAGAGAATGAAGAAAAAAATAAAATGTTAGGTTAGAAAGAAAACAAAAAGCAATAAACTCTGAAAGTGTGCAAGTCCAAGTGCCACTAATTTTTACATTATTATGCAAAATAATGGTTGTGTGCAGCTTGTCATAAATTCCACAACCCATGATAGTCAAACCGTTTAGCCTTGACTACCTCATTCTTTAAATTTCATGTTTATAATTAGAAAATCAAGATCTAGCCAAACTGTTTAATCTTTGCAGATCAGTAGTTAGGCAGAGAATAATAAGGAGCTCATCAGTTTAATCTGAGCCCTTGGATGTTATAAGGTTAGAATTAGATAGTTTAATTTTCAAAAGAAAAAGGTTAGGGTAAGTTAAGGGTAGGTAGAAGAAAGGTTGCAGAAGAACACAATTGATAGAAGCATAAATCATATTTATTATACTTGATTATGTGCTTCATTGTGCAGGAGAAATTATGAAGATGAAAACATGTTCACAATTTGATTTGGTTAACTTTTCCTCATCCGTTTCATTCCCCATTGCATACTTACTAATTTCCTCATTTTTCCATCATTTCCTAAGAAAATACCCTTTTCCCTTCATTTTCGCCTTTACCCCTTGGTTTCACACAATTTCCTAGCAAATTACCCTCCAAAGGTCACTTCCTCACTCAAAACCCCTTTCCCCTAGTGTGAAACTCATTTCCTGATTGAAAAAGTCACTTTCCCCTTGTAATTATCCTAAAAACTCATAATACCCCTTATCCTAAGGTTTTTTCCCCCCTCCGCTTCATTTAACTTTAACTCCACTTTTACCATTTTCATGACAAAACCTTTAAAACCTAAAAAACCCCTTTACTCTAAGTTTTGTCACCTCTCACATTATATTAACCCCGCTACATTAACCGTGGTTAAACAGACCCCGCATTTAACTCTCGGTGTGGTTAATAAAGCCTTCCCGAAACCTGTTTAACTTACAAATCCTTTGTATTTTTCCCCGGTCCCACTTTTATTAAACCCATCACGGTCTGTCTAAACCACACCTTATTCATAAAATAATTAAAAATCTTTCGTAATTAACCCCTGGGCCCCTCTAATCTTTGTCGACTATCTTCCGTGCAACTCCACCGCGCGATAGCCGTCAGATGATCTGCTCCCAAATCCAACGACTCTTAGCCATATCACACGCTCGCGATCTCTGAACTTTAAAGGCCTGAGAGCACGAGAGATTCGTGGTTTTCCTCAGGCCCCTTGTGGTTACCTATCATTCCCACGTTAACTTGAGTGCCCTCGGATAAAAACCATCCCATGGCAAAAACTAGTGCGATGAGCCTCCGAAACTGCTCCCCGCATACGATAAAACCATCGACTGTTCACTTTGTGCCAAATTAAAAAAAAAAAGTTAACTATTTATCATTCAAATGCCCAAACCTTCACTTTTTCTCTTTTCGCCCATTTATAGTGTAAAACCCTCCTAAACCTTCCTGCGACACCATGAACCTCTGCAACTCATTTTGACCTCCGATTACTGTGCAAATACTACCAGGACTCCGTCCAAATACATGCACCATGCCAGAAAGCCATTGTCACTTTTCTGCAAGCCTCTATTTTTCTTAACAAATTGTTGTATTTTGTAGGTGATCAGTAGAAGACCAGGAGACTCAATAAACAATTTTTATACATAAAAAATTTGTTTGCTTTAGTTTCTCAAGAAATTAATTTGAATGATTTTCCTTAAAGATTCCATGCAGTAGAGTAGAAAGGAGTCATTTATATAGAAATAAGTCGTTATACATAAAGAAATTTACACAGTAGAAGACCAACAGATGATCAATATCCAAACTACCTGATGGTGAGACATGTAAAAACTAAATGATTTACTGTTGAAATACATAGTAAAAACTTGAAATGTATAGTAAAGTAAAAAGGCACAGTAAAGGATATTGACAGGTCATCAAGGTCAAAGAGTATCAGATGAAAGTGTATCAACATGAAGGTCAAACTACCAAGTAGCTTAAAGGGCAAAAGATCAAAGACCAAAGCAAGAGGAACCTAAATAACAGGGATAGCAAGCAACAATTCAATAGCTATCTCTATATTCTTGCATGAAGATATTTCATTTCCTAGAATAAATCCTTAAACAGTTTAGGATATTTTCTTAGTTCTATTATTGTATAAATAGCACTCTCCTCGAGTTAGTAAAGGTTCAAACATTGAAACAAGTTCCTTATTGAACCAAGTTCACTATTCACCATTGAACAAGGTTGACCATTGAAGAAGTGTTGCACTCTTGAAGAAGGCTGCCCCTTGATGAAGCATTTGTGAACACTTGATGTACTTGACTTTTCTTTACCCTTAATACAAAGCAGAGGATTCTAAATTCAGTTCTACGTTGTTTTTGTTTCCTGTAAGTTTTTCCAGTTTACACATTACATCTTTCTTCATATTCTTATGTCTTACAGAGATACCTAGCTAGGAATAATTGTGTCTCAATTTACTCTTATAAGCTCCTGAAGTGATAATCATTAAAGAGAATGGATTAATGAAATGTTTTTTTAATTAGTTCACTCTTAATAAATAAATCATCAACATCTTTTTGTAATCATAAGCATATTCTCTCAAACCTTTTGAACATTGGTAAAAGGTTTTCATACTTACGATTATTCAATTATATGTCTGGAAATTCTCATAATCATATTATTTTTTGTTTCAACACACCACTATTCAAGCAATCTCACTATGTAAATTTTTATAGAAACACTTTAATTTGGGATTAATATTATTCAAAAGTTTAAACATTAAATTGTTTCATCTGTTTTATTCATTGGTATTCCAAAAATAAACAAAAACCACCAAAACAATTATCTTAGATGTTCTGGCATTGATAGCTAACGACTATTATCTTAGAGGTACAACACTCGGAATTTGGGTCTTTGGGCACTTTAGCTGTGGCTTTTCTTGGGGGTATATATAGCGGTAGTCATGTTAATGGATCAGCCCCCTTGGCATCAATATACTCTATTCCTCCGTGCAATTCTTCCTCATCTAGGTCCAGGGGCTCTCTCGGCTATTTGGACCTATCCATCTTTCCCTTCTGGCAGATTGTTGTTGGATTTTTCCACGGGGATTGATGCACCAGTGCTTTCTGAGGCTTCTTATAGTTCTTATCTCCTTCTATGGAAGAAGATGGCTTAGGCCTTGGTGACCAAGCCAATCTAGTAGGAAACCCTATAGGCATGGGTTGGGTTGGCTTTGTCTCAGGTTTTGTTGTAGTCATTATCCCGATGAATATCTCGCATTGCCAATTAGTCAAATTTGTGAATCCTGGCTATGAAATATGCTCCCTATTCTATCCCAATCTTTGTCAGAGATAGAACACTACTCTAGATGATGAGCCTCATTATTGGGTAATTATATGGGCCTTAATTCACCTCCTAGATTAGTCAAACCAACTATTCTCATAACTTATTGCATACTTTTGATTATATTTTGTTTATGAGATGAGTTAGAGTTGGATATTTTTCTTTGTGGGCTAATGTGCATTTAATGCGGGATTAAAGGATAAAAGCAAGGAATTTTGGCAAATACCATGGTCAAAACTCGAACGAGACAGGGGACAGGGATTATAGGAGGTAAATCCTACTCACTTACTACACCTCCATTCGAATATTCCTCCATCAGCTCAGAGTGCAAACAACCAAATCATGAGGACTAGAAGGAAGCCGAGCAAGTGAAAGACAAAGCACCAGTTTATCTTGAGTTTGGGAGCCAAACCTCCCTAATTTTTAGGAAACAATTGGAGACTTCAAATTATAAGTAGAGAGGCCTAAAACCTTAGTAGGATTCATATTTTTTATTGTAAAACTCTACTCTATTTTCGAGTTGCAACACTTGTGACAATTTTTCCTGTAATCCATTTTTTTGGTAATAAGAATGAGCTTTGTTTTGAGCCATCACTGAGCTAACTTAGAGGGCTGAAGCTCGTAGGTTAGGGCCCAACCTTAGTAGCCAAGACTCCTCTTTATAGTACATGTATGCTAGTATAGATTCATAGTTTAATTGTTCATTTGCTTAGTAGATGCATTTCCATTACAACAATGTAGATTAGATTGGTTGTGTGATAGTTTGCTTCCATTTGTGCCTTCTCTCAAGTATCAGGTTAGAAAGGAGAAAAAGGATCACCATAAGTTTTTCAGCAGGTGTCTCGGCCTCACTTCTTCCCTCTGGGACCATGATTTGAGGAAGGGACCCTTCAACAGCCCGAAAAACACAAATTTCTAGTTCTTGCATGAGTTTTGGAGTTTGTTGTGTTTTATTCAGTATTTTGTTCATGTTGCGAGACAGATTTCATGGTCATATTTTTCCATCTCCATTTATTCAATAAGATCTCACTCATGCTTTCATTCCCTTCAGCATCTCTCTTCATGCATAATATAGGCAATTGATTCATGCTTCTCTAGTTTATGAAAATGTATCATGTTGCATATTTCTTGGAGGACAAAAATGTTCTAAGAAAAGCTGGAACTTTAGGACGATACCTAGACTTCATCACCAGCAGCCACCTTCCACTTCATCCACCTTAGCCATCTCTTATTCCACCATCACCCTCACTAGTTTTTTTTATCATTTTTCATTGAAATTCCCCTAGTTACATTGAGCGAATCTAGCCATCTCTTATCTTGGATATTGACTCCTGAGTGCTCCTAGAATTTTTAACACCCCATTGCACTCATCATACACCTTTCCCAAGATTCCCAAAACCTCCAACACCTCACAATTGGCTCTCGGCTGTATCCTGTAGGTTTCCTGTAATTCCTACAAGATCATACTGTAGGTTTCTAGTACATCTTGTAGGTTTTCTTGAAACGACATGTTTTGAGGCTGAATTGACGGGAAGCCTCTAGGAAGTCACACAAAGCTTCCTAGGACTCTGCCACATGATCCAACCACTCCATAAACCTTCTAGCCATCCTCCATCACCTTTCATTCATCTGTCACATCCACAAGAATAATTAATTTGCATACTTGATTTTGCATAAAAAACCCAAAATGTGAAAATAGATTTAGTTTAGCTTTTTTCTTACACACTAGTATGATTTGATGCTCTTTACTTCCACAGCCTAGACAGTAGCATTTTTTACTGTTGATTTGGAAATTCTTCTTATGGTAGCTGTTTAACTAGTTAATTAAGATATGGTGTGATTTAGCATGCATGTAATTATCTTCATTCCTGCAGTAGAGTAGCTCTCTTAGAGTAGATTTGCTCTTCTTCCATCAAATAATGAAGCTTCTTCTGACTTTATAGAAGTATGGCTTGAAACCCCTAGGGTCCCTTGCCGAGTGAACAGTGACAATAGGCAGGACCTTCACATTTACTTGTGCATACAACACTGTCACCTCTGAGTTTTTATGAACCCCGGGTTGATAAGTAAAGCTTGTAGCTCAGGAGTTGCAGCATCCTTGCTGCAATACTGGCGCTCATCACTTTTTGTCACCAATTGTTGGGGAGGTGTCTTAGCAGAATGTGATTACTAATTTCTTTTCTTCTATTTCTTGTCTTCAATATTCTCTTGTTAGTTTATTTCTGCAAAAGTAATCTAGTTGCTTCCTTTCTTTCGTTGTCCATTATATGCTTTCCTTTCCATTGTGTAAGTACGATTTCAATTCAGCAAGTAGCTTTTTCATCCTATCAGTGATTTTCATTCAATCAACAATTTCATTTCTGCAAAGCACTTTCCAGCTCAAAAAAATTTACATAACCAACCCAAAAACATTTCCTTTCATGCCTCGTAGGAAAAGGGACAATCTAGGATTTTTTTTTAAAAATACCCACATTGCATCCAACACTCAACCTTCTATCTTCTTCGGTGGCTATGAACTAGAGGAAATTTTAGGTGAGAAAACTAACATATTTGAAGAACCTACTAGCAAAGAAGAAGAGGAGGAACCCATTCCTATTGAACCAATGGCTGAATGCCGAAATGACAAGAGGGAATAGAGAGAGAGTTGAGGGTGCCTTCCCCATTAGGGAAACCAACGGGGACACTAAGATGAAAAATATAAGCCCCTCTTCCCTACCTCATTTCCATGGTTGGACCAGAGAGGACCTCGACACTTTCCTATTTGATTTTGTTGTTATATTCTGGACCTATTACTATACATATGATGAGAAAAAGTTAAAACTATTTCCATGTACCCTCAAGGATGCAGGATTTCATTGATTCATGGGCTTCCCTGGAGATAGCATCACAACTTGGGCTCAGATGTAGTAGGCCTTTAACAATCAATATTAGGACTACTGTAGGTAAAAGGATACTAAAGAAGAAATTTTCAGGATGACCATAGGCTAGGATGAATCCTTAGAAGACTACGAAGAAATATTCCAGCTCAGTTACAAAAGGGCCAGGTGCACACTTGACCCTGAGTCACTAAAGATGGTCCTACTCAAGGGAGTAAGAGAAGACCTTCTGGATACCTTAAACTTATTAGTATGAGGAGATATCTACCAATTACCCTATGAGTATATCAAGACTGTCTTTAGAAACCATTCTAGGGCAGCCAGGAAAAAGGGTAGGGGTAGTCAACCTATGGCTGATACATCATCTTCCAACTCATCCATCAAGGGTGAAATTGGAAATATGTTGGAAGATTTCAAAAGTGAGATGCTGAAAACACTTGCTTTGCAAATGGACACCGTGAACATTAAAACGAAGCAAGAGAAAGAATAGAGATCCTTGGCCATATTTTGTCCTATATGCACTAGGAGGCATCTTAGGAATGGTTGTCCATTGAAATGTATTGAAATTTTCTCAGTATGTGAAGAAAACCACTCCATAGACAAGTGCCCTTCTTGACCCGGACTCAAAGTTGTATATCAAGGAGTTGAAGGGATCATTGAGCAGATTTTTTGCATTAACCAAAGGAGACCTCCTGGGCCTAGACTATACCAAAAGAGCATGCAAGGGTCATCCCATGCATATTACAACCCCAACCAAACCATAGGTATACCTTCTTGGGGACCCCCTGCTCATCCTTCCTGGTCTACACCCCCTCCTTGCTCCTATGCATCTCAGTATCATTCCCAGCTATCCAACCAATCATTTCAACCTTACGGATTGACACAACCTCAATGGAATACACCACTCCATGGGTGGAAGCAATGCCTGAGCTCTGTTACCTCCACCACCTGCCCAATCACAACTCCTATACTTTGCTCCACCTAAGCAACCCCAGATGCCTACCCAGCCAAATCCAAACCTAAACAATAGGTAGGCTCAATAGCTATACAGTGGAGAGACATCATATTTAGCTTATGTTGTGGAACTCTAGGAGATTAACCTGAGAGCTTGGAGAGTTCTCCCTGATAACCAACTTCATCCTCTACCTTGGGAGGTTGAGGAAAAAAGAGAGGAAAGTGGACTTAAAGTAAATCCACCATTTCTTAAGAGATTAGCCCAACCAGTCCAGCCTACCCCAAAAGAAATTGAACTTATGGGAGAATTGAAAAATCTATGTGTAATGATCCCCCTTCTCCAGGCAATAAAAGATGTTCCCATTTAAAATAAGTTGATTAAGGAGAAATGCTTCAATCATCCAGTGTGGTGAAAAATGGATGCCCCTACCATTAATTTCTTTGGGCCGTTGTTTGACTTAATGTTGGGGCAGGTAATATGTCCAAAATATTTGGACCCTGGAAGCCCTATAGTAGATGTACACATCAATAGCACCATTGTTCCACACACTCTGATAGATCTTGGGGCTGCCATTAATGTGATGACCAAGGACACCATGCTCAAGTTCAACCACCAAGGGTCATTGAGGAAGACCACAACAGTTCTGCAACTTGCAAATCATTCCACAGTAACCCCTGAGGGAATTTTGGAGGATGTGATGATATCCATTAACTCTTGGGAGTACCCTACATATTTCGTAGTTCTCCAGCCTAAGGCTAAGCTGACTGGTTATCATCTCATCCATGGGAGGCCATGGTTGGCCATAGTCAATGCTTACATTGGTTGCAGGGCTGGGAATATGACCATCAAGAATGGGCATATTTCCAAGTAGTTTGTCCTATACCCTCCTTCTCAACCTTCTCTAGAGCATGATTTACCTTTATGGTTGGACGAGGAGGAAGAAGATGAGGTTTATTCTGCCAAACTTTACGCTTTGGAAGCAACCATGGGAGGAGGATAGCAAGATGAGGATGACTTGATTGAACACCTACTCTGAAGTCCAACTCTTGGTTCATACCATTAGAGGAAGAATTAAGGGAAACCCAAAACAGTCACCCAATTGACTTATACTCAGTCGATTCCAACCCACTCTGTGTCAAAACCCTAGAATTTAGCCCAGAGAAAACTCTGAAAATTAATCCATCTCTTTGTGCTCTCGAAGAGGAGGAGCTATGCAACATGTTAAAGGAAAACCTAGAACCCTTCACTTGGAGTTACAAGGAAATGAAGGAATTACACCCCTCAGTGTGTAGTCACCACATATACATCAAAGAAGGTTGCAAGCTAGTCTAGCAACCACAATGGAGGATGAATGCATCTCTTAAAGATATAGTCAAAGAAGAACTGCAAAAAATGTTAGATGCATGATTCATTTACCCTATCTCTGATAGTGAGTGGGTTTATTGTTAGTTCCCAAGGAAAATGGTAAGTGGAGGATTTGTGTCGATTACAGGGAATTAAACAAAGCAACAAAGAAGGATCATTTTCCTCTACCCTTGATTGACCATGTGCTAGACGGTCTGGCAGGGAAAAAGTTTTTTCTTTCCTAGATGGATTCAGTGGGTACAACCAAATCCAAATATGCCCAGAAGACCAGGATAAGAACACGTTCACCTGTCCTTGGGGTAATTTTGCCAATATGGTCCTTCCTTTTGGCTTATGAAATGCTCCTACCACTTTCTAGAGAGAAACCTTGAGTATTTTCGCTGAATTAGTCCATGATGCGGTGGAAATTTATATGGATGATTTTACACCTTATGGTTGTGATTTTCAAGAAGCCCTGACTAAACTAGGAAAAGTACTCCACAAATGAATTGAAATGAACCTGTCTCCCAGTTGTGAAAAATGTGAATTCTTAATAACTGAAGGGACCGTGCTAGGTCATTCAATATCTCAGCAAGGACTGTAGGTGGACTTGAAAAAAATATACATCTTCCAAAGGGCCCCACCTCCTGTTACAGGGAAAAGTGCCTATATAGAACTGCTCTATCCCACTAAGGTGTGACAGCTGCCTTAGAAACAAACAGAGAAAAGCTAGTTTCGTTTTTTCTTTATGAATTATAGATAGAGAGGAACAGAAGACCAACCTATGTCTTGTGCTAATATCCTGATTTGATTCCCCTCTTCTTTGATAGTCTTTAGCTACCTACTCCCTTGCACGCCCAGCTTCACAAAGTACCTGTAAGATCATAGTAGCATAGCACTATACAAAGACATGGATCTATAATCATAAACAATCTAGGATGAGATGTAAATTGACCATACAAATGTAGCAAGCGTCAATGACACAAGAGCATGGAGGAAAACTTGAATATATTTTATTGATAAACAAGAAAGAGCCAAGAGGAGTTACAACCAGTTGTTCTGACCCAGCATCAACCTTCCAGCAAAGAAGCCCCTCTTCACCTCAAACAAAGCTTAGATCACCCAACAATCGGATGTTTGTCTCAAGAAACCAATAACAATTCCTTACAATATGAAAAATTCCAGCCTCTGGATCTCTGATATAAGGGATCCATATATAGATATTTGTAATGGAGATGAGTTGGCTTATGATTTGATTAGTGTCTTCCCTCTGATAGTTCTTGCTTCCACTTGGAGATTGATGATCTCTTACTCATCCTTGGTCGAATTCAGTGAGGCAAGTGTCACAGGAGAAGTTTCCGGAAGCTTCCATTGCCTCTCCACCTCGCGGAATGACACTGCCATTTATAATTTCTCTCCCACCGCATCCCATAGAAGGGATTTTTGAAATGAAACACACCCTCACAGTGTATTTAGGTGAGATGCAATGCACTTAGCTAGTGGAGCAACTGAAATGATCTTGTTTTGACCAATTCTGAGCAGTTTTTCATGGAGAACTTATGGGAAAAGCTGTAATCTGTTGACCTTGTTCCTTTAGGGGTTAGAACAACAGTTTTAGGGACTTAGGAGCCCTTGGTTTATGGACATTTCATGCTTGGGGTTATAGTGCCCAAAAATGTCTATAACAGTTTCCCCCTAAAGCATGAGGTCGTTAATCTTTTGATGTCGGGTGAAATGCTTTATTATGAGGATTCGAAGTTCTTTCAAGCTGGGAGGAGACCTGTAATAAGATACAATACAATACATTATCTTCATAATATTTTCATTATCTAGCTGAGGTGGGCATTCCCATGCTCAAATTTATAAATTCATTTTCATGTACATAGGACAGAGAATTGTCTGAGTGTAGACTGATGATTCTGATAGAGCCATCATCCTTTTGATTGGATGATTACTTGTGCAACAATGATGTACATTTGATGTCTTTATTTACCTCAATATATATCGCAGCCCGGATGGATGAAACTAGATCCGGGCTCTTCAATCTTGTTCGATCTTCACTCGAAGTACAAGTCAATCCATGTGAAAGCTATTCTGGAGGCGAACATGGAAAGACATCGCTTGATTACCAGCCAATGATGTAAGTTGTTAACAGGTGCGAGAGGAATCACTGATAATGATAATGACCCTCAAGGTACCGCAGTACAATGCACGTGGTGTGAATAAAGGACTTGGCGTCGAACACCACACAAAATCTTTCGGTCGAAGGCAATTGATGTAAACCTGTCGCCGGAAGTGAGAAACTTGCCGTCGAGGCATGCAAGCTTCACATTACTGAATGGGGTGTTCCTAGATCAACTTCTTGGATAATGAGATGATGTCGAAAAGAAGCGATCCGTCATAGGAGGGCCTTAATGAATCCCACATCAATGACACGGAACGGAGCAAATGACTTTAATGGAGGTGAAAAGGATCTGGTGATATAAGGTTCAGGGTGGCGGTCATGAAAGAATGGAGTATAAATGTATGGTAGTGGGTGAGACACAGGTGAATTCTCTGAATGACTTCTCTTGAACATATCGGTGACACTGATGTGATGGATTGGTAGCATTAACCCCAAATGTGGATGGTAATATGGGACCATGGTGATGTGACCGGTGAATGAAACAACCCAACCCGACTCGGACACGGAGTGGAAGTGTCATGTTCAAGAGCGACTTGCTACCAACAAAGTTTCTTCAAGTTTTCTTCCCAATTTTCCCCAGTCATTGCTGACCAGTACCTCTTTATTTTTGTCAAGCTTGAGGAGGATAACATATGCTTGTTCTATAATTTTCCCTTCGGGCAAACCCATCGCTATGTTTTAACGAGCCTAGCGATAGTGAAACTCGTTCTCGTCTATAGACAAGTTTTTCGCTACTACACTTTTAACGAGTTTAACGACAAATATAACTCGGTCCTTTTCAATTTTAGAGAGTTTGAAAAGGAACGTAAAGGTAACTCCAAAATTCCTTTTTCATCATCTAATCCCTTAAGTCCGAAAAAGTATAAAACAATACAGAAGGGATGAATTTTTGATACTTTTAATGAGTCGAACAAAAAAAGTGCGATATTTTTGTGTAATAATCTCTTAGGTCCAAAAAGATTAAAATCTAGAGGAGAGATAGCACTTTCGGTCCCTTTAATGAGCTGGAGAGGCGAATGGCTCGACAATCTTTTCATATTTTACGAGTTAGTTGAAAAGAGCTTAAAGGAGACTCGTCTTTTGAGGAACGAGTGATAAAATGGGTAGCAACTGATTCCAGGTAAGGTTTGGAATTTTCCAATCCTGGCAGTGTTACAAGGATGGCTAGTGAGATCACTCTTCGCAGCTGTTCCTCAAAATGGGTAAACAATCAAATGGAGGTGAATGATCGGCCAATGCAAAAGTGGAGGTGATGGTGCAAACATGACCAAGGCTTTAATGGCTGAAGTACTACTTTCACGATGGTTATTTACCGGTGAATAGTTCATTTTTTAATGATCTTAAATGCAGGGGGAAACATTTGCTCATGCCTTATGTTTATTTTTTAACGAGCTTGAACTATCTGCTAAAACTGCTCGATTAATCCAGTCGTTTGATAATAACGTCTCATATAAAAAAACGGAAATTTTTAGAGTTTTTCCCCACATCCTTTCTTTATGCAAGTTAGGAAATGACCAATCCTACGAGTTTAAAGGGTTAGAGGACCTACAAATTTAAAAAATAAACAGTCGCTCTTCGCTTGCACGCCAAAAGGCTTGCATGCCCCTAGGTATAAAACAGAGTTTCAAGGTTACCCCTTTTTTATTCCGTTAAAACATTTGTTTTACCGAGAGAGGCCTACCTCTTACAGGCTACCAAAGATTGTTCTATTTACGGCGTAAAAAAAACACCTCTTCAGCGATGTCTACCAAGATAAACAAAGGTGAGTGGCGATGCCCGCCAACTCATATAACTTTGACAAGAGGATCTTATTCCAGTCCAACTCCCTCTTCCAATCACGGATGGGAGTACGTAGGTCATATACTCTCACGGAAACCTACCCTATACGCGAAGTTTTCCTGCCGAAGCAGACTAGGGTGCATGCCCCCTGGGTTTTAGTCATGTCCCTCGAATCACTCACGCTCATCGGGTGGACGAATTGGGGATTGAGACATTTCTTGCGTGGAAAGACCATTTAGGGATGGTATATGACTATTTTCTATGCGTGATCCAAGAAATGAAAGCTGGTCTACGAGCTTGACCACTCTTCCTTCGTGCAGAAAACACATTACTCTAAAGAGTGATGAGACAATGGCTCTCATGAAATAAATATAGTCTCGTCCAAGGAGTAGATTATAATCCAGGGGTCCTTGAAATACCATTACGTTCATGTGAACGGTTTTCCTTCTCAATGTTATGGGCACATTGGGAAGGATCCCTAACGGTCGACTGGTTCCTTTGTCAAAGCCTGTTAGATTTCTCATCTCAGGAAAACGCAATGGCGAACCAAGCGCTTTCCAAGCAATTGAGGAAATGATACTCACAGAAGCCCCTTCATCTATGATGGTACCGGCCATAACCATTCTATATATTTGAACAATGATTCAGAATGGTATATTAGCTGGTAAGTGGGGTCTGCCTAGTTGATTCCAGTCGAAGGAGACAACTAGGCTGCTTGGAGGTGGGACCGAATAGACGGCACGGTACGGCTCTGACGAACTTCCTTCCTGCAGTAAAGGAATGGGTAAATTGCCCACATGTTCATTGGAGTCTGTGCTTATGAAAAGAATTTGGACGGTGTCATCCTTTTTCTCTTCGGTGACTGCATCATCTGAAGATGGAACCTCTGAAGGCAAGACCAGGTCAACTGTCACCTCGACCTTTTGAATTTCGTCTGGTATGGGTTCAGATGGTTTGTCTTCAAAGATAGATGCTTCAGCCGACCACTTGAGCGGGCCAGCTGGATTTTCAACCAGTGACAGACTCAGCAAGAGTTTTTTTATATCCAGGAGGAAGTCATAACGGTGAAACCGGACGATCGTACAAAACTCTTTTAGCTTCATCTAAGAAGGGACAACGGTGGATGACATGATCTCCTTCGCACAGTTTACAAAGAAATCTATATTTTCCTTTTTGTCCTGGGGCTTCACTTTCATTAGTTGACAGTGAGTTTTCAACATGACCATCAGAGGTTTAAGACACCGGGTTGTGCAAATGAGGAGACCAGTCCCTTAAGATCCGAGGGATGCAAGGACAATCTCTATGATAATGGTCTCCTTTGCAAATGACACATGGCGATTTAGGCCTGGTCGGTGCAGTGTGTGGATTTTCGCTAGACGACGCTCGTTTGCCCCCATTCACTTTTGGCTCCTTCTTCTTCTTCTCTTTCTTCTTCTTTTCCTTCTTCTTCTCGGGTACTTGACTTTTGGATTTACCAACCCCGTCAAGCGAAGAGGAAGGAGGAGAGGAAGAATTAGAGGAAGTAGAAGGTTGGTGGGTAACTCTGGACTCATCTAGTTGCTGATTCGATTGTTCATGAATTGTGGTGTTCTGAACGACAGATGTTGAGAAGAGCCATATAGGAAAAACAATTGTCAGTCCTGGAAGCGACAATGTGGCCATATGGGGTGCACCAACATCTCCCCAAGAGGAGAAGGGACTAGGATTTCCTCCAAGGAGAACTGCTTGGTTGGTGGATTCCATTTTCTCAAACCAAGATCAACGTAGGAAAGGGTAATGAATATTTTGTTTAAAATAAATTTTAGACGCTTTGACACAACTTGTTTTTTCAGTTTTTAAGAGTCGAGAAAAAACAAAAGATGACTCTAGTCGCCTTCGATTTTTAATGAGCCTGAAGTGACAAGTGCTCAGATGGACCTTTCTTGTTAAGGAGTCTGAAAAGGAACGAAAGGGACTACTCTGGAAATCTAGGTAGAGGTATTACCAAACCAATCGCAAAACTGCAGAATATTTTTTATGATACGACAGTCAATCTTCCCGAATGTTGTGTTCAATGCATTGCAATCGATAGGGCGGCAGACACGGCTTCCTATGGATAAAGGATTAAGCCTATTGGGGTCTCCAAAAATATACTTGACGGTACGTGGGAGCACAAGTCTATACTGGCACTTATCGTCTCAAAGTGGAGGAATCACCCAACCATCAGTGAGAACAACAGTTACCAGGATTTACAACGCCGGAATACGTCTCTAGCGTAGACTTCTAAATGTTGTGCGTTAAGTTCCAAAGCGTTGTTAGATTCATTGAATTTATTTTAAGTTGATCTTGTTTATGAATTTTTCCTTTCAGGTTCACTGTGAGATGTAGATGTAATTCCTAAAATGCAATCTAAGATGATAAACAAACTTTTTATCTTCTTTGTGCAATGAAAATCCTAGCTACTAAGGAAAAGAAAGACATAATCTTTTCACAAAGAGCAAAGAGCACACTCTAAATGCACTTTCCTAAATCAAGCCAATCAGACTGTTTATATGCAAGTGCACATGCATGTATTTGTTTTCGACTTTCTTAGTATATGAATGCTAAAAAGAAAGTTGATGCACAAATCTAAATTTCTTTTCAAGCGACAAATATCAACAAGTTTCTTTTCGAAATAAAAATTGGAGACGATCACAACACCTTTCGATTTTGAAATGAATACTTGTTCTTGACACTAGAAAATTACAAATTCAGACCAAAAACAATAGTAGCAGGATAATCGACCATCAACAGCAATCAAACTCTTTCCTACGATTGAAATTGACACTTGCGATAGTTTCAAATCAAAGGATGACAGTACGATTATGCTACTTTTGCAAAGGAGAACTGTAAATGACTTAACAAACACACAAAAACATCTACAGTTCTTTTGTACAAAGGAGGCGGAATAACAACAAGGAAAAGAGGTTTCAAACAGACATATACTGATCACAGGCAGCAAAATTCAGGAATAGAACTGGAAAGAATGAATCACAGAAACCAAAACTACACAGAGCCTAGTCTGATCAGTGCACCTGTAACACAAAGAATTTGAAATGCAACTCACCTTGTCCACTCATGAAGTGCACTGAAGTTCAGATTCTCTGAAGAGTACCTGCGCTGGGCCAGAAACAAGACTCTGTTTGGGTTCCGAGTCACAGTTTGCAGTTCAGTTCTTGGGTTTTGGCCGAGAAAAAAGCAATTAGTAATGCAACAATCAGGGGTAGATCTAAGGAGGATCTAAGAGCTATCACAAGGGAAATCGGATAGTTTGTGAATCAGTTTCTTAAATCATAAACATATCCAGTAGATGGATTGAAGTAGCAGTTATCTACTTTTCATTTCCTATGGCGAATGCAGTTCGAATGCTACCTATAAGTTTATGAAAGAGACAACAAAGAATGATAAACAAACAAACTAATACTTCCCTAGCGGAGTCGCCATTTTGTTATAGGGAAACGTGTCTATATAGAACTGATCTATCCCACTAAGGTGTGACAACTGCCTTAGAAACAAATAGAGAAAAACTACTTTCGTTTTTCCTTTATGAATTATAGATAGAGAGGAATAGAAAGACCAACCTCTGTCTTGTGCTAATCTCCTGATTTGATTCCCCTCTTCTTTGATAGTGTTTAGCTACCTGCTCCCTTGCACGCCCAGCTTCACAAAGTACCTATAAGATCACAGTAGCATAGCACTATACAAAGACATGGATCTATAATCATAAACAATCTAGGATCAGATGTAAATTTACCATACAAATGTAGCAAGCATCAATGACACAAGAGCATGGAGGAAAACTTGAATAGCTTTTATTAATAAACAAGAAAGAGCCAAGAGGAGTTACAACCAGTTGTTCTGACCCAGCATCAACCTCCCAGCAAAGAAGCCCCTCTTCACCTCAAACAAAGCTTATATCACACAACAATCTGATGTTTGTCTCAAGAAACCAACAACAATTCCTTACAATATGCAAAATTCCAGCCTCTGGATCTCTGGGATGAGGGATCCATATATAGATATCTGTAATGGAGATGAGTCAGCTTATGATTTGATTAGTGTCTTCCCTCTTATAGTTCTTGCTTCCACTTGGAGATTGATGATCTCTTGCTCATCCTTGGTCGAATTCAGTGAGGCAAGTGTCACAGGAGAAGTTTCTGGAAGCTTCCATTGCCTCTCCACCTCGCGGAATGACACTGCCATTTGTCATTTCTCGCCCATCTCACCCCATAGAAGGGATTTTTGACGCAACGCACCCTCACAGTGTATTTAGGTGAGATGCAATGCACTTAGCCAATGGAGAAGCTGAAATGATCCTGTTTTGACCAATTCTGAGCAGTTTTTCATGGAGAACTTCTGGGAGAAGCTGTAATCTGTTGACCTTGTTCCTTTAGGGGTTAGAACAACACTTTTAGGGACTTAGGAGCCCTTGGTTTATGGACATTTCACGCTTGAAGTTATAGTGCCCAAAAATGTCTATAACACCTCCTCAAAAGAAAAGAGATGTTAGAAGTTTCTTAGGGATAGCTGGATACTATCGAAGGTTCATAAAGGACTTCAACAAATTTGCCTCTCCTTTATTTGGGTTGTTCGCCAAAGATTTTGAGTTTATATGGTCAAAAATTTGTCAAGGGACCTTAGACATTATAAAGGGTAAGTTAACCACTACACCAATTCTTTGAGGCCCAAACTCGGCCCTTCCCTTTCATATTCATGTTGACGCCTCACACAAAGCCATAGGAGCTGCCCTAGGTCAGGTAGAAGAAAAAATGCCTTATGAAATTTATTTTATCAGTAAGAACTTGTCAAAGGCTTACCTAATTTATACAATGACTGAAAAAGAACTCCTGGCTAAAGTGTATTCATTAAACAAATTCAGGCATTACATTACAAGCTATCAAACATTTCTGCATGCTGACCATGCTGCAGTCAAATATTTAATGAACAAACTAGATATGAATGCTCGAATTATAAGATGGTCTCTTTTATTACATCAATTTGATCTAACCATTGTTGTTAAGCCTGGTAAGGAAAATGTTGTTGCATACTTTTATTCTAGGGTAAATGTGCCTGTAGGTAAAGAACGAATGGTGGATGACCAATTACTAGATGAGAATTTGTTTATTATTTTGGTTTTCTCTCCATGGTTTTCTGATATATAAAACTATTTGGTATCAATACAATTCCCACCAGACTTACCCTCCAAAGAAAAGAGCAAGATAGTTAGGGAAAGCATCCCCTTCACCTGGATTGGAGGAAATATTTTCAAACTTGGCCCAGATCAAATATTTAGAAGGTGTGGCAGGGAAGAGGAACCTTTTGAAATCCTTATGACCTGTCATGATGAACCTTGTGGATGTCACTTTGCAGCAAAGAGGATAACATTCAAAGTGTTACAAGCAGGCTATTATTGGCCCGCTATTGATCAGGATGTGAAAAAGTACACTAGTCAGTGTGATCAGTGCTAGAGGATGGGAAGGCCTACACCAAGTGATGAAATGCCCCTGCAGCCTCAAGTGACTTTCGATCCATTTAACAAGTGGGGCATGGACTTCATTGGGCCTATTAACCCTCCTTCATGGAAAAAAAATACATTATTGTGTGCACTAATTATTTGACTACATGGGCTAAAACCAAAGCAATTAAGGCACAAACAGAAGAAAAGGTGACTGAGTTCCTAAGGGAGAATGTATTCTACAAATTTGGGTACCCTAGAGAGCTAGTCACAGACCAAGGCAGCTAGTTTACCTCCAACATGATTGAAGACCTGCTCAGCCATCACAATATCAAGAATAGGACCTCCACTCCCTATCATCCACAAGCTAATGGGCAAGTGGAGGTGACCAATAGGGCACTAGAGGGAATCTTAACCAAGCTAGTGAATAACAGTAGGAAGGAGTGGGCAGAGGGACTATTTGAGGCCACTTGGGCCTATAATATCAAATGGAGGACCACCACTGGATTCACACCCTATGATTTGGTCCATGGGAAAAAGGCCTTGTTGTACATTGAGTTTGAATATAACACATTAAGGATGGTAGCCAAATTAGATTTGGATCTCAACAATGCACAGAAAGAGAGATTGTTCCAATTGAATGGATTGGATGAATTCATAATGCATGCCCTCCTACATACAAATATAGTTAAAATTTAGAGAAAGATCTGGCATGACAAACATATTAAGGAGAATCAATTTTAAGAGGGCGATTGGGCATTGTTATATTATTCTAGGTATAAATATTTCAAGGGAAGGTTAAGGAAAATATGGCCCAAACCTTATGTTATGGAAAGATTCCATGATAATGGCTCGGTGAAAATCAAAACTATAGATGAAGAAGCCATTCCTTTGGTTGTTAATGGGCACTGATTGAAAGTGTACAAGAAACCTTTATCAAAACAAGAGTTCATTGATAATATCAATAAAATAGTGATGATGGTGGAGCAAGTTCAACCTCCTCCCTCATCAAGTCACTGAAAAAGAAAAAAGAGAAAAAAGAATAAGGACTCAGGTGAAAACCTCCATGAGGCACCTAAGTCCCATCTTTGGGCTGAAAGCCTCGTCAGGCGGCCCAATGATGAAAAAAAAGACAAGAAAAAATAATAACATCCCTGGGTTAAAACCTCCCTTGAGGCGCCCAGGGAAAACAACTAGGGTGAAAACCTGTCTGAGGCGGCCTAGTTGTTTAAGAAAGAAAGAGAGAAATATATATAATTGTCATTTGCAGGTGAGCGAGAAAGACAAACAAGGAGCAAAAGAGGATCCAAAGGGAACCCTTCCTCACTCATATTCATCTCCTCCACTCCTTACCATGCATCTCCCCATCATTTATATCATTTATCTACTCCATTGCTTTGATTTATGTAAAGACTGTGTTTTCTAGAGGATCCCCTGTATTCCTACAGGATCCCCTAAAAACCTACAGGATCATTGACCTAGAAAACCTACAGGAAGCAATCCAAGGGCATGTGATAGGTTTTTTAGGTCCCTAAAATTCACCCTATGCATGATCTAACACCTCACCTCATCCCCCATCATCATCCCTACGCCCACCATTCAAAAAAAAAAAAAAGAGTTTCAAAAGTTTCTACCAATCTTAGAAAAAAAGGGAAAATAGAGAGGAGTAAGAGCATTACCTGAGTATCCTTTACTCTACACACTTCTACTCCCTCTTTCCATTCATTACACCATCCTCACAGCCCCAACCAACAACATGATATAAGAATCCTGAGGGAGAAGCAGCTACAAGACATCCTGCAGGAAATCCTATAGCATCCTATCCCACAGAATCCCAATTGCCAGCAACAGATCTTCAGTAGGATGATCTAGGAGCTTCACAGTAGTAGCAGCATCAGATTTTCAGCCACATATACCTGCAAAAGCAAATAAACCATTAAAAAATAGCAAGAGGAGGAAGAAGAATGGCATGCAACAAATAAACAATGCAACACCTATGGTCTTCAACAACTACATCATGGCATCGAAACCACAGGTAAGTATCCCGCTCACTCACTCATATGCATCATGTACTTAAAAGTTGTAAGGGTTACAAGATGGTTAGTTTATAAGTGAAAAGGACGATAGTTAACTTGGACACCTTTGTTCAGTCAGCACAGGTAGAACTGGGTGTCCTCTCACACGTGGCTATAGTCAACTCAAAGACAGAGAAGGAGTAGGACAAAAAGTAGCTAAACTTCAGATCTACGAGGTGGGAGCTGATTACGAGGAGTGGGAAATGATGAGGTGGTAGTGGGGACCAACGGTCCAAAAATGGAAACATACCTTTGTTGCCAGCACACCACCTCACCTAGAAACACCATAAAGGGAAATAAAACATTGTTCCCATGCATTCATGAATTTCACCTCCTTAAAACTCCCTCACTCAAGTCGCTCTCATAACCCAAGCCACCCACCGGAAGTAGAGATCCATTGTTGTGCACAAGAATTCCTACAGGAGCATGCATAGGAATTTCTACAGGATACACAGAGACAGTCTACATGATAGGCAAAGAAGAGTTCAAGAGGGGATATCACAGGAATTGGGCACTGAAACCATTCTAAAGAGGTAGGCTCTAAAATTTCACCCCCTTTTGCGAGCAAATACACCAGGGATACTCCATAATATAGTGAATTTAGTAACTATGAGAAGTAAATTACATACATAGTCAACTCTCTTTTGCTCGTGCATTTGAAAAATTGTGTCAACCCTATTGTTTTATCCTCAATCTTCACCAGCAAGATGATAGGAGGGTTTAATAGGAGGGAGGCCGCAAACACTTTGAGAATCCAACAACAACCCCAGGTGCTTGAAATCTTTACAAGACACAACTGGATGGGGTTTTTTGAAAAATTCATAGGGTATGATGATGAGGTGGCTCAATAATTTTCTAACTCCCTCACTCCACATAGCAGAATCGATGTCACTATTGTAGTAAGGGGCCTCACTATAGATCTCACCCTAGAGCTCATCTGCAGGGTCACCACACTCCCCTTAGGAATTCCATGGATAAAAGAAGACAAAGGAGACAACCAGGTGGCAGAAAGGAAATTATTTTTAGAAGGTGAAGAACCCAGTGTGGATAAAAATGGAGTAATGATCCGAAATTAGATCCTCAAACTCTCTTAAAGCTACCCGAACTCTGTAAAAACTCATACCGAAGTTTAAAGTCCTATGGATGTCGAAGCCTATCACAAATAACCTTTGAATAATGACAATTTACAGCTAGCACAAAGCAATGCAGAACTTAGGTCAAAGTGCATTGACTGTTAGCCCATGGGGACTGTGCATGGTGCAAAAATGGTATTTAGGAGATTCAAATTAGAAAATAGAGGTTGTTTCTGATGCGTGATTAGTGCACAAATGGGCAAAAGCCCTCAAAATGGAAAGGCCCTGAGCGCTCGGTCACAATGGAAGCCAGAGAACCATGGGAAAGGAACTAAAGTGACAGGTGGGTCTTGCGCTCCAAACTCGACAGAATATCGAAGGCATTTTTGGCAATAAGCGGGTTTGTCAGAGGACCCAACAATTCCATACAGTAATTGATGCATGTCTGGTGGATGAGAGAGAAAACTTATCACAGGCTAACGTCCGAGCAAGTCATCCGTGCGATAAGAGTGATAACCGTAGGATCTAGAGGCCCAAGATCTAACAGTGAAGATTGCGTCCGATGGGAAACTAGACTTGACAGGATAAATAAGCTTCGGCACATAAAGGTTGAAGTCCGATTGGATCGTTGAGTTGGGAGATGAATCATTTCACAGAGTAACCAAAGTAACAAACCATTTGAGGATGCACTGGTGCAGTTCATGAGGAGACAAGTGGCCACCTCTTTGTGAAATGTTATTCAATGGCGATAACATAGAGGCAAGGGATTCTGAGGGGACAATAGCAGGTGATCCGAAGAGACAGAAGCTGAAACGAATAGTCGGGGAATGACATGGTTCTAAGCCACGAACAAACAGAGAGTAAAAAGGGGGAAAAAAAAAGAGAGAAAGAGAAAGCAGACCTAGAAGTAGAGCAAGTAGAGCCGAGCTAACGGTAATAGGCAGAGCCACCAAAGGTTGGAGGCAGAGTCGCAAAGCGAATAGCGGAAAATGTTGAATGCCTAGAGAGCCTTTGGAGTCACTTGGAGGTCGAGTGAAAAGCTAGAGAGCTTAATTGACAGTAGCATATTGTTGTTGGAATTTCTTGGAGGTTGGGTGATTCTCAGAGGCATGTAAAGGCCGACAGAAAGAGCTTAGAGAAGCCAGAGCCAAGAGCCAGAGTGAGTGCCAGAAGTGAGAGCTGAGAGCTGGAACTAGAGCTAGAGCCAAAGAGCTAGAGCTAGAGTCAGAGCCAGAGCTAGAGCAAGAGTCGGAGGTAGAGCCAAGAGCCGGAGCTGGAAAGTCAAAGAGCTCTAAGAGCCAAAGGGATAAGATGGTGTTCTGAGCCCAATGTTCCTATGTAAAACATTGGAGTCAAGCATGGACCTTGTAAAAGAACTATTGCCATAATCACATAGAGCCTAATCGAGTTGATTAGAGCTCAAGGAGACGTAGCCCAAGATATTAGGGTGAAATCCATATTATACTGTTGCCTTGTGTGTTTGTTTTCACTATTGCTTTAACTATTGTTATGTGCATTTATATATTAGTTTAAGTACCTTCCCATATCAGCACAAACAACATATTTTAAAGTAAATAATTAGCTAAAAACAAATACAAGCATACACCCATATTTTCAAGAATTTCTTAATTCTTCATTGCTTAATCATTAAGACTTGGGAAAATTTAAAGCTTTGGAAGTGGGAGAGGTTCTTGTAAGTTAGGCAAGAAGCCTAAGAGCCCCATTTTCAGATCAAGTAAGGAGGGACAGTCTGCCATACCCATGGAGTGGGGTAGGCTACCAAATCATCAAATACATCTCATGTGATGGTTGATATTGTGTTGTTTATGGCTATCATTTTAGGATCCTTGAGGAATTAATATTTGGGATAGAAACACCACACCACCAAAGACTCAACATACCCTATTTCTTGTTGCAATCACTCATAGACTCCAACAACAAAGTGAAGGAAGGGAATTCCGAACAATTGTCTCACCCTGGGTTGATTAGGATCCTCATTGAAGATTCCTTACAAAACCTCATAATCCCTATAACATGGTCAGTCTTCAGAGACTTTCCAGTAGAGGATGACATAAAAACTCACTTATGATGTTAGTCTTACTATTAGTGAGGAGGAGGCAAAACAAGAAGAGGAAGATACAAAGCAAGATAAGGATGATATGGATGAAGAAGAAGTTTACATAGAGGAACATGATGGAGCTAAAGAAGAAGAGAGAGAAGAGAAGGAGGATGATGAAGAAATAGAGGAGGAAATCCAAGAGGAAACTGATACAGATGATGAAGATCCACTAAAGGAAGAAGACAAAAAAAAAAAAAAAAAAGAAGGAAATAAAACATAAGGGAAAGAACAAAAGGAGGAGTCACCTAGGGTGTCTCCAGAGGCCATTGAGAGAGAGGCAGCATCTTCCCTCACTGCTCTTAGCACCCCAATCAAAGAAAAATGAAAAAGGAGGAGGCAAACCCCACTATATTTCATAACAAAAAAGAGCACAAGAATAAAACAGGGGAAGCCACAAACATAAAAATAAATTCCTATTGAGATTGAATATTCCCCTACACAAAAAGAAAAAATGCCTTCCTGTTTTGGCTAGCAACAACCCCCCTTCTTATTTTAGTTTTGATATCAATACTAAATGGGTGGGGGCTCTTCATCTAGAAAATAACAAAAATTAGAACTTTTATTTCCTTTTTGAATAAATTTTATTATCATAAGCTTAGGAGAATACCCGTAAAATCCAAAAAAAGCTTAAGTTTTATGATAGGTTCTAATAAAATCTTTCTCTTAATAACAAAAGCATCGCATCGCAAAAAGGAAATAACGACATCATATAAGTAAACCCCTACAAATGCAAAATCACTATGCGAGATCGCACAACGAAAGAACCCATCGCATCACGGTTTTCATATGCTTCAAAAATCACTTAAGGTGAAATGATTCAAAGCTGGCGATATGCGATAACAGGTATTGCAAATCGCATTTCACAGAAACACATGGTAATGAATGATTGTCGAAACATAACGATCTGCGATATTTCGATCTGCGATGTTGCAAAGCAAATCGCAAAATCACATTATCGCAGATTTGTAGGGCATGTCGTTCTAAAAAAGGTTTTTCGTAATCTGATGTCAAGTCATGTGCATTAATGTTAATTTAATAGGTTAGTTGATGATCATTAATGGCATAAGGTTTCGATCTGATCAAGAAGTCAGTGCACGTAGGGTGATATATTTTATATGATTTCAACATTTAAATCTTTCCCGTCACCTTATTCATATCATTACTCTTTCCTGATTTCATAAATTGCAGGAGTAGAAAACAGAAAGATATATGTAGCAATGTTCAAAGTATAATGGAAAAAGAAGGAGAAATTCTAATTTTCAAAGTCATCTAACAGAATGCACAAGAGGTGAAAATTGGCACCAGGGAAGCCTAGATTAAGAAACAGAGGCAGTTTTTGATGCGTGATTAGCGCTTAGCGCTAATCGCTGGGAAAAACCCTTGAGAAGGAAAGCCTCTGAATGCTCAGTCATCAGAAAGTCCAAAAAATTGTAGGAAAAAGTGCTAAAGGCTAAAAACAAAACTTGAGTTCTAAAAACAGTGGTATTTGTCAGGGATATATTTAAATGGTATGTAAATTTCTTCCAAACGCACAGAATTTATAGAGTATCTGGAGGAAAAAGGTTGAAGAAATATAAAAATCCATCAATAGGTTAACCAAGTTGAATTAGGATTCTTACTGGAAATACTTGGTTAAACCACACAGTCAATGCATGACTCTCAAGTGCCTCACTAACTTTGTCGAGAAGATAACACCAACGCTTTCCGATTCTGTTTTTGTAGGACAACTAAAGTCGGAGGTCGGCCAACCAACTCTCCTCAAGCCAATGCTGAATGCTTGCGACCATAGAGAACAGATACATAGATAGTATTTTTTAGATTCAGTTTTGGTTTTAGTTTTAGTTTTAGTTTTGCCTTAGATGAGGACGGTCATTTAAACTGCCTTCTATATTTTTGTAATAGACTATTTTAGGATTTAGATAATAGTATTTCAACCCCTCTCATACATTTAGAGAAGGGTCCTGAAATTTGTCAAAAACGTTTCCTCAGAACATGCACTTCTGCACCCTTAGAGGAGGTTTTGATGAATGAATGCAACAAGGTTTATTCAAATCTGTGTTTAATATCTGCTACTGAAATTGCACTTTTGTACAGTTAGTAGATCTTTTTTTTGTAAAAGGAAGAGTCAGACCTTCTATTTCATTAATCAGTAATTAAAATACATAGAATACAACAATCCTCGATGATTTGTGGACCAAGGAGAAAGCCTACAAAAACTTTTAACGGGCGTGAGGAACTAGCCCCGATCCCAATGACAAAACCTCAAAACTCTCAAAAGAGAGCCGAAGAACCAATCAGAAAAGAAAAAAACGACACTTAGCACCCCACTCGAGTAACTATGGATGGAAAAGGAATGGCGCTTTCCACAAAGAACTATTTGTGGCCCACAAATAATAATAAAGACTGACTACTCCCATCAGAAACCCAACCAACTGCTTTAATCACAACCACCGCGAGAGAAACACACCCCGTACAAGAGGATGAGTATGTGCCCAAAATGTATGACGAAACGCAGCCTACGGACAGCCTGTCACAAAAATCTTCACCATTGATTTTGCTAACCCAATCGATGGCAGCGGTTAACTTCAAAATGGAAAGAAGTTCAACACTTAACTAGCCTATACATCCTCGGACAATAGTGTACAATGAGGGTTGTATTCCAACCGACCCCATCACCATGTATCAACCTTTGAAATTGTTCGCTACCAAGACGGGAAAACCAGAATCCACCTTTGGGTCTTGCGATCGCCAGAATACCACTGCCACGTTGGTAAGCAACTTCCAGATAGGAAACTTCAGGTGGTGTGACCGGTGAGAGCACCAGACAATGCGCCCAATCTTCTGGAACCAAAAGAAAAAGGAAACATCCACCGAAGAGCCAGCGAGGGATGACTCTGAACCAGCCGACAGGCAAACACTTGAGGTGATGATGCAGTATGAGATGTTGCTTTCTATGTTCAGGGCAACTTTGACGCCCAACATGGAGGATATTCATACACGTTGTCAACTTAATCGCTAACCTTGGCATATCTTCCCTCCTAAACCTTTTTGTCCAACCTTGAGCAACCCTCTGACCTCTGTTCATTACTGGTTGGTTTCTCTCATTTTGCTTCTATACACTTCAATATATTCCTCTGCCTGGTTGTGAAAGAGTTTTTTCAGGTTGCTTTGCGCCATTGTGTTCCACCTCCATAAGATTACGTTGTTCTTGCAGCCGACTCCTTGGTTGGCAAGAATGTCTGCCAACTTGTTGGCCCTTCTCACATGTATAAATCTGAGGGTATGAAGCTTCTGTAGATGAACTTGAATTCTCTGAAGAAACCGAGTTAACCTCCAGTGTTTCGTGACCTTTTCCAGCCCTGATCCATTACTAATTCTTCTAGCTGCATTGACGACTAACTCTGAATCCACCTCTATTATGACATTTTGGCAATTGTTATGTTTCAAAAATTCTAAGCATTGTTCCAAAGCAATTAGTTCTGCCATGTTATTGGTGGCTTTTCCTAGGTATCCATGGAAGAGGGTAATTATTCTACCTGATTCATCCCTTAGAACTCCCCCAATTCCATCCTCCCTCGGGTTGCCTTTGGAAGGTCCATCTATATTGTACTTTAAAAAAACTTTAGGTGGAGGATGCCATAATTCCTCTATCACCCCTCTCATGCTTAGTTTCCTGCCTAGGTCTTGACGAATAAGCCCCTGCATGTCTAACAGCTAAAGGATTCTCAAATTTTCAACTGAGGGAGGATTTTCGGGGAGATTCCTAACAGTGGTGCCAACTGTCTCCTTAAGTTGTTTTACCTTCAGCTTCACCAGGCTAAGAGAGTCCTTCTTTACCTCTTTGAATATTCTTTTGTTCCTTTCTTTCCACACATTCCATATAATGAAACCCAGCAAGATATCCCAGCCAGAATTGAGAACTTCATTATCAAAAAGCTTATTCCTCCAATTGTTTAGGGTGTTGCCAATACATTATTTGTCTCTATCAGACTGTTTGAAGATGTTGGTAAAGAAATCCCAAATCCTGTCTATGAAAATGTAGCTGTTGAGAAGATGCTAGATGGTCTCCTCTTGGGTTTCATGAAGATGGCATCTGGAGGGACCTAGCATGCCCCTTTTTTTGAGGTTGTCCCAGGTTAAGATTTTCCGGTGGTTAACTAACCACATGAAGATTTTGATTTCATCCAACCTTTGTGCTTCCAAAGATTCTGCCAAGTGTTATTTGGAGCTTGTGGTTCCAGATCAAGGAGAAGACCTTTAGCTTCCTTGATATTGAAGTTGCCCTCTTTGTTGTTGCCCCATCTCAATTGATCCTACCCTTTTGTTACTAGAATTATTATTTCATCCAACATTCTCTTAAGGGACTCAATTTTACTGTTGAGGGTCCTATCCTCTCTGCTCTCTATTTTTTCCAAATTCTCCACTTTCTTGCATTATGTGGATTTTCCCAAAAGTATTTCACCTTAACTAAACCTTGATAGTCAGCCTCTTGCTTGAGGCCTAAAAATTCTTCCCTTATAAGATTAGGTTCTTGTTGCCATTTTTCCTCCCAGAAAAATGCCGGATCTCCCTCTCTGATTTCCCAGAAACTATTTTTTTGAACCACTTCTCTGTTCTCCCAAGCCTTGTTTCATATGGGGGAGCCTTTCACTATTCCTGTCATACATATTATATCAGAAGCTGGCTAGGCATTGGCATATTTTTCCTTCCAGATGCTTGCCCATTGAGCTTTAGGATCCTTTACCCACCTCCATCAAAGTTTTTCTCCTAGAGCCTTATTGAGAATCTCTAGATTGTCCAAACCCAGGCCTCCTTGGTTGTTGGGTTTGCAGATCTTTTCCCATGAGACCAAAGCCCATTTTTTCTTGTTTCCTCTTTGCCCCATAGAAAATCTCATTCAATATTCTGAAAAGTCTGTAAGACTCCTAATGGAGCTAGGAGGACTGATAGCATAAAGATAGGGATAGCTTGGAGAACTTCTTTAGTAAGCACTAGTCTACCAGCGAAATTTAGAGATCTGTTTGTCCATTTCCTGGCCTTTTCTTGCATTTTAGTTACTAGTGGATCCCAAATGCTCCTGTGTTGGGGTTTAGATGTAAGAGGAACTCCCAAATACTTAGAAGGAAGGGATTCTCTTTGAAATTCTAAAATTCTGGAGATATTTCTCTGGATGGTGGTATGAGTGTTAAAGAAAAGGACTTTTGATTTGGTAAGGTTAACATCCATACCTGTAGCCTTCGCAATGTCCTTCAAAATTTGTTTGTAAGCCTATGCTTCTTTAACTATAGTAATTCCTTGTAACATGGTGTTATAGACATTTTTGTGCCTTACAACTCCAAGCATGAAATGTCCATAAACCAAGGGCTCCTAAGTCCCTAAAAGTGTTGTTCTAACCCTTAAAGGAACAAGGTCAACAAATTACAGCTTCTCCCAGAAGTTCTCCACCAGAAACTTCTCAGAATAACTCAAAACACGATCATTTCAGCTGCTCCACTGGCTAGGTGCGTTGCATTGCACCTAAATACACTGGCTAGGTGCGTTGCAACGCACCTAAATACACTATGAGGGTGCGTTGGGTGAGAAATGACAAATGGCAGTGTCATTCTGTGAGGTGGATAGAGAATGGAAGCTTCCAGAATCTTCTCCTGTAACACTTGCCTCACTGAATTCAACCAAGGATGAGTAAGAGGCCTTCAGTCTCCAAGAGGAAGCAAGAACTGACAGAGAGAAGACACTAATCAAATCACAGGCTGACTCATCCTCCTTACACATATCTCTATATGGATCCCTCATCCCAAAGATCCAGAGGCTGGAATTTTGCACATTGTAAGGAATTGTTGTTGGTTTTGAGACAAACATCAGAGTATTGGGTGATCTATGCTTTGTTGGTGTTATAGAAATTTTTGTGCCTTGCATCACTGAGCATGAAATGTCAATAATCAAGGCATCCAAAGTCCCTAAACATGTTGTTCCTACCCCTAGAGGAACAAGGCCAGCAAACCACAACAATTCACAAAAGTTCTCCACCTGAAAACACTCAAAAACATGGCAATTCTGGATCATGTCCACTGCTCCACTGAGCATCTGCGCTGAATGTCAACTGCTCCACTGTCTACCTACATTGAATGTCAACTGCAAAGAAGGCTACCTGCGCTGAGCGAGTTTGGACAAGTGGCAGAGTCATTCCTCAAGGTGTCAATGCCCAAGAAGCTTCCAAAATGACACTTGGATCAGGGAATTCGACTGGTGATGAGTAAGAGGTTCCAAAACTCCAAGTGGACTCAAGAACTGAAGTGGGAGAGGACACTATTCAGATATCAAGCTAACTCATCCTCTCTCCAAAACATCTATATATGGATCTCTCCTCCATGAGATCCAGGAGGATGGAATTTGGTATTTGCAAAGAATTGCTGTTGGTTTGTGGCTAGAAACATTGGGTGTGTTATGCTTTGAAAGGAGCTGAAGAAGGAATTCCATTCTGGTGGGAAGGAGATGCTGGGTTGGAGCCCTATGGGTTGTATCTCTTCCTGAACCCTGTTACTTTCAATAAATCTATCTTGATTCTTTCCTATATGCTGGTGTATTTTGTGTCATTGCATTAGTATATTTGATTTACTTCTAATCCTGAATCATTTATGAATATGTATATTTGCCTTTGTATTGTGTTCTTCTCTTGTTGCAAGTAGCTGTTCTCTTGTCACAAGTAGTTGTTCTCTTGTGATCTCGTGGGATTCAAGTAGTTGTTCTCTTTATCAAGCGAGGAGGCAAGTAGCTGTGGACACACAAAGAGAAGAGGATCTAGATCAAGGGACAACCGGAAGACAACGGTAAGTCTGTCAATCTCCCCTCTTTCACATTTCATAAAGGAAGGAATCATAATAGCTGTATTCGTTTGTTGCTAAGGCGTTGTCACACCTTAGGTGGATAGGATCGTCCTAAATAGGCATTTTTCCCCACAACAAATTGGCGACTCCACTGGGGAGAGAACTTGTTTATTCATTTCATTTGTGTTTCCGTCATTTGTTTACGTCATAGACTTGACAGCAACTTTGAACTACATCTTTCCCGGATGCAAAGTAGAAAGTTGCTGCTTTGATCCAGTATGTTGGACCTGTCTATGATCTAAACTAGATCCACAAATGATTTGATTGATCCTTGTGATAGTCTTTAGTACCCTATCAAATCATCTCTCTGTTTATACCTTGCTTGTGTTTCTGATTTGTCCTGAAACAGTTGATTTTTGAGCATTTTGTGACCCAGAAACCAAGAGAAACGAGAGTTTCTCTCTTCAGCGCAGGCACTGTGAAGGCAGTCTGCATTTCAACATAGGTCCCGAAGGGGCTACCTGCGCTGAATGTCAAACTGACAGTGTTGGACCTGCGATGAACCAGTGTGGCCTTGTGCAGCTGGGGTTCTTTGTCCTTTGTTGCCCTGTTTTGATCTCTGTTTTTGCAGCCTTTAACCAGCATAGGTACTAGCCTGATAACCCTTTTCTTTGCCTGAATTCCGCCCCATTTTTGTACAAAAAGATTGTGAATGTTTCTATGTTTTTGTGGCATTATTTACAGTCTTCCTTTGCATGAGTAAAGTAGTCTTTCTGTAGCCTCTGATTCAGATCCGATTGAGAGTGATCTTAGAAGAGAGTTCATTGGCTGTTTGTTCAGATTGATTATAGTTTTACTTGTGCTTATTGGTTTGAATTTGTCTCTTTCAAAGTGTCAAAACAAGTCTTTATTTCAAAAATCACAAAGTGATTGTAATCTCTTCTACCCTTGTTGATTTCGAAGAAAGAAAACTTGTTTATTTTGATCATTGTAAAAGCAAAATTCAAAGTTGTGCAAAAAGCTTTCTTTGTAGGCATTTATACTAAGAAAGTTGAAAACAAACACCTGCATTGTGCATTTTGCATTTGATAAGTTTGCATGTTGGATTTAGGGAAAGTGCATTAGAGTGTGCTGATTGCTCTTTGAGAAAACATAGTCGCTCTCTTTTCCCTTAGTAGCTAGGATTTTCAAAGTTGAGAGATTGTAAAGCTTGCTTATCATCTTAGACTGCATTTAGGAATTTGTATCATACATCTCGTGGTGGACCTTGAAAGGAAAACTTTAAAAAGATCAACCTAAAATAAACTGAATGAACCTAACAACGCTTTGTAACATAACGCACAACATAGAGGTCTAGGCTAGAGACGTGTTTCGGCGTCGTTAAACATAGTGACTGTCGATCTCGAAGAAGGTGGGTGATTCCTCCTAAGAGTCGGTGGCGCTAATACGGATTGTGCTCCCACGTACCGTCGCGTATATATTGCGAGACCCCTATAGGCATATATATTTTATCCGTAGGAAGCCGTGTCGACCGCCCTACTGATCGCAATGCAGTGAACACAACATTCACGAAGATCGACCACCCGTACCGTAAAACGTATTCTGTGGTTTTGCGAAAAGTTTGGCACACTCTCTGCCTAGATCTCCAGAGCAGTTTCTTTTGGCCTTTTTCAAACTCTATAATAGAAAAAGTCCATCCGAGCATTTGTCACTTCGGGCTCGTTAAAACATCGAAGGAGACTAGAGTCATCTTTAGCTTGTTCTCGACTCTTTAAAAGTGAAAAAGAAAGTTGTGTCTAAAGCGTCTAATAAAATTCATTCAGTTCGGAAACACAAATTTCCCCTTTTAATATTTTGGTTGATCGAGTAATCCGCAATCGTGGAAGAAATTCAATTGAAAACCCGTCGCTCGCGGAGGCTTACGAGTCAACCGTCTTTGTCTCCAGAATCGAAAACAGTACGGGCAAAGTGAACTCGTTTAACCGGTTCAAAATCTCCTATAAAAGTTATAACCAGTGTTCCAACTATATCTGAGATTCCGGTTACTCCAAACATTTCTGGAAACCCTGCCTCTATAGAAGAAGTTCAACAGCCACAGAGGGACAGTAACACTGATCCTAGTCTGGGGGCAAATACTTCTGCTACTGAGCTAGTTCAATCTTTAACCGGTCCAGAGAGTTTTGTTCCTCAAACAACTGTCGCTGTCGAAACAACCCCTTCTTCGGCACCAGAAATATTTTACGGACCTGACGGTCTTCCTCTTCCACCGGGTTTGATAACGATAGAGGAAATTGCAGAGGATCTGAAAGCAAGTACTCCAACCCATTTTGGAGTCGGGGTCACTCTATTTCCTTCATCACAAGTTAATCCACCACAAGTGGAGGTTCCTGTAGAATCGCTAGGCAATCTATTGGATAGACTTAAAATGTCTGAACAACCGTCATCATCTAGGACTGTGTCAAACGACATAGTGACAGCAGAAGCCCCTGCCGTCACTCCAACAATGTTTGCCGGCATACCATCTGTCCCGACTAGCTCACAACCGCTAGAAGGAGTCCACCAAGGGACTGTTTCGACAGTGTGGTCTGTTTCAGTTTGTTCATCCGGAGTAATATCCGGCAACTCTTATGTTGAGACTCGCCAAATTGATCCATTTGGAGGTCAATTTGGGCAATCCAGTCCCCAAGGACAATCAATCCCCTTGAGTTCCGGATTTCTACCGTATGGGGGGCAGTATGCATTTTCATTACCCCCTCCGGGAGGGTACCCATACGGGAGTTCGCAACAGTATTCAGGTTATACTCGAATTACATCAAGTGGTTGGGTACCTATGCTACCTCAACAACCAAGGGTTGTATATTCTATGTAACAGTGTGTACCTATGACGAACATCCCAACCACACCGGTTATTGTAATAGTGTCACAAGTTCAAGCGATGCCTGTTGCATGTCAACCTCAGATTTCTCAGGTTGTAATGCAACAGCCCCTTGACCATGGGTCACAACCACAATCCCCAACTGGTGGGGCGACACAGGTCCAAACGGGTACAATTACCCCACACCTTGGTCCAACAGTTAGCATAGCACAACAGAACATGGCTTCACAACCGTGGCTAGTGCAATACCAACAAGCACAATTCCAGCAGGTGTACCAAGGTTCTGAGCAGTAGATCTTTGCGAACAGTGGACAACCGTATATCCAAAACGGTCAAAACCAACCACTTTACAGTGGTCAAGTCCACTAACCGTATCAATCATACCAACATCAATTACATTATGCTGGTATGCAAAGGTCCACTGCTCAAGCGATTCCATCGTACCCTGGTTATGCTTTGCCTAACCTGAATCAACAGTTACCATTCGTGGCGACTTTAGAGTTACCCGATTTACACCGGTTAACCAACGATCCGATTGCTTACGCCCCTTGGTGGCCAGCGATTCCTCACAAACTTCCATCTGACATTCCTAAATTCAATGGAAATCCAGGTGAAGACCCATCGAATCACGTGATGACTTTTCATCTGTGGTGCTCGTCGAACACCCTGAACGATGATTCGATAAGGCTTTGCCTTTTTCAGAGGACATCGATAGGTCCAGCGGCTAAATGGTATATTTAATTACCTAGAGCCTCTTTTGACAATTTTAGCTCCCTAGCCACGACTTTCTTAACCCATTTTCAATTACCGATAAGGTATGAAACGTGGACAGAAATATTAACCAACTTCAAGTAGACAATTGCCACTCATATATCTGATCATATACATGAATGGTGTCGTCATCGTAGAATGGTTAAAACATACGTTCCCGATCAGCTGTTGGCTGAATGGTTTATAAACTCATTACTTCCTGCGATAACGGAAGATGTGGCAAAGGGGGGAGTCGTAACAAAGGAGCAAGTTATCGCTCGTGCACAATATCTAGACTTAGTTTATACTCAGTCAGGCACGCTCTACGACAAAATACCTGACGCCCCTAGACCGAAATTTTCAATTCCTCCTCCTCCAAAATCCGATAGTGACTCTCATGCCGGTGATGGCGTGATTGGCACGGCAAACGCGAAATCGATAAAAGCTTCGTCTAAGAAAGCCCGTAAGAATTCAGATCAAAATGCAAAAGAAAAAATTCTTGCTTCGGAAATAAATGCCATATCAGCAGATAAAGGCAAAAATTCCAATCAACCAGGAAGCAAGAAGAAGCAAAACAAAGGGAAGAAGAAGAAACAGGGTGAGTCATCTCCTGAAAAGAATTCTTCAAACCCTCCTGGGAAAGGGAAACAAAATTATCCATGTCAAATATGTGATGACGAGGATCATTATACAAGGAATTGTCCATTCAAAGCTGAGTTAAAAAGGTTCTTTAAAAGTTCCCAAACCTCAGCTGTATTAACTGATGCATTTCCCAACCCAGGTCAAAATCTGGTTGATAGTGGAAATGCTTCCCCGTCACAAGTACTTATGTTGTCGGTTTCAAAACAACATAATGATGCTTTGATTTCGACAAGGAACAAAGATTATGGAAATCCGCAGCTGTCGAACGACAAAGGTAAAGATCAACCGAGTAGTTTGACAACAACTTCGACAGAAGTTGTACCACCCATCATTCCTAAATTAACAATAAAACCACCTAAGGGAGTAGTACACAAGTCGACATTTAATCCTCGCACCAGAGCGGCGCAGCATTATAACATAGTGGAAGATTTGGCCCAATTGCCATCCGCTATGTCGACTCTTGAAGTATTACAAAATTGCCCATCCCAAAGGTAGGCTTTGTTATCGGCTATTGGTGGGGTTGATCCTAAGGATTCCAATCTTGTATCCTTTGATCACAAAGGATACGATTCTCAGTTACCAGCTCAACTAGCTCTCCTTATTCAAGTGAAAGCCCTCAACAAAACTGTTCACAGAACAATTATTGATGAGGGAGCATCTACATGCATTATGTCGATGAGTTGCTGGAAAACTTTAGGATCTCCAACCTTGTCGCGATCATCGACGACATTAAAAGCTTTCGACGGAAGGACTTATACCCCGTACGGTATCCTTAATAACTTGAAGGTTGAACTAGGAGGAAAAACAGTGGAAATTGATGTTGAGGTCATCGATGGGAATCTTGACTACAACATCCTACTGGGTAGATCATGGATCTATGCCATGGCAGCTATTGTATCGACTTATTTTAGGAAGATCGCATTCCCGTTTGAAGGAGGGATTATGGTCGTCGACCAACAGAACTTCCTCCCTAATGGTTCACAAGTTACAAGAATCATTCCCATGATCCATGAGAGCAACCATTCGATTCAAGATATCGGAGTAGGATTATTGAAAAACCCCACAATGATGGGAAATTTCGCGCTACCACCTCCTATTTACATAGGAAATATACCATTTGTAGCAACCTGCAACATGATATCTTCCACGAAGGTTGCAAAAGACAATGTCGACATGGATCATGCAATTGTTTTTCCCCCAAGCCCTTTAGAAATATTGTAGCAATCAATGTTTCAAGCATGGGATGCGAACCCAAATCAACGCTCATCAAGCGTTTGGGTAGATAGGTCTAGAGAATATGGTACCTCATTAGATCCTTGGTCGAAAGTACATGGGACTGACGAAGGAATCTTACAATGAATGTTGATTTAGGGGGCACCATGGAATGATCACCACCATCGTTCCCTTCTTCCGGAATATGAAGAAGATACTCAACATGACCTTTATCACCCTTCAGTTTTTGAATTCCTAACAAATACTGTAAATACGGTGGATTCCGAGCGAAACTTATCCAATATTGAAGAGACTATAGCCATAAATATCTCGACTAAAACAAATGTTGTAGAGAATATTTATTTCGGCAAAGGTTGTTCCCCTTCAGAACTGGAAATATATAACGCTCTTTTTCGCGAATTCAGAGATGTCTTTGCTTGGTCATATGATGAAATGCCAGGCATTGACTCGAGTATCGTTGAACATGCAATTAAAATGTATCCTAATGTCAAACCAGTTAGACAATGGCTTCGGCAGGTACACCCCAAGAAAGCCGATGCCGTTAAGGCAGAAGTTGAAAAACTTCTCCATGCTGGATTCATTTACCCAGTTCCTCTAACCGATTGGGTATCGAATATTGTCCCTGTTATGAAAAAACAAGGGACAATTAGAGTGTGTGTCGATTATAGGGATGTAAACCAAGCTTGTCCAAAGGACAACTACCCTACAGCCTTCATCGACCAGATAATTGATGAATGCGCCGGATGTGAAATCTTTTCATTTATGGATGGATTTTCGGGGTATAATCAAATAAATATTCGCCCACAGGACCAGTCAAAGACTGCATTTATTTGTCCATGGGGCACATTTGCTTTTATAAAATTACCCTTTGTTTTGAAGAACGCATGGGCAATGAATTATGCCTTCCATGACATCAAGAACATCGTTCAACCGTATCTCGACGACCTTCCGGCTCATTCGCGAAAGCGGACTGATCATCCACAGCATTTAAGAGCGATATTTCTACGTTGCCGACACTACAAGATAAGACTCAATCCGCACAAATGCGTGTTTTGCGTCGGTTCTGGTCGTTTACTTGGCTTTGTAGTCTCTAAGGACGGGATTCGTCTCGACCCTTGCAAGGTTCAGGAAATCGTTAATTTGCCTCCACCTTCAAGTTTGCTTCAGATTCAAAAACTCCAAGGGAAAGCAAACTTTCTGAGGAGGTTCATTCCAAATTACACAGAACTTGCTAAAGGTTATACGCGTCTTTTGAAAAAGGATGTACCTTTCATCTGGGACCAGGTGGCGCAAGCCTCCTTTGATGCTCTTAAAGATTGTCTAGTAAAAGCATCATTAATGTACGCCCCAGACTATCAAAGAGATTTTAACCTGTATCTGGCTGCAGCAGATACGACCATTGTGATGGTTTTAGTTCAAGAAGTCTATGGAATCGAACATCCTATCTATTATTTAAGTAAAAACTTAAATGATAAAGAAACTAAATATTCTTATGTTGAAAAACTAGCACTTGCAGCTGTTCCAGCGATTCAAAGGTTTCGACATTATGTCCTCTTTCGGAAAACTACCATTTTGTCATATTGCAACCCCATGACTTATATACTGTCGCGACAATTGCTGGGGGGTAAATATTCGAAATGGATAGCGATCCTTCAAGAGTTTGATCTGGAATTTGTAAAATCCAAATCAAAGAAAGCACTAGTTTTCGCAGAATTATTGTGCGATCTCCCATCGTCGTCCAACGATGAAACATCAGAAGTGTCAATCATGGACGAAAGTTTGTTTCTGATATCTACAAGCGATGAGTGGTATGCAGATATCATAGTTTATCTCCAAACCCAAAAATTCAGGCGTAGCACCTCTAACTCTGAACAGAAACGTATTCGATACCAAGCTAAAGAATACATGATCGTCGGTGATACGCTTTACCGTCATGGTATCGATACAGTTCTGAGGAGGTGCCTTACCCATGAGGAGGCCGAGAAAGCCCTGAACGAGTGTCATTCAGGCGCGTGTGGGGGCCATCAATCTGGATATGCAACAACACAAAAAATCTTACGAGCAGGATACTTCTGGCCAACCATGTTCAAAGACTACATAATCGCAGTCAGAAGTTGCCATGCATGTCAGATTTTTGATAGCAAAACCAGAAGACCACCCGTACCTTTATAGCCAATAGTTGCTATTGGGCCTTTCGCCAAATGGGGCATCGATTTCATGCAATGTAACCCCACCTCGACCGAGGGGCATGGGTATATTATAGTTTCCATTGACTATTTTACGAAATGGGCCGAGGTGATGCCTACATTGGATAACACTGGTGAAACAACTTCCCTTTTCTTTTTCAATCATGTAGTCGCTAGGTTCGGCGTACCGCAGGCTATAGTTACAGACCATGGATTGTATTTTCGCAATCACATGATGGTTGAATTAGCTGCCAAGCTAGGGCTATCTCACGACAGCTCTACCCCGTATTATCCGCAAGCCAACGGACAAGTTGAAGCAATCAACAAGGTCCTGAAGCGTATGTTGGAAAGGATGATCGGGGTTCACAAAAAAAGGTGGCACCTAATCCTGTACTCAGCCTTGTGGGCTTACCGAACATCGGTAAAAAATGCCACTGGGTTCACACCGTTCCAACTGGTGTATGGCCTGGAGGCAGTCTTACCAATCCAGTGTGAAATTTCGTCTCTTAAACTCGCAATTGACCTCCTCCCCGGAACTTCGGAAGAAGAGGCACGTTTCTTGGAATTAATCCAGTTGGATGAAACCCGTCGTGACGCCGCTCTGGCTAACGAAGCCCATAAGAAACGAGTCAAGGCGTAGTTCGACAAAAATGTCAAACCCCGTGTCTTCTCCGGAGGTGACTTGGTCTTGCTTTACGAACAAGAGTCCGACAAATTGGGAGCAGGAAAATTTAATTCTTCATGGATGGGTCCCTATATTGTTAAACGAGTGTTAGCGAAAGGAGCCTACGAGTTAATGGATTATGACGGAATCCCACTGGCGCAACCCCGCAATGGGTTGTACCTCAAGCGTTACTATGCCTAAGTAGTAACCTGAGTGCTTTTGTTGTATTTTGTTTTCGCTAAAGTGTTTGTTTTGGTCGAGTAATCCACCTTTTTTATTTGTTCCAGATGTCGAACGTTTCTGAGATATGTGTGGGATATGCTGACGGAGCGAGTCGTAGTTCGCGGAATCTATCCTCCGCAGCCTGGGCCATTTTTGATCCAAGCGGCGAGTTAGTGAGTTTCAGAGGTGTGTGTATTGGGCAATCAACGAATAACATCGCTGAGTATAGCGCGTTGATAGAACTCCTCTCTGATGCCATCGCCCATGATATACGCCGACTAATCGTCAGGCTAGACTCACAACTTGTGATACTACAACTCAATGGTATATATTCGGTCCGCAATCCAGCTATTTATCGAATGTTTCTAAGGGTTAAGATTTTGGAAAGACAGTTTGATTCAATTCAATACCAGCATATTTCTAGGAACTTAAACACATTAACCAATTCATTAGCAAACTATGTATTAGATAGACATTTACGACATTTATAAAAAAAGAAATGCATCAGTGTTATGCAAGTGGATCTCGTAAATCAACCAGGATAAACATCAAAAATCAAAATATATAAAAGTTGTTTATCGTTTATACATAATGTTCTGTAACCAAGACAAAAAATCGTCGCATGACCCAAAAACTGAAAAGTACTAGGGGGCACCCTAGCCTAGTGGTGCTCATGATAGCACGTCACGGCCTGTGCAATCATGCGCAAGAGACGAGTCTATCATCTAGGCACACCAGTAGTATGCCGCTGCAACTGTAAGGGTAACTCATCGATCCGTACATCCGGAATATCGAGAGTAAGGCTCTCAACCTGCTCCTGCACAGCTGTAAGGGTCTCAGTGTCGTCAAGGTCGCGAAGGATAACTCTCCTAGCAGGCTCCACTGCCGGGGCAGCAACTGGCGGTCTCGGATGAACTGCTGGACGAACAGGACCAACATCTGCATGCACCCAAGAGTTTGATTAAAAGTCTTGACAGAAGAAAGCACAACAACATTATGAATAAAAGCAGTAAACAGTGATATGGTCAAATATTTTACCAATAGCGCCCCACTGTTCGCCATCCAGTAGCACCAAATCCGGATCACCTCGGAAATCCATACCCATATATGGATACTCGGAAAAGACCATCTCCTGGCGCTCGAACCACCTGAAGAAGGCATCACTGAAAGTAATCTGAGGTTGACCAGCATGCCTAGACATGTGATCAACCCACCTCTGCATGCGTGGCTCGGTCGGAGAAGGCAAGTCGAGTACAATATACTGAGGCTGCATCAGTGGGATTTTCTCCAAGGCGAAGGCAGTAAGAATAGAACCAAATCCAAAGTTCTTCAGCTTCCCGTCCTTTACCTTGGTCAATTGACTTTTCATCTGAACAAGTACTGCATCACACCAGTTGAATACTTTCGGTTGGAGACACTCCAAGACGTGCTGCACATAAGACCTGTTGGCAACATTTAGAGATGCGCTACCGGCCATCCTACCAATGGTATACATAATGGACCTAAGAGACCTGTCAGTGATCTCACGGATAACAACCTTGTCGTCTCTCCTCGGCTGGGAACCTTCCCTGCAATACTGACGGACATAATCTCTCATGGAGTCACTCCCTCGGGCCGAACCTGACAAAGAAATGGGGGCACCCCGCCTTGACAATCCAGTCAGGAAGTAAATGTCCTCTATGGTCAAGGGGATGGATTTTCCCCTAATCTGGAATACTTGGTTAATGGGATCCCAAGCATCAAGCATATACTGCAGTAGATAGATCTGTGCTCTCATGTTAGAGATACAGAAAAACTTCAGCAGGCCACAGTTCCGTAGCGCATTCACTGTGACAGGGTCATGGAGGGCAATCATGTCCTCCTCTTCATGTTCTCGTTCTCGCCATGTAAGGGACATTTTGCTCAAAGATCCCTGCAAAACAAACAAGAGAAGGAGTAAGTTCCTGAGTTTGATGAGAAACTGGCAAAATTTCATCAAAAAATGTGCACAGACCTGTTTTTCTGAGATCAGCGCAGTTGGCAAGTGTCCTACCTACGTTGAAGGTCAAACTGCCTTAAGGCAGCTTGACATTCAGCGCAGGTTTCGAATGGACTGCATGCGCTGATGCCAGAGCGCCCTAATGAAACCCTAGGGGCTCATAGGGGCAGGAAAACAGGCACAAAATGGGAAAAAGAAACCATGAAAAGAAAGAGCTAGAGTTTAGCTCCTACCTGGTCCAGACGGCACTGAAAATTGTCCGCAGAATCTCCCGGAATCAACTGGTGAAAATCAAGGGGGAAGAGGCACCTCCAGAGCTCCAACAAACCAAATTCAAATGAAATGGTAAAATGAGAGGTATAAACACCTTTTAATGGCTTTTTACGTAGTTCAAAGCGAAATATTAGGGTTATGATCTCATTTTCATGCAAATATTATTCATTTCTAACAAAGTTTGTTGCAGCAATTGAGAATGTAGTACTATCCTTGAAAAGAGAAAAGCTATTTATGGTAAAAATCAAAATTTTGACTATATGATCGAGCAATTTTAGCATAAAGTTCATGCTCGTTAAAAAATAAACGCAAGATCGAGCAGTTTTAGCATAAAGTTCATGCTCGTTAAATATAAACGCAAGATCCGAGCAGTTTTAACGCGGTCTTCATGCTGGTTAAAAAATAAATATGAGCAGTGAGCAATGTTTCCTCCAGAGTTTAAGCTCATTTTTATCTAAAAAATGAACCTATTCCGGTAAATAACCACTGGGATCGTAAATTTATCAGCCATAAAAACCTTGGTCGTGTTTGCACCTGCCACCTCCATCTTTCATTTGGCCGATCGTTCACCTCCATATGATTGTTTACCCATTTTGAGGAACAGCTGTGGAGAGTGATTCCACCTAGCCATCCTTGTGACACGGCCGTGATTGGAAAATTCCAACCTGTACCTGGAAAATTCCAACGGTTTACATCATTGACCGGTAATCAACTGATGTCTTTCCATGTTCGACTTCAGCGCAATTCTCACATGGATCGACTTGTACTTAGAGTGAAGATCGAACGAGTTTGAAGACCCCGGATCTAGTTTCATCCATCCGGGCTGCGATATATATTCAGGAAAAATAAAGACATTTGACATGTACATCATTGCAGCAGATGATCATCCTATTCAAAGGATGATAATTTCACCAAAATTATCAGTCTACCATCAGACGATCGTATGTTCTATGTACAAAAATGAATTTATAAAGCTGAGCATGGGAATGCCCGCCTCAGCTAGATCATGAAAGAAGTATGAATCATAATGTATTGTATTGTATTTTATTACAGGTCTCCTCCCAGCAGATGGATGAACTTCGGACCCTCCTAGATAAAGCATTTCACCTGATAAACGGCCTCATACTTTAGGGCGCAACTGTTATCGAAATTTTTGTGCCTTGCATCACTGAGCATGAAATGTCAATAATCAAGGGATCCAAAGTCCCTAAACATGTTGTTCCTACCCCTAGAGGAACAAGGCCAGCAAACCACAGCAATTCACAAAAGTTCTCCACCTGAAAACACTCAAAAACAAGGCAATTCTGGATCATGTCAACTGCTCCACTGAGCATCTGCGCTGAATGTCAACTGCTCCACTGTCTACCTACGTTGAATGTCAACTGCAAAGAAGGGTACCTGCACTGAGCGAGTCTGGACAAGTGGCAGAGTCATTCCTCAAGGTGTCAATACCCAGGAAGCTTCCAAAATGACACTTGGATCAGGGAATTCGACTGATGATGAGTAAGAGGTTCCAAAACTCCAAGTGGAAGCAAGAACCTCCAAGTGGACTCAAGAACTGAAGTGGGAGAGGACACTAGTCAGATCTCAAGCTGACTCATCCTCTCTCCAAAACATCTATATATGGATCTCTCCTCCATGAGATCCAGGAGGCTGGAATTTGGTATTTGCAAAGAATTGTTGTTGGTTTGTGGCTAGAAACATTGGGTGTGTTATGCTTTGAAAGGAGCTGAAGAAGGAATTACATTCTGTTGGGAAGGAGATGCTGGGTTGGAGCCCTATGGGTTGTATCTCTTCCTGAACCTTGTTACTTTCAATAAAGCTATCTTGATTCTTTCCTATATGCTGGTGTATTTTGTGTGATTGCATTAGTATATTTGATTTACTTCTAATCCTGAATCATTTATGAATATGTATATTTGCCTTTGTATTGTGTTCTTCTCTTGTTGCAAGTAGTTGTTCTCTTGTCACAGGTAGTTGTTCTCTTGTGATCTCGTGGGATTCAAGTAGTTGTTCTCTTGATCAAGCGAGGAGGCAAGTAGTTGTGGACACACAAAGAGAAGAGGATCTAGATCGAGGGACAACCGAAGACAACGGTAAGTCTGTCAATCTCCCCTCTTTCACATTTCATAAAGGAAGGAATCATAATAGCTGTATTCGTTTGTTGCTAAGGTGCTGTCACACCTTAGGTGGATAGGATCGTCCTAAATAGGCATTTTTCCCCACAGCAGTTGGAGGTGAAGAGGGGCTTCTTTGCTGGGAGGTTGATGCTGGGTCAGGAACCATCAGTTGTAACTCCTCCTGGATCTTCTTGTTTATCAATAAAAACTATTTGAGTTTTTCCTCCATGCTTTTGTATCATTGATGCTTGTTACATTTGTATGGTTAACTTAAATCTGATCCTAAGTTGTTTATGAATATAGATCCATGTCTTTGCATAGTTTTCTTCTTCTGTGATCTTACAGGTACTTGGTGAAGCTAGGCAAGTAAGGGAGCAAATAGCTGGAGACTGTCAAAGAAGAGAGGGATTGGATCAAAGGATTAGTGCAAGACACAGGTTGGTTCTTTCTATTCCTCTATGTCTATAGTTCATAAAGGGAATACAAAAGTAGTTTTTCTCTGTTTGTTTCTAAGGCAGCTGTCACACCTTAGTGGGATAGAGCAATTCTAAATAGACACTTTTCCCGGTAGCAAAATGGCGACTCCACTGGGGAGAATGTCTAATTAGTTTGTTTTGTGTATCATTCTTTGTTGTTTGTTTCATAAACTTATAAGTAGCATTCGAACTGCATTTTCCATAAAAAATGCAAAGTAGACATCTGTTGCTTCAATCCATTCACTGGATCTGTTTATGATTTGAACAGCTGATTCACAAACTATCTGATTTCCCTTGTGATAGATCTTAGACCCTCCTTAGCTCTACCCCTGATTGTGCATTACTAATTGCTTTTAATCGGCCAAAAACCAAAGACTAAACTGCAAACTGTGACCGAGAACCCGGACAGATTCTCGTTTCTGGCCCAGCGCAGGTACTGTTAAGAGATCCTGCATTTCAACGCACTTCCTGAAAGGGCAACCTGTGCTGCAATGCAGTTTCTCTGTGTTACAGGTGCGTTGATCAGACTAGCCCTGTGCAGCTGAGGTTCTTCTGCTTCATTCTTTCCAGTTTTGTCTCTGAATTTTGCTACCTGTGATCAGTGCATGTCTGTTTAAAACCCCTTTTCCCTACTGTTATTTTCCCTAGATGTTTTTGTGTGTTTTTTGAGTCGTTTACAGTTTTCCATTGCAAAAGTAGAATAGTCGTACTGTCATCCTTTGATTTGGATCTATCGCAAGTGTTGATTTCGATCATAGGAGAAAGTTTGATTGCTGGTCGATTATACTGTTACTATTGCTTTGGTCTGAATTTGTGATTTTCCAGTGTCAAGTACAAGTGTTCATTTCAAAATCACAAGGTGTCATAATCGTCTCTATCTTTTGATTTCGAAAAGAAGCTTGTTTGTATTTGTCACTTGAAAAAATTCAGATTTGTACATCAACTTTCTTTTTAGCATCAATACTAAGAAAGTCGAAAACAAATACATGCATGTGCATTTGCATATTGACAGTCTGTTTGGCTTGATTTAGGAGAGTGCATTTACAATGTGCTCTTTGCTCTTTGTGAAAAGATTGTGTCTTTCATTTCCTCTAGTAGCTAGGATTTTCATTGCGCAAAAGAGATAAAAGTTTGTTTATCATCTTTTAGATCGCATTTTAGGAATTACATCTACATCTCATGGTGAACCAAAAAGGAAAACTTCATAAGAAATATCAACTTAAAATAAATTCAATGAATCTAACAACACTTTGGAACTTAACGCACAACATTTAGAGGTCTAGGCTAGAGACGTATTCCGGCGTCGTAAAGCCTGGTAACTATTGTCCTCATTGATGGTTGGGTGATTCCTCCACTTTGAGACGATAAGTGCTAGTACTAACTTGTGCTCCCACGTACCGTCGAGTATATTTTGGGAGACCCCTATAGGCTTAAATCCTTTATCCATAGGAAGTCGTGTCTGCCACCCTATCGATCGCAATGCACTGAACACAACATTCGGGAAGATTGAGTGTCGTACCGTAAAAAGTATTCTGCAGTTTTGCGATTGGTTTGGTACTCCCTCTACCTAGATCTCCAGAGCAGTACCTTTCATTCCTTTTTAGACTCCTTAACGGAAAAGGTCCATCTGAGCACTTGTCACGTTAGGCTCATTAAAAATCGAAGGAGACTAGAGTCATCTTTTGTTTTTTCTCAACTCTTAAAAACTGAAAAAACAAGTTGTGTCAAAGTGTATAAAAATTTATTTTAAATGGAATATTCATTACCCTTTCCTACATTGATCTTGGGTTGAGAAAATGGAGTCTACCAACCGAGGAATTACCCTTGGAGGAAATCCTAGTCCCTTCTCCTCTTGGGGAGATGTTGGTGCGCCCCATATGGCCACATTTTCACTTCCAGGATTGACAATTGGTTTGCCTGTATGGCTCTTCTCAACCTCTGTCGTTCAGAACACCACTATTCCTGAACAATCGAATCAGCAATTAGACGAGTCCAGAGTTTCCCACCAACCTTCTACTTCCTCTAATTCTTCCTCTCCTCCTTCCTCTTCACTTGATGGGGCTAGTAAAGCCAAAAGTCCAGTTCCTAAGGAGAAGAAGGAAAAGAAGAAGAAAGAGAAGAAGAAGAATGAGCCAAAGGAGAATAGGGGAAAACGAGTGTCCTCTAACGAAAATCCACACACTGCACTGACCAGGCCTAAATCTCCATGTGTCATTTGCAAAGGAGACCACTTTCATAGAGATTATCCTTGCATCCCTCAGATATTAAGGGACTGGTCTCCTCGTTTGCACAACCCGGTGTCGTCAACCTCTGATGATCATGTTGAAAGCACACCGTCAACTAGTGAAAGTGAAGCCCCAGGACAAAAAGGGAAATTTAGGTTTCCTTGTAAACTGTGTGAAGGTGATCATGCCGCCACCGTTGCCCCTTCTTAGACGAAGCTAAAAGAGTTTTGGATGATCGTCCGGTTTCACCGTTACGATTTCCTCCTGGATATAAAAAAATTTTGCCGAGTCCGTCACTAGTTGAAAATCCGGCTGGCCCGCTCAGGTGGTCAGCTGAAGCACCTATCATTGAAGATAAACCATCTAGTTCCATACCAGACGAAAGTAAAAAGGTCGAGGCAGCAGTTGACCCGGTCTTGCCTTCAGAGGTTTCATCTTTAGATGATACAGTCACTGAAGAGAACAAGGATGACACTGTCCAAATTCTCTTCATAAACACAGACTCCGACGAACAAGGGGGAAATTTACCCGTTCCTTTACCGCAGGAAGGAAGTTCGTCAGAGCCGTACCCGGCCGTCTATTCGGTCCCACCTCCAAGCAACCTAGTTGTCTCCTTCGACTGGAATCAGCTAGGGAGACCCCGTTTACCAGCAAGCATACCATTATGAATTATCGTTCAAATATATAGAATGGTTATGGCTGGTACCATCATAGATGAGGGGGCTTCTATGAGTATCCTTTTCTCAACTGCTTGGAAAGCGCTTGGTTCACCATCGATTTTTCCTGAGATGAGAAATATGACAGACTTTGATAAAGGAACCAGTCGACCTTTAGGGATCCTTCCCGATGTGACCATAACATTGAGAAGGAAAACAGTTCACATGAACGTAATGGTAGTTCAAGGACCCCTGGATTACAATCTACTCCTTGGACGAGACTATATTTATTGCATGGGAGCAATTGTCTCCTCACTCTTTAGAGTAATGTGTTTTCCGCATGAAGGAAGAGTGGTCAAGCTCGTAGACCAACTTTCATTTCCCAGATCACGCATAGCAAATAGTCATATACCATCCTTGAATGGTCTTTTCACGCAAGAAATGTCTCAATTTCCAGTCCGTTCTCCCGATGAGCGCGAGTAATTCGGAGGGATATGACTGAAACCCAGGCGGCATGCATCCTGGTCTGCTTCCACAGGAAAACTTTGGGTATAGGGTAGGTTTCCGCGGGAGAATATGACTAGTCTGTACCCCGTCCGTGGGTGGAAAAGAGGGTTATTCTAGAACAAGATTCTCTTGTCAAAGTTATGACAGGGATGGTCACACTATACTATCCGTTCACCTTTGTTTATTTCGGTAGACATTGCCAAAGAAGTGTTTTGTTTGCGCTGTGAATAGAAAAGTCTTTGGGTAACCTGTAAGAGGTATACCCTTCCTGATAAAACAAATGTTTTGCCAGCTCGAATAGAGGGTGACCTTGAAGCTCTGTTTTATACCTGGGGGCATGCAAACATTTTGGAGTGCAAGCAAAGAGCGATTATTTATCTGTTTTTTGGATTAGTCGTTTCCTAACTTGCATAAAAAAAGGATGTGGGGCAAAACTCTAAAATTTGTCGCTTTTATATGAGACATTCTTATCATATGACTGGATTAATCGAGCAGTGTTACCGCAAGGTTCAAGCTCGTTAAAAAATAAACCCGCATCGAGCAGTGTTACCGCAAGGTTCAGGCTCGTTAAAAAATAAACCTGCATCGAGCAAATGTTTCCACCCGCGTTTAAGCTCGTTAAAAAATGAACTATTCCCCGGTAAATAACCACCATGAATGTAGTAGTTCAACCATTAAAGCCTTGGTTGTGTTTGCACCGTCACCTCCACTTTTCATTGGCCAATCATTCACCTCCACTTGATTGTTTACCCATTTTGAGGAACAGCTACGAAGAGTGATTTCACTAGCCATCCTTGTGACACTGTCGTGATTGGAAAATTCCAAACCTTACCTGGAATCAGCTGCTACCCGTTTTATCACTCGTTCCTCAAAAGACGAGTCTTCTTTAAGCTCTTCTCAACAGACTCGTAAAATATGAAAAGATTGCCAAGTCCTTGGCCTTCCAGCTCGTTAAAGGGACTGGAAGTGCTATCCCTCCTCTAGATTTTAATCTTTTTGGACCTGAGGGATTATTGCACAAAAAGATCGAGTGCTTGTTTTGTTCGACTCGTTAAAACTATCGAAAATTCATCCCTTCTGTATTGTTTTATACTTTTTCGGACTTAAGGGATTAGATGATGAAAAAGGAATTTTGGAGTTACCTTTACGTACCTTTGCAGACTCTCTAAAATTGAAAAGGACTGAGTTATCTTTGTCGTTAAACTCGTTAAAAAGATTAATAGCGACAAACTTGTCTTTAGACGAGAACGAGTTTCACTATCGCTAGGCTCGTTAAAACATAGAGATTGGTTTGCCCGAAGGGAAAAATATAGAAAAAGCATATGTTATCCTCCTCAAGCTTGACAAAAATAAAGAGGTACTGGTCAGCAATGACTGGGGAAAAATTGGGAAGAAAACTCAAAGAATCTTTATTGGTAGCAAGTCGCTCTTGAACATGACACTTCCACTCCGTATCTGAGTCGGGTTGGGTTGTTTCATTCACCGGTCACATCACCATGGTCACACCATACCATCCACATTTGGGGTTAATGCTACCAATCCATCACATCAGTGTCACCGACATGTTCAAGAGAAGTCATCCAGAGAGGCCACCTGTGTCCCACCCACTACCATACATCATACTCCATTCTTTCATGACCACCACCCTGAACCGTATATCATCAGATCGTTTTCACCTCCATCAAAATCATTTGCTCCGTTCCGTGTCATTGATGTGGGATTCATTAAGGCCCTCCTTTGACGGATCACTTCTTGTCGACATCAGCTCATTATCCAAGAAGTTGGTCTAGGAACACCCCATTCAGAACTTTGAAGCTTGCATGCCATAATGGCAAGTTTCTCACTTCCCGCGACAGGTTTACATCAATGGCCTTCGACCGAAAGATTTTGCCTGGTGTTCGACGCCAAGTCCTTTATTCACACCACGTGAATTGTACTGTAGTACCTTGAGGGTCATTATCATTATCGGTGATTCCTCTCGCGCTTGTTAACAGTTTACATCAATGACTGGTAATCAAGCGATGTCTTTCCATGTCCGACTTCAGAACATTTCTCACATGGATCGACTTGTACTTCGAGTGAAGATCGGACGAGATTGAAGACCCCAGATCTAGTTTCATCCATCTGGGCTATGATATATATTTAGGGAAATAAAGACATTAAATTTACAACATTGCAGCACAGATAATCATCCTATCAAAAGGATGGTGGCTCTATCAGAATCATCAGTCTACAATCAGACAATTGTCTGTCCTATGTACATGAAAATAAATTTATAAGGCTGAGCATGGGAATGCCCGCCTCAGCGGGATCATGAAAAACAGTATGAAGATAATGTATTGTATTGTATCTTATTACAGGTCTCCTCCCAGCATTGAAAGAACTTCGGATCCTCATAATAAAGCATTTCACCCGACACCAAAAGGTTAACGGCCTCATACTTTAGGGGGCAATTGTTATAGACATTTTTGTGCCTTACAACTCCAAGCATGAAATGTCCATAAACCAAGGGCTCCTAAGTCCCTAAAAGTGTTTTTCTAACCCCTAAAGGAACAAGGTCAAGAAATTACAGCTTCTCCCAGAAGTTCTCCACCAGAAACTGCTCAGAATAACTCAAAACATGATCATTTCAGCTGCTCCACTGGCTAGGTGCGTTGCAATGCACCTAAATGCACTATGAGGGTGCGTTGGGTGAGAAATGACAAATGGCAGTGTCATTCCGCGAGGTGGAGAGACAATGGAAGCTTCCAGAATCTTCTCCTGTGACACTTGCCTCACTGAATTCAACCAAGGATGAGTAAGAGGCCTTCAGTCTCCAAGTGGAAGCAAGAACTGACAGAGAGAAGACACTAATCAAATCACAGGCTGACTCATCTTCCTTACACATATCTATATATGGATCCCTCATCCCAGAGATCCAGAGGCTGGAATTTTTCACATTGTAAGGAATTGTTGTTGGTTTTGAGACAAACATCAGAGTATTGGGTGATCTATGCTTTGTTGGAGGTGAAGAGGGGCTTCTTTGCTGGGAGGTTGATGCTGGGTCAGGAACCATCGGTTGTAACTCCTCCTAGATCTTCTTGTTTATCAATAAAAACTATTTGAGTTTTTCCTCCATGCTTTTGTATCATTGATCATTGTTACATTTGTATGGTTAACTTAAATTTGATCCTAAGTTGTTTATGAATATAGATCCATGTATTTGCATAGTTTTCTTCTTCTGTGATCTTACAGGTACTTGGTGAAGCTGGGAAAGTAAAGGAGTAGGTTGTTGGAGACTGTCAAAGAAGAGAGGGATTGGATCAAAGGATTAGCGCAAGACACAGGTTGGTTCTTTCTATTCCTTTCTGTCTATAGTTCATAAAGGGAATACAAAAGTAGTTTTTCTCTGTTTGTTTCTAAGGCAGCGGTCACACCTTAGTGGGATAGAGCAGTTCTAAATAGACACTTTTCTCGGTAACACATGGCATCATCTACAAACTGTTGATGCATCAGAACCTACCCATTCTCTGAAAGTTGGAGTCCTTGAATTCTTCCTATTGCTATTGCATGTTTGATAGATCGCCCCAGCCTTCCATCATGAGGATGAAGAGAAAAGGAGATAGTGGATCTCCCTGTCTAAGACCCCTGGAAGGGAGAAAAAGTTAAGAAGGAGAGCCATTCACCAAAATTGAGAAGCTGGAAGAGGTCACGAGGGCCATGACCCATCTGACCCAATTATGATCAAAACCAAACGTTGTGAGCACTTTTTTGATATATATCCAATTTACTTTGTCATATGCTTTGGCTATGTCCAGTTGCATGATCATGACCGCTCTCTTGTTACATGTTAACGAGTGAACCACATTGTGAGCTTGAGTTCTGTTGTCCAGAATTTGTCTTCCTTCTACTTACCCTGTTTGTTCCCCGGAGATAAGCCTGGGCAGCAAGGGTTTGAGTCTGTTAGCTACAGCTTTGGAAATTATCTTGTACACAACATTGCATAAGGCGATGGGCCTATATCTCTCTAGAGCTTGAGCATTATCTTGTTTTGGAATAAGGGCAATAAAGGAGGTATTGAGAGCTGTCAAAATGGTCTTGTTCCTCCTGGAGTCTTCCACAATATCCACTATATACCTTTTAATGATATTCCAACATGTTTTAAAGAAATCCACATTAAAACCATCCGACCTTGGTGCCTTGCCATTTTTCATTTCCTTGAGGACCTCACTGATCTCGTTTTCAGTTATGGGTCCATTGAGATTACAGTTATCCTCTCTGGAGACCAGTTTAGGTATATGTTTAATTATTTCCTTGATGAAAGGTTCTCTATCTGAGACGTTTTCTTTGGCAATGTCCCGAAAATTCTTTACTAACACTGCATCTATCTCCTCATGGGATTGATGAATTTGGCCATATTCATCCTTGATCGAAGAGATTATGTTGTGATTTCTATTCGCAATGGTAGATCTGTGAAAAAGTTTGGTATTACATTCTCCTTCTTTCAGCCAAAGAACCCTAAATTTTTGTTTCCAAAAAATATCTTCTTGTTTTCACAACATTTCCCACTCTTGTTGGTATTTCTCTGCTAGATCATTTTTGTCTTTATCAAATCCATTCCTGATCAAATCTTGATTGAGCTCTATAATTTTGTTTTCTACAAATTTTTTACTTGTGAAAATATTACCAAAATCCTTCTGGTTCCATTCCTTTAGCTTCTGCTTCATATGCTTTAGTCTTTTATGCAGTAGGAACATAGAATATCCATGAATTTGCATGTCTTCGGCCCACCATTTTCAATATTGCTATAGAAATTCGAGTGTAACAGACATATATTTTCAAACCTGAACAGTTTGTTTCTTGGGGTGCCAATGCCCATGATCTCCATCTTAATCGACCAGTGTTTTGAGCCTTCAAAAGGAAGAATATATGCTATTATTTCCTTCTCTATAAGCATGAGCTCTTCAAATATCATGAATCTGTCTAGCTTGGAAGCTACCTGAGAATCTCCTCCTCTTTTGTTGTTCCATGTGCAAAGGCCATTGTTTGTCTCAATGTCCACTAGCTTCATGTTTTCTGAAAAACATTGAAAAGCTGAGGAATCTTTGTTTAGTGCTCTTGTACCCCATTTTTTTCCAAGAGAGATCTAATCATGTTGAAATCTCCTCCTATAACCCACGGTAGCCCTACAAATCTTTTTCAGAGGTCCACTAAGGAATCAATAAACCTGATTTTGTCATCTAACCTTTGAGGGCCATAAACATTCGTTACAAGATAAGTGTCCCTATAACCTACAAGCTGAATAACAACTGATAAATAATTCCTTGATGCCTCCCCATCAATAATAACTATTTTTTGGGGATTCCAGAGGATAAGTATGCCCCCTGTTGTATTTTCTTCTCTGAATTCTATGAACTCATATCTTCTGAGCCATTTACTATGTATTTGTCTTATCTTTTGAACATAGCATTTCATTTCCTGGACAAAAATTATATTCGGAGCTACCTGCTTCATTCTATTATTCAATATTCTCTGCTTTCTTTTGCTTCCTAGACCTCTGATGTTCCAAGTTGTAAACTTCATAATTACAGATTGGTAAAGGAGTAACTGTTTAGATCATTCATCTTGCATGAGTCTATCATGAACTTTCCACATTCCATTAATAGCTTGTTTTTCTTTTTTCTGCCCCTTTTTTTCCCTGGATTCTTGGAGCTAATCCTGGAGTCGATTTTACTACTTTTATTCCAAGGTTGGCTTGTCTTTCCATGCTGTTATCTTCGCCCAAGTCCTTTGCCTGAGTTTTCCATAAGAATAACTGCCTTATTCGATTGCATTCTTCCTATGGTAGAGATTCTACCCCACCCGTTGTTCCCTTACTCAAGAACCCTTCTAGATCTAGGTTTTCTCTGCTAAGAATATCTTGCAACGCATTGTCCTCCATTTCCATCTCGCTCTGAGTCATTTCCTAATCCATATCCATCTCTAATTCACTCATCATCATCTCGTTCTGATTTTCCTTTACCTTTTCTTGATCCTGTTCTTCTTCCTTGTCCTGCTTAACATATCCATCCTTCATTACTTGATTTTCAACTACTGTATCTTCCTCCTCTTCAAGAACTTGGAATTGGTTCGACCTCACTTTTTGATCTCCGCTTTGGTGTTGTTTTGGCCCTTTTTTGCCATTTCTACCTTTATGAGCTACTTTATGAAAGCCCTCTATTTCTTTCATTGTGTTGGGATTGTTTTTGCTCTCTACCTTACTGAGAGGGCAGTCTCTAAGAAGGTGCCCATGTTCATGACATTTCTGACATCTAAAACGAATATGCTCGTAGTCAACCGTCTCCACCCATTCCTCATCATAAACCTCCAATATCACCTCATCCGGAAGTGCTCCAGATAGGTCCATCTCTACACAAATCCTGGCAGAGGAGGTATATTTTCCCCTTCTTGTGGCTTCAAAAGTTTTGACATAACTCCCTAATTTATTGCCTATAGCTGTTTGTTATAGACATTTTTGTGCCTTACAGCATGAAGCATGAAATGTCCATAATCTAAGGGATCCAAAGTCCCTAAACATGTTGTTCCTACCCCTAGAGGAACAAGGTCAGCAAACCACATCACTGAATAACAGTTCTCCACCTGAAAACACTCAAAAACAAGGCAATTCTGGATCATGTCAACTGCTCCACTCAGCATCTGCGCTGAATGTCAACTTCTCCACTATCTACCTACGCTGAATGTCAACTGCAAAGAAGGCTACCTACGCTGAGCGAATTGGGACATGTGGCACAGTCATTCCTCAAGGTGTCAATGCCCAGGAAGCTTCCAAAATGACACTTGGATCAGAGAATTCGACTGGTTATGAGTAAGAGGGTCTAGATCTCCAAGTGGAAGCAAGAACCTCCAAGTGGACTCAAGAACTGAAGAATAACTGAAGTGAAAGAGGACACTAGTCAACTCTCAAGCTGACTCATCCTTTCTCCAAAAATCCTATATATAGATCTCTCTCATGAGGTCTAAGGAGGTTGGAATGTGGTGAATGTAAAGAATTGTTGTTGGTTTGAGTATAGAACTATTGGGTGATTTGCTTTGAAGGAGGTGAAGAGGAGATTTCTTTCTGCTGGGAGGTGATGCTGGATTGGGCCTCTTATGGTTGTATCACTTCCTGAACTTTACTTCTTCCATTAATAAAGCATTTGAGGTTCTTCTATATGCATGTGTTCCAATGGTGTATTGTTATGCTTGTGTGTTTGATTTATTCTAATCTTTGAATCAATTATGAATGTATGCTTCTTGTAGTTTCCCTCTCTTGTGATTTTGCAGGATCTTGGTGTAGCTGGGCCAGTAAAAGAGCAAGGAGCTGGGAGCAAGCAGCAAGGAGAGAAGATTGGATCAATCATTAGCGAAAGACATCGATTAGTGGATCTCTTTCTCCCCTCTTTTACATCTCATAAAGAAGTAATCTCGAATAGCTTTGCTTTGATTATTGCTGAGGTACTATCACCCTTAGAGTGGGATAGGGTCATTCCGTATTGGATACTTTTCCCAACAACAAATTGGCGACTCCTCTGGGGATTGTATCTTGTTGGTTGTTTTTGTTTTCGCTATTCATTTCTTAAACACAGGGAGTACCAAATCGAATTGCATTTGGATCTTTCAAATGCAAAGTAGAGGGCAGCTACTCTAGCTCAGTTTCTGGGCATGTTTATGATTTGAAGAGATGATCCACAAGGACTCTGAATAGCTCTTAGTGATAGCTTTTCATCCTCCTTTTCATCCCTTAGTATGTACTTGATTGATAGCTTCTGATTTGGCCAAAAACTGTTGATTTTTGAGCAATCTGTAACCCGGAAACTGAGAAAAACGAAAGTTTATCTCTTCATTGCAGGCACTGTGAAGGCCGTCTGCATTTCATCGCAGGTCCCGAAGGGGCTACCTGCGCTGAATGTCAAACTGGCAGTGTACTACCTGCGCTGAACCAGTTAGGCCTTGTGCAACTGGGGTTCCCTGCTTTCTGTTGCCCTGTTTTCATCCTTGTTTTTGCAGCCTGTTATCAGTCAATGTACCTATCTGAAACTACTTTTCTTTGCCACTATTCTGCCTCGGTTGTATAAAGAAATTGTATTTGTTCTTTGTGTATTTCTTACATCATTTGCAGTTTCCCATAACGAAAGTGAACTAGTCTTACTGTGGCCTCTTAGATCTAGACCTGTGATAAGTGTCGTTTTGATCTTAAGAGTTAGTTTGTTTGTTGTTCATAGCTGATTGAGCTTTTTCTTTCGTCATATGGTTTGAATTTATGTATTTCTAGTGTCGAAACAAGTAAATCTTAAGGTGTCTTTTGATTTTGGACAAAAACTTGTTTGCTTTCACTTGAAATTGAATTCAAAGTTATACAACAACTTTCTTTTTGTAGTACATCAACATTAAGAAAGAGAAAAGAAATACCTGCATTGTGCATGTTCATTTTGACAGCTTGCATGTTGATTTAGGAAAAAGTGCATTAGTGTGTGCTCTATGATCTGTGTGAAAAGATGATGTCTTTCTTTTCCCTCAGTAGTTAAGATTTTCATAAGTTGAAAGATTGAAAAAGCTTGCTTCTCATCTTTAGACTGCATTTAGGAATTTGTATCATACATCTCGTGGTGAACCTTGAAAGGAAAAATTTAAAAAGATCGACTTAAAATATATTGAATGAACCTAACAATGCTTTGAAACATAACGCAAACACATAGAGGTCTAAGCTAGAGACGTGTTCCGGCGTCGTTAAACGTAGTGACTGTCGATCTCGAAGAAGGTGGGTGATTCCTCCTGAGAGTCGGTGGCACTAATACGGACTTGTGCTCCCACGTACCGTCGCGCATATATTGGGAGACCCCTATAGGCATATATCTTTTATCCTTAGGAAGCCGTGTCGGCCGCCCTACTGATCGCAATGCAGTGAACACATCATTCACGAAGATCGACCACCCGTACCGTAAAACGTATTCTGTGGTTTTGCGAAAGGTTTGGCACACCCTCTGCCTAGATCTCCAGAGTAGTTTCTTTTGGAATTTTTCAAACTCTATAACTGAAAAAGTCCATCCGAGCATTTGTCGCTTCGGGCTCGTTAAAACATCGAAGGAGACTAGAGTCATCTTTAGCTTTTTCTCGACTCTTAAAAAGTGAAAAAGCAAGTTGTGTCTAAAAAGCGTCTAATAAAATTCATTCAATTCGGAAACACAAATTTCCCCTTTTAATATTTTGGTTGATCGAGTAATCCGCAATCGTGGAAGAAAGTCAATTGAAACCCCGTTGTTCGCGGAGGCTTACGAGTCAACCGTCTTTGTCTCCGGAATCGAAAAAAGTACAGACAAAGCGAACTCGTTTAACCGGTTCAAAATCTCCTATAAAAGTTAGAACAAGTGTTCCAACTACATCTGAGGTTCCGGTTACTCCAAATATTTCTGGAAACCCTGCCTCTATAGAAGAAGTTCAACAGCCACAGAAGGACAGTAGTATTGATCCTAGTCTGGGGGCAAATACTTGTATAACTGAACCAGTTCCATCTGTAACCGGTCCAGAAAGTTTTGTTCCTCAAACAACTGTCGCTGTCGAAACAACCACTTCTTCGGCACCAGAAATATTTTATGGACCTGAAGGTCTTCCTCTTCCACCGGGTTTGATTGCGATAGAGAAAATTGCAGAAGATCCGCAATCAAGTACTCCAACCCATTTTGGAGTCGGGGTCACTCTATTTCCTTCATCAGAAGTTAATCCACCACAAGTGGAGGTTCCTGTAGAATCGCTAGGCAATCTATTGGATAGACTTAAAATGTCTGAACAACCGTCATCATCTAGGACTGTGTCAAACGACACAGCGACAGCAGAAGCCCCTGCCGTCACTCCAACGATGTTTGCCGGCATACCATCTGTCCCGACTAGCTCGCAACCGCTAGAAGGAGTCCACCAAGGGACTATGACGACAGTGTGGTCTGTTCCAGTTTGTTCATCCGGAATAATATCCGGCAACTCTTACGTTGAGACTCGACAGATTGATCCTCAAGGAGGTCAATTTGGGCCATCCAGTCCTCAAGGACAAACAATCCCTCTGAGTTCCGGATTGCTACCGTATGGGGGGCAGTATGCCCTTTCATTACCTCCTCCGGGAGGATATCCATATGGCAGTTCTCAACAGTATTCAGGTTATACTGGAATTGCATCAAGTAGTTGGGTATCTATGCTACCTCAACAACCAAGGGTTGTATATTCTATGCAACAGTGTGTACCTATGACGAACATCCCAACCACACCGGCTATTGTAACTGTGTCACAAGTTCAAGCGATACCTGTTGCATGTCAACCTCAGATTTCTCAGGTTGTAATGCAATAACCACTTGACCATGGGTCACAACCACAATCGCCAACTGGGGGGGCGACACAGGTACAAACGGGTACAATTACCCCACACCTTGGTCCAACGGTTAGCATAGCACAACAGAACATGGCTTTACAACCATGGCTAGTGCAATACCAACAACCACAATTCCAGCAAGTATACCAAGGTTCTGAGCAGCAGATCTTTGCGAACAGTGGACAACCGTATATCCAAAACGGTCAAAATCAACCACTTTACAGTGGCCAAGTCCACCAACCGTATCAGTCATACCAACATCAATTACATTATGCTGGTATGCAAAGGCCCACTGCTCAAGCGATTCTATCGTACCCTGGTTATGCTTCGCCTAACCTGAATCAACAGTTACCATTCGTGGCAACTTTAGAGTTACCCGATTTACACTGGTTAACCAACGATCTGATTGCCTATGCCCCTTGGTGGCCAGCGATTCCTCATAAACTTCCATCTGACATTCCTAAATTCAATGGAAATCCAGGTGAAGACCCATCGAATCACGTGATGAATTTTCATCTGTGGTGTTCATCGAACACCCTAAACGACGATTCGATAAGGCTTCACCTTTTTCAGAGGACATTGACAGGTCCAGTGGCTAAATGGTATATTGAATTGCCAAGAGCCTCTTTTGACAATTTTAGTTCCCTAGCCACGACTTTCTTAACCCATTTTCAATTACCGATAAGGTATGAAAGGGGAACAGAAATATTAACCAACTTCAAGCAGACAACTGCCACCCATATATCTGATCATATACATGAGTGGCGTCGTCGTCGTAGGATGGTGAAAACATACGTTCCCGATCAGCTATTGCCTGAATGGTTTATAAAGTCGTTACTTCCTACTATTACGGAAGATGTGGCCAAGGGGGGAGTCGTAACAGAGGAGCAAGTTATTGCTCGTGCACAATATTTGGACTTAGTTTATACTCATTCTGGCACGCTCTACGACAAAATACCCGACGCCCCTAGACAAGAATTTTCAATTCCTCCTCCTCCTAAATCCAATAGTGACTCTCATGCCGGTGATGGCGTGATTGGCACGGCAAACGCGAAATCGATAAAGGCTTCGTCAAAGAAAGCCCGTAAGAATTCGGATCAAAATGCAAAAGAAGAAATTCTTGCTTCGGAAGTAAATGCCGTATCAGTAGATAAAGGCAAAGAAACCAATCAACCAGGAAGGAAGAAGAAGCAAAACAAAGGGAAGAAGAAGAAACAGGGTGAATCATCTCCTCGAAAAAATTCTTCAAACCCTCCTGGGCAAGGGAAACAAATTTATCCATGTCAAATATGTGATGAAGAGGATCATTACACGAAGAATTGCCCATTCAAAGCTGAGTTAAAGAGGTTCTTTAAAAGTTCCCAAACCTCAGCTGTATTAACTGATCCATTTCCCAACCCAGGTCAAAATATGGTTGATAGTGGAAATGCTTCCCCGTCACAAGTGCTTATGTTGTCGGTTTCAAAACAGCAGAGTGATGCTTTGATTTCGACAAGGAACAAAGATTATGGGAATCCTCAGCTGTCGAACGACAAAGGTAAAGATCAACCAAGTAGTTCGAAAACAACTTCGACAGAAGTTGTACCGCCCATCATTCCTGAATTAACAATAAAACCACCAAAGGGTGTAGTACACAAGTCGACATTTAATCCTCGTGCCAGAGCGGCGCAACATTATAACATAGTGGAAGATCTGGCGCAATCGCCATCCGCTATGTCGACTCTTGAGGTATTACAAAATTGTCCATCCCAAAGGCAGGCGTTGTTATCAACAATTGGTGGGGTTGATCCTAAGGATTCCAATCTTGTATCCTTTGATCACAAAGGATATGATCCTCAGTTACCAGCTCAACTAGCTTTCCTTATTCAAGTGAAAGCCCTCAACAAAACTGTTCACAGAACGATTATTGATGAGGGAGCATCAACATGTATTATTTCGATGAGCTGCTGGAAAACTTTAGGATCTCCAACCTTGTCGCGATCATCGATGACATTAAAAGCTTTCGACGGAAGGACTTATACCCCATACGGTATCCTTAATAACTTGAAGGTTGAACTAGGAGGAAAAACAGTAGAAATTGATGTTGAGGTCATCGATGGAAATCTTAACTACAACATCCTACTGGTAAGACCATGGATTTATGCCATGGCAGCTGTCGTGTCGACTCATTTTAGGAAGATCGCATTCCCGTTTGAAGGAGGGATTAAGGTCGTCGACCAACAGAACTTCCTCCCTAATGGTTCACAAGTTACAGGAAGCATTCCCATGATCCATTAGAGCAACCATTTGCTTCAAGATATCGGAGTAGGATTATTGAAAGACCCCACATTGATGGGAACTTTCGCGCTACCACCTCCTATTTATACAGGAAATGTACCATTATTAGCAACCTGCAACATGATATCTTCTACGAAGGTCGACATGGATCGTGCAATTGTTTTGCCCCCAAGCCCTTTAGAAATATTGTAGCAATCAATGTTTCAAGCATGGGAGGCGAACCCAAATCAACGCTCGTCAAGCGTTTGGGTAGATAGGTCTCGAGAATATGGAACCCCATTAGATCCTTGGTCGAAAGTACATGGGACTGACGAAGGAATATTACAATAAATGATGATTGAGGGGGCACCATGGAATGATCACCACCATCGTTCCCTTCTTCCGGAATATGAAGAAGATACTCAAAGTGACCTTTATCACCCTTCAGTTTTTGAATTCCTAACAAATACTGTAAATACGGTGGATTCCGAGCGAAACTTATCCAATATTGAAGAGACTATAGCCATAAATATCTCGACTAAGACAGATGTTGTAGAGAATATTTATGTCGGCAAAGGTTGTTCCCCTTCAGAACTGGAAATATATAACGCTCTTTTTCGTGAATTCAGAGATGTCTTTGCTTGGTCATATGATGAAATTCCAGGCATTGACTCGAGTATCGTTGAACATGAAATTAAAATGTATCCTGATGTCAAACCAGTAAGACAACGGCTTCGGCAGGTGCACCCCAAGAAAGCCGCTGCCATTAAGGCGGAAGTTGAAAAACTTCTCCATGTTGGATTCATCTACCCGGTTCCTCTAACCGATTGGGTATTGAATATTGTCCCTGTTATGAAGAAACAAGGGACGATTAGAGTGTGTGTCGATTATAGGGATGTAAACCAAGCTTGTCCGAAAGACAACTACCCTACACCCTTCATCGACCAGATAATTGATGAATGCGCCGGATGTGAAATCTTTTCATTTATGGATGGATTTTCCGGGTATAATCAAATAAATATCCGCCCACAGGACCAGTCAAAGACTGCATTTATTTGTCCATGGGGCACATTCGCTTATCGAAAATTACCCTTTGGTTTAAAGAACGCAGGGGCGACGTTTCAGAGGGCGATGAATTATGCCTTCCATGACATCAAGAACATTGTTCAACCTTATCTCGACGACCTTCCGGCTCATTCGCGAAAGCGGACTGATCATCCGCAGCATTTAAGAGCGATATTTCTACGTTGCCGATACTACAAGATAAGACTCAATCCACACAAATGTGTGTTTTGCGTTGGTTCTGGTCGTTTACTTGGCTTTGTAGTCTCTAAGGATGGGATTCGTCTCGACCCTTGCAAGGTTCAGGCAATCATTAATTTGCCTCCACCTTCAAATTTGCTTCAGATTCAGAAAACTCCAAGGGAAAGCAAACTTTCTGAGGAGGTTCATTCCAAATTACGCAGAACTTGCTAAGGGTTATACTCGTCTTTTGAAAAAGGATGTACCTTTTGTCTGGGACCAGGTGGCGCAAGCTTCCTTTGATGCTCTGAAAGATTGTCTAGTAAAAGCATCATTAATGTACGCCCCAGACTATCAAAGAGATTTTAACCTATATCTGGCTGCAGCGGATACGACCATTGCGATGGTTTTAGTTCAAGAAGTCGACGGAATTGAACATCCTATCTATTATTTAAGTAAAAACTTAAATGATACAGAAAGTAAATATTCTTATGTTGAAAAACTAGCGCTTACAGCTGTTCAAGCGATTCAAAGGTTTCGACATTATGTCCTCTTTCGGAAAACTACCATCTTGTCAGATTGCAACCCCATGACTTATATACTGTCGCGACAGTTGCTGGGGAGCAAATATTCAAAATGGATAGCGATCCTTCAAGAGTTTGATCTGGAATTTGTAAAATCCAAATCAAAGAAAGCTCTAGTTTTCGCAGAATTATTATGTGATTTCCCATCGTCGTCCAACGATGAAACATCAGAAGAGTCAATCGTGGACGAAAGTTTGTTTCTGATATCTACAAGCGACGAGTGGTATGGAGATATCATAGTTTATCTCCAAACCCAAAGGTTCAGGCCAAACACCTCTCACTCGGAACAAAAACGTATACGATACCAAGCAAAAGACTACATGATCGTCGGTGATACACTTTACCGTCGTGGTATCGATACAGTTCTGAGGAGGTGCCTTACCCATGAGGAAGCCGAAAAAGCCCTGAATGAATGTCATTCAGGCGCGTGTGGGGGGCATCAATCTGGATATGCAACAGCACAAAAAATCTTACGAGCAGGATACTTCTGGCCAACCATGTTCAAAGATTGCATAACCGCAGCCAGAAGTTGCCATGCTTGTCAAATTTTTGATAGCAAAACCAGACGACCACCCGCACCTTTACAGCCAATAGTTGCTGTTGGGCCCTTCGCCAAGTGGGGCATCGATTTCAGGCAATGTAACCCCACCTCGACCGGGGGGCATGGGTATATTATAGTCGCTGTTGACTATTTTACCAAATGGGCCGAGGTGATGCCTACATTGGATAACACTGGTGAAACAGCTGCCCTTTTCTTTTTCAATCATGTAGTCGCCAAGTTCGGCATACCACAGGAAATAGTTACTGATCATGGGTCGCATTTTCGCAATCACATGATGGTCTAATTAGCTGCCAAGCTAGGGCTATCTCACGACAGCTCTACCCCATATTATCCGCAAGCCAACGGACAAGTTGAAGCAATCAACAAGGTCCTGAAGCGTATGTTGCAAAGGATGATCAGGGTTCATAAAAGAAGGTGGCACCTAATCCTATACTCAGCCTTGTGGGCTTACCGAACGTCGGTAAAGAACACAACCGGGTTCACACCTTTTCAACTGGTGTATGGCCTGGAAGCAGTCTTGCCAATCAAGTGCAAAATTTCGTCGCTTAAACTCGCAATCGATCTTCTCCCCGGAACTTCAGAAGAAGAGGCTCGTTTCTTGGAATTAATCCAATTGGATGAAACCCGTCGTGATGCCGCTTTGGCTAACGAAGCCCATAAGAAACGAGTCAAGGCTCAGTTCGACAAAAGTGTCAAACCCCGTGTCTTCTCAGAAGGTGATTTGGTCTTGCTTTATGACCAAGAATCCGATAAATTGGGAGCAGGTAAATTCAAGTCCTTATGGATGGGCCCCTACATTGTTAAAAGGGTGTTAGCAAAAGGAGCCTACGAGTTAATGGATTACGACGGAATTCCACTGGCGCAGCCCCGAAACGGGCTGTACCTCAAGCGTTACTATGCTTAAATAGTAACATGCATGCTTTTGTTGTATTTTTTTTCGCTAAAGTATTTGTTCTGGTCGAGTGATCCACCTTTTTCATTTGTTGCAGATGTCGAACCTTCTGGAGACATGTGTTGGATATGCAGACGGAGCGAGTTGTAGTTCGCGGAACCTATCCTCCGCAGCCTGGGCCATTTTTGATCCAAGCGGTGAGTTAGTAAGTTTCAGAGGTGTGTGTATTGGGCAATCAACGAATAACATCGCTGAGTATAGCATGTTGATAGAACTACTCTCTGATGCCATCACACGTGGCATATGCCGACTAATTGTCAGGCTAGACTCACAGCTCGTAATACTACAACTCAATGGTATATATTCTGTTCCTAAGGGTTAAGATTTTGGAAAGACAATTTGATTCAATTCAATATCAACATATTTCCAGAGACTTAAACACATTAAGTGACTCATTAGCAAACTATGTGTTAGATAGACATTTGCGACATATATAAAGGAAACACATCGTCAATGATTGTACATATGGATCATATGACTCAACCAAAATAAAACTCGAAAATCAAAATATATATAAGCTGTTTATAGTTCATACATAATGTTCTGTAACCAAGACAAAATTGGTCATATGACCTAAAACTCAAAAAGTGCTAGGGGGCACCCTAGCCTAGTGGTGCTCATGATAGCACGTCACGGCCTGTGCAATCATGCGCAAGAGACGAGTCCATCGTCTGGGCACACTAGTAGTGTGTCGCTGCAGCTGTAAAGGTAACTCATCAATACTCACATCGGGAATGCCGAGAGTAAGGCTCTCAACCTGCTCCTGCACAGCTGTAAGGGTCTCAGTATCGTCAAGGTCGCGAAGAATAGCTCTCCTAGCAGGCTCCACTGCCGGGGCAGTAACTGGCAGTCTCGGACGAACTGCTGGACGAACAGGACCAACATCTGCATGCACCCAAGAGTATGATTAAGAGTCTTGATAGAATAAAGCACAGCAACATTATGAATAAAACAGTAAACAGTGATATGGTTAAAGAGTTTACCAATAGCGCCCCACTGTTCGCCATCCGGTAGCACCAAATCCGGATCACCTCGGAAATCCATACCCACATATGGATACTCGGAAAAGACCATCTCCTGGCGCTCGAACCACCTGAAGAAGGCATCAGTAAAAGTAATCTGAGGTTGACCAGCATGCCTAGACATGTGATCGACCCACCTCTGCATACGTGGCTCGGTCGGAGAAGGCAAGTCGAGTATAATGTACTGAGGCTGCATCAGTGGGATTTTCTCCAAGGCAAAGGCAGTCAGAATAGAACCAAATCCAAAGTTCTTCAGCTTCCCGTCCTTTACCTTGGTCAACTGACTTTTCATCTGAACAAGTACTGCATCACACCAGTTGAATACTTTCGGTTGGAGACACTCCATGGCGTGCTGCACATAAGATCTGTTGGCAACATGTAGAGCTGCGCTACCGGCCATCCTACCAATGGTGTACAGAATGGACCTGAGAGACCTGTCAGTAATCTCACGGATAACAACCTTGTTGTCTCTGCTCGGCTGGGAACCTTCCCTGCAATACTGGCGGACATAATCTCTCACCGAATTGGTCCCCCGGGCCGTACCTGACAAGGAAATGGGGGCACCTCACCTTGACAATCCAGTCAAGAAGTAAATGTCCTCTATGGTCAAGGGGATGGACTTTCCCCTAATCTGGAATACCTGGTTAATAGGATCCCAAGCATCAAGCATATACTGTAGCAAAGTGATCTGTGCTCTCATGCTAGAGATACGGAAAAACTTCAGCAGGCCACAGTTCCGCAGCGCGTTCACCGTGACAGGGTCATGGAGGGAAATCATGTCCTCCTCTTCATGTTCTCATTCTTGCCATGTAAGGGACATTTTGTTCAAAGTTCCCTGCAAAGCAAACAAGAGAAGGAGTAAGTTCCTGATTTTGATGAAAAACTGGCGAAAATTCATCAAAAAATGAGCTGGAAACTCAGTTTTCTGAGCCCAACGCAGGCAGAGAGTGTCCCACCTGCGCTGAGGGTTAGGCTGCCTTAAGGCAGCTTGACATTCAGTGCAGGTTTCGAATGGGGAACCTGCGCTGAAGTTAGGGGGCCCTGGCAAAATCCCTGAGGGTTAGAAAGACTGAAAAACAGGCATACAACTGGAAAAGGAAACCATGAAAAGAAAGAGCTAGGGTTTAGCTCCTACCTGGTCCAGACGGCGCCAAAAATCGTCCGCAGAATCTCCCGGAATCAGCTGGTGAAAATCAAGGGGGAAGAGGCACCTCCAGAGCTCCAACAAACCAAATGCAAATGAAATGGTAAAATGAGAGGTAAAAACACTTTTTAATGGCTTTTTACGTAGTTCAAAGCGAAATATTAGGGTTATAATCTCATTTTCATGCAAATATTATTCATTTCTAACAAAGTTTGTTGCAGCAATTAAGAATGCAGTACTATCCTTGAAAAGAGAAAAGCTAGTAATGGTAAAAAATCAAAATTTGACCATATAATCGAGCAGTTTTAGCATAAAGTTCATGCTCGTTAAAAAATAAATGCAAGATCCGAGCAGTTTTAACGCGGTATTCATGATCGTTAAAAAATAAATATAAGCAGTGAGCAATGTTTCCTCCAGAGTTTAAGCTCATTTTTAAATAAAAAATGAACCTATCCCGGTAAATAACCACTGTGATCGTAAATTTATCAGCCATAAAAAGCCTTGGTCGTGTTTTGCACCTGCCACCTCCACTTTCATTTGGCCGATCGTTCACCTCCATATGATTGTTTACCCATTTTGAGGAACAACTGCGAAGAGTGATTTCACCTAGCCATCCTTGTGACACTGCCGTGATTGGAAAATTCCAACCTGTACCTGGAATCTGCTGCTATCCCTGTTTATCACTCGTTCCTCAAAAGACGAGTCTTCTTTAAGCTCTTTTCAACTGACTCGTAAAATATGAAAAGTTTGCCGAGTTTTGGCCTTCCAGCTCGTTAAAGTGACCGGAAGAGCTATCCCTCCTCTAGATTTTAATCTTTTTGGACCTGAGGGATTATTGCACAAAAAGGTCGAGCGCCTGTTTTATTCGGCTCGTTAAAGTTATCGAAAACTCATCCCTTCTGTATTATTTTATACTTTTTCGGACTTAAGAGATTAGATGATGAAAAAGGAATTTTGGAGTTAACTTTCTGTACCTTTTCAGACTCTCTAAAAATGAAAAGGACCGAGTTTTCCTTGTCGTTAGACTCGTTAAAATGATTAAATAGCGACAAACTTGTCTTTAGACGAGAACGAGTTTCCCTATCGCTAGGCTCGTTAAAACATAGCGATGGGCTTGCCCGATGGGCTTGCCGAAGGGCAGGTTATAGAACAAGCATATGTTATCCTCCTCAAGCTTGACAAAAATAAAGAGGTACTGGTCAGAAATGACTGGGGAAAAATTGGGAGAACCTCAAAGCTTTAATGGTAGCAAGTCGCTCTTGAACATGACACTTTTCCTCCGTACCACATCGGGTTGGGTTGTTTCATTCACCGGTCTCATCACCATGGTCTCGCCAAACCATCCACATTTGGGGTAATGCTACCGATCCATCGCATCAGTGTCGTTATATGTTCAAGAGATGTTGTTCAGAAAGAGTCAACCGTGTCCCATCCACTGCCATACATTATCCTTCATCCATCCATGATCGCCAACCTGAATCATATTTCACAGATTGTTTCCACCTCCATTAAAATCATTAGCTCCGTTCCGTGTCACTGATATGGGATTCATTAAGGCCCTCCTTTGACGGATCGCTTCTTGTCGACTTCAGCTCATTATCCAAGAAGTTGATCTAGGAACACCCCCCTCAGTACTTTGAAGCTTGCATGCCTCAATGGCAAGTTTCTCACTTCCGGCGACAGGTATACATCAATGACCTTCGACCAGAATATTTTGCGTGGTGTTCGACGCCAAGTCCTATATTCACACCACGCGAATTGTACCGCAGTACCTTGAGGGTCATTATCATTATCGGTGATTCCTCTCGCGCTTGTTAACGGTTTACATCATTGACCGGTAATCAAGCGATGTCTTTCCATGTTCGACTTCAGCGCAATTCTCACATGGATCGACTTGTACTTAGAGTGAAGATCGAACGAGTTTGAAGACCCCGGATCTAGTTTCATCCATCCGGGCTGCGATATATATTAAGGAAATATAAAGACATTTGACATGTACATCATTGCAGCAGATGATCATCCTACTCAAAGGATGATAATTTCAGCAGAGAATTATCAGTCTACCATCAGACGATCGTCTGTTCTATGTACTAAAATGAATTTATAAAGCTGAGCATGGGAATGCCCGCCTCAGCTAGATCATGAAAGCAGAATGAAAAATAATGTATTGTATTGTATTTTATTACAGGTCACCTCTCCGCGATTGAATGAACTTCGGATCCTCCTGATAAAGCATTTCACCCGATAAACGACCTCATACTTTAGGGGGCAACTGTTATAGACATTTTTGTGCCTTACAGCATGAAGCATGAAATGTCCATAATCTAAGGGATCCAAAGTCCCTAAACATGTTGTTTCTACCCCTAGAGGAACAAGGTCAGCAAACCACAGCACTGAATAACAGTTCTCCACCTGAAAACACTCAAAAACAAGGCAATTATGGATCATGTCAACTGCTCCACTGATCATCTGCGCTGAATGTCAACTGCTCCACTGTCTACCTGCGCTGAATGTCAACTGCAAAGAAGGCTACCTGCGCTGAGCGAATTGGGACATGTGGCACAGTCATTCCTCAAGGTGTCAATGCCCAGGAAGCTTCCAAAATGACACTTGGATCAGAGAATTCGACTGGTGATGAGTAAGAGGGTCTAGATCTCCAAGTGGAAGCAAGAACCTCCAAGTGGACTCAAGAACTGAAGAATAACTGAAGTGAGAGAGGACACTAGTCAGCTCTCAAGTTGACTCATCCTTTCTCCAAAAATCTTATATATAGATCTCTCTCATGAGGTCTAAGGAGGCTGGAATGTGGTGAATGTAAAGAATTGTTGTTGGTCTGAGTATAGAACTATTGGGTGATTTGCTTTGAAGGAGGTGAAGAGGAGATTTCTTTCTGTTGGGAGGTGATGCTGGATTGGGCCTCTTATGGTTGTATCACTTCCTGAACTTTACTTCTTCCATTAATAAAGCATTTGAGGTTCTATATGCATGTTTTCCAATGGTGTATTGTTATGCTTGTGTATTTGATTTATTCTAATCCTTGAATCAATTATGAATGTATGCTTCTTGTAGTTTCCCTCTCTTGTGATTTTGCAGGATCTTGGTGTAGCTGGGCCAGTAAAAGAGCAAGGAGCTGGGAGCAAGCAGCAAGGAGAGAAGATAGGATCAATCATTAGCGGAAGACATCGGTTAGTGGATCTCTTTCTCCCCTATTTTACATCTCATAAAGAAGTAATCTCGAATAGCTTTGCTTTGATTGTTGTTGAGGTACTATCACCCTTAGAGTGGGATAGGGTCATTCCGTATTGGATACTTTTCCCAACAACACTGTTAGTGATTCTATTTGCCAATAATCCAAAGGTAGTGAATAGAGTCTTACCCAAACTGGGACAGAGGTAAAGGTTTCCCGCTCCGGCACGAAGTTCATCATCCACAGTTGCACATAGAACCCTGCTACTACAAAGAAGTAGGGCCCACCCTCAAACACTCTACCTTTGTCCTCAATGTTTGCAAACACCACAGTGAAAAAACCCTTGGATCCCAGATGAAGATCAATGCCTCCTTTAGGCTTCCAGTGGTTTCTAATCCATGTTTGTAAAGCATTTTCAGTGGGCCATAGTCCCATGAATTTGAATATGATAGCATAAGTCTGCATGTACTCCCTATGGGCCTGCAACTTTGGGTTATTTAAGATTACTCTGGGAGTGATTTCAGCTTTGGGCTTGCGCAGTCCCTTTTGGTTCTTGTTTATTGTTCCCTATTTTTTGTCATTTTCCTCCTTGTCTTTTGTGCCTTCATTTTTCTTCTCCTTGTTACTTACTATTTCTTTGTCCCTGTTTTCTCCTTCTATCGTCGAGTTACCTCTGCCTGATTCCAGGGTTGTCTTGCCCTTGTTAGCCACTACCTCTATGAAGGAGAGAGTGGAGCTCCCTCCTCTGCTACCATCCATGGAGAAACACTTGCGCAGAAGCTTTCCACCTTGGTCTTCCGCAAGCTCCCGCGCTCTCGTGCTCTTAGTAGATGTTGAACTAAGAAGAGATAGATCATTATTGTTGAATCTCATGAGTAGAACTTTTTATCAATGGTAATTTTATCTCTTAATGATTTCTGCTTATGTGTTTGAGTGATATTCATGTTTAGTTATTTATATGTGAATGCCTAAATGCTTGAGTTATCATTTTCCACTTTTGTACGGTGATGGCTATTCTATTTATGCTTAATATATGAATGAATTATTATGCGATATGTTTTTCACAACTGTTTGGCTAACTTTTTATACGAAACAGTTCATCTTTATTGAATTCTTTTCTTGTACTAATTGAATGGTCTTTACTACCAATTGCTATAGAAACTATTTTAGATCATGTAATTGAAATATTAAATCCCGGGATAGTTTAGAATTAGATATTTTTGTTCATTAGAATACAATTTTCATATTGTTAGATTAGATTTAGAATAAAATCATTTTACTTACAAATTATTAGAAAGGAAATATCAATTCTCAATACACACACACATAAATTGGGAAACTGGTCCCATATCCCCAGTCGGACCCACCATCCCAAACAGAAAAGGAGCTACTTACCAAGGTTCGGACCAAGTGGCTATCTGCCTTGTTGTAGACCCAATTTTTGGGGCTTCAAAATATTTGGTGCTAGAAGGAAGGCCCGAACTATGAATGGCTAGTAAATCTAAATCCAAATACCATTCTGAGAGTAAATCACCCTCAAAATCTCCATCGAATTCTCCATCGCACTTAGAACCTGTAAATCGTGAGTGAGAAGTCGATAAAACAAAAGCCACTACCACAAACCTGAACATTTCGAAGAAGTCAACTATTGAACCTCCTTAATTTGAATCTTTGAGCCATAAACTTCAGGGATTTTCTATATCACCCCAAAAATCTGAAATATCTCAAGGTAGTGTGACTTCACATTATAACCCTTCTCATCCTCTTACCCAATTGCAGAGTGAAAAGTTTGGTATCGAACCAAATGAATTATCTCTACCCAAAAGGAAGAGAGCAAGGAAATCACCTAAAGGTTCTGATAGTGAGACTCTTTCATCATCATCATCCATCTCAACCTCTCCACTGCGAAGTCAACCATCCACTCCTCCACTTCAAATTATTGTCCAACATACTATTGGAACTTAAAAACCTCCTTCACAATATCCTGGAACTATAATATATTCATCTTCTCAATCACAAGGAACATCTTCTACACTTTCTTCTATTAGTAGTTCAACGATGACCCAAAATCCATGGAATAACCGAGGGGAAGTTTTAATGCCTACACCCTTGAGTCAATTACCAGCCCATCCTAAAAAATGGTTGCCTAAGTTTAATCCTAAAGTAGGCATGCTAGCATAAGAACACATCAACAACTTCATGTTGTCTATAAATCTCAATGGAGTCACTAATGAAGATGTTGTTGTCCAACTCTTTCCTTATACTTTACAAGGAGCAGTCGGATCTTGGTATTTTTCATTACCATCCAGATCTATCATTAGTTGGGATATTTTCCAAGAACAATTCTTGACTAAGTTCGATGATGATAGGTCTACTGCGACATTGATAAATGACCTGTCGAATCTTAAGGCCGAAACAAGAGAACCTATCAAAGATTTTAACTCATGTTTCAACAAACTTTTGAATAAAATTCCTGCCGCTTCCAAGCCTAGCAAAGAAGTTAGAAGTGAATGGTACATATCAGCTCTACCATCAAACATAATTATCTTTGTTGATAGGGCTACCAAAACAACTTTGGCTGAGAATATGAAAGAAGCAATAGCAGTAGAAAAACGTATCATAGCCCTAGAAAAGAAAAACACTGTTGATGAATGTAAGTCAAAGAAGGTCACATTCAAAGAAGATCCCAAGAAAAAAAAACCAAAGGACCCCTTCGATTTAGAAGGATTGTAGAAAATTTTGAAAACCATGTATAACGAGATGGTCAATATCAAGAAACAAGTAGCATAGACTTCTTCTAAAAATCCTTACAGACCTTATAGGAGAAATACTTCAACTGATTCAAAGCCTCCCAATGTGATTACGAATGCAGATTTAGAAGAAGAAGAAGAGGAACTTTCCAATGAAGAGCCCACTGATGAAGAAGAAGTTGTAGAAGTGCAGGGAATGTGGGACTTCATCTTCCTGACGAAGAGGATCCAGAGGCATCATCAGTTAGTACCAGAAGCAGAAATCAGCTAAGATCCTCCACAACCAGCTCCGAAACAGAAAAGGGCAAGCTCGATATCTAAGGATAAAGTCACAGGTAAGAAAACATCCCCCAAGGTGACTCAAACAAGCCCAGTCCAACCCGATTGACCAACTCCATCCAAAAATTGATATTTTTTGATGAAATGGAGTATAATATCGTAGAAGACATGAAGAAGACTAGGGCTAATATTACCTTTCATGAATTGGGCAAGTTAAAACATCAACAAAAGCTCCTTTTGAAATAATTACACGCGATACCGGTTGTGCCTCTGCCCACAGCTGTAATTTCACAAGCTTCCCATGAGATGGGAAGACCTCCAACTAATGTCACTAATAAATTTGATCCAAATGATATCACTTTAATTGGAGGAAGGTCTAGATCTCATACTCCCCCATTTCTTCTTAGTTATGAAGTTTTCAAGAAAAACTTGCATAATTGTTTAGTAGATTCAGAAGCTTCATCTAATATCCTGCCTAAATCAATATGTGCAAAGTTAAACATTCATTCGCAAACGTTTGCAGTACGTATAGTCTGGCTGGACTAGTCGCAGGTTGAAATGATCGGTGAACAAAACCAAGTTACCATAAGGTTGTCATCGAATCCAAAGGTAAGTCAAGTTATTGATATTTTAGTTGCATACATTCCATAATTTTATGGCTTGATTCTTAGTAGGGATTGGTCTAAAAAGCCTCATGAATACTTTGCTACCAATTGGTCACATATGTGGCTCCCTTATGATGGTAAACCAAATTAGATAAAGGTTGAGCAAGAAAGACATCAAAAATATATAGTAACAGAATTGGAAGGGGAGAATGAACCTGTAGCATACAACAACGATATAATTGGCAACTATTCTGTTGATTCTCTCTTAGGAAACATTAATGCTCATACTTCACCTTACTTAGAACATTCTGTTTTATCTCAAGTAGAAAACCTTTCCCAAACAGATAGTTCTAAATGTGTTAATTTTATAGATAATCCTATAAATAAATCTTTATTTTGGAAGCTATTTTTTGATGGTTCAAAGTCTAATGATGGAGAAGGAGCAGGATGCATGTTAGTTGGTCTAGAGGGAAACAAAACTATGCTAACTTGTAGACTTGAATTCGATTGCACCAATAATATTGCAGAATACAAGGCCCTAGTCCAAGGATTATATAAGGCAATCAGATTAAACATCAAATATCTACAAGTCTTCGGAGATTCTGAAATTGTGATTAGATAGGTAGGAAATACTATAAATTTTCTATCAGGTCATTTGAAGCATTATCAATCTTTAGTGTAAGATTTGACTGAACATTTTATAGAATTGAATATTTCATCAATTCCTAGAATCCAAAATGCTAGTGTTGACATTTTAGCAAACGTAGCTGCCAAGCTCATTCCCTCAGAAGACTATAGCCCAGAAAGATTTTCAATCGAATTAATCTTTAGACCCTCAATTCCTGACAATGTTACTAACTGGAGAATTTTCAATGACAACCCTGATATTGTAAGCTTCCTCGCATCAGAAGGATCTTACACTAAAAAGATAATTGACGAGGACCAACATGACGAACAATTGCAACAAGAAAGCACTAATAATGCTATGCCAAAATCAGTAGTCAAGTTGGAAGATCTATATGATTTGAAAGACAGATTCAAGAGATCTACCAATTCAAAACTTCAGAGTTCAACTTTGAACTACTAAATCTAGGAACTGATACCAAGCCGTAGAATATCAACTTAGGTCCTGGCCTAACCAAAGAAGAAATATTAGCTTATATTCATCTCTTGAAACAATACAGAAGTGTATTTGCCTGGAACTACAATGATTTAAAGACGTACGACGCTTCTATCATCCAACATATTATCATAATGATTACCGATGAAAAACCCGTCCAGCAAAAGTTGAGGAAGATCCATCGCAATTTGGAAAGCCAGATTAAGTCTGAGCTTAACAAATTATTGAAAGGAAAAATTATTTTTCCCGTTCGACATTCTAGATGGGTTTCTAATTTAGTTCCTGCCAGGATGAAAAATGGAGACATTAGAATTTGCATTGACTTTTGAAATATGAACAAAGCCTGCCAAAAGGATAATTTTCCCCTCCCTCCCATGGAGCAAATTTTGCAAGCAGTCGCAGGGTCAGAATAAATGTCCTTTTTGGATGGTTTCTCTGGCTACAACCAAGTTTTAGTACATCCTGATGATCAATTAAAAACTACGTTTAGAACCAAATGGGGTACTTACACATATCAAAAATTCCTTTTGGTCTGATCAATGCGGGTGCTACATTTCAAAGGGCCATGGACATCGCATTTAAGGGACTAGTAAATGAATCGGTAGTAATCTACTCCGATGATATAACCGTATACTCTAAGAAACGTGGTAATCATGTCAAATACTTAAAGCAAATATTCCAGCATTGCCAAAGGTATGGGATTTCACTTAGTCCAAATAAGTCCTTCTTTCCATTAATGAAGGAAAAATTCTTGGATTCATAGTGTCAAAATATGGAATCCATATTGATCCCGATAGAATTAAGGATATTTCCGAAATATCCTTGCCTCACAATAATAAAGCCATGCAATCCTTCCTTGGCCAAATTAACTTTGTCAAAATATTTTTTCCTAACTTCTCAAGGATTGTATCTCCCTTACAAACAATGATTAAAAAGAATTCAATCTTCAAATGGGGCCAAGAGGAATATGAAGCATTCAATCCGATTAAGTAAGTGATTGTAAATGCCCCATCTTTAGTAACTCCAAATTTTTCCGATCCTTTCATTTTGTATACATTTTCCTCTGATAGATCACACGCCACGATTCTCACTCAAGCAAATCAAGATAAGGCAGAAGCCCCAATTTCCTTTTTCAGTACAAATCTACAAGGCACCGAATTAAATTACTTTGGTGTAGAGAAACAAACATATGTTGTTTTCAAAGCGATCAATCACTTTAGACCCTTTGTACTTAAAACCCATACAAATATCATAGTGCCATTTCCAGTGGTACGAAATATCTTAGTACAAAGAGAAGTGGGTGAGAAAACAGAAAATTGGGTTACCGCCTTACAAGAATACGACGGTAAAATTACACCAGCAAATATTGTAAAAGGTCAAGGCTTTTGCTAAATGCTGGCTGGAGCATCACTTATTTCTGAAATACCATCATCAGAAGTATAAATGTATGAGGTAAGCCTAAACGATGTTGAGTCATTATATGTTGATATCATATTTTATCTTAAGAATGGATATGCTCCTTCAAACCTAGATTATACAAAGAAAAGAGCTCTAAGATTGAAGGCTAAGCAATATCAACTTGTAAATGATGTAATCTTTAGGATGAATTATGATTATGTTATCCTTCGATGTCTTGAAAAACATGAAGCTAAAAAAGTGTTGCAGGAACTCCATGATGGACTGGCTGGTGGACATTATGCTGTAGATGCTACAACACATAAGATCTTGTGCGTAGGGTACTATTGGCCTACACTATTTAAAGATGCACATAGCTATGTAAGGAAATGTCGAGTGTGTCAAACTGCCACCGGAAGACAAAAGAAGCAGTCCTGGCCTTTGCAACCAGTCAACATCGTTCAACCCTTTGATCAATGGGGACTGAATATAATAGGTGAGATCGTTCCTCACTCTTCTAAGCAACATAGGTATATCCTTACAACTACAGATTATTTCACTAAATGGGTAGAAGTTGTTCCTCTTAAGACATCTAATGCTGAACAAATCATTGTTTTCATAGATCAGTTCATAATCACTAGGTTTGGTTTACCCTCTGCTTTAATGTTTGATAATGCATCGTACTTTCTGGCAATGCTATGACTGAATTTTCACTCAAAAGAGGTTTTAGACTCCTATGCCAATTATTACCCTCAGGGGAATGGTTTAACTGAACCAACAAATAAAAATTTAATCAGAATTATTAAGCAAACCATCGACCAAAATCATAAGAATTAGCACAAAGCTTTGATGTGTGCTTTATGAGTAGATCGAATAACACAGAAAGCCTCCATTGGCACTTCTCCCTTTCATTTGGTTTATGGGAAAGAAGTGGTTCTTCCAACTCATCTAATAGTTCCCTCTTTGGCCTTAGTTCAATTTATTGACGAAACACCAACTTCAACCTTACAACTAAGACAACTGCAAATTCTTAAGCTAGAAGAACAACTTGAAAAGGCTAAAATAACTCATGCTCATCATCAAGCATTAGTAAAAGCTTATTTTGATTCAAACATGGTATCCAGAAAGGAATTTCAAATTGGACATTTAGTTTTAAAATGGGATAAGGCTCATGAAGAAAAAGGCAAAGATACGAAGTTCCAACAAATGTGGCTTGGCCCATTCCAAATTGCAAAAATCATAGGTCCATCCACTTTTATGTTGCAGGATTTAGTAGGGAAAAGAGAATCTGTACCTGTTAATGGGCAAATCCTTAAAAACTATTTTCCATAGAAGATTATTTTCTTATTTTTGTAGATTAGTTTTTCTTTTCATGTAGATAATAAAACCAATTGTAAATGGTTACGATTGGAATTCATCAAAAGGACTAGCATTTCTTTTAGTTTTAGTTTTTCTCTTGTATAAATAGAATTGATTTGGAAAATTGATCATTACTATTGAAACCTACAGTCAAAGGTTATAAGCTTGGAAATGATGCTAGTTTCAACTTTGTGAATTTTGATAAAAAAACAACATTTAGTGGGAATTTGTTTTATATCATTCAATGAAAAGCATCAATAACAAAAAAAAGGATTCTCTATAGAAAAACTCTTTCCAAAAAATCTATAATTGTCATCCAGAGCTATTCTTAAGGAACCAATGACTCCCTCCCCACCTAGAGAGTTACAATCTTGAAGGAATAATCCAATGATACACTTTAAACTTAAAGAATAAGAGGTCTCATCTCGAGCCGACTTATCATGATCATAGATATTATAGCTTCTTGACTTTTCCAAAAATTCATATCAAAATAGGGCAATGACTCAAGATTGTTGCAATCAAAAGACAGGGGGTCTCATCACAAGCTAGCTTGTTCAGCAAAGTTATAAATCAAGTGAGTGGCACTGTCATAATTTGGCTACCAAACCAAGGTATTGTTCTTTAAGAATTAAAAGAAAATAAAAGCAATAAGTGTGGATAGGAATTTCTCTTTGAAAATTGTATATTTCTCCAAGTAGGATACAGGATCATTAATGGGTAACAGGTAACCCCGTCTGAGGCTATGAACACCTGCTGGTAGTAGAGGCTCTACCTACGAAAAATGATCATATTTAAACTGATTTACAGAGTAGACTTTGTTTTTATCTTTACAAACTAAGTAGTGGCTGATGTAAATACAATGACTAGCTTTAGGAGGTAAATAGTCAAAGTTAACATAGAAGAAACAAACTAGCATTAACAGCTTAAAACATTATATACTGTATATTTCTATAATAATGTTTGATTTTCCAAAAATCCCTTCTGAGGAAGTTTAGAAAATTCAAAATCAAATCAGAGATAATTGGTTCTTCCAAGTGAATCGCCAATTGTTGTGGCCAGCAACAACCCCTCTTCTTATTTTAGTTTTCATCAATACTAAATAAGTGGGGACCCTTCATCTAGAAAATAACAAAAATTAGAACTTTGATTTCCTTTTTGAATAAATTTTACTATCCTAAACTTAGGAGAATACCCGTAAAATCCAAAAAAGGCTTAAGTTTTATGATAGGTTAGAATAAAATCTTTCTCTTAATAATAAAAACATTGCATCGCAGAAAGGAAATAACGACATCATATAAGTAAACCCCTACAAATGTGAAATCTCGATGCAAGATCGCACACCGAAAGAACCCATCACATTGCAGTTGTCATATGCTTCAAAGCTGGCGATATGTGATAACAAGTCTCGCAAATCACATTTTGCAGAAACACATGGTAATGAATGATTGTTGAAACATAATGATCTGTGATATTGTGATCTGCAATGTTGCGAAACAAATCAAAAAATCGCATTATCACAGATCTATAGGGCACGTCGTTTTAAAAAAGGGTTTTCGTAATCCGATGTCAAGTCAAGTGCATTAATGTTAATTTAATAAGTTAGTTGATGATCATTAATGACATAAGGTTTCGATCTGATCAAGAAGTTAGTTCACATAGGGTGATATATTTTATATGATGTCAACATTTAAAGCTTTCTGGTCACCTTATTCATATCATTACTCTTTCCTAATTTCATAAATTGCAGGAGCAGAAAATAGAAAGATATATGTAGCAATGTTCAAAGTATAATGGCAAAAGAAGGAGAAATTCGGATTTCCAAAGTCATCTAACAAAACGCACAAGAGGCTAAAATCGGCACTAGGGAAGCCTGGATCAAGAAACGGAGGCAGTTTTTGATGCGTGATTAGCGCTTAGCGCTAATCGTCAAGCAAAACGCCTTGATAAAGAAAGCCTCTAAATGCTCAGTCGCCAGAAAGTCTGAAAAAATGTAGAAAAAAGTGCTAAAGGCTAAAAACAAAACTTGAGTTCTAAAAATAGTGGTATTTATTAGGGATATATTTAAATGGTATGTAAATTTCTCCCAAATGCACAAAATTTATAGAGAAACTGGAACCAAAATGTTGAAGAAAGAGTAGAGTCCATCAATAGGTTAACCAAGTTGAATTAGGATTCTTACTGGCAGTACTTGGTTAAACCACACAGTCAATGCATGACTCTCAAGTGCCTCACTAACTCTGCCGAGAAGATCGCACCAGCGCTTGCCGATTCTATTTTTGCAAGACAACTAAAGTCGGAGGTCAGCCAACCAACTCTCCTCAAGCTGATGTTGAATGCTTACGACCACAGAGAATAGATACATAGATAGTAATTTTCATATTCAGTTTTGGTTTTAGTTTTAGTTTTATTTTTGCCTTGGATGAAGATGGTCATTTAAACTGCCTCCTATATTTTTGTAGTAGACTATTTTTAGGATTTAGCTAGTAGTATTTCAACCCTTCTCATGCATTTAGAGAAGGGTCCTGAAATTTGTCAAAAACGTTTCCTCAGAACATGCACTTCTGCACCCTCAGAGGAGATTTTGATGAATGAATGGAACAATGTTTATTGATATCTATGTTTAATATCTGCTACTGAAATTGCACTTTTGTACTCTTAGTAGATGTTGAACTAAGAAGAGATAGATCATTATTGCTGAAGCTCATGAGTAGAACTTGTTATGAATGGTACTTTTATCTCTAACAATTTCTACTCATGTGTTTAAGTCATATTCATGTTTAGTTATTTATATGTGAATGCCTAAATGCTTAAGCTATAATTTGGCACTTTTTTATGGTGATGGCTATTCTACTTATGCTTAATATGTGAATGACTTATTATGTGATATTTTTTTCACAACTGTTCTGCTAACTTTTTATACGAAAGAATTCATCTTTATTGAATTTTTTTCTTATAGTAATTGAATGATATTTATTACCAATTTCTATAGAAACTATTTTAGATCGCATAATTGAAATATTAAATCCTTGGTTAGTGGAGAATTAGATATTTTTGTTCATTAGAATACAATTTGCATATTGTTAGATTAGATTTAGAATAAAAGCATTTTACTTAGAAATTATTAGAAAGGAAATATCAATTCTCAACACACACGCACATAAATTGGGAAACTGGTCCCATGTCCCCAGTTAAACCCACCATCCCAAATGGAAAAGGAGTTGCTTACGAAGGTCTGGATCGGGTGGGTATCCCCCATGTTGTAGACCTTATTTTCGGGGCTTCAACACTTCCCCTAAGTCACCTATCACCTATGTAAGGAGGCCTACTACTAGATCATCTTCATCAAATGGTATGACAATCCTACATGATCCACAACAAAACCTACAGGAAGCAAAAAAAATGATACAGGATACTATGTTGAAACTATAGGAGGCATATAAATTAGAAAAAAAGGTAGGGGAGTAGCAAGAAGCTAAAGACAAAGACCCAAAGACAAAGGAACTGAGCCCCCAACCTAACCTAGACTCATATTACCAGTCTATTGAAGGAGGCAGGGTAATACCTCAAAAGTTTTCCATCTCATTGTTCTTCGAGCTTGAGAAGGAGAGGGCCAGAACCCACCGATGGATTCAGATCACCAAATCAAAGGGGGTGGAGGACATTGGGCACATGGAAGAGAAACTCAAAGAAATGGGCAAAGAGGTAAGTGGCTTAAGGGAAAGAGAAGCTATAATGAGAAGTCAACTTGAGAGAGAAAATTGATGGCTGAGGGGACAACTGCAGGAAAGAGAGAACCAACTAGCATGTATGGCCATTGTCTCTTTGGAGGCAATCCAGTGTAGGATGCCATATAAATCCTATTATCTTTTCCTGAAAGAAAAATGGCTACAGGTTTAGATTAAGACACTAGCACAGAGGGGAACCATTCCATTTCAGGACTACAGGCAGTTTATTAATCTTTGTGATCAATGTATGCTAGAGGATAGGGCCAAAATGGCTGAGTTTTATTGGCACAACATGACCCTCATAGACATGAATTTTTGGGACCCTAATTCTAAGCTAGGAGACCGACAATTAATGTCTTTGGCTTCATGGATGAACCATGAGGAGTCAAGAGATGCAGAGATGAAAAGAATATTGGCCAGAGAGTAGACTGAACCTCTTTTGATCAACGTTGAACAACCAAATCCAATGTCCCCCATCAGTACCCATAATTTCATTGCAAATTATCCTCAGCTGACACCTAGATATCTTGCTGCCCAAGAGCAAGCAATTTCACACTTTGAGGTCATGTTTAGGCTGGTAGGAGATGATAGTCTACATGCCTTCCTAAGGAGATGCAACACACTACCACACAGCTTGAAGGTAAGAGAATATCACTCCCCTCAAAGGTTGAGAGGCACTCAACAGGACACCTATGTATAAGAAATTTATGCAAAGGTCGATATTCAATTGGATAGGCCTAAAACTCAGTCCAGCACTACTCTTGGGATGATAGAAGGGAGAAAAGAAGAAGAATAAAAGAGGCAGTGGGAAGAAGTAGAAAAGAAAGTAGGGTTTTATGAACAAGAACAAGAGATGAAAACAAAGGCATGGGATGTTAGAGAGGCTACCAAAGCCATGAAGGATATCGATATTTACTAAGCTTCTCAGAGGATGAGCAACACCTTTAGTATGGGGGTGATGATGAGCCTCATCGTTATGTAATTATATGGGCCTTAATTCACCTCCTAGCTTAATCAAACCACCTATTCTCATAACTTATTGCATACTTTTGATTATATTCTGTTTATGAGATGAGTTAGAGTTGGATATTTTGCTTTGTGGTCTAATGCACATTTAATGTAGGATTAAAGGATAAAATAAAGGAATATTGGCAAAGACCATGGTTAAAAATCAAATGGGACAAGGGAGAGGATTATAGGAGGTAAATCCTCATCATTTACTACACCTCCATTTGAATATTTATCCATCATCTCCGAGTGCAAGTAGCCAAATCATGGGGACTAGAAGGGAGCCGAGCAAGTGAAAGACAAAGCACCAGTTTATTTTGAGTTTCGGAGGCGAGCCTCCCTAATTTTAAGGAAGTCATTGGAGACTTCATATGATATGTAGAGAGGCCTAGGACCTCAGTAGGATTCAGATTTTTGATTGTAAAACTCTACTCTATTTTCTAGCTGCAAGACTTCTGAGAGTTTTTTATGTAATCCATTGTTTCGTAATAAGAATGAGTTTTGCTTTGAGCCAGCACTGAGTTAACTAAGAGGGCTGATGCTCTTGGGTTAGGGCCCAACCATAGAGCCAAGGCTCCTCTTTATTGTACATGTATGCTGGTATAGATTTATAGTTTAATTGTTCATTTGCTTAGTAGATGCATTTCGATTATGACAGTGTAGATTAGATTGGTTATGTGATAGTTTTCTTCCATTTGTGCCTTATCTCAAGTATCAGGTTAGAAAGGAGAAAAAGGATCACCATAAGGTTGTTAGCAGCCCCAAAAACACATATTTTTAGTTCTTGCATGATCTTTGGAGTTTGTTGTATTTGATTCAATACTTGGTTCATGTTGCAAGAAATATTTCATTTTCATATTTTTACATCTCCATTTCTGCAATAATATCGCACTCATGTTTTCATTCCCTTCAGCAACTTTGTTCATGCATAGTATAGGAAATTGATTCATGCTTTTCTAGTTTATGAAAATGTATCTTGTTGCATAGTTCTTGGAGGACACACATGTTTTAAGCAAAGCATGAACTTCAGGAGGAGACCCGGACTTCATCACCACCATCCACCTTCCACTTCATCGACCTTAGCCATCTCTTGTTCCACCATCACCCTCACTAGTTTTTTTTTATTATCATTTTTCATTGAAATTCCCCTAGTTACATTGAGCAAATCTAGCTATCTCTTATCATGGATATTGACTCCTAAGTGCTCCTATACTTTTTAACACCCCATTACACTCATCATACACCTTTCCCAAGCTTCCCAACACCTCCAACACCTCACAATTAACTCTCATCTATATCCTATATGATTCTAGTACATCCTATAGGTTTCCCTGAAACATACTGTTTTGAGGAAAAATTGATGGGAAACCTTTAGGAAGTCACACAAATCCTCCTAGGATGCTTCCACACCATTTGACCACTCCATAAACCTTCTAGCCATCCTCCATCACCTTTCATTCACCTGTCACATCCACAAGAACAATTAATTTGCATACTTGTTTTGCCTAAAAAAACAAAAAATGTGAAAAAAAATATAGTTTAGCTTTCCTCTTACACACTAGTGTGGTTTGATGCTCTTTACTTATATATCTTAGACAGTAGCATTTGTTTAGTGTTGATTTAGCAATTATTCTTAGCATAGTTGTTTAATTGGTTAATTAAGATATGGTGTGATTTAGCATTACATGTTGTTTTCTTCATTACTACAATAGCGTAGATTTCTCCTCTTCCATCAAAGAATGAAGCTTCTTCTGACTCTATAGAAGTCTAGCTTGGAACCCCTGGGGTCTCTCACTGGATGAACAGTGACAACAGGCAGGACCTTCACTTTTACTTGTGCATATAGCAGTACCACCTCCAAGTTTGTACGAACCCCGGGTTCATATGTAAAGCTGGTAGACCACGAGTTGTAGCATCCTTGCTGCAATACTGGTACTCATCGGTAGACACAAACGAAGGCACAAAAACTTAAGGAAAATGCTTAGGAAGCAAAGTGTTCAAATGTGGAGTGGGATGCCATATTTATTGCTTAATTTGAATTCACATCTATCTGTTCCTTTCGAATACCTCTCATTAATGTGTTTTTGGTAGAAGATTTCCAAAGATATGCATCTTAAATGATCCCCCCTAACTCCATTTAACTGAAAAAGAGCCACACAATCAACTACAGCTATTCCAATGATTACTTTTTGGCCAGGCTGCGCAAGACCCATTGTCATAGCACAACACCTTCATCACAACTTTCCTATGCACCTGCCCTTGATTCGTCACACAACTCAATCATGTCGCCCAACCTTCCTTTTGGTAGTGTAGTTTATGGTCCTACGCTGCCTCACAATTTCCTGGACAATTAAGAGTATCCCACCCTCATATAGTCATTGCGTAGGGGCGGGATTACCCATGTACAAATTTAATCAGATCCCATTGAAATTTTCTCGAAACAGTTCCATGTTCAACTCCACGAGTTGAACTGCGCCTCCATTTGTAATCACCTTAATAACATATTTCCCTAGCCAATGAATTTGGAACTTCCCTGGAAACGTTTTGAACTTGTTTTCGTACAAAAATACCAAATCATCGTTCTTGAAGGTGTGTTGTTTGATATGGAAATCATTCCATGCCTTTTCACCATCCTTCTATACTTGCTGATGAAAGCCCACCAAGAAGCAATCTTCCTCCAACTCAATGAACTGCACGAGGCGTTATTCCATGGTATCTCAATATACCATGTCTGTAATTGCAGTAACCCATAAACATGACATGATGTACTCCATTGGCATTACAACATCTTGTCCATAAACTACCCTGAACGACGTTTGTCCCGTCAACTTCTTGCATATATTTCTATACGCCCATATAATAGTTGGTATGCACACATCCCAATCCTTTCCTTTCGCATTTCAAATGATCGTTAAAGTGTTCTTCAATATTTCGTTAAATTCTTCCACTATGCCATTCTCTTAAGGGTGATATGATGTACTCTTCTGGTGATACATCTGGAATTATTCAAGTAAAGCGGAAATGGTTTCTTTTAAGAAGTGAAAACCTTTATCGCTCATCAAGATCTTAGGGCATCCAAACCGATACAAGATATATTCAAAAATGAAATTTGCGACTTTTGTTGTGCTACAATCCTTTACAAGTTGCACCTTAGCCCAACTGGTCAAATATTCGATTGTTGTAATGATGTATCTGGCACTTGTCTTGTTTCATAGTGGCTAAATTGGTCCTACAAAGTCTATTTCCCACTTATCAAATGCTTTTAATGACACCTATGGGTTAAAGGGAAATTCATCCCTTCACGACGGTCTCCCAATTCTCTAATAGACATCACATGCCTTGTAATAAACCTCAGAATCCTTATGCACAGTTGGCCACCAGAGTCTAGTGCATAGGATCTTTTGTGAGGTTGATCTTCCCACATAATTTCCTCGTACAACCCCTTCATGTGCTTCATCAAGGATTCTTTGTCGTTCATACTTTGGTACATAGTTGAGCAATATTTCATCGGACCCCATTTTATATAAGTCTCCTATGCTGACAGAGAAATTTGTAGCTCGAACCACCAATTGCTTCTTTTTCTGTGTCGAATACCCCTTAGGAGTTGTACCTGTAGACAGGAATTGGATTATGTCTACAAAATGGTCATCAGCGATGCGCACAGAAAAGAGATGTGCATTAGGAAATCCTTCCTCTAGATTTGTAGGTTTGTCACCATTCTCAATCTGCGAGAGGTGATCTGGTCCAACATTCAGTTGCCCTGGCTTCACAATTACTTCAAAGTCATATTCTTGATAGAGAAGCAACGATCGATAAATCCCCCCCCCCCAAACATAGGCTTGTTGACTAGGTTCTTTAAAGCAGAATGATCCGTGTACAACTTAAAGTGCACACCTAACAAGTGTTGCCTGAATTTCTGCAATGCATACACCATTGCTAGTGCTTCACGCTCTATGGTGGAATAATTATTTTATGCCTTTGATAACTTTCTACTCATAAATGCTATTAGATGATCGATAGCACCTTCACCTATTTGGGTCAGCACAACTCCCACGACTATGCATGATGCATCTACATGGATGTGGAAATCCTTCATCGAGTCAGGGAACACTAAACTGAGTGTGGTTACCATTTTTTCCTTCAAAACATCTAAAATCTTCTAGCATGCATCATCCCAACAAAACATCACATCCCTTTTCAGCAATATTTCCATGGGCGCAGTGATCTGCGCATACTCCTTGATAAATTTCCTGTAATACCCGGTGTGGCCCAACATCACACATGGTTGTTTGACATTCTTTGGAGGCTCCAAATTAATAATCGTTGTAATTTTGGCAGGGTCCACCATCAACCCTTGCTTAGAGACTACATGGCCCAACAATATCCCATACGGTACACATAATATGAATTTCCTCAAATTAAAGGATATCTGGTACCATTTACAAGTGTCCAACATGAGGCGAAGACCTGAAACATGTCATTTTACCAATCCAAACACTATCCAATCATCAAAGTAAACCTCCAAAAACTTGTGAATAATCTCCTTGAAGGTTGTGACTACCACCCTAGAGAAGATTGCACGGGTGTTCTTAAGTCCAAAAGGCATAACTGTATACTAGAAACAACCCCATTCAGTAGTGAAGGTAGTCTTACTCCTATCCTCCAGCGTGGCCTTGATCTGATGGTACCCTGAGAACCCGTCAGTAAACAAATAAGATTCTTGACCTCCAACATTTTCCAGTACTTCATCAGCGAATGGTGTAGGAAATGGATCATGGACACAAGCATCGTTCAACTTCCTCAAGTCTACGAATATCCAAATTTCACCCTATGTTTTATTTTCTTGAACCATTGTAGGACTAACGTAGTCCGATTCTTCGACATGTTCAATAATCCCAATTGCAAGGATTTTATTTAATTCTTCGTGCACCTTTTATGATACTTAGGATTCAACTGGTAGGGGTGATGCTTCACAAGCTTCACCTTTGGCTTTAGAGTGATTTCATGATGCCCAGATCCCCTACTATCTCTTTCAAATTCACAATCTTGGTGGAAAAAGGTCTTGTACTCCCATAGTAGCTTCGTGACTTTTTCCACTGTATCTTCATCCCAATAGTCGCCTATGTTTGCAAACTTTGGTTGCGCTTCGAATCCAATATTCACCTTCTTGGTCTTCAAGGTTTGGGAAATACTAGGAACCTCTGCCTTAGGCCCATCATATTCGCATTATTATTCTAACTCAGGAATATTTATGTTCCTATGATCTTCTTCGCTTTCCTTAGTGCTCACATTGTAACATTCAAGCGCATGGCAGAATTGCATCCACCAGTCTGGCAGTACCCATGCAACATGTTCATCAAGCATTCTATATATTGAAGAATTGACCTCTTGTAACGCCTCATCAATAAATTCAAATAAATATTCAAAGTTAAAGGTTGACATAAAATTTTCCTTCAAAACAAGCCATTATGCAGTTTCATGTCAGAGCTCCATTTCTAGATACCAGTTCATCAGAATTGTATCCAAAGTGTGGCAGAATTTATGAACCCATTATGGTTGTGGTCCTTCTCCCCATGCTTTTGTCCATCGAGCCAAATGCTCACACAGATCATCCTTCCATGTGTATTTCTCTGTAACGCGGGTATTGGCATATACAAACCATAGCTTCATCATCCACCAATATTCCTTCCAGTCTGTAAAGATTTTCTTATGCGTACCCCATCATCTGGTAAGTGTTGCTCTTAGTGCGATGTCTAATGCCTAGAACCAATGTTCTTCTACTACATCTCTTTCAAATTTATCCAAAAATAAATTGACATCCTCTAAGACATCATAATATGGTAAGTTGTTTACCTCAGTGGATATACATCGAAGTGACTTTGTAAGCTTGTTGCATCGCAACGAAGATACGTCATGCAACCTATTTTTCCAATGTTTGAGCTCGTCATCTAAATCTCAATTACAAGAGTTGTCCTTTTCCAACGTAATCCACCCATCTGACATAGGGTTGATCCAATCTTCATCCCACATAGTCAACTTATATATCTACTCAACATCGTCGTCCTCCTCATAAGCATGGACTAGTTCAGTATCTCGTGCACCCTTGGCTAGATCCAATGGCACAATAACCCTTTGTTCTTTTTTTTCAAGTGTCATACTATTCTTGTTTAGGTTTATGAATGCGTTCATATCAAATTCCCAATCAATTACAATCATAGTTGGGTATGGGTTACTATCATCCACTATTTTTTTCACTTCGAAGTCGGCTATGGTGTGCACCCTTTCAATATCCATAGTCACTCCATGTAGGTGTCCCATAGGAATAATCTTTTGCTGACTCTCCATTGTCAGTTGGATCGGGGACCACTGTAGTGCTATTGTTCTCATTCTTTCCAAGGTTTTATTCGAAAAATCATTTGCATTAAAACCCAAATCAAGAATTACTTGGTCCATTTCGAATTGTCTTATTTGTGCAGTCAATATCATTTTGCGACTAGTACTTTTCTTAGTTTTGTCCATATTATATACTGCGCATTGTTCCAATAGTAACTTATTCTTGCCATTATTGTGATCTATCAATTTTTACAGTCCCTCTACTTCCTGCTTATCCCTTAGGAGTTGCATTTAGGTTTGTAAGAAAGTTTCCAGTAACGAGGGATCTATTTCTGCCACAGTATTGACTCCTTCGGGTTTCTTTTTGCTCATACTCTAAGTCGTTGGAGTAGAATATCCTACATCCATGAAGCTCCTTTTTTCTTCCATAAATGTTTCTTTTACCTTATTTACATCAAATCTAGACTCCTGATCAGTGGCTTTGTGAACCCATACATTTTCCTCTGGTTTCTTTTGTCTATCCTCCCCGGTAGCTATGCCACTTCGCATGACAATATTAACACTAGGAACCTCTTCACATGGTTAAGATCTCATAATATGGATGTTCTAGGTAGGTTGTTGAGTCTAAGTCTAATTTTGTTGCATCTTCACGATGAGCGCATGTAAATATTCTATGACATGATCAAACTAGTGACAAAATTTACATGACGGGTGCGATGGATTCTGAAAATCTCGCTCAAAGTGACCTAGTGCTCCACAATTGTAGAAAATGATCTAGCCATGACCTCTTCCATCTCCTCCTCGTCGTCCTCTTCCTCATCCCTAAAATCCTCCGTGCGTTGTAGTTGCACCTTGATTCTGAGGATAAGCCTCCATCATTACTCTATACATTGGTGTTTTTTCCATCATCAATTAATAAAATTGGCAATTGCACTCATCACGACCCACAAACTTATAGAAATTACACAACAACTACTATGGAGAATGAACAAACTTTTGTAGCAATTGAAAAATGTTTGTCGTGTCTTTCCCTATAATGTGACAAAAAACGCACCATGGTGCCACTCCTGTAGTTGGCCCAATGGTGTTTTCTGGCATAAAGGGGATAAGACCTTCCCCAATAAGATAATTTTGATATACAGGGCAATGGCCCTCAGTGTGACAATGGGCCTTACATTTCAAACATCATACTTCCATGTGGACCTCATTCAGGACATCCTTTCCCTTCTTGAGGATCTACAACTCCATATGTAGGCTATCCAACTGTGACTGAATATTTTGTTGATCTAGGTGGATAATGGTGGCCACCTGCCAATTCAACTTGGACCCCCACCATTGCTTCTTTCAGTTTTTCAATTTCCTTAATTGTAGCACAGTTTACTATTTTTAGCAGTTTTTCGGGTCCTAAACTTTCGGAGCCGTTTTGATGCCCTAAAAGACGTTTTTTTGGAAATGTACGCCAACAATTTTCTATTTAAAATTGTATTTTCTGTCGTAGTCCTTGGAGAGATCTTTCCAACTAGCTATCATACGTGTCAAACTAAGATAATATGACCAAGTCACGACCTTGGGAAGTTGGCTATCCAACTCACCCCAATGCGGCCCATAAACTCTTGGTGTTACATCTCCTCGGGTTAAGGTTTTGGTTGTTTAGGGTTTTCTGTTATTGTTTAATATTAAAAAGGCCCTTGAGCCTCATGGTAGTTCAGTTTAGAGGCATGTGGCCGCCACATCTCTTCTTAGAGATAAGTTACCATCACCCTAGGTGGTGTATTTCCATTTTTTCTTGTAAGCATATTTGAGTATCTACATTAATGAAATGAACTATTCTTTCCACTGCATCTCTGTGTTTATGGTTACCTCTGTAATTTGTTATGTTCCTTTTTAAATCCAGATCTTTTCTACTCCTAGATTTGTATCATGAATAGGTGAGGCTTCCAATTTCATGGCAATTTCCAGTGCCTCAGCTTGTGTTCTAATCTTCTGTTGTGAAAGTGGGAATCTCAAGTAGGGTAGTAGCAAAGCAATATACCAATCCTTGTGTTGGTCATCTATGATCTTCATATTAGCCTACTCAAGTAGAAATTTGAATCTCTGATCAAAGTACCACGTGGACTTGTTGAGGTTGCAACAAGATGATGGAGCTTAGTGAAAAGAGTCGCCTTCACTAAGTGGGCCCGCAGGCTATTTTTGGCGCAAGTCTATTTTTAGACATATGGATCATGTCTATGGATTGTAGGTTGTTGTTTATGGATGATTGATCAAGTTGGGAAAAAATAGATGGAATTCTATTTTTGATGAAAGTGTGAGTGATCACAGTGTGAGTGATCAAAGTCTATTTTTAGGCTGGCTGTCAAAAATAGAAAAGTCAAATATTATTATCTCACAATAATATTTGGACTATAAACTTAATCTTATTCTCTTGGAGCACTTCAGTTTGAGCTACAGAGGTGGCACATGCAGCTGTCAGAAGGAAATACGCTTTTCTTATGAGTCAGTTGAGTTGTTGCATGCATGACTTCAGTTAGAACTCAATCAGTTGAGTTTGGTGGCATTGATTGTGGAGTTGATGGAGTTGTGTTCAGTTTAGCTTTGTTAAACTAGCTGTATTTAGTCTAACTGGCAAATAGACTAGAGATGAGTTGGGTGAATTAGTTATTAATTAATTCACAAGTTATTAAAACATAATACAACTAAAGAATACATCAGTTAACTCAGTTGCATGTCAGTGCATGTTCAGTTCAACAGGGACAGGTGGTAGAGAATCAGATTGCTATCAGTTGTGACTATAGTTGTGCACCAGATCTTGCACAATCAAGGGATTGAGTATGCCAATGAGTTTGCTCACGTATTTTCCCACATTATAGCTTGTGCTCACGTCCAACAAAGTGTGAGTGACTATTTTTCAGGTGAAAAACAAGTTTGGTGAGCCATTCTCATCAGTTCTTGAGCAAGTATTGAGTAGTGGAAGCAGGCAAGCAGTGGAAGAGATTTGGAGATCAGATCTGAGATGTATTGTGTGTAACAGAGGTGGAGATACTTGTGAGAAGTATTATGTTGTGTAATGTTACATGACTCAATCATTAATATACAGATAGTTGGGGTTTATAGCGAGATGCTTTCCCCGGGATACATACTGTGTTAATGTGTGAATGCTCTTGATGTTTTATTGTTATTGATGCTGCTATATTGATGATCAACGTAGAGGAGCTTATGTATTGTGTATGTTTTCCGCAATAGTACATGATCAGGATAATCTCCATTGAATATGTGTTAAATTATTCAAAATTTCTACATGGTATCAGAGCTGCTTGATTTGTAGAAGATATTTTTACAGGATATCAAGCGAGGATTGATCATCAGATCTACGATTCAGGAAGTGCTTACATTCTATTTCTTCAGGCAGAGTCTGTAATCGGGCCAGGTAGCCTCTGGATTCATCCTTCCTTTGGAAGGTGAGATATCCGGTGAATGCCCATATAGTCAATCTCTGTACGAGAAATATTTTGTTCTCGCGAATTCTAGATCAGAAGTGGTTGAGTTGGTTGCTGGTGGAATTCGAATTTGCAGCAGTGTTGTTGAAATGTCTTTCAACAGATTGCAAATGTTATTCCAAAGCAAGAGCGACCTGGCACTCAAGGATAAGCTCAGAAACAATAAAGGTGAGAATGGATCTTCATCAAAGGTATCTGATGAAGAGAATTGTGCTTTGGCTGCCAAAGCAAAGAAAGGGAAGAACAAGAAAGCTTCTCAGTCTGGTGCGAAAGGTAAGAATTAGGATATGTCTAAGCTGAAGTGTTTTCACTGTCACCAGCATGGACACTATGCCACAAATTGTCCGCAGAAGAAGAAGAACAAGCAAGTTGCTAGATCGGCAGGGGGAGAGGCCTTAGCTTCTTAGTTTGAGCTTGATTTTTCATTGATCGCATGCTTGGTTTCAAGTGTGATGGGATCAATATGGTTCTTGGACAGTGGTGCGTCTTTTCACATGACGGGAGATAGAGATTTGTTCTTTGATCTGGAGGACAAAGATCTTGGAGTGCACATCGAGATGGGCGATGCTGGTAGATACAGTGTGACCGGTATCGGTACCATTTCCTTTGAGAGGGAGTCTGCTAAACCCTTTGTATTGAAGGAAGTCATGCATTTTCCAGGATTGAAGAAGAATCTCATCTCAGTGGCGATGTTAGAAGACAAGGGGTATGATGTTGTTTTCAGCGAGGCAAAGGCCTTCCTGCACAGCAAGACAACTGGTGAGACCTAGAAGATAGGGGTTCGAGTGAGGAACCTTTATCAGTTGCATGTAGATGGATGCGTAGCAATGGCAGGCAAGGCAGAAGGATTGGTGAGCTGGGATGATGGCGAGTTGTGGCACATGAGATTGGGTCACCTTCACCATGGAGCCTTGAAGATACTGCATCAGATCACTACAGGGCTTCCTAAAGGCACACTTGCGCAATTAGATCAGTGCAAGGGGTGTACTTTGGGGAAGTTTGTGAAAGCCACCTTTCACGAGAAGGATAGCCACGCCACGATGATCCTTGAGAGAATTCACACAGACGTGTGTGGACCTTTCTCAGTTGCTTTGACAGCAAAACACAGGTATTATGTGATTTTTGTTGATGATTTCTCTCGTAAGTGCTGGATCTTCTTCATGCAGAAGAAGAGCGAGACATATTCAAAGTTCTGTGAATTCAAAGCACTGGTCGAGAAGGAGTCGCGGAAGAAGGTGAAGGCTCTTAGGAGCGATAATGGTGGTGAATACATCTCGGACGAGTTCAAGGATTTCTGCAAGACAAAAGGGATTCGTAGAGAGATCATAGCTCCCCATAACCCACAGCAGAACGGGGTAGCTGAGTGGAAGAACAAAACGATTGTGGGTGTTGCATAGGCAATGTTGCATGATCAGGGCCTACCCCTTCACTTGTGGGCGGAAGCATGAAATACAACAGTTTATGTGCAGAACCGTTGTCCTCATAGGATACTTGGCATGAGTACACCTATGGAGACTTATTCTGGTAAGAAGCCTGATCTTTCTCATTTGAGGATTTTTGGTGCTAACGTTTACATGCATGTGACGAAGGATACCAGGAAGAAGTTGGAGCCGACCGCAGAGGTTGGGATATTTTTGGGGTACACTGATACGCCCCACAACTATCGTGTGTATTTGCCAGACAGTGGTAAAACTGTTGTGCGACGGGATATAAAATTTCAAGAGGAGAAAGCCATGAAGTGTTCGCTTGAGAGGGAGCTACACTTGCATGCAGATGAGGAGCTATTAGTTCCTAAGGATGAGCTTCAGGACGTGGATCAGCCACAAGACGAGGTTCATGGAGTGGAAGAGACCACTCATGCAGCGCCAACCATCAGAGGGCGAAAGCGCTTGACAGAAGCTGAGCGACTGGCTCAAGATGCAGAGAAAGTTGTAGGACCACATACAGCCCAATGTAGGCAGAGACAGTCACCTGATCGGTACACTGGATACATGGCTCTTATGAGCAAGTGTGTTGTGACTGAGCCATCCTCTTTCGAGGAAGCTGTGGAGGATCCTGCATGGGTAGACGCCATGGTGGAAGAGTATGATTCTATTGTCAGGAACAGTGCATGGGAGATTGTTCCTAGACCAGAAGGGAAATCAGTGGTGGGTTCGAGATGGATCTACAAAGTTAAGCAGGTAGCTGATGGGAGTGTGGAGAAGTACAAGGCAAGATTTGTTGCCCGAGGCTTTTCACAGATTGAGGGGATTGATTATGAGGAAACCTTTGCACCTGTGGCAAGGTATTCTTCCATACGGAAGATTCTTTCTCTCTTAGCGTAGATGGGATGGCACATTCATTAGATGGATGTGAAGACTGCATTCCTCAATGGAGTCATTGAGGAGGAGGTGTACATTGAGCAACCCGAAGGCTTTGAAGTCTTCAACAGCGAGTCACATGTGTGCAGGCTCAAGAGAGCGTTGTATGGGTTGAAGCAAGCACCACGTGCTTGGTACACACAGATAGACAACTATTTCACAGGACTTGGATTCTCCAAGAGCGAGGTGGATCCGAACCTATACCAGATTGTGGTGGAGGGTAAGTTGCTTATCATTGTACTGTATGTTGATGATTTGATTCTAACGGGTGATGAGCTGTTGATACTGTCATGCAAGAAGGATCTTTCTACAGAGTTTGAGATGAAGGACTTGGGCCTCCTTCACTATTTCCTAGGATTGGAAATATGGCAGCGCAGTGGTGGACTATTTGTTTCTCAGGGAAAGTATGCTCGGGAGATACTGGAGAAGTTCAACATGCATGGCTGCAAGCTTGTTGATACTCCTCTTCCTGGAGGTTGGAGGAAGGAGGATGCCACTTCGGGAGAAGAAGTGGATGCCACTGTTTATCGACAGTTGGTGGGGTCGCTCATGTATTTGGTCAATACACGACCTGATATATGCTATGCAGTTAACCAGCTTTCACAAGCTATGGTTAAGCCTACCAAGCTCTTCTGGAAGGCGGGAAATCATGTATTGCGCTTCTTGAGAGGCACATCGGGATATGGTTTGTGGTATAGACAGGAGGATGAGGTGAAGCTATGTGGCTTCACGGATGCAGATTGGGCAGGGAGCCCAAAAGACAGAAAGAGAACATCAGGAGGGGTCTTCAGTATTGGATTGACAATAGTTTCTTGGTACAACAGGAAACAGAGATCCGTGGCACTCAGTTCAGCGGACGCTGAGTATATGGCAGCAAGTTTGGCTGCATGCGAGGCTATATGGATGAGGAAGATCCTAGTTGGTTTGTTCGGTTCTCATTTTCATCCTACTGTGATTTACTGTGATAACCAGAGTTGCATTAAACTCTCGGCTAATCCTGTATTTCATGATAGATCTAAACATATTGACATCAGGTACCATCATATCAGAGATTGTGTGCAGCGGAGGATCATGTTACTTTCGTACATTCCAATGGAGGATCAGGATGCTGATATTCTGACAAAGGCTCTCACCAGGAGCAAATTCGAGTACCACCGAGGCAGGATAGGGGTTGCTGATAATCCATATCTTGTCAAGAGGGAGTGTTGAGATTGCAACAAGATGATGGAGCTTAGTGAAAAGAGTCGCCTTCACTAAGTGGGCCCGCAGGCTATTTTTGGCACAAGTCTATTTTTAGACTATGTCTATTTTTAGAAATATGGATCATGTCTATGGATTGCAGGTTGCTATTTATGGATGATTGATCAAGTTGGGAAAAAATATATGGACTTCTATTTTTTATGAAAGTGTGAGTGATCAAAGTCTATTTTTAGACTGGCTGTCAAAAATAGAAAAGTCAAATATTATTATCTCACAATAATATTTGGACTATAAATTAATCTTATTCTCTTGGAGCACTTCAGTTTGAGCTACAGAGGTGGCACATGCAGCTGTCAGAAGGAAATATGCTTTTCGTATGAGTCAGTTGAGTTTTTGCATTCATGACTTCAGTTAGAACTCAATCAGTTGAGTTTGGTGGAGTTGATTGTGGAGTTGACGGAGTTTGTTCAGTTTAGCTTTGTTAAACTCGTTGTATTTAGTCTAACTGGCAAATAGACTAGAGATGAGTTGGGTGAATTAGTTATTAATTAATTCAAAAATTATTAACTCATAATAAAACTAAAGAATAGATCAGTTAACTCAGTTGCATGTCAGTGCATGTTCAGTTCAACAGGCACAGGTGGTAGAGAATCAAATTGCTATCAGTTGTGACTATAGTTGTGCACCAGATCTTGCACAATCAAGGGATTGAGTATGCCAATGAGTTTTCTCACATATTTTCCCACATTATAGCTTGTGCTCACGTCCAACAAAGTGTGAGTGACTATTTTGTAGGTGAAAAACAAGTTTGGTGAGCCATTCTCATCAGTTCTTGAGCAGGTATTGAGCAGTGGAGGCAGGAAAGCAGTGGAAGAGATTTGGAGATTAGATCTGAGCTGTATTGTGTGTAACAAAGGTGGAGATACTTGTGAGAAGTATTATGTTGTGTAATGTTACATGACTCAATCATTAATATACAGATAGTTGGGGTTTTTAGGGAGATTCTTTCCCCAGGATACATACTGTGTTAATGTGTGAATGCTCTTGATGTTTTATTGTTATTGATGCTGCTATATTGATGATCAACGTAGAGGAGCTTATGTATTGTGTATGTTTTCCGCAATAGTACATGATCAGGATAATCTCCATTGAATATGTGTTAAATTATTCAAAATTTCTACAGGACTAATTGCCCTTTTGTTGGATATGTTTGGCCTCTGTTACTGACTGAGCTTGAGACTTAGGCTTCTTGAATTCATTATTGAGTGCTTCCTTTGTTTCCTTTAGTGTTACATTGGGATGGGTCGAACAATACTTAATATACCAGCTCATTGCTCGATCCTACAATGTTGTCACCAACTGTGCTTTCCTTAGGTCATTGTATGTAATCTACTGTGACTTCCACACAACATCTGCTACAAACCAAAATTGATCACGGTATTTTGTCCCCAAACCTTAAATAAAGGCATCTTCATAGTGTTCGCCATAGTGAATAGTGGAGGTGGAGTTGGAGGCGGAGGTGTAGTTGAAGGTATGTGAGGTGGGGGTGATGGTGGTGGCAAAGTGGATGGATGTGATATTCCCACGATACCCTGACTTACCGTTTGCAGTGAACCTAGAGATGTTTTCAGAATACTACTTTCTTCGTCACTATCAGATGCTCCCAATAGAGGACTGTACTCAACACTTGGATATAGATCTCTTCTAAATGTATTTCCACTTCGTTTAGTACTTGTCAATTCTCTTTTAAACATTAATTCAATGGAATAACCCTCTTCTCACATAATAGTATTTCAATCCAAGTTTTCAAGGACTTTAGATACTTATAGCTTGGTCCTCTAAAAAACCAGTGTTCCACTTCTCTATAACTGACAGATGTATTGCTCACGAACATAGTAATGAAACTGCCAAAATGTTATTTATCTAGTAATCAAACACCCTCACAATCTTGTTTCCTGAAGCTTCTAGGTGCCTTACCAATTCTCGAGTCCACACAATAGGGTTATCCAACTCCACGAACCTTGATTGTCCACCAATTTAGACAACCACTGGTGTAATTTGCATGAAAAGGAGCAAAATAAAGTTCATGTTCATATGTATATAGGTATCTATTGAACCACTCTTCTTTTGACAACCGCAGACTCGTGATTTCCCAGGCTACAAATTTGTGCAGTTAATGATCTATCCATTTCTCAATTTCCTTCTTAGTTGGGAACCATTTATTCGACATCACACATTCCTCAGACAGATTACGGTCCTGACAATGGAACCTTTTGTTAGCTTGAGCGGGTCTAGACCCAGGTTTAGAGTTAGTTGTGCCAACCAACAAAACCGTACAATGCTAGCCCTTTCAGCAAAAACCTATGTAGTGCGGGCTACAGTCTCACCCGAGGTAGTATTGGGGGATGAAAGAACCAAGTTTTGCATCAAGAGGTGTGTGTGATGGGTTTCTGTGATTCTCAGGGATATATTCCGACCTTCACGAATCGTAACCCTTAAAATGCGGAAATTATAGTGACTTACAGAAAATAGATTCTAACTTTTCGTCGATTACTTTAAACATTCATAACATCAAGTAAACTAAAATATCTACCACTTACATGCATATATTAGGTGTTTCTTATGATAATTGCAATAAGCAGAGCAAATTAACATTAAATGCAGAAGTAAGCATAAACACATAGATAGATAGATATTGCTCCAAAATAGTCTTTATTAGCTTCAGATCTTCTGTTATAAAATATTTCTTCCCTACACTCACAACTGTAGGGGCTTGCACACTCAGCTGCAGACTTATCAAGGTCTCCGTGCACACAGCTGTAGGAGCCTTCTCTTTAACCTAAGTACAAAAAAGGGACTCTTCTGAGTTATATCACTTTCTCGTACATATATATTTAGTGATTAATTTTTTCTTATGGTTCACTATGACTCATTTTTATAACATCTTATTTTACAATACCATGTTCCGCAAACCATGGGTGGGTCACAAAACAAGTTAAATTCTTAAACAACTAAGGGGATTTGACCTTCCTAAAGTCTCTTTGACTCATACGACCTTCAAACTCCACTCCTCAAAATGTGAAGACTTTATGAAAATAAAAATAAAAATTACAAAATTGATCCCAGGGGACCCTGTCCCAGCACTTCTGCTAGGATGAGGAGTCTCAGAAGAGTCTCAACGTCTTAAAAGAGAAAATGGTCACTACGCCGAAACTGGTGTTACCAAATTGGAAGCAGGAATTCCATGTTCATGTCGATGCATGTATATCTTTGGGATATGTCTAGCGCAGCAAGGGGAGGGGGATTTGATCACCCCATTTCATTTGCGAGTCGAAAAATATCTAAGGAAGAGAAGAACTGTTCCATGATAGAAAAAGAAAGCTTGGCTATGGTGTACATGTTGCAAAAGTTCATGCATTACTTGTTGGGTGCACACTTCAAGATGTTCACAGAGAATTTCGAGTTGAAATACTTGGTTAACAAGCCTGTGTTGGGGGGAGATTTGTAGATGGCTATTAAGTTTCAAGAATATGATTTTGAAGTAATCATTAAGCCAAGACGACTAAACATTGGGCCAGATCATCTATCACGAATTGAGAATGGTGATGAACTGACCAACATGGAAGAAGGTTTTTTGAATGCACAACTCTTCACTATAAGGGTTGCTGATGAATATTTTTTAGATACTATTTACCTTTTTACTACCGAAATAGCTTTTGTGGAGTACTCAGTGCAACAGAAGAAAGAATTAGTATTCAGAGCGATGGATTTTTCTCTAATTGTTTGTCATATATATAAAATGGGCCCTACTAAAATGTTGCACAGATATGTCCCTGAGCATTGATGGCTTGAGGGGGCCTGACCCAAGTTCAATGTTATTTAGCTAAAAAAATCCTTACACTAGTGGCCTTTTCGGCATTATCCCATGGAGTGTGGACCAAAGTCTCACCCGAAGCAGTATGGGGGGATGCTAGAACCAAGTTTCCGTAGTCGGAGATGGTTGTGATGTCTTTTGATCTCTTTTATCCCTGCCTTCGCACAAGTGATCTCGCTCTAGGGCTTCTAAGACAAACCTTCTATTCTGGCTTTCATTACCTTCGCGAAAGTATACAATCAACCTTCATGCAGCCCTAACCTGGAGTTCAGGTAATTTTGCGCTACTATGGAAGTGCACCATGCAGATTTCTTAATTACCCTAAGTGGTTTGCTTATTTGGCCAAATATTTAAGTTTGTCACTACATAATCAGATATTCATAATTGCGTTTAATTATTCAATGTAACTGTATTCATTCATGCAACATATAAGCATAACAAAGGAAATTCATACAAAAAATATCTAAGCCCATCAACAGAACAAATACACAGAAATTGTAGAATAACTCCTTTTATTAATATCTTCCAAGTGTTACAAACTTTGTTCACCCTGCGTACACAGCTATAGGGGTTCATGCACTCAGTTGCGGAGTTCTACCCTAGGCCTCTATGCACGCAGTTGCAGAGCCTCTACCTATGCTACAACCCAAGACATAGACTTCTTTCTTTAAAGCTATGACTCCCATACTTGTTCAATGCTTCTAACTACTTAGAGATTAGCTCTTTTTATACAATCCCATGGTCCACGGACCATGGGTAGATCTCTTACAACCGACTTTACTTTACAACACTAAGACTACCTTTTGCGACACATAATACCTTCACACTCTGCAACCACAAAATGCAGAGTCTTTACAATAATATTACAAAAACATGGCCTTTTAGCCCCAAAATTGCCGTTGGGAGATCCTGCTCCCAACAGGCCCGTAACACAAACATCGTGACTCACCCTCGAGTCACTCGGTAGGCACAAAGATCTTTGCGCGAAGTCTGTCCACTTCAACCCTGATGACCACAACTTTGGTTGTTGTTATAGACATTTTTGGGCACTGCAAACCCAATCATATATGTCCATAAACTAAGGGCTTCTGAGTCCCTAAAAGTTTTGTTTCATGCCCTAAAGGAACAAGGTCAGTTGATTACATCATGTCCCAGAAGTTCTCCACGGAAAACTGCTCAGAACTGGTCAAAACTGGACCATACAAGTTGCTTAGTGCTAAGGGTGCGATGCATCTCACCTACCCTATGTAAAAGGTGCGATGCATACTGGAAATCCCTTCTGTAGAGTGTGATGGGCGAGAATGGACAAATGGCAGAGACAGTTTGCAAGGTGGATGATCATGGAATCTTCTAGAAACTTCTCCTGTGACACTTGCCTCTCTGAATTCGCCCAGGGATGAGTAAGAGATCATCAATCTCCAAGTGGAATCAAGAACTATCAGAGAGAAGACACTAATCAAAATCCCATAAGCTGACTCACCTCCCTACAATCATCTATATATGGATCCCTCATCCCAGAGATCCAGAGGCTGGAATTTTGTATCTTGTAAGGAAGTGTTGTTGGTTTCCTGGTGGAATATCATAGTGTTGGGTGATCTAATCTTTTCATGAGGTGAAGAAGGGCTTTCATGCTGGGAGGATGACGCTGGGTCAGATCAATGGGTTGTAATCCTCTCTTTTAATATTCACATCAATAAAGCTATTCAAGTTTTCCTCCACATTCTTGTATGTCTGATAGTATATGCATTTGTGTGGTCAATATATATATGGTCCTATATTGCTTATGATTGTAGATCTCTGCGCTTTGAAGGTATTATGCTGCTTTGACTTTATAGGGAGAAGTGGCAAAGACATGTCGGTGAGGAGAAGGAACAAGCAAGCAACCGAGTGAAAAATTGAGGTTGGTATTATTTTATCCTCTCCTATCTACTTCTCATAAAGGAAAACGAAAGTAACTTTAATCTGTTTGTTTCTAAGATAGCTACCCGTCTTAGTGGGACTAGCAGCTCTGCATAGACACTATATTTCCCGATAAAAAAATGGCGACTCCACTGGGGACTAAATAGATTGTTTTCTTGTCTATATTTGCTTGTTTTATAAACTTACAAACGGAGCCTGAAGTCAAGCCAGCTAGCCTTTGAACTGCATTTTCTATGAAAGTGCAAAGTAGATCAGTGCTACTTCAGTCTATCTCTAGGTTTTGTTTATAAACTAAACAATTGATTTGCAATATCCTAATTGTCTTGGTGGTGGCTCTAGTAACCTCATTAGATCAGCCCCTGTGATTTCTATTTACTAACTATCATTAGCTTGGCCTAAATCCCTGAACTAAGCTACAAACTGTGACCAAAAACCAAGTTGAAGTCTCATCCTTGGACCATCGCACTTTCTCCTCTTGAGAATCTGGATGCATCTCACCTCCCGTGTGTAGTAGGTGTGCTGCATCGCACTTTCCCTGTGTTGTAGGTGTGTTGATTAGATAAGAACTCTTCTGCTTCCAGATTTTGGTTTCTTTGTTCACTCTCTTTAGCTTTATTTAGGAGTTTTGTTGTCTGTGATCAATATACCACTGTGGAAACTCCTATCCTTTGCATGATTCCGCCTCCATAGTACAAATAATTGTGAATGTTTTTATGTATTGTGTGCCATTTACAGTTCTCTTTTACAAAAAGTAGCATAATCAAACTATCATCTTTTGATTTGGAAGTGTCGCAAGTGTCATCTTTAGTCAAAGAAAAAAATCCTATCGTTCTTGATGGTCGATTATACAGTTACTCTGGTATTTGATTTGAATTAGTGTTTTTTCAAGTGTCAAAAACATTTTTCAACTCAAAATCGCAAAGTGTCGTCATTATCTTCCTTTCGTGTTTTGAAGAAAAATTGTTAGTACTGTCACTTTGAGAAGATAATTCAGATTTGTACTTAGAATTCTTCTTGTCATTCACACATTAAGAAGACTGAAAAAAAATACATGCATGTGCATTTTCATTTAGACTACTTGTTGATTTAGGACAGTGCATCTAGTGTGTTCTCTCTACTCTATGTTGAAAGAATCTCATTTCTCTTTCCTTAGTAGCTAGGATTTTCATTGCAAGAAGAAGATCAAACGATTGTTTATCATCTTAGATTGCATTTTAGGAATTTTATATCTACATCACGCGGTGAACCTGAAAGGAAAACTTCTTAAGAATGATCAACTGTAAAATAAATTCAATGAACATAAAAATTCTTTGGAACCTAACACACAACGTCTAGAAGTGTAGGCTAGAGACGTATTCCGACATCGTAAAGCCTGGTAACTATCGCTTTCATTGTAGGTTGGGTGATTCCTCCTCTTTGAGATGACAAGTGCCAGTACGGACTTGTTCTCCCACGTACCATTGAGTATATATTGGGAGAACACAATAGGCTATATCCTTTATCCTTAGGAAGCTGTGTTTGCTGCCCTATCGATGACAATGCACTAAACACAGCATTCAGGAAGATTGATTGTCGTACCGTAAAAAGTATTCTGTAGTTTTGCGATTGGTTTGGTAATCCCTCTCTCTAGATTTCCAAAGTAGTCTCTTTCATTCCTTTTCAGACTCCATAAAGGAAAAGGTCCATCTGAGCACTTGTCACTTCAGGCTCATTAAAAATCAAAGGCTACTAGAGTCATGCTTTGTTTTTTCTCGACTCTTAAAAATTGAAAAAGCAAAAGCATCTAAAATTCATTGAATTCGGAATAACATTTTCCCCTTTATTTTGAGTTGATCAAGTAATCTGAAACCGTGGAAGAAATTCAATCAAAACCTCGTCGTTCGAGGAGATTAACGAGTCAACCGTCTTTGACTCCAGAAATGAAACCACTCTGAATGAAGCGAACTCGTTTTATCGGGTCAAAGTCCCCTGGTCTCATTGGAACTTTTGTTCCAACATCCTCAGGGACTCCGGTTACTCTAAACATTTCTGGTATTCATGCCTCTACAGAAGAAGTTTCGTGGCCACAAGAGGACATTAGAACTGATCCTAGTGTAGTGATAAACACTTCTATTCCTGAACCAGCCTCAACTACAGCTGATTCGGAAGATGTTGTCCCCCCAACATCTGTCCCTATAAAATTTATACCTTCTTTGACACCAGAAATATATTACGGACCTGACGGTCTACCTCTTCCACCTCGATTGATTGCTATAGAAAAGATTGTGTAGGATCCTCCATCAAGTACTCCATTACATTTTGGAGCTGGGATCACGCTATATCCTTCTTCAACAGAAGTTGGTCTCTCTTCATCGCAAGTTCTTATAGAATTGAAAGTTCATGTAGAGTCGCTAGGAAGTCTTTTGGATAAACTACTTATGTCTGAAGAACCGTCGACATCCACGACTGTGTCATCTGATACAGTAGCAGCAGAACCTTCTTCTGCTACTCCAACGATGTTCGTCGGAATACCATCTGTCCCAACTAGCTCTCAACCGCTAGATGGAGTCCATCCATGGACTGTTTTGACAGTATGGTCTATTCCCATTTGTTCGTCCAGATTAATATCTGGAATCTTTATGTCCAATCTCAACAAATTGATCCTTCGCAAGAACATCAATTTGGGCAAATCCGGTCCCCAAAGGAAAATGATCCCTTTGAGCACTGGATTGTCACCGTATGGGGGACAGTATGCCCATTCATTGTTTCCTCCAGGAGAACAACCATATGGGGGTTCGCAACAGGATTCGGGTTATGCTAGAATTACATCCAGTGGTTGGGTGCCAACACTACCTCAACAACCAAGAGTTGTATACTCAATGCAACAAGGTCTACCTATGTCAAATATCCCCACTACACCGGCCATTGTGACGGTGTTACAAGTACAAGCATTTCCTGTTGTATGCCAACCCCAAGTTTCTCAGGTCGCAATACAACAGCCTCTTGTCTCTACGATGCCACCACAATCATCAATTAGTGGCTCCTTAATTGGAGTGACCCAGGCTCAAACAGGTACCATCACCCCTCATCTTGGTCAAACAGCCAGTATTGGACAACAACAAATGGACAATAGCAAATGGTTTCACAAACATGGTCGGTGCAATATCAACAACCGCAATTTCAACAAGTTTACCAAGGATTTGAGCACCAAATCTTTGCAAGTAATGGGTAACTGTATATTCAAAACGGTCAACATCAACCATTTCATAGTGGTTATTCCCATCAACCTTACCAAAGTTACTAGCATCAAATGCATTATGCTGGTATGCAAAGACCCACTGCTTAGGCGATCCCATCTTATCTTGGGTATTCTTCCTTGAACCTGAATCAACAGTTGCCCTTCGTGGCAACTTTAGAGTTACCAGATCTAAATAAGATGACAAATGATCCAATTTCTTACACCCCTTGGTGGCCGATGATTCCACATAAACTTCCGTTGGATATTCCTAAATTTAATCGAAATCTGGGTGAAGACTCATCGAATCATGTGATGACCTTTCATATGTGGTGTTCATCTAACACTCTAAATGATGATTCAATTAGGCTTCGTTTTTTTCAGCAAACATTAACTGGTCTGGCAGCAAAATGGTATATTGAATTACCTAGAGCTTCATTCGATAACTTCAGCACCCTAGCCACAACCTTTTTAACCCATTTTCAGTTACCCATAAGGTACGAAACGGGAACAGAGCTTCTTACCAATTTCAAATAAATGACGGACACCCACATATCTGATCATATTCATGAGTGGCGACGTCATTGTAGAATGGTAAAAACATATGTTCCTGATCAGCTGTTACCTGAGTGGTTTATTAAGTCATTATTACCTTCTATCACAAAAGATGTGGCAAAGGGAGGAGTCGTCACTGAAGAGAAAGTCATTTCTCGTGCACAATATCTAGACCAGATCCAAACTCAGTCTGGCACACTCTATGAAAAAATCCCTGATGCTCCTAGACTGGAATTTTCTGTTCGTCCTCCTACTAAATCAAATAAAGACTCTCATGCTGATGATGGTGTGATAGGTACGACTAGCACGAAAACCATAAAGGCTACATCGAAGAAAGCTCGTACGGTTTCTAGTCAAAATAAAAATGAAGAACTTCTTGCCTCAGAGGTAAATGTCGTGTCGACTGATAAAAGAAAAGAACCAAAGCAACCAAGAGGCAAGAAGAAGAAAAAGGGGAAGAATAAGAAACAGGAGGAGTCATCTCTTGAACAGTCCTTCGCAAACCCTTCTTGGAAAAGGAAACTCCCTTCGGGGTGTCAAATATGCGAGGAGGATGATTGGACGAGAGAATGTCCACATAAAGTTGAAGTTAAGAAGCTCTTTAAAAGTGAAAAAACCTCGACGGTATTGACTGATCCATTTCCAAACCCAGGAACCAATCTGGTTGCTAGTGATAATGCTTCCCCATCCCAAGTGCTTATGTTGTCTGTTTCAAAGCAGCAAAATGATGCTTTGATATCGACAAGGAATAAACATTACGGGAATCCACAGCTGTCGAACAACAAGGCTACCAATCAACCTAGTAGTTCAACAACAACTTCAACTGAAGTTGTGCCACCCATCATTCCTGAACTAACGATAAAGCTGCCAAAGGGAGTAGTACACAAATCGAAATTTAATCCTCCTGCCAGAGCAGCATAGAATTATAACATAGTAGAGGACCTGGCCCAATCACCGTCTTCTATGTCGACACTTGAGGTACTAAAAAATTTCCCCTCCCAGAAACAGGAAATATTATCAGCAATAGGTGGGATTGACCCAACGGATTCCAATCTTGTGGCGTTTAGTCATAAAGGATTTGACCCTCAATTACCAGCTCAACTCGCTTTCCTTATTCAAGTGAAAGCCCTCAAGAAAACTATTCATCGAACAATTATTGATGAGGGGGCATCTACATGTATTATGTTGATGAATTGCTAGAAAACATTAGGCTCTCCACCCTTGTCACGATCATCGACAACGTTAAAATCATTTGATGGATGAACGTATACCCCATACGGGATACTAAGTAACTTGCAAGTAGAACTATGGGGAAAAACAATAGAGATTGATGTTGAAGTTATCGACAGAAACCTCCATTACAACATCCTTCTGGGAAGGCCATGGATATACGCTATGTCCGCTATTGTGTCGACATACTTCAAAAAGATTACATTTCCTTTCCAAGGAGGAATTACAATCATTGACCAACAAACATTTCTCCCCAATAGTTCGCAAGTTACGGGAAGCATTCCGATGATCCACAGAAGCCCTCATTTGCTTCAAGATATTAGAGTAGGCCTACTGAACGACCCTACAATGATGGGGACCTTTGCCCCACCACCTCCAAACAATATTGTGGAAGTGACCACGGTGGGAACCTGCAATATGGTGTCTTCCATCCAGAAAACATTCAGTCCCAACGCTAGCATGGATCATTGTCAGGTTCTGCCTCCAAGCCCAATAGAAATATTATAGCAATCAATGTTTTTGGCATGGGAGGTGAACCCAAATGGATGCTCATCAAGATTTTGGATAGATAGGTCTAAGGAATATGGTACCCCCTCAGATCCTTGGTCGCATGTACACTCTACGGACGAAGGAATTGTTCAGTCAATGATGATTGATGGGGCACCATGGGAAGATTACCACCATCATTCCCATCTTCTAGATTATAAAGAAGATTGTTCCAGTGACCTTGATCATCCTTCAGTATTTTATTTCCTATCAAATACTATAAATACAGTGGATTCAGAAAGAAACCTATCAAATATTGAAGAGACAATCACCATAAATATCTCGACTAAACTAGATGTTGTAGAGAATATTCATGTCGGTAAATCTTGTTCTCCTACAGAACTGGAAATATATAATGCTCTCTTTCGCAAGTTTAGAGATGTCTTTGCTTGGTCATATGACGAAATGCCAGGCATTGACTCGAGCATTGTTGAACATGAAGTTAAGATGTATCCAGATGTCAAACCAGTACGACAATGGCTCCGACAGGTGCACCCCAAGAAAGCCGCTGCCATCAAGGCAGAAGTTGAAAAACTTCTCCATGCTGGTTTCATATACCCCTTTCCTATAACCGATTGGGTATCAAATATTGTTCTTGTAATGAAAAAGAAAGGAACGATTAGAGTGTGCGTCGATGATAGGAATGTAAATCAAGCTTGTCCGAAGGACAACTACCCTACACCCTTCATTGACCAGATAATTGATGAATGCACTGGATGTGAATTCTTTTCATTTATGGATGGATTTTCTGGGTATAATCAAAGAAATATCCACCCACAAGGCCAGTCAAAGACTGCATTCATTTGTTCGTGGGGCACATTCGCTTATCAGAAGCTACCTTTTGGTTTAAAGAATGCAGGGGCAACCGTTTAGAGGGCAATGAATTATGCCTTCCATGAAATCAAGAACATCGTTCAAACATACCTCGACAATCTTCCGGCTCACTCGCGAAAGCGGACCAATCATCCACAACATTTGAGAGCGATATTTCTATGTTTCCGACACTACAAGATACGACTGAATCCACAAAAATGTGTGTTTTCTGTCGGTTCTAGTTGTTTACTTGGCTTTGTAGTCTCGAAAGACAGGATTCGCCTCGACCCCTGTAAGGTTCAGGAAATCATTGATTTTCCTTCTCTTGCAAATTTGATTCAGATTCAAAAAATCCAAATGAAAGCAAACTTTCTGAGGAGATTCATTCCAAATTACACTGGAATTGCTAAAGGTTATACTCGTTTATTGAAGAAAGAAGTACCTTTCGTATGGGATCAGGTCGCGCAAGATTCCTTTGATGATTTAAAGGAATCCCTAATAAAAGTGTCATTCATGTATGCTCTTGATTATCAAAAGGACTTTAACCTGTATCTGGCTTCAGCAGATATGACCATAGCAATGGTTTTCGTTCAAGAAGACAATGGAATTGAACATCCTATCTATTATTTAAGTCGAAACTTAAATGATACAGAAACCAAGTACTCCTATGTTTAAAAGCCGGCTCTCATGGCTGGTGGGCTCTAGTATTGTAGCAATAATGCTACAACTCCTGGAGCTTCCTATCTCTAATTTTATCAACCCGGTAGTTCGTACAAACTTGGAAGCGACGGTGCTGTATGCACAAGTACTAGCTCTTGTCGCAGCTGTCACTTGGTCAGCTGGCACAAGTCCGCTAGGGCTCAAGCCAACTTCTATATGCTCACAGAAGAAGCTTTATGAATGATGGACGAAAGCTAACTCAAAGGAGATTAGTATATTTGCAAAAAGAAACTGAAAGCCAACAAAGCATGAAAACCCTAGTAAACCCTAATTTGACTAGCTAGACCCTTACAATGCAAAACTATGAATGAAACTTCTATCAATGATGCCATTACTTGCAGTGAACTGAAATACATGCATCTAAGCTACTTGCATCTGAAAAGACATGTTTTTGTATTTTTTCATTAAGTGGTTGGATTTATTGTGATGATGCTTTTGATTAGGGTTTGGTTGTGCAGGAGCGGTTTGAATGGAAGGAAAGCATGGGCAAGGTCAGGATGGCTAGGGGAGGTCCCAGAGGGTCTCTAGCATCAGTCCACAAAAGTCTACCACGTTCGGATGCTCAGCAACCGAGTTTGTAGGCTTCCACAGGAAGTCTGCAGGGGATCCTACAGGAAACTCAGGGATTCTACAGGAAGTCTGTGCAATTCTACAGGATGTTTGACCGTGGAAGTTTTTGAAGATGGTGAAGTGTTGGAGTGGTGTGGGAGGATAGGTGAGATGGAGATGGAGCTGGTGATGGCTCAGGAGCAGAGAAATCAGATGGAGGAAGAGTGCATGCAGTGGGTTGATGGCTGGAAGGATGGGATCATGAAAGGTTAAGTAAATGAAGCTACGTGGCAATGGATGAGTTGGAGGGTAAATGAGCTGGATAGAGGCCGAGTAGGGCTTGACGAGAGATCAAGAAGAAGAAGAAGGAAGTGGAATGATATGGAGAAGCGTAAATGAAACAAATGACTTATGCACCAAAAACGAGAATTCATTAACAACACATATTTCATTAAATTTGGAATTAAATAGTGGATCTAGAATTTCAAAATAACCAAAAAGCTCAATTTTAGTGATGTTGTTGTAATAAAAAAAATCCAATTTTAATGAAATATGTGTTTAACCTATGATAATTGTGCCATGAAACCTATGAACAGCAATGGAAAACCAAGAAATGAAACTCGTACATGGAAGTGGAATGTAGGAGTATGGTTCAATATCAAAAGTGCATGGATGGATCTTCAACGAAAATGTCTATGTTGCAGCTTGCATGGAAGTGAGAAGAACTGCGTTTCTTTTTGGTGGTTGGTTATGGACTGCACCCTAATCCCTAAGAGAGATGGCAGTGAGCCTTAACAACCTTTTTCTGGAGCTCCCATAAATTATAACTATCCTCCTATCGAATCTAAGCAACTGAAAGCAAATTCACCATAAACTAATCCTATTCAACCTCATGAAAAAGACTAAATTAACAGACTCTAAATTCAAATTGCATGTCACAGTAAAGACTCAAAGTGCTGGAACGAAATGCAAATAACATTACAACACTGAGGAGATCTATTGCTCTCATGTTGGGCCCTAACCTGAGAGATATAGTTCCCTTAGAAACTCAGAATGAGATCAAAATTTGCCTACCTTTATTCATAACCAAAAATCTGATGTCATGCCAAAACTGGCTTACAAAAGGAACAAACACTGAGCTGTAGCTCGTACTTCCAAATTACAAGAGCAATACAAAAGTTCAAAAAGCCTCTATCCAAGGCTACGGCCTCAGTATTTATGCAAAATGACCATCCAACCGGTGTCCTCGATTTGTGGAGCTCGGCTGTCCAACTGAAGGTTAAATTGCTGATCGTGTAGAACAGTTATAACTGTTGTGCCTGTAGAACAGTTGTAACTGTGGTTCCTGTAGAACAGTTGGCTGCCTCTAAGCTCGGTGGGGATATTGGTTGGAGCTCAAAGCTATGGTGGGAATCACGAGGAAGGTCCCCAAGACTGTGGACATCCTCTCCTAAAAACTAGCAGTGCCACCTTACTGTCTCCTTGTCTCCTTTCTCGTGGTATTTTCTCCCTTTTAATGCCAAAAACCTGAAAGCATCATGCATTAGTCACGTAGATAGAATGCCTACCCTTCTTCCTGCAAAAAACACGAATAAACCAAGAAATGAATGCATAAGAAATAAAAAATGAATGGTTTGAGAAAAGCAAGTAGGCCAAATGAGCCCAAATTGTACCAAAAATTGGGGCTCATCATCACCCCCCAGCTAAACTATTTGCCCATCCTTGAGCAACTTTGCTCTGGCTCCTCGTCTTTGGCCGAGAACTAGAGCCCGGATCATGCTTTTCCTTTCCTGTTTTTGGCGGCCCTGCCTTTTCTGCCGAGGGTGGCGCTGCTTCCTTTCCTATTTTTGGCGGCCCTGCCTTTGTTTCCCCTGGTGGTGACGAAGGTGGTGCTTCTTCCCCCTTCCCCATTTCCTTCAGCCGGGCTTCGGAAGGCGATTGGCCTATTTTTCGTGTCTAGGAAGTTATTTTTGGGCTTCCCTTCTCAGGGGTGGCTGATGTTTTAGAGGGGGTTCTTGCACTGGGTGAAGTAGGGACATCCCATAAAATGGTTTGGCTGCTGGGTGGAGGCTGTGGCTTGCCCGTGGTCATCCTCTTGCTTCTCCTAGCTTCAGATGGTAGAGGGGTCTCCCTCTCCCTCTTCTCCTTCGGTTTTGGAGGTGTACTGAGGGCGGCCAGTGCCGCTGCTGCCTCCTTTTCGAGAATACCAGCCTTCGCTTTCTTGCGTTTTGCTCTCTCAGAGCTCCTTGTAGAGGGCCCCTCCTTTTTAGATTTCGGGCTTCCTGTAGAAGAACCTGCTTTGCCCACTTCCGGGCCTCCTGTAGCAGATTCTTTCTTTCCCGATTTTGGGCTTCCTGTAGAAGACCCGGCTTTAGCCACTCCCGGGCTTCCTATAGAAGCCCCTGCTTTGGTAATCTTCGGGCTTCCTGTAGAATACCCTCTCTCTGTCTTCAGGCTCCCTGTAGGAGCCTGTTTCTCAATGAATTTCGGGCTTCCTGTAGAAGCCCTTGTCTCCGTCTTCGGGCTTCCTGTAGAAGCCTGTTTCTGCAGTTTCAGGCTTCCTGTAGAAGCCTTTGTCTCTGTTTTCGGGCTTCCTGTAGAAGCTTGTTTCTCAATGATTTTTGGGCTTCCTGTAGAAGCCTCTGTCTTTGCTTTTGGGCTTCCTGTAGAAGCCTTTTTCTCAATGATTTTCAGGCTTCCAGTAGAAGCCTTTGTTTTTGTTTTCGGGCTTCCTGTAGAAGCCTGTTTCTTCTTTCCTGTAGACACAGGTGTCTCCACCTCTGCTTGCTTGCCTGCCTGAGTTTTGCTTTTTGCTTTGGTTGCAGGTGTTTTTGAGGTACTTGGGCTGACGTGGACCACCTCAGCTTTGTCCATTCTGCTCTTCATCCTCTTTTCCCTTGCTGACAAGATAAGTGTGCCACCTTTTTCTTTGTCCTCCTTTTCCTCATGCTTCTTCCTTTGTTCTCTCTTCTGTACTGTGGTCAGCGTCTTCTGGCCTTCTTCTCTCTGTCCCTCGGCCACTGCTTCTTGTTCCTCACTGCTGGAGGAACCCGTTTCTTTGATCAACATTTTAATGTCCCCATCTTTTGTCAAATTCCGGAAGGATTCCCATGAGAGGGGGACCTTATATGAGTGCAGCACATCCTCCACAAGAAGCTTGATCAACCCATGGTGGGCTATCTGATCTGGTATGCCCTCTTTTAGCTTTGTGGAACACTCCATTAGAGACTGCAATAGGAAATAAGGGATGCTCAGTTTTTGTTCTACAGGAAGATCAATTCGGTGCCTCAATTCAGTGAGCAGCCGAAAGTGATATGCATACACGATGCTGAAATGGCCTTCACATGTGATATATTTCATGATTTGCAAACTGACTTCATTCCAAGGTGGCAACAGGCTCGTTCTTCGCACCCCATTTTTGTCCTCCGAGAATTCTTCCTCAGGTGGGAAATTTTTTTTCTTTGCCTGTTGGCTTAGCTTTCTTTCTTCCTTATCCCACAGAAAACCCATAGGAAGTTCTGTGATCCGACTGATATGTTGTGGGGTGAGCTTGAGGCTTAGACCTCTGAAGTTCACTGTGGCCAGTGTCTGGGATTTAGGCTTCAGAGCCTGCAAGAATTCTTCGGCCACTTCATCATCGTACCCCTGCAGCTTATCACAAAAAGACATCCACTGTGCTCGTGTAAAGAGCTCTACCACTGCCGGGTTTTCCTTTAATTTGGCTGAATCAATGGGTTCCCGTCTTATAAATCCACCCGGCATGATGAACACAGTTGTTTGAATTAAAGATGGCAAATGCGAAAGAGATTTGGTCTATTAAGACAGAGCATGCACATAATCCACAAAATTCAACACAGTCTACTTATACTGACATCCTGTAGAACGACAACATAGGCACACCAAACAACAATTTCACCGATATCTTTATGACCAGACTGTGGACGATGGTCTTGCCACTCTTACTAATGAGTTGCATGAAGAGTTCAGGGTTACCTCTTTAATTGGCCACCTTTTTTCGTGAGGCACCCGCTTCCCTGTAGAAGACTGCAATCCTGTAGAGACTGCGTTCCTATAGAACTGCGTTCCTGTAGAAACTGTGTTCCTGTAGGAGCAGTGCGCAAATCTCAGGGACGACTGTAGTTGGCCGGTGTTCGAGGTGTGCTTCACCGGTGTTTTGGTAGCCAATAGCTCGGCGTATCAAAGTGCAAAGGAGATCAGAATAGTCATCCGAGTTTGAAGTGGTGGTTGATAAATGCATGCGCATGATCTAGCCGATTAGATTTTGAATCGGTGCAATCTGTGGCGCGGGGGATGAGCTTTCCCCGCCGGATTGTTGGGCGACATCATCCATCATTCGCCTGCGTCTTCACTTGCTGCCGCATCCATTCCCACAGATTTGTTGCCGCCTTTTCCTGTTAAACTCTTGCTTCCGATGGGAGTGTTCTCACATGCGTGCCACACATTCTCTTTGTCGTGGCCGCCACCCAAACATCCAATTACACCATAACTAGCCAACGTGGCCAGTCGACTGGCCATACGGCCGCTCAACCATTCACTTTTACGCCATACAAACAATTCAAAGTAAAATTCATGTGATTTGATGGAAGGAAGGGTCGAGACACTTACCTGTGTGGCTGCACACGATTTTTTCCAGTCTTTGGACGATGGTGAGTGGATCTACCTGCTGCATGCGAACTTACACAGACCTGGAGGCTCGTGGTTATAGGCTGCCGACGATGTAGTGGATGTTTTGGTTGCATGCGCCCGCGTTTCCTTGCAGATGGCGGTGCTGTGAATGGTATCCACTCTAGCAGGTTGAACTGTTACAGGATTCCCGCTAGGTGTCTCGTAACAGTTCTTCCTCCTTGGGTGCATGCTGCACGATGGAGGATCTGGCCTTTCAATCACGTTCCCGTAGCTTCTGATGCCTATGGTATGAGATCTCAGCACTTGTTTGTCTTCGGAAATGGATTTTCCCGTGAGAACTCATCGATCTGCTTTGTTGGTGCAGGGAACTCGGTTGCATGTCGACAAGGATGGTGGAGCAAGGTGACAACAATGTGCAAGGGTGCCAACAGAGGCTTCCATGCATCCAAACCAATCCATAGTCGCTAAATCTCCTTTTAATATGAATTCTGGGCCGTCCCAAACTTCTACATGAAGTTTCCTGTAGAACACAGAGCTTCCTGTAGAAATTTTGACCTTCCTGTAGAAAGTCTGTACTTTCCTGTAGAAAATCCGCGCCTTCCTGTAGAAAGATTGCATATTCATGTAGAAAGACTGCATCTTCCTGTAGAGGACTCAAACCATGATAAAATTTCACATACCTTGAGAAAACATGGGTACCCTTGGAGGAGGTGCTGGTAAGGTCCCTTGACAGCATGATAAAGACCCTTGGCTTTGAGTTGAAGGCTTCCTCCCCTCCATAGAACATCTGCAACCTGCATGCAATTTTACCATATTTTGCTTATTGTTTTTTTTCTTTTTTCCTCTTTTTTTTTGAAAGATAACAGGGGCGCCTCAAAGAGGTTTTCACCCGTGCCATCTTCCCTGAGTGCCTGAGAGAGGTTTTCACTCAAGGATCTTTTTCAAACCTTTTCTCTTTTTTTTTTTTTTGAAAGACAATATGGGCGCCTCAATGAGGTTTTCACCCCTACCACCTGCCTTGGGCGCCTTAGATAGGTTTTCACCCAAGGATCTTTATTATTTTTTTCTCTTTTTTTCATTTTTTTTTTTTCATATCCCTCAGGGTATGCCAGAAGCAGAGGCAGAACCCTTCTCTATGACCAATATAGATTTATCCATAGTTTTGATGAACTCTTGTCTTGAGAGAAGTCTCCAGTAGATCTTCAAACGATGCCCATTGACAAGCATGGGAATGGCTTCCTCATCAATGGTTCGAATGAGGACAGATCCATTGTCATGGAATTTTTCCACTGCATATGGTCCTAGCCATCTGGCTCTCAGCTTCCCCTTGAAATCTTTGTATCTGGAGTCATACAACAAAGCCCAATCTCCCGGCTGAAATTGCTTGTCATGGAGGTGTTTGTCATGCCACACCTTTCTCTGAAGTTGAACCACTTATGAGTGAAGGAGGGCCTACATTCGGTGCTCATCCAGGCCATTCAGCTGCAGTAGCCTTTCTTGTTGTGCATGGCTGAGATCTAGGTCCAGCTGAGCTGCCATCCTCAAAGTGTTGTATTCAAACTCAATGGACAACAAAGCCTTCTTCCCATAGACCAGCTCATATGGTGTGAAGCCGGTGGTGGTCTTCCAAGTGGTATTGTAAGCCCATGTGGCTTCAACCAGGCGATCTGCCCAGTCCTTTCTGCTGCTGCTCACCACCTTAGTCAAGATCCCTTCTAATGCTCTATTGGTGACTTCCACCTGCCCATTTGCATGAGGGTGATAAGGGGTGGAAGTCCTATGCTTGATCTTGTGATGAGCTAGTAGATCTTCAACCAGGTTGGAGGTGAACTGGCTCCCTTGATCGGTAACCAGCTCTCTTAGATAGCCAAACTTATAGAAGATGTTTTCTCTTAGGAATTCGGCCACCTTTTCTTCTGTTGCTGCTTTGATTGCTTTGGTCTCTACCCACTTTGTCAAATAGTCAGTACACACAATGATGTAAGTCCTTTGCCTCGAAGAGGGGTTGATTGGGCCCACAAAGTCCATGCCCCACTTCTCAAATGGCTCAAGAGTCACTTGAGGTTGGAGAGGCATCTCATCCCTTTGGGTCGGTTTCCCCATTCTTTGGCATTGGTCACACTGACTGACATATCTTCTGACATCTTGATGAAGTGTGGGCCAATAGTAGCCTGCCTGCAGGATTTTGAAGGCAGTTCCCTTTGCTGCAAAATGTCCTCCACAAGGCCCATCATGACAAGTGAGGAGGATATCAAAGACTTCCTCCTCCCTTACACAATGCCTTAAGATCTTATCGGGGCCAAGCTTGAACAGATTGCCCCCGATCCAAGTAAATGAGGCACTTTTTCTGATGATTCTGCTCTTCTCTCTGGAAGATAGGTGTGGAGGGAACTGTGCTGAAACAAGATAGTTTGCTATATCAGAAAACCATGGAGAGAGTACTGAAATAGCAAACAGATGTTCATCGGGCATCTGGTCATCCACCGTTCCATCCTCATCTGCAGACAAATCCAATCTAGATAAAAAGTCAGCAACAACATTTTCTCTACCTGGTTTGTCAACAATGGTCAAATCAAACTACTGCAATAAAAGTAACCATCTAATAATATGAGCATTCACATCTGGTTTATTCATTAAATATCTAATTGCAGCATGGTTAGTATGTACAAAGGTCTGGTAACCAGTAATATAATGTCGAAACTTGTTCAGTGCATGGACCACAGCCAAGAATTCTTTCTCGGTTACAGTGTAATTCAGCTCAGCTTTGGACAAGTTTTTGCTAACAAAGTAAATGGCATATGGAAGTTTTTGCTCAACTTGTCCTAAAGCTGCACCTATGGCTTTGTTAGAGGCATCAGTGTGGATGTGGAAAGGTAGGGCCTAGTTTGGACCTCTCAGGATTGGGGCTGACACCAACTTGTCCTTCAATTCATTCAAAGCCCTCTGACAATCGTCAGTCCAATTAAACTCCACATCTTTTGCCAATAGGCCAAACAATGGCGAGGCTAGCTTGCTGAAATATTTAATGAATCTCCGGTAGTATCCTGCTAATCCCAATAAACTTCGGACATCCCTTACCTTTTGAGGAGGTGGAACCCTCTTGATGAGAGCAATTTTGTTAGGATCCACCTGCAACCCTTGGCAAGAAATGGTATGGCCTAGCACGGTCCCTTCAGTCATTAGGAATTCACATTTTTCAGGACTAAGGGACAAGTTCATCTCGGTGCATTTGGTTAGGACTTTTCCCAGGTTGCACAATGCTTCCTGGAAGTTGGCCCCATAAGGAGTAAAGTCATCCATATAGATTTCTACTGCATCATGGACCAGCTCCGAGAAGATTCTCAAGACAGCTCTCTGGAAGGTAGCAGGAGCATTGCATAGCCCAAAGGGAAGCACTCGGTAGGCAAAGGTACCCCAAGGACAAGTGATGGTGGTCTTATCTTGGTCTTCCGGGCTGATTTGGATTTGGTTGTACCCGCTAAACCCATCCAGGAAAGAGAAGAACTTCTTTCCTGCCAGCCCATCCAACACTTGATCTATGAAAGGTAGAGGGAAATGGTCCTTCTTGGTAGCTTTTTTCAGTTCTCGGTAGTCCACACAGATTCTCCATTTCCCATTTTTCTTGGGAACCAACACTAGAGGGGACACCCATTCACTATCTGAGATGGGGTAGATGAACCCGGCATCCAACAGTTTTTGCAATTCTTCCTTGATAATGTCCTTAAGGGCTGGATTCATTCTCCTCTGAGGTTGCCTAACCAGTTTACAATCCTCTTTGATGTATATATGATGGGTACAGACCGAAGGATGGACTCCTTTCATTTCCTTATAGCTCCAAGCAAAAGCATCTAGGTGGTTGGCCAACAGACTACACAGCTCCTTTTCCTGGGAAGGAGATAGGGAGGAGCTGATCTTCAATGCTTTCTCAAGGCTGAACTCCACATTCTTGACTCTGGGAGTAACAGCGTTGGCTGTACAAAGATCCACTAAGGTGCTAGCTTGGGCGTCCTCCACCAATTTCTCTAAGGGTAGTGCACTGGAAGGTGGATTCTGGATCAAAGTCTCGATCAAGTCATCCTCGGTTTGGGGGGTCTCTTCTAGTGGTATCTAAGGTGCACAGAGGTGCTGAGTACACCTCGTCTTCCTCTCCTTCTTCCAACCAGAGTGGTAAGTCATGTTCTAAGAAGGGTTGGGCAGGAGGGTATAGGACTAGCTACTTGGACATGGGACCATTTTTGATGGTCATGTTTCCTGCACGACAACTTATGTAAGCATCTGCAGTAGCTAACCAAGGCCTTCCCAAAATGAGAGGATGTCCAGTAAGCTTTGCCTTTGGTTGCAGAACCAGGAAGTCTGCAGGGTATTCCCAAGAGTCAATAGAGACCAAGACATCCTCCACAATCCCTTCGGGAGTCACGGTGGAGCGATCTGCTAACTGTAGTACTGTCGAGGTCTTCCTCAAGGAACTCTGAAGATTAAGTTTAAGCATGGTATCCCTGGTCATCACATTAATGGCAGCCCCCAGATCAATCAAGGTGTGAGGTATAATGGTTCCATTGATGTGAACATCTACTACAGGACTTCCAGGATCTAGATACTTTGGGCAGATGACTTGTCCTAACATAAGGTCAGATAATTGTCCTATGACATTGATAGTTGAAGCATCTTTCTTCCGTCTGCCTGGGTGTTTCAAACACTTCTCCTTAACCAGTTTGTTGTATATTGGCACATCCTTGATGGCTTGGAGAAGTGGTATTTTTACACACAACTGCTTGAGCTCACCCAGAAGCTCATCCTCCTCTGGGTTGGGTTGTGTGGTGGCTGTTAGTCTCTCAGGAAAGGGTGGAATAGCCTTTGGTTCACTTTCCTGTTTATCTTCTTCATCCTCTGGGGGGAGGAGGTTGGCGATCTGGTAGAGTCTTTCCAGATCAAAGATTAATCTCCTGGGTCTCCACAGCATATGTAGGGCATGAGGTTTCCCCAGTGTATACCTACTGGGCCTGTCTATTGTTGGGGTTCGGGTTCGGTTGAGCAGGCATTTGAGGTTGCCTTGGAGGAGCAGGAGGTAATGGCTGAGGTTGAACCAGTGGTGGAGGCAAGATGGCAGGAGGAGTGTTGTATTGGGGCCTCCACCCCGACTGAGGTGCATTCCATTGAGGCTGTGGCTGGGCATGTGAGTGATATGAATGAGAAGTAGGTTGAGTGGGGTATTGAGGTGGATAAGACCATGGAGGAGGAATGGACCATAAAGGATGAGCAGGGGGACCCCAGGAAGGCATAGGAGTCGATTGGTTGGGGTTGTAATAAGCTTGAGATGCCCCTTGCATCCCCTACTGATAAGGTCTATATCCTTGTGGCCTACTTTGGTTGAGGTAATAGAGAGGTTCAGTGGGAGATTCTGTCCCTTGGTACATGGCTTTAAACCCAGGTAAGGTTGGACACTGATTTGTGGGATGGTCCTCCTCACAAACGAAACACACTTCAACCGAATGCAATGGACATTCGTTCTTAGGGTGTCTTCTTGTGCACCTAGGGCAGAAGATAGCGAAGGCTCTCTCAGCTTCTTCTTTCTTTTGCTGAATCCTGAATGTGTCAAGCTGCATGGCAATGGTTTGTCTCACCTCACTCTTAAGATCTTCTAATTGATTTGTGAGCTCATGTTTGGAGAAAGAGACACTAGTTGAGAGGTGGTTTCCTCTACCTCGTTTCCGAGCTGCCCTGGAGTGGTTTCTAAACACAGTCTTGATGTCCTCATAAGGAAGTTGGTAAATGTCCCCCCCAGCTAACATGTGAAGGGTATCTAAGAGGTCTTCAGGGACTCCTCGGAGCAGGACTAACTTGAGGGATTCAGGGTCAAGTGTGCACCTGGCCCGCTTATAGCTTAGTTGGAACCTCTCCTCATAATCCTCTAAGGACTCATCATTTCCCATGGTCACCCGAAAGATTTCCGCCTTTGTTTCCTTGGACCTACAGTAATCCTGGTACTTGGTATTGAAAGCTTGCTGCATCTGAGCCCAAGTGGTGATACTATTTCCAGGTAAGCCCATGAACCAGTGTAATTCTGCATCCTTAAGAGTGGAAGGGAAAAGTTTCAGCTTTTGCTCATCTTCAGTATAGTCATAGGTTCTACAAAGGACAACAAACTCAAACAGGAAGGTATCCGGATCTTCACTGGTAAGCCCATGGAAGTGAGGTAAGGCGGAGGGGATAATGTTCTTCATTTTCATCTCTCCATTGGTCTCTCGGATGGGGAAGGCACCTTCTATTCTCTCATCTTCTCTTCTATTGTCAGCCATAGCTTCAGATGGAGTGGTCTCTAACTCTTCTTCTACTATAGGATCTTTGTATATCTCAGGATGTTCACCTATAGGTTCTTCTGGGTCACTGTCACCAAAGAAGAGAGAAGGGTGACTCAGTGATGTGGTGGGGGTGTTTGGTAGGAATTTTCCTGATCTATCTCGGTTCCTACGAGGCATGAAATGGAAAAGACTTTATTTTTCTTTTTATTGTTTTTTCTTTGCTTTTCTTTTGTTACCTGAAAAACTGAGACAGATTGATCTACACTAACTGTGAAAGATGCAGAATTAAACTGAAAGCAGGAAAGAACTATTCTACTTTGCTCAAAAGAAATTGCAAGAATGGAAATGCTAGTCTACGCTTGCAGAAAGGAAATGCTAATCTATGAAAGCAGGAAATGCTAATCTATGAAAGCAGGAAATGTCTATGCTACTTTTGTAGAATGGAAATGAAGTAAACTACTTAGTAGAAGGCAAGAGTAAGAAAGTAGAAGAAAAGCAACAATGACTAATACTCTGACGCTTCCCCGGCAACGGCGCCAAAAAGGATGGTGGGCTCCAATATTGTAGCAATAATGCTACAACTCCTGGAGCTTCCTATCTCTAATTTTATCAACCCGGTAGTTCGTACAAACTTGGAAGCGACGGTGTTGTATGCACAAGTACTAGCTCTTGTCGCAGCTATCACTTGGTCAGCTGGCACAAGTCCGCTAGGGCTCAAGCCAACTTCTATATGCTCACAGAAGAAGCTTTATGAATGATGGACAAAAGCTAACTCAAAGGAGATTATTCTATTTGCAAAAAGAAACTGAAAGCCAACAAAGCATGAAAACCCTAGTAAACCCTAATTAGGGTTTGGTTGTGCAGGAGCGGTTTGAATGGAAGGAAAGCATGGGCAAGGTCAGGATGGCTAGGGGAGGTCCCAAAGGGTCTCTAGCATCAGTCCACAGAAGTCTACCACGTTCGGATGCTCAACAACCGAGTTTGCAGGCTTCTACAGGAAGTCTGGAGGGGATCCTACAAGAAACTCAGGGATTCTACAGGAAGTCTGTGCAATTCTACAGGATGTTTGACCGTGGAAGTTTTGGAAGATGGTGAAGTGTTGGAGTGGTGTGGGAGGATAGGTGAGATGGAGATGGAGCTGGTGATGGCTCAGGAGCAGAGAAATCAGATGGAGGAAGAGTGCATGCAGTAGGTTGATGGCTGGAAGGATGGGATCATGAAAGGTTAAGTAAATGAAGCTACGTGGCAATGGATGAGTTGGAGGGTAAATGAGCTGGACAGAGGCCGAGTAGGGATTGAGGAGAGATTAAGAAGAAGAAGAAGGAAGTGGAATGATATGGAGCAGCGTAAATGAAACAAATGACTTATGCACCAAAAACAAGAATTCATTAACCTATCATAACTGTGCCATGAAACCTATGAACACCAATGGAAAACCAAGAAATGAAACTCGTGCATGGAAGTGGAATGTAGGAGTATGGTTCAATATCAAAAGTGCATGGATGGATCTTCAACGAAAATGTCTATGTTGCAGCGTGCATGGAAGTGAGAAGAATTGCGTTTCTTTTTGGTGGTTGGTTATGGACTGCACCCCAATCCCTAAGAGAGATGGGAGTGAGCCTTAACAACCTTTTTCTGGAGCTCCCATAAATTATAACTATCCTCCTATCGAATCTAAGCAACTGAAAGCAAATTCACCATAAACAAATCCTATTCAACCTCATGAAAAAGACTAAATTACCAGACTGTAAATTCAAATTGCATGTCACAGTAAAGACTCAAAGTGCTGGAACGAAATGCAAATAACATTACAACACCAAGGAGATCTATTGCTCTCAGGTTGGGCCCTAACCTGAGAGCTATAGCTCCCTTAGAAACTTAGAATGAGATCAAAATCTTCCTGCCTTTATTCATAACCAAAAATCTGATGTCATGCCAAAACTGGCTTACAAAAGGAACAAACACCGAGCTGTAGCTCGTACTTCCAAATTACAAGAGAAATATAAATGTTAAAAAAGCCTCTATCCAAGGCTACGGCCTCAGTATTTATGCAAAATGATCATTCAACAGGTGTCCTCGATTTGTGGAGCTCGGCTGTCCAACTGAAGGTTAAACTGCTGATCCTGTAGAACAGTTATAACTGTTGTGCCTGTAGAACAGTTGTAACTGCGGTTCCTGTAGAACGGTTGGCTGCCTCTAAGCTCGGTGGGGAGATTGGTTGGAGCTCGGAGCTATGGTGGGAATCACGAAGAAGGTCCCCAAGACTGTGGACATCCTCTCCTAAAAACCAGCAGTGCCACCTTAATGTCTCCTTGTCTCCTTTCTCGTGGTATTTTCTCCCTTTTAATGCCAAAAACCTGAAAGCATCATGCATTAGTCACGTAGATAGAATGCCTACCCTTCTTCCTACAAACAACATGAATAAACCAAGAAATGAATGCATAAGCAATAAAAAATGAATGGTTTGAGCAAAGCAAGTAGGCCAAATGAGCCCAAATTGTACCAAAAATTGGGGCTCATCAACGACTGTTCAAGCGATACAGAGATTTCGACATTATATCCTCTTTCGAAAAACTACCATTTTTCAGATTGAAACCCCATAACGTATATCTTTTCGCAGCAATTATTAGGGGGAAAATATTCCAAATGGATAGCAATTTTGCAAGAGTTTGATCTGGATTTCGTAAAATCCAAATCAAAGAAACCCCTGGTTTTCGCGGAGTTACTATCCGATCTCCATCGTCGTCCAACGATTCAACATCCAATGCTACAATAGTGGATGAATATTTGTTTCTGATATCTTCAAGCAATCCATGGTATGGAGATATAATCATCTATCTCTAGACCCAAACATATAGGTCTAATACCTCCCGTTCAGAGCAGCGACATACTCGATACCAAGCAAAAGACTACATGATCATCGGTGATACACTTTACCGCTGTGGTATCGATATAGTTCTGCGGAGGTGCCTCACCCATGAGGAGGCCAAATAAGTCTTGAATTATTGTCATTGAGGTGCATGGGGAGGGCATCAATCTAGCTATGCTACAACACAAAAGATTTTACGATCAGGATACTTTTTGCCAACAATGTTCAAGGATTGCATAATTGCAGTTAGAAGATGCCATGCTTGTTAGATCTTCGATCACAAAACCAGGATTCCACCCGCACCTCTACAACCAGTAGTCGCGGTTGGGCCATTCGCCAAATGGGGCATAGATTTCATGACTTGTAACCCCACCTTGGCCAGGGGGCATGGGTATATCATAGTTGCAGTTGACTATTTTACGAAATGGGCTGAGGCAATGCCTACATTAAACAATAGTGGCGAAATGACTGCTCTTTTCTTTTTCAATCATGTAGTCTCCAGGTTTAGTGTTCCACAAGCTACAGTCACAGATCATGGATCACATTTTCACAATCACATGATGGTTGAGTTGGTTGCCAAATTAAGATTGTCCCACGACAGATCTACTCCGTATTATCCACAAGCTAACGGAAAAGTTGAGGCGATCAACAAAGTCCTGAAATGCATGGTCCAAAGGATGATTAGAGTCCATAAATAGAGTTGGCACCTAATCCTGTACTCAGCCTTATGGGAGTACTGGACATTGGTAAGGAATGCAACTAGGTTTACACCCTTTCATCTGGTGTATGGCCTGGAGGCAATCTTACCAGTTCAGTATGAAATCTCGTCCCTCAAGCTCACAATGGACCTTCTCCCGAGAACTTCATAAGAGGAGGATCGTTTCTTGGAATTAATCCAACTGGATGAAACCTGTCGTGATGCTACCTTGCCTAACAAAGCTCATAAGAAATGAGTCAAGGTGCAATTTGACAAGAATTTCAAACCCCGTGTCTTCTCAGAAGGTGACCTGGTCTTACTATATGACCAAGAATCTGATAAGCTGGGAGCGGGTAAGTTAAAGTATTTATGGATGGGCCCCTATATTGTTAAACGGGTATTAGCAAAAGGATCCTACGAGATAGTTGATTATGATGGGATTCTGCTGGCACAACCTCGCAATGGATTGTACCTTAAGCGTTACTATGCTTAGCTTTGTATAGTAACCCCTATGCTTTTGTTACATTTTTGTTTTCGTTAAGAGCGATCATTTTGGTTAGGTAATCCGATTTTGCATTTGTTACATATGTCAAGCCCATTGGAACCATTTGTTGGATATGCCGATGGAGCAAGTCGTAGTTCTTGGAACCTATCTTCTGTAGCTTGGGCCATCTTTGATCCAAGCGGCAAGTTAGTGAGTTTCAGGGGGGTATGTATTGGCCAATCAATGAAGAACATCGCCGAATACAACACGTTGATAGAGCTCCTCTCTGATTCCATCACACATGGCATATGCCGAATTTTTGTCAGGCTAGACTCACAGCTCGTCATTGTACAGCTGACATGTATTTATTATGTATGGAGTCCAGATATCTATCGAATGTTCCTAAGGGTCAAGATTTTGGAAACACAGTTCGCTTCCATCCAATATCAACATATTTCCAGAAACTTAAACACATTAACAGACTCATTGGAAAATTATGTGTTAGATAGACATCTGTGACATTTATAAAAGAAAAAGCCTTTCATCAATATTTGCATCAGGATCAATAACTTAACCAAAATGAAGCTCCGAAAATAAAAAATATATATAATTGTTTATGGTTTACACATAGTGTTCTGTATCCGAGACAAAATCGGTCAAATGACCCAAAAACTCAAAATTCTAGGGGGCACCCTAGCCTAATGGTGCTGATGATAACAGGTCATCGCCTGTGCAATCATGTGTAAAAGCCTAGTCCATCGACGTGGCACCCCAGTAGTATGTCACTGCAATCTCAGAGGCAGCTCATCAGTACTCACATCCAGGATACCAAGAGTGAGGCCTTTGATTTGTTCTTTCAATGTTGCAAGAGTCTCAGTCACATCCACGTGGCGAAGGACAGCCCTCCCTATAGCCCCTCCTGTTGGAACGACAGCTGGTGCTCTCAAGCGCACTGTTGGTCGCACCGGTCCGACATCTGCATAAGCACATGAGTTTTGATTAGTCTTGGTGAAAGAAAGCACAGGAACATTATAAAAACAATAAACATGGATATGGTCAGAGGTCTTACCTATAACACCCCACTGCTCACCAGCCGACAGCACTAAATCTGGGTCACCCCGGAAATCCATACCAGCATATGGACACTCAGCATAAACCATCTCCTGATGGTTGAACCACTCAAATAAGGCATCAGAGAAAGAGACATGTCACTGACCAGCATGTTAGGCCATAAGTTCGACCCATCTCTGCATCCGTGGCTCAGTCGATGGCGACAAAGCAAGTGAAATGTACTGCGGCTACATCAGTGGGATCTTCTCCAAGGCAAAAGCAGTCAAAATGGAACCATAGCCAAAATTCTTAGATCGTCCATTTTTCACCTTGGTGAGCTATTCTTTTAACACAGGAAGTATTGCATCACACCAGTTGAACACCTTTGGTTCAAGGCATTCTAAGGCATATTGCATATAGGACCTGTTAGCCACGTGAAGAGCCGCCTACCTACCAGTCTAGCAAAAGTGAACAAGATAGTCCTAAACAACCTGTTAGTGACATCTCAGATGTTGATCTTGCTGTCCCTGCTCAGCTGAGATCCTTCTCTAAAATATCGGCAAATATAATCCCTCACAGATTCGCCCCCACGGGCGGAACCTGATAGTGAGAGAGGGGCACCACGCCTCGATAAACTGGTCAAAAAGTAGATGTCCATGACAGTCAAAGGGATGGATTTGCCTCTGATCTGGAACACCTAGTTGGTAGGATCCCATGCATCGAGGAAATATTGCAACAAGTTGATTTGTTGCCTCATGCTAGAGATGCGGAAGAACATGAGCAGACCACAGTTCCGTAATGCAGTTACCATACCCGGGTCATGTAAAGCAACCATATACTCTTCTTCATGTTCGCATTCTTGCCATGTAATAACCATTTTGTTCAGATGAATCTATGAAAATAAACAAGAGAAGAGTCAGGATCCCAATTTTGCAAAAAACAGGCAAAAAATCCCATGAAAAACAACGCACAAATTTCCCTCTTTGCACCCATCGCACCCCAGCTATATACTCGGAGTGATGCATACTAACTGGCTAGTGGCCAGTCCAGTATGCATCACACCTTTCAACCTAGAAAGGATGCGATGGGGCTAGGGTGAATTATTCAAACCCCAGGGGCTCAGTAGAACAGGGAAACATGCTCATAATTCAAAAAGGAAAGAATGCAACTGAAAAGCACAGGTTTAGCTCCTACCTGGTCCAGACGGTGCCAGGAATCGTCCACAGAATCTCCCGAAATCACCTAGTGAAAATTAGGGGGGAAAATACCTCCAGAGCTCCACAAAACCCAAGTTCAAATGAAATGGTAAAATGAGGGGTAAAAACCACTTTTGAATTACTTTTAATGTAATTCGAGTAAAGTATTAGTGTTTTAACTCATTTTTCAAGCATGTATTTTCATTTTTAATTAGTCTGATCAAGAAATTGAACAAGTAGTATGACCATTGAAGGAACAAAGTGTTAACGGTAATCAAATAATCAATGACCATTATCATGAGCAGTTTTTATGTGAAGTTCAAGCTCGTTAAAAATTAAACCTAAGCAACGAGCAAGCATTCCCCCCAGAGTTTAAGCTCATTAGAAAATGAACCAACCTCCGGTAAATAACCATTGCGAATGCATTATCATCAGCTTTTTGAGCCCTGGTCGTGTTCTTACCATCACCTCCACTCTGTTTTAGCCGATCATTCGCCTCCATTTGATTATTTACCCTTTTGAGGAACAATTGTGAAGAGTGACTTCGTTAGCCATCCTTGTGACACTATCGTGATTGGAAAATTCCAAACCTTACCTGGAATCAGCTGCTACCCGAAAATATCACTTGTTCCTCAAGAAACAAGTCTCCTTTAAGCTCTTTTCATCTAACTCGTAAAATATGAAAATATTTCCGAGCAGTTGGCCTCTTCAGCTCATTAAAGCTACCGGGAGTGCTATCTCTCCTATACATTTTAATCTTTTTGGACGTGAGGGATTGTTACACAAAAATATCGAGCACTTGTCTTGTTCGGCTGGTTAAAACTATCAAAAATTCATCCCTTTCATATTATTTTATATTTTTCGGACTTAAGGGATTACATGATGAAAAAGGATCACTGTAGTTTCCTTTCTGTCCCTTTTCAGACTCTCTAAAATTGAAAGAGGACCGAGTTGTCTTTATCGCTAAACTCGTTAAAACCAATAGCGACAAACTTGTCCATGCAGACAAGAATGAGTTTCACTGTCGCTAGGCTCGTTAAAACATAGCGACGGGTTTGCCCAAAGGGCAAACTATAGAACAAGCATATTTTATCCTCCTCAAGCTTGATAAAAATAAAAAGGTACTGGTTAGCAATGACTGGGGAAAAATTGGGAAGAAAACTTGAAGAAACTTTATTGGTAGTGAGTCGCTCATGAACATGACACTTGCACTCCGTCACCATGATTGAGTTGGGTTGGGTTATTCCTGTTGTGGTGAAAAATTCCTATGCAGGACGATCCTATCCACCTAAGGTGTGACAGTGCCTTAGCAACAAATAGAGACAGCTATTCTGGTTTCTTCCTTTATGAAATGTGAAAGAAGAGAGATCAATAGACTTACCGGTGTCTTCCGTTTGTCCCTCTATCCGGTCTCTCTTCTCTTTGGGAGTTCACAGCTACTTGCCTTCTCACTCGCCTAGCTTCAATAGGTTCCTGCGAGATCACAAGAGAACAGCTACTTGCGACAAGAGAACAGCTACTTGAGACAAGAGAGGAACACTACACAATGACAGATATTAAAATTCATAACTAGTTTAGGATTAGAAATAAACCAAATACACTAATGCAATCATACATCAAGAATACATCAGCATATAGGAGAAACCAAGATAGCTTTATTGATGAATAACAAGGTTCAGGAAGAGATACAACCCAGAGGGCTCCAATCCAGCATCTCCTTCCCAACAAATGGAATTCCTATCTTCACCCCCTTCAAAGCATTAAACACTCAATATTTCATGTCTCAAACCAACAACAATTCTTTGCAATAACAAAATTCCAGCCTCTGGATCTCATGGAGGAGAGATCCATATATAGATGTTTGGAGAGAGGATGAGTCAGCTTGAGATATGACTAGTGTCCTCTCCCTTTGTCAGTTCTTGATTCCACTTGGAGGTTCTTGCTTCCAATTGGAGATTTGGAACCTCTTACTCATCACGAGTCGAATTCCCTGAGGCAAGTGTCATTTTGGAAGCTTTCTGGGTTTTGAGACCTTGAGAAATGAGCCTGCCACATGTCCACTCTCGTTCAGCGTAGGTAGCCAGTGTTCCATTTCACATTCAACGCAGGTAGCCAGTGTTGGCTTTGACTTTCAGCGCAAACAGCTAGAGTAGCCACTGAAATGATCCTGATTTGACTTGTTTTGAGCAGTTTTTGGTGGAGAACTTCTGTGAATTGTTGTGGTTTGTTAGCCTTGTTCCTCTAGGGGTAGGAACAACATGTTTAGGGACTTTGGATCCCTTAGATTATAGACATTTCATGCTCAATGCTGTAAGGCACAAAAATGTCTATAATAGTTGCCCCCTAAAGTATGAGGCTGTTTATCGGGCGAAATGCTTTATCAGGGGGATCCGAAGTTCATCCAATGCTGAGAGGAGACCTGTAATAAGATACAATACAATACATTATTTTTCATACTGTTTTCATGATCTAGCTGAGGCGGGCATTCCCATGCTCAGCTTTATAAAGTCATTTTTCTGTACATAGAACAGACAATCGTCTGATGGTAGACTAATAATTTTGATGAAATTATCATCCTTTGAGTAGGATGATTATCTACTGCAATGATGTACATGTCAATGTCTTTATTTTTCCTGAATATATATCGCAACCCGGATGGATGAAACTAGATCCGGGGTCTTCAAACTCGTTCGATCTTCACTCTAAGTACAAGTCGATCCATGTGAGAAATGTTCTGAAATCGAACATGGAAAGACATCGCTCGATTACCGGTCAATGATGTAAACTGTTAACAAGTGCGAGAGGAATCACCGATAATGATAATGACCCTCAAGGTACTGCAGTACAATTCACGTGGTGTGAATAAAGGACTTGGCGTTGAACACCACGCAAAATCTTTCGGTCGAAGGTCATTGATGTATACCTATCGCCGGAAGTGAGAAACTTGTCATTGAGGCATGCAAGCTTCAAAGTACTGAAAGGGTTGTTCCTAGATAAACTTCTTGGATAATGAGCTGATGTCGAAAAGAAGTGATACGTCAAAGGAGGGCCTTAATGAATCCCACATGAGTGATGCGGAACGGAGCTAATGATTTTAATGGAGGTGAAAACGATCTGTGACATATGATTCAGGGTGGCGGTCATGAAAGGATGAAGGATAATGTATGGTAGTGGATGGGACACGGTTGAATTTTCTGAACGACTTCTCTTGAACATATGGCGACACTGATTCGATGGATTAGTAGCATTACCCCAAATATGGATGGTATGGCAAGACCATGGATGTGACCGGTGAATGAAACAACCCAACCTGATTGTGGTATGGAGGAAAAGTGTCATGTTCAAGAGCGACTTGCTACCATCAAAGTTTTCTTTAGTTTCTCCCAATTTTTCCCCAGTCATTGCTGACCAGTACCTCTTTATTTTTGTCAAGCTTGAGGAGGATAACATATGCTTGTCCTATAACCTGCCCTTCGGGCAAGCCCATCGCTATGTTTTAACGAGCCTAGCGATAGTGAAACTCGTTCTCGTCTAAAGACAAGTTTGTCGCTATTTAATGATTTTAACGAGTCTAACGACAAGGATAACTCGGTCCTTTTCATTTTTAGAGAGTCTGAAAAGGTACATAAAGTTAACTCCAAAAGTATTTTTTCGTCATCTAATCCCTTAAGTCTGAAAAAGTATAAAACAATACAGAAGGGATGAGTTTTCGATAGTTCTAATGATCCGAATAAAACAAGCGCTCGATCTTTTTGTGCAATAATCCTTCAGGTCCAAAAAGATTAAAATCTAGAGGAGGGATAGCTCTTCCTATCCCTTTAACGAGCTGGAAGGCCAAGGACTCGGTAATATTTTCATATTTTACGAGTCAGTTGAAAAGAGCTTAAATAAAACTCGTCTTTTGAGGAACGAGTGATAAACAGGGTTAGCAGCTGATTCCAGGTACAGGTTGGAATTTTCCAATCACGACAGTGTCACAAGGATGGCTAGGTGTAATCACTCTTCGCAGCTGTTCCTCAAAATGGGTAAACAATCATATGGAGGTGAACGATCGGCCAAATGAAAAGTGGAGGTGACGGTGCAAACACGACCAAGGCTTTAATGGCTGATGATATTACATTCACAGTGGTTATTTACCGGGATAGTTCATTTTTTAACGAGCTTAAATGCGGGTGGGAACATTTGCTCGATCTTATGTTTATTTTTTAACGAGCATGAACTATGCGCTAAAACTGCTCGGATCTTGCGTTTATTTTTTAATGAGCATGAACTTTGTGCTAAAATTGCTCGATTACACAGTCATATGATAAGAGTGTCTCATTGAGATTCTATTTTTTTTACGGAGCTTCATCTCACAAAGCTATGCCCCGCATCCTTTCTTTATGCAAGTTAGGAAATGACTAACCCAAAAAAAACAGATAAATAACCTCTCTTTGCTTGCATTCCAAAAGGTTTGCATGCCCCCAGGTATAAAGTACGATTTCAAGGTTGCCTCTACTTCTCTTCCTCCAATAAAATTGTTTTAAAGAGAGAGGCTTACCTCTTTCATGTTACCCAAAGATTGTCTCGTTAACCTTTCAAACAAAACACTTCCTCGGCAATGTCTACCGAAATAAACAAAGGTGAGTGACGAGACCCACCCTCTCACATAAATTTGACAAAAGAATCTTATTCTAGAACAACCCCTCTTCCAACCACGGACGGGGTACGAACTAGTCATATTCTCCCGCGAAAACCTACTCTATACCCAAAGTTTCCCTGCCGAAGCAGACCAGGATGCATGCCCCCTGGGTTCCAGTCATATCCTCCCGGATTACTCGCGCTCATCAGGAATACGGACCGTGGGTTGAGACACTTCTTGCGTGAATAGACCATTTAGGGATGGTACATGACTATTTGCGATGCGTGATCCGGGAAATGAAAGTTGGTCCATGAGCTTGACCATTCTTCCTTCATGCGGAAAACACATTACTCTAAAGAGTGAGGAGACAATAGCTCCCATGCAATATATATAGTCTCGTCCAAGGAGTAGGTTATAATCCAAGGGTCCTTGAACGACCATCACGTTCATTTGAAAGGTCTTCCCTTTCAATGTTATAGGCACATTGGGGAGGATCTCTAACGTTCGACTGGTTCCTTTATCAAAGCCTGATAGATTTCTCATTTTAGGCAAAAGCGTCGGTGAACCAAGTGCTTTCCAAGCAATAGAGGAAAGGATAGTCACAGATGCCCCCTCATCAACGATAGTGCCAGCCATTACCATTCTGTATATTTGAACGATAATTCTGAATGGTATGCTTGCTGGCAACAGGGGTCTGCCTTGTTGGTTCCAGTCAAAGGACACAACCAGGTTGCTTGGTGGTGGGACCAAATAGACGGCCGGGTATGACTCTGATGAAGTTCCTTCCTGCGATAAAGGAATGGGAAAATTGCCCCCTTGTTCGTCGGAGTCTGTGTTGATGAAGAGAATTTGGACGGTGTCGTCTTTATTCTCCTCTGTGATGGTATCATTCGAAGATAGAGCCTCTGAAGGCAAAACCGGGTCAACTGTCGTCTCAACATTTTGACTTTCATCAGGCATGGATCCAGATGGTTCATCTTCAATGATATGTGCTTCGGTTGACCACCCGGGTGGGCCAGCCGGGTTTTCAACTAGTGAAGGACTTGGCAGGAGTTTTTGATATCCAGGAGGAAGTTGCGCTCGTAAAATCGGGCGATATTCCAGAACTCTTTTAGCCTCTTCTAAGAAGGGACAACGATGGATGGCGTGGTCGCCTTCACACAGTTTGCAGGGAAATCTAGCTTTCCCTCTCTGTCCTGTGGCTTCACTTTCACTAGTTGACGGTGAGCAGTCAACATGGCTATCAGAGGTTGATGCTACCGAATTGTGCAAACGGGGAGACCAGTCCCTTAGTATCTGAGGGATGTGGGGACAATCTCTGTGGAAATGGTCTCCCTTGCATATGACACATGGCGATTTAGGCTTGGTCAATGCTGTGTGTGGATTTTTGTCAGACGACACTTGTTTTCCCCCAGTCGCCTTTGGCTCCTTCTTCTTCTTCTCTCTCTTCTTCTTTTCCTTCTTCTCCTTAGGAACTTGGTTTTTTGTTTTACCAGTTCCGTCAAGCGAAGAAGAAGGAGGAGAGGAAGAGTTAGATGAAGTAGAAGGCTGGTTGGAAACTCTAGTCTGGTCTAATTGTTGACTCGACTGTTCAGGAATGGTGGTGTTCTGAATGACATTGGTTGGAAAGAGCCAGACTGGCAGGCCAATTTTCAGTCCTGGAAGCGACAATGTGGCCATATGGGGTGCACCAACATCACCCCAAGAGGAGAAGGGACTAGGATTTCCACCAAGGGTAATTCCTTGGTTGGTGTGCTCCATTTTTCCAACCTAAAGATCAATGCAGGAATAAAGGGTGATTGTTCCGTTTAAAATAAATTTTTAACGACGCTTAGACACAACTTGCTTTTTCAATTTTAAAGAGTCGAGAAAAAGCTAAAGATGACTCTAGTCTCCTTCGATGTTTTAACGAGCCCGAAGTGAAAAATGCTTGGATAGACTTTTTCCGTTATAGAGTCTGAAAAAGGCCAAAAGGAACTACTCTGGAGTTCTAGGCAGAGGGTGTGCCAAACTTTTCGCAAAACCGCAAAATACTTTTTAGGGTACGGGCGGTCGATCTTCCTGAATGCTGTGTTCAGTGCATTGCGATCAGTAGGGCGGCTGACACGGCTTCCTAAGGATAAAGGTTTTATGCCTATAGGGGTCTCCCAATATATACGCGACGGTACGTGGGAGCACAATCCGTACTGGCGCTATCGTCCCTCAGGAGGAATCACCCACCATCCACGAGATCGACAGTCACCAGGCTTAACGACGCCGGAACACGTCTCTAGCCTAGACCTCTATGTTGTGCGTTATGTTGCAAAGCGTTGTTAAGTTCATTCAATTTATTTTAGGTTGATCTTTTTAGAAGTTTGCCTTTCAAGGTTCACCACGAGATGTATGATACAATTCCTAAATGCAGTCTAAAGATGATAAGCAAGCTTTATATCTTTTTCAACTTTGAAAATCCTAGCTACTAAGGGAAAAGAAAGACACCATCTTTTCTCAAAGAGCAATCAGCACACTCTAATGCACTTTTCCTAAATCCAACATGAAAACTATCAAATGCAAATGCACAATGCAGGTGTTTGTTTTCCGCTTTCTTAGTATTGATGCCTACAAAGAAAGCTTTTTGTACAACTTTGAATTTTCTTTTAAATGATCAATACAAACAAGTTTACTTTTTCGAAATCAGAGAGGGTAGAAGAGATTACAACACTTAACGATTTTTGAAATGAAGACTTGTTTCGACACTTAAAAGAGACAAATTCAAACCAATAAGCAAAAGCAAATGTATAATCAATATGCAAACAGCCAATGAACTCTCTTCTAAGATCACAATCAACAGATCTGAATCAATGGCTACAGGATGACTATTTCACTCATGCAAAGGAAAACTGTAAATGATGCCACAAACACATAAAAACACTCACATTCTTTTTGTACAAAAGGGGGTGGAATGTAAGTAGAGAAAAGGAGTTATCAGACTGGTACCTATGCTGGTTACAGGCTGCAAAAATAAGAGATCAAAACAAGGCAAAATAGAGCAGAGAACCCCAGCTGCACAAGGGCAAACTGGTTCAGCGCAACCTCAACACAGGGGTTTTGACCTTCAGCGCAGGTAGCCTTCACGGGAACTGCGTTGAAATGCAGAATCCCTTCACTGGGTCTGCGCTGAAGGAGAAACTCTCATTTCCCATAGGTTCTGGGTCACAAATTGCTATTTAATTCACTGTTTTAGGCCAAATAAAAGCAACAAGCAAGGTACAATCAAAGGTATGCTTTGAAGGGGTACTAAGATCTATCACAAAGGATCATCAAATCATTTGTGAGTACATTGTTCAGATCATAGACAAGTCCAGTGATTGGATCAAGGCAGCAACTGTCTACTTTGCATCCGGGAAAAGCAGATGCAGTTCGATTGTTGCTGTCAAGTCTATGAAAAAAACAATGATGGAAACATAAATAAAATGACTAACAAATCTCCCCAGAGGAGTCGCCAATTTGTTGTGGGGAAAAATGCCTATGCAGGGCGATCCTATCCACCTAAGGTGTGACAGTGCCTTAGCAACAAACAGAGACAACTATTCTGGTTTCTTCCTTTATGAAATGTGAAAGAAGAGAGATCAATAGACTTACCAGTGTCTTCCTTTTGTCCCTCAATCCAGTCTCTCTTCTCTTTGGGAGTTCACAGCTACTTGCCTTCTCACTCACCCAGCTTCAACAGGTTCCTGCGAGATCACAAGAGAACAACTACTTGCGACAAGAGAACAACTACTTGAGACAAGAGAAGAACACTACACAAAGACAGATATTCACATTCATAACTAGTTTAGGATTAGAAATAAACCAAATACACTAATGCAATCATACATCAAGAATACATCAGCATATAGGAGAAACCAAGATAGCTTTATTGATGAATAACAAGGTTCAGGAAGAGATACAACCCAGAGGGCTCCAATCCAGCATCTCCTTCCCAGCAAATGGAATTCCTATCTTCACCCCCTTCAAAGCATTAAACACCCAATAGTTCCAGTCTCAAACCAACAACAATTCTTTGCAATAACAAAATTCCAGCCTCTGGATCTCATGGAGGAGAGATCCATATATAGATGTTTGGAGAGAGGATGAGTCAACTTGAGATCTGACTAGTTTCCTCTCCCTCTGTCAGTTCTTGAGTCCACTTGGAGGTTCTTGCTTCCACTTGGAGATTTGGAACCTCTTACTCATACCAGTCTAATTCCCTGAGGCAAGTGTCATTTTGGAAGCTTCCTGAGTTTTGACACCTTGAGAAATGAGCCTGCCACATGTCCACTCCCATTCAGCGCAGGTAGCCAGTGTTCCATTTGACATTCAATGCAGGTAGCCAGTGTTGGCTTTGACATTCAGCGCAAACAGCTAGTGTAGCCACTGAAATGATCATGATTTGACTTGTTTTGAGCAGTTTTTGGTGGAGAACATCTGTGAATTGTTGTGGTTTGTTAGCCTTGTTCCTCTAGGGGTAGGAAAAACATGTTTAGGGACTTTGGATCCCTTATATTATAGACATTTCATGCTCAATGCTGTAAGGCACAAAAATGTCTATAACAATTCCGTTCACTGGTCATATTACCATTGGTCCACCGTACCATCCATCTTTGGGGTTAACGCTACCAATCCATTTCAGTGTTGCTGATATGTTCAAGAGAAGTCGATCAGAGAATTCACCAACCCATCTTGTGTCTCATCCACTACAATACCTTTACGCTTCATTCTTTCGTTACCGCCACCCTGAACCCTGTATCATCAGATCATTTTCACCTCCAAAATTCATTTGCTCAATTCTGTGTCGTAGATGTGGGATTCATTAAGGCCCTCCTACGACGGGTCACTTCTTGTTGACATCATCTCATTATCCAAGAAGTCAACCTAGGAACACCCCTTTCAGTACTTTGAAGCTTGCATGCCTCAATGGAAAGTTTCTCACTTTCGGCGACAGGTTTACATCAATGGCCTTCAACCGAGAGATTTTGCATGGTGTTCGACACTAAGTCCTATTTTCACACCACGTGAATTGTATTGTCGTACCTTGAGGGTCATCATCATTATCGGTGATTCCTCTCATGCCTATTAACAGCTTACATCATTGGCTGGTAATCAGACGATGTCTTTCCATGTTCGACTCCAGAACATTTTTTCACATGGATTGACTTGTACTTTGGGCGAAGATTGGATGAATTTGAAGACCATGGATCTAGTTTCATCCATCTAGGCTGTGATATATTCAGGAAAATAAAGACATCAAATGTACATCATTGTTGTACAGATGATCATCCAAATCAAAGGATGATGGCTCTATCAGAATCATCAGTCTGCGACACAGACGGTTGTCTATCCTACGTACATGAAAATGAATTTATAAATCTAAGAATGGGAATGCCCGCCTCAGCTAGATCATGAAAATTTTATGAAGATAATGTATTGTATTGTATCTTATTACAGGTTGCCTTCCAGTTCAAAAAATCTCAGATCCTCATGATAAAGCAATTCACTCAACATCAAAAGATTAACAACCTCATGCTTTAGGGCGCAACTGTTATAGACATTTTTGGGCACTGCAACCCCAATCATATCTGTCCATAAACCAACGGATTCCGAGTCCATAAAAGTGTTGTTTCATGCCCTAAAGGAACAAGGTCAATTGATTACATCATCTCCCAGAAGTTCTCCATAGAAAACTGCTCATAACTGGTCAAAATTGGACCATACAGGTTGCTCAGTGCTAAGTGTGTGATGCATCTCACCTACCCAGTGTAAAAGGTGTGATGCATAGTGGAAAGCCCTTCTGTAGGATGTGATGGGCGAGAATGGACAAATGGCAGAGACAATTTTCGAGGTGGATGATCATGGAATCTTCCAGAAACGTCTCTTGTGACACTTGCCTCTGTGAATTCGCCCAGGGATGAGTAAGAGATCATCAATCTCTAAGTGGAATCAAGAACTATCAGAGAGAAGACACTAATAAAAATCCCAGAAGCTGAGTCACCTCCCTGCAATCATCTATATATGGATCCCTCATCCCAGATATCCAGAGGCTGGAATTTTGTATCTTTTAAGGAAGTGCTCTTGGTTTCCTAGTGGAATATCATAGTGTTGGTTGATCTAAGCTTTTCATGAGCTGAAGAAGGACTTTCATGCTGAGAGGATGATGTTGGGTCAGATCAATGGGTTGTAATCCTCTCTTCTAATCTTCACATCAATAAAGCTATTCAAGTTTTCCTCCACATTCTTGTATGTCTGATAGTATATGCATTTGTGTGGTCAATATATATCTGGTCCTATATTGCTTATGATTGTAGATCTCTGCACTTTGAAGGTATTATGCTGCTTTGACTTCACAAGTACTCTTTGAAGCGGACTGGTCAAGGGAGAAGCAGCAAAGACCAATCGGTGAGGAGAAGGAACAAGCAAGGAACTGAGCGAAAAATCAAGGTTGGTATTCTTTGATCCTCTCCTATCTACTTCTCATAAAGGAAAACGAAATTAACTTTAATCTGTTTATTTCTAAGATAGATACCCATCTTAGTGGGACTAGCAGCTCTGCATAGACAATATATTTCCCGATAACAGCTGTGTACTGAGCTACTACCTGCTTCACATCTTTGACTCTCTTCTCAGTTACTGCCCCTATGCTGTTAGCTTGAAATTGTTGTTACTTCGATTGCAAAGTCACAAGCTTTTCTTCAATGTTGTCGTTGACTACATAAGCTTCCTCCAGCTAGGGCTTTAGTTGCACCTTTAGCATGACTTCCTTGTGCAGCGCTGCATCCACTTGTTCCTTTAGCTGCTTCGCTTCCTACAGCTTGGCTAACCTCTATGTCAGTGTGATGGTTCGAGCTGTGCCCTTAACTTCGTCATGGCCCTGTTAGAGTTCGTGTGCTTCCATCTCGAGCCTCTGGATGTTTGGGTCCTTTTGCAAGCCAATCAGGACCTCAAATGATTGTTCAAACAACTAAGGGAAATTTGCTACTACACTCTCCACTACCACAATTGCCTCTATGATAGTGGCCACTCGCTATTGCTTTACCACTGGTGGTGTTGAAGGCTGAGTCCTCAACTGGAGCTCTGTAATTTTCTAGTTCAGCTCTAATTGAACCTGCACCATCTCCATTCAAGGGTCATCCACCCCTATGGCCAATTTACGCATGCGGACCTTGACTAGCTCCTCCTCTAGAATGGCTAATTTTGGGACCATTTTGCAGGTCTCCTCCATAACTTGTATGATCTTCTTTCTCTGGCTGGTCACCTCGGCCTCAACGGCGATGGAAACATTCCTTTGTAAGGTCATCTACTCATTGTTGATTTTTTGTTCACTCATCACCTGGAGGGCGCAGTGCTCGTGGGCCCTTACCTCTATAATTACTCCATCCTAGAAGGAGTGGAGTGCTTCACGTGGGAGTACTGCCAGGTTCAATCCCACTCCCTTCAAGGCACTGATAGTGAGCCTGTCAGCCTCATTTTTTGTTGTCAGTGCTCCATCTGGTAGCACTAGCACACTGGAAGCCTTCGTGCATAGCATATTGGCAGCCTCTAATGCTCTGATAGCGAAGTTGGTAGACACCATACCAACTTGCGACATGTGGGTCTGCAACTCTTGCAGTCTCATCTAGATGGCCCCTAGAATGATTTGCCGCTTCTTTCCAAATTGCTGTAGGGCCTCTACGATGACATCTCTAATTATATCATCGATGTCATATAAATCTCCCTCCGTTAGTGTGATAGGATCCTGCTAGGTCTTGGTCACTTTTGATTTCTTTCTAGACCCTCCATTTTCTAGCGCTCTCGGGTGCTTAATGCAGTCATATATCTCCTGAGGGTACCCGTCATGCTACTCTATGTCTTGTTCTTTAGTTTTAGGTGAAGGCGACCGCACGCATTTGCTAAAGCCCCGATCTGTGCCACCCTGTTTTCCTACCTCCTTCCCTCATTGTTCTACCTTAGCCTTCTCAGTGGCCTCCTTCTTCCATTTTTTGACCAGCTGCGCCATCTACAGCTTGGCCTTTTCCTTCTTCTTTTATGCAACAGACTTGCTTCCACCCACTGCCAAGTCCATGGTGGTGTGCCAATCCGCCAACCATTTATCCAATAGTGAATCGATGGCATCATTTGTGGCTAGGTACAGCAAGTCGTACCACTTCATCATAGTGTCCTTCTGTGCACTGATTGATATCTGATGGAGATAAGCTTTGAATTTGACATAGCTCTATAGGTTAGCATATATCATGGGTGAAAATCATGCCTTGCAATTGATAGCCATCATGATGTTCATTTCCATTAAGATCCAGAAGATCTTGCTGTCCTGAACACACTCCACATCCTTGGTCACCAACAACGAAACATACTTTGCTGCTTCAAGAAGGTCTAGCACGAATGAGGGGAATTGGCTCCCTTTCAGTAGCTCCCATGCTAGGAGAAAAATCTATAGTAAGAGCCACACGTAGTGGAACGTCTTGCTTTGCTCTTGCGCTTTAGGGAAGTTCGCTAGGAACTCGCCACGAAGGTATTCCAACCAGTTAAACTAGACTCCTTCTTTGCACTGTTGTGCGAGTGCGACGACAGTTGTCAGTACCTCGTTAGTGCAATGCTTCTTCATCACCTTCCTTGCAAGGATCTGCATTTCCACCTTCACAGCGGGATCGCAGATGTTGGATATTGCATACCTGCACGACTTCTTCACCAATTTTAACTTCTCTTTCATTGATTCTGCGAATACCAACTTGCTACCCTTACCACCAAAGATCATAGCTAGATTTTAAACTATATACAGTAGGCGTGCTATGCGGTGAATAAACATATCTGTGATGGGTATCAGCTCCTCTAGCCACAGACACCCATCATGCACCAATCACAACAGATGTTTGATGACTAAAACTTTCATGAGGGTGTGGTTATAGTGCGGCACCCAGAGCAGGTTGAGTAACCCTGCCTTCTCTACTCCATTGAGCCACTTCCGTGACTCTAGTGCAGTCATCCCCATCTTTGTGCCTATGATGCGGTGCATCAACGTTTTGATCGCCAGGTGCGGGAACTTCTCATGATCTGCTAAGTCCCAGTCTTTGAGCTTCAAAATCAGCACCCGTGCTAAATGCGAACCATAAAAAGTTATCTCATGTGGTCGTAATCAGGTTTGTATGGAAGTCTTACTTTCATCAATGTCCTTCGGGACCTTGGATTTAGGCTTGCGTGAAGGGACATGTTCCAGCAACCGTGTAAGAGGGTATGCACCTTGGGCTTCAACCTACTCTATTTCCACTCCCACATCCTCATCCTCCAAGGGGATCTCTTTGATATCCTCCTCTTCTGCCTCTAGGTTTATAGCCTTTCCTTTCTCGTGGGTAGTGGGCTTTGTTGGGTTTTGTCTCAGTGACACGCACACTGGGATGGTAGGCTGCTTGCCCTTCATATCTTTCATGGTCTGCTTGGTTGGGGTTGGCTTTGGTCGCGGCGTTCTCGAGGATTTAGGTACCTCAGCTAGTACTTCGGCTACTTCTACAGAAACTTCTTCTGCTTGTTTCTCCATCTCTTGTGCCAGGTCTTCTACCACTTGCTATGTGTTGATAACTTCTATGCATGATGACATAACACTCTCTATCAATACTCGCTATGTCTCAGGAAACTTCGCAAATGCAGGAGTCTGTTTGAGAGCTTTAAAAAACTCTAGGTCCATAGGCATCTAAGAGCTCAACAATCGAATACTTGAAATGCCAATTTTTTCTTGCTAGACACCCACTTATAATTTATAGGGAAATTTGAATTCAAACTTGACCGTTCCCCTCGAAATCGGTTCATTAATTTCGGGTTGGCGCTATATTTTCAAGGATATAAGCCATAAATTTCATCTTAAATGCCGGTCGCCCGCTCCCTTTGGCCTTACTTTCGCCATCTTTCCATGAACAATGACTTTAACAATCACTTTCCAGCTGACCTATGCAATTTCTCCCTGGGTAGTGCAGCTCCTTTCTTTCTAGGAAAATTAGTGGCTTGTCGAATGACTAACCCTCTAGGTTTGCTAGCTAACATAGAAACAACAGTCAAAGCAATTCAATATCTTTCCTATGAGTGACAGATAAGAAAGAGATTATGAATGATCAACCTGTAATTTTTGCTTGAATCCTCGGTTGATCTCCCTCTCCTTTGGCCGATCCCGTAACTCCTCCCCATACTTAACATGCTTGGAGAGTACCTGCACAACTATAGAAACAAGGACCTGCCAAAGAATAATGATCCATCATAGCATAAACATCATAGAGTCATGAATATGATAAACAAATGAATGCATTTACAGTTAACACAATCAATTGGGAAAAATCTTGAAAAACTTTATTAATATCAAGGAGACTTACAACCCATAAGAAGTCTGATCCAGCGCCATCCTCCCAACTTCAAGCCTTCTTCACCTCATGAATCAACAAGAACACACCAACAATGACACAATGCTCTTACCTCAATACTAAAACTAGCAGCACTTCCTTACAACTTAGAATAATTCAGCCTTCTGATCTCTTGGATGGGGGATCCTTTTATAGTTGATTGCAAGAGGGTGAGTAATCAATGGGGATGATGAATTCCATTACATTTGTTGAAATTAGTTCCATAAGAGAGGGGAATTAGAGATGGTTTCCTAGTTCCCTTGGTCATCTTTGGGTGAATTTAGAGAGGTAAGTGGCACAGGAGAAGTTTCTAGAAGATTCCATGAGCAACCAACTAACAAACTGTCTCGGAATTTTGTCCAACCTCGCCCATCGCACTTAATAAACGACCAAACTGTGATGCATCTCACTTAGACAGTGTAGCAAGTGAGATGCATCTCACCCTAACATAGGGCTTTCAGATATGTTTCAGTTTAGGTACTTTCTGGATGATTTCTGAGATGGAACTTTTGGGGAATGAGGAATTCATATGACTAATCTTCTTTAGGGTATAAAACAACTCTTTTAGGGGTTGATGAGCCCTAATATCATCAACATATGATTTTGGGGTTGATGTGCCCAAATATATCTATAACCATTTCGCCCTAAAGCATGGGTTTGTAAATGTTCATGTCAGGTGAAATGTTTTATCCTGAGAATCAGAAGTTTTGAACTCGAAGGTGACCTGCATAAATTACAATACAATACATCATGATAATATGATTTTTCATGAACTAGCTAAGGGAGGCATTCCCATGCTAAACTTTATAAATTTTTATTTCATGTACATATATTAGATAGTCATCTGCAAATATAGACCTGTGATTCTACAGATATAGAGTCATAATCCATGATTAGGATGACCATCTATGTAGAGCCTTTGTACATTTGATGTTTTTGTATCCCTAAATATATCACAGCCCAGATGGATGAAAATGGATCTGTGATCTTCAAACTTGTTCAATTTTTGCTCAATGTACAAGTCAAACCTTGTGAAGAGATGTTTTGAGGTCGAATATGGAAAGACATTGCCTGATTACCAGCTAATGATGTTAGCTGTTAACAGACGCGAGAGGGATCACTGATAATGATAATGGTCCTCAAGGTACTACAGTACATTTCACGTGGTGTGAATACATGATCCAATGTCGAACACCACACAAAATCTTTCAGTCAAAGGCCATTGATGTCAACCTGTCGCCAGAAGAGAGAAACTTGCCATTGATGTAAACAAGCTTCAAAGTACTGGAAGGGTGTTTCTAAGTCAACTTCTTGGATAATGAGTTGATGTCAACAAGAAGTGACTCATCGTAGGAGAGTCTTTATGTATCCCACACCAATGACACGAAATGAAGCAAATGATTTTTGGAGTTGAAAATGAACTGATGACACAAGGTCTAGGAATGGTGGTCATGAAGAATGAAGGCTGGAGGTATTGCAGTGGATAAGACTTTAACTAGATGACTTCTTAACTAGATGGCTTCTCAACTGGATGAATTATCTTGAACATATCAGTGACATTGAGATGAATTGGTAGCATTAACCCCAAAAGATGGATGGTATTAAAGACCAATGGCATGATTGCCGGTGAACGAACTAACCCAACCCAACTCCACCATGGAGATGAAGTGAAAGTGTCATGTTCAAGAGCGACTTGCTACCATAAATTCTTCAAGATTTTTCCCTTTTTTCCCCAGTCATTTCTGACTAGTACCTATTTATTTTTGTCAAGCTTGAGGAGGATAGCATATGCTTGTTCTATAATTCACCCTTCAGGCAAACCGATCACTATTTTATGTTTTAACGAGTCTAGCGATAGTGAAACTCGGTCTTGTCTAGATGGACAAGTTTGTCGCTATCATTTTAATGAGTTTAACGACAAAGATAACTTGGTCCTTTTCATGTTTTGAGAGTTTGAGAGGAGACAAAAAAGAAAACTCCATAAGTTATTTTTCGTAAAATAATCCCTTAGGTCCAAAAAAGGATAAAATAATACAAGAGAGATGTTGTTTCCAATACTTTAACGAGCTCGAATGGACAAGCGCTCGACAATCTTTTCATGTTTAGAGAGTCTGAAAAGAGATTAAAGAGGACTCTATTTTGAGGAACGAGTGGTGTATAGGGTAGCAAGTGGTTCTAGTGATGTTGAAACTTCTCAAAACATGTTGATTGATGTGAAGAGGCTGGCCAATAAGACCACTCATTGCAACTGTTCCTCAAAAAAGGGTAAACAACCAAATGAAAGCATATGATCAGCCAATGGGATGGTGGTGATGGGATGAAAACAACCAAGTCTCATTTGATGAAAGAGGCTGATTAAATGGCAATCATGAGGGTCAAAAATGAAAATGGGTTCATTTCTACAAAATTTTGAACCATAGGGAACTATGCTTGGATTCAGTTTCATGTTTATGCAAGCTTGAAATGAAAAACTATGCTTGAGATTCAGTTTCATTTTTACACAAGCTTGAAATGAAAAAATATGCTGGAGATTGGCTTACATGCCCCTAGCATAATGAAAGGGAGAGTCCCCTGTAACCAGATGGAAGTCACTGCGGTGAAGTAAGATGGTTATCCAACACTTTCTTGGCTTCATCCAGATAGGGACAAAGGTGAAAGGGGTGATTCCCCTCACATAACCTACATGGAACTTAAGTTTACCATTAGGTGCATGCCCCCTAAGCTTCATTTCATTCACCTAAGTAGACTAATCAAGGCTATCAAGTGGATGGAATGAAAGTTATTTTACGAGATCAAGTGAAAGACTCGACTGGGATTTTACGAGATCTAATCAAAGACGTGACTTGGAACATTGCTCCAGGGGTCCTTGTTTCATTTTTTAACGAGCTTGAGACAAGACAAGGAACTATGCTCTTACCCTTTTGTTTCATTTTTTAACGAGGTTGACACAAGATAAGGAACTATCCCCATAGACCTGTTTCACTTTTTAATGAGGTTGACCCAGTAAAAGAAGTATCCTCGAACCCTTGTTTCATTTTTTAATGAGGTTGACGCAAGACAAAGAACTATCCTTGGATTCCTTGTTTCATTTTTTAACGAGGTTGAAAGAAGACAACGAACTCTCCTAAAATTCCTTGTTTCATTTTTTAACGAGGTTGACATAAGACAACGAACTATCCTTGAATTCAATCACAAATCATAAGAGGTCATTAAGGAGAGATCTGTTTCCATTTTCCCCAGTACATGATGTACAACTTCACTGAATTGATCCTCACCTGATGTAGGTATGGAATAGGTTGCCACATAATTAAACCGTGGCGGGCATGATACCATTAGTATAAATGGACCATTTAGGGACGATGGTTGACTAAGAGCTATATTTGGACCGGGAAATAAAAGCTCGTCAACGGTGACAATTTTGCCTTCACGGGGGAAACAAATCACTCAAAAGAGTGTTGAAACAATAGCTCCCATGTCATAAACATAGTTGCGCCCAAGAAGTAGATTGTAATCTAAAGGTCCTGGGACTACCATCACATTTAGATAAACTGTTTTCCCTCCCAATGTAATAGGTAACTAAGGAAGGATTCCTAACGGTCGACTGGCTCCTCTATTAAATCCCAACAGATTCTATGTAACAAGCACAAGCGGTGGTGAACCAAGCGCTTTCCAAGCATTTGAGGAAAGGATACTCACTGATGCACCTTCATCTATAATAGTGCCAGATACAATCATTTTACAAACCTGTACTATGATCTGGAAAGGCACATAGGAAGGAAGGCAGAATCCTACCAGTCTATTCTAATCAAAGGAAGTGACTAGACTACTTGGAGGGGGTACTGTAGAAATGGGACAATTAACCCCTTTAGTTACGAGAACTGGAGGATTTTCCCCCTGTCTTGATGGAATAGGTGGATTTCCCCCAAGCTCCTTTGAATCTGAAGAAACCAAAAGAACCTGAGTGGTATGGTGTTCACTCTCTTTAGAAAGGGTACAATTTACCGAAGGTGGATTCGGGTCAACTATTACCTCGACCTGTTGATTTTGGTCGGGTATAGACTCATAGGATTCACTTTAAGAGAGAGTGGGCTCGACCGACGGTTGATTTTTGTCAGTCGGTTCATCAACTAATGAAGGATTTAGGTAGAGTTTCCTATAACTAGATGAAAGTCACTGCGATGAAGCAGGATGGTTATCCAACACTTTCTTGGCTTCATCTAGATAGGGACAAAGGTGAATGGGGTGATTCCCTTCACATAACCTATATGGAAACTTAACTTTTCCCTTCTGTTCATGAACTTTACTATCACTAGTTGATGGTATGTCGCCAAGATGATCTCTAGAGGTTGACGACATGGGATGATGTGAAAAGGAAGACCATTCTTCTAAGATCTGAAGAATCTCAGGAAAATTTCGAAGAATATGGTCTCTTGCACAAAGTTTGCATGGATATCAAACTTTGTGAGGCTTAATGGATGGTTTCTCATTAGATTTTGCATTCAAAGCAATGATTGCTTAGTTGCTCCTCTGCTGAATTTGCTTCTTCTTCTTCTTCTTCTTCTTCTTCTTAGCCACCTGGTTACTAGTACCAATACTTTCACCAAGCGAAGAGGAAGAAGAGGAGGAAGAAATAACCTAGGAAGAAGACAAAGGGTCAACTTTAGGATCAACCAAAGGTTTATTTTGTCCAGTTTGAATGTGTAATAAATTGCCGAGAAATCACGACATTTTGAACCAAAGAGGTTGAAAACAACCATACTAGCAACCCAATGGTAAATCCCGGAAGGGACAATGTAGCCATATAAGGAGCACCAATATTTCCAAAATGAGGAAAAGGACTAGGATTCCCATCAAAAGGAATTACTTGATTGGTGGACTCCGGATTTGTCACCATATGCTTCAACCTAAGATCAACTAAGGAATAGGGATGCTATTCATAGTCAATTTATTTTAACGACATTTGGACACAACTTTGCTTTTTCATTTTTAAAGTGTCGAGAAAAAGCTAAAGATGACTCTAGTTGCTTTCGACTTTTAATGAGCCTGAAAAGACAAGTGCTCAGATGATCCTTTTACTTTTAGAGAGTTGAAAAGGAACCAAGGTGACTACTCTGGAGAATCTAGACAAAAGGATTACTAGACCAATCACAAAACTGCAATATACACCTTGGTGATAAATTAAAGAGGAATTACCAAGGACTTATGTATGGCAGTCAATCTTCTCGAATGCTATGTTTAGTGCATTGTAATCGATAAGGTGGCAGACTTGGTTTCCTATGGATAAAGGATTTAAGCCTATTGTGGTCTCCCAATATATACACAACGGTATGGGGAGACGATTCTGTGCTAGCACTTGTCGTATCAAGGAGGATTGATCACCCAACCTTCAATGAAAATGACAACCACTAGGTTTAAAGACGCTGAACACATCTCTAGCCTAGACCTCTAGATGTGTTGCATTAATTCCAAAGCGTTGTTAAGTTAATTGAGGTTCATTTTAAGTTGATATTTCTTAAAATATTTCCTTTGAAGGTTCACTATGTGATGTATGTTTGCAATTCCTAAAATTCAACTATCATGATAAACAAACTTTTGATTTAGTTTGAATGATGAAAACCTTAGCTACTAAAGGATAGAGCAATCAAATATTTGACAAAGAGCAAAGAGAACATCTAATGCAATTTTCCTAGCTATTCCTATCAATCATTCACAAACCAAAATACTAAAATGCAAATGCATGTATTTGTTCTCAACTCTCCTTAATGTTAATGATCTAAGAAGGAAAACAACATGGAGCAATGACTCAAACTATTTCACACAAAATGACAATTTTCAACAATTTTTCTTCAAAAAGAGAAAAGAAGACTCAAAAAAACACTTTCAAGTTTGAAGAAATATATTTTCGACACTTTGAAAGAAATAAAATCAAATCAAATGCACCAAAATAGTTTAATCGATAAGCTATGAAGGAGGATTTTGCGACACTTCACTTTTTTGACAAAAATTGAAGATTTTACGACACTTTTTATATTGAAACAACAAATAGATTAACACTACTTTTGACAATGGATTGTAAATGAAAAACAAATACACAAAAACATTCACTAATCCTAATCTAAATTGAGGCTGATCTGAGTGATGTGAGTTGGATTCAGTGATGAGGTATTGTCCAAATTCAGCAAGAAACCAAACAAGTCTTAAAACTAGTAAAAAACCCTCAACTCCCAGATGGGAAATTGAGTTCAGTCAATCATCACACCTGGCCTTTACAGATAGTTAGATGCATTGCAATTTTCTCACTCAGGAAGTGAGATGCATATCAAGTCACAGTGGAAGATAGTGCGATGGTCAGGGAGCGCTTCTGAAGATGGTTTTGGCTCAAATTTGTAGTAGTTTCAATGGATCAAGCTTGGTTTTGATGAAAAATGATAATCAAAGTATGATGGAATGTCCTAAGAGGCTACCGAGCTACCAAAAGGGCATATAGATGTGTTTTCAAGTCATATGTTTAGCTCATAAACTAAACCAAAGATTGACTGAAGCATCATTTATGTACTACGCAATTGCAAAACAAGAGCGGTTCGAAAGCTTCATGGCTAGCTTTAGACTCTATCTATAGTTTATATAATCCAACATAGAACAAAAAATAGAGACAACAATCATCATTCCCCAGCAGAGTCGCCAATTTGTTTCTGGGAAAATTAGTGCCTTGTCGAATGACTAACCCTCTAGGTTTGCTAGCTAACCTAGAAACAACAGTTGAAGCAATTCAATATCTTTCCTATGAGTGACAGATAAGAAAGAGATTATGAAAGACCAACCTGTAACTTTCGCTTGAATCCTCGCTTGATCTCCCTCTCCTTTGGCCAATCCCGTAACTCCTCTCCATACTTAACACACTTGGAGAGTACCTGCACAGCTATAGAAACAATGACCTGTCAAAGCATAACAATCCATCAAAGCATAAACATCATAGAATCAGAAATATGATAAACAAATGAATGCATTTATAGTTAACACAATCAATTGGGAAAAATATTGAAGAACTTTATTAATATCAAGGAGACTTACAACCCATAAGAAGTATGATCTAGCGCCATCCTCCCAGCTTCAAGCCTTCTTCACCTCATGAATCAACAAGAACACACCAACAATGACACAATGGTCTCACCTCAATACTAAAACTAGTAGCACTTCCTTACAACTAAGAATAATTCAACGTTCTGATCTCTTGGATGGGAGATCCTTTTACAGATGATTGGAAGAGGGTGAGTCATTAATGGGGATGATGAATGTGATTTCATTTGTTGAAATTAGTTCCACAAGAGAGGGGAATTGGAGATGGTTTCCTAGTTCCCTTAGTCATCCTTGGGAAATTTAGAGAGGCAAGTGGCATAGGAGAAGTTTCTAGAAGATTCCATGAGAAACCAACTAACAAACTGTCTCAGAATTTTGTCCAACCTCGCCCATCACTTTTACTAAAGGGCCAAACTATGATGCATCTCACTTAGATAGTGTATAAGGTGAGATGCATCTCACCCTAACACAGGGCTTTCAGATATGGTTTAGTTTAGGCACTGTTTAGATGATTTATGAGATGGAACTTTTAGGGAATGAGGCATTTAGATGACTAAGCTTATTTAGGGTATAAAAAAAATCTTTTAGGGTTTTATGAGCCCTAATATCGTTGACATATTATTTTGGGGTTGATGTGCCCAAATATGTATATAACATCCCTCCACGTTGTCGTAGACCCAATGACACGTCCTTGCTTCGCACCATCTTCCAATCGCGCAGCTCCCGAATTGGGTAGTGTAGTTTATATTCTCGCACCTCCTTTCAGCTACCTAGAGTGCTAAGACTATACTACTTTCATTTAGTCAGATGGTCAGGCTACCAGTGTATGGCTTCAAGTGACTGCCATTCACCTATCCTTGGAAGGGTTCTCCATTTAACTTTACCAGATCTACCGCTCATCTGTCGGTAATCTGCTTAATAACATAAGGCCCTAACCAGTGCATCTTGAATTTTCTAGGGAATTTATCAAACTTACTATCATACAAAAAAGGTAGATCATTTAACTTAAATATGCGCAGCTTGATGTGTCGATCATGCCATGCCTTTTCACGTTGCTTTTGGACCTGCAGGTGAAATCCAACCAAAAATATTTCTTTTTCAAGCTCATCTAGTTGTGCGAGCCTCTCTTCCAGGGCTTCGCAATCCATCATACCTGTGAGCACTATTATGCACAGACTAGGCATGATGTATTCCATAGCCATTATGACTCCCACACCATAGAAAAGCCTCAAAGTGGTTTGTCCCGTCAACTTCTTTCATGTCATAAGATAAGCCCACAATACTGCAGGTATGCATAGGTCCCAATCATTTCGTTGAGCATTAAAAAACTTGGCCAACACATTTTCAAGCACTTTGTTAAATGCCTCCACTGTCCCATTAGCCTATGGGTGATAAGGTGTGTTCTTCTGGTGATATACCTAAAATTCCTTCGTTAGTGTGTTAATCATCTCATTCAGGAAGTGTGTACCATGATCACTCATCAAGATCCTTAGATAGCCAAATCGCATTAGTACATGCTCAAATAGAACTTTGTGACCATCAAACTCATGCAATCCTTCACCAGCTGCGCTTCTGCCCAACGAGTCAATTACTCCATCGCAGTGATAATGTACCTTGCTCTTGTCTTCTGTTGTGGCTGGATGGGTCCTACAAAATCTATTGCCCACTTTTCGAAGGGTTGCAATGTCATTTGTGGATTCAAAGGCATTTCATCCATATGTGATGGCCTACCTATTCTTTGACATACATCACACACCTTGAAATATACTTTTGAAACTTGATGAAGGGTTGGCCACCACAACGTTGCGTGTAGAATCTTCTGCACGGTTGCTCTCCTTACATAATGTCCTCCCGTGGTGCCCCCATGAGCGTCTGCAATGATGCTGCTTCATTCAAACTTAGGTACATACTGTCGTAATATCTCATCAGTGCCCATCTTGTATAGATGCCCAACAATGATAGATAAATTTGTCACGTGCACCACTAATTCCTTCTTTTGCTGGACAGGGTATCCTTCAGGTGCAGTTCCTATTGTTAGGAAGTGTATTATATCCTCAAAATGACCATCTGCGACATGCACTGAAAATACTTGTGCATCAGGTAATCCCTCTTCAAAGTTAGTAGCTTCATCCCTTGTCTTGATGTGCACCAAATGGTCTGGTCCCGCGTTCAATTGTCTAGGCTTCACAACAACTTCAAAATTGTACTCTTGGAACAATAAGAGCCATCTGCAGAGTCACCCCCCACACATAAGCTTATTGACCAGGTACAACACAGAGTGATCCATATACATATTAAAATGGCCTCCTAGCAAGTAATCATGATACTTCTGGAGCGCATACACCATAGATAGACCCTCACATTCACTGGTAGAATAGTTCTTCTCTGCTTTGGATAATCTGCGGTTTGCGAACGCGATAGGATGGTCCAAGCCTTCTCCACCATCCTGTGTTAGTACTGCCCCCAACGCTATACATGACGTGTCGACATGTACATGAAAGTCTTTCTTCCAGTCAGAGAAGACTAGAATTTCCGGGGTAACCATATTTTCTTTCAATATATCCAAGCTTTTCTTACAGTCATATTTCTAACAGAACTTGATATCCTTCTTCAACATTTTTTCCATCGGCGCGGTGATGTGGGCATAGCTTTTGATAAACTTTCTGTAATATCCTGTATATCCCAGAGTAGCGCGCAACTGTTTCACACTCCTCGATGCTTCAAAGTTCAGTATTACTGTGATCTTCATGGAGTCTACCATCACTCCTTGTCTGTCAACCACATGCCCCAATAGGTTCCCAAAAGGAACACAAAACAGACACTTCTTGAGATTGAGCGCAATCTAGTATCTTTGACAAGTATCTAGCATCAAGTGCAAGCTTGCTACGTGGCACTTAATCAACCCAAATACAGTCTAGTCATCAAAATATACCCCGAGGAACTTATGAATAAATTCCTTGAATGTCAAAAAAACCACGTGCGAAAATATTGCAGGGACATTCTTCAATCCAAATGGGATTGTAGTGTATTGAAAACAAGCCCACTCAGTCACGAAGGTGGTCTTGCTCCTATCCCCTAGTGCACTTTTGGTTTGATGGTACCTAGAGAACCCATCAGTGAAGGAATATGCTTCTTGGCTACCTACATTGTCCAACACATCATCCGTGAATGAAGTCGAGAAAGGATCATGCACACAAGCATCATTCAGTTTTATGAGATCCATGCATATCCTTATCTCATTCTTGTGCTTCTTCTCTTGCACCACCATTGGGCTTATCCAATTATATTCTTCCACAGGCTTAATGATTCCTTCCGCTAGAATCTTGTCTAGCTCTAAGTAGACCTTCTCCTTGTATTTCAAATTAAGGCAGTAAGGCCTTTGCTTAAGTCGCCTTATGTCAGCCTTTAACATGATCTTCATCACTCCTAGGTCTTTGATTATTCCTTTTAGATCCATAAAATTGGTTGGGAATAAGCCTTAGTATTCGCGGAGCAATTCAACAACCTTATCCACCATCGCATCGTCCTAGTAGTCTCCAATATTCACGAATTTGGGTTTTGCCTCTGTACCAATGTTCACTTGTTTTGTCTTCATAGACGCAGTCATATTAGGGTTCTCAATCTGCAGTCCTTGAACCTCATGGTGACCTTCTGTTTATGGAATTTTAATCTTTTGTAGATCCTTGTCCTCTACTTCAACAATTATATTATAACATTTGAGCGTGTGACTCAGGTGAGTAGCCCATTTAGGTTGAATCGGGTTTAAAGGATCTTGCGGTATCCTAATTATGTCTTCAAAATTACTATCAAACCCATCCTCAAAATTGAATGTAATCATGAATCCTTCATGCAGGATATCCCATTCACCTGCCCCATGGTGGATCTCTGTTTCTCTACACCAATTCATTGGGATAACATCCACTGTAGGACAGAACAGGTGCACCCACTCAAGTTGGGGATTTTCTTGATAAGCTTGCATCCATTTGGCCAAACGCATGTGTGGATCATTCTGCCCATCATAATTTTCTATCAGTCACATCTTAGGCTTCCCAAATCATGTTCTCATCATCCTCCTACATTTACACCAATCACCAAAGCTTCCCTTATGCATACCCCACCATCTTGCGGGCGTAACGCGTAGTGCCCAGTCAAGGGCTTGGAAGAATTACTTTTCTAGTACCTCCCTTTCAAATGCATCCAAAAATATATCTACCTCATTTAGACCATCATAAATAGATAGATTTCTTACCTCTGACAACACACAATGCAACATCCAGGTCATCATGTTGCAATTGAGCATAGTTACTTCATGTAACCAATTCTTCCAATGTCTTATTTCTTCGTTGGAGTCTGAAGTACAGGAACTCTTGCGATCCCACATAATACATCCATCTGCGTTGGGATTCACCCAATCTTGGTCTCATGCTTTTATCTTATAGATACAGTCCAATTCGTCATCACTCTCATAATCATGGACAAGTTCAGTATAGCGTGAACCCTCAGCAGGATCAAGGGGTATTATTACGCGCAACAATTTCTTCTAAAAGATCATCTTTCACTTCTTTATATTAATTACCCCATTCATATTAGTAGCCTAGTCAATTCCCAGGAGCATAGGGTAGGGATTGTTTTCATCCACTATCTCTATTACTTCAAAATCTACCAGCGTGCTTGCTCCCTTAATGTCCACAGTCACCCCTTGCAGTCACCCCATGGGGATGATTTTCTACAGATTCGCCATCCTTAGCTGAATCGAAGACCATTACAGTGTTGGTCTCCCCATTCGCTCCCAAGTCTACTTTGGAAGGACATTCATGTTGGCATTATGATACATTTGTTGTACTTGATGGCAACCCACTCATCTAAGATGATAAATTATAGTGCAGCAAAGTTCACGCACTTTCATGAAGATAAAAGTTTCTTTCATGTAGAGAAAAGTTCACCCAATTTTATGCAGAGAAACGTTTATTTCATGTAGAGAAACGTTCACGCACTTTTATGCTGAGAAAATTTTATTTCATGTAGAGAAAAGTTCACGCACTTTCATGCAGAGAAAATTTTATTTGATGTAGAGAAAGTTTCACGCACTTTTATGCAGAGAAAATTTTATTTCATGTAGAGAAACGTTCACGCACTTTTATGCAGAGAAAATTTGATTTCATGTAGAGAAAAGTTCACGCACTTTTATGAAGAGAAAAGTTTATTTCATGGAGAGAAAATTTCACACACTTTTATGCAGAGAAAAGTTTATTTCATGTAGAGAAAAGGTTTGATCTCACGCACTTTCATGGTTGGTTCATGGTATTAGTTCGACAGTTTTTGATCCTATGGTTTTGGCTCGTGGTATTGCATCCAAAAGTGTTGATATCACGCACTTTCATGGTTGGTTCATGGTATTAGTTCGACAGTTTTTGATCCTATGGTTTTGGCCCGTGGTATTGCATCCAAAAGTGTTGATCTCACACACTTTCATGGTTGGTTCATGGTATTACTCCAACAGTTTTTTGATCCTATGGTTTTGGACCATGGTATTGTGGAAGGCCTAAGACTATAAAAGAGGAAGGAGATCATTTGGCAAAGCAACATCGAATGAATTGAATATCTAATAAGTGCTAGATCTGAAATATTTGTGATTGGGTTATGGTGTAGATCTGGATCTGAATGAAGGAGGAACCTTAGTGCATAAAGAATGATAAGTTCTTTTGATGGGTCATAATCTTTATGCTTGAATAATAGTATCGTTGCATGATTTTGATCTGTTATATGAGGCGCATGCTTGATCTATAAATCTGACAATCTGGGTTAATTAGTGTCTGAATATTTGAAAGAAGGAATTATCCTTTATAGATCTGCACGCAGGTTTCAGGTTGTTGAAGTAGCGTATATCTTTAAATTATGATCTAGCTGCCTCTGTCTATTGCTGTAGTATTCTGGGTTCAGAATTTGGTGTGTGGTTACTGTTACTGTGTTTTGGGTACAATTGTCAGAGAAGTGTTTACTTGATTCAGTGATAATTGGGAAAAGGAGATTGTTTGATGCAGATATACTTGATGATTGATTGATGTTCATGGATCCAGTCTGAAAATTTATGAAACATGGTCCCTGGAAGAAAGAGAAGGTTGTAGCCTTCAGTAGGCCACCACCTACATACTAGTATCTTGGCTAGTACAAGAGCTAAGAGGGTTGTAGCTCTCTGCAGGTTGTAGCCTGCGTACTCGTAAAGGACTGCACCAGTACAAAATCATTGTAAAAGGAGTTTCTTATTAAAAGAAGATAGAGACATATTGCAGCAGGTGGTTTTCACCCACATTGGGTTTCCACCTTATATCTGGTGTTCTTTTGTGTGACTATTTTCTTTTCTTGTTCCTGCTCATTATTTTATGATACTGACATACAAAGTAATGATCAATATTTGAAGAATTATTCAAAGAATAAATAAGGATGATATATTGAAAAGAATTTGATAATACTGATTCAGCCCCCCTCTCAGTATTATTTCCAACAATTGGTATCAGAGCAGGTCCTTCTGAAGAAGCGTGATCACTTGAAGGAAGATCTAACATCATGAGAAACTACGAGAGGGAAGAATCAATCAGGCCACCAATTTTTGATGGGACAAACTTTGTATATTGGAAGGTAAGAGTTACTGCCTATCTTCAATCTTTGGGTACAGAAGTATGGGACATTATAGAAACAGGGTATAATTTTCCATCAGCTACTCCTACAGATTCATCTGAGAAGAAGAAATATGAAACAAATTCAAAGGCGGTTAATACTCTTCTAGGATGTCTATCTCAATCTGAATTCGTGAAGGTTATGCAATATAAATCCGCAAAAGAAATATGGGACAAGATTGTTTTGAGCTACGAAGGAGATGAACAGGTAAAACATGCAAAAATTCAAACCCTCAGGATTCAGTATGAGAATCTCAGAATGTATAATGATGAAAGTGTGGCTAACTATTTCCTTCGGGTGGATGAGATTGTTAATTGTATGAAAAACTTGGGTGAAGAAATAAAAGAGGCTGTTGTGGTTGAAAAAGTCCTAAGATCATTGTCCCCCAAGTTTGAATCTAAATTATCTGCAATAGAAGAAAAGGAAAATCTACGAACTCTTACTATGTCTCAGCTACACGGAATTCTAATTGCTTATGAAATGAGAAAAGGAGGTCCATCAGACAGGAGAGAAGCTGCTTTTAAGGCTTCAGGCAAAGGAGACTACTATGAATCAAATCACGTGCCAGAAGAAGAAGAAGAATCAAATTTTGTCAAAAATCTTCAACGGGGTACTGGAAGGTTCAGAGGTAAGCTACCTTTTAAATGTTTTGCTTGTGGAAGAGTAGGTCATTATGCTGCCAAATGTCCTCATAAGGATAAGATTGACAAAGGAAAGGAACCTGCTAGATGGAACAAGAAACAGAATGCAAATAAGAAAAGCTACTACAATCATGAAGACAGTGATGGTCTATCAAATAGTGATGAACATGAACGAGGTAATGACTATAAACTTTTAATGGCATTTGAAGATGATGATTACATGGATGCTATAGATGTGGATAGTTTTTATGATTAGATTTCTAGACTTAAGACATGTATAGAAGAAAAGAATATGATCATTGATACTCTACAATTTCAAATTGATGAAAAAGAAAAATATCTTGAAAAGTTAGAAGGTGAAATTGTTGGCCTTAGAAAAGAAATTGAGAAAACAAAGGCTATTAATCTTAAGTTTGTCAAAGGATCTGAAACTCTGGATGAGATCATCAATGTACAATGTTCTCCGCTAAACAAGACAGGTCTCGGGTATAATGGAGAAAAATCTCAAGCATCCACCTCAAAGAGTTATCTTGATGCAGCAAGAAGGAATGAGAAAAAGCACAATGGAGATCACCAGGTAAAGCAGGGACGAATTACGTCAAGAACTAACAAAGACTATCAGGTAAACCAGGGGCAATCTGTCTGAAGGATGAACAAAATCTACAACCAGCCACAGGTAAAATCTTCTCAGTTTACTTCAAGAATGGATGACAATAGAAACTACAATCATTTCGCCGGTAGATTTGATAATCGCAGAAGTTTCTTCAATGGGCAATGTTTCTCTTGCCATAACTTTGGTCACAAAGCAGCTCAATGTGTTGCATATAAAACAATCATGACTAGAGAAGCTCAAAAACAAAGAAGTATGATCGGGATTACAAAAAGGACCTATAACAACTTTTCAGCTCTTGAAAATGAAGTTGAATGTTCTATTTGCAATAACTTTGGTCATGAAGATTTTGAATGCAGGAGCAGGTTTCAGCAGACAAAGGAACAAGCCTCAAGCACCAGAACATGGAGAATAAAGGAACCACAAACAGAAAGATGTGGGATAGCATTTTATGCAGAAGGACAAGAAAATATATGGTACATTGACAGTGGATGTTCGAAACATATGACAGGTGATAAAGAAAAGCTTGAATCATATTCTGCTTTAGAAAAGGGAAAGAAAGTTTCTTTTGGAAATGATACTCCTGCAGCTATAAAAGGAAAAGGCACTACTCAGTTAAAAGAAAAGGTCAAAGCTGGAAATGTTTTGTATGTTGATGGATTGAAGCATAATCTTCTAAGTGTCAGCCAGATGTGTGGTCAAGGAACCGAGGTGATATTTAGATCAAACGGATGTCGTGTTCGTGATCTTGATACAGGTGAAACAACGATCAAAGGTAGAAGAGCTCCAAATAATCTATACATATTTGAAGAAGGACAACAACAATGCTATTTGAGCAAGGATTATGAACACTGGTTATGGCACCGGAGGTTGGGGCATCTAAGCTTTTCACAAATAAGGAAAGCATGCAAATATCAGGTTGTTCGTGGTCTTCCAGATATCAAAATTCCAGACAACGCCATATGCAAATCATATCAGTTTGGAAAGAAAACCAGAACTAACTTTCCAGAGAAGGAAGGATCAGCTAGCATGCCTCTTGAGCTAGTCCATACAGATGTATGTGGTCCATTTAGGAAAAGTACACCTCGAGGAGAAGAATACTTGATATTATTCATTGACGATTTCTCCAGGTTTGTTTGGTTAGGACTTATGAAGCACAAAGACGAAGCATTCGAGAAATTCAAATACTTCAAAGCCTTGGTTGAAAATGAATCAGGTTACAAAATTAAGTGCCTCAGGTTTGACAGAGGTGGGGAGTTTACCTCAAATGAACTTTTCGATTTCTGTGAAGAACATGGGATAAGAAGGGAATTCTCTACAGCTAGAACTCCTCAGCAAAATGGAGTGGTGGAAAGGATGAACAGAACAGTCCAACAAATGGCCCGTGCTATGCTTGATGAGTCCGGAACTCCCGCAACTTTCTGGGGTGAAGCTGCATATGTTGTGGTTGTTATTCTCAACAAAACAAATGTCCGAGTGAACAACACTCAAACTCCTCATGAGCTCTGGTATGGTGAGACTCCTTCGGTAAAGCACTTCAAAATCTTTGGGAGCAAATGCTATATTAAGAATACAGATGAGTAACTTGGAAAACTTGAACCTAGAGTAGATGAAGGCATTCTTCTTGGTTATTCTCCACACAACAAAGCATATAAGTGCTACAATAAAAGACTTGGAATAATTGTTGATAGCATTGATGTAGTGGTTGATGAAAAGGGATACATTCCTAGGCAAGTAAATCATGAAAATATCGAAGAAGATGAAGACTACCCTCAAAGACAGAATGATGAAAAAGAATAATCTCAATAAGCACCAGAGGAACAGATAAGGATAGAAGAGAAGACTCCATCCCGGTAAATTCAGAAGAATGATCCAGAATCTCATATTTTGGGGCAAAAAGAAGCAAGTGTACAAACAAGAAGAACAATTGTAGAAGCTTCAATCTATTTGGCATTACTCTCCTCCACTGAACCATAAAATGTAAAAGAGGCATGCAAAGATGAATGTTGGGTCAAAGCAATGGATGAAGAACTTGAGAAGATCGAAAAGAACAACACTTGGGAGTTGGTTCCTAGACCAAAGGATAAGAATGTTATAGGGACAAAATGGGTCTTCAAAAATAAGTTGAATGAAAATGGGGAAGTAATTAGAAACAAGGCAAGACTTGTTTGTAAAGGGTATGCGCAGCAAGAAGGAATAGATTTTGAGGAAACTTTTGCTCCTGTTGCAAGACTTAAGGCCATCCGAATGTTCCTTGCTCTCTCAAGCTTTCAAAAGTTCAAAGTATTTCAAATGGACGTGAAATCAACCTTTCTGAATGGAGACTTAGAAGAAGAAGTATACATTGAGCAACCAGATGGTTTCATTCTTGGAAATGATCCAAATCTTGTATGCAGACTGAAAAAGGCTCTCTATGGTCTTAAACAAGCTCTAAGGGCTTGGTACTATCATTTGCACAAATATCTTCATCAACAAGGTTTTTCAAAAGGATCAGAAGATATCAATCTTTATATAAAAATTGAAAATGACAAATTGCTAATACTTGTTATGTATGTAGATGACATTATCTTTGGCAGCAATGAAGAATATATGAGTCAAAGCTTTTCCTTGGTGATGCAGAAAGAATTCGAAATGTCCTTTCTTGGAGAATTGATATATTTTCTTGGCCTGCAAATCCAACAAAAGGAAGGAGGGATCTTCTTGTCTCAAACCAAGTATCTCAAGTAGATTTTGAAGAAATTTGGCATGGAAGATGCAAAACCAGTATGTACACCCATGGTCACAGGATGTAGCCTCAGTGCAAATGATGAATCAGCAACAGTACATCAACTAATCTACAGATCTATGATTAGAAGTCTACTTTATTTGACAGGTACCCGACCAAACATCATGCATGCAGTGGGAATAGTTGGAAGATTTCGGGCAAATCCAAAGGAAACTCATCTTCAGGCAGTAAAGAGAATCTTCAAATATCTTCAAGGGACTCAAAATTATGGCTTATGGTATCCTAGAGATACAGATCTCACACTTCATGCTTATACTGATGCAGATTGGGCCGGAAGCATGGATGATAGGAAGAGCACAAGTGGTGGTGCATTCTTTATGGGTTCCAGATCAGTATCTTGGTTCAACAAGAAACAGAGTTCGATTGCCTTGTCTATAGCTGAAGCAGAATATGTTGCTGCTGCATCTTGCTGCACTCAACTCCTTTGGATGATGCATACCTTGCAGGATTTTCAAATCACTTGTACACCACCCATCTCCATCTTATGTGATAATACAAGTGCAATCAGCATTTCAAAGAACTCAGTCATGCATTCAAAAACCAAGCACATACCAATCAAGTATCACTTTCTCCGGGAACAAGTGCTTGAACAAAAGGTCAAGTTGGATTATGTTCCTTCTAAGGAATAGGTTGCTGATATACTCACCAAACCATTGCCTAGGGAGACCTTTGAATACCTCAGGAAAAAGCTGGGGGTTGTTGATGCATCATCATGTTGTTGAATCTCTTCTGATTGTTGGTTGTACGCAAGGTTCATCTGAAGTATATGCGACATGTGCTGGGTTGCGGATTGGTCAAAGATCGAATGACACAGGTTCAGGGGGAGCATATCATGCATTGTTGGCATTATGGAGGAATTACAGAAGGAGATCATGGATGCTGGTCTGAATGTTGCTGCAATACGTCTCTATCTCTCTTTCATGGTCATTTATGGTGTTTGATGGATTATGGTTCTTCTTTGCAGATCTGGTTTATAGGCAGGGGGAGCATGTTCTTAGGGGGAGCATAACCCTTTGCCCTTGATGTCAAAGGGGGAGAGTGATTGGTTGTTGTTGCCATCAAGTCCAAAGGGGATATTGTTGGCATTATGATACATATGTTGTACTTGATGGCAACCCACTCATCTAAGATGATAAATTATAGTGCAGCAAAGTTCACGCACTTTCATGAAGATAAAAGTTTCTTTCATGTAGAGAAAATTTCACGCATTTTCATGCAGAGAAATGTTTCTTTCATGTAGAGAAAAGTTCACGCACTTTTATGCTGAGAAAAGTTTATTTGATGTAGAGAAAATTTCACGCACTTTTATGCAGAGAAAATTTTATTTCATGTAGAGAAAGGTTCACGCACTTTTATGCAGAGAAAATTTTATTTCATGTAGAGAAAATTTCACGCACTTTTATGCAGAGAAAATTTTATTTCATGTAGAGAAAAGTTCACGCACTTTTATGAAGAGAAAAGTTTATTTCATGAAGAGAAAAGTTCACACACTTTTATGTAGAGAAAAGTTTATTTCATGTAGAGAAAAGGTTTGATCTCACGCACTTTCATGGTTGGTTCATGGTATTAGTTCGACAGTTTTTGATCCTATGGTTTTGGCCCGTGGTATTGCATCCAAAAGTGTTGATCTCACGCACTTTCATGGTTGGTTCATGGTATTAGTTCGACAGTTTTTGATCCTATGGTTTTGGCCCGTGGTATTGCATCCAAAAGTGTTGATCTCACACACTTTCATGGTTGGTTCATGGTATTAGTCCAACAGTTTTTTGACCCTATGGTTTTGGACTGTGGTATTGCAGAAGGCCTAAGACTATAAAAGAGGAAGGAGATCATTTGGCAAAGCATCATCGAATGAATTGAATATCTAATAAGTGCTAGATCTGAAATATTTGTGATTGGGTTATGGTGCAGATCTGGATCTGAATGAAGGAGGAACCTTAGTGCATAAAGAATGATAAGTTCTTTTGATGGGTCATAATCTTTATGCTTGAATAATAGTATCTTTGCATGATTTTGATCTGTTATATGAGGCGCATGCTTGATCTATAAATCTGACAATTTGGGTTAATTAGTGTCTGAATATTTGAAAGAAGGAATTATCCTTTATAGATCTGCACGCAGGTTTCAGGTTGTTGAAGTAGCGTATATCTTTAAATTATGATCTAGCTGCCTCTGTCTATTGCTGTAGTATTCTAGGTTCAGAATTTGGTGTGTGGTTACTGTTACTGTGTTCTGGGTACAGCTGTCAGAGAAGTTTTTACTTGATTCAGTGCTAATTGGGAAAAGGAGATTGTTTGATGCAGATATACTTGATGATTGATTGATGTTCATGGATCCAGTCTGAAAATTTATGAAACGTGGTCCCTAGAAGAAAGAGAAGGTTGTATCATTCAGTAGGCCAGCACCTACATACTAGTATCTTGGCTAGTACAAGAGCTAAGAGGGTTGTAGCTCTCTGCAGGTTGTATCCTGCGTACTGGTAAAGGACTGCACCAGTACAAAATCATTGTAAAAGGAGTTTCTTATTAAAAGAAGATAGAGACATATTGCAGCTGGTGGTTTTCACCCACATTGGGTTTCCACCTTATATCTGGTGTTCTTTTGAGTGACTATTTTCTTTTCTTGTTCCTGCTCATTATTTTATGATACTGACATACAAAGTAATGATCAATATTTGAAGAATTATTCAAAGTATAAATAAGGAAGATATATTGAAAAGAATTTGATAATACTGATTCACCCCCCTTCTCAGTATTATTTCCAACAATTCACATCTGACCCCAGGTCAAAAATGACCTGATCCATTTCATACTCTCCTATTTGTGTGGTCAGTCTCATCTCCTGTCTTGTCCTTGTTTTATTCTTGTCAATCTTTCGTACTACACGCGGCTCACTTTGCACGGTTCTAGAACATATATTTATGAGTTCTTGTAACCCTTTCATAGCCTTACTTTCATGCAGTAACATCATACAAGTTTCCAAGAAATTTGTGAGCATAGAGGGCTCCATCTCTGGCTTAGGCTTCTCCTTTCTTCCTGAGGTGGTGGCCTCAATGAAGCTCTTCTTAGCTTCCATGAAGGTTTGAAGCATGACCCAAATTGAAGTCAACCTCTTTCAGTGGGGCTTTGCGAACCCATGTACTATCTTTTGGCATTTTTTCCTTGTCATCTCCAATTGTGATTCCACTTCTGAGTACTATATTTACATTTGGATCTTCCTTGCGTGGCTCAGATCTCATCATCCATAGGTTTTGAGTCGGCATAGGTGGTAGAACCCCTTTGTCATGTATCCTAGCTATTAGCATAGGACAATGTTCCATTTCATCATTAAACAACATGCACTACTTGCACGATGGATGTGTTGGATTAGTGAAACCGCAGGCATAGTGTCCTAGTCCTCAGTAATTGTAGCAAATCAACTGTCCTCGACCTCTATCGGGTCCTCCTCCGCCTCGGCCTTGTCCGCAGCCCTGAAATCCTGTCCATGTCATTATTGCATTCTGGTCAAGGGGCCACATTTCAGCCTAAACTCTATAGGTGGGAGTTCTATCCATCATTAGTTCATAGCTCCTGCAAGTACGCTCAACATGTCCTACTGACCTACAAAAGTTGTAGGACAACTATTTTGGTGCTTGTACATAATTCTGTAGCAAGTGACAGTTATCCGTGGCATGTTTTTCGGCAACTTGATAGATATCACACCATAATGCAGGCCCCATGCTAGGTCCTACTTGAGCTTCTAGCCTTAAAGGCATTGGTCCTCCTCCTGCAATGTAATTTTCAAAGACCAAGCAATGGTCTTTGTCATGACCCTGACTCTTGCATTTCAATCACCATACCTCCTCGCTTATCTCTGGCCAAACTGTCCTATCCTACTTCAGACTTTGCATCTCAAGGCACAGAATCTTCAGCGATGCATGGATCTACTGAACTCCTATATTAGGATCTTGCATCGAAGTCTCATGTAGCCTCATGGAAATTTCCAAGGTCTCTTCTTGACTAGCTATCTTTTGTTGTGACAACGCACTCCTTAAGTGTGGTAGTAGCGAAGCCACAAACCACCCACAATGTTGTCCATTTGTCAAGTTCATGTTGGCTTTGCAGATTGCGCATTTCAGCCTCTGATCTAGTTCCCAAGGCGTCTTTCCTGGTTTCATCGTGATCTCTTTGAATCCCATAATCGACTGCACCGGCCTACTAAATTCCCTATTTAGTGTTGCCTCGATGTTTGCTACTCAAGCATTTAGGTTATCATTAGATTACTTCATATACCAGGTTTATGCACGATATTGTAGAGTGCTGACCAGTGTCGCCTTCTTTATATGATCATCTGTAACACCTTGAGCTTCCCATACAGACCTGAAAACGAACCAGAATTTGTTCGGGTCCTCATTTCCCAAGCCTTTGAACAAAGGAAACTTCATTGTATTTTCCATACTAAACCTCAGTGGAGGTGGAGGTGGTATGGGTGAAGCTGGAGGCAATGGTGGTGAAGTCAGAGGTGGTGTGGGTGGATGTGGTATTCACGAGAATCCTTGTCTACTTAACTGAATAGCACTTCGCAAAGAAACCTTCGCTATCCCTTCGTCGTCTCTTCGTGGAGGTAAAATCAAGGGGCTATACTCTGGACCATTTTTTCCTTCATTCCTATAAGTTTTTCCGTTTTGCGTAGTCCTGAATATCAAGGTAGCTACATAACCCGTTTTTCACACAACAACATTTTAATCCAAGTATTCAAAGATTTTACGTACTTACCTAGTAGTCCTTTGAAAAAACATCACACCGCCTTGCTATAGCTGACTGAGGTGTCAAATGTGAATTTAGTCACAAATCCTCCTATGAAGCGATCGAGCCAATGATCGACAACACAGGAAATATTATCCTCTGATGCTTCCAACCTTCACACTAGCTCTCGGGTCCACACAATAGGACTGTCAAGATTCCACATTCCTTGGCTATTTTCTAGCTTCACAATCCACTCGTATACCTCAATAGGGAAAGATCTTATGGATCTTTGTATATAGGTACTGGTCCAGCTAGGGAAAATTTTAAGGATGGAAGTTTATTTTAAAGTTTAGAAGCCTTAGCGAATCTTACTAGTCCCTAATATGCAAATTGTAAAAGAATTTATAATACTTTTGTAGAAATACTTAGATTTCCAATGATTTAATATTAGTCAATATAATATTTTGGCAATTTTTAAGGTAGAATAATGGTGTACTAAAAAATTTGGGCAAATCATTTTAGAAAAAAATGGAAATTGGCGAATTTTTTGGAAAGAGCATGGAAAATTAGCCTACCTATGAATATTAGCCCCTAAAATTTTCACTGGGTCCAACCACTGTTCCTTTGTTAGTCACGGTTTTTTGTTCTACTGTGTTGTGAATTCGTGGATCTTTCTATCCAACCAGTCTCCATTCTCCTTATTAGTTGGATTCTAGTGATATGACATCACACATCTCTTATGTATATTTTGGTCCCGGCAACAGAACAAATCCCTACACTACTGGCCCTTTTGGCATCAGCCTGTGGAGTGAGGACAAAGTCTCACCCAAAGTAGTATGGGGTGATGCTGGAACCAAGTTTCCACATCTTGAGATGGTTGTGATGTCGTTTGATCTCTTCTATCCCTGCCTTTGCGCAGGTGATATCGCTCTAGGGCTTGTAAGACAAACCCTCTATTCTAGCTTTCAATGCCTTCTTGAAAGTATACGATCAACATTCACGCAACCCTAACCTGGGGTTCAGGTACTTTCAACAATGCACAGTGTAGATTCCTTAATTACCCTAAGTGATTAGCTTATTTTTTCGAATGCTTAAATTTATCACCGTGTAATCAGATTTTCGTAATTGCATTTAATTATTCAATGTAATTGTATTTATTCGCACAACATGGAAGCATAACAAAGGAAATCCATACACAAAATATCAGAACCCATCAAAAGAACAAATACACAGATATTGTAGAATAACCCCTTTTATTAATATCTTCCAAGTGTTACAGACTATGTTCACCCTGCGCGCACAGCTGTAGGGGTCCGTGCACTCAGCTGTGGACTTCTACCCAAGGCCTTTACACACTAAGCTACAGAGCCTCTACCTACACTACAACCCAAGACATAGACTTCTTGCTCTAAAGCTATGACTCTCTTACTTCTTTGATGCTTCTAACTACTTAGAGCTTAGCTCTTCTTATACAATCCCATGGTCTGTGGACCATGGGGAGATCTATTACAACCGAATTTACTTTACAACACTAAGGGTGGACTATCTTTTGTGACACATAATACCTTGATGCTCCACGACCACAAAATGTGGAGTCTTTACAATAATATTACAAAAACATTGGCTTTTAGCACCAAAACTTCCCTTGGGGGATCCCGCTCCAAACAAGCATGAAAGAAACAGTATTTTGGTCGAAGCACATGGTGGTGTCATAGGAGGGCAGTACGCAGGAAAATAAATCATACATAAAATTTGAGGGCAGGACTATGGTGGCCAATGATGCACAAGGATTCTAAGTAATATTATAGTGCTTGTGATGTTTGCTAGAGAACCAGAAAACCATCTCGAAGAGATGAATTTCTGCTAAATCCGCACGTTAGTTTACAATATTTTGAAAAGTGGGTGATTGATTTTGTGGGGCCAATCAATCCACCAAGAAAGAATATGAGTGTGTGCTATATTATTATCACAATGGATTATTTGACCAGGTGGGCTAAGGCACAACTAGTAAAGGACTGCAATGCACACACTACTGTACACTTCATTTTTTAGTATATATTGTCAAGGTTTGCGTGCCCAAAAATCCTGATGAGTGACAGAGGAACACACTTACTCAACAACGCAATTTAAGCATTAACATAATCATTTCAGGTATGTCACCAGAAGGTCATGCCTTATCATCCTCAGGTGAATGCAACGATTGAAGCTTTTAATAAAATTTTGGAGAACGCTCTAGTGAAGGTGCCCAACGTCAACAAGAATGATTGGGACGTGTGCACAACTGCAGTTTATGGGCATACAGGACTACTTGCAAGAATATAATAGGGTAGACTCTATTTAGGCTAGTGTATGGACAAGAAATTGTAATGCCAGTGGAATATTTCATTCACAGTCTTAGAATCTAGAAATCACGAATATGGTAGACAATGATATTATGGAAGAAAGATTGGAACAACTGCTTGCACTAGAAGAATATCACCTCCTTCCAGGATTTCACCAACAAGTACAAAAATCTTGGAAAAAGGCATGGCATGATCACCATACTAAGCAATGAACTTTAAAGAGTGGAGACTTGGTTTTGATGCACGATAGTAAGTTCGCGCGGTTCCCTACTAAGTTCAAGATGCAATGGCTAGGCCCATATGTTATCAAGGATATCTCAGATGGTGGCGTAGTTCATCTTGTGAAGTTGAATGGAGAATTAATTGTTGGATGAGTAAATGGGAGTAGGTTGAAACTCTACAGGAATGACTCTGTCTATGGGACTGTGCAATGACTATATGAATGGAGGATAGTCGTAATGTTACAGGAAGTTGGAAGGAATCACGGGACTATAAAGTACTCTACTAATGAAGGACCTTGTTGGAGAAGGCGGGTTGCGTGGCATTCAGGAGGATGGTGGATGTGGAGAAAGCTATGACGGAGAAGGGTAACTATGCTATAGGGAGGGCTTTGACGAAGTTCATCGAGAATATGACTGTTGGGGATGATTTGACATGGAAATTGTTTTTAAAAGGAGTGGGGGAATTACATTTAAGAGGCATATCTATGCAAATTAGCCACTAAATCGGCATTGATGAGGAAGATCTAGAGGGAATTAAGTGGTTTGAATTTGAAAAATGATATAAATATGGCACCCCAATCGACATTCGAACACTTTATTTGCTGAGAATTCGTGGCATAATTGTTTGCCTAAGTGTGAGTCGACCTCTCTACTGCATGTTTGGTTGGAGTTGGAAGAAGCTTGAGCAGGAGTTTTAAAGTGGAGGGCTAGAATCCATTATTACTGCCTCCCAACTAGTGCATACTACTGTAGCGAGATCACCAAGAACTAATTTTATGGCCAAGAATCAGAAGAAGCCCCAAAGGACCCTAGTTAGGAAATCATTGAGAAAAATCCTAGTAGAACTACAGAGTAAGGAGAAAATGGATCCGCAAAAACAGCCAATGGAGCCCCAAGATCTGGATGACGAATAATTAGCCAGCGGATTTGTCGATATTAGTGCAGATGAGGTGGAACCAATCTCTAGGTTTCCACCCTATATGCCACCAAGGAAACCAACTGCAAAGGTGAGGAAGGACCAAGATTCCATCAACTACAATATGTTTTCACCCTTGTTACCAAAGGAAGTGCCCATTAAGGGGGCGTTGGTGGCAAGGGTGCCACACCTACGCATGGAGGACTGGGATTTCAATCATCGCAACAATTATCCACATTTTGAGGCCAACAAGTACCTCTAATTTGTGTATTATGAGAAGGTGGAGTAACAAGGGTTGAACCAATGAAGTGGGTAGCCAAGATTTAGCTTGCTAGGTTGCTGAATATGCTTTGTGTTCCACATTTTGGGTGAGGCAACATAAACACAATTTGTGTACGCAAACTTTTTGCATTGGTACATGATGGGCATCTGTGGCTTGGAGATCCAATTCTGATTGACGATTTGTAAATATGGAGAATTACCTACTACCTCATCAAGGAGAAAACCCTAATGATGCATTTGTTGGGAAATCTCAGGAGAAGAAGATGGCTGATCAGATGAAGAATGACTATGGCATCTTCATGAATTATTGGGGCTATGCTATTATTTTTATTAACAATGAATCTGTGCACTTTTCCACATCCATTTTTTCCAGTAAAATCATGAGTAAATGTCAGGAAAACAAAGTGTTGGCCCAGGTCATATCCTTGGCTGTGCAATTCAATAAGGGGGTTCAGTTTAAATGGGTCAAGTACCTCTATTAGGAGTTTTTGTATGACTATCGTGAAGCACACAAAGAAGGGAATCCATTAAATTATGCATGGCTATTACTCTTAATCACATTAGTAGCATGGCGAACACTGAAAGATTCACAATTTCCTAATGTGGAACTTGATGTGTGCGAGGTTGTGAAGTTTGCATTGTTATGGGCCTTTAAGGATTCGACCCAGATTATGGAGAACAAAATATTCTGGGTTCTTTTTGAGATGGACCTGTGCACAATAATTAACCAAAGGCCATGGTTGTCACTTGCATTATTTCAAGAGTCTGGTGACATCACTGATTTTAAAGCAGACTTTCACAGTGTTTCTATTTGCGCCAAGAAAGATTCAGAGAAGGTATGGCATCAACTACCATACTTAGTGTCTAAAGACGACATCTTGGCGGTCATTAATAAGTGGTCAAGTTGTTGGCTTACCCTAACAACTGTAAAAGTGACCAAGGAATCATTAACGAGTGCGTAGGCTAAAAAATTAGTAACCATGAAGGATACCGAGAAAGTGCCTCCAACGGTCACCATTGACCTCGAGTGAAAAAATAGCGAGCCTGTAGTCGAGTAGGAGAATCACAAAGAGGAACAGGGTGGTGGAGACCCTGATGTAGACATAGAAGACACTTATTCCCCATTTATATTCAAGAAGTGGAAGAAGAAGAGTGTTGGGAGTCCACGAAAGAAGCAGAAGTTAGATAAATTTTCTTTTGTTGATGCTTTGGTCCTCACTGAGGGGGACTTTGATGAAATTACTGACACTGTCTGCATTGCGATGGAGGATATGTGGGGGAACATAGAGAATCAATACAAGTTAGTTTTGAAAAGGGTCCAATAGCGCCTTAAATAATTGCAGGGGAAGAAAAATGTGCTTCAAGTGAGTGTGGTTCAGGCAAGCACAAAGCAAGCGAGGATGGTACCTTCAGTTGATCTTACCGTCGAACTTTGAGTAGTCCATTTACTGAAATGATCACTGAAAGTAAAAGCTACAAAGGAAAGGAAGAGCACACAAAAATTGAAGGATGAGGGCTTAAATCTTGCGGTAGTCCCCCTTGCAATGTTGCATGAGCTTCATCAGGGTGTCACAGATGAGCTCAAGATACGGGAGAAACAATCTTTGTTGGTCATTAAGGAAGTCAAAATAAATAACTAACAGATGTTCAAGGAGAAGAATTAAGTTATGCAAGTTTGCGAGGAGGTTGCTGCGCATAGCCAACAGCTAGAAGATACCATAACCAAAGAATACAATGATCTTCTAGAGCTCCAGATCCTTGCCGAGGCAGCTTTAGCAGTAAATATTCAAAAACTGGCAGTAGCAGGTAGATAATCAAAGGAAGATGTGGGCATGGTTTTCTTTGAATACGGATCTAGATTACAAAGCTTCAGATGAAGCTGTAGCATAAAATGCGAATGTAATTTCATGAGCAACATGAAGCTGTCAACAAAGCAGTTAAGGTTCTGATAGAGAGTGTTTTCAAGGACTGTAGTCAACTTTTTGAGGATACATTGGAAGTGTGGGCCTCACTGCAGGAGGACCCACGTGTGCATAAGATCAAAGCAGATATTAGAGACAAGAAACTACAGTTTGATGATCTTAAAGCCACGACATAGACCTTATCACTTGTGCAACGGTTCGCTCGTCTCTAGAAGGTACCACTTATGTAGGGACATATCGATGAGCTATGGAGAAAGGCACATATCATCTTCGCACAGATGCAACCTTGGGTAGATGAGGCCTGCCAGCTCTCAGGGGAACTAGAGGGAAAAATGAATAGCATGCAACAAACTGAGAGGACAATTGACCTTGCAGCAGAGGGGCCGATGACAGAGAAACTCGTGGATGAAGTTTAGCAGGCCGCAGAACAATGCACAAAAATTCTCAATCCATTATAGACCACCTAAAAGGGCTTGAAAGCGAATATCAAGAATGTACTAGTTGAGTGACTCAAGGATGAGTCACATCTTTATTTTGGGGGCATGTTGGGTAGGGGTCCCCTAGGTCTAAGTTTTGTCCAAGTCAAGTAAAGTCTCCACATGTTGGGGAGAGGAGTGCAATTAGTGCAATGTTTTAAGTGTTAAAGGGGATTTAGGGTAGGTCAAAGCCCCTTCTTTTGTAAAGGGATGTGATTACTTAGAGGATTTTTATCTCTACCCATGGGTTGTAGACCATGGTATTGTAAGGCTAGAAGCATATATAAAGGGATGTTTTTTCAAGTCTAAATCTTGTATTGGATTGATGAAACACTTTTGAGTCTGTTTTGTAAGATATTTTTATAGTCAGGTGAAGGGGAAGGCTCCCACAATTGTGTTCACGAAGAACTTGGTAAGTCTGCAGCTGAGTGTGTAGGCCCCTGTAGCTGTGTGCAGAGGGTTAGAAAGATTGTATTTTGAGGAGACTTGACTAATAAAGAAGAAAATTGAGCATAAATCTATGTATTTTTTTATGTTCACACATTTTCTTTGTTTTAGTTTGTTTTGGGTTCACTCTATACATTTCTTATGCAATTTCCTCGTGAAGGCTCAAATATTGTTTTATATGATGAATAATGCATGTTAGTCCAACTTCGTGTAGATCGCTAATATGTTAAAGTAGGAAATGCTCTACTATTATAAGAATAAGGTTAAGAGTTCATGAAGGTCATATTAAGCCCTAAACTATCAAGAACCTTAGATCCACACTGCATGGTCCCTCTGGATGTAGAAACCTAGTTCTAACATCCCCCAATATCGCCTCGGGTGACACTGTAGTTTGCGCAAGAAGATCATTGTCAAAAGGGATGTGGTATAGGGTTTTGTTGGTTAGCGCAAATAACTCTAAACCTGGGTCTAAGCCCTTGAAGCTAACAATTCTACTAAAGGTTCTCTATCTAGAGAAAATGTCATTTTCCATCCAAACATCATTAACCCAAAGGATATTCAAAACCAAGGAAAGAAGAGAAGTTGTAGGCTAGACAAGAGTTGCACATCACTACAATTTTTATTTACAAAGTTTAGCCACATTATCTTAGAGCTTAAAAACAACTTTCATGCGTAGTCTTATTGAAATCAAAAGTCAAATTAATAGACTAAAATAGAAATAGAATGGCATGTGAAATTATAATGAAAAGAAAACAATGAAATGAAAAATAGCTCAATGAAGCTAGGCATAACCAAAGGTAAAGGGGTAGAAGGTCGGGGCTAAGTGAAGTGAAAATTCCAATGCAACAATAAAAGCTACTGTTGACCCTTGAATTAAAGGATATAAATGAGTGAAACAAAGTAGCATAATGTGCAGTAAGAGGGATAAACAATCAAAACATCTGAACATAAGAACATAGGTGTGTAGTGCAAGCATAGTGTTGTGAGATAGATGTCTACTCTATCTAGTAGTGGTAAGAAGGATGATAAAAAAATACACCTTGGAAACACCTCTCAGACACACAGCTATACAAATCTTTGTTAAACTCATGAAGGTGCTTATTTTGAGCCAACAAACTCATCATGTATGATTCTTCTAACCAATCTGCAATGAGATCATAAAAACAAGGAGCTTGAAAATCTTGCAAAGACATATTGTCAACGAAAACATCCACATCATGTAAAATATAAAGTGGTGATATTGAAGATTGATCTTGATCAAAAAATTACTCACTTATAGATTGAAGCTATCAAGGTTGGTGCATAGATCAAACATGATGAGGGGTGAGAATAAAGGCATATCAAGTCGAAAGATTTGAAAACAATTCAATACATTTTTTTGAATAATGAGTTTGTACACGTGGAGTGTATTGAAAGAGTGTGGAATGACCTATCAAAGAGTTTTATTAACCCAATGTTTCAAACTACAAAGTAAGTCCATCATTAGGGGAACGCTTCATATCTTGAGAATATTTAATGTAAAAGAGCTAATAATTTATATGTGTTTAAGTGAATAATATTTTTGTAGGAAAAAATTATATCATTTACTATTTCATGTAATCATTATTGTAAATATTAATTATTTAATTTTAATCTAATGATTTATGTTAGCTTGTGTAGTTTTATTGATGTTTATAAGGAGATGAGTACAATTATAAAGAATGATATTTTTAGTTCATTTTATATTTGGTGTTTATAAGGTTATTTAAATTTTGATTTTATTTAAATATTGTAGGTATGTTATATGCTTATTATTTATTAGATTATGTGTTCAGCATGAAATCATCGCTTTATATATTTAAATATTTGGTATATAATCTAATGAATTATATATGTGGCATATTGATGTTTATAATGTGTAATGGGAGGTAGTCATAAGATGAAAAGTTTATTAATGTAATTAGTTAGAAAACATAGAAAATGCTTATTATTATTAATTGTTTTTAATAAATAATGTACCCTATGAATATTTGAATTAGTGAGGAAATATTTTAATAAAAAGATGTAACCTATGAAAATTCGAATGTAATTAATATTAGTAGGAATTAGTTGGATTTATGATTTGAATGGTTTGCTAATAAAGCTTTCCAAGTATTTCTTATTTTTAAGCCATCATCTTGGTTCATCTTGTTTTTTGTTTTTTCAATTTCCCTAGATTCCTTAATTTTTCTTTTTAAATGATGGTGTTCTTTTATTATAAGTTTGGCTTCTTCTATACAAATGTGGTATGAGGAAGAACACGAATTTTCTGCTAAGGTGGATTTAGAGGCTCTATCTCTGCAAATGTCAGCAACATGTTCTCTGAGTCTGATGTTGAGGGATTTGTGAGTTTCTCCTATGTATTCATTTCCACAGGAGCATGGGACAATGTATACACCTTTTTGTAAGCTAGGGTTTATAGTGTCTTTGATAGAGTCAGTTAGTTTCCTTAATGTATTGTGGGGAGTGAAGGCTACATTGATATTATGCTTCTTCTTCTTTTTTTCAATCTTGTCAGTAGTGCCTTTTATGTAAGGAAGGGAGATTTTTGGAGTGTTAGAAGATATTTTCTTATTTTCTTTTCTTTATAGAGGTTGGTGGATGGTTTTTTTTATGGTGTTTTTTTTGTAACCATTCTTTTCAAAGCCTTTGCGTAGATGGTCAAGTTCAGGATCTAGGTGTTTAGAGTCTGATATTCTAGAGGCTCTAGTAGTTAGGGTTTTTATGATACCTAATTTTTGTTTAGGATGGTGATGTCAATCTGCATGCAGGTATCTCTCTGTGTGAGTTTTCTTCCTAAAAACGTGGAAGCCAAGTTTCCCATTTTTTTGAGTTAGAAGGATATCAAGGAAAGGGAGTTCATTATCTTTTTCGATCTCAATGGTGAATTTGATATGTTCTAAGAGGCTATTAATGTGAGTGAGGAAATCTTCTAGCTTTTATTTCCCATGGCTCCACATAATAAATACATCGTCAAAATCCCCCTTCCTTACATAAAAGGCACTACTGACAAGATTGTAAAATTTTTAAAAAAGCATAATTTCAATGTCGCCCTCACTCCCCCCAGCACAATAAGGAAACTAATTAACTCTATAAAATACCCTATAAACCCTAGCTTACAAAAATGTGTATACATTGTCCCCTACTCCTGTGGAAAATAATACATAGGAGAAACTGGAAGATCCCCCAACATTAGACTCAAAGAACATGCTGCCGACATTTGCAGAGATAGAGCCTATAAATCACCTTAGCAGAACATTCTTGTTCTTCCCCAAACCACATCTGTATAGAAGAAGCCAAACTCATAATAACAGAAGACCATCATTTAAAAAGGAAAATTAAGGAAACTATAGAAATTGAAAAAAGAAAAAACAACATCAACCGAGATGATGGCTTAAAAATAAGCAATACATGGAAACCTTTATTAACAAACCATTCAAATCGTAAATCCAACTAGTTCCTACTAATATTAATTAAATTCGAACTTTCATAGGTTACATCTTTTTTATTAAAATATTTCCTCACTAATTCAAGTATTCATAGGTTACATTATTTTATGAAAACCATTATTAGTAATAATCATTTTCTATGTTTTCTAACTAATTACATTAATAAACTCTTCATCTTATGATTACCTCCCATTACACCTTATAAACATCAATATGCCACATAAATAATTCATTAGATTATATACTAAATATTTAAATATATAAAGTAATGATTCCATACTAAACACATAATCTAATAAATAATAAGCATATAATATACCTATAACATTTAAATTAAATCGCAAATTTGAATAACCTTATAAACTCTAAATATACAATAAATTAACAATATCATTATTTATAATTATATCCATCTCCTTGTAAACATAAATAAAACTACACAAGCTAACATAAATCATTAAATTAAAATGAAATAATTAATATTTACAATAATGATTACATGAAATAATAAATCGTAATTTTTTTTCCTATACTTACTCTCTTCAAAGCATAGTCTAATCATAAATTCCTAAATTGTACATTAATCTCTATTTATACATTTACAACTATCATTAATTATTAAAAACATACTTATCATGATAGCTAAAATTAAGTAATAATTTTCTCACTACTTTTAACTAAATAAAATTCCTACATAGATTAATAATATATATATATATATATATATATATATATATATATAGAGAGAGAGAGAGAGAGAGAGAGAGAGAGAGAGAGAGAGAGATATTATAATTAAAAAATTAAAAATAATAATAATGATGACTATACACATTTACAGATTAAATTAATTAATAAAATTTTCATATTAATATTTAGCCGACTAAGTTTCTAAAAAAGGATTATTCACAAAAACACATATAAATCATTAGATCTTTTACATTAAATTTTCTCAAGATATGAAGCGTTCCCCTCATGATGGACTCACTTTGTAGTCCGAAACGTTGGGTTAATAAAACTCTTTAACAGGTCATTCCACATTCTTTCAATTCACTACATTGTTTATTTCTAGATTCAAGACCAAAGTTTTTCACCAAGTAGAATCCATCAATGAGGATTTATGTATATGATAAAAAAAATATCTTTAGGATTGGAGAAATCAAAGTCAAGATACCAAGCATCCCTTAAGAGTGAATCATCATCCCTTGAAAAAATGTTCATAGTAGACTTTTGCAAGAAAATCTTAATCTGACCAGGTTGAAAAGTTGCATTGGGGTATTGAGGTCCTGACATAACCATCATTGTAGAATGAAGTGCCCCAACTTCCCTATAAGACTTAAAATTTTTGAATGATGAACATTGAAACATTGAAAACATGGTGAGTTTAGAATATGAATGACAACAACTTCAATCATCTACATCAATAATATCATCATAAGTGTTGTTCAAATTACAATACTTATGGAATTCTTGATCATCACTGAGTGTATTTTCAAGACTGCAATAAAAATATTCATTGATTATAAAATCATCCTCTTGAAATCCTTCGTTTTCTTGTGTTAGTTTGAGATCTAATTCTCAAAAACTAGTTGATTCATTACACACCTCCTGAGAAGAGGTATGATCAATCAGGAAATATATTCCTATAAGAAACTCATCAATGATAAAATTTTACTCTAATTAAAATTATGAAAATCTAAGTCTTCTTGCAAAATTAAATAACCATCCATAAGATTTAGACAATCTTCGTCACACAATTTCACAGAAATAGGATGATCAAGATAATGTTCATCTAAGAATTCAACATGATTAAAGGATTCTATATTGAAATGTTTCTTACCAATGTTATGAGATGAATCCTTAATGGAACAAGAAGAATCATCATCTTGAAAAATAGAAAATGGGAAAAGTAGCTCTTCATCACATGGCTCTTCATCCTTAGAGATACAACCACCATCTTTATGGTCATCGTTTGAACTAGTCAGAAAATGATGATTGCATGGGTCAAGGCACATGGGGTCAAAATAGGATATATGGTGAATAGTATGTTTGGTAGACACAATAATCTCATTCAAATCAGATTCAAAATCACCATTAGAAACAATGCTATTAATTGTAATGATCGAAAAGTCAATTGTTGTATTAGATTCATGGATAGGAAATTAGGAGGAAAGAAATGGATTAGTAATTTGGTTTTCATTTTTTCTGACTTCGAAAGGATCAACATGGGGAATCCAACAAGGTACAAATAATGTAGGAGGAAATGGAACAAAATGGGAAACAAATTCCTCCTTGGAAGATTGAGGCTCCTCTTGATTAGAAATAACTAGAAGAGATGGATTATCTGAAAAATTGATTGAAGAGGTTTCATGGAAATCTTAACCAAATACTGAGACTTCTCATTCATAGAGTTCCAATCCACATCTTCATCAAGAAACTCATAAAAAATATGAATAAATCGATCAACAAACTCTTGTAGAGATTCATTTTCTCATCTTAAGTTGACTAATCCTTGTATAAACATATTCGTGCATGCCAAAAGCTTTATGAATCTCATTAACAAGTTGCTGAAAAGAGTGAATAGAATCATCTGGTAAGGAATAAAACCACAACTTGACACTACCTTCTAATGTAAGGATAAACAACCTAGCAATCGTATCCTTGGAATAAAATTTTCTTGAAAAGAAAAATTGAACAAATTTAACTACATAATCAAGAATGGTTGTTTGACCCTTTCCATCAAATTTTAAATGTGACAAGTCATGTAAAAATTATGTGGGGATCAAAAAATCCAAAGAATTTGAAAAGAAATCTTAGGATTAATATTTGGGATGAAGCCATTTTAAGATAAGATATTCAAACAAACATCACAGGCTCAACTTGTCATCTGGCCCTCCTTCTAGTGCCAAGATGTTGACCGTGCTGGAGCAGGGTGTCTTGCCGATATGAAATCTAAATTATACCTCATACCATTTGGCATAGGATCCCTATCCATATATTAGGTCTGACCACCATTGCAAGAGATCTCAGAGGTATGCCTTGGCTTCAAAACACACATAAGATATTATCCGCATAACTTTGGGGAAAGAAAGTGTGTAATATTTGTGAGACACTAATTGTAAAGGGTAAATGGAGCTTCCATGAAATGGAAATGAAAGGCGTACCTATAATAAAAAAGTATTAGTACTACCCTAAGATAGATATGCGAGAGAAATTGAAGAAGAATCATTAATTAACTTGTAAAATAGTTCACAAGATAAATAACAATCATGAAGACACATAGAAACACATGTTAAACAAGATTCATATCTAAAGTTTAAAATAAAGTTCATTCTGTTTACTATCCATAACAGAAACATATACCACAAATATTTAAAGAATAGTATTACAACATTCACGATACATGCATGAAATTATGATGGCTCTAAGAGATTCTCATGATTAAATGAAAGATCCAAGTACACTAGCCCCAATATTGGAACATGAAGCTACCACTTGCTTTTCTAAAGAGTGATATTCTCCCCTATGCACAACTAGAGAAGCCAAGGACAATTATCTAGAAGTCCAAGGCCTTTTCTTGAGTTATGATGCCTTGTCTATATTAAATGAAGGCGACCTTTGAGCTTCCTCATGACTCATTGACTTCCTATAACATATCGACTTCTATGTGACTCTTCATCTTCCACAAGTGTCTCTTAGAATTCCCTTACATTTGGATTTCTTATTCTCATAAAAGACAAATTAAATTTAAGATGGTGGTTGTATAGGAGAAATACAAATAAATAGCTTGACAGTGGAGTTCATTTGTAATGAAAGAGTTCCATGCTTTGAACTATGTTATAATAGCTTTTACTCTTTATGGTAGATTTGTATTGTATCACATTTTTTCCTCCAATGCATTTGATAATATAGATTTGGAGTTTTATCCTATATTACTCCACAACATGGATAACTTCATATGAACTTTGTTTGGTCGAGTTGCATACCATAGAATGGTACTTTTGGTCAGCTCCAAGCTTTCTCGATTTGTTGCTTTCCTCATTTGTTCAATAAACTCTTTCAACTCCTTCGTGATGACATCCTTATTACTTATTGATTGAACTGGTCCCACAAAAGATATTTTATGATTTCATGTCTCGGAATCTAATTTTTTTTGTAGTGGGACAAAGGTAGCGATAGTTTTGGTAACCTTCTCACCAAGCTACTTATAGTTATGAGTGTGTAGCCTCGAAGCTTCTTTGTCCACCTAAGCTGCTAACCAATTCTTCTTGACCAACTATTCAGGAATACTCAAATACTTGGTTCCCTAATCTTGCATCAGCTCCATAGTTATGCATGAAACCTTCAGAACCTTCAGGAATTCTTAATATCTTTTATGTATTTTATCTAGAGGCACCATCACCTTATGTAAGAATATCATCTCATTATAGGGATACTTCATAGTATCCTCCATTAGTTTCAACTCTTGATGTATAGTAGACTGCAATTTTGTGGTGCTGATACTGATAGAATCCAACTTCTAATTTTTTGCAACAAGATGATCAACCTGTTGATTTATGATAGTTAACTCCTTTAGTAATTTTTCATTCTCACTCAAAATATATTTTATATTATCCTATGCTACTATTATGCTACTATTGTGAACGTCATGTTGTTGACAGCGTTGGACCCGCCAACATGTAAGGGGACCTCCCCGATAAGAAGTCCCAATTAGACCTCAAACCATTTGGTGTAGGAGTCCCAACAATGGGTCGTACAGTAATGCATTACCATAATTTTTCATAGAGGCAAGTAACATGTCTCTGTTGGTAGCAAGGGTGTGACAGGTGCAACAAGCCAAGGAAGGTGCATGAGAGGTTCTAACACACGAGGGTTGAGATGAGTGCACCCCTTGGAAACCTGTGATAGCACAGAGTTAAGAAGGAAAAACACGAGCAAAGATGCACTACAACATGGAAGGCAAGTTAGCTAGCAATACAAAATGATGGTTAAACCAACATTACATTTTAGAAAGATTCGTACATACATATGGATAATATTACATACACGTATGCATTAGAAAACAAATACATATATCATTTAGAGTAAACCAGATAGCATAGAATACATTACAACATATGCATGAAACATGTCGGCTCTGTTATATTAAAAAGTACAAGTTCCAGTCATACAATACATCCATGTCTAACCACTTTATCCAGGTGAATATTGGTGGCCACCCACCAATTCCACTTGGACCCCCACCATTGTTTCTTTCAGTTTCCTTAATTGTAGCACAATTTACTATTTTTAGCAATTTTTTCGGGTTCTAAACTTCTGGAGCCATTTTGAGGCCCTAAACGATGTTTTTTTAGCAAGTTATTACCAACAATTTTCTATCTAAAATTGTCTCTTCAGTCATAGTCCTCGGAGAGATCTTTTGAATGAGGTATCATATGTGTCAAACAGAGATAATATGACCAATTCACAACCCTGGGAAGTTGGTTGTCTAACTAACCCCAATGGGGCCCATAAACTCTTGGTGTTACATGTCCTCGGGTTAGGTTGGTTTTTAGGGTTTTATCTTATTGTTTAATAATAAAAAGGCCCTTTAGCCTCGTTGTAATGTAGTTTAGAGGTATGTAGCTGCCACAACACTTCTTAGAGATAAGTTTCCATCGCACGAGCTAGTCTTATTTCCATTCTGTTTGTAAGCATATTTCAGTATTCAAAATTAATGAAATGAAGTGTTATTTCTACTACATATTTGTATTTATGGTTACACCTGTAATTTGTTGTGTTCCTATTTAAATCTAGATCAATGGTATCAAAGAACTCTTCTCTTTCTCTGTTTTTCTTTGCATGGCCCCAACGAGGACGAGATATAAGGAGTTAGGGCTTGAACTGGTTGAATCTTTGCAAGACCAGCCTCACAAATCCCGACGACCTCCAATGGAAGATCAATCAGGAGATCCAATCAAAATATTGCTCAAAGAAGCCCTCAAGCAACAAAGGAATGTAATGATGGATAACTTTGCCCAGATCCCTCAATGACTACCAAAGGGTGACGCATCTACTTCTAGCAGCTACTCTGGAAGCGCCACACCCTTTAAGGTACAAATTAACTATGACATTCGCATATTTGAGGGTCAGATAGATGCAGACACTATAGACAAATGGTTAAATCTGCTAGGAGGATATTTTTTTGCTCCTGATTTTTCCAACCAGGAAAATATCACTTTTGCACTTCTCAAAGCAGCCTCCGACATCAAGGACTGGTCGGAAACCTACTATGATTAGAAGGATGAAAGTACAAACTCACTATTTTCAGTCTCACCAACTTGGAACTCATTTTGGGATGCCACCAAGGAGTAGTACTACCATGTCGACTATGAGGATAAATACATAAAGTGGAAAATGTTGCGATAGGTAAGGGACCAAGATGTGCCGGAGTTTACCAATGTTTTTCATACCCTTCGCACGAAGTTGGGTATCAAGGATTTTGAGAAGCATTTAGTTCTCAAGTACTATAGCTGCCTGCATAGGTATATCGAAGACATTATGCAATTCTTGGACATATCCTCGCTTAGTACGACATACCAATATGCCATCAAGATCGAGCAAAAGTATAAACAGAAGAAGTGAGACTTTGGATTTGCGAATCAGAAGCAAGGGAAAGGTGCCCCCAAACCGCAAAACAAAGGACAAAGCCAAGGAGGTGTAGCCCAGGACAACCCGCCAAAGTTTCAAGTGAAGAAAAACGCCACAAAGTCGAAGAAGGACGTAGGAAAGTGGTGTGAGTTCCATAACAACTCCACTCACAACACATGTGAGTGTTGGGCCAAGCAGTCACTGGTGATTGATCTAAAGGCTTCAGAATCAAATGGATGTTCCAACTCTGAGTCATAACCTGACAAGGGAATGACAAAGGGAATAAAATTATTGATGCAGAGCCCAACGCCACTGTTGCCACCATGTAGATCCATAAGGAGGAACCCGAATATCTAGAGGAGGAGGAGCGCCTCTTCCACTCTCAGATGTGTGTAAAGGGTTGACCACTATAGTTCATTGTCGATAGCGAGAGCATAAAGAACCTCATTTCAGTAGAGGTCGTCAAGCGGCTAGGCTTACTGACCACAGCACATCCACAACCATACACCATAGGGTGGCTTCACCAAGGACAAGATCTTCATGTGAGCCAGCAGTGTCACCTTCCATACAACATCAAGCCCTTCACGAATGAGGTATTATGTGACGTTCCTCCCCTTGATATTTGTGATGTATTTTTAGGCCAACCATACTTATGGAAGCGACATGTTGTGTATGAGTCAAGGCATCGTGTTGTTATTGTTACTTTGGGAAATAAATTGTACATGATAGCGGAGGTAGCACCACCTACTGCCATCTCTTTGGTTGCTGCAAAAAAATGCAGTAAGCTCATTTCCAAAACTGGGAAGTTTGTTTTCGTGATGATACATGCTCAAGGAAAGAAGAAGATGGTGTCCACGACCTCGAAACAGGGACCCTCCACATGGAAACAACAGATGGATAAGGTCGTGGAAGAGTATGAAGACATCTCCACCTCCCCTATAGGGATGCATTTGCATTGTCAATTCAAGCACTCCATCAATTTGACCCCAGGTGCGCCACTGCCCAATGAACCAATCTATCGGCACTCCATTTTGGAGAACAAAGAAATCAAGAGGCAGATTCAGGAGATGTTGCAGAAAGGTCACATTCGTCCGAGTTCATTGCCCTGTGCGATCCTGATCATGTTAGTACAAAAGAAGGATGGGACTTGGAGACTCTGTATTGACTATTAGGTGCTAAACAAGATCATTGTCTACATTAGGTAACGATCCCATAGATTGATGACCTTCTAGACCAGTTGAAGGGGAAAAATATTTCAGCAAGATCGACTTGAAATCAGGATATCACCAAGTACCAATCAAACCCTCCAATGTGTGGAAGACTGCCTTCAAAGCTAAGGAGGTCCTTTTCGAATGGTTGGTTATGTCTTTTAGGTTGACAAATTCTCCTGCAACCTTCATGAGGTTGATGGATGACATCTTGCGGCCATTCACCAACTCATTTGTAGTGGTATACTTGGATGATCTTACACATTCTATGAATGTACAACTCAAAGCATCCACACACATGCGATGAGAGCCTCCTCTATGTCCAGCAAGAATGTAACCGAGCTCTCCATAGGTCCACTGGCCATAGCCATTTTTAGGTACGCTTCGGATTACAGCAACCATGTCCCATTAATGTGACCATGCCATTTGCAGCTACTCAAGTAGATTTGGCTCGTGTCCAGTCCGAAACTGATAAATCAAACACCTTCATTGAGCACATCCAACATATCCACTAGTAGGTCCATGACATTCTCAAGAAATCAAATTCCAAGTACAAGCATCGTCATGATCAACATCAGGTTCCACACAAGTTTGAGGTGTGCGACAAAGTCTGGTTCCATTTGCAAAAGGAACGCCTTATCGGAGCCTATCAGAAACTCATACCACTCTGATATGGTCCTTACACCATTTCCAAGGCTATGGGAGAAAATGAATTTGAGCTCAGCATTCCCCCATTCCTTGGCCTGCACCCAGTGTTCAATGTGGACCACCTTCGACCATACTTCCCACCGTTGCTACACACATCAAACATTACAAAATAACTCACACCTACAATGTTAAATCCATATTGCATGGAGCAAGCCACAACTAATCAGATCATGGAAATGCAAATAAATAACACTTGCCAGTAGACTATCCAACTGTATTGAGTTGTCAAAGTAGTCCAACTCCCTCACCAGGGCAAGTGGCTCACTAGGGACTAATTTCAATAGAAGTTTCCTCATCTCATGGAGGAACTCAGCGCAATGGGGACCATTGCTTCCTAAGGGGGGAGGAATGATCCAAGTGGATATTGGTGGCCACTTGCCAATTCCACTTAAATCCCCACCATTGTTTCTTTCAGTTTTTTCAGTTTCCTTAATTGTAGCACATTTTACTATTTTTAATAGTTTTTTCGGGTCTTAAACTTCAGGAGCCATTTTGAGACAATAAAAGACATTTTTTTGGAAATCTACTATTAACAACTTATTTTCCAAAGTCATCCTTTTCATCATAGTCCTAGGAGAGATCTTTCAAACGAGGTATCATGCACGTGAAACGGAGATAATATGGCCATGTCGCGACCCCATGAAGTTGCCTGTCCAACTAACCCTAACGGATCCCATAAACTCTTGGTGTTACATATCCTCGGGTTAGGGTTTTCATTTTTTAGGGTTTTCCCTTATCATTCAATAATAAAAAGGCTCTTGAGCCTCATTTTAACGTACTTCAGAGGGTTTTAGCTGCCACATCTCTTCTCAAAGATAAGCTATCAACGCCTGAGCTAGTCTTATTTCCATTCTATTTGTAAGCATATTTCATTATTTGATATTATTGAAATCAAGTGTTATTTCTACTGCATATTTGTATTTATGGTTATATCTATAATTTGTAGAATTCCTGTTTAAATTTAGATCACCACTAGTTCCAACAGCAGAACGTTACAGCCATAACTGTCTGCTCCTCCAAAGAGATATACTAGCTCTGCGCAATGGAGAAGCCAAGGCTCATTGCAATAATGTCTGAGCTCTCTCTAATATAGTGTTATCGGAAGCCTAGCTGACCAAAAGCCTTTACAATGAGTGATGAGGTTCTATTTATAGCAAAGGATGGGATGATCCTTGACATTCCCCTTTGTGATAGTTCATCTACCCTCATGACTCCTCATATACTCTATGACTGTTACATCCAACTATCGACAATTGAACTTGCACTTGAAAAGACATTACATTAGAATGCACATGTGCCCATGTGAGACAAAATGTCTTGAGCAAGCCATGAAAGGCATCACTCACACTCAGTCCATTGTGTTGAGACCAACTCTTTGACATGCTTGTGATGGTGAAGGTGGTGAGTTGATTCCAAGCTTGGTCATCCATGATGGTGTGCATGCACTCTATGGTGACATCTTGTTGAACCGAACTCTTGCCTCCATTTCATCTAGCTGCATTGGTGTGTCTCTGTTGGGAACAGGATCCCCCAAGGATAGTTTTGGGGCTAAACGCCCTTGTTTGGGTCAAATTTTGTAATAAAATTGTAAAGTCTTCACATTTGTGGTCGCATAGCATGAAGGTGTCATGAGTTATAAAGGGTTGTCCACCCTTATTTTTGTAAAGTAAAGTTGGCTGTAAAAGATCTACCCATGGTTCGCGGACCATGGGATTGTATAAAAAGAGCTAAGTAAGATTGATTTAAGAAAGGAAACAGTCGCTAAGCTAGTCATAGCTTTGAAGTAAGAAAACTAAGTTTCAGGTTGTAGCGTTGTTAGAGGCTCTATAGCTGAGTGTGCAGAGGCCTGGGGTGGAAGTCCATAGCTGAGTGCATAAACCCCTATAGCTGTGTGCGCAGGGTGGATAGAGTCTGTAATCATATAAAGATATCAATAAAGCGAAGCATTCTACTAATTTTGTGTTTGTGTTTCTTGTTAATGCATCTTGAAATGTTATGTATGAATTTCATTTTTAATTCTTTTATGATGCATGAATGTATGCAATTACGTTGGTTAAGTGAACGCAAATAAGAACATCTATTTATGTGGTGCTAACTGTGATTATGTAATAAGATAAGTAAGACACTTAAACTAGTTTGGGGTATCTACATGATATGCTGCCCTAGCAGTGCGAAAGCACCTCAGCCATAGGTTAGGGCTATGTAAAGGTCAATGGTACCTTTTCGCGGAGATACTGAAGGGCGGAATACAGGGCTAGCTTGGTAAGCCCTAGAACTAAGTGACCTGCCTAGAAGTAAGAATAGAAGGAATAAACTGACATCACAATCATCTCAAGGTGCCGAAACGTGTTTCTAGCATCCCCCAATACTACTTTAGGTGAGGCTTTGGTTCGCGCTCCGCTCATTGATGCTGAAAGGGCCTGTAGTGTAGGAATTTGTTTAGCTAAATAACGCGGAACCTGGGTCAGGCCCCAACAAGCGAACATATGGTTTCATCGCCGAGACCAGAATCTCCATAAGTGATGTGTGATGTCGTATCATTGGAATCAAACTAAGAAAGAGATTGGAGACTGGTTGGATAGAAAGATCCACAAATTCGTGGTGCAGGAGAATAGAAACCCATGACTAACAAAGGAACAGTGGATGGAAACGTACCTATATACAGAGATTCACGAGATCTTTTTCTTCTCCTTTACAATTGAGCTATACGAGTGGATCACAAAGCTAGCAGATAGCCAAGGAAGGTGGAGACTTGATGGTCCTATTGTTTGGACCCCTGAGCTAGTACAAATATTGGAAGCATCTGAGGATATGATCACCCGTGCTATCGATCATTGGCTCAATCGCATCATAGGAGGATTTGTAAATGATTTTTTGGTTGATACCTCAGTTAGCTACAGTGAGGCAAAGTAGCACTTTTTCAAAGGACCACGAGGTAATTACTTGAAATATTTGAATACCTAGATTAAAATTTTATTTTGAGAAAAGTGGGTTATGTAGCTACCTTGATGTTTGGAGCTACGTGAAGTGGAAAAACTTATAGGAAGGAAGGAAGAAAGGGTCATGAATAGAGTCCACAAAGTGATAAAGAGGGAATAACATAGGTTTCTCTGCAAAGTGCTATTCAGTTAATAAGACAAGGATTCCTGCGACTGCCACCTCCACCCACAATGCCTCCAACTTCACCACCATCACCAACCACTTAACCCGTACCACCTCCGCCTCCATCGCAGTTCAGTATGGAAAACTCAGTGAAGCTACCTTTGTTCAAAGGCTTTGGAAATGAGGACCTAGACCAGTTCTGGTTTGTCGTGAAAGTTGTATGGGAAGCTCAGGGCGTTACAGATGATGACATGAAGAAGGAAACCCTCGTCAATGCTCTGCAGGATCATGCGCTAACCTGGTACATCAAGTACTCTAATGATAACACTAATGCTAGAGTGGCAGACATCTAGACAACACTGAATAAGAATTTAGTAGGCCTAAATCTAAGGCACAATTGATTGTGGAGTTAAAGGAAATCACGATGCAACTAGGCAAGACACCGTGGGAATTAGATCAGAGGTTGAAGTGTAAAATCTGTGGAGCTAACATGAACTTAACAGACCAACATCATCACGAATGGTTTGTGGCTTCGCTCCTGCCACACTTAAGGGTTGCATTGTCACAATAATAGATAATGACTCAGGAAAAGGCCTTGGAGATTGCAATGAGAATGCATGAAACAACGATGCAAGATCAAAATCTAGGGGTTCAGTAGATCCATGCAAAGTTGAAAAATATTTTCCTTGAGATGCAAAGTTTGAAGCAGGACAAAATAGTATGACCAGAGGTGAACAAATAGGGATGGTGCCTAAAATGCAAGGGTGAGGGGCATGACAAATACCATTTCCCGGTCTTTGTGAACTATATTGCGGGAGGAGGACCGATTCATTTGAGGCTAGAAGCTCAGGCAGGACCAAGTGCGGGGCCTGTATTGTGGTGCGCTATATGTTAAGTAGCAGGAAAACATGCCATGAATAACTGTCATTTGCTGCAAAAATTTGTATAGACACCACAACAAATGTTCTGCAACTTCTATAGTTCGGTAAGGCATGATGAGTGTAATTGCAGAAGATATGAACTAATGATGGATATAAATCCTGCCTATAGGGTTCAGGCTAAAACGTGGCCCCTCGACCAGAGTGGAGGGATGGCACGGACAGACTTTCAAGGGAATGGACAAGGCCGAGGAAGAGGAGGACCTGGAAAAGGTTAGGGACAGCTGATCTGCTACAATTGCAAAGGAATGGGACACAATGCCTGCGATTTCACTAACCCAACATGTTTATCGCCCAAATAATGCACTCTATTTGATCATGAAATGGAAGACTATCCTATGTTGATAGCAAGGATACGTGATGAAGGGGCACTACCACCTCAGCCTACTCAGAACCTGCAAATGATGAGGACTGAGCTACATGAAGAGGATTCGAATGTGAATATAGTGCTCCGAAGGAGACTTGGGAACAGATGGGGAGAACCGCACTACAGTAGTCTCTGATTCAGCTAAGGATGGAAAACTAGCAAAATATCATCCCCATGGCGTGGCTACAAGGCGTGACTATAGATATTGAAGGTGCGAGTGCGCTAGCTGACTTTGTGGTAATAGAAATTGTGGATGACAACAACCCCTACCGTGTTATCCTGGGCATTGACTGGGCTACTGATATGAATAGAGTAATCAACCTAAAGAAGCGAAAGATGATATTTGAGAATACATCGCTTCGCATTATATTACACCTAGATCCTACTAAGGGATCGAGCTATACTAAACCATTTTGCAATTACGAGAGCGATGACGATCTAGAATGTATCTATAAGATAACAACACAAGACCAAGATTGACTGAATCCAACAGCGGATGGACGAATTAAATGGGATCGCGAGAGTTCCTACACCTTGGACTCTGATGAAGAATTAGAGCACTGACAGAATCGGTTACATGAAGTAACTACACTGAGCTGTAACATTATGACCTGGTCGCTGTGATGTGTGTCGTCAGAGGTAAGAAATCTGCCCACTTATGATGGCCTGAATGATGTAGATATCTTTTTGGATTCATTTGAGATGGAGGTACCAGAAAAGCAATGCTTCTAGGCGTTGGACTGGGCATTGTGCACTACACTGCAAGATGGTGGGGTATGCACAAGGAGGATTTGATGATTGGTGAGAATGTAGGAGGATGATGAGAACATGCTTTGGGAAGATGAAGGTACAAATGATAGAAAAGTATGATGGGTAGGATGATCTACATGAGCACTTGGCCAAATGGGCTCGGGCTTACGGAGAGATGCCCCATCCTGAATGGGTGCACTTGTTCTGTCACACCCTAGACGTCGTATCGATGAACTGGTACATAGAAACAAAGCTTCACCATGGTACAAGTGAACGAGATATTTTGCATGAGGGATTCATAATTGTTACCGGGAATAGTGTCTATGCAGAACTGCTAATCCCACTAAGGCTGGTAGCTACCTTAGAAACAAACAAAGTAAAACTACTTTCGTTTTCCTTTATGAAAGATAGATGAGAGAAGAATAAAAGAGACCAACCTCTGTCTTGCGCTTGGTTCTTTGTTCGATTCCTCTCTCTTCTGATAGTCCTTTTCTACTTGCTTTCTTGTATACCCAGCTTCACAGAGTACCTGTAGAATCAAATAAGCATAACACTATACGAGAACATAGATCTATTATCATAAAGAATTTAGGATCAAATGTAAATTGACCATGCAAATGCATAAAACATAAAGCACACAAGAGTATGGAAGAAAACTTGAATAGCTTTATTGATAATCAAGAAAGAGCCAAGAGAGTTACAACCAATTGTTCTAACCCAACATCATCCTCTCAGCAAGAAGCCCTTCTTCACCTCATGAAAAGCTTAGATCACCCAACACTATGATGTTGCCTCAAGAAACCAACAACAATTCCTTACAAGATGCAAAATTCCAGCCCCCTAGATCTCTGGGATGAGGGATCCATATATAGATGTCTGTAAGGGAGATGAGTCAGCTTGTGATTTGATTAGTGTCTTTCCTCTGATAGTTCTTGATTCCACTTGGAGATTGATGATCTCTTACTCATCCCTGGTCGAACTCAGATAGGCAAGTGTCACAGGAGAGGTTTCTGGAAGATTCCATGCTTCTCCACCTTGCCGATTGACCCTTCCATTTGTCCCTTCTCACCCATCGCACCCCATAGAAGGAAGTTTTGAAATGCAACACACCTACTGTGTGTACTTAGGTGGGATGCAATGCACTTTGCCTATGGAGCAGGTGAAATGGTCTAGTTTTGACCAGTTCTGAGTGGTTTTTCATGGAGAACTTCTGGGAGAAGCTGTAATCAGTTGACCTTGTTCTTTTAGGTGTTGGAACAACACCTTTAGAGACTTAGGAGCCCTTATTTTATGGACATTTATGCTTGGGGCTGCAGTGCCCAAAAATGTCTATAACAATTGCCCCCTAAAGCATGAGGTCGTTAATCTTTTTGATGTCGGGTGAAATGCTTTATCATGAGGATCCGAAGTTCTTTCGAGCTGGAAGGAGACCTGTAATAAGATACAATACAATACATTATCTTCATAATTTTTTCATGATCTAGCTGAGGCGGTCATTCCCATGCTCAGCTTTATAAATTCATTTTTCATGTACATGAGACAGACAATCTTCTGAGTGTAGACTGATGATTCTGGTAGAGCCATCATCCCTTAGATTGGATGATAACCTGTGCAGCAATGATGTACATTTGATGTCTTTATTTTCCTGAATATATATCATAGCCCGGATGGATGAAACTAGATCTGGGGTCTTCAATCTCATTAAATCTTCACTCAAAGTAATAGTCGGTCCATGTGAGAGATGTTCTGGAGTCAAACATGGAAAGACATCGCCTGATTACCAACCAATGATGTAATTTGTTAAGAGGCGCGAGAGGAATCACCTATAATGATAATGATCCTCAAGGTACTGCAGTACAATTCACTTGGTGTGAATAAGGCACTTGGCGTCAAACACCATGTAAAATCTTTCGGTCGAAGGCCATTGATGTAAACCTGTCGTCGAAAGTGAGAAACTTGCCATTAAGGCATGCAAGCTTCAAAGTACTGAAAGGGTTGTTCCTAGATCGCCTTCTTGGATAATGAGCTGATGTCGACAAGAAGCAATCCATCATAGGAGGGCATTAATGAATCCCACATCAATGAAACAGAACGGAGCAAATGATTTTAATGGAGGTGAAAACAATCTGGTTATATATGGTTCGGGGTGGCAGTCATGAAAGAATGGAGCGTAAATGTATTGCAGTGGGTGAGACACAGGTGAATTCTCTGAATGACTTCTCTTGAACATATCGGTGACACTGACATGATGGATTGGTAGCATTAACCCCAAATGTGGATGGTGTGACGGAACCATGGTGATATGACCAGTGAATGGAACAACCCAACCCGACTTGGATGCGGAGTGAAAGTGTCATGTTCAAGAGCAACTTGCTACCAACAAAGTTTTTCAAGTATTCTTCCCAATTTTCCCCCAGTCATTGCTGACCAGTACCTCTTTATTTTTGTCAAGCTTGAGGAGGAAAACATATTCTTGTTCTATAATTTGCCCTTTGGGCAAGCCCATCGCTATGTTTTAACGAGCCTAGCGATAGTGAAACTCGTTCTTGTTTGTTATGGACAAGCTTGTCGCTATTAGGTTTTAACGAGTTTAATGACAAAGATAACTCGGTTCTTTTCAATTTTAGAGAGTCTGAAAAGGGACGTAAAGGAAACTCCAAAAATCCTTTTTCGTCATCTAATCCCTTAAGTCTGAAAAAAGTATAAAACAATACAGAAGGGATGAATTTTCGTTAACGAGCCGAACAAAACAAGCGCTCGATCTTTTTGTGTAATAATCCCTCAGGTCCAAAAAGATTAAAATCTAAAGGAGGGATAGCACTTCCGGTCACTTTAACGAGCTAGAGAGGCCAATGGCTTGGCAATTTTTTCATATTTTACGAGTCAATTGAAAAGAGCTTAAAGGAGACTCGTTTTTGAGAAACAAGTGATAAATTCGGGTAGCAACTAATTCCAGGTAAGGTTTGGAATTTCCCAATCACGACAGTGTTACAAGGATGGATAATAGGATCACTCTTCGCAGCTGTTCCTCAAAAGGGGTAAACAATCAAGTCAAGGTAAATGTTCGACCAGTAGAGAGTGGAGTTGATGATGAGAACACGACCAAGGCTTCAAAGACTGAAGTACTACATTCACGATGGTTATTTACCGGAAATTGGTTCACTTTTTAATGAGCTTAAAAGCTGGGGGAAACATTTGCTCATTGCTTATGTTTTTTTTTAACGAGCATGAAGTCCACGTTAAAACTGCTCGATCCAGTTGTATAATAAGAATGTCTCATTTAAAAATGGCATTTTTTCAAAGCTTTGCCCCACATCCTTCTTTATGCAAATTAGGAAACGACCAATCCTACAAGTTTAAAGGGTTGGAGGACCTACAAATTTAAAAAAATAAATGGTCGCTCTTCGCTTGCATGGCAAAAGGTTTGCGTGCCCCTGGGTATAGAGACATAGAGTTTCAAGGTTGTGGAGCTGTAACAAGGGTCTTTTTCACCTCTAGTTATCTCACATTACAAGTCAATCCGGGAGCGTTTTGTTATTGTAAGGGACATCTTAATTTGAGGCTATTTGTCAGGATAATGCTTCGTAGTATAGATCTAAAGAATACAAGAGTAAACGGATGCTAATGCTAAATTACTTTTGCATAAAGAAATCACACACGCAGCAACTTCGTCAGTCGAGGGTATGGAATTAATAACCTATCCCCCTAGAAACTGATGAAGGAGTATGGATCATGATCTGGGAGCATTATAGCGTCTGCTGTATCTCACAACAGTCTTGAACCTCCTCTCATGCCACTTCAATAAACGCAAGCGAAAGGAACAACAAGAAACAACAACTTCAGAAATGGAACAACAATAAAAGGAACAGCAGTAAATGGAACGGCAGTAAATGGAACGGCAATAAAGAAACTAAGTCTCGCGAGGTCTACACTTCCAATCCTTGGCACACACTTGCATACAAAAAGGAAAGAAATCATTTATACAGGTTTGCAGCTTGATCAAATGGAACAGCAAATCATTAAAGACAGGAAACGTCAATCATATATATATCAACATCAAATCATTAAAGACAGGAAACGTCAATCATATGTACACGATCTGCAATAGTCACCAACAATCCATTAACCCCAATCACCTGTAGCTGAAATATTCTACTTATGAATTCTGTAATTAGTGCAAACAACTCAGATCAACAGTATGCGAAGAATCCTTTATTACAGAGATTTATAATAGGAAAGCTACAGATGAATAAATATGAAACAACATGTAACCATAACAGATTATGAGAAACAAACAACACAAAGCAGAATTGTAATGGTACAATCAGCCAATGTCCGTTGGAGCCGGGCCCAAAGCTTCCAATGGCGCACTGCCGTAAACTACTTCAGACGCACGGAGAAATTAACACCGAGATATTATATTAACGCATCAATGAAAGTACAAAACTAAGTCTCAGAGAGTCTCAATAGTTTGAGTTCAACTGACAGTAAAATTCATGAACAGAAAGTAAAGATACAAAAGTCCTCCCCTAGTTTCAATGCTACCCTCCTTTTATACAATTAACGGCGGAGTTCATCGGTCGACAAAACGATTGATCGTAGCGATCCCTCAGGATCGAAGATCCTGAGGGATCCGCTAAACTGTTAACGCTTTCCTTTACTCGGCCTGTAATTCCGAACTGGCAGTCCTTCATCTCGTTTCGGACTGATCTCCCTTGATTTACTCGACCTGGTCTGAACCTTATTTAGAATTGGAGGGACAGCCGTTATCTTCTCGTCAAATCCTCGTTTCGCATTGCGCCTTCCTGCTTTTACCTTTTCCTACGTAGAGAAGACAACTGTTAGTGATTGGATCATTTTAGACTCGTTGTCTTTGCATTTCCCCTACTTTATAATAAAGAAAAGATTACAACTATTGCTTAAAACATCACTAAATCATTTATTAAAACATACCTTCCCAATGCTCTACACACCCCCCGACTTACTCTGTTTCATGGCCTCATGAAACCGTTATAATTAACATGGAGAGCAGTAAGAGAATAGGCTGGAGAGGGTACTTCATGAGGGGGTCTGCAACCATGATAGGCCACCAGATTATCAAAGAAATAATGCAACTGATCTACAGGCATATCATACAAGGCCTGGTACCTTGGTGCAGGGTGCCAGATAATTGGGCTACGGAACCGATATCCTAACCATGATGGTCCAGCTTGCAGAATGCACTAGCCATAAAAAGGCAATCGTTCAGCAGCCAGCTCAAAGTTCTCATATCTGAAGGGCTCCCTGAGCTGGATGCTTGGGGTGGAAATCCGATAACGGAATTTGGCAGCCTCCAAGGCGGAATCTTTAATAACCAGGAAGTATTCTAAGCTATTTCGGATCAACACCTCATGCATGGGTCCTAGTAGTTTCATAACGCCAGGGTTTCTCATAAGGCTTTTATGTGATTGCCATAGGCGAACTGGATCTCGAGGCTCAGCCCTGACCCATAGATCCAGGCTGTGCTCCTGCCTCTGAAAGGCATTGTAAGCCCTGAGCCATTTTAACTGGTTGACCCCAAATGAAACAAAGGCTTGCAGCTGTATATCCCCCACAAAGGGGCCAGGGTTTAGATCAGTTTCTTGCTCAAGCACCATATTGTGCAAATAAAATTCGCATAATAATCGTTGGACCTTAACCCCATAATGTTTGCAACAATCAATAAAATCATTAACAGTGTTAATCTGAATGGGGGCACCTACCCTGACAGCTTTTATTTTCAATCTTAAGTATCTTTCAAGGAGGAATAAAGCATAATTCTTCGTGGGGGCCCTGCAAGTCAAAACATCATCATACAACGAACATACAGTGTCCAATTGTTTAATAACAGCATCTAGTCGACGTGTTACCTTGGCAACCTTTTCCTGCTCCTTCTGCCATCCTTCAAAAGCCCGACTCTCCGATTCACTCATGTTTCTCAGCTGCTGTTGCAGTTCTTCATGTTTTTCCAGAGGGATCCTTTGTTGCTCTAACTGCTCAGCCCTCTGCTGCAATTCTTCGTATTTTTCTCGAGGAATCCTCTGCTCAACTTCCTGCTGCAGCTCTTCATATTTTTCTCGAGGAATCCTCTGCTCAACCTCCTGTTGCAGCTCGTCATATTTCTCTCGAGGGATCATTTGTTCCCGTAGCTGTTTAGCCTCTTGTTGGGCCTGTCTCATCTCGCGGTGCAAGGCCTTGGTTTTTGGATCCCTTTCCCATAATTCCCTGGAGGCCGGAAGTTTCGCCTGGACCTTTACATTTCGTCGCTTAATTCTCCCTGAAGGTGGTGTCTCAGTGTGAACTGCTCTATTTTCCCCTTCCTTCTTGACATGTACAAAGGGGTACGGTGGTCCCTCTGTAACTGGGATGTCGTCTTGTGGCTCAGTTTTAATTGGAACGGCAGTTGGTTCTAATGGGCTGTTTGGAATATCAGCCTGCTCCTCTATGTCAATAGGAACGGCATTCTGGTGCTCTGTTCCAGATGGAACAACATTTTGTTCCTCAGTATTAATTGGAACAGCTGCAGGCTTGCTAGCAGAGTATCGACCTACTAGATGCCTATAGGTGCTCTGTCTTCCTCTCTGAGAGGACCCAGCTATATTTGCCCTTCTTTTTCTTCTCACAGTCCTCTTTATTCTCAAACTAGCTTTTAGACTTCGAATTTTCCGCCGAAGCTGGGCTATAATGGTCAGCAATTTCTGCTGTTTTCTTCTCAACTTCTTAATTTCTTTTGCCTCGGCTGTGGGCACATGGGCGGCCCTCAGTTCTGATCCTCTTTCATCGAGGGTTTCTTCCATCATTCGGGGAACGTCCTGTTCCCGACAAACATTTTCATCCACCCCGCCATCAGCGGGTGGATTTCCTTCTGGTGTTTTAGGAACGGCTTGTTCCTGATTGGTATTCACATTTTCTTTGTCGATGACAGGGGGGTTTTCTTCCCCTGCCATTCCATCATGCAATTTTTCACGCGTATCTTCCTCAAATGGTCCTTCGCAGGTGATGTAGCTCTGTACTACCTTTGCCAGTTCGCTCCAAGGTTCTCCCAGTGTTGCCGGCAGCACTCCTTTTCCCTTCACTGTCAGCTCCTGCCCTTCATCTTGGAAGAGTTCTACGATCTTTTGCAGTCTTTCTTTCTTTGTTGTCCATATTGGACCTAAGTCTGGTAATCCGGTTACTTCCGCGATTATTTCCTTCGTGACTGCTATCTGCTTCCCACCTACCACTGAGTGTTCTTCCTGCAAATTCTGCAGGAATTCCATGGCCACTATTTCGTTTGATTTGCGCAGGCGGCCAAAATAAGTTAACCACCCTGCTTTTTCTAAGATCTTCCGAGCGACTTCGGAAACTATGAGCTCGCTCGGCTCACTTCTGATAGACTTTCCCCCCATGGTTCTGTTTCAGGGTCTAGATGGAACAGCAATGCAAAGAACGTAATTGCGGCAAAAAGAAAAGATACAGAGCATGCATGAATAATTGATCATAAATAACAACTTTTTCAAAAAAATAGCATTGTCATGCCGTTAACGCATATCGTACCTCCATATCATATCATTTCCGAATGATGTGTTAACACGTGGCTGGCGGAGTAATGAAGTCACCTCCCCCCCGCGTGAAATGATAGGCTGCCTCAGCCGTCAAATAGAAGAAGGCGGTCATTCCATCACCGAGTCATAATGGAGCAGCTTTTAAAATTTTGCCATGTTTCAGATTAGACAAAGAAATACCGAGATCGATGCGACAGATAGATCGCGTTTAACATAAGCCTTCGTGATGTGATGCAGAACATAAGGATAGGACGTCTAGCACTCATGGAAAGTCTGAGATTGTCATAGTCAATGCCTTTGCCATAATTGGTAATGATAAATAGTCATGTGACGTATCCATTAAGGTGTAAGATATAATTATTACAAGGATAGAAAGAAAGAGTTAATAAGATCCAAATTGGTGTATATGTTTTGACTCCGATACCATTAACAGAGCTCTGCTGCCGACCGGTGTTTATAACCGTGGCAGAGTTGTTTATTTCACCCCGGAACCATAGTCCTTTGTGTAGTTTTGAAGAGAAATTCTTGTCAACATGCAGGCCATCATGCTGGCTTGGTAACCAGATAACCATGACGCCATTCACCAGAGAGGCGCGAAACGTGGGCAGGCTGGCTTGTGATGAGACCCCCTGTTCCAAGGTTTGTTTATATAATGAACCTGTTGGACCATATCCCTGGTGTGGTGGCCATGATGGGAATGCCACTTCGCTTCCAATCTTATGATCATAGTAGGCTGGTTCTTAATGAAACCCCCTATCCTGCATTTGACAAATAATTTCTTTTGGTTCTGCTGCTTTTTCTTTTGAGATAGACTTTTGCTCTTGTATAGTTACACATAAGGGTGGTTCAGCCCTCCTTAAGAGTGGGAATGGCGGAAGAAGTCTTGTTATCCCAATAGGAAGATATAAATTTTCTATTCTTATTTCCAAGTAATAATAAAGAAAATTGTAGGAACGTAACATGATAAAGTTTTCCAACAGGGCAGAGGAAGTGAGACTTATGGCTAAAAGAATGATGAGTGTATGGTTCCCTCCTTTGTTGCATCAATACTAGGGCTGTTATAGATAGCGATTTATGATGTGCTGATATTGATATATCATGCCTTTTATACTTGTTGCATAAATATATAGCTACTACTTATGGCCTCGGGACAATGTTTTCTTCTTATAGAAAGGACGAGGGCATACTATTTCTTTCTTACAAGGGAGGGTGGGAGGGTTCTTTTTGATGCAATGTCCTAAGATAACAAAAGCACTCAAATGCTGCTTGCTAAAAAAAAGATTGAAAAAAAATACACAGATGTTGCTCCTTAAACGGAATAAGAAAATTCAAAAGTGCTGTTCCTTTTGAAAAGGAACAACAAAAATTCAAAAGTGTTGTTCCTTTTGGAAAGGAACAACAAAAATTCAAAAGTGCTGTTCCTTTTGGAAAGGAACAGCAAAACTCAAGGGTGCCATTCCTTTTGAAAAGGAACAGCAAAACACACAAGTGCTGTTCCTTTTGAAAAGGAACAGCAAAACACGCAAGTGCTGTTCCTTTTAAAAAGGAACAACAAAACACACCAGTGCTGTTCCTTTTGAAAAGGAACAGCAAAACACACCAGTGCTGTTCCTTTTGAAAAGGAACAGCAAAACACACAGTTGAAACATATATACAAAATTTACAATCTTATATACAAAATGTGGTAATAAAGAATGAAATTCTTACGAATCTATAGGGGAGGAAGTTTTTGCTTCCTCTCCCATAATCTTGATGTTAGTATCTTGGCGTAACTGCTGGCAAAATGATTCTCGAGTGAGCGGTTTGCGATACAGACGAACTCGGTGGCCGTTTACCTTAAATGTATATCCAGATCCATCGATTGTAATCAAAGTAAGGGTCCCATTGTCATGGACTTTTTGAATCTCGTATGGTCGCAACCATCGAGTCTGAAGCTTCCCCGGGAAATCCTGAAATCTGGAATCATATAACAGAGCCCAGTCTCCTTCGTGAAATATCTTATTTTTGATGAGCGCATCATGCCATTTGGCTCGCTGCTGCTGGATGAGTGCTGTATTCTGTAATGCAGCGAGCCTTGTTTCGTCCAACTCATTAATTTGCTGTAATCGATTTTTCTGTGCTTCACTTAAATCTAATCCGACTTCTTGGGCAGTTCGCAGGGTTTGGATCTCAAATTCTATAGGAAAAATGGGTTGCTTTCCAAACACTAAGTGATATGGTGAATAGCCAGTGGTACTTCTCCATGTAGTTCGATAAGCCCACAGTGCCTCCCGTAGTCGGGCGGCCCAATCGCGGCGGTGTGAGGCAACAGTTTTTGTCAAGATGGACTCTATTATCTTATTACTGTTCTCGACTTACCCATTTGCCTGCGGATGGTATGGGGTAGTAATTTTGTGATGTATGTGATGGTTATTGAGTGTTGCAGCTATTTCATGTCCCACAAATTGTGGTCCTCCATCTGTAACCACTTCCCTTGGGAGACCATAACGTACAAACAAATGGAACAAGAACTGAATTACCGACTCCTCTGTAGCTCTGGGTAATGCCTCTGCCTCAACCCATTTGGTAACATATTCAGTTGCCACCAGAATGTAAGTTTTTTGGTTTGATGGGGGGTTGATGGGTCCGACAAAGTCCAGAGCCCAGCGTTCGAAAGGTTCGATCACCAATTGAGGCCGCAAAGGCATTTCGTCTGCTGGGCCAGGTCGTCCTACACGCTGACAACTATCACAGGCCTGGACAAATTTTTTGGCATCTTTGAAGATTGTAGGCCAGTAATATCCCGTTTGTAATACTTTGTGTGCTGTCCTTCGTTCAGCGAAATGTCCTCCACATGGCCCGTCATGGCAGGCTTTCAAGATATCAAAGATTTCGTCTTCTCGAATGCATCTTCTGATTTCCATATCTGCGCCTGTGTGAAATAGATAGCCCCCAACCCACAAAAATCGATTGCTTTTCGCAACGATCTGTTTCCGTTCATTGGGAGTTAAATGTTTTGGAAGCTTACCTACTGCAAGATAATTAGCCACATCAACGTACCAGGGAGTCTGAACAGCGACTGCAAATAAGTGTTCATCTGGGAATTGGTCCTCAACTGCTGCTGTTTCAATTGCTTTTGGTATTCGTGACAGAAAATCAGCTACAGGGTTCTCCTTCCCTGGTCGGTCTCTGATTGTAATGTCGAATTCCTGCAACAAGATCAACCACCTGGTTATTCTTCCATTTGTAACAGGCTTATTTGCTAAATACCTAATAGCAGAATGGTTTGTATACAAAATAACGGGATAGCCTGTAATATAGTGTCTAAATTTATTAATAGCATGTATCACAGCTAAAAATTCTTTTTCGGTAACAGTGTAATTTAATTCAGCCGGAGCCAAATTTTTGCTGATGTAATAGATAGCGTATGGTCTTTTCTCTTCTTCTTGGCCCAACACTGCACCGATTGCTGTGTCTGAGGCGTCGGTTGAAATTTGGAATGGTAAGTTCCAATCAGGTCCTCTGAGAACTGGAGCTGTAGATAGCAACTTCTTTAATTCTGTGAAGGCTCGATCACATTTTTCTGTCCACAAAAAATCAACATTTCCAGTTAATGCATGTAGAGGTGCGGCAATACGTGAGTAATGTTGTATAAATCGTCTATAATACCCATAAAAACCAAGAAAACTGCGTACCTATGTTTGATTAGTGGGGGTTGGAATAAACATGAGTATTTGAATTTTAGCCGGGTCTACCTGAATTCCAGCTGCTGAGATGTGATGTCCCAGAATGAGTCCTTCTGTCATCATCATGTAACATTTTTCGTGACTCAAGCAAAGCCTGGTAGCAATGCAACGCTCTAGAACTTTTTCGAGAGTGTCCAGGGCTGGATCAAAGTCATCTCCATATGGTGTGAAATCATCCATATAGACTTCCAATCCATCATTAATTAAATCTGCGAAGATGCTAAGAACAGCCCGTTGGAATGTGGCCGGAGCATTACATAATCCAAAGGGTAAGACTCGGTATGCGAACATTCCCCAGGGGCAAGTAAAGGTAGTCTTGTCCTGGTCTTCAGGGGCAATCTGAATCTGGTTATATCCGCTGAAGCCATCCAAGAAAGAAAAAAATTTCTTGCCTGCTAAGGTGTCCAATACCTGGTCTATGAAAGGGAGAGGGAAGTGATCTTTTTGTGTAGCTTTATTTAATTCTCTGTAATCAACACAGATCCTCCATTTCCCGTTCTTTTTAGGTACTACCACAAGTGGGGAGACCCATTTGCTGTCAGAAATAGGATAAATAAAATTAACGTCTAATAATTTCTGCAGCTCATCTTTTACAACATCTTTTAAATGGGGATTGAGTCTTCTCTGTGGTTGGCGAACTGGTCTTGCATCTTTCTCGATATAGATACGATGTGTACATAGCTGGGGATCAATCCCCTTCATATCGGGATAGTCCCAAGCAAATGCCTCCTGATACTTTCGTAGGAGCTGGATGAGTTTGGTCTCTTGTTCAAGTGTCAGATTAGCGTTAATGTTTAAAGTTTTGCCCGGTTCAATTTGTATTACTTTGCTGTTAGCAACAGAGGTTACAGGTATATTTGGGTCATTGTCATCTTTTAGAGGATCTTCCTCTAATTCGTTATCAAATGCCGCTTTTATCATAAAGCATTGTGTATACGATGTGGACTCTGTTTGATTAATGAATTTATTGATGGCATCATCTTCCGTTTGATCTTTAAAATCTAGCGCTTCCTGAACTGTTAATGGTGGTCTAATATTATCAGTAATATATGAGGCAGGGCGCAGATTGGTCATCGATATATGAGGTGTGATGCTTGGCTGGGCTGGCGGGTACAAGATTAAATTTTTGATATCCGGTCCTCTGGTTATGGTCATGTTTCCCTGCCGGCATCCAATGTAGGCATCAGCAGTAGTGAGCCATGGTCTACCTAGAATTAGCGGATGTCCATCTAGTCGGGTTTTGGGATTAATCACCAGAAAATCGGTCGGGTATTCCCAAGAGTCCACTGAAACCATGACATCATACAAGGTGCCTTCTGGTCTTATTACTGATCGGTCAGCTAGTTCTAGTAAAGTGGAAGTAGGCTCTACCGATGTGATTCCAAGCTTCTGGCAGGTTGATGTTGTCAGGATGTTAATCGCAGCCCCTAGATCTACTAAAACATTGGTCAGGGTCTGCCCACAGACTTGAACAGTGACAATTGGGTTTCCAGGATCCTCATATTTAATTGGTGTTTCTTTCCCTGATAAGAGGTCGGATAAGGTGCCGACTACCTGGACTCTAGGGTTAGGGGTTATATTTCTTTTTGTTTTTCTGCTACACAGGTCTTTTATGGTTTTTGCATATATGGGGATGTCCTGTATAGCCTGAAGGAATGGAATTCTTATGTACAAGTTTTGGAGTTCTCCCAGAATATCAAAATCCGGATATTGCATTTGTCTTGGAATGGCCAGTCGTTCTGGGAAAGGTGGAGAAGATGTAAGTACTTGCTGATGAACTTGGTCTTTACTTACTTCTTCTTGTTGTAATGGTTGTTCTATCGGTAACTGGTTTTCAATATGAGCGGTTCTATGTCCCTCAGTTTCTATTATTCGCCCAGATCTCAACTGAAGATCATTGCACTCCTGCAGAGTAGATTCAATCTCGGAAGATTCTATAATTTGAAGAGATTGAACTGGCCGATTATTTGGGTTCGGGTTGGGTTGGGCTGGGAGCTGCGGTCTTAGGTTGGGCTGGGGATTTTGTTGCAAGGCTGGCAGAGTTGGTTGAGGGAGCGGAATTGATCCTGGCGTTTGATATGTCGATCTTGGCCAGTTGCTCTGCCAGGGTGAACTTTGCGAAGTGGAAGGGGTCCACTGCGGAGGATATGAATTATTTGGCCAATATGGCGGAGGATAAGGAAAGTTTGGCCAACCAGCTTGGTTCATCCAAGGGTTCGGAGTAGGAAACATTTGAGGCGGCCAATTTGAAAACGGGTGCTGAGACTGATTTTGCCACATATTCTGTTGCTGAGCATTAAATTGCGGAGATTGAAAAGAAGAGGAGGGATATTGAAACATACCAGGTTGCCTAGGTTGCCATTGACGACGCTGGTTGATAAAGTATGTTGATTCTGGTTCCTCTTCTGCTTCTTTGTACACCGCCTTCAAACCAGGGAGCGAGGGACAGCTTTCAGTCGGATGGTCCTTGGTACAAATAGCACATATTTGAAATGTATCAAGCGGGCATTCTTTCTGGCTATGTTTCTTCCTGCACCGTGGGCAGAAAATTGCCAGATTCTGTTCCGCCTCTGCTTGCTTCTGTTTAGCCTGCACAATATCAAGCTGTGTAGTTAATGTCCCCATGATATCAGTTTTAAAATTCTCTAACAGATTTCCAAGTTCCACTCGTGATACTCCTTCTATTGATGTTCGATTGTCTCTAGTGAAGCGATCATATTCTGCTGGTTTTATCCGTGTGCTGCCTCTTGAGCTCCTGATACACAGATCAATGATGTCAGCAAAATTTTCCTGATAAATGTCTCCTTTACCCATAATATTCAACGTTTCAATCCATTGCTCCTTCATACCTCTAATCAATGCAGTTTTCAACACGTTATCGGGCAGAGGTAACGATGCATATGGAGATCTCTGCAAGTTATATTGGAAACGTTCTACATATTCTTCTAAAGTTTCATTTGGTCTGGCAGACATTTGAAAGATTTCATCCTTTAGTTCTCTTGATCTACAATAATCCTGATATTTTTTTAAGAAGGCCGCTTTCATTTCGTCCCAATTGTTTATGACTCCACCACCTAGACCCATGAACCATCTCAGAGCTGCTCCCTTCAAGGTAGAGGGAAACAGTTTTAGCTTCTGGGGATCAGTGGTGTAATCGTATCCCCTGCATAACACATCAAATTCAAATAGAAACGCATCAGGGTCTTCTGATGTGAGTCCATGAAACGTCGGAATATGTTGAAGCGGAATTGCCTTCATTGGTGCATTCGCAGCAGAATCTACTATGGGATATTGCAAAGTAGAGGTTTGGGTATTTGACTGATTCTGCGCCATGGAATCAAATATATGCCAGTAATCTTCAGGAATTTCCAATAGAGTATTCCTTGGTTGAGGAGGGGTAATCTTAGCAGGAACTGTTTTTACAGCACTCCCTTTATCAAGGATAATGATGGCCCCTACGGTCTGAGGTGAATGAATTCCCTCAACAAGGATTTTTGCAGCGCTTCCTTTATCCGGACTATTTAAAGGCTGGTTTAGTTCAATAGGAGATCTAGGTTCCTCGATTTCCCCTGTTTCTCCTTCTCCTTCGCAAAGGTTACTAAAATTTCCTTCGTGCACTGGTCCAGGAGTCGAATTGTCAAATTCTTGAAAGTCCTGCTCCTCTGTCTGACTGTGCACCTCCGCAAAGGCTTCAGATGGTGATTCTGAGGCCTGAAGGGAACTAGCAGGTTGTTTAGAGTTTACTTTCTTATAACCTACTGATGGCGGAGATCCGGCTTTCTTGTAAATTTCGTCTATAAAGGTCTTTCGTCGAAGGGTCGCCGACCCCTTGGCTTTTTCGATTTTGGATGGAGGCTTTTGATTCTTTTCTGGCTTTTTCTGCTTAGTCATGCACTCCAATTAAATTACTAAATCAATTCTGCTAGGAAAGCGGACGGTGGAGCAGGGCTTTTACATGCTCCGCACGCAGGTTCTTACCTTCCGTTTTTAAAATCCAGTTCTCCCCTAACAGATTCACACACTACCCTGTTAAAAAAAACAAATGGCTATGCCCCTTCCCCGGCAACGGCGCCAAAATGTGGAGTTGTAACAAGGGTCTTTTTCACCTCTAGTTATCTCACATTACAAGTCAATCCGGGAGCGTTTTGTTATTGTAAGGGACATCTTAATTTGAGGCTATTTCTCAGGATAATGCTTCGTAGTATAGATCTAAAGAATACAAGAGTAAACGGATGCTAATGCTAAATTACTTTTGCATAAAGAAATCACACACGCAGCAACTTCGTCAGTCGAGGGTATGGAATTAATAACCTATCCCCCTAGAAACTGATGAAGGAGTATGGATCATGATCTGGGAGCATTATAGCGTCTGCTGTATCTCACAACAGTCTTGAACCTCCTCTCATGCCACTTCAATAAACGCAAGCGAAAGGAACAGCAAGAAACAACAACTTCAGAAATGGAACAGCAATAAAAGGAACGGCAGTAAATGGAATGGCAATAAAGAAACTAAGTCTCGCGAGGTCTACACTTCCAATCCTTGGCACACACTTGCATACAAAAAGGAAAGCAATCATTTATACTTGTTTGCAGCTTGATCAAATGGAACAGCAAATCATTAAAGACAGGAAACGTCAATCATATATATATCAACAGCAAATCATTAAAGACAGGAAACGTCAATCATATGTACACGATCTGCAATAGTCACCAACAATCCATTAACCCCAATCACCTGTAGCTGAAATATTCTACTTATGAATTCTGTAATTAGTGCAAACAACTCAGATCAACAGTATGCGAAGAATCCTTTATTACAGAGATTTATAATAGGAAAGCTACAGATGAATAAATATGAAACAACATGTAACCATAACAGATTATGAGAAACAAACCACACAAAGCAGAATTGTAATGGTACAATCAGCCAGTGTCCGTTGGAGCCGGGCCCAAAGCTTCCAATGGCGCACTACCGTAAACTACTTCAGACGCACGGAGAAATTAACACCGAGATATTATATTAACGCATCAATGAAAGTACAAAACTAAGTCTCAGAGAGACTCAATAGTCTGAGTTCAACTGACAGTAAAATTCATGAACAGAAAGTAAAGATACAAAAGTCCTCCCCTAGTTTCAATGCTACCCTCCTTTTATACAATTAATGGTGGAGTTCATCGGTCGACAAAACGATTGATCGTAGCGATCCCTCAGGATCGAAGATCCTGAGGGATCCGCTAAACTGTTAACGCTTTCCTTTACTCGGCCTGTAATTCCGAACTGGCAGTCCTTCATCTCGTTTCGGACTGATCTCCCTTGATTTACTCGACCTGGTCTGAACCTTATTTAGAATTGGAGGGACAGCCGTTATCTTCTCGTCAAATCCTCATTTCGCATTGCGCCTTCCTGCTTTTACCTTTTCCTGCGTAGAGAAGACAACTGTTAGTGATTGGATCATTTTAGACTCGTTGTCTTTGCATTTCCCCTACTTTATAATAAAGAAAAGATTACAACTATTGCTTAAAACATCACTAAATCATTTATTAAAACATACCTTCCCAATGCTCTACAAAGGTTACCCCGCAATTTTGCAGACAAAGCATTTGTTTTATCGGGAAAGACCTACCTCTTTCAGGTTACAAAAGATTGTTATATTTGCACCAAAAACAAATCACTTCTTCGGCGATGTCTACTGAAATAAACAAAGGCGAGTGGCGCAGATGCCTCCACTCACATAACTTTGACGAGGGAATCGTATTCCAGTCTAACCCCATTTTCCTAGATGGACGGGAGTGTCAGACTAGTCAGATATCCTTCACGGAAACCTACCCTATACCTGAAGTTTTCCTACCGAAGCAGACCAGGGTGCATGCCCCCTGGGTTTCAGTCATGTCCCCCGAATCACTCGCGCTCATCAAGTGGATGGACTGGGGATTGATGAGACATTCCTTGCGTGAAAAGAAAATTCAGGGATGGTATAGGACTATTTGCTATGCATGAACCAGGGAATGAAATCTGGTCTACGAGCTTGACCAATCTTCCTTCGTGGGGAAAACACATTACTCTAAAGAGTGAGGAGACAATGGCCTCCATGCAATAAATATAGTCTCGCCCAAGGAGTAGATTATAATCCAAGGGTCCTTGGACTACCATTACATTCATGTGAATGGTTTTCCCTCTCAATGTTATGGGCACATTGGGAAGGATCCCTAACGGTCGACTGGTTCCTTTGTCAAAGCCTGTTAGATTTCTCATCTCAGGCAAAAGCGATGGCGAACCAAGAACTTTCCAAGCAGTCGAGGAAAGGATATTCATAGAAGCCCCTTCATCTATGATGGTACTGGCCAGAACCATTCTATATATTTGAGCAATGATTCGGAAGAGTACACTAGCCAGTAAACGGGGTCTGCCTAGTAGATTCCAGTCAAAGGAAACAATGAGGTTGCTTGGAGGTGGGACCGAATAGACGGACGGGTACGACTCTAATGAACTTCCTTCCTGCGGTAAAGGAATGGGTAAACTGCCCCCATGTTCACCGGAGTCTGTGCTTACGAAAAGAATTTGGACGATTTCATCCTTGTTCTCTTCGATGACTGTATCATCTGAAGATGGAACCTCTGAAGGCAAGACCGGGTCAACTGCCACCTTGACTTTTTGACTTTCGTCTGGTATGGATTCAGATGGTTTTTCTTCAGTGATAGATACTTCAGCCGACCACAAGGGTGTGTCAGCCGGATTTTCAACTAGTGACGGGCTTGGCAAGAGTTCCTTCTCTCCAGGAGGGAGCCGTAACGGTGAAACCAGATGGTCGTCCAAAACTCTTTTAGCCTCATCTAAGAAGGGACAATGGTGGATGACATGATCACCTTTACACATTTTACAAGGAAATTTTCATTTTCCTTTTTCTCCAGGGGCTTCACTTTCACTAGTTGATGATGTATTTTCAACATGATCATTAGAGGTTGACGACACTAGGTTGTGCAAACGAGGAGACCAGGCCCTTAGGATCTGAGGGATGCAAGGACAATCTCTATGACAGTGGTCTCCTTTGCAAATGACACATGGCGATTTAGGCCTGGTCAGTGCAGTGTGTGGATTTTCGCTAGACGATGCTTGGTTTCCCCTTTTCGCCTTTGGCTCCTTCTTCTTCTTCTCTTTCTTCTTCTTTTCCTTCTTCTTCTCAGGTACTTGATTTTTGGCTTTACCAGCTCCATCATGCGAAGAGGAAGGAGGAGAGGAATAATTGGACGAAGTAGAGGGTTGCGGGGTAACTCTAGAATCGTTTAGTTGCTGACTCGATTGTTCAAGAATCGCGGTGTTCTGAACGACGGAGGTTTAGAAAAGCCATATGGGCAAGCCTATTGTCAATCCTGGAAGCGACAATGTGGCCATATGGGGCACACCAACATCTCCCCAAGAGGAGAAGGGACTAGGATTTCCTCCAAGGGGAACTCCTTGGTTGGTGGACTCCATTTTTCTTCAACCTAAGACCAACGTAGGAAAAGTGATAATTATTCCGTTTAAAATAAATTTTAGACGCTTTGACACAACTTGTTGTTTCAATTTTTAAGAGTCAAGAAAAAACAAAAGATGACTCTAGTCGCCTTCGATTTTTAATGAGCCTGAAGTGACAAGTGCTCAGATGGACCTTTTCCGTTAAGGAGTCTGAAAAGCAACGAAAGGGACTGCTCTAGAAATATAGGCAGAGGGATTACCAAACCAATCGCAAAACTACAGAATACTTTTTACGGTACGACAGTCAATCTTCCCGAATGCTGTGTTCAGTGCATTGCGATCGATAGGGCGACAGACACGGCTTCCTATGGATAAAGGATTAAGCCTATTGTGGTCTCCCAAAATATACTCGACGGTACGTGGGAGCACAAGTCCGTACTGGCACTTATCATCTCAAAGTGGAGGAATCATCCAACCAACAGTGAAAACAATAGTTACCAGGCTTTACGACGCCGGAATACGTCTCTCGCCTAGACTTCTAGATATTGTGCGTTAGGTTCCAAAGCGTTGTTAGATTCATTAAATTTATTTTATAGTTGATCTTGCTTAAAAAGTTTGCCTTTCAGGTTCACTGCGTGATGTAGATGTACAATTCCTAAAATGCAATCTATGATGATAAACAGTCGTTTTATCTTCCTTGTGCAATGAAAATCCTAGCTGCTAAGGAAAGAGAGATAGCGTTCTTTCAATGAAGAGGAAAGAGCACACACTATATGCACTATCCTAAATCAAACCAACAAACATTCTAAATGAAAATGCACATGCATGTATTTGTTTTCGGCCTTCTTAATGTGTAAATGATAAAAAGAAAGCTAATGCGCAAATTTGAATTATTTTCAAAGTGACAATTACTAACAAGCTTATTTTCAAAACAAAATGAGGACAATGACAACACTTTGCGATTTGGAATTGAAAACTTGCTTTTGACACTAGAAAAACTACAAATTCAGATCAAATACATTAGTAACAAGGTAATCGACTATCAAGAGAAATCAGACTCTCTTCTATGACTGAAAATGACACTTGTGACACTTTCAAATCAAGAAACGACAGTACAATTATGCTACTTCTTTGTAAAGGAGAACGGAAAATGACTCAAAAAATACATAAAAACATTTACAGTTCTTTGCACAATGGAGGTGGAATAACAGCAAGGAAAGGGGTTTCAAACAGAGGTGTACTGACTATAGGTAGCAAAACTCCTGAATAGATCTGAAAAGAGTGAACACAGAAACCAAAATTTAGGAACAATGCCTAGTCTGATCAGCGCACCTGTAACATAGTGAAACTGAAATGCAACGCACCTACTACACTCGGGAAGTGCACTGAATTTGAGATTCACAGAATAGACAATGCGCTGGACTAGGGATGAGACTTTGATTGGGTTTTGGGTCACAGTTTGCAGTTCAGTTCAGGGATTTTGGCCGAGCAAGTGGTAATCAGTAAATCAATCACAGCGGTAGATCTAAGGAGGTTACTAGAGCCACCACAAGGGCAATTAGAGATATTGTAAATCAGTTGTTTAAATCATAAACAAAACCCAGAGATTGACTGAAGCAGCGTTTATCTACTTTGCACTTGCATAGCAAATGCAGTTCGAAGGCTAGCTGGCTTGACTTCAGGCTCCGTATATAAGTTTATAAAGTAAACAAATGTAGATGAACAAATAATCTACTCGCTCCCCAGTGGAGTCACCATTTTGTTACTGGGAATAGTGTCTATGCAGAACTGCTAATCCCACTAAGGTTGGTAGCTACCTTAGAAACAAACAAAGTAAAACTACTTTCGTTTTCCTTTATGAAAGATAGATGAGAGAAGAATAAAAGAGACCAACCTCTGTCTTGCGCTTGGTTCTTTGTTCGATTCCTCTCTCTTCTGATAGTCCTTTTCTACTTGCTTTCTTGTATACCTAGCTTCACAGAGTACCTGTAGAATAAAAGTAGCATAGCACTATATGAGAAAATAGATCTATTATCATAAACAATTTAGGGTCAGATGTAAATTGACCATACAAATGCATAAAACATAAATCACACAAGAGTATGGAGGAAAACTCGAATAGCTTTATTGATAATCAAGAAAGAGCCAAAAGAGTTACAAACAATTGTTCTGACCCAACATCATCCTCTCAACAAGAAGCCCTTCTTCACCTCATGAAAAGCTTATATCACCCAACACTATGATGTTGCCTCAAGAAACCAACAACAATTCCTTACAAGATGCAAAATTCCAGCCCCCTAGATCTCTGGGATGAGGGATCCATATATAGATGTCTGCAAGGGAGATGAGTCAGCTTGTGATTTGATTAGTGTCTTCCCTTTGATAGTTCTTAATTCCACTTGGAGATTCATGATCTCTTACTCATCCCTGGTTGAGCTCAGATAGGCAAGTGTCACAGAAGAAGTTTTTGGAAGATTCCATGCTTCTCCACCTTGCAGATTGACCCTGCCATTTGTCCCTTCTCGCCCATCGCACCCCATAGAAGGGATTTTTGAAATGCAACGCACCTACTGTGTGTATTTAGGTGGGATGCAACGCACTTTGACTATGGAGTAGTTGAAATGGTCCAGTTTTGACCAGTTCTGAGTGGTTTTTCATGGAGAACTGCTGGGAGAAGCTGTAATCAGTTGACCTTGTTCTTTTAGGGGTTGGAACAACACCTTTAGGGACTTAGGAGCCCTTAGTTTATGGACATTTATGCTTGGGGTTGCAGTGCCCAAAAATGTCTATAAAAATAATGACATTCATCATTGAAGACAAGTTTGATTGTATTAGTGAGGCACTACAAGAAGTGAAAGCAACAATCTTTAGGACACCACGGGATCCTTTGGACCTGATTCAGCCTTATTGGACTACTTAGTTGAGGGACGCCCTGGAATGCTATAATGTAATCGTTGAAGAAGAAGATGAGGATCCGAGAAATATTAACATCCCTGATACAGAAGGTCACCATGAGGTTAAGGGACCACAGATCGAGAATATTGATATAATCGTGCCACTGAAAATGAAACAAGAAAATATTGGTACAGAGGCAAAGCCAAAATTCACGAAGATTGGATATTACTAGGATGACGCAATGATGGATAAGGTCACTGAACTACTTTGTGAATACCAAGAAATGTTCCCTACCAATTTTATGGATCTAAAGGGGATAATCGGGGAACTGGGTGTTATGAAGATCATGGTGAAGCCCGACGTGAAGCCAGTTAAGAAAGGACCTTAACGTCTCAATCCGAAGTATAAGGAGAAGGTCCACTTAGAGCTAGAAAAGATGCTCGCGGCAGGCATCATTAATGCTGTGGAAAAATCTAACTGTGTAAGCCCAATGGTGGTACAAGAGAAGAAGTAAAAGGATGAAATAAGGATATGCATGGATCTCAAAAAGTTGAATGACACTTGCGTACATTATCCTTTCCCGACTCCATTCATGGATGAAGTGTTGGACAATGTAGGTGGCGAGGAAGCATATTCCTTCATTGATGGGTTCCCTGGGTACCATCAGATCAAAATTGTGCCAGAGGATATGAGCAATACAACCTTCGCGACTGAATGGGGTTGTTTTTCATACATTGTAATGCCATTTGGATTGAAGAATGCGCCTGCGATTTGCTCGTGCGTAGTCATTTCTGCGTTCAAGGAATTTATTCATAAGTTCCTAAAAGTATACTTTGATGATTGGACTATGTTTGGGTTGGTGAAATGCCATGTCGCTAGTTTACACCCGATGCTAGATACTAGTCGAAGATGCCAGATCACGCTCAATCTAAAGAAGTTCTTGTTTTGTGTTCCTTTCAGGATGCTGCTAGTTCGTGTGGTTTGTAGGCAGGGACTAATGGTAGATCACACGAAGATCATAGTGATACTAAACTTGGAAGTGCCAAGGAGTGTGAAACAACTGCACGCTACCTAGGACATAGAGCATATTACAAAAAGTTTATGAAAGGCTATGCCCAGATCACCGCATCTATGGAGAAGTTATTGAAGAAGGATGTCACATTCTACTGGAATGAGGACTGTAAGAGAAGCTTAGATGTATTGAAAGAAAAGATGGTCACCGCATTGATTCTAGTCTTCTTAGATTGGAAGAAGGAATTTCATGTACATGTCGACACGTTATGTATAGCATTAGGAGCATTATTGACATAGGTTGGCAAAGGATACTTGGACCATACTATCGCATTTGTAAGAACAAGGTTATCCAAGGCAGACAAGAACTATTCCACCACTGAGTGCGAAGGGTTAGTTATGGTATACGCGCTCTAGAAGTTTAGACACTACTTTATGGGAGGCCATTTTAAGATGTATACAGACCACTCTACGCTGAAGTATCTGGTCAATAAGCCTATGTTGTGGGGGGGTAGAATCTGCAGGTGGTTGTTATTGTTCCAGGAATATGATTTTGGAGTTATTTTGAAGCTTGAACGACTGAATGCGGGACCAAACCATCTGTCGCACATTGAAACAGGGGAAGAGCCCACTAATTTGGAAGAAGGATTACCTGATGCGTAGATATTTGTAGTACACATCGTGGATGTTCATTTCAAGGATATAATACACTTCCTAACGACAAGAACTGCCCCAGAGGGATACACCTTCCAGTAGAAGAAGGAGTTAGTGGTGCGTGCGACTGATTTTTCTATCATTGTTGGGCATATGTACAAAATGGGACCTGATGAGATATTGTGATGATATGTACCCGTGTTTCGAAGAAGCAGTATCCTCATGGACACTCATCGGAGCACTGCGGGAGGACATTATGCAGGGATAATGACTGTGCAGAAGATTCTATGTGCAGGGTTGTGGTGGCCAACCCTCCATCAAGATTCAAAATATTACTACAAAGTGCGTGATGTGTGTCAAAGGATTGGTAGGCCATCACAGATGGATGAGATGCCTCTGAATCCACAGATGACATTGCAACCCTTTGAGAAATGGGCAATAGATTTTTTTGGATTCATCCAGCCTCAAGGAAAGAGAGGAGTGAGGTACATTATCACCACGATGGAATATTTGACTTGTTGGGCACAGGCACAACCTATGAAGGATTACACATGCATGAATGCTACAAAGATTCTCTTTGAGTATGTACTGACAGGATTTGGATTTCCAAGGATCTTGATGAGTGAACGTGGTATACACCTTCTAAATGAGATGCTCAGTGCGCAAGCGGAGGAATTTCAGGTATATAACCAGAAGAGCACACCTTATCACCCACATTCAATAAAGTGCTAAAATGTGCTGACCAAGGTTCTCAATGCTCAACGATGTGATTGGGACCTACACATACCTGCAGTAGTATGGGCCTATCGGATGACATGTAAGACGTTGACTGGAGAAGCACCCTTTCGACATGTCTATGGTGTTGAAGCAATAATTCCCATGGAATACATCGTGCCTAGTCTTTACTTAGCAGAAATCATGGGTATGACAAATCATAGAGCCCTGGAAGAAAGGCTCGCATAGCTGGCCAAATTTTAGGAAGAGAGACCTCTAGCTAGATTTCACCAATAGGTCCAAAAGCAACATGAAAAATCTGGTCATGATCGACACATTAAGATGCGCACCTTTAAGGAAACTGACCTAGTTTTGTTATACGACAACAAGTTTGACAAACTTATAGGGAAATTCAGGATGCACTAGTTAGGGCCAAATGTCATTAAGGAGATTACCAACGGAGGAGAGGTTTAGTTGGTCAAATTGAATAGAGAACCCTTCCCAAGAAGGGTGAATGGCAATTGGTTGAAACCATACACCGGCGGTCCAGCCATGTGACTAGATGAAGGTAGCATAGTCTTAGCGCTCCAGGCAACTGAAAGGAGGCCTGGGACTATAAAATACATTGCCTAGGTTGGGGAGCTGCATGATTGGAGGATTGGGCGAAGCAAGGAAGTGTCACAGAGTTCGCGGCAGCGCGAAGGGAGCTGCGCTACCTAGGGAAAAATCTCGTAGGTCAGCTAGAAAGTGACCGTTAAAGTCACTGTTCATGATTTTATGGGAGAAATGTGGCCAAATGGCGAAGGTAACTAGCATTTAAGAAGAAATTTATGGCTCAGCATTGATGAACTAAACTTGGGGGGAATGGTTAGATTTGAATTCAAAATGCCCTAAAATTTACAAGTGGCTGCCCAACGAAAAACACTTGGCATTTTGAGAATTGCGTTGTTGAGATTTCAGATGCACATAAATGGCGAGCACTACGAAATTCTGATAGCCAGTAAAGTATTTGATACATTGTTGAAGGAGACATAGGAGTTCTTGCAGAACATTATGTCAACACCTGTCGCAGCTATAGATACCAAAGAAGAGGAGTAGCTGCCAGAAATGGAGATAGAGGTAGAAGTAGTTGCTCCAAAGGTTGCTAAGGTATTAGCCGATGTCTCTAAATAGCCAAGAACACCAAGACCAAAGCCCACCCCAACCAACGAAACCATGAAGGGTAAAAAGGGAAATCATCCTGCAATACCGGTGCGTGCATCACCACGAAGAAACCCACTGAAGGCCACCACATAGGAGAAGGGAAAAACCATAAATTTGGAGCTGGAGGAGGAAGAAATTGAAGACATCCTGATGGGTGAGGAGGATGTGGGAGTGGAAGTGGAGGAGGTTGAAGCCCAGGGTGCTGACCTTATTACTCGGTTTCCTAAGTATGTCCGTCTGGGCAAGTGCAAGACCAAGGTGTTGAAAGACATTGATGAGAGCAAGACTCCCTTGCAAACCCCTCTTCTACCAAATGAGATTGTTTTTGAGGGACCGTGTTTGGCATTAATGCTGCTATTAAAACTTGAAGATTAGGACATGGCTGACCATGAGAAGTTCCCACACATGGTGACTTAGCAGCTGATGTGTCACATCATTGATACAACCATTGGAATGACCACAACAGAGCTGTGGAGGTGGCTCAAAGGAGTAGACAAGGTAGGGTTACTCAACCTGCTTTGGGTGCCGCACTATAACCGTACCCCGGTTACAATATTGGTCATCAAGCATTTGCTATGCTTGGTGCATGATAGGTGTTTGTGGCTAGAGGAGCCAATACCCATCACAGATATGTTGATCCATATGATCATGCAATTTCCTTACAAAGGAGAGAATCTAGCCATTATATTTAGCGGAAATGATGGTGAGCAGTGTTGGGCACGGGATCCCCCAAGGGAATTTTTGGGGCTTAAAGCCTAGATTTTGGCTAAAAGGTGTAAATACGATGTAAAGACTCTGCATTTTATGGTTGGAGAGTGCGAAGTTGTAAATGAGTGGTAGGGTTTTCCGCCCTCATTTTTGTAATGTAATGTCGGCTTTAGAGATCTACCCATGGTCCGCAGACCATGGGATTGTATAAGTAGAGTGAGGCTCTAAGTAGTTGAGATAATAGAAGACAAGAGAATAGAAAGGAAGTGATCATGGAATAGAAGATAGTGGAAGATCTAAGTGTAGAGTCGAGTCCTTGGGTCGTAGAGTAGGAGAAGGTTCTGCAGTTGAGGGCACAAAGGCCTAGTAGTCCGTAGGCTAAGTGCGCAGAACCTTGTAGCTGAGACCACAGGGTGGGTTGAGTCTATAAATGTTGAAGCATTATTAAAGATAAGTTTTACAGCAATTTTGTGTATTTATTTCTTGTTTTCTGTATCGAATATATTGGGTATAAATTGCATTTATGTTGTCTATATGGTGCGCGAACATATATAACTGTGTTGATTAAGTAAAGGTGAGATAAGGTATCTATTTACGTGAAGTTAAATAACTATTATAAGGTAAGATACATGGTGTAACTTGCGGAAATAGCACAGATCCCTGCCCTAGCAGCATGAAAGCATATCAGCCCCTAGTTAGGGCTGCATGAAAGGCGATCCTAATAGATCGCAAAGCTCTCGTAGGTCAGGACAATGCACGAAGTGACCTGCATGAAGGTAGGAAAAGTTGGAGTAAATTGATCCCTCAGACATCTCAAGGGTGTGGAAACTTGGTTCCAACATCCCCCCATACTGCTTCAAGTGATGCTTCAGTATGCACACTGCAGGCTGATGCCGAAAGGGTCTGTAGTGTAAGGATTTGTTTGGTTAATTAACTTCGATCCTGGGTGAGGCCCCCTCTACCCAACAAATGGTTCCATTGCAGGGACTGAAATCTACATAGAGATGTTTGATGTCATATCATTGGAATCCAACTAATAAGTAAATTGAAGTTTGGTTGGACAGGAGGATTCACGAGTTCATGGCATAGGAGAACAGGTACTCAGGACTGAGAAAAGAAGAGTGGTTAGACTGCTACCTGTACAAAGAGATCCATGAAATCTTCTTCGCATTTTTTCCTACTCAGTTGTATCAGTGGATCACAAAGCTAGTAGATAGCCAAGGAAGGTGGAAACTTAGCAATCCTATTGTGTGGAACCTAGAGTTAGTGCAAAGTTTGGAAGCATCGGAGGGTAATATCACGCACATCATTGATCACTAGCTCAATCGAATTATAGGAGGATTCATTACTCAGTTCGCGGTTGACACTTCAGTGAGCTATAGCGAGGCAGAGCGATGCTTTCTCAAGGGACCGCAAGGTAAGTACGTAAAGTCCCTGAATACTTGGATTAAAATGTTATTATGTGAAAAGAGGGTTATGAAATTACCTTGATGTTCAGGGCTATACGAAGTGGACAAACTTACAGGAACACGGGAAATAAGGGACGAGAAACTAGCCCCTTCATTACACATCAGCAAGGGGATGAGGAAGAACTCATGAAGGTCTCACCGCGAAGTGCGATCCATCTGATAAGGCAAAGAATTTCGTGAATACCATCCCCACCCACACTACCACCAACTTCATCGCCTTCACCTCCATCTTCACCTGTACCTCCCCCGACACCACCGCGAATCAATATGGAAAGCATGGTAAAGTTTCATGTGTTCAAGGGATTGGGAAATGAGGATTTAGACCAATTTTTGTTCATGGTAAGAGCTGTATGGGAAGTGCAGGGAGTTTAGAAAATCCACGTGTAGCTGAAAGACTTAGCCTTGAGATGTAGAGCCTGAAACAAGATAGAACAACTTGACCAGAAGTATGCGAAGAGTGTGGTGCATAAAATGCAAGGGTCAGGGTCATGATAAGGACCACTACCTGGTGATCGTAAATTACCTTGTGGGAGGAGGACCAATGTCGTTAAGGTTGGAAGCACAAGCAAGACCTAGCATGGAACCTGCCTTGTGGTGCTCGATTTTCCAAATAGGTGGAACACATGCTATGGGCAATTATCATTTGTTACAAAAGTATAAACAAAATTCGCAACAGTTGTTCTGTAATTTTTGTAGGTCGGTGGGACATGATGAGCACACTTGTAGAAGCTATGAGTTGATGATGGATAGAACACCCACCTACAGAGTTCAAGATGAATCACAACCCCTAGAATAGAATGCATGAGTGGCATGAATAGGATTTCAGGGGCGTAGACAAGGCAAAGGTAGAGGAGGACGTGGAAGAGGTCGTGGACAGCTGATATGCTACAATTGTAGAGGGCCAGGACATTATGCCGACGAACCCAACGCATCCATCATGTTTGTATTTGACTTTGTTTGACCATGTGATGAAGACTGTCCTACACTAATAGCTAGGATGCATGACAAACGAGTGCTACTGCCTCCCCCAACTCAGAACCTGTAGATGATAAGGTCTGAGCCATGCGGAGAGGATCCAGATGTGAACATTGTTCTCTGAAGTGGAATCACGATGGGATATGACAAAGGAAAACAACTGGAGGATAGCAACTGGGTTTGCAAAGCTCCAGCAAAGAAGCAGAGTTTGATTTGGAGCGTGCTTAGGAAACCTTCATGGAAGCTAAGAAGAGCTTCGTTGATGCCTCTAATTCAGGAAGCAAAGATAGACTAGAGTCGGAGATGGACCCATGTATGCTTAAGATGTTCTAAGAAACATGCATGAAGTTACTGCACGATGGTAAAGCTGCGAAAGGGATTACAGGAACTCATTAACAGATGTGTTGGGACCAAGCTAGGAGAACTGTGTGTGCTTAGAAATATTGGAAAGCATAAGATGAGGGCGAGAAGAGATATGAGGCTAACCGCACAAATTGGAGAATATGAAATGGACCAAGTAATTCTAGATTTAGGGTCAGATGCGAATGTTCTGCCGAAGCAGACTTGGAAGCGCATGGGGAGACCTACGCTGCAGTGGTCACTTATTTAGCTGCGAATGGCGAATCAGTAGAAAATAATACCCATGGGGTGATTGAAGGGACTTACTATGGATATTGAGGGAGCGAGCGCACTAGCAGACTTTGAAGTGATAAAGATTGTTGATGACAACAACCTCTGTATTGTGCTCTTAGAAATTGATTGGGCCACTGACATGAATGGGGTGATTAATCTGAAGAAGAGCAAGATGATTTTTGAAAAGAAGTCACTACACGTAGTTATACCTCTAGACCCTATTGAAGAATCGCGCTATACAGAGCCGGTGAGTGACTATGAAAGAGATGATTAGTTGGACGACATATATAAGATAATAGCATGAAACAAAGACTGGGTGAACCCCACTGCAGATGGACGGCTTGCATGGCACTACGAGAGCTCATGTACTTCGAATTCGGATGAGGAAACAGAGCGATGGTATAATCGGTTACATGAGGTGACTCCACTGAATTGTAATATGATGACAAGGTCATTGCATTGCGTATCGATAGAGGTAAGAAACCTGCCTACTTATGATGGTTTAAGTGAGGTAGATACCTTCTTGGACAAATTTGAAAGGGAGGTGTCAGAAAAGCAACGCTTCCAGGCTTTGAATTAGGTACTACACACTAGGCCCACTAGTTGGTGGTCTATGCACAAAGGGATCTTTGATGATTGGTGCGAATGTATAAGGATGATGTGCACATGGTTTGGGAGGCCTAAAGTTTGATTGATAGATAAATACACTGGGCAGGATAATTCATGCACACATCTAGCCAAGTGGATGTCGGCATGTGGAAAACATCCTACGCGGATGCGCATGAACCCCGTGCTGAGAGGTATGGTCAATAAGCTTGTGTTTGGGGTAAAAATGTATAGTTGGCTCTTAAGGTTGGACAAACACTATGTGGAAAGAAAAATTGTGTGGAAGGCTATCGACGCGAAAGCTTTTGATAAGGTGTGCAATGTGATGAACAAGGTAGGCAACGCACAACGAAGTGATCGCGACCTGCGTGTACCTGGACAAATGCCTTTCCGGCTGGTAAACGGAGTAGAAGATGTAATGCCTATGGAGGCTATCATGCCCAATCTGCACATAGTGATGCTCCCAGGCGTAACAGACCACGGAGCCCTAGAGGAGAGGCTCGTGTAGTTGGAGGAACTCGAGGAAGAATGATTTTTGGCTGGATTTCACTAACAAGTACAAAAGCAGCGCGAAAAGGCCTGACATGATCGACATATTAAGTTGTGCACCTTCAAGGTGAATGATTTGGTGTTACTGTATGATAATAAATTTGATAAATTCCTGGGAAAACTCAGAATGCATTGGCTAGGATTGTATCTTATTATGGAGGTCATAGACGGAGGCGCAGTGCAGTTGGTAAAGTTCAGTGGAGAACCTTTCCCAGGAAAAGTGAATGGCAGTCGGTTGAAGCCATACACAGGTGGTCCAGCTATCTAAATAGCTGATAGAAGTATAGTCTTATCATTCCAGGGAGCTGAAGAGACCCATGGGACTATAAACAGGTTCATGGAAGTAGTTTAGCTACAGTAGCCTCTAAACGGCATGTCCAAGAAGTGTAGCAGGTAGCTGATTAGTGCGCTGCCGATCTTGCAGCAGTTCAGGAAGAGTTGGAAGGCCTTCATGCGAAGATCTCAACACTGATATAGTGACTCGAGGGCCAGTCACGATGTTGGTGTTGGGGGCCTATTGGGCATTGGATCCCCTAGGAGAAGTTGCGGGGCTTAAAGCCTATATTTTGGCTAAAAAGTGTAAATCCGATGTAAAGAATCCACATTTTGTGGGCACAAAGTGCGAAGTTGTAAATGACTCATAGGGTTGTCTGCCCTCAATTTTGTAATGTAATTGTAGCTTTAGAGATCTACCCGTGGTCTGTGGACCATGGGATTATATAAATAGAGTGAGGCTCTAAGTAGTTGAGATAATAGAAGACAAGAGAATAGAAAGAAAGTGATTGTGGAATAGAAGATAGCGGAAGATCTAAGTGTAGAGTTAAGTCTTTGGGTTGTAGAGTAGGAGAAAGCTTTGCAACTGAGTGCGCAGAGGCCGAGCAGTCCACGGTTGAGTGCATGAACCCTTGTAGCTGAGTGCATAGGGCGAGTCGAGTCTATAACTGTTGAAGCATTAATAAAGAGAAGTTTTACAGCAATTCTGTGTATTTATTTCCTATTTTTTATATTGAATATATTGGGTATAAATTGCATCTATGTTGTCCATATGGTGCGTGAACATACATAACTTTGTTGATTAAGTAAAGTTGAGATAAGGTATTTGTTTACATGAAGTTAAACAACTATTATAAGAATATAAGTAAGATAAGCAATGTAACATGGGGAAATGGCATAGATCGCTACCCTAGCAACGTGAGAGCATCTCAACCCCTGGTTAGGGCTGCACAAAAGGTGATCCTAACATACCATGAAGGTCTCGCAAGTCAGGACAGTGCGCGAAGTGACCTGCGTGAAGGTAGGCATAGTTGGATTAAATCGACCCCTAAGACATCTCAACGGTGGAGAAACTTGGTTCCAGCATCTCCCCATACTGCTTCGGGTGAGACTTCAGTCTGTGAACCGCGGGTTGATGCCGAAATGGCCACAAGTGTGGGGATTTGTTTGGCTAATTAACTCTGAACCTGGGTCAGGCCCCCTCAAGCCAACAAGCAGACCCTTATGGAATCCATGAAAGAAAAGTTTAAGCTAGTGAAGGAGCCACGCGGATATGCCATATCCAGCATCTATGACCCTGCTGTAAAGGTAGCTACAGAAATTTTAGCAGGGAAAATGATGAGGAATTGTTGCACTGATGAGTTGTCAGTGCCTGTTGTCGTGCTAGTAGCATAGTGTGCTGAAGGAGTCCAGTTCAACTAGTCAGACTACCTTCATAGAGAGTTCCTAATGAATTGCCACGAAGCATAAGATCTCAGCTAGACTTTCCACTACGCGTGGCTCTTGCTGTCAATTGTGCTGGTATCATGGGAGATGCTAGAGGACAGTCAATGCCCTTCAGTCGTGTTAGACCTACCAGAAGTAGTGAAGTACGCTTCATTCTGGGCGACCACAGACGTGTAATGAGTCAAGGACAAGAACATCTTCTAGGTCTTGATGGAGATGAACATCCGCATCACCATCAATTGCAAACCATGATTGTCGGCTATGGTATATGCCAACCTACATTGATATGCAGAGTTTAAAGTAGACTTCTCCCATGTGTCCATCAACACGCAAAAGGATCCTACACAGAAATGGTATGACTTGCCTTACCTGGCAGAGTGGCATTCTATAACAGTCCTGGCGGTGGGAGGAAGCAAGTCTGTTGCGCAGAGAAAGAAGGAGGAGGCCAAGCTAAAAATGACTTAGCTGGTTGAAAAGAGAAAGAGGGAGGAAGCCAAGCTAAAGATGACTCAACTAGCCAAAAAAGAAAGAAGGAGGTTGATGACAAGGCCTAGGCAGAGTGTGATGCCACGTAGCAGAAAACGAAGCAGACATGTGGGACAAAGAGAGGCTCTGACAAAGGAGCGAGGTCACCTTCACCTGAGACAGAGGAGTAGATAGAATAGCATAGGATGGACCCATAGGAGATGTCTGCCCACATCAAGTGCCCAAGGGAGCACGAGAAAGGAGGGTCTAGGATGAAATCAAAGGCTACCAAGACATCACTAGACCCTATCATGCTAACAGAGGGTAATCTGCATGACATCGGTGACATGGTGCAGGATGTCGCCATGGAGGCCCTGCAACAGTCTCAGCAACAGAAACAGATAATCTTGCGGGCTATCCAAACAATTTTACAGGAGCTATAGACCCATATGTCTTAGGTTGGCATGGTGTCCACCAACCTTGCTATCGACACTTCAGAGGATGCCGAGATGTTGCACGTGAAGGCCTCCATTGCAATAATGCTGCCTGATGGAGCAATGACCATGGAGAATGATGCTGACAGGCCCACTGTCAGTGACCTAAAGGGAGTATGGTTGAATCCGGCAGTGTTCCCTACTGAAACACTCCACTTCTTGCTGGATGGAGTGATTAAAGAGCTTAGGTCCCATGAGCACTGCATCCTCCAGGTGATCAATGAACAACGAATCAACAACGAGCATATGGCAGTACAATGAGATGCTGCCATCGCCACTATGACCAAGGCGACCAATCAGAACAAACGCATTATGCAGGTCGTTGAGGAGGCATGCCGAATGGTCCTAGAGTTGGCCATTCCTAAGGAGGAGCCAGTTGAGGTGTGCATCCGCAAGCTGGCTACGGGGGTGCACGACACTCATGCTGAGATGGCAAGGGTTCAGTTGGAGTTGAACCTGTAGATCACAGAGTTAAAATTGAAGGCCCAGCCTTCAACCCCACCAGAAGTGAAGGAGTAGCGGGTGGCCACTATCACATAAGTAGTAGTGGTAGTGGACAGTGCAACAGTAGACTGCATGCAACGTTTTCAGCAATCGTGTGAGGTCCTGACAAGCCTGCAGGAGAACCCTAACATATAGCAACTAGAGACAGAAGCACGCAAGCTCCATCAGTGCTATGATAAGGTCAAGGGCACAGCGCAAATCGTCGCGGTGACATAAAGACTAGCAAATTTGTAGGAGGCCAAGCAACTAAAAGAACAGGTGGATGTAGCGCTACACAAGGAAGCAGTGCTGAAGGCAGGACTAAAGCCGTATCTAGATGAGGATTACATGGTGACAACCTCTATTGAGGGAAAGCTTGCAACTCTGGAAGCAACTCAACAAAAGCTTCAAGCCGACAATTTACGAGAAGTGACTGAGCAGATGGTCGAAGACGCGAAGCAAGTGGTGGGTCAGTGCACTGCCGAGGTTGCAGTCATACGGGTCGAGCTAGAAAGTCTTCGTGCTAAGATCTCTAGGCCTTTCGAGTGACTCGAGGGTGAGTCACTATGTTTGTGTTGGGGGCATGTTGGGAACGAGATCCCCCAAGGATAATTTTGGGGCTAAAATCCCATGCTTGGGTCAAGTTTTGTAATAAAATTGTAAAGTCTTCGCATTTTGTGGTTGTGGAGCGCGAAGGTGGTTTTCTTACCTTATTTTTGTAAAGTAAAGTCGACTGTAAAAGATATACCCATGGTCCATGGACCATGGGATTGCATAAAAAGAGCTAAGTAAGTAAGCTCTAAAAAGGAAAATAGTCGCTAAGGTAGTGATAGCTCTGAAGTAGGAATTTTAAGTTTCAGGTCATAGCATAGGTAGAGGATCTGCAGCTGAGTGTGCAGAGGCCTGGGGTCGACGTTTGCAACTGAGTGTGTGGACCCTGCAGTTATGTGCATAGGGTGGATAGAGTCTGTAATCATCTAAAGATATCAATAAAGAGAAGCATTCTATGAATTTTGTGTCTGTGTTTCCTGTTAATGCATCTTGACCTTCTATTTATAAATTTCATTTATAATGCTTATATGGTACGTGAATGTATGTAATTATGTTGGTTAGGTGAACATAAGTAAGAACATTTGTTTACGTAGTGCTAACTCTGATTGTGTAATAATATAAGTAAGACACTTAAACTAGTTTGGCGTATCTAAATGATACATTGCCCTAGCAGCCAAAGCACCTAAGCCATAGGTTAGGGCTGTGCCAAGGTCAATCATACCTTTTCGTGGAGGTACTGAAGGGAGGAATACAAGGCTAGTCTCGTAAGCCCTAGAACTAAGTGACCTACGTAGAAGAAGGAATATAAGGAATAAATCAACATCACAATCATCTCAGGGTGTGGAAACTTGGTTCCATCATCCCCCCATACTACTTTGGGTGAGACTTGTGTATGTGCTTTACGAACTAATGCTAAATGGGCCAGTAGTGTAGGGATTTGTTTGGCTAATTAACGTTGGACTTGGGTTAGGCCCCAACAAGCCAACAAGCTCCTCCATCCAAATCATCTTCTAGAATGCAGATGGTCTCCTTGGTTGCAGCCGAGCCGGAAACACACTGATGCATAGTTTATGTGTTGATCTTCCAGTGTGTGTTGGTGGTCATGCACATCAAATGTCAATCGTATGTTTAGCTAAGTTGGACTTGCTTCTTGTCTTTGCTTTGTTTAGTATGTTGAATGGGTGGGATCGCATGCATGCATACAATGACATGAATTCTACGGAATTCTCGTGCATGCAATCGACAACAATGCTCACCATGTCTGCTTCATGCCATCTACTAGGATGGATTTATAACTTGTACGGGCACAGTTTCATCTATGAGTGCATGTTGCACCCGCTGTTGTACCTGTTCCTATTGCAACTCATTCTCTCTTCTATGTAGCCCTTGTTCTTCCTTGAGTTGTTGCTTCAACACATGCAAATCCTTCTCTATTATATTATATGTCTTCGTGTGATATTCATGCCGCATCGTCACCGCATAGCTTGAGTCTCCAAAGTTTCTTTCATCATAAGTGGATCTGCTTGAGCTTGCAAATTTGTTCTGCCTTTGTGTTGTCAACAACATTCCTCTTGTGTTCGTTACATCCAATGTGTTGCCTTCAGCTATTCATGGTGCTGCTTGCTATGATGATGTTGTCGTCATATCTTGATGTCCTTGTCTACGAAAAACTTGATGTCTTCATGGGTAGAAAATTTCATAGACACTTGAAAAATTGCATCCCCAAGTGTGCTCTAAATGGTTTCTTCGACTTTTCTCTTCTTGGAGACCATTCTACCTATGCTACTAAGAGGCATATGAATACCTGTTGTTGTAGAATTTTTTGGTTTTGGTAAGTTAAAATAAATTAGTCCAAAAAATGAAAATATTTTTCAAAAAAATATGAACAAAATGAATACTGAATAAAAATTTTAGGAAATATTTTGATAAATATGTCCATATCAAATAAAATGTTAGAATAGATGCCCTAAAAAATGAAGGAAAAAATAACATGTTAGGTTAGAGAGAAAAGAAAAAAGAAATAAACTCTGAAAGTGTTGCAAATCTAAATGCCACTACTTTTACTCTAATTCACTTTTGAAAATAATAGTTTTGTGCAGTTTTTTTAGATGCCGCACTAGTTTACTTAGTCCAATTATACAATTTAATCATAACTGGATTTGTTTTAAATTGATTGTCATAGGTGACAGAGCATTCATGGTAAAAGACTAAACAGAGGAAACAGATAAATAATACAAGTCAAAGTGTATCAAATGAAAGGTCATCAGTAAATATGAAATCCAGCGTGAAAATCAAACAACATTCAGCTTTTGGAGGAGCATTCTAGCATCTTCAACAATTTTCAGTTTTTTTCAGTGATAGTCACCAACAATGCAACATCAAAATAGTGCCAAATCAACTAGCAGTCTTTATTTTGATTTTATAATAATCTATTTTTGTAAAAATAGGTTAGGATATTTTCTTAGTTCTACTATTGTATAAATAACTCTCTTCACGAGTTATTAAGGGTTGCACCCTTGAAGAAGCATTTTTAAACATTTGATGTACTTGACTTTTCTGGATCCTTAATACAAAGCAAAGGATTCTGAATTATGTTTTACACAATTTTTGTTTCCTGTAAGTTTTTCTAGTATTACTCATTATGTTTTTCTTCATATTATTATGTCTTACAGAGATAACTAGGTAGGAATAATTGGGTTTCAATCTATTCCTATAATCTTCTAAAGTGATAATCTATAAAGAGAATGAATTAATGGACTGTTTGTTTAATTAATTCCCTCTGAACCAATAAATCATCAACATATTTTCTAAGCTTAAGCATATTCTCTTAAACCTTCTTAACATAGTTCAAAAGGTTTTCATACTTATGATTATTTAATTTTCAATTTGAAAACTGTGATAATCATATTATTTCTGTATTTCTTCTCCCCACCATACAAGTTATATCACTGTGTGAAATTTTATAGCAGCCCTTTGCTTTGGTATTAATATTACTCACAAGGTTAGGCATTACAGTGTTACATCTGTTTCATATATTGGTATTCCAAATTAAAACAAAACCCCCAAAACAATTACCTTAGATGCTCTGGCGTGATAGCCGACCATTATCATCTCAGGGATACAACACCCGCGATACCTAGAGACATGGCAAAACTCATAGCAACCAATATGTCAGTTGAAAACCAAAATGAACTTGAGAACTAACTTGCAACACACGTTTGTGGATGATCATGAAGGTTGCGCATTTTCAACCGGGAGGTCAGGAGACTGACTCCTAAGACTACGCAAGGCATAGTCTGGGCTGTCAGGAGGCTGATTGACTACTAGAACTGTGCAATGCATAGTCCAGCTTGGCCTGCTGGGGACTCAAACTATGTAATGGGAAATTTCAGTCAGTAGTGACATGCAACTAGCAAACTGCATTGCGTAGTTTCTGGGACGAACAAGACACTACCTCCAATAATTGTGCAATGCAAACCTAGAGGTCAGTTCCTAGCTAGACTTGTGAAATTTCGGGAGGGAAGGTGGAGCCTTTGCTTCCAGAAATGCATAGTGCTAGCTGGGCAAGGCAGCCCGGTCTTGGCCAAGGCAGTCTAGTCCGGCTGATGAGCGACTGAAAACATGAGAAGTTTTCAATGCATGATGAGATGAGAGCAAACAAGAGTCAATGATAATACATGGAAAAAACAAGTGTAGGATTCAAAAAATGGGAAAGAATGCATGTGTGTGAAGCGAGTCGCCGTAACGACGACCATCCATGCAAAACAATATCATTAATGGGACATCAGTGAGATGCAAACAAAAACTGAAATGATGCTTCTACAAACTAACCTATATCAAAATGACAACAAGCACTCACTGTAATCAAGAAGACAACATTCATAAGATGCAAAACACAAAAAATGCCATAAACGCAGCGCGAGACATGAAGAGCAGGCTTATCCCAAGACAATTGAGCTAAATGTGCTAGTGACTCCTAGATGCAATGTGGGATGCTAGAGATACAAGTTTGATGTGAGGAATGAGCTCTAAAGCATCCAATTTATGAATTTTGATAAGATCGAGTTTGTGACGCGCATGCCACAAATATAAGAAAAACGACACTTGGTAGGAGGTTTCTAAGATCATCCTTGCATTTAACCTCCAGCTACTAAAAATAGATCCCTGAATCAAGGGATTCCTTTCAATGCTTCCTTCGGAGGAGTAACCCATGCATGAAAATTAGTTTTTCTCAGTCTGAGAGGGAACCGATTAACTCAACTGCACATGCAACAGTCTGCTCAGATAGGAGAAAAAAATGTACATTTTTGGGAGGGAGTTGGGCTGGCTCCCGAGAGGGATTGTGAAATTTCTAGGAAGAGCAACTAACTACTACTCAGAATTGTGCAATTTATCGGTTGAGCATCCCTGATGGGAGGAATTATGCAATTTTCTCAGTGAACAATGACAGGTAGAATTGCGTGATTTTGGAGCCCGGTAGACTTCCAGATAGAATTGCACAATTTTTGGAGGGAATGTTGGTTTCCCTCCAGAATTGCACAATTTCTTAAGGGAGTTGGTTAGCCTATAGCTGGACCATGTCCAATGAAATATCTTTTTATGGGGATGCAACAAGCTTTGATGGACAAGTTGTCATTCCACAAGAAAATCAGTGAAGCTTATGTAGTTGACAAGGAAATACATGCTGTTGTGAAAGGTTGGTAGAGAGGCTCCAAAACAAAGCTAAGGCAAAATTTTGGATGGTGGTTGTAGTCGCTACAACACTTGGTGACACACTGATAGAACTACAGCTCTCTGAATGGACCTTGTTCATGAAAAGCAAGTCTAACACCTTTGTAATTATTGTTCAGTTCCTAGTTTATCTTGGTTTTAGACTAGCATGATTGTAATATGTAGCATCTGGAAAGCTATTGGTCAATTGACACGCTTTCCAAGCCAAGGAAACATAGTTTTTTCGATTGGGGGTGAGGGGTATATTGCTCCACAAGCGGTATAGTCGTCAGAGTCTTAGTTTCATCTCTTGTGTTTCTTCATTGCCAGAAGGCCTAGAAAACACCTCGACAGAGTCATGGAGGAACATAAGCATTGCTCCACTGCCAGCAACCTTGGTCAATACCCCAGTGAAGTTACTTGCATCACCTCTCTGTACAGGAAGCCTTTCTCTTATTTTTCCTTATTCATTTTTCATATTTTCAATTTTTTCACTTTTCATTTTTATAACTGTGCATAGCACTTATTCATTTCAGAGGCGGAAGAGGGATCCCAACTTATTCAGAGTAGAAGATGTTGGTCCTTTAGAGAAGTAGTTTATATATACCTCTGATATGCTTGTTAAGGTTTCCCCCCTCACCTTACTCTACTTGACTGATCTAACAAGGATTAACCCAAAAACAATCAACTAAAGTAGGAGATACCAGTTAACGTGCAAGAATTGTGTTTTCACCAAGGTTCACTTCGAACATTACATATTTTCCATCGACGTATCATGGACTAAAAGTTAACAAGTTCTTCATATAGAGGTAGGAGGGCATATAACCAACTATTGATAGCTGCACAAGGCCTCTTGTACTTTACCCAACTTGTTTCAAGAGTCATGCATGGTTTCATGTGAAGCTAACCTATGAACAAAACAAGAAAACAACAATTCAAAGTAGAAGAAAAAGTAAAGTCAAAAGCAAAGCGAGTAAGAAAATAAACAAACAAACACACAAATAAATAAGTAAACATGCATGCAAGAAAACATATCAAAAGCAAACACTACTCATACTCCTAAGCTAATAGTGCATGGGTCATTTCACGTGAAGTGATACTTCCAGTGTAGCCATCAACGCATTGGTTGACCCATGTCAGTGAAGGCACGGCTTGCAAACATCGTAGTTGCACAAACTAATAAGCGTGAATGATATAAAGATGAAGAAGGACACACTCCGAGCTTACAAGAAACTGCAGAACAAATATGAGTGAAAGCACATGTCATGCACTGTGTGGAGTTGACATGGTGTTGTGCTACACTACGTGCAGATGTCGAGTGTATGCATTCTCTTGGCTATGACATGTACGAAAACGTAATAAAGGTAGATAACTTACGTTGTGCATGTATGCATGCTATGTAATACTCCTCCAATTCATGAGCAATGGGATCGTGTAGTTCGAGTGGAGGAAGTGAAATCTAGGTTTTTGGTTCATCTTCAATGGAAAGTAGAGAGTGATGAGGAGCCTTGAGTGTTTCAACAATTTCCTGATCAGAAGTGAAACCAACCTCAGGATAGCAAGGGCCTAGCATAACCATTAGCTCACGCTGAAGTGCCTCAATAGTCTCTAGGGTTTCGACTTCATTGACAGATGTATCATCATAGACCAGTGTCTTAGACAGATTACAATGATTGAATCAACATCATGATCATATGAGGAAGTGGAGAGATCACAACAATCAAGATCAGAAAATTCAGGATGTTTGTCGGCATCCTCATGATTTGATGAATTGTGTAGAGGGGTAGATGAGAAGCAAAGATGTTAACCCTCTGTGTTTCCGAAATGACAGATGACAGTATGGACAAATTTTCAGAGGAATATGTGTCCTCTTCACATTATAATGACAGACTAGCATCTGACGCATCCTATGAATGATCAAAAGTAGAGACATCCAGAAATGGGTTTTCACAGTGGAAATCAGTAGTGGAAGAACCACAAGGGATGTCAGGATAAATTGGATGTTGTGCGACTGGAAGGGATTCATCCTTCACATCGGTTTCTTCTTTAGATTCCCACATACAGTCATCATGAATGTTGGCATAGGTTGGCTGCATAACACCAACTCCATCCAAAACTTGGTCCTTATTCATAGCAGGTGAGGAGTCTGGAATGGAAGAACATAGGACAGTAAAATCTGAAGGATCAACAGAACATGGGGATGGAGGTTGAGGGAATGAATCCACATGACAACCAACAAGCTTGCAAGCCAAATCTCTACAAATAGTAAGAGCAAGTGGGGTGGGAGGATGTGACAGTTCAACAAATGTGTGTGCATGATCTCCCACATCACTCCATAGTGGTGGAGCTATTTGATGAGGTGAAGGCGGAGAGTCACTTGTGACAGCAACTATGCTTGCTTGTGATTGCGCGACTCCATCACCGAAGTGTGCTAAGTGGGGTTCGAATATGCGAAGAAGATACTCAAATATTCCAGAAAAAATTCCCAATCAATTTCATCTTCGAGAAATCGGTATGCAAGATTACAAAAGTGTGTGTAGAATTGATCAACAGATTCATCAGGTGCTTTTTGTAATTTCAAAATTTCTTGATCAAGTTCTTTATGGTTAAAGTGATTGAAAGCATAGTCTATCTCTGCGACCAGATGAGAAAGATAATGAATAGATTTTTCAAGTAGTGTGGCACACCAGGGCATTGGGTGCCTTCGAAGTGTGTAGATGAGTAGTGTGTAGCTCATGTATTCTTTAAAGATTCCATGTATTTTGCATGAGTCTACAATGCCGACCGCGTGCCTAAGTAAGGCTACATGGCCTCCACCATCATATTTTTTATATGACAAGTTATCTAAGAGCTCTTCCTAGGTTACGAAGTCGTTTCCATAAGATATACACTCTGGAAGAGAAACTCTATAGTTAGTCATGCTAGATATGTAGAGATTCAAAACAAATGTGAGGACTCAGCTTGTCATCTGACCCTCCTTCTAGCGCCAAAATGTTGGCAATGCTAGACCCATCAACATGTAAGAAGATATCCTATGTAAGAAGCCCCAATTAGACCTCAGACCAATTGGTGTAGGATTCCCATTAGTGGGTCGTACGGTAATGCCTTGACCACAATTTTGCATAGAGGCAAGTAAGATGTCTTTGTTGGTAGCAAGGGTGTGATAGTTGCAGCAAGCCAAGGAAGTTGCATGAGAGGTTCTAACACATGGGGGTTGATATGAGTGTGCCCCTTGGAAACCTATGAGAACATGGAGTTAAGAAGGGAACACACACGAAAATATGCATCACAACATGGAAGGCAAGTTAGCTAGAAATCCAAAGAGATGGTTAAACCAACACCACATTTCAGAAAGATTCATACTATACATACACAGAATAGTCCATACATGCATGTGTAAGAAAACAAATACATATATCATTTAGAGTAAACTAGATAGCATAGAATACAATACAGCATATGCATGAAACGCGTTGGCTTTGTTATATTAAGAAGTGCAAGTTCCAGTCGTACAATAAATCCATGTCTAACGACTAGTTTTGGCAGTGGAATCTTATAGTCACAACCTCCTACTTCTCCAAAGATATATACTATCTCTGCACAGTGGAGAATCTAAGGCTCGTTACAATACTGTCCAAGATCTCTCTAAGATAGTCTTATCGAAAGCTTGGCTAACCAAAAGCCATTACAGTGGTTCTATTTATAGAAAAGGGTGGGGTGACCCTTGACAATTCCCTTTGTGAAAGTTTATCTACCCTCATGACTCCTCATCTACTCTATTATTGTTACATCCAACTATCGACACTTGAAATTGCACTTGACAAGACGTTACATTACAATGCACATGTGCCCATGTGAGACAAAATGGCTTCAGAAAGCCATGCGAGATATCACTGACACTTGATCCATTGCGGTGAGACCAAGTCTTTGACATGATTGTGATGGTGAAGGTGGTGAGTTGATGCCAAACTTGGTCATCTGTGATGATGTGCATGCACTTCACGGTGACATCTTGTTGAAGCGAACTCTTGCCTCCATTGCATCCGAGTGCATCAGTGTGTCTCCTCAATCCAACTTGTCTACTAGCAGGCACATGGTCTCCTTGGGTGTGGTTGAACTAGCAACACACTAATGCATAGTGTCCATGTTGATCTTCCAGTGTGTATTGGTGGTCATGTGCATCAACTGTCAACTGCATGTTTAGCTCCAGTCGGACTTACTTCTTGTCTTTGCATTGGTGAGTGTTCTAAATGGGTGGGATCACATGTGTGTGCACAATGAGATGCATGCTACTGAATTCCCTTGCATGTGATAAAAAACACTGCTCACCATGTCTACTTTGTGCTAGCTACCGGGATGGATCTATAACTTGTACAGACTCAGTTACATCCATGAGTGCATGTTGCATCCACTAGTGTACCTATTTTCCCTGCAACTCATTCTCTCGTCTATGCAACTCATGTTCTTCATTGAGTTGCTATTTCAACACATGAAAATCCTTCTCTATTCTATTCTATTTCTTCATGTGATCTTCATGTCGCACCATCACCTCATAGCCCGAGTTTCCAAATTTGATTTCATCACAAGTCGATCTGCTTGACCTTGCAACTTTGTTCTGCCTCTGTGTTATCAACAACCTTTCCCTTGCATTCATTGCATCGGTGTGCTTCCTTCAGCTATTGTTCATGGTGCCACTTGCTATGATTTTGTGGAAATCATATCTTGATGTCCTTGTCTACGAGCAACTTGATATCTTCATGGGTGGGAAAGTTCATAGGCACTTGAACGACTGCATCCCCAAGTGAGATCTAAATAGTTTCTTCGACTCTACTCTTCTTGGTACCATTGTACTTGTGCTTTTGAGAGGCAGATGAACAACCACAATACTTGGATACATGGAAACACTCATGGTAAGTAATCTGTCAGTCGAAAACTGAAATGAACTTGAGAACTGACTTGCAACATACCTGTGTGACTAATCATGAAGGTTGCACAATTTCCGCGTGGAGGTCGGGAGACTAACTACCAAGAGTACCGAAGGCACAGTCCAGGCTGTCAGGAGGCTGATTGACTGTTGGAGCTACACAATGCACAGTCCATCTTGGCCTACTGAGGACTAAAACTATTCAATGAGAAATTTTAGTTAACAGTGACATGTAACCAGGAAACTGCATTGTGTAGTTTCTGCTACCAACAGGATACTACCTCCAAGAATTGCACAATTCAAGCCTAGAGTTCAGTGCCTGGCTAGACTTACACAATTTCTGGAGGGAAGGCAAAGCCTTCGCTTTTGGAAATGGGCAGTGCTTGCTGGGAAAGGCATAGTCCGGGCCAAGGCATCCCAGTCTAGCCGATGGGAAATTGAAAACATGAGAAGTGTGAATGCATGATGAGGTGTGTGCAAACAAGAGTGAATGATCATACATGCAAACAACAAGTGTAGAATTTAGAAAATGGGAAAGCATGCATGTGTTTGAAGTGATTCGCTATAACGGTGACTGTCCGTGCAAAACAATGTCATGCATGCGATAGCAGTGAGATGCGAATGAAAAATAAAATGGTGCTTATACAAGCTAACATGTATCAAAACAACAACAAGTGCTCACTGAAATCAAGCAGACGATATTCATATGAAGCAAAACACAAAAAGTGCTATAAATGCACATGAGACATGAAAATTGGTCTTACCCCAAGACAGCTAAGATGAATGTGCTAACAACTCCTAGATGCAATGAGGGATGCTAGAAATGCAAGGTTGATGTGAGGAATGAACTCTGCAGCGTCCAGCTGATTAGTTTTGATAAGATCGAGGTTGTGATGTGCGCGCTACAAATCTAGGAAAATCGACACTTGGCAAGAGGTTTTTGAGATGATCCTTGCATGTAACCTCTAGCTGCTAAAACTAGATCCCTAAATCAAGGGATTCCTTTGCATGCTACTTTGGGAGGATCATCCCATGCATGAAAATCAATTTTTTTCTGTCTCAGAGGGAACCGATCAATTCAACTACACATGTAATATTCTGCTCAGCTAGGAGAAAAAAAAACACATTTATGGGAGGGATTATGCAATTTCTAGACAGAGGAGTTGATTGTTGCCCCGAATTGCACAATTTTTAGCCTGAGCAACCTTGCTCGGATGAATTGCACAATTTTCCCAGTGAACAATGACAGACATAATTGAACAATTCTGGAGCCGAACAGGCTGCCAGACATAATTGCACAATTTAATGAGGGAAGGCTGGTTGCCCTCCAGAATTGCGAAATTTCTTGAGGGAGCTTTGCAGCCTGCCATGGTTTTGGGGAACAACAGGGCTGTTTGTGACTCCATGGTTCCCAGATTTTGATCCAAATAAAATGACGGTAACCAGAATGCCAGTTTGGGTTAGACTACACAATCTTCCATTGCACTTTTGGGATGAACGGGTGCTGGAAGGCATTGGAAACAACATAGGGAAATATATCAAAACAGACATGGACAGGATCGATGAAAGGATCTACACTTACGCACGTATCTGTGTGGAAGTAGACTTAAGTAAAGGACTGCCGGAAAATATAAGGTTGATCTACAAACAACAGAACTGGTTGCAGGTACTAGATTATGAAAACACCGCTTTCAGATGTAGGATCTGTAGGCAGACAGGTCACTTACAAAGCACATGTCCAGAAGCCAAGAATAAAAAGAAGCAGAAAGGGAAGCAGAGGAAAGGTTGGAACTTTTCTCCCCCAGATTCAGAGGATGAAGAATCAGAAGCAGCAGAGGAAGAACCTCCAGCAGAGAAAACTGAGGTAACCCAAGAAATGGAGAAACAGAAAGGAACCCCATCAGACAACAAGGCAGTGGAGACAAGCATGGATCTTAGTACGGGAGGCACCAAACGGCACCACCACTCAGATACTTCAGATTCAGACAAGGAACCTGGCCCGCAGAATACAGAGACACAGTTAGTCATTGCTTCGATCGAGCCCACACAAGGAGTGTGGCGCAAGGTCGAAAAGAAAAAGGGGAGAAAAACTTGAAGCGTGAGTTCTACTCACTGCCGGATTCCAGTTTTTGCTCCTTACATATTCTCTTTTCTCTTCTCTTTTCTTATTCTTTCTGCACGTTAGTCCTCTAACGTTGCGTGGGGTGCGAAAGCACTCGGGCCCTTGTGGCAGCATACGGAATGCTTAAATGCATCTGCTTGTGTAACTTTTCATTATCTTTTTAATAAAAAGTTACCGTTTTTTTCCTTGGAAAAAAAGCTCCTCTTCTTTTCATTTCTACAACTCTTCTTTCTTATTAAGAAAGTTATCTTGCTTCTTCTTTTCTTGTTTCTCCTTTGGTTTGGACTCTTCCTCTCTCTTTTGCTCTTCCTCTTGTTTCTTCTCTTCTTCTTGCCTTTGCCTTTCTTCCTCCCTTTCCTTTCTTTGCTACTCTGCTTATATTTCCCCTTTGTAAAGAGGATATGCCTTGAAATTTGTACTTTCCTTCACTACTATTTCATGCTTTGGCCTCTTCTTTATTTTCCATGTAAATAAAATTAGCTAAGGTCATGGGACACATATTCCAAGATGAATGGTGGTCAAACATTACAGTGGGCATCACTTGTGGATTACTAATGTCTTGGAAATTGGCAAAGGAAAAGAGGAAACAAATGACATTTAATTATGACAATAAAGTAAAATGGGAGAAAAGGAAGGTGAAGAGACACAATTTTTCATGTAACGGAAATTAGAGGGAAAATGAACGAAAAAGAAGAAACATGAGACATAAATAATTAAAGGCATCAGAGAAAAAATTCACTTCTTTTGTTAGTTCAGTTTTGGTTATATCCTTTCACACTCTCATTATCTCATATTTTTTAACACCTAGAGAATTATTGAAGAATCCTTGAATCATTATAGCATTCAATTGGATTTGGAGAAAGAAAGAAAAGGAGAGAAAGGAAACATAACGAAAAATTTGTATCAACAACTATAACATGCTTACTTTGCAGGTAATAGGTTGCATGTGTGATGCAATTGCTTTTTTTAGGATGCATGGTATATGCATGTGAATTTTTTGGTTATGTGATGTCATTGGCATGGATACTTCCCTCAATTGTCAATTGTTTCCCATTTGGGTAGTGGGTTTCCCATTTAGTTTCTAGTTGGATCTTGGGTTTCCTATGGATTTGGGTTGGAAAAAATTCTCTAGAGCCCTAAAACAGATTGGGTTCCCTAGAGGTTGTAGGTTGAATTACTAGTCTTTGGAACCTATAGGTTGGGACAAGTTCTTTGCAGCCCTAAACAAACTGGGTTCCCTGGATGTTCTGTGTTGAGTTACTAGTTCCTGTAGCTCGAGACAACTTGGATAGAGAAGCAATATAGTTTGGTATTAGTGATTTCTAGACTGGTTTGGTAAAATTACTATGGTTGAGAGTTGAGGTGGTGTGGCTTCTAAAAGCCCCGGTTGGTTCTGTTTTGGTTAAAAATATATGATCCCACATTCATGCTTGGGATATGGCACAAGGATATTTGATAAAAGAGAGACTTGGTTCATCCAATTCTATGGTCAGGCAATACATGGAAGTCCCTAACTTGGTTGGCATTTTCATATGTTAATATGAACTATTTTTTATTGCAATATATGAGCACTTGTACTAGTTATTATGGTAATCTAATGGTTAATTTTTCATGGTTTCTATTTTGGTTATATGCTTGATGAAATGAACTACTCTTACTATGGATCTCTCTCATGATTTGATAAATTATTTAATGGTTTATGAATGCATAGGATAAAAAGTGTTGATGGAGTTGGATTGAGAGGGAATTCAACCTTCTTGGTGATTTAGATGAAGTTCAAAATTTTATGATCACATATGCATTCATGACCTTTAGCTTATATGTTTTTCATATGTTTGAAAAAATTCTTATCATGTACTAGGCATTTTCTGGTAAAGATTTATTTCAAGTCTCATATGGTTATAATTGTTATCATGGTAGTGGCATGGATAACTGCAGGAAAAATGTCATAGATCTCGTGATCACACGCACTGAACTTAGGAATTTCAGTCATAACCATTGACAACAAGGCCTATGCATGTGGTTATAGTCTCCAGACTACATGGATGCAATGTTATGGGTGCGGTTGGGGTGTTTTTCTTGTGAAAAAGAGTTCTATCTCAGGGATTGATCACCTAGGGTTGTTTTTAGGATCCTAAGTGATCTGCATTCCTCAAGGGATGGTTGTGAGTTCTAAATTAGTTAGTGCCACCTCCAAAAATAGAACTTGGAGGTGACACTTAGCTCATATTTACCCTGGGGAGTTTGTAAAAGTTGGTAAATGTGGGAGGGGATGTTACAAATTGGTATCAGAGCAAGGTTGCAACATTGTATAACAGAGTAAATTTGATTTTTATGCATGCATGTTAATTGTATATGTGTCTACTATCCATGCATTATGATGGTTATGGTTATCATCCATGTGGTAATTATCGTAGTTTTGTGTTATCATGTATGATGTTGATATGTTAATATGTTTATGTCATTATGTATCTATATCATGCTAATATGGATTGATTATGCAAATGACATAGCTTCCCCTGAGATACATTGAGGTATCATTTTGATTATGTTTCTATTTTTTTTTTATCTAACATGACATGTTTGCAGGAGATAGAATGCCAATTATGAAGAGTAGAATAGTGGACTATAATTCACGTCACTCCCCTTACATGCCTTATGTGAATTATATGGAATGTGATAGGTCAGTTGAGAAACAAGTAGAAGAGTACTCTCCTAACATACCAGATACACTGAGAAGTTTGTGTTAATTTTCATATTGTTCTATTTTGTACCAATTACTTTAGCACAATTTCACACTTCAATTAGCAATGTTTCCAATTATAATTAATCTTATCATTCATCAACAATAATTGAAGATAAAATAATAAATGAAATGACAAAGGAGATAATCAACACCTCAACAAGAGACACCAGATTTGGTCAAAGACTAGGGAAAAACCCCACTATGGGCAAAACCCTTTGAAATTCTTCTTCTAATAGATTGTGATTAATGTTTAGGAGAGAATAAAATGGGCTCAATACAATATCATCAATAATACAACCCAATCACATTCATAAACAAGTTTCTAGTTTCATATTATATCAAAGACAACTTCTCTAGTCTTTGAACAATTGTAGATAACTTCAGTCAATGGTCAACTTCAGTCAAACCCCTAGTATTATGCATGAGGGGATGTGAGAGAGACTATAGGATCCCATTCACTCCCTTTTTGCCTATGTGATAAAGACTATAGATGGAATTTCTTTGTGACAAGACTGTGACTATAGCCCAGAAACCCTAGATAAATTGTGAGCCTTGGACCCTCAAATCCCGAAGCTTTGCAAACTTCCTTTGTCGACCTTTCCTCAGACCTGTGCGAACCAATCACTGAGAAGAAAAGAAGATTCTTGGTGATGATGTCAAAATTAACTCTAGGTCTCTTATATTTATAGGCTTCCATGGGTGTCCAACAATGTCCATTTCATGTTGAGGTTGACTTGTCCAAATGTGCATGTACAAGTACATAAATTCAAAATACAACTTCTTCTTGTCCAAATGAGGTGATATTTTGGTCGATTTTGGTCCTCTATAAAAGAGGAATTAAATTCCATCATCATATCCATCATTTGATCTGTCCAAGGTGGAATTTTACATGGGTTGCATATTTTAACACTCCCTCTCAACTAGGGAAGATTCCACCTGTCGAAATCTATCTATATATCAATATGTCATCCTGTCGCCATATGTCCCATCTCTCCTCAAGCCTATCTGTTGAAACATTCTCAAATCTAAAGAAGAATAATAATTGGGGAGTAAAATCTACCATCCTCTATCCATCATGCTACTACCCAAAAACTATGTCAGCAGACTACTCCCTAGAATCTCATGGGGAAGATAGTAATATGAGCCCATATTGTGCAATAGGTGATGTAGGGGAGCTACTACTCAACCCATCCTATTTCCTACTAATATTATGAATATTAGCCCTTAATATTAATGTGGTATAACACCTACATCATAATCCTAGCTTGGACGAGATACTCGACTTACCAAGAGGTAAAGATCACACACCCCTAAGCCTCCTCAACCCGTCGGCCAAACGGGGAGGGAAAATCCAACAAGCCTAGCTTGTGGGTATGATTCCAACTTGGGTATACTATGCAAAGGAAAAGATAGGGTGAGATACTAGTCCAACCCTATCACACATATTTTATTAAATTTGGAATTTTTTTATTACAATGACATCAATAGAATTGAGTTTTTTGGTTATTTTGAAATTCTAGATTCATCATTTAATTCCAAATTTAATGAAATATGTGATACTATGGGTAATAGATAGGGGTGAAACCCAATTTTCCAGAGTTCCCTCAACCCCAATAGCCCTCTATCTCAATTCCTCACCCTGTGAGATCGAATAGGGGCGAAGAGTTGGCTCAGTGTCCTCGATCAACAATGCCCCTTATCAAGAAGGGGTACATCCATAAATCCTCTTAGTGTCAGTATTTGCATCCTCCCATCAGTGATCAAAAATCCTCTTTTCATATCATTTTAAAGGGTCCCACTCATAAATTGTTTATCATTCCACTAGGTCATGAAAAAAAATTAGTCACTGATGGGAGTCCTAGTCCAAAAACATCACTCTTCCCTAAATGTGATTACTTGCTGGCATAGTTTCATATCTTGTTGGTTGTACATCATCCATAAAGTTATTTTTATCATGCCATTTGTATCAATCATGAGGTAATTATGTCATCTTGAAATTCATTCCTTCAAGGTCTCATTAGGTCTTCTAGGGTTTTTTAAGGTCTCATTAGATCTTTTAGGGTTTTTCAAGGTCTCACTAGATCATTAGGGTCGCGAAGCATTACAAGAAAAACGGTCATTCGTGAGGGTCATGCTTCTGATAGATCTTTAAGGTCAGTCACCAATGTCACATATGGTGACAGTCTTTAAAAGAGCATTGTTGTAAGTGTATATAGTGATGGTCCTTTAAGGTTTGCCACCAAAGCCATTTTCAATGACACTTTTGGTAAGGGTCGTTAAAGGCCCGTCACTAATTCTCTCTTTGGTGACACTTTTGGTGAGGGTCGTTAGAGGCCCATCACTAATTCTCTCTTTGGTGACACTTCTAGTGACGACCTTTTATTGACCCTCACCAATTCTCTTTTTGGTTACTTTTGGTGACAGTCAAAGAATATTTGTCATCATTGATCATTCCAATGAGTTTTTTATGACACTTCACACCTGTGACAGACCTTTAAGGTCGGTCACAAATGTTGCATATGGTGATGGTCTTTAAAAAAACGTTGTTGTAAGTGTATATAGTGATGGTCCTTTAAGGTTTGTCACCAAATCCATTTTCAATGAAACTTTTGGTGAGGGTCATTAAAGGCCCATCACTAATTCTCTCTTTGGTGACACTTTTGGTGAAGGTCGTTAAAGGCCCTTCGCTAATTCGCTCTTTGGTGACACTTCTAGTGATGATATTTTATTTCCCTCACAAATTCTCTTTTCAATCACTTTTGGTGACGGTAAAAAAATGTTCATCATCATTGATCATTCCAATGAGGTTTTGATGATGTTATGTACCTATTACTATATTTTTTGTCAAAAGATAATGATTTAAGACAATTGTTGTGGAGTCTTTTTCATTATGTGTCCAAGGTAATAGTGGTTACAGTCAGTCAATTTGTTAAGAAGTAATTAGTGTGTATCATTTCCCTCAAGTCATAGGAATATAGTTTTCCTATGAGTCAACACATGAACTAGGAAAAATAGTGCTATGCAAAGCAGACAATAAAAATAACACCATAAAATTAAATCAAACCATCAGACCAAAAAACTATATGGCATGTGTTAGCATGCCTTTTCATTCCTTAGCATGCCCTGGCACTCCTTAGCTATCATGGCCTCACAACTACCCTTACATTTTTTGCAACATGGGAACCCAACAAAATCTTGCCTCAATGATAACAACAGCTTGACCAAGTTACAATTACTACAACTAGACTATGCCTTATTCACCTAAGAGCTTCCTATAACTCATCTTAGGCTACTCATGTATAATTTCAACTTATCCAACTTAAAAAGTTACGAAGACAAGGCTCACATCCAACTGTGGTCAGAAAATTAAACAACTAAGCAACAAATTTTACAACTTGACATGCCCTAACATCTGGTACACTTAATAATCCCTTGGCACTATGTAGAGCATGTTAGCATCCCCTACATTTCTTGGCATGCTTCGGCACTCCCTAACACTCCCTGACACTTAGCACACCCCGTACTCGCTAAATAACACTCTTTGTCACACTCTTATTCATTCATTTCCATGCATTTGAAACTAGTTCTACCTTTTGTTTCCGTGGAACTTAGCCCTAACACTCCCTAGCATGTGTTGGCACCACACCCTAGCACCTAGAACTTCTTGGCATGTATTAGCATGCTTAAAATTCCTTGGAATTGTCTAGCATCTGTTAGTACTTCCTACCATTCCCCGAAACACCTTGGAACTCTCTACATGTCATTCCTCATAGATAGCCTTACCTTTTTTGCGACTTGGGAACCCAACCAAGTCATTGACAAAACAATGTTTTTCCCAACCAAAATTCTCCCTTTTATTGAAACTACTTTGTAAACACCTTATCATAACCATAGGCTTTCCTCCTTCAAGTACTATTCTGAACTTATCCTAACAAACTTCGTCCTTGGGACACCTGAAATTCACTGAGACTCCTTGGCACACTGCACTCTTATTTTTTCATTTCCAAGCATTTTGACCTAGTTCTCCCTTGTGATGCCTTGGCACTGGCTATTATACCTTTTCTCTTCCTCCTTAGCACACCTTGAACTCACTGGAAATTAATTTCCATGCATTTGAAATGATTTCTCCCTTGTTTTTCCCTGGCACTTGGCCCTCACACTCCCTATCATGCATGGATAAAACATTTGCAAAATTTTCCCATATCCTACTATCTAGGGTTTGGTTTTTTACTAACTGAAAATGTGATAGTTGAAGATATAATCATGGGATATGATAGAAAAATCCTCAAAATGCATTATCCAAATATATTTGAGGTCAACCATGCCAAGTTGGAGGTACACCAAGTTGAATTTCAAAAATTTCTAGAACCCTCTCAGGAATCCTGGCCTGGTGAAAGTGTAAAAAATGGGTCTCAAAGTGCCACCTGTAACTCCAAAGCAATAACTTCTATGTAAACAATGAGAGAGAACTTTTTTTGGGTATGTTATGAACAAAAAATGCATCCCATTTTCAAAAATACTTTCCCATTTGTGCAGAATCCAAGCTTGAAGTTGGTCACACAGAATCGCAAAAAATCCTAGAAGAAGTGCAACAAATAGTTGATTTCAAATTTTGATGACTTGAATGAGGTTTTGAGTGTTTTTGAAGACCTATGAAGAAAATTGGAGATTTCCGCTACACCCTAGAGCCTTTAATCCATGAAAAAACAAAATTTTAGCCTCTTTCGAACTTGATTCCAAAACTGATCGTCCAGAAGCACAACGAAAGGAGAAGCAAGGAAGACAAAATCATATCTCTTTAACCATAACACCTGTGCAAAAATTGAAGGAGTTTCTTGTGCTTCATTACATGCTTAAATAAAACCTCCTTTTGTTTTCCAAAATTCATCTCCATTTGATCATAAATAGCTTTTGAAAATGATGATAAAAACAGAGTCAAAACCGCAAGAAATCTCCTGTAGCAATCGTATTTTGGGAATATCTCCCAAACGGTAAATCCAAATCGGATGAAATTTAAAAAAAAATTAATATCATCATAATTAACCTCCACAAAACATTTCAGCCCAGTTAGAGTCACAAATATCGAGAAAATCCCAAAATATTTATAGATGACGATGGATCATTTCTCGAAAATGTGCATCATTTTATGTTGAAATTGAGTGGTTGTTTTCATTTCATCCCCATGCATATCTTGTAACAATTTCATGGAAAACAAGTGTGAGGTTTAATAGATATGACGAGAACATGGTGACTAGGTAAAAGTGCAACACAAAAGAGCGAAGACTTAGGGGAAGGGAATGAGAGGGAAGGGAGGTAGGAAAAATTATGGGAAAAATATGGGGGATAGATATGGGTGTTAGGCAAACACTAGAAGTGGAATTTATCAAAAATAGTGAGAAAAAGGGTGGGAAAAGGTCAAATCACAGACCTAGGGTAAAAGCGCAACAAATTTCTTTGGTTTTTGGTAAAATAAGGAAATGAAAATATTTTGATGAGGGGAATTATGGAGAATGGTAAGTGAAGGATGATGAAGGAGGTGTAAGCTTAAAACGAAGGCCTTTGACTCCTGAATGAAGCTATGAACCATGGAATAGGGAAAGCACAACAAAAACCATAGTAGTAGAATTTTGACTCAAACTCTAAGGAAAGAGGGTGAAAGTATGATTGATAGGGTTTAATTGACCATGATTAATTAAAAGACTCATGAAATATGGAGATGACTTGCCATGATGAAATGATATTCATTTTTGGAGTGGGATTAGCAATGATATCTATACAGTGACTCATACTCTTTGCTTTATAACTTGGAAAATTTTGCTAGTGTAGACCAAAATTTGACTTTTGACCTTGATTGACTTGAAATATTAACAAAAGCTTATTACTATGCAACATAGAACCCTAATAGAGACCACATCAAATATTTATCAATATCACCAGGTTTTATGCACAACTATTATGCTTCTATACACCAAGTACCCATATGGAAGAGTCCTTATTTCATCTAATATTTAACCAAGACATACCATGCACATGATTCCAAATATATTTAGGCATCTAACTCTTCCTACCATATCTCTGAATACATGAATTCTACGTTCTAAAGAAGAGATCCTATCTAAATATGCGCATACCTCTTTCCTTTATTTTTTCATGTAGTCAACTTCTTTCACGAACTACCTCTTTCTTTGAAGAAAATGTCTATGATGAGGCTCCTTTCTCAAGATGATAAAATACTTCAATTATGCCTTCATGCTACAAATAAACTAGTAAACTTCTTTGATGCTTGCTTCCATAATATGCTAGACTACATCCAAAAAATTCTAGTGGAATATACACTTTCCAAGATTCTTCCATATATTGAAGAACCTTCTCATCAAGGATCCTTGTGATCCTTTCCTGCTAGAAAACTATTTCTATACCTTGTCATGCCTGAAAGAGGACATCTCTGAGGTTAAAAATCTTTGTCAATGTATCATCACTGAGAAATTCAGCTTGTTGCAAACAAGGCAACGTCCTTGTCCCTACTGTAGTGATATGAAACATAAATAAGAGTCCTTTAAAAGGGAAAAATGGTGGTTGTTACCATCTCCCATGGATATGCACGCATTTGCTTTCCAAGGAGCTTGGATCATTGCTTTATAACATGCAATCAATGGGACTATTTACTCCCAGCTCCTTAAGCTTCAAAGAGAAGAAACATGCCCGATGAGGACTTAAGAGTCGGGACCTCAGAATGTTGACCATTCACCACATGTTCTGGGCATTAAGCACACTCATTCCTACAAGCAAATAGATTCTATGCATATTCTGTCTCAAAGACCTCTACTATATAAGGACTTACACTCTCGAAGAACATGAGAACTAATATCCTTGTGACATCAGTGATTCTAGAAATATGTGCCAAAACTTGATTTAAATGCAGTCAATGTGTACATCAAATAAGCCACGATCTTCAAATTCTCTACACCAACATATACAGAGATTGAATCCTTAGATTGAATCATAATCACTAAACTAGCTGACTCATACCCACTTAGTTATACACTTAGGTGAACCAAACTTGTGTTATAGGTCTCTATATAAGGGATCTGACCTGTTGCATTAATTCAGGAATACACCATAGATTTGTACACAATACATAGACTAGACTGAACTGTTTCTTGCATTCGATCCCATAGAACTAAGCTAGTGTCTAGATCCTCAAGGTCTATTTTCAGCATAATAATTTTCAACACTTTGTCAAGTATGCAAATTCAAAAAAAATTCCTCAGATAGTGCTGGCCTCAGAAATTTATATTAGAAGTTAAACATCAAAACACTTGAGAGAAACATTGTCGTGATAGAGGACTTCACAAGAAAGGAACTAGTGTGCTCGAGATTGTCCATAAGTATATGAGTTATGGAATTGAGATTGAATACATATGTTAGCACTCAGATCTATAAATTAGTCTATATGAAAAACAATTGTCGGAGTTAGCAGTATTAACATACATGTATGTAAATTAGTATTGCATTATGTACGGGCCAACTTCTAGAAATTAAGCTATCTTTGCATAGTAGACTTTCCTAGATACGGGGTCAAGCTATACCACAGACAACATAGCAGTGTGTGTGTAGAAGTCTAAAATATCCCATGGAGTAAACCAGATCGAACCAAAGAAAAAAAATAAACCCAAAACAATCATTAGCACTTCGGCCTATCGACTTCAAAATTTCATTGAAATTTCAGAACAAGTGAATATCTATGTCAACAAGGCCACAAAGTTTGAATCCTTGATAGAGATACTTCACGTGTAGTGTAGTCTTTTAGGGGGCCCAACAACTATATCTCCAGGGTGATTACTTGGCCGCAGATACTTGTCATAATTACGTTCAATGCTTCTTGGCCTTTTCCTCGACTTGGCTCTAATACGATGTTAAATTTAGGATCACATGTTCTCTGTTGAAGACAGAAGCTTTAATATCTCATTAGCCCATTCATTAACTCATTAGCTGAGAGATCCCTGTAACTTATTTATAGAGCATAACCTTTGAAAGGATGACAATCAAGCTTTCGAGAGTTCATATCTGTCTTGTTCACAACTTCTATTGTTAACAAGACTGTAATGTTGTCATCAATTTATAGGAATTGTAACGTATCACCATTACTACTAAGAAATATTGATGTCATACTTAATGTTGGACCATAAATAGTGGTGAGCTTGAGGTGACATACATAGAATAGTACCACGTACATATAGTTGTGAGGGAACCAAGAAGGATCACTACTCAAGATTCTATTTTTTTTACTTTTGTGATAGCTTTAGGTCTTGCAAACTTCCAAGAGGACTGCTTCTTCTTGAGAGATGACTTCAACATAATTCCTATTCTGCTACTTGATGCTGGGTATAGAAGATTTCAGGGAGACTAATTATCCTCAAACTAAGAGAGGATTGTCTTTGCAAAAGTCAAATGCTTCCACTCCTTGTGACCAAACATTTATTGAGGTATATTTCTGGGATCACAATGAGCCTATTGTAAATCAACATCGCCACATGTTGACTCACTTGATATAAGAAATTTGAATTGTGAATATACATATGTGTGTTGATCAAGTCACTATAGGAAGTGAAAGATTCATACTATCAACACATATTCTTATCACTGCATTAGTCTCCACATATGTTATTTCCCTCATCTAGGAAACTCATCGACATTAGGATTTATGAGGTTAAAATAGATTGTTGTCCAAAATTTAAGTCACTATTATGAGTTTTGTTGAGTGTTACTATCCATATGACATATACATCACTAATACCTTAGTCACCATATCATGGATAATATAGGACGACCGAGAATTTCCATTAACAGAGTCTAGAGTGTAGGCTTGGAGGATACACACAAGACTTAGATAATACATACCTTAGAAAAATACGAGCCTTAAAGAATCTCATCTGGGTTTGGACAAACTTCTTGAAAAGGTGCATATAGAGGCGATGTGTAGTCATAGTGAGTTACTGCCACACCATTATAGATCCATTTTGATGAGCCATATACCATAGAAGAATGATTATGCTGAAGCTATCATGGATAGTTGTATAATGAGGCATTGTTAATACAGTCATGCCAAATAGAGCAATGCATATAGCTTGATTTTGAGGAAATAAAATACTGCCTGAAGTGAAACCATAATTTGCAAGGTTAAGTGTGAATGCCAATTCCTCTCTCAGGTCCATTACCACAATTCAACAATGAATTTTTAATGTTTAACTTCAATCAAATTATTACATACTTTTCCCTCAAGACCACACATTCGGGGAGCTATCGATTCACATTTATAAGAAAATCTGTGCAAAATCAGTTTCAGTAGAGAGTCTTGACAAGTTGGAAAATGATATTGTGGAGACATTGTGCTTTCTTGAAAAGTACTTTACTCCTTCATTCTTCGATATAATGTTGCATTTGAATGTAAATTTGGTACGTGAGCTTCGATATTGTGGCCCAGTTGCATAAAGATGGATGTACCCCTTTAAGAGGTACATGAAATATTACCTTTTATCAGGCACAACAAAAACTTGATTTTTTTTAAAGCTTTTGACATTACTTAATTCTATTATGTTCATTTTGTAGAAACATAAAAGTATATGACTTATGTTCAGAAAAAAAATGGGCCTGAAGGATGCATTGTTGAAAGATATACTATGGAGGAATCAATAAATTTTGTGGAGTTTACTTGAGAGGTATGGAAGCTATTGGATCCACACATGGTCGAAATGAAGTGTGGGATGAGGAAGTTGAAGAATTTATCCTTGATGGAAAGCCATTATTTGCTCAAATTCCTTCAGAACTGGATGACATTAGTTGGGAACAAGCCCATAGGTGGGTTCTATTTCACACAAATGAAGTTGATGCATGGAAAGAGTAAGTAACATATTTGGCCTCTAATTTTTTGTTTGTTTTTTTATGGTTTTGTTATCACTCAGATTTTACTTAGAATTTATTGAAAAGAAGGAAAGGATCTGAGGTAACCACAAACCAACTTTTAGACTTAGGTGCTAACCCACCTTGTCCAGAGAGGGCTCTCTCTTTATGATTTAGCTATGTTTGGAAGGATTTTAGGCTAGTATTAATGTTCAATGAGGTTGTTTTGTTTGAGAATGGTGGAGTTTTGAAACAAATGGGCAAACTAGGCTTTAGGCCATTGGGCTATGGAGTCAATTAGGGATAATTCACTGGATTAAGTAAAATTGTTGAGGTATGAGTTCAATAGGCAGGATAACAGAGTAAAAACAAACTTTGGGGATTCAATGGATGATAGTTCTGCTCAAAACTAGAGGGAAATCAAGAATCCTCAAATTAATATTAGAAAGAGGAAGGGAAGATAGGTCAAATAGTAGAGGGAAATTATGAATCCTATACTAGGGACTTATTAGAGAAAAACTATAGCGATAGAGGAGTAGTTAAGAATTCCTTTATGAGATAGTTTAGAAGAAAACATATAAATGGTAAACTGTTGATAACAGAGAGCAATAAAGCTAATTCTGACATACTTTGACTATTTTACCATTTAGATTTCAGATGCATGAAACATATTGAAAACACATAAAATCACAAGGATAGAATACTTATTTGTAATTATACAGCACGGGAATCTAATGAAATGTCCTCAACTTTCATTCATTTTCCAGCAAAAAATCCAGATTTGAGTAAAAAAGCTTTCTCAACTTGATAGCATAGATTTATAAAGATGTCATAGAATCCACCCTCAATACCTCGAATGGAGAAGTATTTATACAAAAATCACATCAAAAATATCTCATAACTACATGAGATTTATTCTAGGGATTACAAAATATCTTTTACAAAGATATAGAGACAGATGTAAAACTAATTGTTGTTGTCCCTTTCTTTATGGAAGAGTTGGAGATTGAAATTTAAATTTTCCTCTTGTTGTTGCTTTAGTTTTTGTTTGCTGGATCCTTTCTTACTTTTCCCTACTGATACTCTTTACTTGTTCCTGATACTCTTTACCTGTTTACTAGAATTTACCTCAGTAAATATTTTCTATTTACCTTAGAGTTACCGTAGTAAATTATAGGATATCGATCATATTGGTCCACCATTCTTCATTTGGTATCTTCATCCTTATCAATTTTCTATACACTTCATCAACTTCTGTGTATTTTGCAAAATTGTGCTGGACTGTGAACAGGTGCTTAACTTCATGCTCAATATAGAAAAGACTTTCCAAACCATCATACAAAATTTTTCTTGTAGGTTGTGCTTTCACTGTGGAAGAGATGGCTTGACTTCTAGCTTGTTTGTGTATTTTATCAGTGTAGTCATCATGAGTCATCAATTTATCATTTATGACTAGTGGGCTTGGAAGTCCTTTATCCCTTAGAATGTCATATTTTAACATTAAATCATTTGTGTCCTCTTCAATACTTTGACATCTTCCTTCCAAGTTAAGCATTAAGTTCTTTTTAGTGAGAAATTTCTTAATTTCAAGGATAGTACCAGTTCGATCTTCAATATCCCATTGTTTCAGCTGTTGCCTATTTTGGGTATTCAAGAAGTTGATTAATTGCATTGTCTCTTCAAGTTTCTCCCCCAATTCTTTCCTGGTCTTCTACGTAGCCTCTATAGCTAGTTTAACTAACTCAGTTTGTTCAAAAATGATCTAAATGGAAGACCAAATATCATTTATGGAATCAATGATATTGGTCCATAAAATCTCTCCAATGTCTCTTAAAGGCTTTTCCAATATTAAGTCTTTCTCTAATGTCTTGATTGTTTCAGTCATCCTTCGATTCTTTATCTCTTCTTCAGTGTAACTGATCTGTGATATTTCACACTTGTTTTCCAAGTTGGTAACCATTTCTTTCAGTTTCTTTATTTCAGTTGCTTGGATTTTCATTTCCTCCATGGACATTATTAAATCTTCTGTTTGCTTTGTTGAAGCTGCTATTGATTCTGATGTACTTGTTGTTGTTGTTACTGGTAGAGTTGTTGCTTAAGGAATGTTGGGTGCCAAAGATGCTACAATAGTAGATGGCACTGCTGTAGAAATTATGGGTATTATAGTCTGAGGCATGGTTGTTATAGACAATTTTGTGCCTTACAGCAACAAGCATGAATTGTCAATAATCCAAGGGATCCAAAGTTCCCTAAACATGATGTTCCTACCCCTAGAGGAACAAGGTCAGCAAACCAACAGCTCTCAGATCAGTTCTCCACCTGAAAACACTCAAAAACAAGCAATCCTGAAATCAAAGCAGGTGCTCCACTGGGTTTCTGCGCTGAAACACAACTGCTCCATGGTGTACCTGCGTTGCAAAGCAGGCAGAACAAAGCCCACCTGCGTTGGGCGAGTTTGGACATGTGGCACAGTGAGTCATTGCTTTGGAATCTTCCAAAATGACACTTGGATCAGGTATTTCGCCTTGTGATGAGTCAGAGGCTTTGTTTCTCCAAGTGGAAGCAAGGTTCACCAAGTGGACTCAAGAACTGAAGATCAACTAAAGATTAACTGAAGAGAGAGAGGACACAAGGCAGCTACACATCAGTTGCAAGCTGACTCATCCTTTCTCAATTCATCTATATATTGAGCTCTCTCCTATGAGCTCTGGAGGCTGGAATTTTGTGCAAAGTAATGATATGCTGTTGGTTTCATTCTTGAGTTATTGGGTGATTGTTTGAGAGAGGTGAAGAAGAGCAATTCTTTCTGCTGGGAGGTGTTGCTGGGTTGGAGCCTGCAATGGTTGTAATCCTCTCAGAACCTTTATTTCTTCATTAATAAAAGCTATTGAGGTTCTTCTATGTGCTCTTGTTTCAATTATGTATTGTGATGATTGCATGTTTGGTTTACACTAATCCATGAACCAGTTATGATTGCATGCCTCTTGTAGTTTCCTTCTTTGTTGTTTTGCAGGATCTCATTGCAGCTGGGTGAGTAGAAGGACAAAGAGCTAGGAGCAAGCGGCCAAAGAGGAGAGTTTGGATTCGACATTAAGCGCAAGGCAACGGTTAGTGCTTCCTCCATTCTCTTTTGCTTTCATAAAGAAGTAAACTTTCAGTAGTTTGTTTTACAGTTGTTGCTAAGGAACTGTCACCCTTAGAGTGGGTTAGGGTCATCCGAGTCGGATACTTTTCCCTACAACAAACTGGCGACTCCACTGGGGACCGTATCTATTTGATTGTGTTTGTAGTATTTTTGCTATTCATTTCCTGAACAAAAGAGTACCAAATCGAAAAGCTTTTGACTATATCAAAAGCGAAGTAGAGGGGCTGCTACTCTTGCTCATTGTCTGAGTAGATTCATGATTTGAAGAGCTGATCTACAAAGATCCTTGTAAGCTCTTAGTGATAGCTTTGCACCTTCTAAATCATCCCTTTGAGTATGCTTGACTGAATGCTTCTGATTTGAGCAAAAACCGTGCATTTTTGAGAAAATTATGACCCGGAGACTGTGAAAACGAAACTCTCGTTTTCCAAAGCAGGTAGTACACAGGCTACCTGCTTTGCAACGCAGGTCCCAAACTAGCTACCTGCGCTGAGAGCCAGTTTGACTGTGCAGAGCTTGCGTTGACCCAAATTTTCTTAGTGCATTTGGGGTTTCCTCCTTTCTCTTGCCTGTTTTCACTTAGTTTTGCTGCTAGGTGTCAGTCTTGTGCCTGTTTTGAAACCAATATTACTTGCCATCATTCTGCCTCTGTTATATAACGAAATTGTACTTGTTCTTTGTATTTCTTGCTCATTTACAATTTCCCATAACGAAAAGTAAACTAGTCATGCTTTTGGCCTCTTAGATCTGAACCTGTGTTAGGCGTTTTGCTGGTCTAAAGAGTTAGCTTGTTTGCTGTCCATAGCTGATTAGTCATTTTACTTTCGTTAGTTTGGTTTGATTTCATGTATTTCCAGTGATTAAGCAAGTGAATCTTAAGGTGTCTTTTGATTTTGGACAAGCTTGTTTACTTTCCCTTTAAATCGAAATCAAAGTTATATAACCACTTTCTTTTTGTATCCATCCACATTAAGAAAGGGAAAAAGAAAATACATGCATTGTGCATTTTGCATTTGACTGTGTGCTTGACGATTTAGGAAAATTTGCATTTTAGTGTGTGCTCTATGATCTGTGTGAAAAGATTTGCCTTTCTTTTCCCTCAGTAGTTAAGGTTTTCAAAGTTGAAAGATTGAAAAGTTTGCTTCTCATCTTAGACTGCATTCAGGAATTTGTTATATACATCTCGTGGTGATCCTTAAAGGCAAACTGATAAGCAAGATCAACATTAAAATAAATCCGATTTACATAACAACGCTTTGTAACATAACGCAAACATCTAGAGGTCTAGGTAGAGACGTGTTCCGACGTCGTTAAACATAGTGACTGTCGATCTCTACGAAGGTGGGTGATTCCTCCTGAGAGTCGGTGGCACTAATACGGACTTGTGCTCCCACGTACCGTCGTGTATATATTGGGAGACCCCTATAGGCAATTATCCTTTATCCATAGGAAGCCGCGTCGACCGCCCTACTGATCGCGATGCAGTGAACACAACATTCACGAAGATCGACCACCCGTACCGTAAAACGTATTCTTTGGTTTCGCGAAAAGTTTGGCACACCCTCTGCCTAGAACTCCAGAGCAGTTTCTTTTGGCCTTTTTCAAACTCTATAACTGAAAAAGTCCATCCGAGCATTTGTCACTTCGGGCTCGTTAAAACATCGAAGGCGACTAGAGTCATCTTTAGCTTTTTCTCGACTCTTAAAACATGAAAAAGCAAGTTTGTGTCTAAAAGCGTCGTTAATAAAATTTATTTTAAGCGGAACAAAATCACCTGTTATTCCCACGTTGATCTTTCAGTTGAGAAGTATGGAGCCCACCAACCAAGGAGGCAACCTTGGCGGAAGTCCAAATCCCTTCTCCTCTTGGGGAGATGTTGGTGCGCCTCATATGGCAACATTGTCACTTCCAGGATTGACAATTGGCCTACCTGTATGGCTCTTTTCAACTAATGTAGTCCAGATCGCCACTAATCCTAAGCAGTCGAATCAACAGTCAGACCAGTCTAGGACTACCCACCAGCCTTCCACTTCTTACAATACTTCCTCTGATCCTTCATCTTCGTGAGGTAGAACTGGCAAAAGTCAGCCTCCCAAGGAGAAGAAGGAAAGGAAGAAGAGAGAAAAGAAGCAGAAGGAGCCTATGGCGAAGGCGACTGGGGGCAAGCAAAAGACAGCTGACAAAAACCCACACACTGCACCGACCGGGCCTAAATTGCCATGTGTCATTTGCGAAGGGGCCCACTTCCATCGTGATTGTCCTTGTATTCCTCGGATACTAAGGGACTGGTCCCCAAGATTGCACAATCCGGTAGCATCAACCTCTGGCAGTCATGTTGATTGCAGTCCATCAACTAGCGAGAGTGAAGGACGAAGAGGGAGACCAAGATCACCCTATATGTTGTGTGAAGGCGAGCATGCCATCCACAAATGTCCATTCTTAGATGAGGCAAAGAGAGTTTTGGAAGATCGTCCGGTTTCGCCGTTACGACTTCCTCCTGGATACCAAAAACTCGCGCCTAATCCCTCGATAGTTGAAAATCCAGCTGACCCGCCCAAGTGGTCAGCTGAAGTGTCGGTCATTGAGAATGAACCTACTGAATCCAGACCAGACGAAAGTCTAAAGGTCGAAACGGCAGTTGACCCGGTTCTTCCTTCAGAGGTTTCATCGTCCAATGACTCCGTCATTGAAGACCCATCTTCAAATGACACCCTCACTGAAGAGGATAAGGATGACACCGTCCATATTCTTTTCATCAACACAGACTCTGATGAGCATCAGGGCAATGCGCCCATTCCTTTATCGCAGGAAGGAACATCGTCAGGGTCGTATCCGGCCGTGTATTCGGTCCCACCACCAAGCAACCTAGTTGTGTCCTTTGATTGGAATCAACTAGGCAGACCCCGGTTACCAGCCAGTATCCCATTCAGAATCATAGTCCAAATCTACAGAATGGTGATGGCTGGAACTATCATTGATGAAGGGGCATCTGTGAGTATCCTTTCCTCTGTTGCTTGGAAAGCACTGGGTTGCCCGGCGCTTTTACCTAAGATGAGAAATCTATCAGGTTTTGATAAAGGAACCAGTCACCCGTTAGGGATTCTCCCCAATGTTCCGCTTACATTGAAAGGGAAGTCAGTTCGCATGAACATCATGGTCGTCCAGGGACCCTTGGCATATAACTTACTCCTTGGACGAGACTATATATATTGCATGGAGGCGATAGTGTCCTCGCTCTTTAGAGTCATGTGTTTTCCGCACGAAGGAAGAATAGTCCAGCTAGTAGACCAACTTTCATTTCCAGGATCACGCATTGCAAATAGTCAAATACCATCCCTTAACGGTTTATTCGCTCAAGGAATGCCACCGCCTCCGGTTCTACTTCCCGATGAATGCGAGTAATCAGGAAAGAAAGAATTGGGACCCAGGGGGCATGCACCCTGGCCTGCCTCGGGCAGAGAAAACCTTAGGTATAAAGTTAATTTCCGCAGAAGGATGGACTAGTCCGTACCCCGTCCGGCAGTGGAAGAGAGGGTTGTTCTAGGATTAAATTCTTTTGTCAAAGTTATGTGAGCGAAGCGATCGCTCCCTTTGTCTAAAGAAGTGGGCTCTCCTAAGGAGGGGGTCTATTTGTGGCAGCAAGAAGCCACCATCTTTGAATGTCAAGCCTCACCCATTAAAACAAGCTGTTTTGAAGGATAAGTAGGGGCAGTCTTCAAAGAAAGAGATGAAATTGCTGCAACAAGTGGTCACCATCCTTAGCAACCTAATGATAGACATCGCCGAAAAAAGAGTTTAGTTTGCGGCAGCAAACAAAACCACTTTCCGGATAATAAGTAAGAGATGGCAGAATCTCGAAATTATACTTTATACCTGGGGGCATGCAAACCTTTTTGAGTGCAAGCACGGGACGACTATTTATTTTTTTAAATTTTTAGGTCCTCCCTTTAAACCTGTAGGTCTAACCCGTTAAACTCATAGGATTAGCCGTTTCTAGCTTGCATAAAGAAAGGATGAAGGGCAAAAGTTAAAACCTGCCAATTTGGAGTAATTAGTGAGGTATCGCTCCTTAAATAAGATTACCTCACCTAAAGCATTCCTTGTATTAAGACTGGTATAAATCGAGCAGTTTTAGCAGTGTTCATGCTCGTTAAAAAATAAACGCAAGAATCGAGCAGATTTTGTGCAGAAGTTCATGCTCGTTAAAAAATAAACGTAAATTGTGAGCAATCTTTCCCTAGCAGTTCAAGCTCATCCAGAAAAAATGAACCGGTAAACAACCTCGAGAAATGTAACCTTTGAAAGCCATATTAAAAGCCCTTGGTCGTGTTTTATATGCCATCACCTCCATCCGTTCATTTGGCCAATCATTCACCTCCATATGTTTGTTTACCCATTTTGAGGAACAGCTGCGAAGAGTGATTTCATTTAGCCATCCTTGTGACACTGCCGTGATTGGAGAATTCCAACCTGTACCTGGAATCTGCTGCTATCCCTGTTCATCACTCGTTCCTCAAAAGACGAGTCTTCTTTGAGCTCTTTTCACTGACTCGTAAAATATGAAAAGTTTGCCGAGTTTTGGCCTTCCAGCTCGTTAAAGCGACCGGAAAGCTATCCCTCCTCTAGATTTTAATCTTTTTGGACCTGAGGGATTATTGCACAAAAAGATCGAGCGCTTGTTTTGTTCGGCTCGTTAAAGCAATCGAAAATTCATCCCTTCTGTATTGTTTTATACTTTTTCGTACTTAAGGGATTAGATGACGAAAAAGGAATCTTGGAGTTAACTTTTCGTACCTTTTCAGACTCTCTAAAAATGAAAAGGACCGAGTTTTCCTTGTCGTTAGACTCGTTAAAATGATTAAATAGCGACAAACTTGTCTTTAGACGAGAACGAGTTTCCCTATCGCTAGGCTCGTTAAAACATAGCGATGGGCTTGCCCGAAGGGCAGGTTATAGAACAAGCATATGTTATCCTCCTCAAGCTTGACAAAAATAAAGAGGTACTGGTCAGCAATGACTGGGGAAAAATTGGGAGAACCTCACAGTATTAATGGTAGCAAGTCGCTCTTGAACATGACACTTTGTCCTCCGTCCGCATCGGGTTGGGTTGTTTCATTCACCGGTCGCAGAATCATGGTCCTCGCCACACCATCCACAATTGGGGTAATGCTACCAATCCATCACATCAGTGTCGTTATATGTTCAAGAGATGTGGTTCTGTAAAGAGTCAACCCTGTTCCACCCACTGCCATACATTATCCTTCATCCACTTCATGACCGCCACCCTGAATCATACATCACAGTTTGTTTTCACCTCGTCATAATCACTAGCTCCGTTCCGTGTCACTGATGTGGGATTCATTAAGGCCCTCCTTTGACGGATCGCTCCTTGTCGACATCAGCTCATTATCCAAGGAGTTGATCTAGGAACACCCCCCTCAGTACTTTGAAGCTTGCATGCCTCAATGGCAAGTTTCTCACTTCCGGCGACAGGTATACATCAATGACCTTCGACCAGAAGATTTTGCATGGTGGTCGACGCCAAGTCCTTTATTCCCACCATGTAGATTGTACTGCCGTACCTTGAGGGTCATCATCCTTATCGGTGATTCCTCTCGCGCTTGTTAACGGTTTACATTATTGACCGGTAATCAAGCGATGTCTTTCCGTGTTCGACTTCAAGAAATTCTCACATGGATCGACTTGTACATCGAGTGAAGATCGGAAGAGATTGAAGACCCCGGATCTAGTTTCATCCATCCGGGCTGCGATATATATTCAGGACATAAAGAAATTTGATATGTACATCATTGCAGCAGATGATCATCCTTTTCAAAGGATGATAAATTCGGCAGAGAATTATCAGTCTAGCATCAGACGATCATCTGTTCTATGTACCAAAATGTATTTATAAAGCTGAGCATGGGAATGCCCGCCTCAGCTAGATCATGAAAAATGTATGAAAAATAATGTATTGTATTGTATCTTATTACAGGACACTCCTCAGCAGATCGAATGAACTTCGGATCCTCTCAATAAAGCATTTCACCCGATAAACGACCTCATACTTTAGGGGGCATCTGTTATAGACAATTTTGTGCCTTACAGCAACAAGCATGAATTGTCAATAATCCAAGGGATCCAAAGTTCCCTAAACATGATGTTCCTACCCCTAGAGGAACAAGGTCAGCAAACCAACAGCTCTCAGATCAGTTCTCCACCTGAAAACACTCAAAAACAAGCAATCCTGAAATCAAAGCAGGTGCTCCACTGGGTTTCTGCGCTGAAACACAACTGCTCCATGGTGTACCTGCGTTGCAAAGCAGGCAGAAAAAAGCCCACCTGCGTTGGGCGAGTTTGGACATGTGGCACAGTGAGTCATTGCTTTGGAATCTTCCAAAATGACACTTGCATCAGGTATTTCGCCTTGTGATGAGTCAGAGGCTTTGTTTCTCCAAGTGGAAGCAAGGTTCACCAAGTGGACTCAAGAACTGAAGATCAACTAAAGATTAACTGAAGAGAGAGAGGACACAAGGCAGCTACACATCAGTTGCAAGCTGACTCATCCTTTCTCAATTCATCTATATATTGAGCTCTCTCCTATGAGCTCTGGAGGCTGGAATTTTGTGCAAAGTAATGATATGTTGTTGGTTTCATTCTTGAGTTATTGGGTGATTGTTTGAGAGAGGTGAAGAAGAGCAATTATTTCTGCTGGGAGGTGTTGCTGGGTTGGAGCCTGCAATGGTTGTAATCCTCTCAGAACCTTTATTTCTTCATTAATAAAAGCTATTGAGGTTCTTCTATGTGCTCTTGTTTCAATTATGTATTGTGATGATTGCATGTTTGGTTTACACTAATCCATGAACCAGTTATGATTGCATGCCTCTTGTAGTTTCCTTCTTTGTTGTTTTGCAGGATCTCATTGCAGCTGGGCGAGCAGAAGGACAAAGAGCTAGGAGCAAGCGGCCAAAGAGGAGAGTTTGGATTCGACATTAAGCGCAAGGCAACGGTTAGTGCTTCCTCCATTCTCTTTTGCTTTCATAAAGAAGTAAACTTTCAGTAGTTTGTTTTACAGTTGTTGCTAAGGAACTGTCACCCTTAGAGTGGGTTAGGGTCATCCGAGTCGGATACTTTTCCCTACAACAATGGTGGTCGACTCACCCTATTTGGACTGCAAAGATTTTTCTAGTTACTACTTTGTTTCATTCAATTGCTCATTCAACTTAAGGATCAAGTCCATAAGTTCTTCCTCGTTTTGCTTCTCAATTTCTTCTGCAATTTGTGGATGTATGAGGGGAGGGAGTTTAAGTTGTTTCCTGAGTGCAAAAATGTCATCATTCTTTTTCTTTATCAAACTTTTAGATGCTTTAACATCATTGGGATCATGTCCCAACTCAATCACCAAATCTTTTAGTGATTTTATCTTTGTGTCCTTAACCTGAGAAGAGGCTTTTTCCAACTATAACTATGTTGTAGTATTACTCAGAGAATTCTGCAACTGATGTGCAATGATGGATTTACTAGTCAATGTGGAAAAGACCATCTCACCCATTTTCTTATGGAGCTCAATCTGATAAATTTGGTGCATGTCTCTGGCAAGAACTTGAAAATTTGTTTTCAAATAATCATCCATGGACTTTGGAATCTTTACTATTGTATTCAAAAAGCTCATATGCATCTTTCCCTCTTCGATGTCAAAGGCTGACATCAACCTTGTTTGATTTGTAGGATCCATTTTTAGATATTTGGCATAGGTTTCAGCTTTGAGCTGCTCATTCCTAGTCTTAATCTCTTTGTGCTTTTCTTTCAAATCCTGGCTTTGCCAAGAAAATATCCTTAGTGATGACACTTCTACACTTGGCTTTCTGTTTAGCACCCGTGTTTGAGAGGTAGATGGTGTCTCCCCTGCTAGTGTTCTCTACACAATGTCACTTCTTGTCTCTTCATATTCCTGCTCAGATAGAGGATTCAATCTCTGCATTTTCTCATATACCTGGTCGAATGGCACTATAGAGGGGCGTGTCCCATTTCTACTTCTTTTTTGAATTCGCTCCTCATTAAGATGGGTCTGCAATACTAGAGGGTTGCGCATGTTTGTATCAGTTTGGGTCAACTCCTCAAAAATGCTCTGTAATCTTGAATCTTTTCTTTGCCTTGAGGTATCTGGTTGCCCTGATGTTTGTTCACTGTGCTCCTGTGTTGGTCTCTCCAGGTACGTATACAAAGGAATCCAGATCAAGTTGTCTTTCCAAATATTTCATAACATTTTCTACTTCAACTTGTGTACTATCTTGTTCTATAAGTGTTCCCTCCAACCATTCATTTTGATTTGCATACTATTCTATCTCTAGAATACTATGATGGATGTAGGGGTATAGTTTATGCTTCTTCCTTCTGTCACAGATGAAGCTATGAGGATCATAAGGCCAGATGAAACTCTTTTTCAATTCCATCCTCTCAAGGATTTCCTCTGTCTCTTTCCCTGCTCTTCTGTTGTTGCAAATAAATGGGCCTAGGTGATCCTTTATCCCCAACTAAGCTTTCTTCTTAGCTTTCATAAAGTGGATTTCATCGAAATTGATCATTTTCCTGTAGTAATCTACGAAAAATAATATCATGGGGACATATTTAGGCAGTTTAAAAGGAGGCGGCTCACACCCATAAATCTTGATCTCGATATGGTTCTGGTACAAGTACCAGTCTCCAACCTTGTATTGCTTGGATAACTGAAGAATTCTCTTAATATCATCACTAATTATAGGAGGGGGACTTCCTATCAACATAGTTGTTACTGGATGCACAAATTGATCAATAAAATGTGTATAAGGATGAGGAGAAGAATGAGAATAATGAAAAATGGAAGTCCAGAATATGACTAACCTAAGGTTCTCTCTGGTGTTAAGCTTTTGTACAGATAAAGGGAATTTATCAGCTTGGTAGTAAAGGAGAAGATGATATAGGACTGAAGAATATTTGAATTCCCTTTCATTCCCTAATCTCATGAACTGGTCATGCATCTTATCAGCAATGAATGCAGCATATTCATATTTGCATGCAAGAGGTCTTCCAGGGGTAAAAATAGTCATGTAGGCAAAGGTTATTTCATCTATGCACTCACTAGTGTTAAAACTGATAATGCAAGCAAACATTGTGACAATATCCCTGCCCAGACTAGTAAAGGCACATGTCATGTAAGGAGGGGGGTCTTTTGATCTATATTGTTCTTCAATAAAAGTCTGACTAACTTGGTTGATTTCGGAACTGGACAGCCTTGAAGATTTATCAAGTAAATCAGCAATGGAGGGGGGAGTGAGGTTTTGGCTAGGCTGTAATTGCAACATTTCATTTATAGACTCATCTGTAATGGTGAAAAGAACTTCTTGGTTAAGGGACATTATAGCTCTCATATTGGGGTTATAATTCGCATGGCATTAGTGGAAATATCTAGGAAAATATGGACAGTGGGGAACTGATATTTAGGGAGATTTGACTCCCAATGACCTATTTTATCAGCGTTGTTCAGATAATTGTCCTGATAACTGCAGTATAGCTTCAAGGGGTTTTGATCTAAAGTAAGGTCCTTAATTCGAAAATCTTTATCGGCCAAGGGAAGGTAGTCCAAATCCCTATGGGGAGTAGTGATTGGTACGACATTTAGGGCGACACGAGCTTCCATCCTTGGTTCTTGTGTATTCAAGGAAGAAATATGGGGTTTTCAAGGATTTCAAATAAAACAGGTACTTCGGGAAGTCTTGGGACTAGGAAATAGCTTAATTGCACTGAAATTTTTGAGTTTAGAGCAATTTAGTGGAAGTTCAGTACAAAAACAGGGTTTCTGAGAAGGAAATGCAGTAAATACCTATTTTTGATTGGCTGTCAAACAGATGGCTATGGTGAAGGTTTTGCAGGGTGTGCACAGTACTCTGTAGTGGCCTGGAGTTCAACAACTGAGAGTGGTTGGCGGTTGGGAATAATTTGTTGGTCTGGACGTACTCTATGCATGCATGGAAGCAAAACTTTCTTTTTTCGGTAAAAGGAGAAAACCATGAATATTTTTGTTTTATGTACAAAGTCAATGACTTTTTCGAATTTGGCGGGTGAATGGAAAATGACAGTTGGAGTTAACTGACTAAGGGGACACCTTGTCATTTAGTGAAAGCTGTAAGCAGGAGCGGTAATGGTTTTCATCGCACAAATTTTGGGAGGTTGATGGTTTTGGCAGAGGGTCGCATGATGCCATGAATGGGATGTCACATAGAATCGTCAAAAAGTCAAAACAACTTTCATCGCATGGTTAACGTTTGACCCAAAGGCTCGCGCGATATGAGTGAGAGTCGTCGGATGAGGAAGGGCAGATCGAATGGCAGTCGAGAGTGGAAAGCGTTAGGGAGTTAATGAAGGGGGGCCACTGCATAATTAAAATAACTAAAATGACTTAATTATATTGGGGATGATGGTATTGGCGGAGAGGTTATTAATTAATCCATATGACTAATTAAACCCTTTTTTAATGAGTCGGGGGTTTGGCTCTTAATTAATAGTGATTTGATTTAATTAACCCAACTGTATTAACTTTATTTATGGTTTATTTTTCGAACCATCGGGAGGGGATATTTATTTATTTTGGGATTATTAGTAATAATACAGGAAAGGGTAATTTCTTTCGGGAGTTAAATAAATAATAAGGATTAAGATTTAATATGACCATGGAAAGAAAATGCGCTATTTAAATGTTTTCGAAAATACATTCATCATCCAACATTATAACTTAGGCTAAAATGTGTTTTGGGGGGGTTTTATAAGGAACCTTTATTTTTCCTAAGTAAAAGAGTGATTTTACCTTAGGAAAAGGATTTGAAGGAAATTAATGAATTATGAAGGGGGTGACTTTTGATGAAGGGGTTTAGGCACTTAGGCCTTACAAAATATTGGGCTGAGGGTCCAGTCCATCCAAAGGTCAGGGAAATGCTCTTAGCCCATTTAACTTTCAAGTGATTGGTGCCTTTAGTACTTATGGGAAATTAGTAAAATTTAGGGAAAAAAATGAGTGAGGAAGTTAATTAGTTTGAATTTTGTCGATGATGTAAATGTTTTCATTCTCATCCATATCTTTAAGTGCTTTGTATGATGAAAGTATATGACTTGATATTCGGATAATCATTCATCATGCATAATTCTGCAACCAATCATCTGCTTACCCTACCTACTTATCCTACCATTTTTTCTTCTTTATTAGGGTGCACTTAAACTGGAAAACCCTTATCAAAAACCTTTTCTTTTCTTTTACAATGGTATTCTAACTAAGTCTAACCTTATTACATCCAAGGGCTTAGATTAAACTATTGAGCTCCTTTTCTTCATTCTACCTATCTACTTATCTGCCAATATTAAATAGTTTGGTCAGATTTTATTCTCTATCTCTAAGCATGAAATTCAAAACATGGAATAACCAAGATTAAACTCTTTGGTTACCACGGATTGTGGCATAAGTAACAAGTTTCACACAATCATTTATACAAAAAGTGAAATAGTAGTGGCATTTGGGCTTGCACACTTTCATGGTATTTTTATTTTTCTTTGGGGTTCATTTTCTTTTAGTTTTTGACCTTTTTCCTTATTTTCCATTTCATTTTTCCTTTAAGGCATACCCTCTTTACATTTTTTTATTTTTTACAAATATGGAAAAAATGTGCAAAAAGCAAAGGTATGTACATATTTTAGAGCTAAACCAAGTCAATCATGATATATGACACCTATTGGTATAGGAACATAATAGTGGCTCTACTCGGGGATGGCTTTTCCAGGTGTAAAGTCAAGAATTGTAGATCAATGGCCTTTGAAAGACTTTGATTGTGCTCTGGAAATCTCCTTTTCCTTGCTGCTTTATTAGTATATATAATAGTAATACTTCTGAAGCTTAGGGCCTTCTCTTTAGGCTTCAAGTTCAAAACTTTTACCATCCAATCAAAACTAAACATTATGAAGGATATAGTATGTACAACTGAACTTGAAAAATTAGTAAATTGGGTCAATGTAGGGCTTTAACATATGACCATTGACTGGTCCTCCTCCGATATCTGCACTATCCAATTCTTTAAGAAAATATGCATTATTTCCTCTGAAGGCCTATATTATGTATGGTCCTTTCCACAGGAAGTCAAACTTCCCATGTTTCCCTTTGACCTCTCTTCTTGAATCCCATTTCAACACTTTTTCTCCCAGATAGAAGTCTTCTGCTTTGGTCCTTTTATCAAAAATCTTCTTAAGTTTTTCTTGCAGTACTTGGGCTCTATTGTATACTTCCTCCCTGGTTTGTTGTAAATGCATAGTCCGGTTAATTCTCCTCTATATATCATTTGGTTCCACTTGGGCTTCTTGAAGTAATTTCATGATTGGAACTCCTAAAGATGAGGGGAAAACTGCCTCCATTCCATACACTAGCTCATAGGGACTGGTTCCAATTAATTTCTTAGTTGTAAGCCCATATTCCCATAAAGCATTGGTTAATTTCTTATTCCAAGTTTTCTTATTGTCTTCCAATAATTTTTTGATAATATTCATTAGACTTTTATTGGAGGATTCTGCAAGTCCATTCCCTTGAGGATAGTAAGTTGTGGAATGACCAAGTGTTATATGATATATTTGACAGAAATCAATCATTTTCTTTGACTTGAAGGCTGCAACATTATCGGTGATAATTTTTTCGGTACAACCAAACCTAGACCTAATATTAGCCTCTAGAAAACCTATTGTTACAGTATCAATGACCTGTCTAGAGGGAATAGCTTCTATCAATTTGGTAAAGTAATCAGTTGCAGTGAGTATCCATTTATGTTGAGCAGAAGAGGGAGGATGGATTTCTCCAATGAAGTGAAGACCCCATCGTTGAAAAGGCTTTTTTGTAGAAATAGATTTCAAAGGAAAGGGTAAGAGTTTTCTTTTTCCTTCAAAGATCTGACACTTGTGGCGGGAAGTTACAAATTTTTTGACATCTGAAAACAAGGTTGACCAGTAAAATCCAGCTCTTAGAATTTTGTCAACAGTTGACTTCCAGTAGAGATTCCCACCGTAATCCCCTCCAAGAAATTCTTGGAGTACTTTGTCAGATTATTCTTTTAATAAACAATTTAATAAAATGCCTTCATGATTTTTCCAAAATAAAGTATTATCCATAATGCAAAATTTCGAAGCTTTCATTTTCAGAAACCTACTCTTAGTTCTGGATAACCCTGGAGGAGCCTGCAGGTTTTGTATAACATATATAATATCAGCATACTAGTGGGAATCTAGAAAAGTCTGGCTAATCTATGGAGTGGCCATCTCCTGTTCGTTATCCAGCTCTGCAATAAGATTTATGTCTAGGGCTTGGAAATTTGTTTCTACCATAAGTTTGGCCAACCCCTGATAGTTAATTGACTTGGTAGATTTTATCTCTATATCATATTCTAAAATAGTAGCTATCCATTTTCCCCTCTTGCCATCAACTCCATCCTGTGTTAGGATGTCTTTGACTACATCATTGGGAACATAAGCTACTACATGAGAATACAAAATACACACTCTGAAATCTTTAATAGCTTTTACCAAAACAAAAGCTTGTTTCTCCAATATTTTATACTTTAATGAGGCATCTCTAAGAACTTTACTAAAAAAGGCTATTAGTTTTTCACATCCTTGATCATCCTTTTGTAGTAACACTGAAATTATGGTGTGTTCTGATGCAAAGCAAAAGATAATGAAGTCTCTGTCAAATTTTGGACTTGTAAGGACTAGTGTTTGAGTTAAGGCTAATTTTATTTCTCCGAATGATTGTTTAGCCTCTACTATCCACTTAATAGTCGAATATTTTTTCAACATGTTATTCAGTAATCTAATTAGTTTAGCTAAATTAGAGATGTATCTTCTCAAAAATTTTATTTTTCCTAAAAATGCCTGAAGTTCTTTAATGTTTCTTAGGTGAGGTATTTGAAAAATAGCTTCAATCCTGGTTGGGTCAATCCGGATTCCATCTTTAGAGATAATGTGGCCTAACAGTTTTCCTTCTTCCAAACCAAATAAATATTTCTTTGGGTTCAGAGAGATCCCAAATTTTCCACATTTAATAAAAACTTGCCTGAGATGATCCAGGTGTTGTTGATCTGACTTAGAAAAGACTGTTATATCATCAAAGTATATAACTAGGAGGTTATGGATTTCCTTTGCAAAGGCAATATCCATTTCCTTTTGAAAGGTGGCCCCTGCATTTTTCAATCCAAAGGGAATTTTGACATACATGAAGGTGCCCCAAGGTGTTGTGAATGTAGTTTTTGCTTGATCATCAGGATGGACTAAAATTTGGTTGTAACCTGAGAATCCATCTAGAAGTGAAATCATTATAGAACTTACTACCCTTTGTATTATGTGATCCATTTTAGGTAAGGGATAGTTGTCTCTGAGTGAGAGTTTGTTCAAGTTTCTATGGTCAACACACAGTCTGATCTCTCCTGTTTTCTTTCTTGTAGGAACAAGATTAGACACCCAATCTAAAAACCTAATGGGGGCAATGATTCCTACTTCATACATTCGTTTGATCTCTTTTTTAATGGAAGGCAATAAAACAAGATTAATTATTCTTAGCTTCTGCCTAAAAGGTTTCTAATCTTCTTTCAAAGGGATAGTGTGTTGTATAATATTGGTATCATAGGATTTTAAGTCTTCGTAACTCCATGCAAAAACATCCTACAATTCTTTCATTAGCTCAATATATTTGAGTTTTTCCTCAAGGGGCAATGATTTAGACAATTTTATCAGCTTAGGATTCTCTTGAGTTCCTATGTTGCATTCTTCAATGTCTTCTTTCAAGGGCTCCATCTTAGGCTTTTTAGGAATATCGTTAGAGTCAAATAAGTCCTACAAAGGAGTTAATCCCTTGGGTAATTGGTTATCTTTGAGATTTATGACTTCAGTTTCATCATCAATTATTTCATCAATATCAATTTGCTTTAAGTATTGAATATCTGTTTTCATGAATTTAGTAGGGTGAAGCATGTTTATTGAGTTTTCTTCCAATTTGTTAATGTCTGACTCATTAGTGTGATAAAAATATGAAACTATGTCTACATCTATATTAATGCTAGCAAATTATTCATCTATGTCAGAATGTGATTAATCTGCTTATCGTTTTCAAAAACTTGTCAGTTCTTAAGATTATTAGGTATAGTTGGCCTATGCCTAACCTCAATAATATACTGGTGATTGGGCTGGAAAGTCAATTTGCAGGTGCTGGAAAACATAGCCAGGTTATGAGCTTGCATGTTATGTTTTCTAGGAATAGTTTCAAGCTTGGTCTCTAAAAAAGCGTTAAGGATTTCTACAACTGTACCTCTGTAAAGTCATAATCTAGGGTCTTCGGTTATATAAACTCAATTAATATGTTTAACTATCAGTTTATAATCTCCCATGATTAATACCCTTATAGCTCCTAATCCTTTGAGTAACTTGAGGCCTAGCAGGAGTGCTTCATATTCCACCATATTGTTTGTGCATTTGAAATTTAACCTATAGGCATGTCCCTCTGCATGATCATTCTCTAAGTTATATATCCATACCCCTACACTTGCACCTAGTTTGTTTACTGAACCATCAAACTCTAAATGCCATAAAATTTCATGTTCATAATTTGTATCCAGAGCAATGGGTGTTGGCATTATGATACATATGTTGTACTTGATGGCAACCCACTCATCTAAGATGATAAATTATAGTGCAGCAAAGTTGACGCACTTTTATGCAGAGAAACATTTATTTCATGTAGAGAAAGGTTCACGCACTTTTATGCCGAGAAAAGTTTATTTAATGTAGAGAAACGTTCACGCACTTTTATGCAGAGAAAAGTTTATTTCATGTAGAAAAAAGGTTTGATCTCATGCACTTTCATGGTTGGTTCATGGTATTAGTTCGACAGTTTTTGATCCTATGGTTTTGGCCCGTGGTATTGCATCCAAAAGTGTTGATCTCACGCACTTTCATGGTTGGTTCATGGTATTAGTTCGACAGTTTTTGATCCTATGGTTTTGGCCCGTGGTATTGCATCCAAAAGTGTTGATCTCACGCAATTTCATGGTTGGTTCATGGTATTAGTCCAACAGTTTTTTGATCCTATGGTTTTGGACCGTGGTATTTTGGAAGGCCTAAGACTATAAAAGAGGAAGGAGATCATTTGGCAAAGTATCATCGAATGAATTGAATATCTAATAAGTGCTAGATCTGAAATATTTGTGATTGGGTTATGGTGCAGATCTGGATCTGAATGAAGGAGGAACTTTAGCGCATAAAGAAGGATAAGTTCTTTTGATGGGTCATAATCTTTATGCTTGAATAATAGTATCTTTGCATGATTTTGATCTGTTATATGAGGCGCATGCTTGATCTATAAATCTGACAATCTGGGTTAATTAGTGTCTGAATATTTGAAAGAAGGAATTATCCTTTATAGATCTGCATGTAGGTTTCAGGTTGTTGAAGTAGCGTATATCTTTAAATTATGATCTAGTTGCCTCTGTCTATTGTTGTAGTATTCTGGGTTCAGAATTTGGTGTTTGGTTACTCTTATTGTGTTCTGGGTACAACTGTCAGAGAAGTGTTTACTTGATTCAGTGCTAATTGGGAAAAGGAGATTGTTTGATGCAGATATACTTGATGATTGATTGATGTTCATGGATCCAGTCTGAAAATTTATGAAACGTTGTCCCTGGAAGAAAGAGAAGGTTGTAGCCTTCAGTAGGCCAGCACCTACGTACTAGTATCTTGGCTAAGAGGGTTGTAGCTCTCTGCAGGATGTAGCCTGCGTACTGGTAAAGGATTGCACCAGTACAAAATTATTGTAAAAGGAGTTTCTTATTAAAAGAAGATAGAGCCATATTGCAGCAGGTGGTTTTCACCCACATTGGGTTTCCACCTTATATCTGGTGTTCTTTTGTGTGACTATTTGCTTTTCTTGTTCCTACTCATTATTTTATGATACTGACATACAAAGTAATGATCAATATTTGAAGAATTATTCAAAGTATAAATAAGGAAGATATATTGAAAAGAATTTGATAATACTGATTCACCCCCCCCCCCCTCTCAGTATTATTTCCAACAATTGGTATCGGAGCAGGTCCTTCTGAAGAAGCTTGATCGCTTGAAGGAAGATCTAACATCATGAGCAACTACGAGAGGGAAGCATCAATCAGGCCACCGATTTTTGATGGGAAAAACTTCGTATATTGGAAGGTAAGAGTTACTACCTATCTTCAATCTTTGGGTATAGAAGTATGGGACATTATAGAAACAGGGTATACTTTTCCATCAGCTACTCCTACAGATTCAGCTGAGAAGAAGAAATATGAAACAAATGCAAAGGCCGTTAATACTCTTCTAGGATGTCCATCTGAATCTGAATTCGTGAAGGTTATGCAATATAAATCCGCAAAAGAAATATGGGACAAGATTGTTTTGAGCTACGAAGGAGATGAACAGGTAAAACGTGCAAAACTTCAAACCCTCAGGATTCAGTATGAGAATCTCAGAATGTATAATGATGAAAGTGTGGCTAACTATTTCCTTTGGGTAGATGAGATTGTTAATTGTATGAAAAAATTGGGTGAAGAAATAAAAGAGGCTGTTGTGGTTGAAAAAGTCCTAAGATCAGTGTCCCCCAAGTTTGAATCTACAGTATCTGCAATAGAAGAAAAGGAAAATCTACGAACTCTTACTATGTCTCAGCTACACGGAATTCTAACTGCTTATGAAATGAGAAAAGGAGGTCCATCAGATAGGAGAGAAGCTACTTTTAAGGCTTCAGGCAAAGGAGACTACTATGAATCAAGTCACGTGCCAGAAGAAGAATAAGAATCAAATTTTGTCAGAAATATTCAACGGGGTACTGGAAGGTTCAGAGGTAAGCTACCTTTTAAATGTTTTGCTTGTGAAAGAGTAGGTCATTATGCTGCCAAATGTCCTCATAAGGATAAGATTGACAAAGGAAAGGAACCTTCTAGATGGAGTAAGAAACAAAATGCAAATAAGAAAAGCTACTACACTCATGAAGACAGTGATGGTCTATCAAATAGTGATGAAGATGAACGAGGTAATGACTATAAACTTTTAATGGCATTTGAAGATGATGATTACATGGATGTTATAGATGTGGATAGTTTTTATGATGAGATTTCTAGACTTAAGACATGTATAGAAGAAAAGAATATGATCATTGATACTCTACAATTTCAAATTGATGAAAAAGAAAAATATCTTGAAAAGTTAGAAGGTGAAATTGTTGGCCTTAGAAAAGAAATTGAGAAAACAAAGGCTATTAATCTTAAGTTTGTCAAAGGATCTGAAACTCTGGATGAGATCATCAATGTACAACGTTCCCCGTTAAACAAGACAGGTCTGGGGTATAATGGAGTAACATCTCAAGCATCCACCTCAAAGAGTTATCTTGATGCAGCAAGAAGGAATGAGAAAAAGCACAATGGAGATCACCAGGTAAAGCAGGGACGAATTACATCAAGAACGAACAAAGACTATCAGGTAAACCAGGGGCAATCTGTCTTACGGATGAGCAAAAGCTACAACCAGCCACAGGTAAAATCTTCTCAATTTGCTTCAAGAATGGATGACAATAGAAATTACAATCACTTGGCCGGTAGATTTGATAATCGCAGAAATTTCTTCAATGGGTAATGTTTCTCTTGCCATAAATTTGGTCACAAACCAGCTCAATGTGTTGCATATAAAACAAGTATGACTAGAGAAGCTCAAAAGCAAAGAAGTATGATCGGGATTACAAAAAGGACCTATGTCAACTTTTCGGCTCTTGAAAATGAAGTTGAATGTTCTATTTGCAATAACTTTGGTCATGAAGATTCTGACTGCAGGAGCAGGTTTCAGCAGACAAAGGAACAAGCCTCAAGCACCAGAACATGGAGAATAAAGGAACCACAAATAGAAAGATGTGGGATAGCATTTTATGCAGAAGGACAAGAAAATCTATGGTACATTGACAGTGGATGTTCGAAACATATGACAGGTGATAAAGAAAAACTTGAATCATATTCTGCTTTAGAAAATGGAAAGAAAGTTTCTTTTGGAAATGATACTCCTGCAGCTATAAAAGGAAAAGGCACTGCTCAATTAAAAGAGAAGGTCAAAGCTGGAAATGTTTTGTATGCTGATGGATTGAAGCTTAATCTTCTAAGTGTCAGCCAAATGTGTGATCAAGGAACCAAGGTGATATTTAGATCAAATGGATGTCGTGTTCGTGATCTTGATACAGGTGAAACAGTGATCAAAGGTAGAAGAACTCCAAACAATCTATACATATTTGAAGAAGGACAACAACAATTCTATTTGAGCAAGGATGATGAACACTGTTTATGGCACCAGAGGTTGGGGCATATAAGCTTTTCACAAATAAGGAAAGCATGCAAATATCAGGCTGTTCGTGGTCTTCCAGATATCAAAATTCCAGACAACACCATATGCAAATCATGTCAGTTTGGAAAGAAAACCAGAACTAACTTTCCAGAGAAGGAAGGATTACCTAGCATGCCTCTTGAGCTAGTCCATATAGATGTATGTGGTACATTTAGGAAAAGGACACCTCGAGGAGAAGAATACTTGATATTATTCATTGACGATTTCTCCAGGTTTGTTTGGTTAGGACTTATGAAGCACAAAGACGAAGCATTCGAGAAATTCAAATCCTTCAAAGCCTTGGTTGAAAATGAATCAGGTTACAAAATTAAGTGCCTCAGGTCTGATAGAGGTGGGGAGTTTACCTCAAAAGAATTTTTTTCATTTCTGTGAAGAACATGGGATAAGAAGGGAATTCTCTACATCTAGAACTCCTCAGCAAAATGGAGTGGTGGAAAGGATGAACAGAACAGTCCAACAAATGGCCCGTGCTATGCTTGATGAGTCTGGAACTCCCGCAACTTTCTGGGGTGAAGCTGCATATGCTGCGGTTGTTATTCTCAACAAAACAAATGTCAGAGTGAACAGCACTCAAACTCCTCATGAGCTCTGGTATGGTGAGACTCCTTCGGTAAAGCACTTCAAAATCTTTGGGAGCAAATGCTATATTAAGAATACTGATGAGCAACTTGGCAAACTTGAACCTAGAGCAGATGAAGGCATTCTTCTTGGTTATTCTTCACACAGCAAAGCATATAAGTGCTACAATAAAAGACTTGGAAGAATTGTTGACAGCATTGATGTAGTGGTTGATGAAATGGGATACATTCCTAGGCAAGTAAATCATGAAAATATTGAAGAAGATGAAGACTAACCTCAAAGACAGAACGATGAAGAAGAAGAACCTCAAGAAGCACCAGAGGAACACATAAGGATAGAAGAGAAGACTCCATCCCGGTACGTTCAGAAGAATCATCCAAAATCTCAGATTTTGGGGCAGAAAGAAGCAGGTGTACAAACAAGAAGAACAATTGCAAAAGATTCAAGCTATTTGGCATTACTCTCCTCCACTAAACCACAAAATGTAAAAGAGGCATGCAAAGATGAATGTTGGGTCAAAGCAATGGATGAAGAACTTTAGCAAATCGAAAAGAACAACACTTGGGAGTTGGTTCCTAGACCAAAGGATAAAAATGTTATAAGGACAAAATGGGTCTTCAAAAATAAGTTGAATGAAAATGGGGAAGTAATTAGAAACAAGGCAAGACTTGTTTGTAAAGGATATGCACAACAAGAAGGAATAGATTTTGAGGAAACTTTTGCTCATGTTGCAAGACTTGAGGCCATCCAAATGTTCCTTGCTCTCTCAAGCTTTCAAAAGTTCAAAGTATTTCAAATGGACGTGAAATCAGCCTTTCTGAATGGAGACTTAGAAGAAGAAGTATACATTGAGCAGCCAGATGGTTTCATTCTTGGAAATGATCCAAATCTTGTATGCAGACTGAAAAAGGCTCTCTATGGTCTTAAACAAGCTCCAAGGGCTTGGTACTATCATTTGGACAAATATCTTCATCAACAAGGTTTTTCAAAAGGATCAGCAGATAGCAATCTTTATACAAAAATTGAAAATGACAAATTGCTAATACTTGTTGTGTATGTAGATGGCATTATCTTTGGCAGCAATGAAGAATCTATCAGTCAAAGCTTTGCCTTGGTGATGCAGGAAGAATTCAAAATGTCCTTGCTTGGAGAATTGACATATTTTCTTGGCCTGCAAATCCAACAAAAGGAAGGAGGGATCTTCTTGTCTCAAACCAAGTATCTCAAGCAGATTTTGAAGAAATATGGCATGGAAGATGCAAAACCAGTATGTACACCCATGGTCACAGGATGTAGCCTCAGTGCAAATGATGAATCAACAACAGTACATCAACCAACCTACAGATCTATGATTAGAAGTCTACTTTATTTCACAGGTACCCGACCATACATCATGCATGCAGTGGGAATAGTTGGAAGATTTCAGGCAAATCCAAAGGAAACTCATCTTCAGGCAGTAAAGAGAATCTTCAAATATCTTCAAGGGACTCAAAATTATGTCTTATGGTATCCTAGAGATACATATCTCACACTTCATGCTTATACTGATGTAGATTGGGCCGGAAGCATGGATGACAGGAAGAGCACAAGTGGTGGTGCATTCTTTATGGGTTCCAGATTAGTATCTTGGTTCAGCAAGAAACAGAGTTCGATTGCCTTGTCTACAGCTGAAGTAGAATATGTTGCTGTTGCATCTTGCTGCACTCAACTCCTTTGGATGATGCAGACCTTGCAGGATTTTCAAATCAGTTGTACACCACCCATCTCCATCTTATGTGATAATACAAGTGCAATAAGAATTTCAAAGAACCCAGTCATGCATTCAAAAACCAAGCACATACCAATCAAGTAACACTTTCTCCGGGAACAAGTGCTTGAACAAAAGGTCAAGTTGGAGTATGTTCCTTCTAAGGAACAGGTTGCTGATATACTCACCAAACCATTGCCTAGGGAGACCTTTGAATACCTCAGGAAAAAGTTGAGTGTTGTTGATGCATCATCTTGTTGTTGAATCTCTTCTGATTGTTGGTTATACGAAAGGTTCATCTGAAGTATATGCATACATGTGTTGGGTTGCGGATTGGTCAAAGATCGAATGGCACAGGTTCAGGGGGAGCATATCATGCATTGTTGGCATTATGGAGGAAGTACAGAAGGAGATCATGGATGCTGGTCTGAATATTGCTACAATACGTCTCTATCTCTCTTTCATGGTCATTTATGGTGTTTGATGGATTATGGTTCTTCTTTACAGATCTGGTTTATAGTCAGGGGGAGCATGTTCTTAGGGGGAGCATAACCCTTTGCCCTTGATGTCAAAGGGGGAGAGTGATTGGTTGTTGTTTCCATCAAGTACAAAGGGGGAGATTGTTGGCATTATGATACATATGTTGTACTTGATGGCAACCCACTCATCTAAGATGATAAATTATAATGCAGCAAAGTTCACGCACTTTTATGCAGAGAAAAGTTTATTTCATGTAGAGAAATGTTCACGCACTTTTATGCAGAGAAAAGTTTATTTCATGTAGAGAAACGTTCACGCACTTTTATGAAGAGAAAATTTTATTTCATGTAGAGAAAAGTTCATGCACTTTTATGAAGAGAAAAATTTATGGAGAGAAAAGTTCACGCACTTTTATGCAGAGAAAATTTTATTTCATGTAGAAAAAAGGTTTGATCTCACACACTTTCATGGTTGGTTCATGGTATTAGTTTGACAATTTTTGATCCTATGGTTTTGGCCCGTGGTATTGCATCCGAAAGTGTTGATCTCACGCACATTCATGGTTGGTTCATGGTATTAGTTCGACAGTTTTTGATCCTATGGTTTTGGCCCGTGGTATTGCATCCAAAAGTGTTGATCTCACGCACTTTCATGGTTGGTTCATGGTATTAGTCCAACAGTTTTTTGATCCTATGGTTTTGGACCATGGTATTGTGGAAGGCCTAAGACTATAAAAGAGGAAGGAGATCATTTGGAAAAGTATCATCGAATGAATTGAATATCTAATAAGTGCTAGATCTGAAATATTTGTGATTGGGTTATGGTGCAGATCTGGATCTGAATGAAGGAGGAACGTTAGCGCATAAATAAGGATAAGTTCTTTTGATGGGTCATAATATTTATGCTTGAATAATAGTATCTTTGCATGATTTTCATCTGTTATATGAGGCGCATGCTTGATCTATAAATCTGACAATCTGGGTTAATTAGTGTCTGAATATTTGAAAGAAGGAATTATCTTTTATAGATCTGCACGTAGGTTTCAGGTTGTTGAAGTAGCGTATATCTTTAAATTATGATCTAGCTACCTCTGTCTATTGCTGCAGTATTCTGGGTTCAGAATTTGGTGTGTGGTTACTGTTACTGTGTTCTGGGTACAGCTGTTAGAGAAGTGTTTACTTGATTCAGTGCTAATTGGGAAAAGGAGATTGTTTGATGCAGATATACTTGATGATTGATTGATGTTCATGGATCCAGTCTGAAAATTTATGAAACATTGTCCCTGGAAGAAAGAGAAGGTTGTAGCCTTTAGTAGGCCAGCACCTATGTACTAGTATCTTGGCTAAGAGGGTTGTAGCTCTCTGCAGGTTGTAGCCTGTGTACTGGTAAAGGACTGCACCAGTACAAAATCATTGTAAAAGGAGTTTCTTATTAAAAGAAGATAGAGACATATTGGAGCAGGTGGTTTTCACCCACATTGGGTTTCCACCTTATATCTGGTGTTCTTTTGTGTGACTATTTTCTTTTCTTGTTCCTGCTCATTATTTTATGATACTGACATAATAAGTAATGATCAATATTTGAAGAATTATTCAAAGTATAAATAAGGAAGATATATTGAAAAGAATTTGATAATACTGATTCACCCCCCCTCTCAGTATTATTTCCAACAATGGGATCTTTCTTAGCTAAGGTATCTGGATTTTATTTTTCATCTGATATTTCTTGAATTTGGACAGTTGACTTTTCTTTTACAATTTCTTTTGGTTCTACTGCTATACCATTTGGAATATCATCTTAATTAGTTGCTACATTATAGAGAATAAAGGAATCCATATCAAAATGCTTGGAGTAAATGGGAAAGTTTTGAGGTTTCTCCTAACTACTCACTACATACTTCATTAAAGTTTCTTTATATAGCTTCTTTGGTTATCCAAAAACAGATATGGTAGCATATGACATGTCTAATTGTAGAGACCCCTGAAGTTTGGCACCCCAGGATCTGGACAACAACATTCCATACTTGGGTGGAATGTCTGCTACCACTATGTCCATGAATATAGTTTTGGCAGGGTACTGAACCAACGAAACACATAAATCCTTTATAAGTCCTAAACACCTCACTTGACTGGAATCAAAGGAAAATAAATCTTTATAGGGTCTAGTGATGTCTAAGTTAAGTTTCTCCATAACAGACTTGGGCATGAGATTGTGCAAAGCACCAGAGTCGAACATGGCATTGTGCAAAATCTTATCATGGATATTGAGATTGACATAGAAGGGTGGTATCCCTCCTTCTAGTGGTTTCCCATTTACTTCAAGTCCAAAAATCAACTCAGGCTGGTCATCAAAGAGAGTTACAAAATCTGCATTGTCAATGATATTTAATGATTTGTTTATCTGAGACCTGTAAATATCATGTTTTACCAGTTTTGTCAAAGGAACTAAAATTTTAAGCTTGGGTACCTTTGCTCCAAGATTAAAGGGAAGGATTACTTTGTCTCTTTGAACTTTTGGATTTCTAGTAGTAGTGTTTTCTATGTTTTCATCTCTTTCAGGATTTGGGACATCCTTTGCTGATTTTTCTAATCCAATCTTTGGAGACTCTTCCACTATTTCCTTGGAGGGAAGTGAAGTGGAAGGTTGTTCATTATTGGACTGATTATTAGAAACATCTTCTATGGTGGGGCTGGAGGGGTTTTGATTTTTTCTTGAAAGGATCTGAAGTGTCTTTGTCACTGGAACTATTTTACCCTATTTAGGTTGATTAGGACCTGTTTTCTATTTGGTTCTAGGGCATCAGTACTTTTTCTTCTTCTTAAATTATATTGCTTATGTACCTCAAAAATAGTAGAGTCATACCCCTATCTAAAATCAAATGACTCTCTTGTTTGGGTTTGGAATTGTTTCAATACATGGGACTCTTGGTCGTCCTGAGTTAGAAAGACATCTCTGTCATCATCTAGACCCATTAAATTTATCTGAGTGTCTTGTTCAGTGTCTTATGAGTGAGAGGCCTCTGCATAATTTTCTTGGAAAGGTGGTCTGATATTCTGATCAGGAATATGTTTTCCAGCATTTTGGTTCTGATTTTTCCTAAAGTTAGGATTTCTCCCTGAATTAGCCTGTTGGGTGTCCCAAGGAGATTTCCTTTCGATAATTTCAACCCTATCCAACAATTTGTCCATTCCTTTGACAATAGCATAAATATTTTGATCAAAGGGTGTACTTTCATCTTTTACAAGTATTCTTCTTTCATTTCTAGCTTTGGCTCTTTTGGAAAGTAGGTTAGACTCAACACTTACTGCCACACTCTGCATTTCCTCTGGAGTGGGGTGATTTCTCTTTCTTAACTGGAAAGCCATATCTGAATCAAATCCATTGGGATATTTAATTAGGGCTAAGCCTAGTGGGGGCCTAAGGTCAACTGGAATGGCACTATAAACAATATTGAACCTAGTGCAATAGTCCTGAACGGTTTCATGAGGTCCCCTTCTAAGGTTCTCATATTCAGATAAAATCTGAAGGGGGTCCTTCTTTTTCTCCCACCTATTCAAGAATTTTTGGTAAAGGACTCTTACACTATCTATGCTTTGGGGGGCTAAAGATATAAACCAGGGTCTAACTTCTCCAGCCAGACTTGGAAGAAAATTATCATTTGGACATCTGCTGTGTCAATGTCATGAAGTTCAAAGTAGTCTATCATTTTCCTAGTATGTTGCTGAGCTGTGTAGGTTCTAGTGCCATCAAAAGTAGTTATTTTACTCTGATAATCCTGTGGCATAGTACTTGGGGCAGCGGGCAACAAAAGGGGAGAAAATCTATTGGTCATGATTGTAGGTTGGGCAGTAGTTGGGGTAAAAGGTGGTGTTTGGGTTGTGGAGGAACAACTAGAGGTAGCGGTGGGATGTTGTGTGATGATTGGCGGAAGAGGAAGTGAAGTGATGAAGGGAGGAGTGGAATGGATTTCAGAAGAGTGAGGGAATAATGATGAACTAGCAGAAAGAGAGGTAGTCTCAGAAAGTTCAGGTGTTCTATCGGTGGTAAGAGATGACTGAGTGGAATTCTACAGATATCGATCAATTAACAAATTGGCTCGTTGGGTTTCAAGTTCTCAAAGGAATTCTGGATCTTGGACTAGGTCCAATAGTTCACTGTCAAATGTGGCTCTAAACAGAGAAAGTTCAAAGTGTTCATCAAATGGAAGATATTCTAGGAAAAGCCACTCAACAGGACATCACTGTGATATAAATAAAGGTCTGGGACTTAATGAACTTTCTTTCCTTCTAATGATTCTTGGAATCAAGTTAGGATTTTCAAACACAGGGGGAGGATTTGGATCAGGATTAGCCTTGGTGTAATGAGTTCTTCCTGAAGCCAGATTTCAAGTTTTTGAATGTTATTCTTTTATAGATGTTCAAAATAACTTCTAAAAAGTCCTTCAAGATGCTTTAAATCAAACTTTTGAGTTTCTTAAAAGTTTGTTTCAACCGAGGATTAGTTCTCGAGTATGATTGCCCTTATGTTATCACTCAGATTTTCCTTAGAAGTTATTGAAAAGAAGGAAAGGATCCTAGGTAACCAGAAACCAACTTTTAGACTTTGGTACTAGCCCAGCTAGTCCAGAGAGGGCTCTCTCTTTATGATTTAGCTATGTTATGTTAGGCCCTATACTATTAGTGTAACCCCTTATTGTTATTAGTACAGCCCCCTTATTATATTGTTGTACCCGTGTATTCCCCATATTGTTACTATTGTACTATTTTTATTTTTGTGCCCTTATATTATTATTGTTATGTCGGCTCTGATTATATTATGAATCCTTAGACTCTTATATATAGAAAGGAGGTCTTCTCATTTGTATCATCCAAGAATTGTTCATTTGTGTAATGTAAAGGAGGTTGCCCCCTTGAAGAGGCTGAATTCTAAGGCGTTGATCTATCTTTTCTATCTTCTTGTGAGCTGGTTTCATAACATTTGGTATCAAAGCTTCGGATTCTAGGGTTTCTCTACTCAAAAAAGGTCATCGTGGCATTTTTGCTATAACTTGTTTTCTGCAATGTTTCAAAAGCGAACAAAAACCCATTTGCGATGAAATGGTACTAAACCTTGGATCCGAATTTCAAATATTTTCTCACTATATTTGCGGAGATATGATTTGAGGAAGTTGGTCTTATTACAGACACTTGAATTACATTCCAAATAGGTGATCTGGGGAAAATCGTCATAACTTTCTCTCTGAGCATCGGATTAAAATTCTGTAAGAAGGTACAAAAAGAGGACGGACTGTAGTTTCTTGTATATATTTTTCAAAGCCAAAGGTCGAAACAGTCACACTTGGCATGTCGTACAAGTTTTCTCTACTGAGCTAGTCTATAATCAGGTCACCATGGGAGAACTGACATAACTCTTCCTTAGATAATCCAATTTGGATCAGACTGGTGGCATTGGAAAGAGGACACATAGGGCTACTGTAGGTTGCAATTTTAGAACTGGAAGAACTGAAATTATAGAGTTATAGTCATTTCATGATCGAGCTCCTAAAGTCAAGAAAAGGCGATATGAGGAAGTTTGATGGCAAGGATCCGGTAAATTGGATAGATCAGATGGAGCAGTATTTTGATCTACATGGTGTACCACTATTAAAAAAGGTATGTATTGCATCTTCAAATTTAGAACTGGATCAATTTTTACGGTATAAGGGCTTTTTTCTCGTAAACAACTTGTTACGTGGTCAATTTTCATGGAGGAAATGATAGCACATTATGAGGATATAAAGAGCAACATATTCTTTAGAGCAACACCACAACAATTGGAAAGAGTAAAAGAGCTTTGTTACATATTGGAAGGTAAAATTATGGCAACAAGGAAGTCTACCACTCACAACTATAATAATGGAAGTGTTGTTTCTCCTAGCCTTCCACAACCTACAAGGGTTACACCACAACAATTGGAAGAGGAAAGAGAAAAAGGGCTTTGTTACAATTGTGATAGAAAATGCACTAAAGGTCATAAGTGTGCTGACAAGAAATTAGTTTACATAGATTATGAAGAGGAGGAAGAAAAGGATAAAGAAACATCAAAAGAAGAGTATATACACCAGGAACCAACCCCACAGAACGAAGAAATGAATCTGACCATATCTTGTAAAGCATTGGCAAGAATTACCACTCCTCAAACTCTCAAGATAGAAGGACATATCAAGAAGAAAAAAAGAAGAAATGAGAAAGAAGGACATATCGAGAAAGAAGAAATGAATCCAACTATATCTTGTAATGCCTTGGCCGGAATTACCACTCCTCGAGTTATCAAGATAGAACGACATATAAAGAAGAAAAATGTTCAAGAAGTGAAAGATCACATCGAGCATCAAGAAATGAATCCAACCATATCTTGTAAAGCATTGGAAGAAATTACCACTCCTCAAACTCTCAATATAGAAGGACATATCAAGAAGAAAAAGGTTCAAGCAATGAAAGATCACTTCGAGCATCAACACCAAGTTCTCCAACTTTTAAAGGATAATGCCACTTTGGTGCAAAATCGAATGAAACAACAGGTAGATCAACATTGTAGTGAAAAATGTTTTGATGTAGGTGATTGGGTATTTTTACTGCTACATCCCAAGCAAGCTATTTATGAGAAGGAAATGTTGGAAATACTACATGCACTTAAGAAATGGCGACCTTAACGAATGGGAAGACACTTCAAGGTAAAAATGGATCATCATAATCTTAAATACTTTTTAGAACAAATATTATCTATAGAAGAATAGAAAAAATGGGTCACAAATATATTGGGTTATGAGTTTGACATCATCTATAGAAAAAGGGAGAACAATTTCGTAGCAGATGCACTCTCAAGAAAGGATGAGGATGTGGAAGCATTGTTTTGTGCTATTTCTATTATCCAACCAGATTGGATAAATGAAGATAGGGATGAATGGACGTAGGACGAAGAAGTGTGGCCACTCATTCAAAAGTTACAGAAGATCCCAATTCAAACAATATTTCCAAAACTTGAAGAGGAAGGAAAAATCATATTGGAACCTGGAGCAGTCACAAAAATAAGAACCCGACAGCAATGAAATTGATCAATTTCAAAGTATTTTATCAAGTGGAAGAACTTACCGCTAAATATTCCACATGGGAGGACAAGAATATTCTACAGAAGCATCAAGAGCTACTCAAGCATTGAGGAAAACACTTTTTGAATTAGAGGGGCATGTTAGGCCCTATGCTACTAGTGTAACCCCTTATTATATTGTTGTACCCATGTAGTCCCCATATTGTTACTATTGTGCCCCATAGAAGCCCACTATTGTTATTATTGTTATGTCGGCTCTAATTATATTATGAATCCTTAGACTCTTATATATATAAAGGAGGTCTTGTCATTTGTATCGTCTAATAATTGATCATTTGTGTAATGTAAAGGAGCTTGCCCCCTCAAAGAGGCTGAATTCTAAGGCATTGATCTATCTTTTATATCTTTTTGTGAGCTGGTTTCATAACAGTTTTACTGTGATAATCCTGTGGCATAGTACTTGGGGCAATAGGCAACACAAGGGGAGTAGATCTATTGGCCATGATTGTAGGTTGGGCAGGAGTTGGGGTAATAGGTGGTGTTTGGGTTGTGGAGGAACAACTAGAGGTAGTGGTGGGATGTTGTGTGATGATTGGCTGAAGAGGAAGTGAAGGGACGAAGGGAGGAGTGGAATGGATTTCAGAAGAGTGAGGGAATAATGATGAACTAACAAAAAGAGAAGTAGTCTCAGAAAGTTCAGGTGTTCTATCGGTGGGAAGAGATGACTGAGCATAATTCTGCAGATATCGATCAATTGAAAAATTGGCTCATTGGGTTTCAAGTTCTCTAAGGAATTCTGGATCTTGGACTAGGTCCAATAGTTCAATATCAGATGTAGTTCTAAACAGAGAAAGTTCAAAGTGTTCGTCAAAAGGAAGATCTTCTAGGAAAAGCCACTAAACAGGACATGATTGTGATATGAATAAAGGTCCAGGACTTAATGAACTTTCTCGCCTTCTAATGATTCTTGGAATGAAGTTACGATTTTCAAACACGGGGGGAGGATTTGGATCAGGGTTAGCCCTAGTGTAATGAGTTCTTCCTGAAGCCAGATTTCAAGTTTTTGAATGTTATTCTTTTATAGATGTTCAAAATAACTTCTAAAAAATCCTTCAAGATGCTTTAAATCAAACTTTTTAGTTTCTTAAAAGTTTTCTTCAACCGAGGATTAGTTCCCGAGTGTGATCGCCACTATGTTATCACTCAGATTTTCCTTAGAAGTTATTGAAAAGAAGGAACTGATCCTAGGTAACCACAAACCAACTTTTAGACTTAGGTGCTAGCCAACCTAGTCAAGAGAGGGCTCTCTCTTTATGATTTAGCTATGTTTGGAAGGATTTTAGGCTAATATTAATGTTCAATGAGGTTTTCTCGGTTGAGAATGGTGGAGTTCAGAAACAAATGGGCAAACTAGGCTTTAGGCCATTGGGCTATGGAGTCAATCAGGGATAATTCACTGGATTAAGTCAAATTGCTGAGGTATGAGTTCAACAGCCAGGATAACAGAGTAAAAACAAACTTTGGGGATTGAATGGATGATAGCTTTCCTCAAAACTAGATGGCAATCAAGAATCCTCAAATTAAGATTAGAAAGAGGAACAGAAGATAGGTCAACTAACAGAGAGCAATTAAGAATCCTCTACCAGGGACTTAGTAGTGAAAAACTACAGGGATAGAGAAGTTAAGAATTCCTTTGTCAAGATAGTTTAGAAGAAAACATATAAATGGTTGATTGTTGATAACAGAGAGCAATAAAGCTAACTCTGATATATTTTGTGTATTTTACCATTTAGATTTCAGATGCATGAAACATTGAAACATATTGAAAACACATAAAATCACAAGGATAGAATACTTATTTGCAATTATACTGCACGAGAATCTGATGAAATGTCCTCAACTTTCATTCCTTTTCCAGCAAAAAATCCAGATTTGAGTACAAAATCTTTCTCAGCTTGATAGAATAGATTTACAAAGATGTTATAGAATCCACCCTCAATACTTCGAATGGAGAAGTATTTATACAAAATTACATCAAAGATATCTCATAATTACATGAGATTTATTCTAGGGAGTAAAAAATATCTTTTACAAAAATACAGAGACAGATGTAAAACTGATTGTTGTTGTTCCTTTATTTATGGAAGAGGTGGAGGTTGAAATTAAAATTTTCCTCTTGCTGTTGCTTTAGTAATTGTGTGCGGGATCCTTGCTTAATTTTCCCTAATGATACTCTTTACCCGTTCCTGATAAACTTTACCTGTTTACGAGACTTTACCTCAGTAAATATTTTCTATATACCTCAGAGTTACCATAGTAAATTATAGGATATCGAGCATATTGGTCCACCATTATTCATTTGGTATCTTCATCTTGATCAATTTTCTGTACACTTCATCAGCTTCTGTGTATTTTGTAAAATTTGGCCGCACTGTGAACATGTGCTTAACTTCATGCTCAATATAGAAACTATTTTCCAAACCATCATACAACGCTTTTCCTGTAGGTAGTGCTTTCACGGTGGAAGAGGTGGCTTGACTTATGGCTTGTTTGTGTAGTTTATCAATGTAGTCACCATAAGTCATTAGTTTATCATTTATGACTAGTGGGCTTGGAAGTCCTTTATCCCTTAGAATGTCATATTTTAACATAAAATCATTTATGTCCTCTTGAATACTTTGACATCTTCTTTCCAGGTTAAGCATTAAGTTCTTTTTAGTAAGAAATTTCTTAATTTCAAGGATAGTACCAGTTCGATCTTCGATATCCCATTGTTCCAGCTCCTTCCTGTTTTGGATATTCAAGAAGTTGATTAATTGGGTTGCCTCTTCAGGTTTCTCCCCCGATTCTTCCTTGATCTTCTATATAGCTTCTATAGCTAGTTCAACTAACCCAGTCTATTAAAAAATGATCTGAATGGAAGACCAAATATCATTTATGGAGTCAATGATATGGTCCGTAAGATCTCTCTAATGTCTCTTAAAGGCTTTTCCAATGTTAAGTCCTTTTCTAATGTCTTGATTGTTTCAGTCATCCTTCAATTCTTTCTCTCTGTTTCAGTGTAATTGATTTGTGATATTTCACACTTGTTTTCCAAGCTAGTAACCATTTCTTTCAGTTTCTTTATTTCAGTTACTTGGATTTTCATTTCCTCCATTATTAAATCTTTCGTTTTCTCTATTGAAGTTTTTGTTGCTTTTGATGTACTCGCTGTTGTTCTTACTGGCAGAGTTGTTGCTGAAAGAATGTTGGGTGCCAAAGATGCTGCAATAGTAGATGACACTACTGTAGAAATTATGGGTATTAGAGTCTGAGGCAAGGTGGTCGACTCACCCTGTTTGGAATGCAAAGCTTTTTCTAGTTCCTGCTCTGTTTCTTTCAACTGCTCATTCAACTTAAGGATCAAGTCCATAATTTCTTCCTCATTTTGCTTCTCAATTACTTCTGCAGTTTGTGGATGTATGAGGGGAGGGAGTTTAAGTTGTTTCCTGAGTGCAACAATGTCATCATTCTTTTTCTTCATCAAACTTTCAGCTGCTTTAACATCTTTGGGATCATGTCCCAACTCAATCACCAGATCTTCTAGTGATTTTGTCCTTGTGTCCTTAGCCTAAGAAGAGGATTTTTCCAACTGTAACTATGTTGTAGTATTACTCAGAGAATTCTACAACAAATGTGAAATGATGCCTTTACTGGTCAATGTGGAATATACCATCTCACCCATTTGCTTATGGAGCTCAATCTGATCAATTTGGTGGATGTCTCTGGCAAGAACTTCAAAATCTGTTTTCAAATAATCAGCCATGCACTTTGGTTGTTGTACTGATGGCTTCAAAAAGAACATTTGCATCTTTCTGTCTTTGATGTCAAAGGCTGATATCAACCTTGTCTAATTTGTAGGAGTCATTTTCAAATATTTGGCATAGGTTTGAGCTTTGAGCTGCTCATTCATAGCCTTAATCTCTTTGTACTTTTCTTTCAAATCTTGGCTTTGCTCAGAAACTGTCCTTAGTGATGACACTTCTACACTTGGCTGCCTGTTTAGTGCCTGTGTTTGAGAGGTAGATGGTGTCTCCCCTACTAGTGTTGTCTTCACTGTGCCACTTCTTGTCTCTTCATATTCCTACTCAGATAGAGGATTCAATCTCTGCCTCTTCACATATACCTGGTCTAATGGCACTTTAGAGGGGATTTTCCCATTTCTACTTCTTTTTTAAATTCGCTCCTCATTAAGAGGGGTCTGCAATACTGGAGGGTTTCCCATGTTTGTATCAGTTTGGGTCAACTGCTCAGAAATGCTCTATGATCCTAAATCTTTTCTCCGTCCTAAGGTATCTGGTTGTCCTGATGTCTGTGCACTAAGCTCCTATGTTGGTCTCTATGAAGATTCTCTAGGCACCTGTACAAAGGAATCCAAATCAAATTTTCTTTCCAAATCTTTCATAACATTTTCTACTTCAACTTGTGTACTATCTTGTTCTATAAGTGTCCCCTCCACCCATTCATTTTGCTTTGCATACTGTTATATCTCTAGAATACTATGATGGATGTAGGGGGATAGTTTATGATTCTACCTTTTGTCACAGATGAAGCTATGAGGATCATAAGGCCAGATGAAACTCTTTTTCAATTTCATCCTCTCAAGGATTTCCTCTGCCTCTTTCCCTGCTCTTTTTTTGTTGCAAATAAATGGGCCTAGGTGATCCTTTATCCTCAACTGAGCTTTCTTCTTAGCTTTCATAAAGTGGATTTCATCGGAATTGATCATTTTCTTGTAGTACTCCAGGGCAAATAATCTCATGGGGACGTATTTAGGTAGCTTAAATGGAGGCATCTCACACCCATCAATACTGATCTCAGTATGGTTCTGGTACAAGTACAAGTCCCCAAAATTGTATTTCTTGGATAATTGAAGAATTCTCTTAATATCATCAGTGATTCTAGGAGGGGGACTTATTATAAAAATATTTGTTACTGGATGCACAAATTGATCAATAAAATGTGTATGAGGATGAGGAGAAGAATGAGAATAATGAAAAATGGAAGTCCAGAAGATGATTGACCTAGGGTTCCCTCTGGTGTCAAGCTTTTGTATAGAGAAAGGGATTTTATCAGCTTAGTAGTAAAGGAAAAGATGATACAAGACTGAAGAGTATTTGAATACCCTCTCATTCTCTAATCTCATGAACTAGTCATGCATCTTATCAGCAATGAATGCAACATAGTCATATTTGCATGCAGGAGGTTGAAGAAGGGTAAAAATAGTCATGTAGGCAAAGGTCATTTCATGTACATACTAACTAGTGGTAAAACCCATAATGCAAGCAAACATGGTGACAACATCCCTGCCCAGACCAGTAAAGGCACATTTCATGTAAGGAGGGGTATTTTGATCTATATTGTTCTTCAATAAAAGTATGACTAACTTGCTTGATTTCGGAACTGGACAGACTTGAAGATTTATCAAGTAAATCAGCAACGGAAAGGGGAGTGAGGTTCTAGCCAGGCTGTAATTGCAACATTCCGTTTATAGACTCAACTGTAATGGTGAAAAGAACTTCTTGGTTAGGGGACATTACAACTCTCAGATTGGGGTTATAATTTGCATGGCATTGGTGGACAATATCTGGGAAAATATGGATAGTGGGGAATTGATATTTAGGGAGATTTGACTCCCAAAGACCTATTTTATCAGCATTGTTCAAATAATTGTCCCGATACCTGCAGTACAACTTCAAGGCGGTTTCATCAAAAGTAAGCTCCTTAATTTGAAAATATTTATCAGCCAAGGGAAGGTAGTCCAAATCCTTGTGGGGAGTAGTGATTGATGCGATAGTTAGGGCGTTGTAGGGAAAAGTATCTGACTCGGATGACCCTATCCCACTCTAAGGGTGACAGTTCCTTAGCAACAACTGTAAAACAAACTACTTAAGGTTTACTTCTTTATGAAAGCAAAAGAGAATGGAGAAAGCACTAACCGTTGCCTTGCGCTTAATGTCGAATCCAAACTCTTCTCTTTGGCCGCTTGCTCCTAGCTCTTTGTTGTTCTGCTCGCCCAGCTACAATGAGATCCTGCACAATAACAAAGAAGGAAACTACAAGAGGCATGCAATCATAACTGGTTCATGGATTAGTGTAAACCAAACATGCAATCATCACAATATATAATTGAAACAAGAGCACATAGAAGAACCTCAATAGCTTTTATTAATGAAGAAATAAAGGTTCTGAGAGTATTACAACCATTGCAGGCTCCAACCCAGCAACACCTCCCAGCAGAAAGAATTGCTCTTCTTCACCTCTCTCAAACAATCACCCAATAACTCAATAATGAAACCAACAGCATATCATTACTTTGCACAAAATTCCAGCCTTCCTGAGCTCATAGGAGAGAGCTCAATATATAGATGAATTGAGAAAGGATGAGTCAGCTTGCAACTGATGTGTAGCTGCCTTGTGTCCTCTCTCTCTTCAGTTAATCTTTAGTTGATCTTCAGTTCTTGAGTCCACTTGGTGAACCTTGCTTCCACTTGGAGAAACAAAGCCTCTGACTCATCACAAGGCGAAATCCCTGATCCAAGTGTCATTTTTGGAAGATTCCAGAGCAATGACTCAGTGTGCCACATGTCCAAACTCGCTCAACGCAGGTGGGCTTTTTTCTACCTGCTTTGCAACGCAGGTACACCATGGAGCAGTTGTGTTTCAGCGCAGAAGCCTAGTGGAGCACCTGCTTTGATTTCAGGATTGCTTGTTTTTGAGTGTTTTCAGGTGGAGAACTGATCTGAGAGCTGTTGGTTTGCTGACCTTGTTCCTCTAGGGGTAGGAACATCATGTTTAGGGAACTTTGGATCCCTTGGATTATTGACAATTCATGCTTGTTGCTGTAAGGCACAAAATTGTCTATAACAGATGCCCCCTAAAGTATGAGGTCGTTTATCGGGTGAAATGCTTTATTGAGAGGATCCGAAGTTCATTCAATCTGATGAGAAGTGTCCTGTAATAAGATACAATACAATACATTATTTTCCATACATTTTTCATGATCTAGCTGAGGCGGGCATTCCCATGCTCAGCTTTATAAATACATTTTGGTACATAGAACAGACGATCGTCTGATTGCAGACTGATAATTCTCTGCCGAAGTTATCATCCTTTGAGAAGGATAATCATCTGCTGTAATGATGTACATATCAAATGTCTTTATGTCCTGAATATATATCGCAGCCCGGATGGATGAAACTAGATCCGGGGTCTTCAATCTCTTCCGATCTTCACTCGATGTACAAGTCGATCCATGTGAGAATTTCTTGAAGTCGAACATGAAAAGACATCGCTTGATTACCGGTCAATGATGTAAACTGTTAACAAGCGCGAGAGGAATCACCGATAAGGATGATGACCCTCAAGGTACGGCAGTACAATTCACATGGTGGGAATAAAGGACTTGGCGTCGACCACCATGCAAAATCTTCTGGTCGAAGGTCATTGATGTATACCTGTCGCCGGAAGTGAGAAACTTGCCATTGAGGCATGCAAGCTTCAAAGTACTGAGGGGGGTGTTCCTAGATCAACTCCTTGGATAATGAGCTGATGTCGACAAGGAGCGATCCGTCAAAGGAGGGCCTTAATGAATCCCACATCAGTGACACGGAACGGAGCTAGTGATTGTGATGAGGTGAGAACAAACTGTGATGTATGATTCAGGGTGGCGGTCATGAAGTGGATGAAGGATAATGTATGGCAGTGGGTGGAACACGGTTGACTCTTTACAGAACCACATCTCTTGAACATATAACGACACTGATGTGATGGATTGGTAGCATTACCCCAATTGTGGATGGTGTGGCGAGGACCATGGTTATGCGACCGGTGAATGAAACAACCCAACCCGATGTGATACGGAGGACAAAGTGTCATGTTCAAGAGCGACTTGCTACCATTAATGCTGTGAGGTTCTCCCAATTTTTCCCCAGTCATTGCTGACCAGTACCTCTTTATTTTTGTCAAGCTTGAGGAGGATAACATATGCTTGTTCTATAACCTACCCTTCGGGCAAGCCCATCGCTATGTTTTAACGAGCCTAGCGATAGGGAAACTCGTTCTCGTCTAAAGACAAGTTTGTCGCTATTTAATCATTTTAACGAGTCTAACGACAAAGAAAACTCGGTCCTTTTCATTTTTAGAGAGTCTGAAAAGGTACGAAAAGTTAACTCCAAAATTCCTTTTTCGTCATTTAATCCCTTAAGTCCGAAAAAGTATAAAACAATACAGAAGGGATGAGTTTTCGATTGCTTTAACGAGCCGAACAAAACAAGCGCTCGATCTTTTTGTGCAATAATCCCTCAGGTCCAAAAAGATTAAAATCTAGAGGAGGGATAGCTCTTCCGGTCCTTTTAACGAGCTGGAAGGCCAAAACTCGGCAAACTTTTCATATTTTACGAGTCAGTGAAAAGAGCTCAAAGAAGACTCGTCTTTTGAGGAACGAGTGATGAACAGGGATAGCAGCAGATTCCAGGTACAGGTTGGAATTCTCCAATCATGACAGTGTCACAAGGATGGCTAAGTGAAATCACTCTTCGCAGCTGTTCCTCAAAATGGGTAAACAAACATATGGAGGTGAACGATTGGCCAAATGAACGGATGGAGGTGATGGCATATAAACACGACCAAGGGCTTTTAATATGGCTTTCAAAGGTTACATTTCTCGAGGTTGTTTACCGGTTCATTTTTTCTGGATGAGCTTGAACTGTTAGGGAAAGATTGCTCACAATTGATGTTTATTTTTTAACGAGCATGAACTCTTATACAAAAACTGCTCGATTCTTGCATTTATTTTTTAACGAGCATGAACATTGCTAAAACTGCTCGATTCTTGCGTTTATTTTTTAACGAGCATGAACATTGCTAAAACTGCTCGATTGATACCAGTCTTAATACAAGGAATGCTTTAGGTGAGGTAATCTTATTTAATTAGCGATACCTCACTAATTACTCCAATTTGGCAGGTTTTAACTTTTGCCTTTCATCTTTTCTTTATGCAAGCTGGAAACGGCTAATCCTACGAGTTTAACGGGTTAGACCTACAGGTTTAAAGGGAGGACCTAAAAATTTAAAAAAAATAAATAGTCGTCCCGTGCTTGCACTCCAAAAGGTTTGCATGCCCCCAGGTATAAAGTATGATTTCGAGATTCTGCCTCTCTTACTTATTATCCGAAAAATGGTTTTGTTTGCTGCCACAAACTAAACTCTCTTTTCGGCGATGTCTATCATTAAGTTGCTAAGGATGGTGACTACTTGTTGTAGCAATTTCCTCTCTTTCTTTGAAGACTGCCCCTACTTCTCTTTTTAAAACATATTGTTTTAATGGGTGAGGCTTTACATTCAAAGATGGTGCCTTCTTGCCGCCACAAATAGACCCCCTCCTTAGGAGAGCCCACTTCTTTAGACAAAGGGAGCGATTCTTCCGCTTCAACATAACTTTGACAAAAGAATTTTATCCTAGAACAACCCTCTCTTCCTCTGCCGGACGGGGTACGGACTAGTCCATCCTTCTGCGGAAATTAACTTTATACCTAAGGTTTTCTCTGCTCGAGGCAGGCCAGGGTGCATGCCCCCTGGGTCCCCGTTCTTTTCTTCTCGAATTACTCGCATTCATCGGTAAGTAGAACCGGGGGCGGTGGCATTCCTTGAGTGAACAAACCGTTAAGGGATGGTATTTGACTATTTGCAATGCGTGATCCTGGAAATGAAAGTTGGTCTACGAGCTTGACCATTCTTCCTTCGTGCAGAAAACACATGACTCTAAAGAGCGAGGACACTATTGCCCCCATGCAATATATATAGTCTCGTCCAAGGAGAAAGTTATATGCCAAGGGTCCCTGGACGACCATGATGTTCATGCGAACTGTCTTCCCTTTCAATGTAACTGGAACATTGGGGAGAATCCCTAACGGGTGACTGGTTCCTTTATCAAAACCTGATAGATTTCTCATCTCAGGTAAAAGCGCCGGGCAACCCAGTGCTTTCCAAGCAACAGAGGAAAGGATACTCACAGATGCCCCTTCATCAATGATAGTTCCAGCCATCACCATTCTGTAGATTTGGACTATGATTCTGAATGGGATACTGGCTGGTAACCGGGGTCTGCCTAGTTGATTCCAATCAAAGGATACAACTAGGTTGCTTGGTGGTGGGACCGAATATACGGCCGGATACGACTCTAACGATGTTCCTTCCTGCGATAAAGGAATGGGCGCATTGCCCTGATGCTCATCAGAGTCTGTGTTGATGAAAAGAATATGGACGGTGTCATCCTTATCCTCTTCAGTGAGGGTGTCATTTGAAGATGGGTCTTCAATGACGGAGTCATTGGATGATGAAACCTCTGAAGGAAGAACCGGGTCAGCTGCCGTTTCGACCTTTAGAATTTCGTCTGGTCTGGATTCAGCAGGTTCATTCTCATTGACCGACACTTCAGCTGACCACTTGAGTGGGTTAGCTGGATTTTCAACTATCGAGGGATTAGGCGCGAGTTTTTGGTATCCAGGAGGAAGTCGTAACGGTGAAACCGGACGATCTTCTAAAACTCTCTTTGCCTCATCTAAGAATGGACATTTGTGTATGGCGTGGTCACCTTCACACAATATACAGGGTGATCTTGGTCTCCCTCTTCGTCCTTCACTCTCGCTAGTTGATGGACTGCAATCAACATGACTACCAGAGGTTGATGCTACCGGATTGTGCAACCTTGGGGACTAGTCCCTTAGTATCCGGGGAATACAAGGACAATCACGATGGAAGTGGGCCCCTTTGCAAATGACACATGGCGATTTAGGCCCGGTCGGTGCAGTGTGTGGGTTTTTGTCAGCTGTCTTTTGCTTGCCCCTAGTCGCCTTCGCCATAGGCCCCTTCTGCTTCTTTTCTCTTTTCTTCTTTTCCTTCTTCTCCATGGGAGGCTGACTTTTGCCGGCTCTACCTTGTGAAGATGAAGGATCAGAGGAAGAATTGTAAGAAGTGGAAGGCTGGTGGGTAGCTCTAGACTGTTCTGACTGTTGATTCCACTGCTCAGGATTAGTGGCGATCTGGACTACATTAGTTGAAAAGAGCCATACAGGTAGGCCAATTGTCAATCCTGGAAGTGACAATGTTGCCATATGAGGCACACCAACATCTCCCCAAGAGGAGAAGGGATTTGGACTTCCTCCAAGGTTACTTCCTTGGTTGGTGGGCTCCATACTTTTCAACTGAAAGATCAACGTGGGAATAACAGGTGATTATGTTCCGCTTAAAATAAATTTTATTAACGACGCTTTTAGACACAAACTTGCTTTTTCATGTTTTAAGAGTCGAGAAAAAGCTAAAGATGACTCTAGTCACCTTCGATGTTTTAACAAGCCCGAAGTGACAAATGCTCGGATGGACTTTTTCAGTTATAGAGTTTGAAAAAGGCCAAAAAAAACTGCTCTGGAGTTCTAGGCAGAGGGTGTGCCAAACTTTTCGCGAAACCACAGAATACGTTTTACGGTACGGGTGGTCGATCTTCGTGAATGCTGTGTTCACTGCATCGCGATCAGTAGGGTGGTCGACACGGCTTCCTATGGATAAAGGATAATTGCCTATAGGGGTCTCCCAATATATACTCGACGGTACGTGGGAGCACAAGTCCGTATTAGTGCCACCGACTCTCAGGAGGAATCACCCACCTTCGTAGAGATCGACAGTCACTATGTTTAACGACGCCGGAACACGTCTCTACCTAGACCTCTATGTGTTTGCGTTATGTTACAAAGCGTTGTTATGTAAATTGGATTTATTTTAATGTTGATCTTGCTTATCAGTTTGCCTTTAAGGATCACCACGAGATGTATATAACAAATTCCTGAATGCAGTCTAAGATGAGAAGCAAACTTTTCAATCTTTCAACTTTGAAAACCTTAACTACTGAGGGAAAAGAAAGGCAAATCTTTTCACACAGATCATAGAGCACACACTAAAATGCAAATTTTCCTAAATCGTCAAGCACACAGTCAAATGCAAAATGCACAATGCATGTATTTTCTTTTCCCTTTCTTAATGTGGATGGATACAAAAAGAAAGTGGTTATATAACTTTGATTTCGATTTAAAGCGAAAGTAAACAAGCTTGTCCAAAATCAAAAGACACCTTAAGATTCACTTGCTTAATCACTGGAAATACATGAAATCAAACCATACTAACGAAAATAAAATGACTACTCAGCTATGGACAGCAAACAAGCTAACTCTTTAGACCAGCAAAACGCCTAACACAGGTTCAGATCTAAGAGGCCAAAAGCATGACTAGTTTACTTTTCGTTATGGGAAATTGTAAATGAGTAAGAAATACAAAGAACAAGTACAATTTCGTTATATAACAGAGGCGGAATGATGGCAAGTAATATTGGTTTCAAAACAGGCACAAGACTGACACCTAGCAGCAAAACTAAGTGAAAACATGCAAGAGAAAGGAGGAAACCCCAAATGCACTAGGCAAATTTGGGCCAATGCAGGCTCTGCACAGCCAAACTAGCTCTCAGCGCAAGTGGTCCCTTCGGGACCTGCGTTGCAAAGCAGGTAGCCTGTGTACTACCTGCTTTGGAAAACGAGAATTGCGTTTTCACAGTTTCCGGGTCATAATTTTCTAAAAAATGCACGGTTTTTGCTCAAATCAGAAGCAATCAGTCAAGCAAATTCAAAGGGATGATTTAGAAGGTGCAAAGCTATCACTAAGAGCTTACAAGGATCCTTGTAGATCAGCTCTTCAAATCATGAATTTGCTCAGAAAATGAGCAAGAGTAGCTGCCCTCTACTTCGCTTTTGATATAGTCAAAAGATTTTCGATTTGGTACTCTTTTGTTCAGGAAATGAATAGCAAAATACTACAAACACAATCAAATGGATACAATCCCCAGTGGAGTCGCCAGTTTGTTGTAGGGAAAAGTATCCGACTCGGATGACCCTATCCCACTCTAAGGGTGACAGTTCCTTAGCAACAACTGTAAAACAAACTACTTAAGGTTTACTTCTTTATGAAAGCAAAAGAGAATGGAGAAAGCACTAACCGTTGCCTTGCGCTTAATGTCGAATCCAAACTCTTCTCTTTGGCCGCTTGCTCCTAGCTCTTTGTTGTTCTGCTCGCCCAGCTACAATGAGATCTTGCACAATAACAAAGAAGGAAACTACAAGAGGCATGCAATCATAACTGGTTCATGGATTAGTGTAAACCAAACATGCAATCATCACAATATATAATTGAAACAAGAGCACATAGAAGAACCTCAATAGCTTTTATTAATGAAGAAATAAAGGTTCTGAGAGGATTACAACCATTGCAGGCTCCAACCCAGCAACACCTCCCAGCAGAAAGAATTGCTCTTCTTCACCTCTCTCAAACAATCACCCAATAACTCAAGAATGAAACCAACAGCATATCATTACTTTGCACAAAATTCCAGCCTCCAGAGCTCATAGGAGAGAGCTCAATATATAGATGAATTGAGAAAGGATGAGTCAGCTTGCAACTGATGTGTAGCTGCCTTGTGTCCTCTCTCTCTTCAGTTAATCTTTAGTTGATCTTCAGTTCTTGAGTCCACTTGGTGAACCTTGCTTCCACTTGGAGAAACAAAGCCTCTGACTCATCACAAGGCGAAATCCCTGATCCAAGTGTCATTTTTGGAAGATTCCAGAGCAATGACTCAGTGTGCCACATGTCCAAACTCGCTCAACGCAGGTGGGCTTTGTTCTACCTACTTTGCAACGCAGGTACACCATGGAGCAGTTGTGTTTCAGCGCAGAAGCCTAGTGGAGCACCTGCTTTGATTTCAGGATTGCTTGTTTTTGAGTGTTTTCAGGTGGAGAACTGATCTGAGAGCTGTTGGTTTGCTGACCTTGTTCCTCTAGGGGTAGGAACATCATGTTTAGGGAACTTTGGATCCCTTGGATTATTGACAATTCATGCTTGTTGCTGTAAGGCACAAAATTGTCTATAACATAGGGTGACAGGAGCTTCCATCCTTGGTTCTTGTGTATTCAAGGAAGAAAGTTGTGGTTTTCAAGGATTTCAGATAAAACAGGTACTTGGGGAAGTCTTGGGACTAGGAAATAGCTTAAGTGCACTGAATTTTTTGAGTTTAGAGCAATTTAGTGGAAGTTCAGTATAAAAACAGGGTTTCTGAGAAGGAAATGTGGTAAATACCTGTTTTTGGATGACTATTGAGACAAATGGATATGGTGAAGGTTTTGCAGGGTGCACACAGTAGTTTGTAGTGGCCTGGAGTTTAGCAATTGATAGTGGTTGGCAGTTGGGCATAGTTTGCTGGTCTGGACATGCTCTGTGCATGCATGGAAGCAGAACTTTCTTTTTTCGGTAAAAGACGAAAACCATGAATATTTTTGTTTTACATACGAAGTCAATGAATTCTTGGAATTTGGTGGATGAATGGAAAAAGACAGTTGGAGTTAACTGATTGATGGGACACCTTGTCGTTTAGTGAAAGCTGTAAGCGAGAGCGATAATGGTTTTCATCACACAGTTTTTGGGAGGTTGGTGGTTTTGGTGGAGGGTCACACGATGTCGCAAATGGGATAACACGTAGCATTGGCAAAAAGTTAAAACAACTTTCATCGCATGGTTAACATTCAACCCAAAGGCCCACGCGATATGAGCGGGATTCGTCGGATGAGGGAGGGCAGATCGAACGATAGTTGGGGGAGAAAAGTGTTAGGGAGTTAATGAAGGGGTCCCACTGCATCATTAAAATAATTAAAATGGATTAATTATATCCGGGATTATGGTATTGGCAAAGATTTTATTAATTAATCCAGATGACTAATTAATCCCTTTTTTAATGCATCAGGGGGTTTGGCTCTTAATTAATCAGGATTTAATTTAATTAACCCAACTGTATTAACTTTATTTATGGTTTATTTTTCGAACCATTGGGAGGGGATATTTATTTATTTTGGGATTGTTAGTAATAATACAGGAAAGGGTAATTTCTTTTGAGAGTTAAATAAATAATAAGAATTAAGAGTTAATATGACCATGGAAAGAAAATGCGCTAAGTAAATGTTTCTGAAAATACATTCATCATCCAACATTGTAACTTAGGCTAAAATGTGTTTTGGGGGGTTTTTATAAAGAAACTTTATTTTTCCTAAGTAAAAGAGTGATTTTACCTTAGGAAAAGGATTTGAAGGAAATGAATGAATTATGAAGGGGGTGGCTTTTGATGAAGGGGTTTTAGCACTCACGCCTTACAAATTATTGGGCCGAGGGTCCGGTCCCTCCAAGAGTCAGAGAAATGCTCTGAGCCCCTTTAACATTGAGGTTGTTGGTGCTTTTAGTACTTATGGGAAATTAGTAACATTTAGGGAAAAAATGAGTGAGGAAGTTAATTAGTTTTACTTTTTTCCATGATGTAAATGTCTTCATTCTCATCCATATCTTTAAGTGCTTTTCATGATGAAAGTATATGACTTGATATTCGGATAATCATTCATCATGCATAATTCTACAACCAATCATATACTTACCCTACCTACTTATCCTACCATTTTTTCTTCTTTATTAGGGTGCACTTAAACTGGCAAACCCTTATCAAAAACCTTTTGTTTTCTTTTACAATGGTATTCTAACTAAGTCTAACCTTATTACATCCAAGGGCTCAGATTAAACTATTGAGCTCCTTTTATTCATTCTACATATCTACTTATCTACCAAGATTAAACAGTTTGGTCAAATTTTATTCTCTATCTCTAAGCATGAAATTCAAAACATGGAATAACCAAGATTAAACTATTTGGTTACCACAGATTGTGGCTTAAGTAAAAGTTGCACACAATCATTTGTACAAAAAGTGAAATAGTAGTGGCATTTGGGCTTGCACACTTTCATGGTCTTTTTATTTTTCTTTGGGGTTCATTTTCTTTGATTTTTTTACCATTTTCCTTCTTTTTGCCCTTTGATTTTTCTTTTAAGGCATACCCTCTTTATAATTTTTAATTTTTTGATTTTTTACAAATATGGAAAACATTTGTAACAAGAAAAGATATGTACATATTTTAGAGCTAAACCAAGTCAATCATGATATATGACACCTATTGGTATAGGGACTTAATAGGTTTAACAAAACATAGATCCATGGATAGATTAACATATTTTACATTTAAAAATATTTGATTCATATTTTATCAAAACACATTAACCACCATATCTATTATCCACAATTGATGAATTAGGATGCACAAAATGGAGATTTCCAACTCAATTACCCAAACGAAAAAAGATGAAGCTCTATTGTAGAAACTCCACACCCATTATTTTACTAGTTGGTTAAAACAACAAGTAATGATATTATTTATATTATAAGTGTACTTAAAAATCAGTATATTGGCATATTGTCATGTAGGAAATTAAATATTTTTTCAGAGGTTGAATGTATGAATTCTAACTACATTTAAAAATCTAAAACTATACAGATGGAAGGAGATGGAAAGGTGTCTGATGCACTTGAATGGTTAGCACGTGGCCCCATGAAATTCATGAATAAGTACAAAGGATTCCTAATCAGTGGTTATATATTCCATACAAAAAACATAGAGAATGAGAGAACAACCCAAAATAGTGGCGTGTGTATGGAAGCTCAAACAATGATGAGGTCAAGTTCCAAAGATGCAAACCATGTACTTCAAAACACAACATTTTATGTAGTGGAGAGCTAAGTATCATTTTCCAACTAAGATAAATGCATATATATGTAACTCATGCATGTATCATTTGTTTGATGACACCTTTCCTTGGCCATATATGACCCTAGGTGTAGGAAGAGGTTTCTTTAGCTACAACATTTAGCTTGATATATATGATCCATGTGTCTATGGCATCTTCAATGTGTATTATTTTTATTGGACAATGTAAGCACTCTATTCTAACTCTTAATTCTTTGGTTATACATTCTAAGCTATATTGTTCCATGTTGTTTCATAATTTTACTCAAAGAAGTGTGTCATCTTGATGGTTTGGGAATATACTTGGTGAATTGAGTAAGTGTTAGACATCAACCTTATTGTACCCCTTGTGGAGGTAAATGCCCTCTGCGGACGGAGGTGATCCCTACTAGCCCAAATAGGGTCTAGCAATAATCAAACAACACTAACACGCAGGTTCCTAATTGCAAATTAAAGACCGATGATGAGGGCCTACTTGGATTCCAACGCTAGTAATTGTAGAAGATTCGTCGTTCTCGTTCCTTTGCTCTGGCTGGTCACAATCCCCACGATCCCCGTGAACAGACACCTGCACATGCAAAGAATGATACAGATACAAGCATAAAATCCAATAGATGCAACTATATATCAGTCAGAAAGGATATAACTCAATCACCATTATAAAGACAATAAGAGTGGAACCATAATGATAGTCATTTATTATTGACAAACAAAGAAGAATACAACCATATTCTGACGTCAAATCCTTCTCAAGAGGGTCCAGCTAGCAAGCTCCTCAAGCATTCACCCTTGAAGATAGATCTCCCAAGACAAAACTCTCTCACTCACAAGTTTACACAAGATCAAAACACTTCACAACCTTCCTTAAGCTCTCTATCAATCCCACACTTGTCACACCAGCTACCTATCAAGCCCACAACACTATTAGCAACACTCCAAACACTAAGAATTCCAAACTAGCAGCTCATAGCAATGGTGGAGGCTTAAATGGGAGAAGGAGTCTCCATGAATGGTGGGAAGATGAGCTTATCTCCAAGGAAGGTGGCTCAAATGACGAAACATACATTCCAGAGAAGGGAGGGCAGCATATACAAGGCCAACAACCAGGTCTGGAGTCATCTGGAAGGTCGGCTGTTAGAACAAACTCACCCAGACTGGATCATCATGGGTACATAACTGTACTGGAGTGCTGACATCACTACTGCATAACGGAGAAGGTCATGTCATTCGCGATTAAATATAAGCAATAGTCGCGCTGTCTCATGAAATCTGACCATCACGGGAATCACATGTACTCCGCGATGGCAACGCGTTTGGTCTGTTTTGGAGCGCTCATCAGCGCGTTTATTTTGACAACAGTCGCGATGATGCAGAAACTTTGGCAAAGTGGGTCATTTGGCAACATTAGAGAGCATGATCATGAATGATTTGCACTCGTGACACAGTAGGAAGACTGGGATGAAGGCAGTGACAAATTACTGTGTAACACCCCTAATTTCCTTTAGTCAAATTTTATCCCATGTCATTCCAAAGGATGTTCATTCATTTTTGTAAGATGACAACTTTACAATTAAGCATTCAAATATTTTTGACAAATTATTTCCCTTTTTGTCATTTGTGAGAAAGAAAAGAAAAAATCGAAAGCCAAAATCATCAAAGATACACTAGAATGTTGTATCTAAGTCTAAACCCTAAGGGTGAAGTGGAAATTCATCTAAGCGTTATATATATGAGTTATTCCATACTAATAAAAACCTCATTCCCTAAGTCCTAGATATAAGAAAAAAGAGGAAGGAAAATAAGGCCTAGTGAATGGTAACCCATGATAATGAAACCCAAGATCTCAAAATGACAACTGCAAATATTGCTAATTGTTTCCTTTGAACACTAAATGAGTGGCATGATCAAGGAAGTATCTCAAGTAGAAATCAACTAGCCTCAAATGAATTCCAAATTCTTGAAATATAATAACGAGAAAGGGTGGCTATTGGGTAATATTTTTGTTGATAATTCACATTCTCTAGTTCAACAAAACATCCTTGAATCCCATTTATTTCTATTGCCACCAACATCAATCTAATAGAACAAGGGTCAAAACATAGTGTTGATGATATAAAATAATTTTGGGTTGGAGAACCATGTTGAATGCATGGAGGGTTGAAATGCCAATTGGAATAGATGTGGGAAGATGTTGCATTTATCTTCAATGTTTATGTAATAAAAGTTTGTTGCAAGGGATATAACACAAAGTAAAGGTGAGATGACAGGAGTGGGGTTGAACAAAAAATGAAGCACATAGACATTGAGAAGAATGCATTAGAGTGAGGAGCTTCCCCTTTGTTGATAATGATTATGTTTACACAATTAATCAAATGCATGGATTAGGGTTGCATGCTATGTGTTGTGGGGGAGGGAAAGTAATTAGAACCCTTGGGTGGCTCTAATACAAAGGGTTATACATAATCCACATTAGATGTGAGTGTGGATCAAACACAATATCACTAATTTACAATTCCATTGATTATTCTCCAAAGATGGGCTAGGTGTCTAATAGTCCTGATGGTTAGTTTAAGTAGCCATGAGTAAGGTGTGAGATCACTCTCCCCATTTTGGTGAGGTCACAAGTTTAATTCTCTTCGTCCTTTAAGTGCAAGATGTTTGGAACTTGGGCATTGATGGTCTACCTAAGTTGCCATCCACCGTAGGTGGTGAAATCTATGGCATTTTCCCATGCATATATGTATTTAAAAGAAGGCCACACATAAGGTGGGTGCTCTCCTTGTGCTTTGACCCCATTGACACAAGAATTTATGTCAACCAAGGCCTACCCTACTTTGTTGGAAGAATATTGTTGAAGGAGAAACATAGAAACTTGGTGGAGATGAAGCAAAGGGGTCCTTGTAATTGGAAGGTTGTATTTTTATCACATGAAGGACAATCAATGCTTGTGGTAGTAATTGGGATTAGGATGCAATGTTAAAGGTATCATTTGTATTAGAGTTCGATGGTTTTTTTTTTAGAGAAGGGATTTATGCAATAGTGTAGGCATGACATAAACAAAACCAAATCACTTAATTGTGAAAACTCTAAGATGTTATGTAATACACACGCTTTATAAACAAAATAAAATAAAATATTATCCTCAACATAAATATATTATTATTCTAATTATATTTTAATTAAATCCTTAAATGTATCCACACATATTACTAAGTACACTAGATACATTTGTTTTTTTGTAGCTAGTTGGAGCCTAGGTCAGGGCCAACATGTTTATTGGTTGGAAGAAGATTGATCTACCCACAATGGGATGTTTATCACGAAGATTGTGTGAGGCTTTCGTCAAGCTTGGATGTCCCTTGGGAAGTTTAATTCCCCCAAAGTGATTTCCACTCCTCAACCTCTCCCCATGAGGTTGATGGGGATTAAACCCCACATAAACCAGATTGTGCGAGGCTTTGGTCAAGCTTGGATGCCCCTTGGGAAGTTTAATTCCCCCAAAGTGATTTCCACTCCTTAGCCCCTCACCACGAGGTTTGACCCGGGGATTAAACCCCACATAAACTAATTGGTCTACGCCTTATGAATACACTACGCATTTTAAAATAAAATAAATTATCATCTATGAGTAGAAGAAAATATTCCTCAAAAAAATAAAAAAATGAAAAATGAAAATTTTTTACCTCTTAACACTGAATTAGAAAAAATCTAGTTAGGTTCCTCCCTATTTACAACCTTTCACAACCATTACCTAACCATGTGTTACCTCCACACACAATGTCTAATGGTGGGAAACAAAACATTTGAAAACCACTAACTGACCACCCATTACCTCTATGTACAATAGTCTACAGGCGGGAAACAAAATGGTTTCATGTTTAAAACCTGAATTTTCTATCGGACAATTGATTTAGAGTTCATTACGAAAAAAAAAACATTTTAGTAGTCTAACAGAGTTTGGGTTAAGCTGGTTACCCACAACTAGCTTTGAAATCAAACCTTGATCCCATCTCTCGTATCTATCGTTGCTCCACTCAATACATGACCCAAGCATAAAAACATTTTTAGTAGTCTATCAAAGTTTTGGGTTCAGCCCGTTACCCACAACTAGTTTCCGAAATAAAACCATGTTACCATCTCCCATATCTTCAATTGCTTCACTCAATAGATGACAGAAGAATAGGGATTATATGTATTTCTGCATCTACCTATTTGGACTTTTATTCACAAGAATGAGAGCATTCTTTAGGATTCAGGGTTTAATTTTTCTTATCTACATGCAGAGACAAGACAAAATTACCGATCTTCTACGATCTGGAAGTGTTGGAAAATGACCCAAGCATAGGGCTTCTACGTATGTCTGCATCTACCTATTTGGACTTGTATTCATGAGAATGCAAGTGGGAAATGTTAATTCTATTTCAAAAATTCATAAGACAATTCCAAATTTTCGGGATTCTGAGATCCCCCTCCCTCTTTCAGCGGAATACCATGGGCATCAGAAGAATCAAACCTTGGACATTCCCGTTTCTATGCTGGGTTGGAGCCACTAGATATTCTTATTTTCATTTTTTAATAGAAAATTACTGCATACGTTTTTCTTTCTGGCATACGGCGAACCCCTGCACTGCACCACTTCCAAGGATCCAAGCCCCTGTTTGAAGAGGGGAAGGCAGGGTTCTGGAAGTTTTCAATAAAAGATTGAATTTAAGGTCGAAGCACTAGTTTAAAGAGGGGAAGGAAAGGTTCTGCTACTTGTCACGTAGAATACATGTGCGGAGAACGGGGCTCTTTTCCCTTTAAAATGTTTATGATATAAAATGAATAATATCTGTTAGCCTCCTATTGCAACAGGGTATCATTTTTCATGATTGACATTTTTACATGCCAAATATGTCATACTTTGCAAGCTGCAGTGTTCCATATTTCCAGAAGAGACCAAAGAAGAAAGCCATGAAGTGTGCTAGTCCAATGCCACTACTGATTCCAATTTTTGATAAGCTGTTCCAGTTTTGAAGACTTTTCATTTAAAGGAGGTCCAAACAGTTTAATATTGGTCTCCCTAGGTTTCAATTTCCTATTTTAGAATATAGAGAATGATATCTGTCCAAACAGTTTAATCTTGGCAGATTTGTAGATAGGTAGAGAATCAAAGGGACCCAACTGTTTAATCTGGGCCCTGGCAGAAATAAGTGTAGATTAAGATAGGAAGAATTCAAAAGAAAAATTGTAAATCTGGGTTTGCAAGTCTAAGTGCACCCAATTCAAAAGAAGAAAAAATGTTAGGAGACTAGGCTGGGTAGGTAGCTGTGTGGTTGCAGAATGATAATTTATGATCAATTTTGTGTTACAAAGTGCTTTATCTTTACAGATCACAGTGCAGGCAGTGTTCATGCAAAGGATCTCAAAGGTGGACATAACTAACTCCCCCTTCTTATAATTCCCCAAGTCACTTACTAACTTCCCAAAGAGGTCAAGATCTGCTTGATTCCTCTTAGTTTCATCATCATCCATAGCAGTTGCCTTGGTGAAGATCTCCTTCACTCAAGGATTCTATTTCTTTTCAAAGTCTTTTCCCCAACATTAGCCTAAGGTCCCTAACCTTAGCACTTGTTGATCACCTTCATATTAACTACTAAAAGTATTATATAACTCCCTACCAGTGTTCCCCATTCCCCTATTAAAACTTTGTATATAAAATTCCCCTATGTAAATATCCCCTCCCTGGCAATATAGCCATATTTTTGTAAGTCCAGGAAAGAACAGTCCATCTGGGGCTGCTTTTAGCCCATCCGTGTCCAAGTAGGGATTAATCTGACACCTCGCCAGATTAATAACCTCTTCCCTAGCCCTAAAACCCTCAAAAACCCACTTTTTTTCCCCCTTATCCCAAGTTTCGAGCATAAATTGCTAAACCCGCGCTCATTTTAAACCCATAAAACCCCATTCCCTATGTCTAAACCCCCGCGGGAATTATTAAAAGCGGCATATTCCCTGTATATTCCCCCGCCGTAACCCGTCATTTCTTTGTCTACCCCACCAGCCGTTAGATCTGGCCCATCCCAGATCTACGGTGGGCGGGCCTTTTCGCGCGCCAACTGCCCGAGCTTTAGTGTCCGGGAGATGGGCGGTATTACCCGCCGTACTCCCGCCACACGTCAGGCTCTGGGGTGTGGCGGAGCCCCTCCCCCAAAAATCTCCCAGGTGCTAAGGTAGTGCGCCCAATACCGCTTACCGCCATTTCCCTTGTGACGTCACCTGCCTGCATCACCCCCCCTGCCCAGTGACCGCGACACACCATCCGCCAGCGTGGCCCCCTGCCGAGTTACCTGCCACGTTGCCTCCTGCCACCGTACCTTACCACTGTACATGCCACGTCACCAACCGTACATGATGACGTCATCATGCTGATGTCATCTCGCCACGTCATCATGCTGACGTCATGAGCACTTTTGGCGCGAAGGAGCAAAAATCGCACTTTGGAGCCCCGAAATCAGTTTCTGTGCCAGTTTTCGATGAGCGATTTGCTCCTAGTGAAAATCGCTCATGGCTAGATTTTTTGGGCCTGAATGGGGAATCTTCAGGGAATCTTTTCATTTTGCAGCCCCCAGGAAGCCCGAAAGGCGCCGAATGCACCATTTTTCTTCGCGAAGCTTGCCGAGAGGAGCAGAAAATAGTTTTGAATAAAACTGAGACCGACCAGTAGCCATTAAATGATAACACACAGCACGTCAGAACAACATCGGTTTATTGGCAAAGAGTATCAGAGGAATAAGAAAAGCCAAAGAGTATCAGCCGAAGATTTTTTAGGGGCTCGAAGCACCTGAACATTGATGAGCCCCCCCAAGAAAGTCAAATCAAGAGGCGTAAGCCCATCCTTGCCCTCAAATCATAGTTAAATCTTTAAATGCAGATATACAGCAAGAAGGCAGAAACCCATACACATTTATTTCAGAAAACACTGCAGCAAGCCACCAAGGACAACATCATTTACTCAGTTTTGATACGGTGGCCCTGAGCGCAGCCCGAGATATTTTTTGCATTTATTTCTGGATAGGATTAGGTTAAGTAATCATCTTTCTTTCAGACCTGATTAGGTCAAGACGTAATAAATAAACTCTGTAGATAGTTTTGCCCTATATATACCGCCCTCTACATTGTTTCAAGGGTTGGTTGATTGAGAATTTTCACCAGAGACTCGCATTGTATACCTGAGTTTTTCTATAATCAAAGATTGCGGAAAGCTTGGAGAGAAAACTATCTGTTGTAAATGAATGTTTTTTGAGATATGAAGATGGAATTCTTGTGCTGCAGCCTGAAGCAATAAGTGCATCTTACCTCTGTTTTATTGTTTCCCACTATCTAAATAGCAGAAAGAATGAATAGCCTAGAATTAGTTTAAATACTCTGTATGCTCAATTTCTGCTATTTCTTTATGTTTTCCTCTGATTGAATTGGTTATGCATATGAATTCCTCCTGGCTCATGTTTACCCCAATTCACATGTGTTTGCCAATTATCTAGGGATTCTTTACTGCCCCTAGGTAGCGCTCTGTTACCTCCTTTGTTAAGCTGATTGAGAGATTCTTAACTGCCTCTCATTACTTAGCATTATTTCCATCATTTAAACCTGGAATATTGTTTCATGCTTAGCTATCTTGCTCTATTTTCTCTCTCTTGTGATCGAAGAAATGCACCAGTAGTTCTCCTCCTCGACTCCACGCCCAATGGTTTGAAACTTTCAGACTATGCCTTGCCTCTCTATCTGAAAACATCAATTTTCCCACCGAAAACAAAACAAAACCCTCTGAACTCGAGACCTAGCCTAAAATCGTTTTCAACAAAGCTAAATCATAAAGAGAGAGCCCTCTCTGATTGCAGGTTGGCTAGAACCTGCAGTCCAAAGTTGGTCTGTGGTTACCTCGGCCGTATCCTTTTCCAGAGCTTAAGGACAACCTGAGTGATAACATAATGGTGACTCCGCTCGGGAAATTCCTCAGATAGTTTCACGAAGAAGGTAAGAAAGCTCTGCTGAGACCATAAATCAGACTTCCCAACTGTTGTTTATCTCTTAAAACTACAGATGAAGCCTGAATGTCAGCCAGGAAGCCTTTGAGACTGTTTTTTGCTTTGCATTAACAGGAGTAAATAAATGTTGCTTCAGTCAATATTCATGCTAGTTTTAAGTTACAAACAAGCTGTCTCATATTTTAATTAGTCCCTTGTTGATTACAAAAACATTCCCCGGAAAATTACCCAAAGAACAATTCAGAAGCTAGCTCCCAAGAAAAATCCACTATATACAAGGTCAAGTCCAGATCCCAACCCTCTAGCTATTTTTGAAAACCCTAACATAATCTCGAAAATCACTAGGAAGCAAGAAAGACAGGAAAATTTTGTTGATTTGAGCCCTAAAATAGATTACACTAGCAGTATTTGGACTCTTGTCAAAGTTTTGTTCCGTTCAACCCCTATTTCCCTTAGTTCATCATCTACATCCCGTAGTACTCATTCCACACCTTCATTCCTTGCACATACTAACGCTATTGTTGTTTCCAGCGTTCTAGTTACTCCTGTGATCCCCGTTACTCCAGTTGTTCCACTTATCCCCATTGTTCTACTTATACCTGCCAATATGGCTAATAGATATGCACCCCTGCAATTACCTGCTAATGTTGGGGCTTTACCTCAAGAGTACCAATCTAAAATCACATATTTTGACAGCATCGATCCTTTCACAGCCCTTCAGCACACCAAAAAGATGCAAGACTATTTTGAAAACTATGAGATAGACGATGATAGCGTGAGAATGAGAACTTTTGTTCAGAGTTTGACAGGTGATGTAAGAACTTGGTTTAGATCACTTGCTTCAAATTCCATAACCACCCCAGATGAGCTTTACCAATCCTTTACCAATAGATGGGAGAAAAAGAAAGACCCCTTGCACATACTAGTTGAATATGATACGATCAAAAGAGGTCCTCAAGAGACTGTTTTGGAGTACTATGCAAGATTCAATAATGTATATAACGCAATACCACAGAACTTAAGGCCTCCACCTGATCTTTCCTTGTACAAATTTCCCGATGGATTCGACCCGGATATGGCATACCAGTTAAAAGAAAGAGCTCCTCAAACCCTTGCGGACATGCAAAATGTTGCTGTTAGTGTAGAAGCCAATTTAATTGCCAAAAGAAACAGAGCTAGAATGGAAAGAAGAACCACCTTTAAGGAAGAACCCTAAGCTTTTGATCAAAAGATTGATGCTATCATCAATTGCCTGCAAAGGCTGGGAGAAAGAGTAGAAAATGTTGAGAGAAAAGCATCATAGGAAGGACAACAGTCTAATACCATAAGGAACCCAAATTTTAGGAAAACGCAGAACACAAATGCTGGTAGGCCTAACCAAGACCAGGATATAAGACCCCCTTTCCAAGATAATTATGTTGAAGGATCTACTTCTAGTGAACCCATAGAGGACACTCACATGAACTTAATGGATCTAAAGGGTGAGCACCAAACCGTCCTGTCCTAAGAAGACCAAAATGAACCCGATTACAATCAGTTTCAGACTAGGTATAGCGAGTCTTTTGATTTTAAACAACGTTATGATACCGCTGTGTATGAAGTACACAAACAATATAACCTGAGAACTAGGACCATTGACTTTTCCGAACCTAGTAAAACAAAGGAAGGCAAACAACCCAGCAAGACTAAAGGCAAGGTTGTCATAACAAAACCAGCTGATATACCTGTTCCAAACCCTCATCAAGTGACTGTAGAAGACATAACAGAAATACAACATTCCAAAGATCAGCCTTTGCCACCTTCTTCCTCGAAAGAAAGCTCAAACAGGGTTCCAAAAAACTTTCCTGAAGTTGAAAAACCGCAAGCAAAAACTTCCCATAACATTGATAAACAAGAGCAAAATGCAGACAATTCAAATGAAACAGAAAAAGCTCCCATTATCAACACCAAGACTCCACTGGAAAAGCCATTTAACTTAGAGACAGAAATAGCTAAGTTAAAAATATCCATTCCCCTCTCAGAATTGGCTAAACACGATGTATATAGGCAGCAAATTCAAAGATCACTTCAAATGCCAGAGGTCAAGGATGATGTAAATGTTTTAGATGACACCCCAGAGCTGCTATTTGGCCCAGAAGTTAACGGAAAATCAACACATGGACCTGTCCCACCCTTTTATGTCAGTTTGCATATACATGACAAAGTTTTTCACAATGCTATGTTTGACTCAGGGGCATCGCACAATCTTATGCCCAAAGCAGTTATGGAAAAACTGAATCTTGATGTTACAAGACCTTACAAAGATCTGTACTCATTTGACTCAAGTCAAGTGAAATGTTTAGGCGTCATCAAAGACTTGTGTGTCTCCTTAGTCCAATATCCCAATAAGACCATCCTCATGGATGTAGTGGTTGCTGACATTCCACCAAAGTACAGTATGCTCCTGTCAAGATCATGGGGAGAAAATCTCCAAGGATCCCTTCAATTAGACCTTTCCTATGCCACCATTTTAGTCTTTGGGCAACCAAAGAGACTGTGTAGAGAAACGCTCATGAAATATGTGGTAAGTAGTGAGAGTAAGCCTGAAAATTTTCCCATTTACTCAATCCACTCTGATATGGATTCCTTTATTTTGTTTAATGATGATACAAATGTTTCAATTGATAATGAGCCCTTCGCTCTAGAGCAACAAGCACACATCAATGAAGAATTAGTTCTCATACCCTCGAAACTGTCATAACAGATAATGTAACCAGCATACCAAAAGGACTTTCCCAAACAGAAGTTTCGAATCTGCCCAATCCCAAGCTGAATGACACTTTATGCATCAACCACAAACAGGAAATCACATGGTATTTAGAATTTGATGGCTTTATCAACAAGTTAGGAGCAGGGGCATGTGTATGGATTCACAACACATATAACAACCATGCAGAAGGTCATGCCTACAGACTAAACTTCAGATGCACAAATAACATGGCAGAGTATGAGGCTCTGCGTTTAGGCCTTAAACTCCTCAGAGCTCTGGGAGCTGCAAAAGTGTCTGTTTTAGGAGACTCTGATTTAATCATACAACAAATGAAAGGTAATTTTGTAACCAACGACAACAGAATGAGAGCCTATAGGACTGTTGCTACTAATATACTCCAGGAATTCACTGAATTTAAGCTTGACAAGATTTCAAGAAATCACAACATTCATGCACACAGCCTAGCCACCTTTGCTAGTACATGCAAGCTTCCTTTTGACCCAAACCATCACTTCACAACTGAAATAAAACATAGGCCCGCAGTCCCAAATAACGTTAAAGATTGGCAAGTATTCGAAAATGATGCCCAGATTAACAATTTCCTCACCCTTGAGCATGAGTTTTCGAACATTAACATTGACATGGATGCTATGACAGATCCAGAACACCAAACAAATGAAAATCAGCAAGATGTAATGGCTGCAACAGTCAAGCAAACCCTGAAACCAACTATTTTTGGCAAAGAAAACATAGAACAGCTGAAACAAATACACTTGGAAGACATAGCCAAAACAGAGGCAGACATCATTGACTTAAAGGATAACTTTCTGCCTGCTGGCCTAACCCCATTAGAAGACATGTTTGATGCTAATTACGTGCCCAGAAAGCCAAAATTGCAGCCCATAAACACTGAGATAGATGAACATAACATTGGGACAGTAGAAAAGCCAAAAATGATCAAACTGTCCAAAAACTTACCACCCGATCAAAAGCCCAAGTATATTGACTTATTCAAAGAGTTCCAAGATGTATTTTCTTGGAGCTATGAGGATCTGAAATCCTATGACACCTCGATGATCCAACACACCATTCCTTTAAAACCAAACCAAAAACCCTTCAAGCAGAAACTTAGAAGAATTAACCCTCTGCTTCTCCCCCCGATTGAGAAGGAAGTAAAGAGGATGTTTGAAGCAGGCATCATAGCACCCATTAGATTTTCTGAATGGGTGTCCAATCTTGTTCCTACGAGGAAAAATACAGGCAAAATCAGACTTTGTGTAGATCTCAGAAATTTAAACCAAGTATCCCTAAAAGACCATTACCCTTTGCCCAAAATGGACCACATCTTGCAGAGAGTAGTGGGATCATCTAGAATCTCTTTGCTAGATGGTTTTTCAGGTTTCAACCAAATACTTGTTCACTCAGACGACCAAGACAAAACTGCTTTTACTACACCCTGGGGAACATTCAAGTATGTAAAGATGCCATTTGGTCTTAAAAACGTTGGTGCTACCTTTCAACGAGAAATGGATATTGCTTTTGTCAAAGAAATACATGACTTTCTAGTTGTCTACCTTGATGACTTAACCCCATTTTCCAAATCTGGTGAAGAACACCTCAAGCATCTTAGGCAAATTTTCATGACATGTAGGAAATATGGCATTTCCTTGAACCCCAAGAAGTCTTTGTTTGGCCTTGAAGAAGGCAAATTACTTGGCCACATCATATCAAAGGATGGGATCAGAATTGATCCCGAAAGAATACAAGCCATTCTCCAAATCCCATTCCAAGAAACATTAAAGAGCTACAAGCATTCCTTGGGAAAATCAACTTCTTGAGAAGATTTATTCCAAATCTAGCTGAGCTGATAAGATTATTAAGCAACATGTTAAAGAAGGATGCCAAGGTAAAATGGTCTCTTGAAACCAAGCAAGCATTTGAGAGTATCAAATCAGCCTTAACACAAACCCCTGTCCTAACTAGCCCACAGTTTGATAAAGATTTTATCATATTTTCATTTGCATCTGATCACACTATAGTCGCTGTCCTTTTGCAAAAGGATGATCAGGGAGCTGAAAAACCAATCACTTTTTTCAGCCAAGCCTTAAGAGACGCCCCTTTGAAGTACCCAATAATGGAAAAGAAGGCCTATGCACTGGTTAAGGCCATCAAGGATTTCAGAGTGTACATACTATATTCACACGTGATTTCCTATGTCCCACATTCTACCATAAAAGACATATTGACTCAAGAAGGATTATAAGGCAAAAGAGGCAAGTGGATTGCAAACATCCTTGAATATGACATAGAAATAAAACCAACCAAGCTGATAAAGGGACAAGGTTTAGCTAAACTGATGTTCGAAACAAATTTTCAAGCCTTAGAGATTAACCAGCTAGACAATGAACTGGAGCTGGCGACTCCACAGATCAGTGAAATCTTTTTACAGTCCCCATGGTACACTGATATATGCTTTGTATTGTTAAACCTGTGTTCTCCCCCAGGATTGTCCAGAACCAAGAAAAGATTTTTGAAAATGAAGGCTTTAAAGTTTTGTGTTATAGATGGTGTATTATTTTGGAGAAATCATGAAGGTATACTGCTTAATTGTTTAACCAAGAATGAAACTAACAATGTCATGAAAGAATTCCATGCAGGTGACTGTGGAGGACATCTATATTGGAAGTCTACTGCTGATAAAATTCTAAGGGCTGGTTTTTATTGGCCCTCTCTTTTTGCAGATGTAAAGAAGTTCGCCATGTCATGTCACAAATGCCAAATTTTTGAGGGCAAGAGAAAGTTATTGCCCCTGCCCCTCAAACCCATCTCCACATAAAAACCTTTTCAACAATGGGGTCTTGAATTCATTGGAGAAATCCATCCCTCTTCCTCAGGCCAGCACAAATGGATCCTAACAGCCACCGACTATTTCACTAAGTGGGTTGAAGCCATTCCCTGTAGACAAGCCAATGATACCATCATTATCCAATTCCTTGAGTACAATATCCTTTCCAGATTTGGCTACCCTGAGAAAATCATCACTGACAATGCCGCTGCCTTTAAGTCCAAAAATATGATCAATTTTTGCCACAGATTTCATATTACCTTGGGCCACGCCACAGCCTATTACCCTCAAGGCAATGGCTTGGCCGAATCATCTAACAAAAGCCTCATCAACATCATAAAGAAAGTGTTGGAAGAAAACAAGAAGAACTGGCACAAAAAGCTGGTAAATGCCCTATAGGTAGACAAACTGTCAAGCAAAAGATCAATTGGGATGAACCCTTATGAGCTAGTATATGGCATGGAGGCCAGATTTCCTTCATCCCTGGGCATTCCTACTATCAAACTATTACAAGAGATTCAAGCTGAACCGAATGACATTCAAAGAAGAATCAATCAGACCATCCATCTGCAGAAAACTAGAGAACATGTTTATGACAGAGCTCAGATTGTGCAAGAAAAGCTCAAAAATATGTATGATAAAAGAGCTAAGGCTGAGGATTTCAATGTTGGTGACAAAGTCCTAAGATGGGACTCAAGAAGGGAAGACGAGGGCAAACATGCCAAGTTTGATTTTCTATGGAGAGGTCCATTGGTTATTTATGCTGTTCAGGGAAATAACACTTATTTTCTCAGATCTGTAGAGGATTGTTCTGCTGAAGAAGGCCCTGTCAATGGCCATATGTTGAAGCATTACCATGACCCCTTTTAAAGGGACACAATGCAGCTTTGTATATATCTTTGTACAGTCTTATTTGTATATATCAGCACTTTGTTTTCATTTTTTTAAGCAAGCCGATTATTTAAGAAGCATCAGTAAATCTGTGAAGATCCAGCCGATGCAAGTATTCTAGTTTTAAAGGCCCTGTCTCTGCACTAATTTCAGCACAACAACTAAGAATAGCACAGACGCATCCCAATATATCATGGTAAAAGCAAGCTGTTGCAGATTGTAATCTTGAGCCAAAAGAATGTTGACAAGGAAGAAGAAATTGGTCAATAATTGTTCAGGACCAGAGTCAGAGAAGACACATCAGTTTTGGCCCATGATTTTCAGAGGCATAATGTTCAAACAATGTTGTACATAATTATCAAGCACGCAGAAGAAAGCAGGCGATGATGTACAGTTCACAGTAATTTAGTTGAGGAGGAGGTTTTTTATAGTTCCAAGTTTATATTTCTAGCAGCCAGAACAAATGTTTCCAGTCTACAACAACCACAGAAGATCAAGGCAATTTGACCTGCTGTTCTTGGCCTTCCACAAGGGAAGGCTATCCCCAAGTGGAGCCACTGTTAGCCTCCTGTTGCAACAGGGTATCATTTTTCATGATTGACATTTTTACATGCCAAATATGTCATACTTTGAAAGCTGCAGTGTTCCATATTTCCAGAAGAGACCAAAGAAGAAAGCCATGAAGTGTGCTAGTCCAATGCCACTGCTGATTCCAATTTTTGATAAGCTGTTCCACTTTTGAAGAGTTTTCATTTAAAGGAGGTCCAAACAGTTTAATCTTGGTCTCCCTAGGTTTCAATTTCCTGTTTTAGAATATAGAGAATGATATCTGTCCAAACAGTATAATCTTGGCAGATTTGTAGATAGGTAGAGAATCAAAGGGACCCAACTGTTTAATTTGGGCCCTGGCAGAAATAAGCGTAGATTTAGATAGGAAGAATTCAACAGAAAAATTGTAAATCTGGGTTTGCAAGTCTAAGTGCACCCAATTCAAAAGAAGAAAAAATGTTAGGAGACTAGGCTGGGTAGGTAGTTGTGTGGTTGTAGAATGATAATTTATGATCAATTTTGTGTTACAAAGTGCTTTATCTTTACAATTCACAGTGCAGGCAGTGTTCATGCAAAGGAGCTCAAAGGTGGACATAAATAACTCCCCCTTCTTCTAATTCCCCAAGTCACTTACTAACTTCCCAAAGAGGTCAAGATCTGCTTGATTCCTCTTAGTTTCATCATCATCCATAGCAGTTGCCTTGGTAAAGATCTCCTTCACTCAAGGATTCTATTTCTTTTCAAAGCCTTTTCCCCAAAATTAGCCTAATGTCCCTGACCTTAGCGCTTGCTGATCACCTTCATATTAACTACTAACAGTATTATATAACTCCCTACCAGTTTTCCCCATTTCCCTTTTAAAACTTTGTATATAAAATTCCCCTATGTAAATATCCCCTCCCTGGCAATATAGCCATATTTTTGTAAGTCTGGGAAAGAACAGTCCATCTGGGGCTGCTTTTAGCCCATCCGTGTCCAAGTAGGGATTAATCTGGCACTTGGCCAGATTAATAACCTCTTCCCTAGCCCTAAAACCCTCAAAAACCCACTTTTTTCCCCGTTATCCCAAGTTTTTGGCATAAATTGCTAAACCCGCGCTCATTTTAAACCCATAAAACCCCATTCCCTAAGTCTAAACCCCCGCGTGCATTATTACAAGCGAGATATTCCCTGTATATTCCCCCGTCTTAACCCGCTGTTTCTTTTTCCGCCCCGCCAGTTGTTAGATCTGTCCCGTCCCAAATCTACGGTGGGCAGGCCTTTTCGCGCGCCAACTGCCCGAGCTTTAGCGTCCGAGAGATGGGCGATATTACCCGCCGTACTCCTGCCACACATCAGGCTTTGGGGTGTGGCGGAGCCCCTCCCCCCAAAACCGCCCAGGCGCTAAGGTGATGTGCTCAATACCCCTTACCACCATTTCCCTTGTGATGTCACCCGCCTACGTCACCCCCCCTGCCCAGTCACCGCGACACATTGTCCGCCTGCGTGGCCCTCTGCCGAGTCACCTGCCACATGGCGTCCTGCCACTGTACCCTGCCACTGTACATGCCACGTCACCATTTGTACATGATGACGTCATCCCACCATGTCGTCATGCTGACGTCATGAGCACTTTTGGCGCGAAGGAGCAAAAATCGCACTTCGGAGCCCCGGAATCAGTTTCTGAGGCAGTTTTCGATGAGCGATTTGCTCCTAGCGCAAATCGCTCATCGCTAGATTTTTTGGGCCTAAATGGGGAATCTTCAGGGAATCTTTTCATTTTGCAGCCCCCAGGAAGCCCGAAAGGCGTCGAATGAACCATTTTTCTTCGCAAAGCTTGCCGAGAGGAGCAAAAAATAGTTTTGAAGACAACCGAGACCGAGCAGCGGCCATTAAATGATGATTTAACACAGAGCACGTCAGAATAGCATCGGTTTATTGCCAAAGAGTATCAGAGGAATAAGAAAAGCCAAAGAGTATCAACTGAATATTTTTTAGGGGCTCGAAGCACCTGAACATTGATGAGCCCCCCTAGAAAGTCAAATCAAGAGGAGTAAGCCCATCCTTGCCCTCAAATCATAGTTAAAGCTTTAAATGCAGACAGAAAACAAAAAGGCAGAAACCCATACACATTTATTTCAGAAAACACTGCAGCAAGACACCAAGGACAACATCATTTACTCAGTTTTGATACGGCGGCCCTGAGCGCAGCCCGAGATATTTTTTGCATTTATTTCTGGATAGCATTAGGTTAAGTAATCATCTTTTTTTCAAACCTGATTAGGTCAAGATGTAATAAAGAAACTATGTAGATAGGTTTTCCCTATATATACCACCCTCTACATTGTTTCAAGGGTTGGTTGATTGAGAATTTTCACCAGAGACTCGCGTTGTATACCTGAGTTTTTCTATAATCAAAGATTGTTGAAAGCTTGGAGAGCAAACTATCTGTTGTAAATGAATGTTTTTGGAGATATGAATATGGAATTCTTGTGCTACAGCCTGAAGCAATAAGTGCATCTTACCTCTGTTTTATTGTTTCCCACTATCTAAATAGCAGAAAGAATGAATAGCCTAGAATTAGTTTAAATACTCTCTATGCTCAATTTCTGCTATTTCTTTATGTTTTCCTCTAATTGAATTAGTTATGAATATGAATTCCTCCTGGCTCATGTTTACCCCAATTCACTTGCGTTTGCCAATTATCTAGGATTCTTTACTGCCCCTAGGTAGCGCTCTGTTACCTCCTCTGTTAAGCTGATTGAGAGATTATTAACTGCCTCTCATTACTTAGCATTCTTTCCATCGTTTAAACCTGGAATATTGTTTCATGCTCAGCTATCTTGCTCTATTTTCCCTCTCTTGTGACCGAAGAAACGCACCAGCAGTTCTCCTCCTCGACTACACGTCCAATGGTTTGAAACTTCCAGACTATGCCTTGCCTCTCTGTTTGAAAACATAAATTTTCCCACCAAAAAAAAAACAAAACCCTCTGAACTCGAGACCTAGCCTAAAATCCTTTTCAACAAAGCTAAATCATAAAGAGAGAGCCCTCTCTGGTTGCAGGTTGGCTAGAAACTGCAGTCCAAAGTTGGTATGTGGTTACCTCGGCCGTATCCTTTTCCAGAGATTAAGGACAACCTGTGTGATAACAATATCGACGGCCTGTGTTTATTCCCGGAAAATGAGAATACATGTAGGGGAGAATGGGGCTTTTGGCACTCAAAAATGGTGATGGACCAAATGAAATAAAATGACCAGCATGTGCTTACTCTTGGAAGTTGCAAGGGTCATATCCCCAGATAAGTTTTATTAATAAATCTTGAATTTGTTTTAGTCAACTTATAAATTTCGTTTTTGAATGTGAGAGAGGTTTTTTAGTTGTTTTGCTTCCATGAGAATGGTGTACATTGGTTTGTGGCATATAGGTCACAACGTGATCTCAAAGGATATTGTTACTATGAATCAAATTAAAAAACTGCTAACCCATTTTGTTCGCAAAAGTCGTTAGCAGCAGTGGTTCCATTATCCACAAAATTTGAATATAATTACCTTCTCATTGAGCACCTATTTTCACTAGAGTTTGAAAGATCTTCCCCCACTGGGCATGAAGCTCTTTTTTGTTTCTTCCACTAATATAAGATTACTTATAGGGCATTTAAGTTGCATCTAGGATCCATTTCAATGGATGTAACCAACCATCTTAGATTTATTCAGAGCCTTAAATGAACCCATTTTTCTTCAGCTTACCTTTGCTTCAAAAACTAAGATACTTGTTACTAACGGCAATCTAAGTGTATTGGAAACATACAAAACCTCCGTGGGCTTTCTAGCAAAAGGGGCTCCTCACCAACAATTGTCATTGCTGGTCTCATTTTTGATAGGAACAGAGAGATTCTATAGTACAATTGGTGAACAAGATTGCTTTATAAGTAATGGGTTTATGCAGCCCGTTAAAATGTAGGTCAATCTGATCCCAATATAAGTTGCAGCTCTCCAAAGCTTCAACAAGAACGTCCAAGCACAAATCAACCAATGTTGTCAGTCCCACGATTTCTCCTCAAAGGATATTTTCAGTCCCAATCACCAACTTACCATCATGTTCTTCAACGTTCTAATCAATTTATGCCACTACAGGTGAGATGGACATCGTATGTTGCGAGATCCTTGTGCTACCTTTTATATTGTCTTTAATGCATTCTGACATTTTTTCTTCGTACTCAGGCAAAAAATTACATGAGTTGGAATGAGAATTAGCTCAGATTTAGGCAGAGAGACAATCAAAGAAGCCTCTAACTTAGGAATTAGAGCCTGAAATGAAGTAGTTGTAGCAAAACATTTTGGTCCTAAATAAACAACAATCTGATTTGTAGTCTGAAATGTGCAATCTCTAAGAGAAGATTAGCGTGAATAAGAAACAATCTGATTTGCAGGCTGAAGTGCGGAATCTCTAAGAGAATATTAGTGAGTATAATAATAAGGTATGATCTTGTAATTTATGGGCTCTTTTATTTTTGGAGTATTACTTGTGTAGAACTTGGAAAATCTAACTTGGATTCAATTTCAAACTCATTTTATTTTTGAAACTTTTAAATCTATCATCCTTTGTTTAAATGTTATCACCTAATACTTATGAGGTTTTGAGGTTTTGGATCGTTACTTCGACTGCATTGTATCATTTTCACTACTAGACTTTCCATGGCTTGAAATACCTCTCACTTATACTAGGAAGAAATCAAGTAGATATTGCTTCTTGCCTTGCAGTTCTCGGTGTTTGAAAAACAAGATATGTTCACACAAGTTGAATACCTTAAGGAAAATGTATCACTATCTATCTAGTAATTTCTCGCAATTTTTCTTCATAATCTTGTATTTTATTGAAGCAAGCATTGGAAGACATTCGTTGGTATACTTGCACATAGTTACCACTACAATGACCCTAAAAAATAGTCAATGAAGCATTTTAAAGTAACTGCTAATCATAGTGAAGGTTTTTGCTAACATCCCATCTTCGTTCTTCTCAATTAAAACACTATGGACGTCACATTTTATCAAACTTTAAGAGGTTCAGGCTTTCGATATATATATATATATATATATATATATATATATATATATATATATATATATATATATATATATATATATATATATATATGAAATGATTGTCAATGCCACAAGTTTAACTACCTAACTTTTAAGCTACATATTTGCCTTCCTTATTACTCGTGTCTTTTGCTAAACAATCACCTTGTAGCCAACAATGCATCATTGAAGAGAGAAACTAACTAGATTTAGAGTAAAGGGGATCAAAATCCATACTTGCACTACAACCATTTCTAGGAATTCCCTCATTTCCAATTAGCTTACTACCATTTGTTCTAGTTCAATGAGTTTATTAATGCAAGAAGTCTATTTTATTTGCAACCGCAATTCACAGTTTTGTACCCTGAACATACAACCTAGCATAAATTAGACTACATGCAAGTTTTGACAAGTTTAGAGGTTGAATAGCTACTTAAGGTTGATTTCTCAATATAATCTTCATTACCAGCATGAATGGAGCACATAAAACATATTGGAAAAACCACTTGGTGAAGATGATTCAAGGAATTTGGACTTGGAAATATGGAGCAAGACTTTTCAGTTCCATGATGCATTGACTATTGAAAGTTCAATAATCCTACACTTTCCTCTCAAAAGAGGCCCCAAAAACATTACATACATATTAGATTTAGAAACAATTCACTAAACTAAATCCAAAGCTTAAAGACTAAAGTAAAAAGTTGGTTTCCGTAGAAATGCGTGACAAGGTTCAAGTAATGTAACTACTTATGAATTGTTTAGTCCCTAACAATTGCTGAACGAAATTCCGAGAAAAATAATTAAGCATGGGTTGGTTCTCATTGGCTTAGAGGGCATAATTTTCTGAGAAATCTCTGGGATTCATTACATAGATTTTACAAGGGTAAAATCTCATCACGAATGGCACACAAGTTCATTAAAAGAGGCATATTCTCTTGGATGTATTGAGTGTTGTTACTAAGAATAAATTATGGGTCGAGTTGACCTTCTAAGAAAGGTGTATTAGTCTAGTTTTAGAGGGTGAATATCTATGTGTTGTTTATTGAGTGTCAACAAGGTGTATATCTCCTATATGGGTCAAGTTGCTATGGCAGAAGGGCACTCTTACAAGTTGTAGTTGTCCCTAATTAATAATATATAGTTAGAGGGCCTTCATTAGAATAAAAAGGGGATCACTTTGAACAAAAGATATGGTTGCACCAACTGGTATCATTCATATTTCATGAGATAAGGGTGAAAGTAGACTTTTTAGGGTCATCGAAATCTGAAATATAGTGGAAATCAGCCCATACTTCTCATTATTTGCAAATAGAACTAAGGTACCTATTATGGGAGGGAAATACTTGTGTTTTAGAGATGGAAACTGGTAGAGAATAGAGGAACACAACTTTAGCTTAAGTTTGGGTGTGATTTGGACCAATAAGAGTAATATAAAATAGCCATATTTCCATATCCATACAATCAAAAAGAGGACAACTTGTAATGCATTGGTTTATAACAAATACTTGGCCATTATCTCTATGCAAATTGTTGTTGTGTTGGTGTATTATTATTAGATTTAATTTATCGTGTATTTGCAATGCCATACCAAAATATAAGTTGTCACCCACAATAAAAAAAGAGATAAAATAGTCAAGTTGTTTGATGAAGTTCAAAAACCAACAATTTTGTGAAAATAATGAGAAACTTCCAAACCTTGGAGGGATAAGAGGTTGGTACACTACAACAATCTAAGTTCCTCAGGTATTTCAGAGTGCTAAATCCATTTGTGCATTTAAAAATTCATTTCAATCAATAAAAAATCGCAATCTTGATTAAAATTCTATAGTCGAATTCCAATGAAAAAAGTCAAAATGTAGAACAATTAGACTTCACCATTATTAAGCCACCCATTAGTGTCCATGCATTTGGTCTAGGCCACTAGAATGGCATGTCAAAAAGGGATGGGTGAGGTGAAAGCATTGGGTGACATTCACAAAGTACATCTCAAACTTGGCATATAAACTGCAGGAACTCTATTATGTGGTGCAGATTGCCACCAAATAATTGTGTTTCTCAAAATAATTTATAAAATGGTAACATTGAGTTCTTGAAATTCTCGAAACTTATGTATCATAAGAGACGACGCTTTGTTACAAATTCTATGAAGGTCTTAATACCAAGGGAGAGAAAATATTTCAAAGTGATAGGTTCAAATTGGGGGGTGCCATGGAAGGTCCATTGCTAGTTGTCAAGGTCACATGTTTATTGCAAGCGACAAAGTAAAGGGATTGATTTATATGTTTTTCTAGTGGATACATTAGATCTTGGTGCTAGTTGAATGCTTGGTTTCTCCTTGCTTTGGCATTTGTGAAGCCAACTCTATTGTTTCAGGTTCTTAAGATAGTTGAATTCCCCAACCATTTTTCTTATCTCCCCTAATGAATCTATATTAACAATGTGTTCTATGAATCTTAGTGTTATCTGCTGGCCCTCTTAATATATATATCAAGAGGGGCTGTGGCATACAATAAGGGTAGGGCCTTCTTATATATATTTCATCATTATTTTTTAGTGTAAGCCTCAGTGGCTGTTCTACTGAATTTGCTAACAGATTGGGCATTTGACTATTAGGGTGGAGATCCTGGACCAATATTTGATATGATGGCCACAACATTGGAGAAGGTTTCAGTTGTGCCAATTTTAGCAAGGGCTATAATTCGATAAAGTTGATTCTTTCTCAGATAATATCTTCAGTATCATATCCTTCGTATGTATAGTGGGTAGGATAGTTTGCTAATGGTTTGGGTCCTGTGTTGATTAATAATACTTTATGGAATGGTGTCCCTTATGCATTCACTGTTCGTTGTGAATATCTTAGTCTACTTTATTGATCATATTAAGCTTGGAGTTTACTTTCTCGTGTGTTTTGTTTTCCTTTGTTTTAGATATTGTCTCTGTTGAGCTCATTATTATCCATTTTTAAACTACAAAATCTGTATGTGAATGTGAAATTCACAAGCACCAATTACTTTGAAAATCTACTTGGTTCTACTGCAAAACAAGTCTGGTCTGATCCTTTCGGACAAACTCGGTTAAATGTGGTTAAAATTTCAAAGATTTGGTGAGTTTGACCAAATTACTAGCCCACATTGACCGAATTTGACTATGTTTGATCATTATGATAGATTTTTGAAAACATTTATGTAATGAAAAGTAAATTTAAGTTTGTTATTTTCAAAGTTTTATGTTGAGTTTTTGAAGCTTGTACCTAGTCTGATTTATACTCTCGTTGTGCACTTTCGGCAATTTTTATGTGAGTCTGGGTCATGTTCTTAACCTTTGGCTTTGCTGAGTTGTTCCAGAGTCTGAGTCATGACTTTGTTTTCAATTTACATGAGTGCAGACTGGCTGCGATAAGTTTTAGACATTGGCTTACCTATATTATGGGCTTGGATCTATCGCCATTATGATTCCTTTTCAGTACCTACCTACTATTGTCAGCTCTTGATTAAACCATTTTCTATTGTTTTAATGCAATTAGACAGTGCTCAGAATGTTGTTTTTCTAAGATCTATTCAATTTTATCATCTTATTGTATCAGTTCATCTGTTGCTCGAAGATTGTTCTCTGAAAATTTTGTTGGTTTTCATTCATTTGTGGTTGACCTAATTTGTAGATATAGACCAGACTTGTGTACTTTGTTTTCCAAGAATCAAGATGATCTACTATAATATTATGTTCTATGATGTATCAAACTAAGGGTGCTTGTTGAACCCATTGTCTAGTGAGGATGGAATTAGATGGCTAGCCTATAGTGACAATATTTGTAAAAGCTATTGAGGGTAGCTATTATAGAATTTCTATTCACTTTATGAGTGACAATTTTTGTAATTTCCAGTAAGAAATTTTCAAATTACAGGTTTTGTTTAGAGAAAATCATGGGAATTCTTTTCTTAGCTTACGTGCTAAAAAGTTACACTCTGAAATTTTGCATGACAGGTTCTGTTTAGAGAAAAACATAGGGAGTATTTTTTGAGTTTACATGTTGAAAAGTTATAAACATGTTCTGATTTCAATGACGTTCAATTGAGCCTCATAAAGTTCAATAAGTCCCCTTATAGCTAGCTAGACAGTCCTATTTGAAGAATATTGAATTGTCTTCCAATTCTTCACAATGCGTCTTTCTTGGTAATATTATGAGAAAATTGATGAAAATTTTAAAGTCATGCTAAAGAACCATTGGGAAAATCTTAGTGATCTCTACAATTTTTTTGGTTTAATCAATGCATGGATTTCCACAAGCTCTTAGCTCTTTTTCTGTTGCTCATATCGTGTCTATATGAGTTGCTTAGGCAATTCCATTATGTAGTTATAGTGGATGTACTATTTTAGTCCCATTGATCTACTTTTTTGGTCTTTTGTTGGACATTAATAAATTTATATTATCTTAGATTCGATATTTTAAGTGTGAAATTAGAATATACATCATTATGCCTTTTTAGGCTTCAAACATAAGTCTTTAAAATCATCCTACATCTAGCAGCTAGCCCTGATTCTATTCCATGACTATTTATAAACAGTCGGCGTAGTCTACCTAAAGGAAGCCTTCACAAAATGATACTTTTTCTTTCTACATTCAGCCAAAAGGATACAACAAGTACGACATTAGAGAAAGAAAGACACCTTAAAGAAATTCTATGGGTTTTGAACCCTACATCAGAACAACTAGCTTTGAGAAGCTGATAATTATATCCCTCCCCCAAACTAGTGTTCAGTAAGGGACCCTTCCTGTAGTAACAAAGATTTTTTTGATAATTGATCAGCCATAGAGTTAAACTCTTTAGAGAAATGTGCAAAATATAGAACATCAAATCTCCTCTTAACCTCCAAGAACTAATTTATGATAGGTCAAATAATAGATTATCTATTGTGCACTTATTACTAGACCAATCAACCATCAACTTCGAGTCTCAAAACTCTTGTAACTTTTTCATACCCTATATGTTTTTGTTTTCTACAGTAGTCACATAGCATAAATTTTTGTTTGATTGTTTGTGCCAGGTCCTACTGCTAACTTTAATTTGAAATGGTGATGTCGATCCACAAATAGAATGACACCAACCCACACAAACCTGGAACTCTCTGTGAGGCTCCATCAAAAAACACCCAAGCCTAGTTCTGCCTATATTTTTGTTTCATTTAGAATTCTAGCCGGTTACTCTTTTGAAGAAGATCGATTTCCACTGCAAGTATACCTAATTTTATGGGAAACTTGTGCTGGTATCAACTCTAGATATTGGAATATCATTATGTTTCTAGATAATTAAATACCCCATATGACAGAAGCTTGTAACGCCCTGAAAATTTTTACAGATTTATCTACAATGCGATGATAAAAACATTCAGTAAGAGTCCACTGCTCCCATTTATTTCTCCCACAGCAGCACCTCTAGGATCATGCTTTTATCAATGAACCAATCCTAAAAGGCAACAATGGTATGGTTTCTCAATGGGAGAATTGAAATGCAATGGAAGATCTAGCCTAAGACCTTAGATGGCTACTTCATGCATCCTTTCATAATCTAATATATGATTAATTTCTCCTAGAAATACTACTGAATGAAGTTGAAAAACCCCCACCCCCATTATATATTGGCACTAGTCTATCATGTTGATTTGATCTGGGACCAATCAGTCACTTGTCATCCTTCTTATCATTTCTAGCATCTATGTGCCCAACTAGACTGGCATTATACTCTATTCATGCTTCCCAATAAATAATATATGACAAGCTATCCATAAGTGAGCTTAAAAATAGGAAAGAAAGAAGTCATCCATGGATGCCTCACTTGTCTTACACAAAAGACATCTTCCAGGACCCCCTTATCCCAAGTTAAGATTTTGTTGTCTAAAGCTAAACAATGAAAGAGTTTAGCTTTAAGAGGAATTTCTAACTTTCAAACTAAGTGCTACCATGGGGATCTTTCCCTCATCATTTCTTCTTCCATCCCTACCTTGTATACAAGTTTGGAAATATATTCATCAGGTCCCTCATGTTTTGACCACTTAAATTAGCTCATCTTGTTTAGAAAGTTTAATCAGTAATGGCACTATAATTTAAGCTATGGTTTCCTGCCTCGGTTTTTACCCCTCTCAAATTCAAATCCCATGCTAAATTCAAGCCATGAGATAAAACATTCCTGCCATCATTTGTTGCCACATTTTCCTTGGAATAAAGCCCTAAGAGATTGATATCTCTTATTAGCTTACACAGTTTGAAATTACCTTTACAGCCAATCTAGGGGTTTTCCCCTATTCTTGCCTTATTAATTTTAATCCTCCATGCTGTCCATTTTCCAATTAATGGGAATTCTTTCACCAAATCTTTCCAAACAATAGAATTTCCATTGAAATGTTCCCTTTCTTCTATAGAAATCATTCTCAAATGTTTGGTTTCATAATTTTTTTCTCCTATAGACCTTCATTGTAGACTAACCTCTGCAGAATTTTAGCAGCTAAAGCTAGATTGAATAGATTTATATTTTTTTATGCCCCACCCTCCAACTTCTTTAAAATTTACCACCTTGCTCCAGTTAACTAAATAGATTCCTTTAATTTTCCTTAAGTTTTCAATTTTCTGTTATATCTATATATATATATATATATATATATATATATATATATATATATATATATATATATATATGTTTATGATGCCTTTAGGGATATGGACAATCGATATCCAATGTGGAAGAATACTTTAAAGCATGGCCTTGACCAGGACTAATCTCCCTCCCCTAGAGAACCATCAATTATGCCATAATGAAATTCAAGCTTCAATTTAAAGAAAGAGCCAATTCATTTTCTCTTATGCCTTTGAAATTTCTAACATCATTTCTACAATAGGAATCTTGTGAGTTTTAATTGTATGTATTCTTTCATATATTGTCCCCACAACAACATAGATTTTCCTATTATAAAGGAGCACAAATTCGTCTTTAGAAATTCAATTGTCCATCCATTAGGTATATGATTTTTAGTTTTTTGGAGTTTAAAACTGATTTTATCTCCTCTTTGGACACCTCTGCCTCCATGTCTATGTTCATTTCATCACTGATAATGCTGGGAAATAGCATGATAATTTTCATGATTTCACAAATATTTTCTTCCGTTAGATTTTTAAAATGTTTCTTTCTCACTTCAGTTATCTCCTTAAAAGACTTATTAACCCTAGAGCTATCTAGCTTATTGCTTTCCCAAATAACATTAATGTTTCTTGTATGACTTGCGTACTTGTGAAAAAATTTAGTATTCCTATCACTTTTAGAGAACAAGATGGTTATCCTTTTTAGCTTAGTTTCTTTTTCCTCTTTGGAAAGGTGGTTTGTTTTCCCTTCCAGCTCTTTGAGAGGATTTATTTCATCTTTCAAAATCACCCCTTTTTTATTATTATCAAAGGTTTTTAATTCATTTTTCAACATCATTTAAATCTTTTTTAACAAAGCTTTGAGCTCAATCTGTAGCTTCACCTTTTACCCTTTTCAGATTGTCTATAACTGCTTCATGTCTCTGTCCTCACTGTTACTATTGTAATGTCTTCAATTCTTGATGACCACAACCTTGGAATCCTTTTTATTTAGCCAGTAAGTGATTAAACTTAAAGGGGGTTGGAGGCTTCTTCCTCTCTGATTCGATTTCCAGCAATATAGGGCGAGATTCCCTAAACAATTTATGATCTCACTATATGAATCTAACATCAAGTAAGTAACAACAAAGGATTTATCTAGCCTTTTTGAAATTCCACTTTTTCCTTTTTAGTTATTTCTCCAAGTAGGTTCTTATTTAATTGGTTCTACATCAATCAACTTTTGAACTTCAAAGAAATGACTGAAAAATCATTTAGAAATGGGGTTTTTCTTGCTGCAAGGGCCCCACTGATTGTCAACTGTGAGCTTTCCCTCCTATTTTTTTGAAACTGTGAATTTTCTTTAGGGTTATTAGAGTTTCTTCCAATGGAGACTTGGTGGTGATCCTGATAAAATGCTAAACCCCCTTCCAGACCCCAAAATCACCCACAACATTCTTTCTTTGATCTTGGATGGTAATATGACTTGAACATCTCATCACCTTTATTCTGTGAGGCCTCTTTAACTGGATGACCACCCAAACAGGAAAAATAATGAATCCCTACATCATCTGATGAAGCTTCTAAATACTAGAATGCATGGTCTAAAGAATGGATAATTGGCATGAAGAGAATGCCACAATCTCCTGAAGCAAAAGACGGACCCAAATTCCAGTGGGGGCCTTAAAGTCCCCTAAACCTTCCTTAATGGTACAAACAATTTTGTAACACCCAATAATGGAAGGGGATTCTTTTAGTACTATTTGATAGCATAAGGAATTGATAAAAGGGGACCTACCTTGAAAATTCATAGGAAAATCATGTGTTCCTTCAACCACTTTAGGACCGCATACCTCAGCCTAGCACTTATCACCTTCCAAAGCTGGAAGTCAGAACAACATCTGAATCAACAATCTTGAGATTTTCCTGCCCTTTTTCTTCTACCTTGTCTAGACTTCAAACTAGCCTCCAAATTAGAATCTATGGACACCACCATTCATACTTTTTTCTCTCTCTGCAATCTTCCCACAAAATTGTATGAGAGCCAACCCAATGAAATGGGACTTTTCACCATTTAGAAGTCCAAATTCTAGTTTAAAATGCATTTTCCTTGAGAAATATTAGTATCTACAAGTAATCTCAGTATTTTCATGAATATCAGTTTCTACCAACATTTTAACCACTCTTCTATATTTGAAACTGAAAATTTTCGCTAAGGAGATAAATTTGACCTATAGCATTACTGACCCTTCCAAAATGTCTGAATTCCTCCACAAGTCTAAAGGAAGTTGGAATCTGTTGCAAATATGTTTGTTCCTCCTTTGGGTCAAAACCTAGTTTCCACTTTTTAGGCACAGTTTTGCCCCCCCCCCCACATCCAATATTGCTTGAGAAGTAGGTTCTCATCCTCCTAGATTTTCACCATAAAACAAATCTAGTGTGGACTAAAATATGTAGTGCATGTTGAGTTTTGTAGGTCGGAAGGTACTTCTAGTCTTTGTCTTAAGGAGAAAGACCTTGATTTGACTTGTTATCACCTCGAAAAATGATAAGCCATGCCTGTTATAATGGGTTCTCAGACATTTCTCAGAACAACCAGTTATCGGGAAATCTAGTGTCTATGTAGAACTACTAGTCCCACTAAGACGGGTAGCTATCTTAGAAACAAACAGATTAAAGTTACTTTCGTTTCCTTTATGAGAAGTAGATAGGAGAGGATCAAAGAATACCAACCTTGATTTTTCGCTCGGTTCCTTGCTTGTTCCTTCTCCTCACCGATAGGTCTTTGCTGCTTCTCTCTTGACCACACTACTTCAAAGAGTACCTGTAAAGTCAAAGAAGCATAATCCCTTCAAAGTGGAGAGATCTACAATCATAAGCAATATAGGACCAGATATATATTGACCACACAAAAGCATATAGTATCAGACATACAAGAATGTGGAGGAAAACTTAAATATCTTTATTGATGTGAAGATTAGAAGAGAGGATTACAACCCATTCATCTGACCCAGCATCATCCTCCCAGCATGAAAGCCCTTCTTCACCTCATGAAAATCTTAGATCACCGAACACTATGATATTCCACTAGGAAACCAACAACACTTCCTTACAAGATACAAAATTCCAGCCTCTGGATCTTTGGGATGAGGGATCCATATATAGATGATTGCAGGGAGGTGAGTCAGCTTCTGGGATTTTGATTAGTGTTGTAGAGCTGTAACAAGGGTCTCTTTCACCTCTAGTTATCCCACATTAATAAGTTAATCTGGGAACGATTTGTTATTGCAAAGAGTATCTCAATCCGAGGCTATTTGTCAGAGTAATGCTTAGTAGTACAGTGTTCAGAAAATACACGAGTAAACGGATGCTAAACTATGACTAAATTAATTTAAAAGAATAAAATCACACAGGGCAGTTTATCAGTCAAGGGTGCAGAAGCGATAACCCATCCCTCTAGAAACTGATGGAAAGGAAATTAGAGCATGGACCATAGGTCTGGGAGCTAGGCAGCGACTGTTGAGGCTCACTATAGCCTTAGACCTTCTCTCACACCAAAACAGCAAATGCAAGTAAATGGAATGGCAGAAAGTAAAATGGAACAACAAACAGGAAATGGAACAGCAGTAAATGGAACAGCAATCAAATAAACTAAGTCTTGCGAGTCAGAACCAAACTTGCTCTATTGAACTAAACTCACACTCTACAATAAAATAACAATTTTCTCTCTTAAGGCAAATCGGATGAAATGTACTTTATGGAACAACACTCGCTGATGAATTATGGAACAGCAAGAATCAACCATATATACATACAACATGCTAATATAGTAATCTGACGATTAAGGTGAATACGACTATGTTTCCAAATAGAATAATATCACTTTTTGAATTCCAATAATCAGGATTTCAAATGAATCCAATAACAGTAATATTGAGTACAAACGCTCTGTAACAGAAATAGCTGGTTTAGACCAATAACATGCAATCAACTCTAAAAATATTCACTCATACAATACAGAATTACTACATGAATTTCCTGAAGAAACCATTGATGAATTAATCGTAGCAGAGCATGGAATAGCACATGAAAAGCATATCAGATTACTGAGCAATAAGGATAAGAAAACCACGGAGAAATCAAGTTATAATGATACAAAAGCAAGTGTCCTTCAGAGCCGGGCCCTTAGCTTCCAATGGTACACCACCTTAGATTACTCAAGATGCAAAGATGAAATAAACACCAAGTCTTTTATATTAATGCATCAGCAAACGTACAGTAAACCAAGTCTCAATGAGAGTCGATGATCAAAGTTTAGTCTGAAACTGAAAATTACATAAAAGTCCCTTTGCTTAATGATGCTATTCCTTTTTATAAAAGTAACAGCGGAGGTATCTAGGTAACAAAAATAAGTAAAACAACGATCCCTCAGGATCAAAGATCCTGAGGGATTCACCAAGCCGTTAATCCTTTACTTTTCTTTCCCTGTTCCTCCGAATTGGTATCCCTTCTTTCTTTCCTGGATCGTTCTGCTTCGATCTGTTCGATCTCGTTTGCATCCAGTTCCCTTCTAAAGGGACAACAGTTATTCCTCCTTTGTCTTTCCCTTTTGAACGACAGTTCTTCGTTTCCACCTTTCCCTGCATAGAAAAATTACAATTATCAGCGATTAAGCTTTCCATACTAATTCTCACACGTTCTATTAGAATTATTTATCTCTTTGAGTTCATGATGCAGAAAAGGTTACAATTGTTACTGAAAAGTCACTAAATTGTTTGTCAAAAACATACCTTTCAAGTGCTCCACACACCCCCCCGCTTACCCTATTTCATGCCCTCATGAAAAAATTATAGTTGACATGCAAGGCGGTAAGAGAATAGGCCGGAGAGGGAACCTCGTGTGGAGGCCTACAACCGTGATGAGCAACTAGATCATTAAAGAACTGATTTGTTTGACCTTCAGGCATTTCATACAAGGCCTGATATCTGGGTGCAGGGTGCCAAATGATTGGACTACGAAATCGATACCCTAACCAGGTTGGCCCTGCTTGCAAAATACGTTCGCCATAAAGGTTCAATCGGCTGACAGCCAACTCAAAATTTTCGTATTTGAATGGTTCTCTGAGCTGGATTTTTGGGTTAGAAATCCGGTATCAGAATTTTGCAGCATCGATGGCGAGGTCTTTAATAGTCAGAAAATATTCCAGACTGTGTCGGATTAGGTCCTCTTGCATGAGTCCTAATGTCTCCATAACACCCAGGGTTCTCATAAGGTTCCTATGTGCTCTCCATAACAGCACTAGGTCTCTAGGCTCAGCTCTGACCCACAATTCTAGGTTATTTTCCTGTCTCTGAAAAGTGTTATAAGCCCTGAGCCATTTTAGCTGATTAACCCCGAATGAAACGAAGGCTTGCAATTGTATGTCCCCAACAAAAGGGCCAGGATTTAAATCAGTTTCCTGGTCTAGCACGAGGTTATGCAAGTAAAATTCACACAATAATCTTTGAACCTTAATTCCATAATGCTTGCAACAATCTATGAAATCATTAACAGTATTGATTTGTATAGGGGCACCCACCCTGACAGCTTTTATCTTTAATCGTAAATATCGTTCAAGCAAAAATAAAGCATAGTTTTTAGCAGGGGCCCTACAGGCCAGAACGTCATTATACAAAGAAAACACAGTGTCCATCTGCCTAACAACAATATCTAATCGACGAGTTAACTTGGCAACCTTTTCTTGCTCCTTTTTCCATCCTTCGAAGGCCTGGCTCTCGGACTGACTAATATCCCGAAGTTGTTATTGTAACTCTTCATATTTCTCCCGGGGGACTGTTTGTTCTCTCAGCTGTTCGGCTTCTTGCTGAGCTTGCTTCATCATCTTGTGCAAGGTTCTTGTTTTCAGATCCTTTTTCCATAGAGCCGTAGAGGCCGAGAGTTTTACCTGAACCTTTTTGTTATGCTGTTTGGAGTTCAGAACTCAAATTTCCCCTGAGGGTGGTGCCTCTGTTTGGATCTCCTTATTCTCCTTTTCTTTCTTAACACAAATGAAAGGTTGCTATGGTTCCCCTGTTAATGGAACATCATCCTGTCCCTCTGCCTCAATTGGAACGGCAGTCCGTTCTTTAGTGTCAATTGGAACAGCGGTCTGTTCTTCAACGTCATTTGGAACAACAGTCTGTTCTTCAACGTCATTTGGAATAGAAGTCTGTTCTTCACTGTTGTTTGGAACGACAGTAGGTCTTTCAGCGGGGTTTTGACTAACAGGGCGGCTATAAGTCCTTCGTCTTCTTGTCCTACGGGATTTTGTTGCAGTGGCCCTTTTTCTTTTCCTTGTGGTCCTTCGTATCGTCAGATTGGCTTTCAGAATCTGAATTTGCTGTCAGAGCTGGGCTATAGTGTTCAGCAGCCTCTGTTGTTTCCTCCTTAATTTCTTGATTTCTATTGCCTCAGCAGAGGGTTCCTGCCTGGCCCTTAAATCTGCTCCTACTCCGTCTAGAATTTCTTCTGGTGTCTTGGGAACAGATTGTTCCCGATTGGTGTCTCTTATTTCCTCCTCATGAACGGGCGGGTTTTCTTCTCCTGCCTTTTCTGCATGTGATTTCTCAGGTATGTCTTCCTCTGGAGGTCTGTCAGGGAGACCTGCTGGGATGGAGGGTTGGCCATACTCCCCCATATTAGCCAGGATTGCGGAAAATTCATCTTCACCCACAGGGTCTCACAGCGGGCTGCCCTTTGGCTGTACTACTTTCTCCTCCTGATTGTCCTACTCAGTGACTGTCTTGGAGTGTTCGGCTTCTGTTTCTATTTCGGAGTGCTCATCTCCCTCCTCGACTCCTTCTCCGGCTTGCTCAACCTCGCCCCCAGCTTGTTCAACATTTTCTTCGGAAGGTCCTCCTTCTGGTTCTGGAGGTTAATCTGTAATCTCGATTGGCTGGCTGGTGCTCTCCCGAATCTTTTCCAGCCTCCCTCGTATCCAAGCTAGCCAGGATGATTTTCTTGGTCTCTCAGGTTGTTCGGGTGTACTAGCAACAGGTTTTTCCACTACCAATTCTCTGTGTTTTTCTGGTCGTTCTGGTGTACTTGAAGAATGTTTTCATTTTGGAGCAACATGTCTTTTTGCTGCCAATTCTCTGCGTTTCTCTAATCGTTCTGGTGTGCTAGAGGAATGTTTAGGTTTTGGGGATGATGCAGTCAATCCCCCCTCGATCATTGCAATGATCTCCTCCCAGCTGCTCTACTGTTGAGTGAGACTATGGCTCACTATCAATCGAATCAATCCATGGTGCCTAACGACTGTTTCTACGTTCTATGCCTTTTTCAGGCTTCAAGCTGCATCATGCAATAATGAATTTAAAAGTGCAGGCAGATTTACAGAACATTTTTCTTTCAAAACAGCTAAGAGTTTAAGATGACGTGGTCTTACCACATCTTTCCTTCCTTCACAAGTGGTGTAGCTCTGCACTATCTTTGCTAATTCGGTCTAGGGTTCTCCTAACGTTGCTGACAGAACTCCCTTCCCCTTAACTGTCAAGCTTTGGCCTTCATCCTAGAAAATCTCCATAATCTTTTGTAATCTTTCTTTCTTCAGCATCCATACAGGTCCGGCGGCTGGTAGTCCTGAGACTTCTGCAATTATATCATCAGTGACCGCTATCCATCTCTCTCTTACTATGGAGTAGTTCTCCTGCAGGTTTTGCAGAAACTCCAACACCATTGTTTCGTTTGATTCTTGTAGGCGACTGAAATAATTCAGCCATCCTGCCTTTTCCAGGATCTCCCCGGCAATAGCAGAGACTGTCAACTCTTGAGGTTCGCTTCGGATTGCCTTTCCCCCCATGGTTCCACTAAGAATTTCCAATGGAACAGCAACTACCTGTGCTGTTTGAGACGCAGAGAGGGTGATCGTCGCAAGAAAAAAATAGAGTATGCAACAAAAATGGATTGTGGATGGCAACTTTCGTAAAATAGAATTATCATACCGTTAAACCATGCCATACCTTCGTACACTATCTTTCCCGAACGGTGTGCTCACACGTAATTCGTGGAGTAATGAGGTTACCTTGCCCCCCGCAATGTGATAGGTTGTCCCAGCCGTCAAATAGAGGGGCAGCAGCCATTGTGTAACCAAGTCATAAAGGAACAGCATATGAAATTATGCCATGTTTTAGATGGACAACGAAATACCGAAATCGAGGCAAAAAGGTGGATCGCGTTTTACATAAAAGCTTGCGTGATATGATGCGAAGCTGGAGCATGGGACGTCTGTCAATCGTACGAAATCTCCAGAGGTCATTTTCAGTTCCCTTGCCATGATTGGTGGTAATGAGTGTTCATGCGATGTATACATCGAGACATAAAATATGACTTATCCATAGGATATAAGAGACAAAGAAGTATTGATATCATACCTATTGGTGTAACCATTACGACTTCGATACCATTAACAGAGCTCTGCTGCCGACAGGTGTTCATAACCTTGGCAGAGTTATTTATTTCACCCCCGGAACCATGATCCTTTGTGTGTATTTTGAAGAGTATTTTGTCAAAATGTAGGCCATTATGCTGGCTTGGTAACCAGGTAGCCATAATGCCATTCACAAGGAAGGTGCGAAACGTGGGCAGGCCGGCTCATGATGAGACCCCCTGTTCCAAGGTCTGTTTATTTAGTGTACCTTTTGGACCATATCCCTGGTGTGGTGGCCATAATGGGAATGCCACTTCGCTTCCATCCTTATGATCATGGTAGGTTGGCTCTTGATGAGACCTCCTATCCTGCATTTGAGAATTGATAATCCATATTTATTTATTTTTTCTTTTTGCGAAGCAGTTTTTCTTATTTATTTACACATAAGGGTGGTTCAGCACTCCTTAAGAGTGGGAATGGTGGAAGAAGTCTTATCATCCCAACAAGAAGATATAAATCCTCTGCTCCTATCCCTAAGTAATAATCAAAGAACATTTTTAGGGAAGTCGTCATGATAAAGATAACCAACCAGAGCAACGGTAATAAGACAATGACAACGAAGATGAGAAGTAAGTGTATCCCTCCTCTTGTCCTCTCATCAATACTAGGCCTTATAAAGATAGCGATCTACGATCTGCTGACTTCGGTATGTCGTGATTTATGTTCATTACATAAGTGCATAGTTTTATCTTAAAGACTGGAGAGAACATGGGCGAAAAGCATCCTCAATATAAATCATCACAGAGAGCAAAAACATGGCGATGGTGTTCCTTTTAAGAAAGGAACAACAAAGAAGAATCCATGCAAACAAATACTTAAGATGTTGTTTCTTTAGAAGGAACAGCCGAAGATCACGAATGCTGTCCCTTTTGAAAAGGAACAACAGAAAATCACAAATGTTGTTCCTTTTGAAAAGGAACAACAGAAACTCACAAATGTTGTTCCTTTTGAAAAGGAACAACAAAAACTCACAAATGTTGTTCCTTTTGAAAAGGAACAGCAGAATCTCACAAATGCTGTTCCTTTTGAAAAGGAACAGCATAACATCACAAATGATGTTCCTTTTGAAAAGGAACAGCAAAACATCACAAATGTTGTTCCTTTTGAAAAGGAACAACAAACACTCGCAAATTCTATTCCTTTTGAAAAGGAACAACAAAAACTCGCAAATGCTGTTCCTTTTGAAAAGGAATAGCAGAAAATCACAAATGCTGTTCCTTTTGAAATGGAACAGCAAAAACTCGCAAATGCTGTTCCTTTTGAAAAGGAACAGCAAAAAATCACAAATGTTGTTCCTTTTGAAAAGGAATAGCAGAAACTCGCAAATGCTGTTCCTTTTGAAAAGGAACAACAGAAAATCACAAATGTTGTTCCTTTTGAAAAGGAGCAGCAGAAATTCACAAATTCTGTTCCTTTTGAAAAGGAACAGCAGAAAATCACAAATGTTGTTCCTTTTGAAAAGGAACAGCAGAAATTCGCAAATGCTGTTCCTTTTGAAAAGGAACAGCAGAAAATCACAAATGTTGTTCCTTTTGAAAAGGAACAACAAAAAATCACAAATGTTGTTCCTTTTCAAAAAGGAATGGCAGAAACACAAAAACAGACAAATTCTGTTCCTTTTGGAAAAGGAACAACAAAGACACGCAGAATGCAAAAATCAAAATTAAAAAAGAGAAAGATCAATGAAAATGTTAAGAAAACGTATATACAAAAACTTATGTACAAGTTATAGAAAAAAAAATGCATTCCTTATTGAATTATAGGTGAGGAAGATTTTGCTTCCTCTCCTAAAATTTCCATTTCAGTGTCTCGATGTAGCTACTGACAGAAGGATTCCCGAGTGAGTGGCTTGCGATAGAGACGAACTCGGTGGCCATTTACCTTGAATGCATATCCAGAACCGTCGATTGTGATCAGAGTGAGGGTCCCATTATCATGTACTTTCTGGATTTCGTATGGTCCCAACCAACGAGTCTGCAGTTTCCCCGGGAAGTCCTAAAACCGAGAGTCATATAACAGAGCCCAGTCCCCTTCATGAAAGACTTTGTTCTTGATAAGTGCATCATGCCATTTAGCTCGATGTTGTTGAATAAGTGTTGTATTCTGTAATGCAGAGAGCTTGATTTCGTCCAATTCATTAATCTGTTGTAATCGACTAATTTGTGCCTCACTTAAATCTAGGCCAACTTCCTGTGTAGTTCGTAACATTTGGATTTCGAATTCTATGGGGAAAATAGGTTGTTTTCCAAACACTAATTGATAGGGTGAATAACCGGTGGTACTTATCCATGTGGTTCTATAAGCCCACAGTTCTTCATGTAGTCGGGCGGCCCAATCACGCCTATGTGAAGCAATGGTTTTTGTTAAAATTGATTCTATTACCTTATTGCTACTTTCTACTTGCCCATTCGCCTGCGGGTGATATGGGGTAGTAATTTTATGCTGGACGTGATAATTGTTAAGTGTTGCAACTAATTTGTTTCTGGCAAATTTTGGTCCTCCATCTGTAATTACGCCGTAAGGCGTTCCCCTCTGAAATGAAATCCCCTTATTGTCTATCTGTCACCCTCAAATACCGTCAGATTATATGTTAGACGATGGAGAGAGGTTGAGCCGTTGATTAGCGCGGTCGATTTCTGCCATAGCCGGGGTTCATATCACCGGAAGTCGGAGAGACGAAAATGGCTTCATATCACCGGAAGTCGGAGAGACGAAAATGGCGATATGAATCTCGGAATTGGGCACCTTATTCGCAAGGGAACCGGAGGGAGATCATCTATCTGGTTTTCGTCTAACCCCTCTAGGTTGTAACCATAGAGCGTCTATGATATGGAGACATCAATTCAATATATGTTGATGGTCAAAGAGTGAAAACCAGGCATGGAAATGGCAGTTGGATTTCCTTTGTAATAAAAACAATTTCAGTGATCGGGGAGATCTTGAAGTAGATACCCTAACTAATGATCATCTGTGATTCATTGTGTCAGCGGTATCATTGCAACCGTCTTTGGAGCCACGGGCTTCCTCGGTCGATATTTTGTGCAGCAACTTGGTATATCGCATCATTTGTTGTAGTGTCAATAATGTCTCTGTTTGTACACAGTTTGTGTTTTTTGTTTTTTTTTGCATTAGACAAATACTTTGGCTTTAGGCATTATTGTTCACTGTTTTTATCAATGTGCAGCTAAGACGGGTTCTCAAGTTCTGGTTCCCTTTAGAGGTTCGGAGGATTCACCCAGGCATTTGAAACTTATGGGTGATCTAGGACAAGTAAGTGGTATAATTCTTTTGTAATTTGAGTGTTGAACTGTTTTGCATTTTTTCTCTCTTCCTTTCAGGCATGCATCAGAAACATGAAACAATTTTGTAAAAGCTTGTTTTCTCATTAACTTAATCCATTTTGTCTTTATAGGAACACATACGTGGGTTTTTCATACCTTTATTTTTTACATTGATAATATTAATTTATAATGTGTTGAACTTTCACTTTTTGTATGTGACTGAGGCCTTCGCTCTGCAAGGTTAATTCTGCCCTTAATCCCATTAGGACTCCAAAGCAGCAGCAGAAGATGATCAATAATGCCCGTTTTACAACCCCTCCTACCTCTCTCAGGTTTTTAATTTTCTATCATATAAAACTCACTTATTCATGCTTTCTTGTTTTTTCCTTAAGATTCTTCCATGCTGGGCTGCTTGAACAAATTTAATTCATTTTGAGCTGCTTGAATTGAAATGATGTGTGGGCAATGTGGAATTAAGAAGCAATGGGGGGTTTTATCGACAGATCCACTTCCTCGTCATTCATGAACTCGGGTTTGTTGAGATCGGAAGTGGATAAGTTCATTCACAGTATACCAAGAAGCAGCTGTGGCGGTGCGCTCTCCACTGAATGCTCAGTTGCGCTCTCAACCAAAGCTTTCTGTTGGCTGTTTGGCGTTGCGGCGTGTGAGTATGATTCCATTCATGTTGTGTTGTATTGTAGTTGCATAAATATTTTTGATCCACATTGGTTGTGAGAGTTGGTCACATAATGGTTGTGAGGATTGGTCGGATACAGTTTAAAGTTTAGTTATAATGAAGTGGTGTTTCTTACTAACCCAATGATATGGATAACAGAGTGGTGTTTTCAATGAAGTGGTGTCTCCTACTAACTTAGTGGTTGATCAATTAAGTGAGTATGATTGCTTTCTCGGTCATCTTTCGTTTTGTGCAGAATTTGTGTAAAACAATGATTAGATAAGCCTTTCTTAGAGCATCCTGGATTGGTTTTACAGTTATACAATCCCCTCTCTAAAGATCAGATCAAAACTCTGCTAAGGATAAATTTGTTAATGACAATCTCTCTTAGAGCATCTCGGATTGGTTTTCGAGCTATACAGTCCCCCCCTCTAAAGATCAGCTCAAAACTCTGCTAAGGATAACTTTGTTAAGGACAATCTCTCTCAAGTTCAAAACTCTCCTAAGGATAACTTTGTTAAGGACAATCTCTCTCAAGCCGATTGTTGAGACAAGGGGCTCCTTCAGAATGCTAACTAATTTGGGATAGGCAACCTCAATTTACTAGATTTTTCTACTACCGTAATCTGCTGAGATTTTTAGCTTTTGCTTTCTGGCTATTTCCAATTGTCAATATATTCCTCTCAGAAAATGGAATACCTCAAAGGCTCTCTTGGAATACCTCAAAGGCTCTCTTGGGAGCCTTGTCTTCTTGGACAATCATGTCAATTTGGACTGCATGAGAGATTGGTTGAGAAAATTAGATCTGCTCTTTCTGGATATGTTTGAACCTCCTCTGTCCTTTGCAAGGGTAGCTGGTTGGCTGACTTGTTGAAAGCACTATTTTTGTCCATGGAGACAAAAACTGTATGAATAATATTTTAAAGAACACAAGGTTTTTTTCACTCAGCATACTTAAGTGCATTAATCGTGACACAACCAACAATCTTACTATAGTCAATGGCATCATTATGAGCTCAACATAGCCATGGCAAGTTAAACATGAGTTTGATAATGAACCCTTCAACATCAATGAGCACAAACTTGCTAAAACAAAAGTCTAAAGATCAATTTAGAATGGGGCTCAGGTTTTGGTTCAAAATATTCGATTTTATGCCACGGCTTCAATAATGCCACAGAATTTAGAATTAACTCAAGATTTGCTTCAGATCTTCTAGGGATTACAAACCCGAAGCCCAAAATTTCATCAGACTTGACATGTGCAAATTTATCCTGCTGTAGTTAATATTGGATGCCATCATATCATTTCAAACCTCTCATTGATCACGTGGAATTTGTTGCATAGATAGTGAACAAGAGTTTGACTATGTCAATTGTAGGTATTTTCTCCAAGTATCATAAGAGATGCTCAGACTTCCCTCAGAGGCAGGCCTAAGCAAGCCCTCTGTAATCTACACATTTAGATCCTCAGATGAACCATTAGCTTATGAAAAATTCCTTCAGTACATAGATTACAACATGCAGCAAGTAGAAGATATAATCCACAAATGTTATCTGCGTGTCCTCTGATATAATCCTTGAAGCTAAAGGCAATCAATGATGAAACAATTTTCATCAACAGGGATGCAAAAGATTTCAAATCCTCTTAGACAATTTAACTTGTATCACCACATTCCTGTTAGCACTCCTGCTATAAATGATTCTTCCATATACCCTTCCTATTTTAACAAAACTGACAGTAGCAGGCTTTAGTGAAAAAGATTCTTGGATAGAGCAATACACATCGCAGTATAAAACCTCTTCCTGGTCATCAAGGCAACAATTTCCATCTTAGCTCAGGCAGCCTTTCACTCAGCATACTTAAATACATTAATCATGACACAACCAACAATCTTACTATAGTCAATGGCATCATTATGAGCTCAACATAGCCATGGCAAGTTAAACATAAGTTTATTAATGAACCCTTGAACAGCAACAAGCACAAACTCACTACAACACAAGTCTAAAGATCAATTTAGAATGGGGCTTAGGTTTTGTTTCAAAATATTCACTTTTATGCCACGGCTTCAATAATGCCACAGAATTTAGAATTAACTCAGGATTTGCTTCAGGTCTTCTAGGGCTTACAAACCCGAAGCCCAAAATTTCATCAGACTTGACATGTGCAAATTTATCCTGCTGTAGTCAATATTGGATGCCATCATATCATTTCAAACCTCTCATTGATCACCTGGAATTTGTTGCATAGATAGTGAACAAGAGTTTGACTTTGTGTCAATTGTAGGTCTTTTCTCCACGTATCATAAGAGATCCTCAAACCTCCCTCAGAGGCAGGACTAAACAAGCCCTCTGTAATCTACACATTTAGATCCTCAGATGAACCATTGGCTTATGAAAAATTCCTGCAGTACATAGATTACAACATGCAGCAAGTAGAAGATATAATCCACAAATGTTATCTGCGTGTCCTCTGATATAATCCTTGAAGCTAAAGGCAATCAATGGTGAAGCAATTTTCATCAACAGAGATGCAAAAGATTTCAAATCCTCTTAGACAATTTAACTTGTAGTTGTTATATATATGATGGCAAGGTATCTTATTATAGTGGAATACATGATATGATTGATATGATCAAAGTCAAACAGTTGACTTTGCTCATGTCCATCAAAAATCAGTTGATAGTTTTCATTTAAAAATATTTCTGCATTGTTCACTCTTTGCATGCCTTTATTTGGAAATAGTCAACTATGCACATCATATAAACATTCAGTCCATTACCTTGAGATTAACAAAATCCATTACAAGAAACACTTAACTATAACAAGCTATATATTTTTATTTTCTAGGACACCCACATTAGCTTACTTTTTTCCTCAAAAACAGGTGGGTTTCTTGTTGTCATTAAATGGGACAAGAAAAAACATTCTTAACAATTGTAGGGTGTACAGAAATTCCAACATATCCTAGAATGTATTCATGGATTCGAATCCAAATAGCATTAGGAAAATATTACAATGTGCCCACATATCCAAGAATGTATCCAAAGGTCAGTACTCTAAAAAAGGCATTAGGCTTTTTTGAGTCATAATTCAACTTTCATTTTTGGGACTCAAGTAGTTGTTGAGGCAAAAAATTATTCAATTATGGTGTTGCAGGGTTTTGATGTTATCAAAGCACACAACCATCGACAACTCTTTCCTTGCTCCACTGTTGGCCCTAGAGGCACCTGGAGATGTCATTTCTTGGATCAGGTGACCAGGTTCTTCCCAGTTGCAAAATTGGACAAATTTCAGTGAAGTGAACTGAGAGTTTAAACTTCACCCCACATTTGGACTTGTTTGTCTACATTATTACAGAGGTGATTATGGTTTGTGGACTGCCTTTTTGGTCTTCCTTGTTAGACTATTTTACTACATTCATGGTGAGTCACAAGAACTCAAATGCCATCCTATTTTACTTACTTGCTCATTCTTTCCTGCACAGTATATTGAGTTGAATTGCATGACATAACTGTAGTGTTTGACAAACTCAATTTGTTGGTAACAGGGGAATTGGAACTGCCATTTTTATTTGTGTTACTAGTGAATATTGCTCCTTATCAAGCCATGAACCTGAGGCAAGTTGTTGTTTTCCTTAACAAATGATTAAATTGGTGTTTGGAAATGTGGATGGTAGTTTATGGGATGTTGTTGGTTTGCAGAGGAACCCAAGCTGGAATGGTCTTTTCCATAGCGGCTTCTGCATACTTGATCTATCAACACGTTACCAGGACAGGGGGTATTAAAAAGGCTTTTTATCAGGGAGTTGTTGTACCCACCATTGCTGTTGCGTGCCTTATCTGTGTGCCGTTCATATTCCTCATTAAAGGGTATATATTTTAATTTAACCAGGTGTCAGGCCTAAAAAGTGCCATATTTGTAAAGCCATCTGGACTCCCTACTTAAAATTTTCAAATTATTATTGTGGAAACTAGTACATGTAAGGTGGTGTGTAATAAAGATCGAGTATATAAATAAGTCCAACAAGCTGCATGATTGACTCCTTGGGAGCCTTGTCTTCTTGGCAAATCATGTCAATTTGGATTGCACGAGAGATTGGTTGAGAAAATTAGATCTACTCTTTATGGATATGTTTCAACCTCCTCTGTCCTTTGCAAGGGTAGCTGGTTGGCTGACTTGTTGAAAGCACTATTTTTGTCCATGGAGACAAAAACTGTATGAATAATATTTTAAAGAACACAAGGTTTTTTTCACTCAGCATACTTAAGTACATTAATCATGACACAACCAACAGTCTCACTATAGTCAATGGCATCATTATGAGCTCAACATAGCCATGGCAAGTTAAACATGAGTTTATTAATGAACCCTTGAACAGCAACGAGCACAAACTCGCTACAACAAAAGTCTAAAGATCAATTTAGAATGGGGCTCAGGTTTTGTTTCAAAATATTCGATTTTATGCCATGGCTTCAATAATGCCACAGAATTTAGAATTAACTCAAGATTTGCTACAGGTCTTCTAGGGCTTACAAACCCGAAGCCCAAAATTTCATTAGACTTGACATGTGCAAATTTATCCTATTGTAGTCAATATTGGATGCCATCATATCATTTCAAACCTCTCATTGATCACCTGGAATTTGTTGCATAGATAGTGAACAAGAGTTTGACTTTGTGTCAATTGTAGGCCTTTTCTCTAAGTATCATAAGAGATCCTCAGACTTCCCTCAGAGGCAGGTGTAAACAAGCCCTCTGTAATCTACACATTTAGATCCACAGATGAACCATTAGCTTATGAAAAATTCCTTCAGTACATAGATTACAACATGCAGCAAGTAGAAGATATAATCCACAAATGTTATCTGCGTGTCCTCTGATATAATCCTTGAAGCTAAAGGAAATCAATGGTGAAACAATTTTCATCAACATGGATGCAAAAGATTTCAAATACTCTTAGAAAATTTAACTTGTATCACCACTCTCTTGTTAGCACTCCTGCTATAAATGATTCTTCCATATACCCTTCCTGTTTCAACAAAACTGGCAGTAGCAGGCTTTAGTAAAAAAGATTCTTGGATAGAGCAATACACATCGCAGTATAAAACCTCTTCCTGGTCATCATGGCAACAATTGCCATCTTAGCTCAGGCAGCCTTTCACTCAGCATACTTAAATACATTAATCATGACACAACCAACAATCGTACTATAGTCAATGGCATCATTATGAGCTCAACATAGCCATGGAAAGTTAAACATCAGTTTATTAATGAACCCTTGAATAGCAACAAGCACAAACTCGCTACAACAAAAGTCTAAAGATCAATTTAGAATGGGGCTCAGGTTTTGTTTCAAAGTATCCGATTTAATGCCACGGCTTCAATAATGCCACAAAATTTAGAATTAACTCAAGATTTGCTTCAGATCTTCTAGGGCTTACAAACCCGAAGCCCAAAATTTCATCAGACTTGACATGTGCAAATTTATCCTGCTGTAGTCAATATTGGATGCCATCATATCATTTCAAACCTCTCATTGATCACATGGAATTTGTTGCATAGATAGTGAACAAGCATTTGACTTTGTGTCAATTGTAGGTCTTTTCTCCAAGTATCATAAGATATCCTCAGACTTCCCTCAGAGGCAGGCCTAAACAAGTCCTCTGTAATCTACACATTTAGATCCTCAGATGAACCATTAGCTTATGAAAAATTCCTTCAGTACATAGATTACAACATGCAGCAAGTAGAAGATATAATCCACAAATGTTATCAGCGTGTCCTCTGATATAATCCTTGAACCTAAAGGCAATCAATGGTGAAACAATTTTCATCAACAGGGATGCAAAAGATTACAAATCCTCTTAGACAATTTAACTTGTAGTTGTCATATATGTGATGGCAAGCTATCTTATTATAGTGGAATACCCAATATGATTGATATGATAAAAGTCAAAAAGTTGACTTTGCTCATGTCCATCAAAAATCAGTTGATAGTTTTCATTTAAAAATATTTCTGCATTGTTCACTCTTTGCATACCTTTATTTGGAAATAGTCAACTATGCACATCATATAAACATTAAGTCCATTACCTTGAGATTAACAAAATCCATTACAAGAAACACTTAACTATAATAAGCTATACATTTTTATTTGCTAGGACACCCACATTAGCTTACTTAATTCCTCAAAAACAGGTGGGTTCCTTGATGTCATTAAATGGGACAAGAAAAAACATTCTTAACAATTGTAGGGTGTACAGAAATTCCAACATATCCTAGAATGTATTCATGGATTCAAATCCAAATAGCAGTAGGAAAATATTACAATGTGCCCACATATCCAAGAATGTATCCAAAGTTCAGTACTCTAAAAAAGGCATTAGGCTTTTTTGAGTCATAATTCAACTTTTATTTTTGGGACTCAAGTAGTTGTTGAGGCAAAAAATGATTCAATTATGGTGTTGCAGGGTTTTGATGTTATCAAAGCACACAACCATCGACAAATCTTTCCTTGCTCCACTGTTGGCCCTAGAGGCACCTGGAGATGTCATTTCTTGGATCAGGTGACCAGGTATTTCCCAGTTGCAAAATTAGACAAATTCCATTGAAGTGAACTGAGAATTTAAACTTCGCCCCACATTTGGATTTGTTTGTCTACATTATTACAGAGGTGATTATGGTTTGTGGACTGCCTTCTTGGTCTTCCTTGTTAGACTATTTTACTACATTCTTGGTGAGTCACAAGAACTCAAATTCCATCCTATTTTACTTACTTGGTCATTCTTTCCTACAGAGTATATTGATTTGAATTGCATGACATAACTGTAGTGTTTGACAAACTTAATTTGTTGGGAACAGGGGAATTGGAACTACCATTTTTATTTGTGTTACTGGTGATAATTGCTCCTTATCAAGCCATGAACCTGAGGCAAGTTGTTGTTTTCCTTAACAAATGATTGGATTGGTGTTTGGAAATGTGGATGGTAGTTTATGGGATGTTGTTGGTTTGCAGAGGAACTCAAGCTGGAATGGTCATTTCCATAGTGGCTTCTGCATACTTGATCTATCAACATGTCACCAGGACAGGTGTTATTAAAAAGGCTTTTGATCAGGGAGTTGTTGTCCCCACCATTGCTGCTGCGTGCCTTATCTGCGTGCCGTTCATATTCCTCGTTAAAGGGTATATATTTTAATTTAACCAGGTGTTAGGCCTAAACAATTCCATATTTGTAAAGCCATCTGGACTCCCTACTTAAAATTTTCAAATTATTATTGTGGAAAATAGTACATGTAAGGTGTTGTGTAATAAAGATCTAGTATATAAATAAGTCCAACAAGCTGCATGATTGATTCCTTGGGAGCCTTGTATTCTTGGCAAATCATGTCAATTTGGATTGCATGAGAGATTGGTTGAGAAAATTAGATCTGCTCTTTCTAGATATGTTTGAACCTCCTCTGTCCTTTGCAAGGGTAGCTGGTTGGCTGACCTCCTCTATCCTTTGCAAGGGTAGCTGGTTGGCTGACTTGTTGAAAGCACTATTTTTGTCCATGGAGACAAAAACTGTATGAATAATGCCTTTTATTCAAAGTTGCAGATACCATACATGCATTCATATTCCTTTGCTTTTAAAAAATAAAGGATCCTCTATATTATGAGAGTATACTGAGTTGGAGGGTTTTAAAATTCAGAAGAAACAACTTATTTCTTTGCCTTTTATGCATGCGAGGCATGATCACACAAAGTTATCCATTATTCACAGTTCTGAAATATTGTGGAGCTCCTGTGCACAGTATTTATTTTCAATTTTTTGATATTTTCTATCTGTTTTCTGTCAATTTTTTTATGTCGCTTAATCTGGCATCCTTACTATTTTGATGCCAAATTTGTTACTGGATACAAAATCTACTTTCAGCCTACTAATTTTGATATTTTCAATCCGTTATTCGATCCGATTACAACACATTCTATTTTCAATCCATTATATGATATTGTTGCTCCAGTGCACCTTCTGTGTTCTTAAAACAAGATAATACCACGGATTATATAACTCGCAATAAGTCGAGATATGCAGGCTGTTTTAGGCAATATCCCATTTTTGTTTCTGAGCCTTCTGTCTTCTTAAAACAAGATAATACCACGGATTATATAACTCACAATTGTCAAGATATGCAGGCTGTTTTAGGCAATATCCCATTTTTGTTTCTAAGCCTCTGTGACTTCAATTCTAAATGAGTTTCCATATAGAACAAGTAATTTTTTCTTTCTTTATTGAGAAAGAACGTATGTTAAGTTTCTATATAATATTATGGTGAAGTTAAATATTGAATTAGTATAAAGATAATTTGTTTATGATATAAGGATCTATTTTCTTATAGTAATTGGATTATTATTAGTTTTTACTGAGGTAAGACTTTGCAATATAAAAAGTGACTTTACAATATAAAAAGCTTATTGATTTATTGAACAATGTAATTATGCAATGTTTATTTTTGAAAAACAAATAATTATTATTAGTTTTTACTGAGATAAGATTAGAGTATTTTTTTTTGTTTATTGATTTATTGACCAATGTAATTTATAATGTTTAACTTTGAAAAACAAATATTTATATTTAAATATTATTAAAAATAATAATAATTTTTAAACATTTAATTGGACCATAATTTAAAGGTCTCATTCTTCTAGGGTACTTGATATTTTACTAGCTTAAAATTATAATTAAATTAAATCAAGACTTGATTCTGAAATAATATAAAATTAGTATAAACCTGACTTACAATGATGGGGGCTTACATAAACAATGTCGCACCGTTCCAAAGTTTGGATTTATCAATGTTTGACATTAATCAACATGCCATTTGTTCCCTTCCATTTAAAAGTTCAACTTGGTTTCCTGATCAAGAAATATCGATTGCATCCCTCCTTCTTAGCAACTCAATAATGATAAATGACTGAATTAACACTTCAACATATAAAAAGCAGAATTGTGAAAAAACATATGTTTTGTAATGTTGCTTCTCACCCATGCTTTTGTTCTCTTTAGAAAGTGATGTTCCTAACATTTATCCAAAGGGAAATTTTGACAATTTGCCAAACTGGTGCAGCTATAAAGACAACCAAAAATGTTAGAAATGAGTACTATAAAAGAAAGTGTCTTATGTGTCATGCAACAAGATCAGAACCGTCTTGTCAATAATCAAGCTTAACATACTAAATTTTTAACGCATCCATTCATGCTATCAAAGCAATGCAGAATCTTGTATGAAACTTACCAGAGGTGAGCTTGCTCCACATGAAGAATCTACGAGACAATTGACATATTTTCAGCATGTTTCTCCTTATTTCCACGTGTCACAAGAAGCAACTTCTAGACCAATAGAGGATAGTATAGAGAAGCATTCAACCCACTCCCAAATAGTGCTCAAACTTCATCTTGTATTACCAATAATCCTGACAAGAGCACGTTCCATTCCTAAAATGGTGAAAACGTATAGCGTCCCTTGCTACAATTTCACGTCCAACAATCTTAGAAATAAACTTGACAGCATTATGACAGTCACCACATACACAAAGGTTATTTATTATTCAAATAGGGGCCCCCGGAGGTGTGCTCATAAGCCCAAATGCAATGGCTAGCTTCTCACTGTGATGGACGACAAAGTTTTTGTTCGGTACATAACCCACCTCGTCCATTGGCCCGGCCAATGTATTCAACATTGCATGAACTTCCTCTATTTGTGGGTGTGATATATCTGCTGACATGAATGCATGTACTCTATTCTTGACCTCAATCCCGCTGAACCCTGGCTTCTTTTTAGCATCTCTGTCTTTCATCATTTCTCTAACCTTGGCTGCATCATCCCACCTGCCAGCTGCAGAATAGATATTTGAAAGCAGCACATATTCTGAAGTATTTTTCAGCTCCAAATCGAAAAGAAATTGTGCAACACGCTTTCCTATTTCCATATTGCCGTGAACTCTGCAAGCACTGAGTAGTACCACCCAGATACTGACATAAGGTTCAAATGGCATCTTATTGATGAAATCTTCTGCCTCGTCTAGACGACCAGCACGACTGAGAAGGTCAATCATGCAAGCATGATGATCCATTCTTGGTGTGATGTTATGTTCATGCCTCATGGAATGAAAGTAATAATGTCCTCAATCTACTAGACCTATATGGCTGCAAGTAGAGAAACCAAGGAAGGTTATGGCATCTAGACTAATGCCTGTCAGTAGCATTTTGCTCAAAAAGTTTCAAGGTTTCCACCCCATCCCCATGCTGAGCATGACCAACAATCATTTCATTCCATGAGACAACATCACACTCAATCATCTTCTCGAAAACTTTCCGTGCATCTTTTATGCCTCCACATTTGGCATACATAGTAACTAGGGCGTTGACCATAGACATCTAGACATGGGTGACTCAAACCCCATACAAAGAATGTGGGCATGGATGTGTCTTCCATGCTCAAGCACTGCTAGGTTGGTACACGCACTAACAATGATAGCAAAAGTTGCCTCATTTGGCTTCAAACCAGTGTGTTGCATTTGACAAAAGAGTTTTAGAGCCTCTTCACTATACCCATGCTGCACATACCCTGCAATCATTGCATTGCAAGAGATCACATCTTGTTAAGGAATTTTGTCTAACACTTGACGGGCATATTGTAGGCTGCCAGATTTAGCATACATGTCTACAAGAGCACTTCCAACAAACATATTTGAGTCAAAACCAGTCTGGATAATGTGGCCGTGAAGTTGTTTACCTTCTTCAAAAGTAGGTAGCTGCAACTTACACTGAGAATGCTTGCATAAGTGAATTGATTCAGTTTCACACCTATCTGTTTCATTTGGAAACTAACCTTTAAGGCCTCTTGATAATGGTCATTATGTGCATATCCTGCAATAATTGCATTCCATGAGATTAAGTCTCCTGCATTTTATCAAACACACATAGTGCATCTTCTATGGTTTGAGTTTTGGCATACATTGTAACAATAGCATTGCACACGGAAACTAGGGACTGGAATCCACTTTTGATAATGTATGAATGGACCTGTCTGCCAAACCTCAAATCAATGAGAATAGCACACGCATTGACGACACTGACAAATGTCAACTCATTTGGCTTCATACCGGTCTGGTGAATTTCATTAAAAAACCTTGTGGCCTCGTCCGCTTGCCCATTTCGGGCATATCCTGCAACCATGGTAGTCCAAGAAACATTGTTTCGAACCGGCATTAAATAAAACATTTGGCGTGCACCATCTACTCTCCCACATTTGGCATACATATCAACAAGACCAGTCCTAACAAATACATTTGACTCAAATCCGAGCTTAACAACCTGTCCATGAATTTTCCTCCCATATCCCAAATCCACCATGCTTTCACATGCACTTACAACACTGGCTAAGGTGAACTCATCAGGTTTTGTGCCCATCCATTGCAGCTGGCCATATAAATCCATGGCTTCAACCTGATCACCACATCGGGCATATGCCGCAATCATTGCATTCCAGGAAACTATGCTATGTTCATGCATTTTGTCAAACAGACATCGTGCATTTTCCACATACCCACATTTTGCATAGCCTGTAAGAACCATAGTCCATGAAAAAACATCTCATTCAGGGATTGTGTCAAACACTTGGCATGCATCCTTATTTGGGGACAAGAACACAGGTCCTTGAGCTGCGGCCATGGTTTTAATACCAATCCACTTTTGACTTCTTCCTTGCTTGGTAGCAATTTACAGAAAACTCTGCACCCCAACAACTAGCAAGCTCGAAACTTGTTCATATCAGACACTAATATATCCAGGGTTTTCAAATGGGCATCTCTAAAATTTTGGAAAAGAAATTTAAGCATTTGGCAAGTTTTGACCTACTACTCATAAACATCAATCCAAAAAAGGAGTATGTGTTGTAGTATTTGTAAATGAGTAAACATTCAAATTTAGTTTTATATGAAAAAAGATTTAGTATGCATAATGAAACATTAAACTAAAATAATAATAATAAAACAGTTTAATTTACATCTCATATGAACTTAGTAGTGAAAAATGTCATTTTAATAGAGTTCTGGCAAGTTAAGGAATTTGTGCATCCCTATATCTACGAAAATGTCACCGAGAGTTGAATTGGGATATTAAAAACACATTCGAGGTTTTATCCAAAAGAAAGTTCATGACATCTCATATGAAGTTAGTAGTGAAAAATGTCATTTTAATAGAGTTCTGGCAAGTTAAGGAATTTGTGCATCCCTATATTTACGAAAATTTCACATTTGAGGTTTTATCCAAAAGAAAGTTCATAACATCTCATATGAAGTTAGTAGTGAAAAATGTCATTTAATAGAGTTCTGGAAAGTTAAGGAATTTGTGCATCCATATATTTACGAAAATTTCACCACAGAGTTTGATTTCAGCAAGGAGTTTGATGGCTTTCACTTGTATTTTTCGAAACACCTAGTTGAAAAAACCATGTAGTAGGAAAAGGACATTTAATTTTTACTTTCATGATGGTTTGTGACAGCTAGCAACCTTGTGTGCCCTCTTTAAAAGTGACAATTCGTTCTTAAATATGTAACATATGGAAAAACAAAATCTCCAAATACAAAAAGAAACTTAAAATAATGTACAAAAATATGTTCACATAAACAACAACTGTTACATGAATAATGGATAAACTCTATATAACATTAACTATAACTCATTATCATCCACCCTTGCTTTCAAGAATGTCCATTCACATGTTTCTATTCTTCCACACACTACTATTACTTATCCATATTCAAAACACACATAACTAATAGTTTCAAGTGTAACTCAATATCATCCACCTTTGCGTTCAACAATGTCCATTCACATGTCACTATTTTTCTACACACTATTATTTATAAAATATTTATATTCAGCGTACACATAACTAACAATCTCAATTGCAACTCTTTATCATCCACTCTTGCTTTCAACAATGCCCATTCACATGTTCCTATTTTTCCACACTTTATGCCTTACGGCGTTTCCTTTGCAACATCAGGTGCAAATGCTAGTTATTTATCTCGGAAGGCCATAACATACAAACAAATGGAACAGGAACTGTATTACAGAATCTTCTATAGCTCTAGGCAACGCTTCAGCCTCAACCCATTTGGTGACATATTCTATGGCCACCAAGATATATGTTCTCGAATTTGATGATGGGTTGATGGGTCCAATGAAATCAAGAGCCCATCGTTCAAATGGTTCAATGACTAATTGTGGCCTCAGAGGCATTTCGTGGTCTTGACCAGGTCGTCCTGCTCGCTGGAAGCTGTCATAGGCTTAGACAAATTTCTTCGCATCCTTGAAAATTGTAGGCCAGTAGTATCCTGTCTGCAATACTTTATGTGTTTTTCTTTTTTCAGCAAAGTGTCCCCCACATGGTCCGTCATGACAGGCTTTTAGGATGTCGAAAATTTCATCTTCTCGAATACATCTCCTAATTTGCATGTCTGCACCTGTGTGGAACAAATAGCCCCCAATCCACGAAAATCGAGTACTCTTCTGAACAATCTGCTTACGTTTATTAGGTTTTAAGTGTTTTGGTAGCTTACCTACTGCAAGGTAATTAGCAACATCAGCATACCAGGGTGTTTGAAGAGCAACAACAAACAGGTGCTCATCAGGAAATTGATCTTCCACTACTGCTGCTTCAATTGATTTTGGTATTCGTGAGAGAAAATCAGCTACAGGGTTTTCCTTGCCAGGTCTATCCTTGATTGTGATATCAAACTCTTGCAATAAGATCAACCATCTAGTTATTCTAGCATTTGTGACAGGCTTATTTGCTAAATATTTGATAGCAGAATGATCTGTATATAAAATAACGGGATAGCCTGTGATATAATGTCTAAACTTATTGACAGCATGTATTACGGTTAGGAATTCTTTTTCAGTGACAGTGTAATTTAATTCAGTAGGGGATAAATTTTTGCTGATATAATAGATAACATATAGTTTTTTATCCTCTTCCTTCCCAAGGACTGCACCAATTGTTGTATCTGAGGCATCAGATGAGATTTGGAATGGTAAATTCCAATTTGGTCCTCGAAGGACTGGAGCTGTTGATACAAGCTTTTTTAATTCCTAGAAAGCATGGTCGCATTTTTCTATCTACAAGAAATCAACATTACCAGTTAGTGCATGTAGAGGTGCAGCAATGTGTGAATAATGTTCTATAAATCGTCTATAATACCTAGAAAATCCAAGAAAGTTGCGTACCTCTGTTTGAGTAGTGGGGGTGGGGATAAGCAAAAGTATTTGAATTTTAGCCAGATCTACCTAAATGCCAGCTGCTGAAACATAGTGTCCTAGAATAAGCCCTTCAGTCATCATCATATAACACTTTTCGTGACTTAAGCAAAGCCTGGTAGCAATGCAACGTTGTAGGACTTTTTCTAGAGTGTCTAAAGCTGGATCAAAATCATCTCCATATGGTGTAAAGTCATCCATGTACACTTCAAGTCCATTATTTATTAAATCTGCAAAGATGCTAAGGACAGCCCTTTGGAATGTAGCAGGAGCATTACATAGGCCAAAGGGTAGAACTCGATAGGAAAACGTTTCCCAAGGACAAGTAAAAGTAGTTTTATCCTGGTCTTCAGGGGCAATCTGAATTTGATTGTATCCACTGAAGCCATCCAGGAAAGAAAATAATTTCTTTCCTGCTAAAGTGTCCAATACTTGGTCTATGAATGGGAGAGGGAAGTGATCTTTTTGTGTGGCTTTGTTTAACTCCCTGTAATCCACACAAATCCTCCATTTCCCATTCTTCTTGGGTACCACCACAAGCGGAGAGACCCATTTACTATCAGAAATATGATAGATAAAATTAACATCTAAAAGTTTCTGAAGTTCAGCTTTTACGACATCTTTTAGATGAGGGTTGAGTCTTCTTTGCAGTTGATGAACAGGTCTTGCATCGTTTTTTATATAAATATGGTGGGTGCACAATTGGGGATCAATCCCTTTCATATCAGGGTAATCCCATGCAAATGCTTCTTGATACTTTCGTAACAGATGGATGAGCTTTATTTCTTGCTCCGATGTAAGGTTGGCATTGATATTTAGAGTCTTTCCCAGTTCAATTTCCACTACTTTGCTAATGGCAACAGAAGTCACAGGTATTGCTTGTTCATGCGCATCTTTCAAAGGATCTTCTAGTTCGCTATCGAATGCAGCTTCTATCATGAAACACTGTGTGTGAGATCTAGATTCATTTTGACTAATGAAATTATTGATGGCATCGTCTTCTGTTTGGTCTTTAAAGCCTAGAGCCTTTTGTACAGTCAATGGGGATCTGATATTGTCAGTAAGGTATGACACAGGGTGCTGGTTAGTTTTTATCATCGTAAGACTTGGCTGTGCTGGAGGGTATAGAACTAGATTTTTAATATCTGGTCCTCTGGTTATAGTCATATTTCCCTGCCGGCAACCAATGTAAGCATCGGTGGTAGCAAGCCAAGGTCTACCTAGAATTAGCGGGTGTCCATCCAGTCGGGTTTTTGGATTAATTACCAGGAAATAGGTTGGGTATTCCCAGGAATCTACAGAGACCATGACATCGTATAGAGTACCTTCTAGTTGAACTACAGATCGGTTGGCCAATTCTAACAAAGTAGAAGTACGTTCTACCGATGTAATGCCGAGCTTTTGGCAAGTAGAAGTTGTCAAAATATTAATTGCAGCTCTTAGATCAACTAAAGCATTAGTCAGGGTCTGACCATAGATTTGAATAGTTACGATTGGATTTCCTGGATCTTCATATTTAATGAGTGTTCCTGATAACAGGTCAGATAAAGTACCGACTACTTGGACTCTTGGGTTAGTGGTTGCATTCCTCCTTGATTTCTTTATGCACAATTATTTTATAGTTTTTGCATATATAGGGATGTCTTGAATGGATTGGAGGAATGGAATTCTTATGTATAGATTTTGTAACTCTCCCAGAATGTCAAAGTCTGGATATTGTACAGGTCGTGGTATGACTAATCGTTCTGGGAAGGGAGGAGAGGATGTATTTGTTTGATGACGAGTCTTCTCCTTATTTGCACCCTCTTGTTGTAACGGTTGTTCTGTTGGTAACTGATCTTCAATGTGAATTGTTTTATCTCCCTCCGTTTCTATTATACGTCCAGATCTTAACTGAATATCATTGCACTCCCTCAGGTCAGGTCTGATTTCTGATGATTCCATGATTTGGAGGGATTGGACCGGTCTATTATTTGGATTAGGATTGGGTTGGGCTGGGAGTTGCGGTCTCAGATTAGACTGGGGGTTTTGTTGTAAAGCTGGCAGAGTCGGTTGAGGGAGTGGAATAGTTCCTGCTGGCTGATATCTCAATTTTGGCCAGTTTGTCTGCCAAGGTGAACCTTGTGAAGTAGGAGGAGTCCATTGTGGAGGATATGGGTTATTCTACCAATATGGTGGGGCGTAAGGAAAATTTAGCCAACCAAATTGGCTTGTCTGATTCATCCACGGATTTGGAGAAGGAAATGGTTGTGATGACCAGTTTGAAAATGGGGGTTGAGATTGGTTTTGCCACATACCATATTGCTGAGCATTATACTGCAGAGGCTGGAAAGAAGAAGTTGGGTCTGAAAACATACCAGATTGCCTTGGTTGCCATTGGCGATGCTGGTTAATGAAGTATGCTGATTCTGGCTCTTCTTCCGCTTCCTTATATACTGCCTTCAATCTAGGAAGTGAGGGGCAGCTCTCAGTAAGGTGATCTTTTGTACAGATAGCACATGTTTGAACTGCATCTAGTGGACATTCCTTGTGGCTATTTTTTCTTCTACATCGGGGGCATAAGATCGCCAAATTTTGTTCTGCCTACATCTGCTTCTGTTTAGCCTGCACAATATCAAGTTCTGTAGTTAATGTCCCCAGAATATCAGTTTTAAAATTTTCTAATAAATTTCCAAGTTCTACACGTGTTACTCCTTCTCTTGGTATTTTGTTATCTCTGACAAACCGATCATATTCTGCTGGTTTTATCCTTGTGCTGCCTCTTGAGCTCCCGATACATAAATCAATGATGTCAGCAAAATTCTCTTGATAAATATCCCCTTTTCCCATGATATTTAATGTTTCAATCCATTGTTCCTTCATGCCTCTGATCAATGTAGTTTTTAACACATTATCAGGCAGAGGTAGTGATGCATAGGGAGATCTTTGTAAATTGTACTGAAAACGTTCTACATATTCTTCTAATGTTTCATTTGGTCTAGCTATCATTTGAAATATTTCATCTTTCAGTTCTCTAGACCTACAGTAATCTTGATATTTCTTTAGGAAAGATTCTTTCATTTGCTCCCAGTTATTTATAACTCCACCACCTAAACCCATAAACCATCTTAAAGCCACCCCTTTCAAAGTGGAGGGGAACAATTTTAATTTCTGGGGGTCAGTGTTGTAATCATATCCCCTGCATAGCACATCAAATTCAAATAAGAATGCATCGGGGTCCTTTGATGTAAGTCCGTGAAATGTAGGAATGTGTTGAAGGCGAACTGCTTTCATAGGAGCATTTGCTGCGGAATCCACTATAGGATATTGTAATGTAGAAGTTTGAGTATTTCGCTGATTCTGTGCCATGGGATCGAATATATGCCAGTAACCTTCTGGGATTTCTAGGAGGGTATTCCTAGGCTGAGAAGGAACGGCCTTGACAGGGATTGTTTTAATAGCACTTCCTTTGTCTGGAATAATGAAAGTCCCTATTGTTTGAGGAGATTGAATTCCCCCAATAATGATTTTTGCAGCACTCCCTTTATCTGGGCTATTTAATCTCTGAATTATCCTAGGAGGAGATCTTGGCTCCCCAACTTCTCCTGTTTCCCCTTCTCCTTCACAAAGATTGCTTAGATTCCCTTCCTGCAATCGTTCTGGAATAGAATTTTCAATTTCTTGAAAGTCCTGTTCATTAGTCTAACTATGCACCTCAGCGAAGGCTACACATGGTGATCCTGCGACCTGAAGGGAACTAGTAGGCTATTTAGAATTGGTTTTCCTGGGCCCTACTGATAGCTGAGATTCAGTTTTCTTATAGATTTTGTCTATGAAGGTTGTTCGGCCAAGGGTCACCGGCCCTTTGGCTTTTTTGGGTTTGAATGGAGGTCTGATATTCTTTTCTGGATTTTTCTGCTTAGTCATGCACTCTATAAACTACTAGATCCTATTCAACCCACAATTCTACCAGGAAAGCGGACGGTGGAGCAGGGCTTTTACATGCTCCGTACGCAGGTTCTTACCTTCCATTTTTAAAATCTAGCTCTCCCCTAGAAGATTCGTACACTACTCTGTAAAAGACAAATGGCTATACTCTTTCCTCGGCAACGGCGCTAAAATGTAGAGCTGTAACAAGGGTCTCTTTCACCTCTAGTTATCCCACATTAATAAGTCAATCTGGGAACGCTTTGTTATTGCAAAGAGTATCTCAATCCGAGGCTATTCGTCAGAGTAATGCTTAGTAGTACAATGTTTAGAAAATACAAGAGTAAACGGATGCTAAACTATGACTAAATTACTTTAAAAGAATATAATCACACAGGGCAGTTTATTAGTCAAGGGTGCGGAAGCGATAACCCATCCCTCTAGAAAGTGATGGAAAGGAAATTAGAGCATGGACCATAGGTCTGGGAGCTAGGCAGTGACTGTTGAGGCTCACTGCAGCCTTAGACCTTCTCTCACACCAAAACAGCAAATGCAAGTAAATGGAATGACAGAAAGTAAAATGGAACAACAAACAGGAAATGGAACAACAAGTCTAAAATGGAACAACAATAAATGGAACAAAAATCAAATAAACTAAGTCTCGCGAGTCAGACCCAAACTTGCTCCATTGAACCAAACTGACACTCTGCAATAAAATAAAAATCTTCTCTCTTAAGGCAAATCGGATGAAATGTACTTTATGGAACAACACTCACTGATGAATTATGGAACAACAAGAATCAACCATATATACATACAACACGCTAATATAGTAATCTGACGATTAAGGTGAATACGACTATGTTTCCAAATAGAATAATATCACTTTTCGGAGTCCAATAATCAGGATTTCAAATGAATCCAATAACAGTAATATTGAGTACAAATGCTCTATAACAGAAATAGCTGGTTTAGACCAATAACATGCAATCAACTCCGAAAAGATTCACTCATACAATACAGAGTTACTACATGAATTTCCTGAAGAAACCATTGATGAATTAATCGCAGCAGAGCATGGAATAGCACATGAAAAGCATATCAGATTACTGAGCAATAAAGATAAGCAAACCACGCAGAAATCAAGTTATAATGATACAAAAGCAAGTGTCCTTCGGAGCCGGGCCCTTAGCTTCCAATGGTACATCGCCTTAGATTACTCCAGATGCAAAGATGAAATAAACACCAAGTCTTTTATATTAATGCATCAACAAACGTATAGTAAACCAAGTCTCAGTGAGAGTCGATGATCAAAATTTAGTCTGAAACTGAAAATTACATAAAAGTCCCTTTGCTTAATGATGTTGTTCCTTTTTATAAAAGTAACGGCAGAGGTATCTAGGTAACAAAAATAAGTAAAATAGCGATCCCTCAGGATCTTTATTCGCCAAGCCGTTAATCCTTTACTTTTCTTTCCCTATTCCGCCGAATTGGTATCCCTTCCTTCTTTCTTGGATCGTTCTGCTTCGATCTGTTCGACCTCGTTTGCATCCGGTTCCCTTCTAAAGGGACAACGGTTATTCCTCCTTTGTCTTTCCCTTTTGAACGACAGCTCTTCGTTTCCATCTTTCCCTGCATAGAAAAATGACAATTATCAGCGATTAAGCTTTCCATACTAATTATCACACGTTCTATTAGAATTCTTTACTTATTTGAGTTCATGATGCAGAAAAGGTTACAATTGTTATTGAAAAGTCACTAAATTGTTTGTCAAAAACATACCTTTCAAGTGCTCCACAAGTGTCTTCTCTCTAATAGTTCTTGACTCCACTTGGAGATTGATGATCTCTTACTCATCCCTGGGTGAATTCAGAGAGCAAGTGTCAAAGGAGAAGTTTCTGGAAGATTCCCTGATCATCCACCTTGCAAACTGTCTCTACCATTTGTCCATTCTTGCCCATCGTACCCTAGAAAAGGGCTTTCTAGTATGCATTGTACCTTTCACACTAGGTAGGTGAGATGCATCGCACCCTTAGCACTGAGCAACCTGTATGGTCCAGTTTTGACCAGTTCTGAGCAGTTTTCTGTGGAGAACTTCTGGGAGATGATGTAATCAGCTGACCTTGTTCCTTTAGGGCATGAAACAACACTTATAGGGACTCAGAAACCCTTGGTTTATGGACATATATGATTGGGGTTGCAGTGCCCAAAAATTTCTATAACAGTTTCCCCCTAAAGCATGAGGTCATTCATCTTTTGATGTCAGGTGAAATCCTTTATCATGAGGATCCGAGGTTTTTCGAACTGGAAGGTGACCTGTAATAAGATACAATATAGTACATTATCTTCATAACATTTTCATGATCTAGCTGAGGCGGACATTCCCATGCTTCGCTTTATAAATTCATTTTCATGTACATAGGACAGACAACCGTCTGTGTGGCAGGCTGATGATTCTGATAGAGCCATCATCCTTTGATTCAGATGATCATCTGTGCAGTAATGATGTACATTTGATGTCTTTATTTTCCTAAATATATCACAGCCCGGATGGATGAAACTAGATCCGGGGTCTTCAAACTCATCCAATCGTCACCTGAAGTACAAGTCGATCCATGTGAAAAATGTTCTGGAGTCGAACATGGAAAGACATTGCCTGATTACCAGCCAATGATGTAAGTTGTTAATAGGTGCGAGAGGAATAACCAATAATGATGATGACCCTCAAGGTATGACAATACAATTCACGTGGTGTGAAAATATGACTTAGCATCGAAAACCATGCAAAATCTCTCGGTCGAAGGCCATTGATGTAAACCTGTCGCCGAAAGTGAGAAACTTGCCATTGAGGCATGCAAGCTTCAATGTACTAAAAGGGGTGTTCCTAGGTCGACTTCTTGGATAATGAACTGATGTTGACAAGAAGTGACCCGTCATAGGAGGGCCTTAATGAATCCCACATCTACGACATGGAACGGGGAAAATGACTTTTGGAGGTGAAAACGATCTGATGATACAGGGCTCAGGGTTGCGGTCATGAAAGAATGAAGCGTAAAGGTATTGCAACGGATGAGACATAAGATGGGTTGGTGAATTCTCTGATCAACTTCTCTTAAACATATCAGTGACACTGAAATGGATTGGTAGCGTTAACCCCAAATATGGGTGGTACGATGGACCAATGGTAATATGACCGGTGAACGGAATAACCCAACTTGACTCAATCATGGTGATGGAGTGAAAGTGTCATGTTCAAGAGAGACTCACTACCAATAAAGTTTCTTCAAGTTTTCTTCCCAATTTTCCCCAGTCATTGTTGACCAGTACCTCTTTATTTTTATCAAGCTTGAGGAGGATAACATATCCTTGTTCTATAATTTTCCCTTTGGGCAAACCCGTCGCTATGTTTTAACGAGCTAGTGACAGTGAAACTCGTTCTTGTCTGCATGGACAAGTTTGTCGCTATTGGTTTTAACGAGTTTAACGACAAAGACAACTTGGTCCTCTTTCAATTTTAGAGAGTCTGAAAAGGGATGGAAAGGAAACTACAATGATCCTTTTTCATCATGTAATCCCTTAAGTCTGAAAAAGTATAAAATAATATGAAAGGGATGAATTTGCGATAGTTTTAATGAGCCGAACAAGACAAGCACTCGATCTTTTTGTGTAATAATCCCTCAGGTCCAAAAAGATTAAAATCTAGAGGAGGGATAGCACTACCGGTAGCTTTAACGAGCTGGAGAGGCCAACTTCTCGGCAATCTTTTCATATTTTACGAGTTAGATGAAAAAAACTTAAAGGAGAATTGTTTCTTGAGGAACGAGTGATATTTTTGGGTAGCAGCCGATCCTAGGTAAGATTTGGAATTTTCCAATCATGGTAGTGTCACAAGGATGGCTAACAGAATCACTCTTCGCAGCTGTTCCTCAAATGGGTAAACAATCAAATGGAGGCAAATGATTGGCTAAAATAGAGTGGAGGTGATGGTAAGAACATGACCAGGGCTCAAAAAGCTAATGATAATGCGTTCGTAATGGTTATTTACCGGAGGTTGGTTCATTTTTAATGATCTTAAACTCTGGGGGGAACTTTTGCTCATTGCTTAGGTTTAATTTTTAACGAGCTTGAACTTCACATAAAAACTTCTCGTGATAATGGTCATTGATTATTTGATTCAACGTTAACACTTTGTTCCTTCAACGGTCATACTACCTGTTCAATTGCTTCATCAAACCAATTAACAATGAAAATAAATGCTTGAAAAATGAGTTAAAAAACTAATAATTTACTCGAATTACATGAAAAGTAATTTAAAATTGGCTTTTACCTCTCATTTTACCATTTCATTTGAACTTGGGTTTGATGGAGCTCTGGAGTTATTTTCCCCCATGATTTTCACTAGCTGATTCCGAGAGATTCTGTGGACGATTCTTGGCACCGACTAGACCAGGTAGGAGCTAAACCTATGCTTTTCAGTTGCATTCTTTTCTTTTTGAATTCTGAGCATGTTTCCCTATTCCGCTAAGCCCCTGGGGTTTGAATAATTCGCCCTAGCCCCATTGCATCCTTTCTAGGTCGAAAGGTGCGAAGCATACTGGACTGGCCACTAGCCAGTCAATATGCATCACTCCTAGTACACAGCTGGAGTGTGATGGGCGCAAAGAGGGAAATTTGTGCACTGTTTTTCATGGGATTTTTTGCCTGTTTTTTGCCAAATCGGGATCCTGACTCTTCTCTTGTTTGTTTTTAGAGATTCATCGGAAAAAATGGTTATTACATGGCGAGAATGTGAACATGAATAAGAGGACATGGTTGCTTTACATGATCCGGGTATGGTGACTACATTGCGGAACTGTGGTTTGCTCAAGTTCTTCCGCATCTCTAGCATGAGGAAACAAATAAACTTGTTGCAATATCTCCTCGATGCATGGGATCCTACCAACCAGGTGTTCCAGATTAGAGGCAAATCCATCCCTTTGACTGTCATGGACATCTACTTTTTGACTAGTTTATCGAGGCGTGGTGCCCCTCTCTCACTATCAGGTTTCGCCCGTGGGGGCGAATCTGTGAGGGATTATATTCGCCGATATTGTAGAAAATGATCTCAGCCGAGCAGGGACGACAAGATCAACATCGGATGTCACTGACAGTTCGTTGAGGACTATCTTGTTCACTTTTGCTAGACTGGCTGGTAGTTCGGCTCTTAACATGGCTAACAGGTCTTATATGTAGTACGCCTTGGAATGCCTTGAACGAAAGGTGTTCTACTGGTGTGATGTAGTACTTCCTGTGTTGAAATAATAGCTCACCAAGGTGAAAAAGGGACGATCTAAGAATTTTGGCTATGGTTCCATTTTGACCGCTTTCGCCTTGGAGAATATCCCACTGATGCAGCTGCAGTACATTTCACTTGGTTTGCCGCCGCTGACTGAGCCACGGATGTAGATATGGGTCGACCTTATGGCCCAAATGTTGGTCAGCCACATGTCTCTTTCTCTGACACCTTATTTGAGTGGTTCGACCGTTAGGAGATGGTTTATGCCGAGTGTCCATATGCTGGTATGGATTTCTGGGCTGACCCAGATTTAGTGTTGTCGGTTGGTGAGCAGTCGGGTGTTATAGGTAAGACCTTTGATCATATCCCTGTTTACTATTTTTATAATGTTCTTGTGCTTTCTTTCACCAAGACTAATAAAAAATCATGTGCTTATGCAGATGTCGGCCCGATGCGACCAACAGTGCGCTTGAGAGCACCAGCTGTCGTTCCAGTAGGCGAGGTTGTAGGGAGGGCTATCCTTCATGACTTGGATGTGGCTGAGACGCTTGCAACATTGCAAGAATAGATCGAAGACCTCACTCTTGGTATCCCGGATGTGAGGACTAACGAGCTGCCTCAGAGATTGCAGTGACATACTACTGGGGTGCCACGTCGATGGACTAGGCTTTTACGCATGATTGCATAGGAGGTGACCTGCTATCATCAGCACCATTATGCTAGGGTGCCCCCTAGCATTTTGAGTTTTTGGGTCATTTGACCGATTTTGTCGCGGATACAAAACACTATGTGTAAACCATAAAGAGTTATATATATTTTTTATTTTTGGAGCTTCATTTTGGTTAAGTTATTGATCCTGATGCAAATATTGATGAAATTCTTTTTCTTTTATAAATGTCGCAGATGTCTATCTAACACATAATTTTGCAATGAGTCTATTAATGTGTTTAAGTTTCTGGAAGTATGTTGATATTGGATAGAATCGAACTGTATTTCCAAAATCTTGACCCTTAGGAACATTCGACAGATAGCTGGACTCTGTACAGAATAGATACCAGTGAGGTGTAGAATGACGAGCTGTGAGTCTAGCCTGACAACAAGTCAGCGTATGCCATGTGTGATGGAATCATAGAGGAGCTCTATCAACGCGCTGTATTCGGTGATGTTTTTCGTTGATTGGCCAATACATACCCCCCTGAAACTCACTAACTTGCCGCTTGGATCAAAGATGGCCCAGGCTACAGAAGGTAGGTTCCGCGAAATACGGCTTGCTCCATTGGCATATCCAAAAAATGGTTCCAATGGGATCGACATCTGTAACAAATGCAAAAGCAGATTACCTAACCAAAACGATTACTCTTAATGAAAACCAAAATGTAAAAAAGGCATAAGGGTTACTATACTGAGCTAAGCATAGTAACACTTAAGGTACAACCCATTGCGAGGTTGTAACAGTGGAGTCCCATCATAATCCACCAGATCGTAGGCTCCTTTTGCTAATACCCATTTAACAATATAGGGGCCCATCCATAAAGACCTGAACTTACCTGATTCTAGCTTATCGGATTCCTGGTCATATAGTAAGACCAGGTCACCTTCTATGAAGACACAGGGTTTGACATTCTTGTCAAACAACGCCTTGACTCGTTTCTTATGAGCTTCGTTAGCCAAGGCGGAAACACGACAGATTTCATCCAGTTGGATTAATTCCAAGAAACGAGCCTCCTCTTCTGAAGTTCGAGGGAGAAGGTCGACTGCGAGCTTGAGGGACGAGATTTCACACTGAACTGGTAAGATTGCCTCTAGGCCATACGCCAGCTGAAAGGGTGTAAACCCAATTTCATTCCTTACCAATGTCTGGTACGCCCATAAGGATAAGTACAGGATCAAGTGCCAACTCCGTTTATGGACTCCAATCATCCTTTGAAACATGTGTTTTAGGACTCTTTTGATTGCCTCAACTTGTCCATTAGCTTGTGGATAATACAAAGTAGAGCTGTTGTGGGACAATCCTAATTTGGCAGCCAACTCAATCATCATGTGATTGCGAAAATGCGATCCATGATCTGTGACTATAGCCTGTGGAACACCGAACTTGGAGACTACATGATTGAAAAAGAAAAGAGCAGTCGTTTCGCCACTGTTGTTTAATGTAGGCATTGCCTCGGCCCATTTCGTAAAATAGTCAACCGCGACTATGATATACCCATGCCCCCCGTCCGATGTGGGGTTACAAGTCATGAAATCTATGCCCCATTTGGTGAATGGCCCAACTGCAACTACTGGTTGCAGAGGTGTGGGTGGAATCCTGGTTTTGCGATCAAAGATCTGACAAGAATGGCAACTTCTGACTGCGATTATGCAATCCTTGAACATTGTTGGCCAGAAGTTTCCTGCTCGTAAAAAATTTTGTGTTGTAACATAGCCAGATTGATGCCCTCCCCATGCACTTGAATGACTATCATTCAGGACTTTTTCGGCCTCCTCATGGGTGAGGCACCTCCGCAAAACTGTATCGATATCACAGCGGTAAAGTGTATCACCGACGATCATGTAGTCTTTTGCTCGGTATCGAGTACGTCGCTACTCTGAACAGGAGGTATTAGACCTATATGTTTGGGTTTGGAGATAGATGATTATAGCTCCATACCACAGATTGCTTGAAGATATTAGAAACAAAGATTCATCCACGATAGTAGGATTGGATGTTGAATCGTTGGACGACGATGGGAGATCGCATAGTAACTCCGCAAAAACTAGGGCTTTCTTTGGTTTGGATTTTACGAATTCCATATCAAACTCTTGCAAAATTTCTATCCATTTGGAATATTTGCCCCCTAATAATTGTCATGACATGATATACGTCATGGGTTTGCAATCTGAAAAAATGGTAGTTTTTCGAAAGAGGATATAATGTCAAAATCTCTGTATTGCTTGAATAGCTGTGAGAGCCAGCTTTTCAACGTAGGAGCACTTGGTTTCTGTATCATTTAAGTTTCGACTTAAATAATAGATAGGATGTTCAATTCCATTGTCTTCTTGAACTAAAACCATTGCTATGGTCATCTCTGGTGCAGCCAGATACAGGTTAAAGTCCTTTTGATAATCAGGAGCATACATTAATGATGATTTTATTAGGGATTCCTTTAAAGCATCAAAGGGACCTTGCATGACCTAATACCATGCGAAGGGTACTTCTTTTTTCAACAGATGAGTATAACCTTTAGCAATTTCAGTGTAATTTGGAATGAATCTCCTCAGAAAGTTTGCTTTCCCTTGGAGTTTCTGAATCTGAAGTAAATTTGCAGGTGAAGGCAAATCAATCATTGCCTGAACCTTATAGGGGTCGATATGAATCTCATCTTTCGAGACTACAAAGCCAAGTAAATGACCATAACGAATAGAAAACACACATTTGTGTGGATTGAGTCATATCTTGTAGTGTCGGCAACATAGAAATATCGCTCTCAAATGCTGCGGATGATCGGTCTGCTTTCGCGAGTGAGTCGAAAGAACGTCGAGGTATGGTTGAAAAATGTTCTTGATGTCATGGAAGGCATAATTCATATCCCTCTAAAAGGTTTCTCCTGCGTTCTTTAAACCAAAAGGTAGCTTATGATAAGTGAATGTGCCCCATGGACAAATGAATGCAGTCTTTGACTAGTCCTGTGGGCAGATATTTATTTGATTATACTCTGAATATCCATCCATAAATGAAAAGACTTCACATCCGGTGCATTCATCAATTATCTGGTCAATAAAGGGTGTAGGGTAGTTGTCCTTTGGACAAGCTTTATTTACATCACTATAATCGATGCACACTCTAATCGTTCCTTGCTTTTTCATTACAAGAACAATATTTGATACCCAATCCGTTAGAGGAAGGGGGTATATGAAACCAGCATGGAGAAGTTTTTCAACTTTTTCCTTGATGGCAGCGAATTTCTTGGGGTGCACCTACCGGAGTTGTTTTCGTACTGGTTTGACATCTGGATACATCTTAATTTCGTGTTCAATAATGCTCTAGTCAATGCCTGGCATTTCGTCAGATGACCAAGCAAAGACATCTCTAAACTCGCGAAAGAGAGCGTTATATATCTCCATTTCTGTAGGAGAACAAGATTTTCCGACATGGATATTCTCTACAACATCTGGTTTAGTCGAGATATTTATGGCGATTGTCTCTTCAATATTTGACAGGTTTCTTTCTGAATCCACTATATTTACAGTATTTGACAGGAAATCAAATACTGAAGAATGATCAAGGTCACTGGAACAATCTTCTTTACAATCTAGAAGATGCGAACGATGGTGGTAATCTTCCCATGGTGCCCCATCAATCATCAGTGACTGAACAATTCCTTCGTCCGTAGAGTGTACATGCAACCAAGGATCTGAAGGGGTACCATATTCCTTAGACCTATCTATCCAAACACTTGATGAGCGTTCATTTGGGTTCGCCTCCCATGCCAAAAACATTGATTCCTACAATATTTATATTGAGCTTGGAGGCAGAACGTGGCGGTGATCCATGCTAGCATCAGGACTGGATGTCTTTTGGATGGAAGACACCATATTGCAGGTTCCCACCGTGGTCACCTCTGCTAGATTCTTTGGAGGTGGTAGGGCAAAGGTCCCCATCATTGTAGGGTCTTTCATTAGGGCTACTTCGATATCTTGAAGCGAATGAGGGCTTCCGTGGATCATCGGAATGCTTCCCATAACTTGCAAACTATTGGGGAGAAATGTTTGTTGGTCGATGATTGTAATTCCTCCTTGGAAAGGAAATGCAATCTTTCTGAAGTATGTCGACACAACAGCGGCCATAGCACATATCCAAGGCCTTCCCAGTAGGATGTTGTAATCGAGGTTTCCATCGACAACTTCAACATCAATCTCTACTATTTTTCCCGCCAGTTCTACTTGCAAGTTACTTAGTATCCCGTATGGGGTATACGTTCGTCCATCAAATGCTTTTAACATTGTTGACGGTCATGACAAGGGTGGAGGGCCTAATGTTTTCCAACAACTAATCGACATAATACATGTAGATTCCCCCTCATCAATAATTGTTCGATGAACAGTTTTGTTGAGGGATTTCACTTGAATAAGGAAAGCGAGTTGAGCTGGTAACTGACGGTCAAATCCTTTATGATTAAAGGCCACAATATTGGAATCCGCTGGGTCAATCCCACCTATTGCTGATAATAGAGCCTGTTTTTGGGAGGGGCAATTTTGTAGTACCTCAAGTGCCGACATAGCAGACGACGATTGTGTCAGGTCCTCTACTATGTTATAATTCTATGTTTCTCTGACACGAGGATTAAATGTCGATTTGTGTACTACTCCCTTTGGCAGCTTTATCGTTAGTTCAGGAATGATGGGTGGCACAACCTCGATTCAAGTTGTTGTAAAACTACTAGGTTGATTGGTAGCCTTGTTGTTCGATAGCTGTGGATTCCCATAATCTTTATTCCTTGTCGATATCAAAGCATCATTTTGCTGCTTTGAAATAGACAACATAAGCACTTGGGACGGGGAAGCATTATCACTAGCAACCAGATTGGTTCCTGGGTTTGGAAACGGATCAGTCAATACCGCCAAGGTTTTTGAACTTTTAAAGAGCTTCTTAACTTCAGCTTTATGTGGACATTCTCTCGTCCAATGATCCTCATTGCATATTTGACACCCCAAAGGGGGTTTCCTTTGCTCAGAAGGGTTTGTGGAAGACTTTTCACGAGATGACTCCTCCTGTTTCTTCTTCTTCCCCTTTTTCTTATTCTTGCCTCCTAGTTGCTTCAGTTCTTTGCTTTTGTCAGTCGACATGGCATTTACCTCCTGTTGAGGGCCCTGAAATCGGGTCAACAACAAGGGGGATACCCACCCAGTCGGGAACCTGGTTGGCGGCTCCGTGCCCGTTTGGTGTAGCGGGTCTGACTGGGGATAACGGGACCAGCTTCCCGATCTAAGGGGTGTGTGTGTGTGTAGAGTTTGGTGATGTGTGTGTGTGTAGAATATGATAATGAAAATCTGGAATTATTTCTAAGCTAGTTTAATTCTAAACTCTGAGACTAAATTTTATACTACTTTAATCTATCAAGAACAACACATCTAATCTACGCTAACCCGGGATATAACTTTTTCCATTATGTGATCTAGAAAGATTTCACACAATAACTGGTAATGAAGATTACTCAGCTATTATGAGAATATAAATCAATTAAGATGAACCATCCTGCATAAAAAGTTAAGCAAAACAGTTGTGAACAGCATATCGCATAATCAGTTATTCATGTATTAAGCACAAACCAATGACTCCACCATACAAAAGTGCCAAATGGTAGTCCACTCATTCATACATTAACATATAAACAACATCAGCTGTATATTACTCTAAGAATGCAAGCATAAATTCGTCAAGAGATAAAAGTACCATTTATGACTGATTTTATGCTCATAGACCTTAAGCAATAACGATCTATTTCTACTTACTTTTAATGCCTACTAAGAGTACAGAAGTGCAACATCAGTAGCAGGTATTAAAATGCAAACATAAATAAATCTCGATCCGTCCATTCATCAAAAACCCCCTCCGAGGGTGCAAAAGTGCATGTTGTGAGGACAAGTTTATTGACAAATTTCCGGACCCTTCTCCAATGCAACGAGAAGGGTTAAATACTACTAACCGGCTAATTTTAATTACACAAATTTAGGGAACGGCTTCAAATGACTGCCCTTTTACTAAAACAAATTTATTTCTAAAAACTGAATCTAATTTCTAACCATTTCTGTATCTGCTCCTTAGTGCTGTAATTGATGCATTGTTCGCCGTGAAAGAGTCGACTGCTTGTCCTTTCCTTTTGTTTGAGCTTGAAAATTAGAAATAACAAGAGCTGGCACCTCTTTCTGACAAACTAGAAGATATTTTTGAAAGTGTTCTTCTGGATGAGTGTCTTCACGGCGTGTATACTTAGTACAACTCAGATTTCTTTCAAACTGATTGTGTTGTTGCTATTTCGGTTTCCGGCCGTGCGAATGACTCAATGAGCTGGGGATTTTGTTGCCTGAACGATTTTCTCAATTGAAACTTTTTTCCATTCTTTCTTCCAGGCATTTCTGAGACGTCTTTCCCCTTAAGCGTTTTTCTTTTTGCTTTACCCAATTTGGGACTCAGGATCTTTCATAAACGCTTTGCTTTTGTGCGCCTTTGACTCTGAGTCCTGGATAGACTATTTCCATCAGCATTTGTTGAGTGATACTCTGGAATCCGCGGCCCTGCTGTATGTGGTATCCATCTTCGAAGTCATCTCCTCTCTGTTCTTCTAGCTCTGGCGCTTTTCCTTAGATGTTTCCTGCATATAGATTTATATCAGTTGCTGACTTATAGTTCACGTAAATGAAAAGAGACAGAAGAAAAGATTGACATGAAAGCAATTAAGTTCTAATGAATGCATAATCATGTCACCCATTATGACTTGACTCTTCGAAAAACGCAACATAATCATCTTTGGATACACAGGTGTACAATCATTAATTTTCCGTAAGGTGCGCTGTTGTAGGGAAAAGTATCCGACTCGGATGACCCTATCCCACTCTAAGGGTGATAGTACCTCAGCAACAACTGTAAAGCAAACTACTTAAGGTTTACTTCTTTATGAAAGCAAAAGAGAGTGGAGAAATGCACTAACCGTTGCCTTGCGCTTAATGTCGAATCCAAACTCTTTTCTTTGGCCGCTTGCTCCTAGCTCCTTGCTCTTTTGCTGGCCCAGCTACAATGAGATCCTGCAAAATAACACAGAAGGAAACTACAAGAGGCATGCAATCATAACTGGTTCAAGGATTAGTGTAAACCAAATATACAATTATCACAATATATCATTGAAACAAGAGCATATAGAAGAACCTCAATAGCTTTTATTAATGAAGAAGTAAAGGTTTTGAGAGCGTTACAACCATTGAAGGCCCCAATCCAGCAACACCTCCCAGCAGAAAGAATTTCTCCTCTTCACCTCTCTCAAGCAATCACCCAATAGCTCTATAGTGAAACCAACAACATATCATTACTTTGCACAAAATTCCAGCCTCCCGAGCTCATAGGAGAGAGCTCAATATATAGATGAATTGAGAAAGGATGAGTCAGCTTGCAACTGATGTGTAGCTGCCTTGTGTCCTCTCTCTCTTCAGTTATTCTTTAGTTGATCTTCAGTTCTTGAGTCCACTTGGAGAACCTTGCTTCCACTTGGAGAAACAGAGCCTCTGACTCATCACAAGGCGAAATCCCTGATCCAAGTGTCATTTTTGGAAGATTCCAGAGCAATGACTCAGTGTGCCACATGTCCAAACTCGCTCAACGCAGGTGGCCTTTGTTCTACCTGCTTTGCAACGCAGGTACACCATGGAGGAGTTGTGTTTCAGCGCAGAAGCCTAGTGGAGCACCTGCTTTGATTTCAGGATTGCTTGTTTTTGAGTGTTTTCAGGTGGAGAACTGATCTGAGAGCTGTTGGTTTGCTGACCTTGTTCCTCTAGGGGTAGGAACATCACGTTTAGGGAACTTTGGATCCCTTGGATTATTGAAAATTCATACCTGTTGCTGTAAGGCACAAAATTGTCTATAACATGCGCGCCTAATATTGGGCTCACAGATCATGCCAAGGAATGCCTGCGACGAATGGCTTCTGTGATTTGCATCGCAGCGTTGAAGATTGCGATGTAAATAAGTGGTATTGCAGCAATTGATGGTCTCATTCGTCGCAAACCATAGATCGCAGGTCGCAACTTTGCATGGTCGCAAATCGCATATCGCAAGATCGCAAGGTCGCAAGGTTTTGGCTTTGTCACTTTGTGCTGCTTATGCGACATTGCGACGTGCGACGTCGCATTTCGGCTGTCGGCGATTCTTTAGGTTTTCCCTTTTTGAGCGCTTTTAACGCACGCGGTGCGATGAGTTCTCGCGTCGCTCCCTTTCAGTGTACTTATGCGCTTTGGGAGAGCGCCTCTTTTTCTTTTGCGACGCGATATAGCTCTTAGGAAGTTAATACAAAATATTTTTCAAAGAAAAATATTTTTTGGATTTTTGGTTAAGGGTCCCCCTTTGCTTGATGTTATTACTAATATCAAACAAATAGGGGGGTTTTTGGTGACCACAACAATGGCGATTCACTGTGAAGAACCAGTTATCTCTGCATTTCTATTGACCGCTCACTTCCGAAACAACAAAAATTCTTATATGTCTAAAATTTGTTATGGACAAATAGAGCAGATTACCCCTCACCTTGTCAACGATATTTTGTCTCAACCCTTTTTATATCCCAATTGCTTTCTTCCTCAGGTTTTTTCTTGCATTCGCATCAGACATTACTTGGTCTTGATTAAAGATAAAATAAGGTCTTCTCTGCGTACTGGCTTAAAAGTATGCTCATTTGTCGTAGGTAGAGCCTCTGCTGCCCGCAAGCGTCCATAGCCTCGACAGGGTTACCATGTTATCCAAAAATGATCCTTTTTCCTGTTTGAGGTTACTCGCAACATTCCAGAGAAAAATCCTTTTTGACACACTTTTTTTTTTTTAATTCTCTAAAGAACAATGTCTTGGTTTGGTGGCCAAATTATGACACAGTCATTCACTTGATTTACACTTTTGCTGAACAAGCTGGCTCGTGATGAGACCTCTTGTCTTTTGATTGCAACAATCTTAAGTCGTTGCCCTGTTTTGATAGACAGTATTGGCAAAGTCAGTAAGTTATAATATCTGTGATCATGATAAGCCGACTCGTGATGAGACTATTATTCTTTGAGATATAGTGTTTTCCTTGGATTGTTTCTCTGAATGCTGTAATTTCCTTTTAGCAGGGAGGAATTCATTGTTTTTCCTTAAGAAAGCTCTGGACGACAACAATATAGTTTTTGAAAACAACAGTTTTACAGAGAATGCTTATTTTATTATTGATGATACCTTTCATGATGCTGATACAAAACAATTCTTTTACCAAAGGTTGCTTTTGTCAAAGTTTTTTAGAGGTTGAAACGAGTATTGTAATCAAAGTGAAGTTAACTCTATTTGTCAATAATAAAATTCAGATTTTCAAAAAATTTTGCTATTTGTACAAGCGAAATCAAAATCTGATAGAGAATTGGCGTGCTCTTTCATGAATCCTTTTTAAATGATCATTTACAACGGGTTTTATTCATAAAAAGAGAAAAAACAAAACAAAATAAAAACTAAAAACTAAATCTATCCTACAAAAATTAGAAGAATTCTCTTCTATGGAAAGTATAATTTAAGAATCAGTCCATTGACAGGTAAAGAATCTCTCCTACCTGCTAGATCCTGCAACACGAATGTAGACGGGCCTACGACTTCTACAATCTGAAAAGGGCCAAGCCAGAACTTTTGAAATTTCGTATGTTTTCCCTTTTCTTCATGAGCCTCATCCCATTTCAAGACTAAATCACCCATCTGAAAGTTTTTTCTGGTTATGATGCTTGAGTCAAAAGAAGATTTTATTAGCGCTTGGTGATGAGCATGGGTTTTCCTAGCTTGTTATCTTTGTTCTTCTAGTTTGATTATTTCCATTTGTCTTAATTGTAAAGAGGAAGTAGATACTTCATCGATATATTGCACTAAAGACAAAGAGGGAATGACTAGGTGAGTCGGAAGAACCAGTTCTCTCCTATAAACTAAATTAAAGGGAGAAGTGCCGATTGAAGCTTTCTTTGTGATTCTATCAGCCCATAAAGCATTTACCAGTGCTTTGTGCCAATTCTTTTGGTTTTGGTCGACTGTTCTTTTGATAATTCTAATTAGGTTCTTGTTTGTTGACTCAGCCAATCCATTACCTTGCAGATAGTAGTTGGCAGAATATTTCGGTTTGAACCCTCTTTTAAGCGCAAACTCAGTCATAGTATTTCCAGAAAAATATGAAGCGTTATCAAACATTAATGTTGTTGGCAATCCAAACCTAGTGATGATAAATTGATCTATGAATTCAATAATATTTTCAGAATGAACTGTCTTGAGAGGAACTGCTTCTACCCATTTGGTAAAATAATCAGTTGCCGTAAGGATATACTTATGCTGCTTAGAAGAGTGAGGAACGATCTCACCTATTATTTCCAAGCCCCATTGACTGAATGGTTGGTCGATGTTGACTGGTTGTAGCGGCATGGACGGTTTCCTTTGTTTTCCTGCAGTAGTCTGGCAGACTTGGCATTTCCTTACGTGATTGTATGAGTCTTTGAACAATGTGGGCCAATAATATCTTGCACGCAAGATTTTATGTGCAGTCGCATCTCCGGCATAGTGTCCACCTGGTGGTCCATCGTGGAGTTCCTGCAAAACCTTTTCGGATTCAGTTTTCTCAAGACACCTAAGAAGCACAGAATCATAATTCCTTTTAAACAAGACATCATTTATGAGCTGGTATTGTTTAGCTTTTAATCTCAGAGCTCTTTTCTTGGTATGATCCAGACGTGATGGAGCATCCCGTTCTTAAGAAAATAAATGGTGTTAGCATATGATGATTCTGCATCGTTTAGGCTTACCTCATACGCTTGTACCTCTTCAGATGAGTTCTCCGGGATTTGTGATGCTCTGGCTAACATCTTGCAGAAACCTTGACCTCTTAAGATGTTTGCTGGTTTGATCTCAAGATCATATTCTTGTAAAGCTGTAATCCAATTAGCTCTCTTTTCGCCCACGTCTTTCTACACCAAAAGGTTTCTTACCGCCGGAAACGGTACTACGACTTTAGTGTGGGCTTTAAGCAAGAAAGGCCTGAAATATTTGATCGCTTTGAAAACAGCATATGCTTGTTTCTCTACGTCTGAGTAATTAATTTCAGCACCTTGTAAGTTCGAGCTAAAGAATGCGATTGGAGCTTCTGCTTTCTCTTGATTTGCTTTGGTCAAAATCGCAGCATAGGATTTCTCTGAGGAAAAAGTGTATAACATAAAATATTCTGCAAAATTTGGGGTGGCCAAAGATGGAGCATTGATGATAGCTTGCTTGATTAAGTTGAATGCTTCGTGCTCATCTAGGCCCCATTTGAAATTTGAATTGTTTTTTATCATATTTTGTAAGGGAGAAATAATACGTGAAAAATCCGGGACAAATCGTTTGACAAAATTGATCTGTCCAAGGAAGGATTGCATGGCTTTCTTGTTATGGGGTATGGATATTTTGGAAATTTCCTTGATTCTGTCGGGTTCTATGTGAATACCAGATTTCGACACTATGAATCCGAGCAATTTCCCTTCGCTTAATGCAAAGAAAGATTTCTTTGGGTTGAGCGAAATCCCATACCTTAAGCATCTTTGAAAGATTTGCTTCAAATCTTTGAGATGGTTGTTTCGTTTTTTGGAGTACACTGTTATATCATCCAGGTAAATCACTACTGATTTATTGACTAACCCTTTAAACGTGATTTCCATGGCTCTCTGAAAGGTAGCTCCGTCGTTGATCAGACTAAATGGCATCTTCCGATATGCATAAGTGCCCCATTTGGTTCGGAACGTAGTCTTTAACTGATCATCGGGATGCACCAGTACTTGATTGTATCCTGAAAATCCATCCAGGAATGACATTAATTCTGAGCCTGCTACTGCCTGTAATATTTGCTCCATAGGTGGGAGGGGAAAGTTATCTTTCTGACAAGCTTTGTTGAGATTTCGGAAATCGATACAGATTCTAATGTCGCTGTTTTTCTTCCTAACGGGCACCATATTGGATACCCATTTAGAATGCCTGACGGGGAAGATTATTCTGGCTCTCAACAACTTATTAAGCTCAGTTTTTATCTGATTTTCTAGGTTAGGGTGTATTTTTCTGAGCTTCTGCTGGACAGGTTTTTGATTGTCAATCATAGGGATAACATGTTGAATGATAGAAGTGTTGTATGTCTTTAGCTCATCGTAATTCCAGGCAAAAACGTTTTTGTATTGTCTCAGAAGACGGATATATGCTGATTTTTCTTCAGGGACTAGGCCGTGACCTAGGTTAACGTTTTGTGGCTTCTGATCGGTCCCTAGGTTTACTAATTCATAGTTCAGGGTAGAACTGCAAAGTTTAGTATTGGCGGACTTTTTAAACCGACTTTTCAAATCATATAAATCTTCTAACTTGACCACTGATTTCGGTATAGCATTGTCAGAGCCATTTTGTTGTATTTGGTGATCATGTTGGTCTTCGTAGATTATCTGATTTGAGTAGGATCCTTCAGAAGTAAGGAAATTTACGATGTCAGGATCGTCGTTGAACACTCTCCAATTGGTGATATTGTCAGGGATGGATGGTCTAAAGATTAATTCTATTGAAAACCTATCAGGACTAAAATCTTCGGAAGGGATAAGTCTAGAGGTTATGTTAGTTAACAGTTCTGCGCTCGCGTTTTGAATTCTTGGAATTGACGAGATGTTGAATTCTACAAAATGTGCAGTGAGATCTTGAACTAATGATTGATAATGCTTTAAATGACTTGACATGAAATGTATGGTGTTACGTACCTGTTTTACGACGATCTCCGAATCTCCAAAGACTTGAAGATACTTAACGTTTAATCCAATTTCTTTGTATAGGCCTTGAACCAAGGCTTCGTACTCCGCTGTATTGTTCGTGCAATCGAACTCAAGTCTGCATGTGAGCATAATCTTGTTCCCGTCTGGGTTAATCAGAACGCATCCCGCTCCCGCTCCCTCATTGGATTGAGTCATCAGTTTGGGAGAAATTTTCAACTTAGGATAAAATTGAATTCTCTAAGTATGGTGAAATATGAGCATTGAAATTACCTAGGAAAGAATCTATTACGTAATTGCCTACAATGCTGCTACTATATGTTATGGCTTCATTTTCTCCTTCCAGTTCTGTCACTATGTATTTTTGGTGCAACTCTCGTTCAACCTTTATCTGATTTGGTTTACCATTGTATGGTAACCACATGTGCGACCAGTCAGTTGAGAAATATCCGTGGAGTTTCTCCGACCAATCCCTGCTAAGAATCAAACCATAGAACTCAGGGATATCAGCTACTAGAATGTCGATAACCTGACACACTTTTGGGTTAGACGACAATCTTATGGTCACCTGATTAAGTTCACCAATCACTTCGACTTGGGATTGATCAAGTTGAACTATACGTACTGTGGATTTTTGAGGTTGCACATTCAATTTGGCACATATTGACCTGGGTAAAATGTTTGTTGAAGCACCAGAATCGACCAAGCAATTGTGCACGTTTTCATTGAAGATTTCATATGTGAGAAGAAAAGGAGGAGTATGAGATCTTGATCTTCCTCCAATCAAGGCGATGTCATTTGGATCAATTTTATTGATCGCGTTGGTTGGAGGCCTTCCCAAATTGTGAGAAGCTACAGCTGTAGGTAGAGATGTAGTAGGCACAGCATGTAATTCTTTCATCATTATTTTCTGCTAGTGTTTCAATTTACTCAATTCATACAGAGTGATATTAGCCCTAGTCTTCTTCATGTCATCAATGATGTTATACTCCATTTCATCCGACACTATTAGTGTTCTTGATGGAGGTGCTTGATCAGATTGGACTGGGCTAAGCTGGGTCGCTTTAGCAGTTGTCTTTTTTGTTGCGACCTTTTCTTTTGTTGCAGGATTTGCGCCCTTTTGTTTTGGGGTAGTTTGGGGAGGATCAAGTTGATTTTTGCTTCTCGTGCTAACAGGAAATGCTTCTTGATCCTCTTCTTGTGGGAGGATGAAGTCCCACATTCCTTGTAGTTCTACGACCTCTTCCTCGTCGGTCTGCTCTTCAGTGGTATTCTCTTCTTCTTCGTCTTCATTAGATTCAACGTTTGAGACAACACTAGGTGGTTTTACCTCCATGGGAGGATTTCTTTTAAAAGTCCTAAAGGGCTTTTTCGAAGAAGTCTCTACTACTTGTTTCTTAATATCAATCATCTCATTGGACATGGCTTTCAACACTTTTTTTAATCCTTCCAAATCGAAAGGGTCTTTCGTTTGCTTCTTCTTGGTATCTTCTTTGAAATAGATCTTCTTAGATTTGCATTCTTCTATAGCAGATCTCTTTTCTAGGGCTACCGCGCGTTTTTCCACTGCTAACGCTTCTGTCAAGTTGTCGACTAAGGTGTTCTTGTTTGCCCTATCTACAAAGATAGCCAATTTTGGAGGTAAATCCGTGATGTACCATTCACATCTTACTTCCTCGCTGGGTTGTGAAGCAGCGGGGATTTTGTTGAGGATCTTATTGAACCGTAAGTTAAAATCTTTAATGGGTTCTCTAGCCTCAGCCTTAAGATTAGATAGGTCATTGATCAATGTTGCCGTGGATCTGTCATCACCAAACTTGGCGAGGAACTGACTTTGAAAAATGTCCCAGCTTGTGATGGATCCGGAAGGTAACGAAAAGTACCATGACCCTGCTGTTCCTTGCATTGTATAAGGGAAAATCCGGACAATAGCGTCTTCGTTAGTGACTCCGTTGAGATTAACAGAAATCATGAAATTATTGATATGTTCCTCGGCTAGCATGCCTTCTTCCAGATTGAATTTAGGCAGCCATTTCTCAGGATGGGCCGATATAGGGCTCAGGGGTGGAGGCATTAAAACCGCCCCAGGATTGTTCCATGGAGACTGGGCCATCGTTGAGCTGCTAGTTAATGGAAGTGCAGAAGATGATCCCTGATGCTGAGAAGATGAAGATATTAAGATCTTTGATGTTTGAAGAGGAAGGTTTGTAGAAGATGGGTGAGTGAGTTGGAATGAAAGAGTGGGTGGTTGACTTCGCGGTGAGGGAGTTGATATGGATGAAGTGGATGAAGGAGTCTTACTGTCAGACTCTGGTGGTGTTTTCCTTGCTCTTTTCCTGGTAGGAAGAGGGAGTTCACTTGGTTGTATGCCAAATTTTTCACTCTTTAATCTGGTAAGGGGATGAGCAGGATTGTACTGCGAAGTCACGCTGCTTTTAGATTTATCAGACTTCTGGTTAAAAATAGAGAATCCCTGGAGTTTACGAATCAAAGTTTGAATTTCAGGGGGTTCAATGATAGATTGGTCTGATATATTCGAATATGTAGCAGTGGTAGATACTCGAGCGACTTCAAATTCCGGGTTTAACCGTGTTGGAGAAGTCGAGGGAGTTGATGAGGGTGTATTACTCTCAGAATGGTATTTAGATATTGCTTTAGGTGCCATTCATAGTTCGTACCCTCCTTCTAGCGCCAAATATGTTGAGGGCCTTGAAATCAGGTCAACAACAAGGGGGATACCCACCGGGTCGGGAACCTGGTTGGCGGCTCCATGCCCGTTCGGTGTAGTGGGTCTGACTGGGGATAACGGGACCAACTTCCCGATCTAAGGGGTCTGTGTGTGTAGAGTTTGGTGATGTGTGTGTGTGTAGAATATGATAATGAAAATCTGGAATTATTTCTAAGCTAGTTTAATTCTAAACTCTGAGACTGAATTTTATACTACTTTAATCTATCAAGAACAACACATCTAATCTACGCTAACCCGGGATAGAACTTTTTCCATTATGCGATCTAGAAAGATTTCACACAATAACTGGTAATGAAGATTATTCAGCTATTATGAGAATATAAATCAATTAAGATGAACCATCCTGCATAAAAAGTTAAGAAAAGCAGTTGTGAACAGCATATCGCATAATCAGTTATTCATGTATTAAGCACAAATCAATGACTCCACCGTAAAAAAGTGCCAAATGGTAATCCACTCATTCATACATTAACATATAAACAACATCAGTTGTATATTACTCTAAGAATGCAAGCAGAAATTCGTCAAGAGATAAAAGTACCATTTATGACTGATTTTATGCTCACAGACCTTAAGCAATAACGATCTATTTCTACTTACTTCTAATTCCAACTAAGAGTACATAAGTGCAACATCAGCAGGTATTAAAATGAAAACATAAATAAATCTCGATCCGTCCATTCATCAAAAACACCCTCCGAGGGTGCAAAAGTGCATGTTCTGAGGACAAGTTTTTTGACCAATTTCCGGACCCTTCTCCAATGCAACGAGAAGGGTTAAATACTACTAACCGGCTAATTTTAATTAAACAAATTTAGGGAACGACTTCAAATGCCCGTCCTTTTACTAAAACAAATTTATTTCTAAAAACTGAATCTAATTTCTAACCATTTTTGTATCTGCTCCTTAGTGCTGTAAGCGATGCGTTGTTCGCCGTGAAAGAGTTGGCTGCTTGTCCTTTCCTTTTGTTAGAGCTTGAAAATTAGAAATAACAAGAGCTGGCACCTCTTTCTGACAAACTAGAAGATATTTTTGAAAGTGTTCTTCTGGAGGAGTGTCTTCACGGCGTGTATACTTAGTACAACTCAGATTTCTTTCAAACTGATTGTGTTGTTGCTCTTTCGGTTTCCGGCCGTGCGAATGACTCAATGAGCTGGGAATTTTGTTGCCTGAACGATTTTCTCAATTGAAACTTGTTTCCATTCTTTGTTCCAGGCTTTTCTGAGATGTCTTTCCCCTTAAGCGTTTTTCTTTTTGCTTTACCCAATTTGGGACTCAGGATCTTTCATAAATGCTTTGCTTTTGTGCGCCTTTGACTCTGAGTCCTGGATAGCCTATTTCCATCAGCATTTGTTGAGTGATACTCTGGAATCCGCGGCCCTGCTCTATGCGGTATCCATCTGCGAAGTCATCTCCTCTCTGTTCTTCTAGCTCTGGCGCTTTTCCTTAGATGTTTCCTGCATATAGATCTACATCAGTTGCTGACTTATAGTTCACGTAAATGAAAAGAGACAGAAGAAAAGATTGACATGAAAGCAATTAAGTTCTAATGAATGCATAATCATGTCACCCATTATGACTTGACTCTTTGAAAAATGCAACATAATCATCTTTGGATACACAGGCGTACAATCATTAATTTCCCGTAAGGTGCGCGCCTAATATTGGGCTCACAGATCATGCCGAGGAATGCCTGCGACGAATGGCTTCTGCGATTTGCATCGCAGCGTCGAAGATTGCGATGTAAATAAGTGGTATCTCAGTAATTGATGGTCTCATTCGTCGCAAACCATAGATCGCAGGTCACAACTTTGCATGGTCGCAAATCGCATATCGCAAGATCGCAAGGTCGCAAGGTTTTCGCTTTGTCACTTTATGCTGCTTATGCGACATTGCAGCGTGCGACGTCGCATTTCGGCCGTCAGCGATTCTTTAGGTTTTCCCTTTTTGAGCGCTTTTAACGCACGTGGTGCGATGAGTTCTCGCGTCGCTCCCTTTCAGTGTATTTATGCGCTTTGGGAGAGCGCCTCTTTTTCTTTTGCGACGCGATATAGCTCGTAGAAAGTTAATACAAGAGCTTTTTGAAACAAAAATATTTTTTGGATTTTTGGTTAAGGGTCCCCCTTTTCTTGATGTTATTACTAATATCAAACAAAGAGGGGGGTTGTTGGTGACCACAACACCTCCAAGGTGAGAAGTTCTTCATTTTCATTTTGACTAGAAACCGTAAGAGCTTTCTTCAATGTAGCCTTTACGGTTTTCATGCTAGTCGTACCTATCACACCATCACCGACATGAGAGTCTTTGTTTGATTTACGAGGAGGAGGAACAAAAAATTCTGGTCTAGGAGCATCAGGGATTTTTTCATAGAGCGTGCTAGACTGAGTATAGATTAGGTCTAGATATTGTGCACGAGCAATGACTTGCCCTTCAGTGACAACTCCTCCCTTTGCCACATCTTCTGTGATAGAAGGTAATAATGAATTAATAAACCATTCAGATAATAGCTGATCAGGAACATATGTTTTTACCATTATATGACGACGTCGCCACTCATGAATATTGTTATAGACATTTTTGTGCCTTACAGCATAGAGCATGAAATGTCAATAATCTAAGGGATCCAAAGTCCCTAAACATGTTGTTCTTACCCTTAGAGGAACAAGGTCAGCAAACCACAGCACTGCAAATCAGTTCTCCACTGAAAAACACTCAAAAACAGGTCAATTTTGGATCAAAGCAGCTGCTCCACTAGGCATCTGCACTGCATAGCAGGTACAACAAAGGCTACCTGCGTTGCATAGCAAGTAGAACAAAGGCTACCTGCGTTGGGCGTACTTGGACATGTGGAGGAATTTTTTTCTCAAAGTGCCAGTGCCCAGGAAGCTTCTAAAAAGACACTTGATGATAAGATTCGCCTAATGATGAGTTAAGAGCATCTAAAACTCCAAGTGGAAGGTAGAAACTCTGAGTGAAGGACTGAAGAACAACTGGAGTTGAAGAAGACAACAAGTCACACATCAAGATGACTTACCTTCACTCCAAAACTCTATATAAGGATCTCATCCCATGGGATCAGGAGACGGGAATTTAGCGCGAAGAATTGCTGTTGGTTTACAGTTGTGAGCATTGGGTGATTGCTTGAGGGAGGTGAAGAAGAGATTTCTCTCCGTCGGGAAGGTGATGCTGGATTGGACCTCTCATGGTTGTATCACCGCCTGAACCTTACTTCCATATATTAATAAAGCATTTGAGGTTCTTCTATTTGCATGTGTTTCAATAGTGTATTGTCTTACTTGCGTCTTTGATTTATGCTAATCCTTGAATCAGTTATGCATGCATGCTTCTTGTAGTTTCCTTTCTTTGTCTTATTTGCAGGATCTCGTGTAGCTGGGCCCGTGAAAAGACTTGGAGCTGGGAGCAAGCGGCAGTCAAAGGAGATTGGATCGACCATTTGCGCAAGACATCGGTAAGTGGATCTCTTCCTTTTGTCTCTTGCATGTTATAAAGAAGAAACTTTAGATAGCTTTGCTTTCAGCTGTTGCTAAGGAACTGTCACCCTTAGAGTGGGTTAAGGTCATTCCAAGTTGGATACTTTCCCCCACAACAGACTGGCGACTCCGCTGGGGATCGTGTCTTGTTGGTAACTTGTGTTTCTTGCTATTCATTTCTTAAACAAAAGAGTACCGAATCGAACTGCATTTGAGTCCTTCGAATGCAAAGTAGAGGGCAGCTACTCTAGCCCAGTGCTGGGCATGTTTATGATTTGAAGAGCTGATCCACAAGTACTCTTTAAGCTCTTTGTGATAGTGTTCATCTTCCTTTAATCATCCTCTAGTGTATACTTGACTGATAGCCTCTGATTTGGCCAAAAACCGTTGATTTTTGAGCAAACTGTGACCCGGAATCTGAGAGAGACGAGAGTTGTCTCATCAGTGCAGCTGCAACAAAGGCTACCTGCACTGCATCGCAGGTCCCGAAGGGGCTACCTGCACTGCATCGCAGATTGACAGTGCAGTACCTGCGCTGATCCAGTTTTGCCTTGTGCAACTGGGATTCCCCACTGTCTGTTGCCCAGTTTTCAGTATTGTTTTTGCAGCCTGTTGTCAACCTGTATACCCAGCTGAAACCGCTTCTCTTTGCCTTCATTTCGCCTCAGTTGTATGAAGAAAACGTGATTGTTCTTATTGTATTTCTTGCTGTCATTCACAGTTTCCCATAGCGAAAGTGAACTAGTCTTGCTATGACCTCTTAGATCTAGACCTGTGAGAAAGTGTCGTTGTGATTCTAAGAGCTAGTTTATTGCTGTTCATAGCTGCTTGAGCATTTGCTTTCGTTATATGGTTCGAATCTCAGTATTTCTTGTGATTGAAATGACTGAATCTTAAGGTGTTCTTTTGATTATTGGACAATACTTGTTTGTTTTCGCTTGAAATTGAATTCGAAATCGTACAACAGCTTTCTTTTTGTCATACACCAAACATTAAGGAAGAAGAAAAGAAATACTTGCATTGTGCATGTGCATTTTGGCAGTTTGCATGTCGATTTAGGAAAAGTGCATCAGTGTGTGCTCTATGATCTGTTTGAAAAGATGATGTCTTTCTTTTCCTTCAGTAGTTAAGGTTTTCATAAGTTGAAAGAATTGTAAAAGCTTGCTTATCATTCTTAGACTGCATTTAGGAGTTGTATCATACATCACGTGGTGATCCATAAAGGCAAACTGCTAAGCAAGATCAACCTAAAAAGAACTGAATTTATCTAACAACGCTTTGAAACATAACGAAACATAGTAGAGGTCTAGGTAGAGACGTGAACCGGCGTCGTTAAACATAGTGACTGTCGATCTCTACGAAGGTGGGTGATTCCTCCTGAGGGACGATAGCACTAATACGGATTTGTGACCCCGTGTACCGTCGCGTATATTGGGGGACCCCTATAGGAATAAAGCCTTTATCCATAGGAAGCCGTGTCGGCCGCCCTACTGATCGCGATGCAGTGAACACAGCATTCACGAAGATCGACCACTCGTACCGTAAAACGTATTCTGTGGTTTCGCGAAAGGTTTGGCACACCCTCCGCCTAGAAATCCAGAGTAGTTTCTTTTGGCCTTTTTCAAACTCCATAACTGAAAAATTCCATCCGAGCATTTGTCACTTCGGGCTCGTTAATACATCGAAGGAGACTAGAGTCATCTTTAGCTTTTTCTCGACTCTTAAAAAGTGAAAAAGAAAGTTGTGTCTTAAAAAGCGTCTAAAATTAATTCATTTCGAAAACACATTTTACCCTGTGCATTGTTGGTTGATCAAGTAATCCGCAACCGTGGAAGAAGGTCAATCGATGAACCGTCATTCGTGGAGGAATACAAGACAACCGTCTTTGTCCCCGGAATCGAAAACAACCCGGGCAAAGCGATCTCGTTCAACTGGTTCCAAATCTCCTGTCAAAGTTAGAACAAGTGTTCCGACGACATCTGAGGTTCCGGTTACTCCAAACATTTCTGGAAACCCTGCCCCTATTGAAGAAGTTCAACAGCCCCAGAAGGATAGTAACACTGATCCTAGTCTGAGAGAAAATACTCGTGTTATAGAATCAGTTCCATCAGTGATCGGTTCAGAGAGTCTTGCTCCTCAAACAACTGTCGTTATCGAAACAACCCCTTCTTCGGCACCAGAAATATTCTACGGACCTGACGGTCTTCCTCTTCCCCCCGGTCTGATCGCAATAGAAGAGATTGTAGAAGATCCGCAAGCAACTACTCCAACACATTTTGGAGCAGGGATCACTCTACTTCCTACTGCATCAGAAGCTAGCCTATCACCCAGAGAAGTTCCTGAAGAATCACTAGGCAATCTACTGGATAGACTAAAAATGTCTGAACAACCGTTGACAACTAGGACTGTGCCAAATGACACAGCGACAGCAGAACTCCCTGCAGTCATTCCGACAATGTTCGCTGGCATACCATCTGTCCCTAACTCTCAACAGCTGGAGGGGGTCCCTTCGGGGGCCATGACGACAGTATGGTCTGTTCCTGTTTGTTCTCCCGATATAATACCCGGTAACTCCTATGTTGGAACTCAACAGATTGATCCTTTCAGAAATCAGTTTGGGCAATCCGGTCCTCGAGGTGTAATAAATCCTCTTGGTTCCGTACCACCACCGTATGGGGGGCAATATGCTTTTTCATTACCTCCTCCGGGAGGTTACCCATACGGGAGCTCACAACCATACTCAGGTTATACTGGAATAACTACAAGTGGTTGGATACCTATGCCATCCCAGCAACCAAGAGTTGTGTATTCTATGCAACAACAAATGCCTGTGATGAACATCCCGACGACACCAGCAATTGTGACTGTGTCGCAAGTTCAAACGATACCTGTTGCATGTCAACCTCAGTTTTCTCAGGTTGTAATGCAACAACCTTTTGACCCTGCAACCCAACCACAATCGCCAAATGGCGGGGCGACACAAGCACAAACGGGTACCCTTACCCCTCATCTTGGCCCAGTGGTAAGCATCGCGCAACAACCAATGGTATCACAACCATGGTTGGTGCAGTATCAACAACCGCAGTTCCAGCAAGTGTACCAAGGTACCGAGCAGCAAATTTTTGCGAATAATGGACAACCGTACCTACAATACGGTCAAAACCAACCACTCTATGGTGGAGTAGTCCATCAACCGTATCAGTCATATCAGCATCAATTACATTATGCTGGTATGCAAAGACCAACTGCTCAGGCGATTCCATCGTATCCTGGGTACGCTTCACCTAACCTGAGTCAACAACTGCCATTTGTGGCAACTTTGGAGTTACCCGATTTACATCGATTGACAAATGATCTGATTGCCTACGTCCCTTGGTGGCCGGAGATTCCTCACAAACTTCCCTCCGACATTCCTAAATTCAATGGAAATCCGGGCGAAGACCCGTCGAATCACGTCATGACCTTTCATCTATGGTGTTCGTCGAACACTCTGAACGATGATTCGATAAGACTTCACCTCTTCCAGAGGACATTGACAGGTCCGGCGGCCAAATGGTATATAGAATTGCCAAGAGCCTCTTTCGACAATTTCAGCTCCTTAGCCACGACTTTCTTAACCCATTTTCAATTGCCTATCAGGTATGAAACAGGAACCGAGATACTTACCAACTTCAAACAGATGACAGCTACTCACATATCTGATCATATACATGAGTGGCGTCGCCGTCGTAGGATGGTGAAAACATACGTTCCTGACCAGCTACTAGCTGAATGGTTTATAAAGTCATTACTTCCGGCTATAACGGAAGATGTGGCCAAAGGGGGAGTCGTAACAGAGGAGCAAGTCATTGCTTGTGCTCAATATTTAGACTTAGTATATACTCAGTCTGGCACGCTCTATGACAAAATACCTGATGCCCCCAGACCTGAATTTTCAATTCCTCCCCCTCCTAAATCGAATATTGACTCTCATGCCGGAGATGGCGTGATTGGCACTGCAAGCGCGAAGTCGAAAAAGGCTTCACCTCAGAAAGCCCGTAAGACTTCAGATCGAAATGCCCATGAAGAGATTCTTGCTTCGGAGGTAAATGCCATATCAGCAGATAAAGGCAAAGAAACCAATCAACCAGGAAGCAAGAAGAAGCAAAACAAAGGGAAGAAGAAGCAACAGGATGATCCGTCACTTGAGAAAGCTTCTTCAAGCTCTCCTAGGAAAGGGAAATAGAAAGAGAAGTCACCTGGTCCATGTTCTATTTGTGACGAGGACCATTGGACACGAGATTGTCCGTACAAAGCTGAGCTCAAGAGATTCTTTAAAAGTCCAAAGAACCCAGCTGTGTTGACTGACCCGTTCCCCAACCCAGGTCAAAATATGGTTGATAGTGGAAAAGCTTCCCCGTTGCAAGTGCTGATGTTGTCGATCTCTAAGCAGCAAAATGATGCTTTGATTTCGACAAGGAGCAAAGATTACGGGAATCCGCAACTGTCGAACGAAAAAGGTAAAGATCAACCTAGTAGTTCGACAACGACTTCGACAGAAGTTGTCCCACCCGTAACGCCAGAATTAATGATAAAACCACCTAAGGGTGTAGTACACAAGTCGACTTTTAATCCTCGTGCCAGAGCGGCGCAGCATTATAACATAGTGGAAGATTTGGCTCAATCGCCATCCACTATGTCGACTCTAGAAGTACTACAAAATTGTCCATCCCAAAGGCAAGCATTGTTATCGGCAATAGGGGGGGTTGATCCTAAGGATTCCAATCTTGTGTCCTTTGATCATAAAGGGTATGACCCTCAGCTACCAGCTCAACTAGCTTTCCTTATTCAGGTAAAGGCCCTCAACAAAACTGTTCATAGAACAATTATTGACGAGGGGGCATCGACATGTATTATGTCGATGAGCTGCTGGAAAACGCTAGGGTCACCAACCTTGTCGAGATCTTCGACAACACTAAAGGCTTTCGACGGTAGGACATATACCCCTTATGGTATCCTAAGTAACTTGAAAGTTGAACTAGGTGGAAAGACAGTAGAGATTGATGTTGAAGTCATAGATGGAAATCTAGATTACAACATCCTACTGGGAAGACCATGGATTTATGCCATGGCAGCTGTCGTGTCGACTTATTTTAGGAAGATCGCTTTCCCGTTTGAAGGAGGGATTACGGTCGTCGACCAACAGAACTTCCTCCTTAATGGTTCACAAGTTACGGGAAGCATTCCCATGATCCATGAAAGCGACCATTCAATTCAAGATATAGGAGTAGGCTTGTTGAAAGACCCCACGATGATGGGGACTTTCTCGCTACCAAATCATATGTACATAGGAAATGTACCATTGGTGGCTACCTGCAACCTGATATCTTCCACGAAGGTCGCAAAAGACAAAGTCATCATGGATCGGGCAATGGTTTTGCACCCGAGCCCAATCGAAATATTGTAGCAATCAATATTTTAGGCATGGGAGGCGAGCCCAAATCAACGCTCGTCAAGCATGTGGGTAGATAGGTCTGGAGAATGTGGAACCCCTTTGGATCCTTGGTCACGAGTGCATGCAAGTGACGAAGGAATCCTGCAGTCAATGATGATTGAGGGGGCACCATGGGATGATAACCACCATCGTTCCCTTCCAAAGGAAGATACTGAAGGCGACCTGTATCACCCTTCAGTATTTGAATTCCTAAAAAATACTGTAAATACGGTGGACTCCGAGAGAAACCTATCCAATATAGAAGAGACTATAGCCATAAATATCTCGACGAAAACAAACATTGTAGAGAATATTTATGTCGGCAAAGGTTGTTCCCCTTCAGAACAAGAAATATATAAAGCTCTTTTCCGCGAATTTAGAGATGTCTTTGCTTGGTCATATGATGAAATGCCAGGCATTGACTCGAGTATCGTTGAACATGAAATTAAGATGTATCCTGATGTCAAACCAGTGAGACAACAGCTTCGGCAGGTGCACCCCAAGAAAGCCGCTTCTATTAAGGCAGAAGTTGAAAAACTCCTCCATGCTGGTTTCATATACCCGGTTCCTCTAACCGATTGGGTATCGAATATTGTCCCTGTCATGAAGAAACAAGGAACAATACGAGTGTGCGTCGATTATAGGGATGTAAATCAAGCTTGTCCAAAGGACAACTACCCTACACCCTTCATCGACCAGATAATTGATGAATGCGCCACATGTGAAATCTTTTCGTTTATGGACGGATTTTCGGGGTATAATCAAATTAATATCCACCCAGAGGACCAGTCAAAGACTGCATTTATTTGTCCGTGGGGTACATTCACTTATCGAAAATTACCCTTTGGTTTAAAGAATGCAGGGGCGACGTTTCAGAGAGTAATGAATTATGCTTTCCATGACATCAAGAACATCGTTCAACCTTATCTCGACGATCATTCGGCTCATTCGAAAAAGCGGACTGATCATCTGCATCATTTAAGAGCAATATTTCTACATTGCCAACACTACAAGATAAGACTCAATCCACACAAATGTGTGTTTTGCGTTGGTTCTGGTCGTTTACTTGGCTTTATAGTCTCCAAGGATGGGATTCGTCTCGACCCTTGCAAGGTGCAGGCAATCATTAATTTGCCTCCACCTTCGAACTTGCTTCAGATTCAGAAACTCCAAGGGAAAGCAAACTTTCTGAGGAGGTTCATTCCAAATTACGCAGAAATTGCTAAAGGTTATACCCGTCTCCTGAAAAAGGATGTACCTTTCGTCTGGGACCAGGTTGCACAAGCTTCCTTTGATGCTTTGAAAGAAGCGCTAGTCAAAGCATCATTAATGTACGCCCCAGACTATCTAAGGGATTTTAACCTGTATCTGGCTGCAGCAGATACGACCATTGCAATGGTTTTAGTTCAAGAAGTCGATGGAAGTGAACACCCTATATATTATTTAAGTAAAAACTTAAATGATACGGAAAGTAGATATTCTCATGTTGAAAAGCTAGCATTGGCAGCTGTTCAAGCGATACAAAGATTTCGGCATTACGTCCTCTTTAGGAAGACCACTGTATTGTCAGATTGCAACCCCATGACTTATATACTGTCGCGACAGTTGCTTGGGGTCAAATATTCAAAGTGGATAGCTATCCTTCAAGAGTTTGATCTGGAATTTGTGAAATCCAACTCAAAGAAAGCTTTAGTTTTCACGGAATTATTATGCGATCTCCCATCATCGTCAAACGATGAAACATCCAAAGAATCGATCATGGACGAAAGTTTGTTTCTGATATCAGCAAGTGATGAGTGGTATGGAGATATAATAGTTTATCTCCAAACCCAAAAGTTTTGGCCAGACACCTCTCACTCAGAACAAAAACGCATTCGATACCAAGCAAAAGACTACATGATCGTCGGTGATACGCTTTACCGTCGTGGTGTCGATACGGTCCTGAGAAGGTGTCTAACCCATGAGGAAGCCGAAAAAGCCCTGAATGAATGTCATTCAGGCACCTGTGGGGGGCATCAATCTGGATATGCTACAGCACAAAGAATCTTACGAGCAGGATACTTCTGGCCAACCATGTTCAAAGATTGCATAACCGCAGTTAGAAGTTGCCATGCATGTCAGATTTTTGATAGCAAAACCAGAAGACCCCCCGCTCCTTTACAGCCGATAATAGCTGTGGGGCCTTTTGCCAAGTGGGGCATCGATTTCATGCAATGTAACCCCACCTCAACTGGGGGGCATGGGTATATTATAGTCGCAGTTGACTATTTTACCAAATGGGCCGAGGCGATGCCTACATTGGATAACATTGGTGAAACAGGAGCCCTATTCTTTTTTAATCATGTAGTCGCTAGATTCGGCGTGCCACAGGCCATAGTAACAGATCATCGATCGCATTTTCACAATCACATGATGGTTGAATTAACTGCCAAACTAGGATTGTCTCACGACAGCTCTACTCCGTACTATCCGCAAGCTAATGGACAAGTTGAAGCGATCAACAAAGTCCTGAAGCGCATGCTGCAAAGGATGGTGGGGGTTCACAAAAGAAGATGGCATTTGATCCTGTACTCGGCCTTGTGGGCCTACCGAACATCGGTAAGGAACGCCACTGGGTTCACACCGTTTCAACTGGTGTATGGCCTGGAAGCGATCCTACCAATCCAGTGCGAAATTTCGTCCCTTAAACTCGCAATTGATCTCCTCCCCGGAACCTCAGAAGAAGAAGCTCGTTTCTTAGAGTTAATCCAGTTGGATGAAACCCGTCGTGATGCCGCCTTGGCCAACGAAGCCCATAAGAAACGAGTCAAAGCGCAGTTCGACAAAAATGTCAAACCCCGTGTCTTCTCGGAAGGTGATTTGGTCTTGCTTTATGACCAAGAATCCGATAAATTGGGAGCTGGGAAATTCAATTCCTTATGGATGGGCCCTTATATTGTTAAAAGTGTGTTAGCAAAAGGTGCCTACGAGTTGGTAGATTACGACGGAATTCCACTGGCGCAACCCGCAACGGGTTGTACCTTAAGCGTTACTATGCCTAATAGTAACATGTATGCTTTTGTTACATTTTTGTTTTCGCTAAAGCGTTTGTTCCAGTTTAAGTAATCCGCTTTTTACACTTATTGCAGATGTCAAATCCATTGGAACCATGGGTTGGATATGCTGACGGAGCGAGTCGTAGTTCGAGGAACCTATCCTCAGCAGCATGGGCCATTTTTAACCCAAACGGCGAGTTAATGAGTTTCAGGGGGGGTATGTATTGGTCAATCAACAAATAATATCGCTGAGTATAGCGCGTTGATAGAGCTCCTCCCTGATGCCATCACACGTGGCATACGCTGGCTAGTCGTCAGGTTAGACTCACAGCTCGTGGTACTACAGCTCAAAGGTACCTACTCTGTCCGAAATCCAGCTATTTATCGCAAGTTCCTAATAGTTAAAATCTTGGAAAGACAGTTGGATTTTATCCAATATCAACACATTTCCAGATACTTAAACACATTAACCGACTCATTAGCAAATTATGTGTTAGATAGACATTTGCAAAATTGATAAAAAGAGAAGCATCATCGATGTTTCATACATGGATCACATAAAAACTGGAATAAACCCCGAAAATCAAAAATATATATAACTGTTTACGGTTTACATATAATGTTCTGTAACCAAGACAAAATCGGTCATACGACCCCAAAACTCAAAAAAATGCTGGGGGGCACCCTAGCCTAGTGATGCTCATGATAACATGCCACGGCCTGTGCGATCATGCGCAGAAGACGGGACCATCGTCTGGGAACACCAACAGTATGTCGCTGCAATCGCAGAGGCAACTCGTCAATCCGTACATCCGGAATCCCGAAGGTAAGACCCTCGACCTGCTCCTGCACAGCAGCAAGAGTCTCGGCCAAGTCAAGGTCACAGAGAATAGCCCTCCCTGGAGCCTCCCCTACGGGGGCAGCGGCCGGAACTCCCGGACGAACTGCTGGACGGACGGGGCCCACATCTGCATGCACACATGAGTTTGATTAAAGTCTTGATAGAGTAAAGCACAAGGAGATTATAAATAAAAAATAGTAAACAATGATAAGATCAAAATATTTACCAAGATCACCCCACTGCTCGCCATCCGGTAGTACCAAATCCGGATCACCTCGGAAATCCATGCCAACATATGGATACTCGGAAAAGGCCATATCCTGCCGCTCGAACCACCTAAAGAAAGCATCAGTGAAAGTAATCTTAGATTGACCTGCATGTCTAGCCATGCGGTCAACCCACCTCTGCATGCGTGGCTCAGTAGGAGATGGCAAGTCGAGAACAATGTACTGAGGTTGCATCAGGGGTATCTTCTCCAAAGCGAAGGCAGTCAAAACTGAACCAAAGCCAAAATTTTTCAGTCTCCTGTCCTTTACTTTGGTCAACTGGTTTTTCATCTGAACCAGTACTGCATCACACCAGTTAAAAACTTTCGGCTGAAGACACTCCAGGGCGTGCTGCACATAGGACCTGTTGGCGACATGAGGGGATGCACTACCGGCCATCCTACAAATCGTGTACAGAATAGACCTGAGAGACCTGTCAGTGATATCACAGATAGAGATCTTGCCGTCTCTGCTCGGCTGGGATCCCTCCCTGTAATACTGACGGATATAGTCTTTCACGGAATCACTCCCTCAGGCCGAACCGGACAAGGAAATGGGGGCACCCCGCCTTGACAACCCAGTCAAGAAGTAAATGTCCACCATGGTCAAAGGGATGGACTTGCCCCTAATCTGGAACACTTGGTTAACAGGATCCCAAGCATCAAGCAGGTACTGCAGTAAACGTATCTGTGCCCTCATGCTAGATATGCGGAAGAATTTTAGCAAGCCACAGTTCCGCAACGCGCTCACGGTAACAGGATCATGGAGGGCAATCATGTCCTCCTCTTCATGCTCTCGTTCTCGCCACGTAAGAGTCATTCTGCTCCAATAAACTCTGCAAAACAAACAAGAGGAGGAGTAAGATCCCTGACTCGGTAAAGAAAATGGAAAAAATCTCATGAAAAAAATATGCAACTAAGATGTTTTCTGCGCCCAACGCAGGTTGGGAAGGGTCTCACCTGCGTTGGGAGGCAAACTGCCTTTGAAAATGAAGGCCCCAACGCAGGTTTCGATATAGGGCACCTGCGCTGATGGCAGAGCGCCCTAGAGAAACCCCAGGGGCTCATGGGGGCAGGAAAACAAGCATGAAACTGAGAAATAAGACCATGAAAAGATGGAGCTAGGGTTTAGCTCCTACCTGGTGAAAACGGCGCTGAAAATCGTCCACAGAATCTCCCGAAATCAGCTGGTGAAAAATCGAGAGGAAGAGGCACCTCCAAAGCTCCAACAAACCAAATGCACATGAAATGGTAAAATGAGAGGTAAAAACATCTTTTAATTGCTTTTTACGTAGTTCAAAGTAAAATATTAGTATTTTTACTTCATGTTATCCGTTTCTAACAAAGTTTGTTGCAGCAATTGATGATACAGTACTATCTCTGAAAAGAAAAAGCTAGTCATGGTAAAATATGAATTTGATCTTATCGAACGAGCAGTTTTGGAAAAGTTCATGCTCGTTAAAAAATAAACGCAAGATCCGAGCAATTTTGATGCAGAAATTCATGCTCGTTAAAAAATAAACATAAGCTTGTGAGCAGGCTTCCCCCAGAGTTCAAGCTCATTCAGAAAAAATGAACCGGTAAATAAACATTTGAGACCGTAAATTCATCAGCCATAAAAGCCTTGGTCGTGTTTGTGCACCGTCACCTCCACTTTTCATTTGGCCGATCATTCATATCCACTTTATTGTTTACCTATTTTGAGGAACAGCTGCGAAGAGTGATTTCACCTAGCCATCCTTGTAATACTGCCGTGATTGGAAAATTCCAACCCGTACCTGGAATCTGCTGCTATCCCTGTTTATCACTCGTTCCTCAAAAAGACGAGTCTTCTTTGAGCTCTTTTCACTGACTCGTAAAAAATGAAAAGTTTGCCGAGTTTTGGCCTTCCAGCTCGTTAAAAGGACCGGAAGAGCTATCCCTCCTCTAGATTTTAATCTTTTTGGACCTGAGGGATTATTGCACAAAAAGATCGAGCGCTTGTCTAGTTCGGCTCGATAAAGATATCAAACATTCATCCCTTCTGTATTGTTTTATACTTTTTCGGACTTAAGGGATTAGATGACGAAAAAGGACCCCTGGAGTCCACTTTATGTACCCTTTTCAGACTCTCTAAAAATGAAAAGGACCGAGTTGTCGTTGTCGCTGGGCTCGTTAAAAATATTAGATAGCGACAAACTTGTCTTTAGACGAGAACGAGTTTCCCTATCGCTAAGCTCGTTAAAAACATAGCGATGGGCTTGCCCGAAGGGCAGGTTATAGATCAAGCATATGTTATCCTCCTCAAGCTTGACAAAAATAAAGAGGTACTGGTCAGAAATGACTGGGGAAAAATTGGGAAGAACCTCAAAGCTTAATGGTAGCAAGTCGCTCTTGAACATGACACTTTTGCCTCCGTAAATATCGGGTTGGGTTATTATCATTCACCGGTCCCTTCACCATGGTCTCGCCATACCATTCATACATGGGGTAATGCTACCGATCCATCACATCAGTGCCATTATATGTTCAAGAGATGTCATTCAGAAAGTGTCAACCGGGTCCCATCCACTACCATACATCATCTTTCATCCTTCCATGACCGCCACCCTGAATCATATTTCACAGATCGTTTTCACCATCATCACTAGCTCCGTTCCGTGTCACTGATGTGGGATTCATTAAGGCCCTCCTTTGACGGATCGCTTCTTGTCGACATCAGCTCACTATCCAAGAAGTTGATCTAGGAACACCCCCTCAGTACTTTGAAGCTTGCATGCCTCAATGGCAAGTTTCTCACTCCCGGCGATAGGTATACATTAATGACCTTCGACCAGGAGACTTTGCGTGGTGTTCGACGTCAGATCCTATATTCACACCACGTGAATTGTGCTGCAGTACCTTGAGGGTCATCATCATTATCGGTGATTCCTCTCGCGCTTGTTAACAGTTTACATTATTGACTGGTAATCAAGCGATGTCTTTCCATGTTCGACTTCAAGAAATTCTCACATGGATCGACTTGTACTAAAGTGAAGATTGGACAAGTTTGAAGACCCCGGATCTAGTTTCATCCATCCGGGCTGCGATATATATTCAGGAGATAAAAACATAGACATGTGCAGCAGATGATCATCCTCCTAAAAGGATGATAATTAAAAGCAGAGAATTATCAGTCTATTATCAGACGATCGTCTGTTTATGTACAACAAATGTATTTATAAAGCTGAGCATGGGAAATGCCCGCATCAGCTAGATCATGAAAAGAAAGTATGAAAAGATAATGTATTGTATTGTATTTTGTTACAGGTCACCTCCCGACGGTTGAATGAACTTCGGATCCTCCTAATAAAGCATTTCACCCGATAAACGACCTCATACTTTAGGGGGCAACTGTTATAGACATTTTTGTGCCTTACAGCATAGAGCATGAAATGTCAATAATCTAAGGGATCCAAAGTCCCTAAACATGTTGTTCTTACCCTTAGAGGAACAAGGTCAGCAAACCACAGCACTGCAAATCAGTTCTCCACTGAAAAACACTCAAAAATAGGTCAATTTTGGATCAAAGCAGCTGCTCCACTAGGCATCTGCGCTGCATAGCAGGTACAACAAAGGCTACCTGCGTTGCATAGCAAGTAGAACAAAGGCTACCTGCGTTGGGCGTACTTGGACATGTGGAGGAATCTTTTTCTCAAAGTGCCAGTGCCCAGGAAGCTTCTAAAAAGACACTTGATGATAAGATTCGCCTAATGATGAGTTAAGAGCATCTAAAACTCCAAGTGGAAGGTAGAAACTCTGAGTGAAGGACTGAAGAACAACTGGAGTTGAAGAAGACAACAAGTCACACATCAAGATGACTTACCTTCACTCCAAAACTCTATATAAGGATCTCATCCCATGGGATCAGGAGACGGGAATTTAGCGCGAAGAATTGCTGTTGGTTTACAGTTGTGAGCATTGGGTGATTGCTTGAGGGAGGTGAAGAAGAGATTTCTCTCCGTCGGGAAGGTGATGCTGGATTGGACCTCTCATGGTTGTATCACCGCCTGAACCTTACTTCCATATATTAATAAAGCATTTGAGGTTCTTCTATTCGCATGTGTTTCAATAGTGTATTGTCTTACTTGCGTCTTTGATTTATGCTAATCCTTGAATCAGTTATGCATGCATGCTTCTTGTAGTTTCCTTTCTTTGTCTTATTTGCAGGATCTCGTGTAGCTGGGCCCGTGAAAAGACTTGGAGCTGGGAGCAAGCGGCAATCAAAGGAGATTGGATCGACCATTTGCGCAAGACATCGGTAAGTGGATCTCTTCCTTTTGTCTCTTGCATGTTATAAAGAAGAAACTTTAGATAGCTTTGCTTTCAGCTGTTGCTAAGGAACTGTCACCCTTAGAGTGGGTTAGGGTCATTCCGAGTTGGATACTTTCCCCCACAACAAATATGATCAGATATGTGAGTGGCTATCATTTGTTTGAAATTGGTAAGAAGCTCTGTTCTCATTTTGTACCTTATGGGTAGCTGAAAATGGGTTAAAAAAGTTATGGCTAGGGTGCTGAAGTTATCGAATGATCCTCTAGGCAATTCGATATACCATTTTGCTGTCGGACCAGTTAATGTTCATTGAAAAAGGTGAAGCCTAATTGAATCATCATTTAGAGTGTTAGATGAACACCACAGATGAAAGGTCATCACATGATTCGATGGGTTTTCACCCGAATTTCCATTAAATTTAGGAATATCCAACGAAAGTTTATGTGGAATTGCCGGCCACCAAGGGGTGTAAGAAATTGGATCATTTGTCACTCGATTTAGATTTGGTAACTCTAAAGTTGCCACGAAGGGCAACTGTTGATTCAGGTTCGACAAAGCATACCCAAGATAATATTGGATCACCTGAGCAGTGGGTCTTTGCATACCAGCATAGTGCATTTGATGTTGATAAGTTTGGTAAGGTTGATGGGCATAACCACTATGAAATGGTTGATTTTGACCATTTTGAATATACGGCTGCCCATTACTTGCAAATATTTGGTGCTCAGATCCTTGGTAAACTTGTTGAAATTTCGGTTGTTGATATTGCACGAGCCATGGTTGTGAAACCATTTGCTGTTGTCCAATACTGGCTATTTGACCAAGATGAGGGGTGATGGTACCCGTTTCAGCCTGGGTCACTCCAGTTAAGGAGCCACTAATCGATGATTGTGGTGGCATCATAGAGACAAAAGGCTGTTGTATTGCGACCTAAGAAACTTGAGGTTGGCATACAACAGGCAACGCTTGTACTTGTGACACCGTTGCAATAGTTGGTGTAGTGGGGATATTTGACATAGGTAGACTTTTTTGCATTGATAATACAACTCATGGTTGTTGAGGTAGTATTGGCACCCAACCACTGGATATAATTCCGTCATAACTTGAATCTGTTGCGAACCCCCATAGGGTTGTTCTCCCAGAGGAAACAATGAAAGGGTGTACTGCCCCCCATACAGCGACAATCTAGTGCTCAAAGGGATCATTTTCCTTTGGGGACTGGACTGCCCAAATTGATGTTGTTGCAAAGGATCTATTTGTTGAGATTCAACATAATAGATTCCAGATATTAATCCGAATGAACAAACGGGAACAGACCATAGTGTCGAAACAGTCCCTGGACAGACTCCATCTAGCAGTTGAGAGCTAGTTGGGATAGATGGTATTCCGGTGAACATCATTGGAGTAGCAGCAAAAGGATCCACCGCTGCTGTATCATATGACATAGTCCTGGATGTCGACGATTGTTCAGACATAACTAGTCTATCCAAAAGACTTCCTAGCTACTCTACAGGAACTTGCGATTTTACAAGAACTTGTGAAGAAGAGAGACCAACTTTTGTTGAAGAAGGATATAGGGTGATCCCAACTCAAAAATGTAATGTAGTACTTGATGGAGGATCCTCCACAATCTCTTCTATAGCGATCAATCTAGGCGGAAGAGGTAGACTGTCAGGTCTGTAATATATTTCTGGTGCCGAAGAAGGTATAAATTTTTCAGCGACATATGTTTGGGGGACAACACCTTCTGAATCAGCTGTAGATGAGGTTGGTTTAGGAATGGAAGTGTTTATCGCTACACTAGGATTAGTTCTAATGTCCTATTGTGGTTGTGGAACTTCTTCTGTAGAGGCAGGAATATCAGAAATGTTCGGAGTAACGAGAGTCCCTGAGGATGTTGGAACAGAAGTTCCAATGAAACCAGGGGACTTTGACCCGATCAAATGAGTTCGCTTCATCCGGAGTGGTTTCATTTCCATATTCAAAGATGGTTGAATCTTTAATCTCCTCGAATGACGGGGTTTCGATTGACTTTCTTCCATGATTGCGGATTACTCGATCAACTCAAAATAAAGTGGAAAATGGTATTCTGAATTAAATGAATTTTAGACGCTTTGACACAACTTGCTTTTTCAATTTTTAAGAGTCAAGAAAAAACAAAAGATGACTCTAGTCGCCTTCGATTTTTAATGAGCCTGAAGTGACAAGTGCTCAAATGGACCTTTTCCTTTAAGGAGTCTGAAAAGGAGTGAAAGAGACTACTCTGGATATCTAGACAGAAGGATTACCAAACCAATCGAAAAACTACAGAATACTTTTTACGATATGACAGTAAATCTTCCTAAATGCTGTGTTCAGTGCATTGCGATCGATAGGGCGGCAGAGACGACTTCCTAAGGATAAAGGATATAGCCTATTGTGGTCTCCGAATATATACTCGACTGTACGTGGGAGCACAAGTCCATACTAGCACTTGTCGTCTCAAAGAGGAGGAATCACCCAACCTACAATGAAAGCGATAGTTACCAGGCTTTATGACGTCGAAATACATCTCTAGCCTAGACTTCTAGATGTTGTGCATTAGGTTCCAAAGCATTTTTATGTTCATTGAATTTATTTTACAGTTAATCTTTCTTAAGAAGTTTTCCTTTCATTTTCACCACGTGATGTAGATATACAATTCCTAAAATGCAATCTAAGATGATAAACAATCACTCGATCTTGTTCTTGCCATGAAAATCCTAGCTACTATGGAAAGAGAAATGAGATTGTTTCAACATAGAGTAGAGAGCACACACTAGATGCACTGTCCTAAATCAACAAGTAGTCTAAATGCAAATGCACATGCATGTATTTGTTTTCAGCCTTCTTAATATATGAATGACAAGAAGAATGCTAAGTACAAATCTGAGTTATCTTTTCAAAGCGACAGTACTAACAATTTTTCTTCAAAACATGAAAGGAAGATAATGATGACACTTTGCGATTTGAGTTGAAAACTACTTTCGGCACTTGAAAAACCACTAATTCAAATAAAATACAAGAGTAACTGTATAATCGACCATCAAGAACAATAGGATTCTTTTCTTTGACTGAAAACGACACTTGCGACACTTCCAAATCAAAAGACGATAGTTTGATTACGCTACTTTTTGTAAAAGAGAACTGTAAATGGCACACAATACGTAAAAAGATTCACAATTCTTTGTACTATGGAGGTGGAATCATGCAAAGGGAAGGAGTTTCCACAGTGGTATATTGATCATAGATAGCAAAACTCCTGAATAAAGCTAAAGAGTGTGAACAAAGAAACCAAAATCTGGAAGCAGAAGAGGTCTTATCTGATCAGTGCACCTACAACACAGGGAAAGTGCGATGCAGCGCACCTACTACACACAGGAGGTGCGATGCATCCAGATTCCCAAGAGGAGAAAGTGCGATGGTCCAGGGATGAGACTTCAACTTGTTTTTTGGTCACATTTTGTAGCTTAGTTCATGGATTTAGGGCGAGATAATGATAGTCAGTAAATAGAAATCACATGGGCTGATCTAATGAGGTTACTAGAGCCACCACTAGGGAAATTAGGATGTTTGCAAATTGATTGTTCAGTTTATAAAAAAAACTTGGAGATAGACTGAAGCAGCATTGATCTACTTTGCACTTGCATAGCAAATGCAGTTCGAAGGCTAGCTGGATTGACTTTAGGCTCCGTCTGTAAGTTTATAAAACAAACAAATATAGACAAGCAAACAATCTTTTAGTCCCCAGCGGAGTCGCCATTTTGTTAACGGGAAATCTAATGTCTATGCAGAGCTGCTAGTCCCACTAAGATGGGTAGCTATCTTGGAAACAAACAGATTAAAGTTACTTTCGTTTGCCTTTATGAGAAGTAGATAGGAGAGGATCAAAGAATACGAACCTTGATTTTTCGCTCGGTTCCTTGCTTGTTCCTTCTCCTCACCGACAAGTCTTTTCCGATTCTCCCTTGACCACTCCGCTTCAAATAATACCTGTAAAGTCAAAGAAGCATAATACCTTCAAAGTGCAGAGATCTACAATCATAAGCAATATAGGACGAGATATATATTGACCACACAAATGCATATACTATCAAACATACAAGAATGTGGAGGAAAACATGAATAGCTTTATTGACGTGAAGATTAGAAGAGAGGATTACAACCCATTGATCTCACCCAGCGTCATCCTCCTAGCATGAAAGCCCTTCTTCACCTCATGAAAAGCTTAGATCACCCAACACTATGATATTCCACCAGGAAAGCAACAACACTTCCTTACAAGATACAAAATTCCAGCCTCTGGATCTTTGGGATGAGGGATCCATATATAGATGATTGCAGGGAGGTGAGTCAGCTTCTGGGATTTTGATTAGTGTCTTCTCTCTGATAGTTCTTAATTACACTTGGAGATTGATGATCTCTTACTCATCCCTAGGCAAATTTAGAGAGGCAAGTGTCACAGGAGAAGTTTTTGGAAGATTCCATGATCATCCACCTTGCAAATTGTCTCTGCCATTTGTCCATTCTCACCCATCGCACCCTACAGAAGGGATTTCTAGTATGTATCACACCTTTTACACTGGGTAGGTGAGATGCATCGCACCCTTAGCACTGAGAAACCTGTATGGTCCAGTTTTGACCAGTTCTGAGCAGTTTTCTGTGGAGAACTTCTGAGAGATGATGTAATCAGCTAACCTTGTTCCTTTAGGGCATGAAACAACACTTTTAGGGACTCAGAAGCCCTTGGTTTATGGACATATATGATTGGGCTTGCAGTGGCCAAAAATTTCTATAACACAACCCCTGCAATGTTTTCCATCTGCCATGCAAAGAAAATGCAATTGAGAAGAATGCAACTTAAATCAAATTTCGAAACCTAAAATCTACACAAGAATCTTCACCCTACTTTTCCATGTATGAAAAGCCAAAATGAAAATCAGGCAAACCCTCCAAAGATGCTCTCACCATTAATAATGTCCAATTACATGTAGCAGGGAAACCGCTAACGACAGTGGGCATTAACTCTGACGAAGCGGATCGAACAGTTCTTAGTTCCCATCAACTCAACCCCTTTCACTCGATCAAAAAATGAGTCACATATGGAGGCAAGATATATCTAAGAGTTCATACCTACCTATTTTCTCTTATCATGTCTCTATTTTTTTGAATTATATTCCCCTTCTTATAGTTAGAGATTTACTTATAAAAAGTTAGTTGTTCATGCTTCAGTCTTTTAGTTTACCACATGATATTTGATGGTGAAGGCACTACGATATAACATTGGTGTAAATATTGGAACAGAAAACCTACAAAAACATAAATGAAACCAGATGATATGAAAGGGAAAGAATTAAGAAAACAGGTGTTAAACTATGTACAAACTGTGTGGTTAGATTATAACAATAATAACTGAATTACTCAATCCAAAACGAATTCCTTGTCTCCACGTGACTTCAAAATGTATTTGCAATAGCTTCACATCCTCAATGTGTCACTTTTGAACAAACCAATTGAGCTCCTTACATTCAAATAAATTGCTATGGCACATGGTATTTTTATAAATAGATTTCACAGAGCAGGAATTGTCAATGTAATAGAGTGTGTAACAGAGTGTCAAAAGAAGAATATCTCAAGTCAAAAATGAAGTAAAGATATCTCAAATCGGAAAGGATAAGTCACAAATTTTTGAAAGTTATTAATGTTAAGCAACATATTGATAGAGGTCGTTGAAGTTGCAGTCTTTATAGATGGATTTAAGGACACTATTAAAGGTATGTCAAATGACTCAAGGCTAGTTGTCCAAATCCGCATAAATCTTTTTTCAAACTGTGCAGCTAATTCCTGAGATCCTTGTCAAGTGTGAAGCTGAGTTTAATTGCAAAGGTTTCTATCCTTGTTTAATTCTTTACAAGTTGATGTGTATTTTTATGTAGAGATACTCCTTCTTTTATTATTTCATCCTTCTAACAGATGATTATTATGGTTAGTATACCTTCAGCAGAAATTTTTGTTTACTAGTTGCTTGATGATTTAATTCTTTAGACATAGATGATTATTATGCTTAATATGCCTTGAGCAGAAAGGCCTATTTAGTAGTTGGCTAATGATTTAATTCTTCATACATAGATGATTATTATGCTTAATATGCCTTCAGCAAAAATGTTTCTTCAACTTACTGACTCTTGTGCTCTAAATTATTTTGAAGTTTCTTACAAAGTTGTGGTTTATACAAGTTGTTTCAAGACCTTATGGGCTTCTAATCGGTTGATTGTGGTCCTACATGGCATGTTTGGTATTGTTTATTGCAGACGTTGTGGAAATATTGCACAGTCAAAGGAAAATGGATTATTTACGGTTTGTCTTTGCATTTGGACTTGTAGAAAAATTTCCACTTGTGCGTTTATTGAAGTCATATCTCGAGCATCAGAGGAAAGCATTAGAAGAAATAGCAAAAATAGGAAGAGATCATGTTGGGTCATTGGTATGTTTATTCTTATTGGTGTGGTTCATGCTCCCTTGTTAGTATAAACTATCAAAATATTAACTTGTCATTAGACATGTTATCTGAACACTTCCATGTCTTATTGCAGAATTCAACAACCTCAAAAGAAATTCATTCATTGAACAATGTAATAAAGTGCATTGAAGTGCTTCACATCTATAAAATTTACCAGAGCTATTATTGACGCTTTTGATGTGGTTATCTTTTCAAAGAACACATGTACAAGAAGACAAGAAATAATATGCTCGACTAATTTCAAGTTACCTTCTTGCAAATAGGGTGTTCCCTTCCATACACCTGATGACTCGCTCTGCTTCTTTATAGTGAACAAATTTGGGGCTTTTCATGAATTGTGAGACAATTCCAACCCCATAAATATTATATTTTTATTTAAAGTTATACCCACTAGATTAGAACCTCCACAAGGTGAATTCCATTCCTATTTCAAAAGAACATGTAATCGACTTATACCATGCTATTTAATATTTTATGTATTTATTCGCATCCCTAGCCTATGACATAAAGATGCAATAGGGTACCTTGCATTTTCTATACCAACACTCCTAAACAATAATAAAGTATGCCCAACTCTATCATTTCAAATGATCTATGCAACTCACCTTTTGGTTTTTCAATTATCAAAGTTGTTACCTATATTAATGAGATGATCTACAACCAAGGCCACAGTGACAATATCTATTAGAGTTTTATCCGTGTTGCACTAAAGGTGGTTTTTATTTAGCAACACTGCAATACATTGCAGTTTCCATTCAACGGAGAAGTGTACCCAGTAGCAGCCTTGGTCCGTGTGCAAATGGGTTGAATTCACAGTAGACTTTATCTATTGTTTTGAAGGTGTTTCTCCTTCAATAGTTCTTCATCTCAGTAGATCCTTTCAATCTACACCTTCAGTAGATGCATATAGCCTTGGGGTACATGCTATATGTTCCAGTTTCACTATGAGGGTATAACAATGATGAAATAAGTGCATCAATTTTAGTCATCTTATGATTGTTGTATGCAAGCATGCATGTCTAGTGTTTCCCAAACTTATATATACCCATATTCATTATAATATTATAGTTTGACTTAGATGCTCACTTTTCTTAATTCAGGTGTTTTTATTAGTACTATTTTATGCACAGATTTATCTTTAAGAAAAGTTCATAGTAGAGAAGGGTTCTATATTTTGAGCAGGGGACAATCTTCTAGGTAGGAGGTACTCTATTCTAGTGTTCTTCTGTCATGCATGTTAGGTGCTTTATCCTAGACAGAGTTCCATGTTCCTGCCTCCTTGACAAAATCCCTACTGTGGAGTTGTAACAAGGGTCTTTTTCACCTCTAGTTATCTCACATTACAAGTCAATCCGGGAGCGTTTTGTTATTGTAAAGGACATCTTAATTTGAGGCTATTTGTCAGGATAATGCTTCGTAGTATAGATCTAAAGAATACAAGAGTAAACGGATGCTAATGCTAAATTACTTTTGCATAAAGAAATCACACACGCAGCAACTTCGTCGGTCGAGGGTATGGAATTAGTAACCTATCCCCCTAGAAACTGATGAAGGAGTATGGATCATGATCTGGGAGCATTATAGCATCTGCTGTATCTCACAACAGTCTTGAACCTCCTCTCATGCTACTTCAATAAACACAAGCGAAAGGAACAACAATAAAACAGAATGAAACAACAACCTCAGAAATGGAACAGCAATAAAAGGAATGGCAGTAAATGGAACGGCAGTAAAGAAACTAAGTCTCGCGAGGTCAACACTTCCAATCCTTGGCACACACTTACATACAAAAAGGAAAGCAATCATTTATACAGGTTTGCAGCTTAATCAAATGGAACAGCAAATTATTAAAGACAGGAAACGTCAATCATATATATATCAAATGGAACAGCAAATCATTAAAGACAGGAAACGTCAATCATATGTACACGATCTGCAATAGTCACCAACAATCCATTAACCCCAATCACCTGTAGCTGAAATATTCTACTTATGAATTCTGTAATTGATGCAAACAACTCAGATCAACAATATGCGAAGAATCCTGAAAGTATGATATGAACTTGTTACAGAGATTTATAACAGGAAAGCTACAGATGAATAAATATGCAACCATAACAGATTAGGAGAAACAAACCACACAAAGCAGAATTGTAATGGTACAATCAGCCAGTGTCCGTTGGAGCCGGGCCCAAAGCTTCCAATGGCGCACTGCCGTAAACTACTTCAGACGCACGGAGAAATTAACACCAAGATATTATATTAACGCATCAATGAGAGTACAAAACTAGGTCTCAGAGAGACTCAATAGTCTGAGTTCAACTGACAATAAAATTCATGACAGAAAGTTAAAGATACCAAAAGTAATCCCCTAGTTTCCAATGCTACCCTCCTTTTATACAATTAACGGCGGAGTTCATCGGTCGACAAAACGATTGATCGTAGCGATCCCTCAGGATCGAAGATCCTGAGGGATCCGCTAAATTGTTAACGCTTTCCTTTACTCGGCCTGTATTTCCAAACTGGCAGTCGTTCATCTCGTTCCGGACTGATCTTCCTTGATTTACTCGACCTGGTCTGAACCTTATTTAGAATTGGAGGGACAGCCGTTATCTTCTCATCAAATCCTCGTTTTGCATTGCGCCTTCCTGCTTTTACCTTTCCCTGCGTAGAGAAGACAACTGTTAGTGATTGGATCATTTTAGACTCGTTCTCGTTGCATTTTCCCTACTTTATAATAAAGAAAAGATTACAACTATTGCTTAAAACATCACTAAATTATTTATTAAAACATACCTTCCCAATGCTCTACACCTACTAGACAAGACACCGGTGGGCAAAGTTCCATGTCCCCAAATTCTCCAAAAACCCACCTGAGCTTAGCTATCTAGCCTAAAATCCTTTACATTCTAGTCATCTCTTGGTTGTGATTTCATAGAGATAGCTCTCTCTAGTTTGGTAGGGATATCTACCAAACTAAAATCTTGGTTTGTGGTTACCTCTGTCGATCTCTTCATCAGCTTGAGACATTGTGGAGGATAAAAAAGGGCATGACAACTAGGGAGTGCCAAGGTATTCTACTGAATGTAAGGTTCCCAAGTCATGAAAAAATGTAATGCTAGTTGTGAGGTCATGATGGTGAAGGTGTGTTAGGGAATGCTAGGGCATGCTAACATATTCCAGATAATACAAAGACATGTCAAACAAGTTAAGATGTGTCAAGTGCTAAGGCATGTGAAGATGTACAAGGGTTCTATGTCCCTGCCTCCTCTTCTTCCATATGCCAGCCACTTAAGACATTTCCTTTGCAATATTTGGTGCATTTTCTAGTTATAGGTCATTTACAGGTTATAAATGTCTTCAGATTTTCACTTCTAATTGAGTATTCAACTCAACATATTGATTCTCTTATATATAACTATTTTTCCCTACACCCACTTTTCATAAATTCAATACCAATTAGGTAGGGACCTATAGCTTCGATGTTTCTTTTCTTGTTTAGTAAAATATTTCCGAGACTTTAATTTATTGAATGTTGTAGAATTTACAATTTATGAAGTTTCAAGGTCTAAATTTTAAAAGTATAAAATTTTAAAGGGTTCTAGCTCAATGGAAGATCATATGCTTTACAAGCAAGAGATTGGTGGTTCGATTCCATTGTGACTTGACATCCATATGGGTTGGCAACAATTAATTTTTTGTGACGAAGGCTCTTTTTACCATCACCAATGAGCTTTGGTGACATTTTTTGACCATCACCAAAAATATGAAATGGTGATGGTAAAGGAATGCCACCATATATATGCATCAATAGTGATGACCCTCAAAGGCCTGTAACCATAAATGATTGTTTTTGATATGAAATGGTGACGATCGTTGTCTGTCATTATAGTCATTATTCGTGATGGACCTTGAATGTCACCATAACAACTATACTTCTGGAAATGCAACTTTTGTTAACGGTCAACAAACCTCACCATATATATGCACCAATAGTGATGGCCATTAAGGATCTATCATAATAAATCATTTTTGTTCGTATGAAATGGTGACAGTCATTATCCGTCATTATAATCTATATTCATGATGGACCTTAAATGTCACCATAACACCTATACTTCAGACTGAGGTTCAATCCATGTGCTAACAAATCCAACCTACTCTATGAAGACTAAGAAATTCCATTTCGGTAAAGCCTTGGTGATAATATATGCATTTTTCTCATCAGTTGATATCTGATGGAGCCGAGGGACTCCTCTCTACACCATATCTCAAATGAATTGATATCGACTCTCTATGTGTTTTCACTTGTCATGGAATACGAGATTCTCTTCTAGAAATATCCCAATCTTATTGTCACACTATATCACTATGGTGTCTAGGACTTGCTCAAATAGCTCTCCAAAGAGATTCCTCAACCAAACTGCTTCATAGATAACCATGCCAGTGGAAATATACTTTGCCTCGACGATAATAAATTATATGCACTTCTGCTTCTTGCTCATCCAATATATCATGACAGATCCAAGACTAAAGCAACATCGAGATGTAATCTTCCTGTTGATAACATTTCCCACCCAGTTAGCATTAGTGTATCCATGAAGTCAAAGATTTCAAGTAGAATATCTCAGACTAAGTGTGATCGTCCCATGAAAATATATCAAAATGTGTTTCGCAATAGTCCAATGTTCATCGAGAGGCTCGGTCATGAATTGAATCAATGTATTCATTGCATAGCATGTCTGGATGGGTGTTCACAAGGAACATCAGAACCACAATAAACTATCTATACTTAGATGTATTTGCTAAATTTTGTCCTACAGATTCTCCACATAACTTCCTGAAGTTTCTGTCCATTGGTGTGGTCATGGACTTTAATTTTGTCATTCCAAATCTCTTTAATTCCTTCATAAAATATTTTCCTTATGAAAGGAATAATCTTCGAGCCTTTTCCATAAATCAATTCCTAGAAAGTAGTGCATGAGTCCAAGGTCTTTCATCTCAAATTGATATGCTAGCTCCCTCTTACACTCGATCATTAGAGGCTCACAACCTACCAAGAATATATCATCAACATATAAAACCAAAATCAACGGCATACCTTGGACTATCTTGAAGTAGAGGTTGGGTTCGATATTGCTTCTTGTAAATCCCTACTTCATCAAATAACTCTCTATATGGGCATACCATACTCTTGGGGCTTGGTTCAAACCATAATATGCCTTCTTCAATCTACAGACATGTGTATTTCGATCCTGTATTTCAAATCCATGTGGTTTCTCAACATACACATCTTCCTGTAGCATGCCATGGAGGAATGTAGTCGTTACGTCCCTCTAATGAAGGGTCCATCCTTGACATGCATCAAGGAAAACTATCAAATGAATGGTTGTATATCGAGCCACAGGTGTAAATATATCATCATAGTATCCTCCCTCTTTCTATGAGAACCCTCAAACCAAAAACCCTGCCTTGTACTTTTCAATGCTAAGATCAACTCCATGCTTGATCTTGGATAGCCACTTCAAAGTTACCATGTATTTCCCTTTCGGTCTCGGCACACCATCTCATATGTAATTCTTCATAATTGATTCATATTTTCTAGCCACGACATCTTCCAAACTATTTCTTTTATGACTTTTTCGAATGTCGAAGTTTCAGCTTGAATCATAGTACTCATGTCTGAAACATATCCTTGGTACATGCACAACCTCTTCCTTTCTCTAAATGACCTTCTGAAGGGAGCCTAGTTTTCAGCATCTTGTAGAGTGTCACAAATCCAAATTGGTCTCTTCCTAGTATGAGGATCAATTAGTGGATGATCTAAGGGATCCATAGGCTCCATGGGATCATCAGTCTTAGACTCAAGCATGGGAATACCATCTAAAATATCCATATCATCATTATTCTTAGGAGGAAGAGGCAGAGGAAGGTCCCTTTCTTTTCCAAGGGCGACCTCTTCATCGGATGTAACATACCTAGTAATTTCAACCTTCTTTTGACTATGAATATTTATTCGAAAGGCTTTAGAATTTTTGGAATATCAAACAAATGTAAGTTTTCTTGTTGTTTCTTCCAATTTGTTCCTTTTGTGCTTTAGCACATGGAAATATATGAGACATCCAAATATGTGAAGATGACCAATGTCAGGCTTGACACCTGCAAATACTTCTTTGGGGGTCTTTTTTTCCAAATCTTGATGAGGCACCCTGTTTTGGAACATATACGACAACATGTGATGCTTCAACCCAAAGAAAATTAGGTAGCTTTTGATCATGGAGCATTGCTCAAATAGATTCTACTATAGACTTATTCTTCCTTTCAACTAGACCATTTTCCTCGAGAGTATATGGCACAATTGTTTCCTTCTTAATACCTTCCTTCTTGCAAAATTCAATGAACTCATTTGACATGTATTCTCCACCATTATCACACCTAACATTTTTATCTTCTTCCCTATTTGATTCTCATCAAATGCTTTTAACTCCTTGAATGTTTCGAAGGCTTCATCCTTATGCTTCATATAGTATATCCATGTCTTCCTTGAAAAATCATCAATGAATGTGATTTACTATAGATAGCAACTAATAGAATGCATGGGAATCATACCACATATTTTAGAATGAATGAGATGGAGGATGTTAGTGGTCATGTTCTCTCTAGACGGGAATGTTCCCCTTATCATATTTCCACTAGCACATCCTCGACACAATCCATCATGTTGGGCGTCAACCTTTCGAATCCCTTAGACCAATTTCTCCAATTTTGGATGAGCATCATAATGTAGATGAGACAAACATTGGTGCCATAATTCTCTTAGATAATTAGTATTATGAGCCAATGCTAATAGTGGTATCCTAGTGACCTTGTACATTCCTTCATATATCGATCCCAATATGAATGCATTTCTCATAGGTGATCCAACATGCAAAGAGATAAATTTTCCCTTGATGAAGGCAACCCTCATCCCTTTGTCTTCCAAAGTGGATATTGGTACCAAAATCTTCTTCAACCCAAGCACATACAACACATCATGTAGAAAAATAGATTCCCTAGAATTCAAATTAAATTTTACAAACACAAAACCTTTAACGGGATGGGTGTAGTTGTCTCCAAGAATGATTTTCAAAATTGACTCCCTCTCTACCAATTTAGAGAGAAATTTTTCATAACTAGAGACGTGATGAGTGGTCCCACTATCAACCAACCAACTATCCCACGAATCCAGAGGAGATGATCTGGTAAGGGAAAAAAATAAGAATATATTCAGATTGATTCGCATCATTACTTTCATACCTGGAGAATCTTGACTTCTTTTGAGGATGACAATCTTCTTCGTGGTCACTCAGAGAATCTCTTCATCTTCTTTCATCTCTTCCATTGCAGTCATTTCTTCAGTCATTTCTTCCTCTTTGGTCATTGGACCTATTGTTGTTTCTTTTAGTAGTATAACATGGTCCGTTGTTCTTCTCAGGGCAATCTTGAGCATAGTGACCTTTCTTATGACAAGTGTAGCATTAACTATTCACATATTCCTTTCTACTACTTGGATATTGAGGAGGCTTTCTTCATGGACCTCCTTTCCTTTTCTTCTTATTCTTGTCATGAGTGATGAATGCAATAGGTTCTCCTTCTTCTTGCTTTTGAATCCTTCGTCTTGATATCTTCCTTGCCTCTTCTTGAGTGATATTTCCAACAATTTCATCAAATGGCAAGAGGACATTGTTGTTGCTTATGGTAGTGATGAAGGTTTCTCAAATAGAAAGGAGACCTCTTAGAGTCATGATCACCATTCCATGTCAAACATAGATTCTCCAACTCTTTTAAGTTGATCTTTAAGACAAGATATCCTCATTATGTAGGAATTCACATACTATCCTTTGTTCAACTTGGTGTATTTGAGTTGATCTTTCAAGGAGATGATTTCAATTAAATTTTGGACTTCATACCTACCAGCTATCTTATCATACATGTCTTTAGAACTCCTCAAGTTTCCAACATACACATGTAAATTATATTGTCAAGCATCAACTATAATTTTATTTTCTTTTAACTCACCTTTATTATGCTTATTCTTGATAGCATCGGAAGCATTCTCCAAATGCCTAGGTGCTTTTCCTTGAATCTAGTCCAAAACATCATTATTATTAGCTATGATCCCCAATCTAACTTTCCATGCAGAAAAATTGGATGAGTCACCCAACTTCTCATCACTCTTGAATAGTGAAGTCATCTTGACTTTGACTAGATCGACTCTTTCAACTTTCCAAAGATGATTGCCTCAAAGCTTGTCTCCTTTTTGGATTTTCCTTCACCTTATCTCTGATACCATGTTAATTTTCAAATGGTTCTATGATGTGTCAATTACTTTAGCCCAATTCCACACTTCAATTAGCAATATTTCCAATTACAATTAGTATTTCCATTCATAAAAAAAGAATTGAAGATATAACAATAAATGCAATGGAAAAGTAGACAATCAACACATCAACATGAGACACCGGATTTGGTTAAAGACGAGGGAAAAACACCACTAGGTAGGAAGACTTTTGAAATTATTCTTCTATTAGAATGTAATAAAATGTTTAGCAAAGAGTACAATGAGCCCAATACAATATCATCAATAATACAACCTAATAACATTCAGAAACAAGTTTCTAGTGTTAGATTATATCAGAGACAACTTCTCTAGTCTTCGGTCAACTAAAGATAAACTTGGTCAACAGTCAACTTCAGTCAAACCCCTAGTCACATGCATGAAGGGATGTCATAGTCATTAAAGGATCCCAGTCACTACCTTTATGCTTCTATGCCAACGATTATATCCAAAACTACTTTGTGACAAGCCTACTACTATAGCGTAGAAGCCCTAGATTAGCTGCAAGTCTCACACCCTGAAATCTCAGACCTTTGCAAACTTCCTTTGTAAACCTTTCCTAAGACCTATGTGAATCAATAAATGAGAAGAGAAGAATATTCTTCGTGATGATGTCAAAATGAGCTCTAGGTATCTTGTATTTGGAGGCTTCCATGGGTGTCCAACAATGTCCATTTGATGTTGAGGTCGACTTGTCAAAATTTCCATGTGTGCGTTAGGTCTGTTACAGGGGAAAGTGTCTACACAGAACTGCTTATCCCACTAAGGTGTGGTAGCTACCTTAGAAACAAACAAAGTAAAGTTGCTTTCGTTTTTCCTTTATGAAATATAGATGAGAGAAGAACAAAGGGGACCAACCTTTGTCTTGCGCTTATCTCCTAGTTCGATTCCTCTCTCTCCTGATAGTCCTTCGCTACTTGCTTCCTTGTACACCCAGCTTCATAGAGTACCTGTAGGATCAAAGTAGCATAAAACTATACAAGAACATGGATCTATAATCATAAACAATCTAGGACCATATGTAAATTGACCATACAAATGCATAAAACATAAATGACACAAGAGTATGGAGAAAAACTTGAATAGCTTTTATTGATAATCAAGAAAGAGCCAAGGGAGTTACAACCAGTTGTTCTGACCGAGAATCATCCTCTCAGCAGGTAAGCCCTTCTTCACCTCATACAAAGCTTAGATCACCCAACACTATGATGTTGTCTCAAGAAACCAACAACAATTCCTTACAAGATGCAAAATTCCAGCCTCTGGATCTCTCGGATGAGGGATCCATATATAGATATCTGTAAGGGAGTTGAGTCAACTTGTGATTTTATTAATGTCTTCCCTCTAATATTTCTTGCTTCCACTTGGAGATTGATGATCTCTTACTCATCCTTGGTCGAATTCAGAGAGGCAAGTGTCACAGGAGAAGTTTCTGGAAGATTCCATGCCTCTCCACCTAGCGGATTGACACTGCCATTTGTCACTTCTCACCCATCGCACGCCATAGAAGGGCTTTTTGAAATGAAATGCACCCATAGAGTGTACTTAGGTGAGATGTAATGCACTTTGCCTATGGAGTAGCTGAAATGATGCTGTTTTGACCAGTTCTGAGCAGTTTTTGATGGAGAACTTCTAGGAGAAGCTGTAATCAGTTGACCTTGTTCCTTTAGGGGTTAGTGTTAGCACCCAGGTTGTTCCCTATGACTCCCAAGGGAATACGGCCGGGGTAACCACTAACCAATCTTTGGATCACAGTTCCTAGCCAAACTGTAATCAGAGAGGGCTCTCTCTTTATGATTTGTCTCTGTTTTGATAAGATTTTTAGGCTAGTTATTATGCTCAGGTTTTGGTTTATATTTTGGTTGAAGGATTTCTTTCAGGGCTTAACATGTAGTGTTCAGAGAGTAGTATATCATTGTGCAATGGAGTCTAGAGCTATGAAATGCTTTGAAATGCTGGAGTGATGATGTTCGAACTGCAGGGCCTATTGTGTATCTCAAACAAACAAATTTAAACTTAAGTGGAGAGGTATGGTCAGCCAACAGAAAGCAATTAAGAATTCTCTATTAAGCTGGGGATGTGAAAGTGAAACATGTTGCACAGGAGCAAACTTGAATTCCTGAAACAAAGGTCACTGTGAAAGATATATTCTGAAAGTGCAACAATTAAGAATTACACTTATCAAGGTTATAGCTGAAGAAAACATTCATTAACAACATGGATTGAACTCAGGGTATTGCATGAATAAGTCCTGAAAGTTATTCTTTTTCTTTGTTGTCAAGCACTTAGAAATTAGAAACATATATGGATTTTAAAAGATTAAAGCACATAACAAAGAGAGTTATAGAAACTTATTGTATTGTGAAGTACACAGGAATCCTGCAGCTTTCAACAGACACCAGAACGCATTCAACACTTCAGAACTTTGAGAAATTCCATCACTTTCTTTATTAAACTCTGAGAGAATTACGGCTTAAGAAATTACTCAGGAGAAATCAACAACAACCCCTGCAAGCTTGTGCGAGGGGCAAATATATACCATCGGTCATTACAAAATATCTGAGTGCTAAGTTATCTCAGAATTGAATATCTTCACCAACGTTTCAAGATATTAAATCAGAAAGTTATTACATCATTGAATACAAAGTAAATGCATCTTTATGCTTGTCAGAAGATATTTTGGCCTTTGGAGGCCACTGAGTCGGTTGGAGCGATCTGCATAAATGCTGATAAATGCGCTTTTGGAGCTGCTCTGCTGTAGCTTCTCGGCCTGGACACCTGTAGCTTCCTACTTTGCTTTGTTGGCCGAAATTTCTACTGAGTTGGCTCAGCTTTAATCTTTAATGCATGCTGATTCTTTTTAAACTGTCCTGTGTATGACAATTTTGCATTTTCGATGATCAAAATTTGTTGAATGCCTTCCTGTTTATAAATTTGTCTGTATGGCCTTAGTCCACCATTCTAGTGTAGGTAGTTGGTGCCTGAGAATTGCATCCATAGTCTCCTCTGCCTCTGTATACTTATAAAAATTGGGAGGCGCCTCAAACAGGTGTTTGATTTCATTCATTATAAAAAATAAATTTTCTACTCTGTTGTAGAGAGTCTGTCCTGTGGCTGGCCCTGTTTCCTCTGAGGTGATGGGCTTCTCATTGATCTGACCTGTGGCAAATGTGTTAACCCTTTTGGCATACTGGTCATGTGTGAACAATCTCCCTGCGTTGTTCAGTAAGCTAGGGATCCCTCTGTTTTCTAACACCTCAAACTTCTCCAAAAACTTGTTTACCTCAGTCTGCATATCCTGGGTTCTTCTCTCTAATGTCTGTACTAAGTTTCTCAGTGTAAGAACCCTTTTGATTAACTGAATGTGCTCAGTTCTGTTTGATATCCCCATGGCAGCCAACTGAGTACTTGTCCTATTGTTAAGCACATTAATCATCCTGGTGGCTATTTCAGGCATGTTGCTTAGGGCAGCTCTTGATCTTTGAATCTCAGTCTGTGCTTTTGGAATGAGCTCCAACTGCTCATGGATTGTTTCAATATATTCCCATTGCTCATTAATAGATTGGCCAATGTTAGCCCACAGCACTATTTTAAGCTCAGCCACCACCTTATCTAATTTGAGCTCATTCTCTAGCTCTTTGATTCTATCTTTGAGGGCTTTTATCTCCCTGCCCTTTTCTGCCATAGACTGCTTGGATTTGTCATATTTGTCATTCACTTTGGCCAATTTATCCCTGGTCTCATTCAGCTCTGTCATTTGAGCTTCCAGGGCCTGGATCTCATTCCTCAGCTTTTGCATGTCCAGGCTTGGGGCCTGCTCTATTGCTGGTGGTGCTGCTGAAGTGGATGTTGCTGCATGTTCTGCTTGTTGAGGAGGAGGAACAGTGATTGGAGCAGTTTCCTCAAGGTTTACTACTTCAGGAGGAGGCTGGGAGGTCTGACCTTCTTCTCTTTGCTTCAAAGCTGCCTGTGCAGCCTCTGATTCTCCCAGCTTTTCTTGTGTCTGGATTAACTACTTATATAGAGACACCAGCAAGGTTGAGGCCTCTTGATCATGCCTCTGCTGGGCAACCTCATCTATTTGAGGGTGGATTGTGGCTGGCATTTTGATCTTTTTCTTCAAAGCAGCCATGTCTGCATCCCTTAACTTCAATATCTCCTGGATGCCCTTGATATCTTTGGGATCATGCCCAATCTCAATAATTATATCTTCTAAGGACCTAATTCTGTTGTCCTTAGCCTGTGATGATGCCCTTTCCAACTCAAGTTGGGCAGTTGTGTTATTAAGGCTAATTTCCAGCCTATAATTGTCCAGTGTTTTGTCAGCCAAGGAGGCATAGACCATCTCACCTGTTTGCTTATGCAACTCAATTTTATCCATTGGGTGGATGTCTTTGGCAAGGACCTCAAGATTGGTCCTTATATAATCTGCATGAGTTTGGGGCTGTGCTACAGCTAGCAAGAAATGACTCATGATCATCTTGCCTTCACTAACATCAACAGAAGACATCAGTCTTTGCTGATTAGTGGGAGCCATCTTCAACAAATGATTATAGAGCTGTATTTTTATGGGCTCATTTCTTTTCTTTATGTCTATGAACTGTTGTTTGATGCTCAGTTCACCCTCCCTCTGCTGGCTAGAGGAGCTTACTTCTCCTCCCACAGTTCTGTTCTGTTCCTCTTGGAAGGAACTTGCAGATGCTTCCCTGCTAGGTGGGCCCATGCCCAGAGACTGGCCTGTTGGCATTTCCTCATCAGAGAAAGGGTTCAATCTCTGTCTTTTCTCACCATGACTTTCTGATGTGGTCAAGGGAGTCTCTCTGTCCCTTTTTCTGCTAGTATCCTCCTTTTTTGGATTTTGGAGGATTGATGCATCAACTAATGTTTCTTGCCTAGGAGGCACCGTATTTTGTGCCTACTGTTCTATGGAAATTGGGGCCTCAACTGCCCCTTCTTGCTGTGGGGGCTGCTCTTTATTATGCTGCCCTTCTTCTTGCTACAATTCCTGTTGTTGTTGTTGTTGTACCTGTTGCTGCTGTTGCTGCGGCTTCTCATGCGGTGGCTGTTCAGTATCCATCTCTTTTTCCTTGCCCTTGCTAGATATATCTTCAGTGGCTTTGGGTGCTTGCTGATTTATAGTCGAGGAGGATGCAACTGCTCCCACTTGTGTGCTTGGTAGTTAAAACACCTGTGAACAAAGTTCAAGGTCAGCCATCTTTTTAAGATTCCTCACCGCTCTTTGATTCAGCTCTTCTTGTGTAACCGGCTCTTCTAGGGTTCCTCTCCTCCATTTTGCTTGGTTTGCATGTTTTTCAATGTGAGGGATCTTTACATGATCATAGCCATAGAGCCTATATCTGAGCCTTCTCAAAGTGATGAAGTGGTTGGGGTCATACGGTTTCCAGAGGAAACTGGTTTGAAGGCCAAGGGACTCAAGCATCCTGTCTGCTTCTCTCCAACCTTCCTCCCTTTGGTTATAGACAAAGTGGCCAAGTTGGTTCATGACTTTCAACTGTGCTTTCTTGCCTTTGCCTGAAAAGTGAAGCACATCAACATTTCCAAACTGCCTGAAGTATTCTAGGGAAAATAGCCTCATAGGCACATATCTGGGTAGTCTGTAGGGAGGCAGTTCACACCCATACATCCTGATGACGGTGTGGTGCTGGTAAAAGTACTAGTCCCCAATGTTGTATGATTTGGATAACTGCAGGATCCTTTGCATTTCATCTGTGAGCCTGGGAGGAGGTGAGCCCATCATCATTGACATAGCTGGGTGGATGAACTGATCTATGAACTCACAATAAGTATAAGGAGTTTCAAATCTATAGTGGAAAACAGATGACCAATAGACCACTGATCTTGGATTGCCTTGGGCATCCTCTCTTTTGATTGGAAAAGAGAATTTCTGATGTTGATGATATAAGATCAAGTGGTAAATGTAGGAGGTATACCTGAACACTCTTTCTCTTGCCAGGTTCATTAGTTGCTCATGTATTTTGTCTGCTATATAGGTGGCATAGTCATAGCAGATAGGAGACTTGCCAGGAGCAAACATGAGCATGATTACCATCACAGTTTGATCAACAAACTCAATGGAGTTGTAGCCCAAAATGGGACTAATCATGTCTGCCAGATCTCTGCCCAGTTGGTTGAGGTATACCTGATTGATAGGAGGATACTTCACAGAGTCAGAGCCAATGTATAGCTGGTTTAGTTTGGTGACCTGAGCATCTGTCATTCTGGCTCCTTGATTTATCAGGTCTACAAGTGATAGAGGGACCAGTTTCTTCTCAGTCCTGAGGCAGAGCATATCCTTGATAGCTTCTGGGGTGACATAAAACACAGCTGATCCTGAAGGGTCAAGAACTGCCCTCTGAGTGGGGTCATAATTTTTAGCACACAGATGGATCAAATCAGGGAATTGGTTAACTTGAGGGAGCTTGAAAATAGGGAGGAATGAGTCCCATATGCCCAGCATATATGTTCCAGCCTCATGCTTGGCCTTCAATTCATTGAGCAGGTGGATGTGGAACTTAGTACCCATCAGCATTTCCTCTGAAATCTGATAGTCCATGTCTGCCAGAGACTGCCATTCCAATTGTCTCTGAGGGGCATTTAATGGAGCAATGTTTAATGCTATTGGAGCTACTGGTGGATCCATGACTTCTCCTAGAATTATGGATAGAGTTGCTATGCAGAGCAACACAAAGAGTTTTCTTTGAGGGAGAAATGTGAATTGGATGGAACAGAGGGTGAGTGAAACAACTGCAGCAATTGAAATACTGTTTAAAGTGAAAATAAGACCAATGTGTGGTCTCAATCTGTCTTTTTAACAGGTAGGTGCAATTTGAGTAATTTGTTTCGCGATTGCGTGAACAAAGTGCAGTTTTTTGTGAAAGTATGGGCAAACAAGGCTCAGCTGGTGTTTTTCGAGCTCATAGTTGTAAATGGGGGCAAGGCACCAAGATTTCGCCGGTGAATTTTGAGAGTTTTTTGTCGTTTAAGCTCTTTTGAGGGAATTCACAGACAAAGTAGGCATATGAAGAATTTATAATGGAGAATACCTGGTAAAGAGCGAGCAATGGTCACGGATGACTGTGGAAATAGCGCGCTGGACGTCTTCGAGTCAATTTCAACAAAGGTGGTATAATTTGGACGTAAAATCATGCAGAGAAAGCAACAACTCTTGCGGCAAAAAGTGTGAAAAAACACGAAAATTGGCCTAAATATGGATTTTTAGCATATTGGCGCGTTTTTTGGATGACGTGAGCATGACGTCATCAGGTGGGGTTAAGGTCGGATGACGTCAACATGACGTCATCAGGTGAGGTGGCAGGCTCTGATTGGTCCACGGGGATGATGAAGTGGCAAGACAGATCAGCATGGGGGCGGACGCAGGGGCTGATGCGACGACGAGGTGGCCCTGACGTGGGTATGACGTGGTGGTGACGTTGGCTGGGCGGATCGACTGAAAACCGGGAGCGGTTAGCGGTTTCTCATCGCACCGCTTATGATACGGAAGAAGGATTTGTCAGGCGTACCTCCGATGAGCTGTGGGGATGACGGGTGGCGGAGGCCTGACGTCACCTTCTGACAGATATCGGAAGGTATCTGTCGGACGTCGGGGCTGGTCAGATATGGATTAGGGCCGTCCGATCAAAAGCGCTCGATCGGACAGTTGACGGGTCGCTGAGATGATCGGTGGATATGACAAGAGGCGAGATTATTTTAATATTTATTTTCGGGATCAGTGCTGGGCGGAAACTCTTGGGATATGGCGGGTTTACAAAGGTTTTTTAAATGTCCATTCAATATAAAATTTAAAAATAACCCGGCGCCCATACTTTGGATAAACGAAAATAGTGGGTTTTTGTTCATTTTTTGCAAATTAAAGCGGGTATAGGTAGAACAAGGTCTTCTATAAGGTTTTCTTTGACAAATGAGGGTTTTAAGGGGCCAAATGGATTCAGAAGAGGGGAGGGGGTTAGACTTAGGTTCAACAAAGTGACCAGATGCCAATTTGATCCCTAACAGAGGATTTATTGGCTATAATGCCAAGGGGAGGGATATTTATACAATGCTTGGGGTTTATACACCATGGTGTTATAATACTAGGGAAAGGGTAATATAGGGGAGTTATATAATAGAGTTAGGGTTAATATGGATGAAAGGAGTGGATGAGGGGAGATAACACTAAGCTTTTTTGAAAATAACTTAGCTTAAGGAGTAGATCAAAATGAAAAGAGTTTTAGACAAGAAATGTGGCTTCTAATAGGACTAAGAACCACCATAGAACCATGAATTGTTTCATGAATCACAACTAATGAGGGGATATTAGTAATGAATGGGAAAGGGAATGAGTGGGAAGTTAGACATGCTTCTTTGCTTGCTGCAACCTGATAGAGAAGAAGACTTCTCCATCCATTGACTTTGCTTTGTGAAATAGGTTAGCATACCTTTAATTGTAAGGAATGATACTTCTGCAACCCCAACTGCCTACCCATCTACTTGCCTAGCATTTTTTGTTTCTTCTTGGAGGGTGCACTTAGGCTTGCAGACCCTTATTTTCCTTTTCTTTTATTTGGCTTTTTCCTTTTGTTTTTCTATCTACTTCTACCCTTATTTCTTCCAAGGTCCCAGATTAAGCTGTTGGGAGCCTTTCTTCTCTACCTAAACTGCTTTGTCTGCCAAGATTAAACAGTTTGGACAGACTTCTTTCTCTATTCTACAACTGAAAATTTAAAACATGGCATGATCCAGATTAGGTTGTTGGACCATCCATCAAAATTTGAGTCTACATCAAGCTATAAGCACAGATTGTATTCTCTTGGAAATATGTGATCTTTGCATTATCAAAGCAGAGCATATCTGGACCTTTTTATTGCCAATCATGAAATATGAAACCTATTGGTATAGGTAGCTAACAGTTAGAACAACACTTTTAGGGACTTAGGAGCCCTTTGTTTATGGACATTTTATGCTTGGGGTTGCAGTGCCCAAAAATGTCTATAACAGTTGCCCCCTAAAGCATGAGGTCGTTAATCTTTTGATGTCGGGTGAAATGCTTTATTATGAGGATCCGAAGTTCATTCAAGCTGGGAGGAGACCTGTAATAAGATACAATACAATAAATTATCTTCATAATATTTTCATGATCTAGCTGAGGTGGGCATTCCCATGCTCAGCTTTATAAATTCATTTTCATGTACATAGGACAGACAATCGTCTGAGTGTAGAGTGATGATTCTGGTCGAGTCATCATCCCTTTGATTGGATGATTATCTATGCAGCAATGATGTACATTTGATGTCTTTATTTCCCTGAATATATATCGCAGCCCAGATGGATGAAACTAGATCTAGGGTCTTCAATCTCGTTCGATCTTCACTCGAAGTACAAGTCTATCCATGTGAGAGATGTTGTGGAGTCGAACATGGAAAGACATCATCTGATTACCAGCCAATGATGTAAGTTGTTAACAGGTGCGAGAGGAATCACCGATAATGATAATTACCCTCAAGGTACTGCAGTAAAATTCACGTGGTGTGAATAAAGGACTTGGCGTCGAACACCACGCAAAATCTTTTGGTCGAAGGCCATTGATGTAAACCTGTCACCGAAAGTAAGAAACTTTCCATTGAGGCATGCAAGCTTCAAAGTACTGAACGGGGTGTTCCTAGATCGATTTCTTGGATAATGAGCTGATGTCGACAAGAAGCGATCTGTCGTAGGAGGGCGTTAATGAATCCCACATCAATGACATGGAACGGAGCAAATGATTTTAATGGAGGTGAAAATGATCTGGTGATATAAGGTGTAGGGTGGTGGTCATGAAAGAATGGAGTGTAAATGTATTGCAGCGAGTGAGACAAAGGTGAATTCTCTGGATGACTTCTCTTGAACATATCGGCGACATTGACGTGATGGATTGGTAACATTACCCCAAATGTGGATGGTGTGATGGGACCATGGTGCTGTGACCGGTGAATGAAACAACCCAACCCGACTTGGATGCGGAGTGAAAGTGTCATGTTCAGGAGCGACTTGCTACCAACAAAGTTTCTTCAAGTTTTCTTCCCAATTTTTCCCCAGTCATTGCTGACCAGTAGCTCTTTATTTTTGTCAAGCTTGAGGAGGATAACATATGCTTGTTCTATAATTTTCCCTTTGCGTAAACCCATCGCTATGTTTTAATGAGCCTAGAAATAGTGAAACTCGTTCTTGTCTGCTATGGACAAGTTTGTCACTATTTAGGTTTTAACGACAAAGATAAATCGATCCTTTTCAATTTTAGAGAGTCTGAAAAGGAACGTAAAGGAAACTCCAAAATTCCTTTTTCATCATCTAATCCCTTAAGTCTGAAAAAGTATAAAACAATACAGAAGGGATGAATTTTCGATCCTTTTAACGAGCCGAACAAAATATGCGCTCGATCTTTTTGTGTAATAATCCCTCAGGTCCAAAAAGATTAAAATCTAAAGGAGGGATAACACTTCTGGTCCCTTTAACGAGCTGGAGAGGCCAATGGCTCGGCAATATTTTCATATTTTACGATTCAGTTGAAAGAGCTTAAAGGAGACTCGTATTTTGAGGAATGAGTGATAAAATTGGGTAGCAGTGGACTCCAGGTAAGGTTTGGAATTTTCCAATCACGGCAGTGTTACAAGGATGGCTAGTGGGATCACTCTTCGCAGCTGTTCCTCAAAAGGGGTAAAAAATCAAATGGAGGTGAATGATCAGCCAATACAGAGTGGAGGTGATGATGAGAACACGACCAAGGCTTTAAAGGATGAAGTACTACATTCACGATGGTTATTTACTGGAAAATAGTTCATTTTTTAATGAGCTTAAACATGGGGAGAAAATTTTTCTCATGACTTATGTTTATTTTTTAACGAGCTTGAACTATGTGCTAAAACTGCTCGATTAATCCACTCGTATAATAAGAATGTCTCATATATGAAAATGGTAATTTTTTAAGTTTTGCCCCACATCCTTTCTTTATGTAAGTTAGGAAATGACCAATCCAAAAAACAGATAAATGATCGCTCTTCACTTGCATGCCAAAAGGTTTGCATGCCCCCAGGTATAAAACAAAGTTTCAAGGTCACCTTTCAAATCTCCAACAAAACATCTGTTTTATTAGGAAAGGTCTACATCTTTCAGGTTACCAAAGATTGTTCTATTCACACCGCAAACAAAACACTTCTTCGGCGATGTCTACCGAAATAGACAAAGGTGAGACAATCCACTCACATAACTTTGACGAGGGAATCTTATTCCAATCTAACCCCCTTTTCCAATCACGGATGGGAGTACAGACTAGTCATATATCTCTTGCGGAAACCTACCCTATACCTGAAGTTTTCCTGCTGAAGCAGACCAGGGTGCATGCCCCCTGGGTTTCAGTCATGTCCCCCGAATTACTCGCGCTCATCAGGTGGACAGACTGGAGATTGATGAGACATTCCTTGTGTGAAAAGACCATTCAGGGATGGTATATGACTATTTGCTATGCGTGATCCAGGAAATGAAAGCTGGTCTACGAGCTTGGCCACTCTTCCTTCGTGCGGAAAACACATTACTCTAAAGAGTGATGAGACAATGGCTCCCATGCAATAAATATAGTCTCGTCCACGGAGTAGATTATAATCCAGGGGTCCTTGGACTACCATTACGTTTATCTGAATGGTTTTCCCTCTCGATGTTATGGGCACATTGGGAAGGATCCTTAATGGTCGACTGGTTCCTTTGTCAAAGCCTATTATATTTCTCATCTCCGACAAAAGCAATGGCGAACCAAGTGCTTTCCAAGCAGTCGAGGAAAGGATACTCACAGAAGCCCCTTCATCTATGATGGTACCGGCCATAACCATTCTATATATTTGAGCAATGATTCGGAATGGTACACTAGCCGGTAAATGGGGTCTGCCTAGTTGATTATAGTCAAAGGAGTCAACTAGTTTTCTTGGAGGTGGGACCGAATAGACGGCCAGGTACGACTCTGACGAACTTCCTTCATGCGGTAAAGGAATGGGTAAATTGCCCCCATGTTCATCGGAGTCTGTGCTTACGAAAAGAATTTGGATGGTGTCATCCTTGTTCTCTTCGGTGACTGTATCATCTGAAGGTGGAACCTCTGAAGGAAAGACCGGGTCAACTGTCGCCTCGACCTTTTGACTTTCATCTGGTATGGGTTCAGATGGTTCATCTTCAATGATAGATGCTTCTTCCGACCACCTGGGTGGGTCAGCCGTATTTTCAACTAGTGACGAAATCGGAAAGAGATTTTTGTATCCAGGAGGAAGTCATAACGGTGAAACCAGACGATCGTCCAAAACTCTTTTAGCCTCGTCTAAGAAGGGACAACGGTGGACGACATGATCGCCTTCACAGTTTACAAGGAAATCTATATTTTCCTTTTTGTCCCGGGGCTTCACTTTCACTAGTCGACGGTGTGTTTTCAACATGATTATCAGAGGCTGACGACACCAGGTTGTGCAAACGAGGAGACCAGTCCCTTAAGATCCGAGGGATGCAGGGACAATCTCGATGATAGTGGTCTCCTTTGCAAATGACACATGGCGACTTAGGCCTGGTCGGTGCAGTGTGTGGATTTTCGCTAGGCGACGCTTGGTTGCCCCCTTTCCCTTTTGGCTCCTTCTTCTTCTTCTCTTTCTTCTTCTTTTCCTTCTTCTTCTAAGGTACTTGATTTTTGGCTTTACCAGCCCCATCAAGTGAAGAGGAAGGAGGATAGGAAGAATTTGAGGAAGTAGAAGGTTGGTGGGTAACTCTGGATTCATCTAGTTGCTGACTCGATTGTTCAGGAATTGCGGTGTTCTGAATGACAGAGGTTGAGAAGAGCCATACGGGCAAACCGATTGTCAATCCTGGAAGCGACAATGTGGCATATGGGGTGCACCAATATCTCCCCAAGAGGGGAAGGGACTAGGATTTCCTCCAAGGGGAATTCCTTGGTTGGTGGATTCCATTTTCTCAACCTAAGATCAACGTAGGAAAGGGTGATGATTATTCCGTTTAAAATAAATTTTAGATGCTTTGACACAACTTGTTTTTTTAATTTTAAAGAGTCGAGAAAAAACAAAAGATGACTCTAGTCGCCTTCGATTTTTAATGAGCCTGAAGTGACAAGTGCTTAGATGGACCTTTTCCGTTAAGGAGTTTGAAAAGGAACGAAAGGGACTACTCTGGAAATCTAGGCAGAGGGATTACCAAACCAATCGCAAAACTGCAGAATACTTTTTACGGTACGACAGTCAATCTTCCCGAATGCTGCGTTCAGTGCATTGTGATCGATAGGGCGGTAGACACGGCTTCCTATGGATAAAGGGTCAAGCCTATTGTGGTCTCCCAAAATATACTCGACGGTACGTGGGAGCACAAGTCCGTATTGGCACTTATCATCTCAAAGTGGAGGAATCAACCAACCATCAGTGAGAACAATAGTTACCAGGATTTACGACGCCGGAATACGTCTCTAGCCTAGACTTCTAGATGTTGTGTGTTAGGTTCCAAAGCGTTGTTAGATTCATTAAATTTATTTTATAGTTGATCTTTCTTAAGAAATTTGCCTTTCAGTTTCACCACGAGATGTAGATGTACAATTCCTAAAATGTAATCTAAGATGATAAACAGTCTTTTATCTTCTTTGTGCAATGAAAATCCTAGCTACTAAGGAAAGAGAGACAATATTCTTTCACAAAGAGCAAAGAGCACACACTATATGCACTGTCCTAAATCAAACCAATCAAACAATCTAAATGCAAATGCACATGCATGTATTTGTTTTCAAATTTCTTAGTATGTGAATGATAAAAAGAAAGCCAATGCACAAATCTGAATTACTTTTCAAGCGACAATTACTAACAAGTTTCTTTTCAAAATCAAAAATGAAGACAATCACAAGACTTTACGATTCGAAAATGAATACTTGCTTTCGACACTAGAAAAGCTACAAATTCAGACCAAGTACAATTGTAACAGGGTAATCAACTATCAAGAGCAACCAAACTCTCTCCTATGACTGAAAACAACACTTGCGACACTTTCAAATCAAGAAACGACAATACAATTACGTTACTTTTTGCAAAGCAGAACTGAAAATGACTCAACAAATACACAAAAACATTTACAGTTCTTTTGCACAATGGAGGTGGAATATCAGCAAGGAAAGGGGTTTCAAACAGAGATATACTGATTACAAACAACAAAACTCATGAATAGAACTGAAAAGAATGAACACAGAAACCAAAACTGAGGAACAATGCCTAGTCTGATCAGCGCACCTGTAACACAGTGAACTTGAAATGCAGCGCACTTACTACACTCGGGAAGTGTGCTGAATTTCAGATTCACAGAATAGAGCCTACGCTGGGCCAGAGACGCGACTCTGCTTGGCTTCCAGGTCATAGTTTGCAGTTCAGTTCAGGGGTTTTGGCCGAGCAAATGGTAACCAGTAAACCAAAAATCAGGGGTAGATCTAAGGAGGTTCCAAGAGCTACCACAAGGTGTTATAGACATTTTTGTGCCTCGTAGCATGGAGCATGAAATGTCAATAATTACAGGGATCCTCAGTCCCTAAACATGTTGTTCTTACCCCTAGAAGAACAAGGTCAACAAACCACAGCACTTCCCATCAGTTCTCCACCTGAAAACACTCAAAAACAGGCTATTTTTGGATCATGTCAGCTGCTCCACTGAGCAACTGCACTGAATGTCAACTGCTCCTCCTTGTACCTGCGCTGAAAGTCAACTCCAATGAAGGCTACCTGCGCTGGGCGAGATTGGCCAAGTGGCACAGTCATTCTGCAAGGTGTCAATTTCCCAGGAAGCTTCCAAACTGACACTTGGTTCAAGGGATTCGCCCTGTGATGAGTAAGAGGTACTTGATCTCCATGTGTAAGCAAGCATCTCCAAGTGGACTCAAGAACTGAAGTTTAACTAAAGTGGGAGAGGACACTAGTCAGCTTTATGCCAGCCTCAAGCTGACTCATCCTTTCTCCAAATCTCCTATATATAGAGCTCTTCTATGAGGTCTAAGGAGGCTGGAATTTTGTGCAAAGCAAGGAAGTACTGTTGGTTTACAGTTAGAGCTATTGGGTGATTGCTTTTATAGAGGAGAAGAGGGGATTTTCTTGCTGCTGGGGAGGTGCTGTTGGATTGGAGCCATTGATGGTTGTAGCCTTCTCAGAACCTTTTACTTCTATCAATAAAGCTTTGAATGTTCTCCTATATACTTGTATTACATTGATGTATTGTTTTTACTTGTATATCTGATTCACTCTAATCCATGCATCAGTTATGAGTACATGTTTCTTGTAGTTTCCCTCTCTTGTTTTGCAGGATCTTTGTGTAGCTGGGCCGGCAAAGGGAGCAAGGAGCTGGGAACAAGAGACAAAGAGAGAAGACAGGACCGACAAAAGCGAAAGACACCGGTTGGTCAATCTTTTCTTCCTTCTCTGTACTTTCATAAAGGAAAATATCAAAGCTTTACTTTCAGTTGTTGCTAAGGAACTATCACCCTTAGAGTAGGGATAGGGTCATTCCGAGTCGGATACTTTTCCCCACAACAAACTGGCGACTCCACTGGGGATCGTATCCGTTTGATTGTATTTGTAGTATATTTTCTATTCATTTCCTGAAGAAAAGAGTACCAAATCGAAAAGCTTTTGACTATATCAAAAGCGAAGTAGAGGGGCTGCTACTCTTGCTCATTTTCTAAGCAGATTCATGATTTGAAGAGCTGATCTACAAAAGACTCTTGTGCTCTTTGTGATAGCTTTTCATCCTCTTGATCATCCCTTAGCTTGTACTTGAGCTATAGCTTTTTATTTCAGCAAAAACAGTGAATTTTTGAGCTTTTTATGACCCGGAAATCCATGTAAACGCAACTCTCGTGTCTCAGTGCAGGCTGTCCAAAGGCAGTCTGCATTTCAGCGCAGGTACTCCCTTCGGGAACTGCGCTGAAAGTCAGTTTGACAGACCAGAGCCTGCGCTGGACCAGTTAGCCAGTGTCTTGCTGAGGTTTCCTACTGAGTCTTAGCCCTGTTTTCACTGTTATTTTGCTACTGATTGCTTGTCATTTGTACTTGCTGTAAACCAACTTTCCTTGACATTATTCCGCCTCAGTTGTGTGATGAAACTGTGATTGTTCTTTCAGTATTTCTTGTTTCAGTTATAGTTTCCCATTGTGAAAAGCGAACCAGTATAGCTGTGGCCTCTTAGATCCTGAACTGTAAAAGTGTCTTTGTGATCCTAAGAGCTAGTTTTGTTACTGTTCATGGCTGTTTGAGTTTGTTTGTTTTTCATTTTGTGGTTTGAATCTATACATTTCCAGTGTCTAAACAAGTCGATCTGAAGGTGTCTTTTGATTTTGGACAAGCTTGTTTACTTTCGCTTGAAATTAGACTCAAAGTTATACAACAGTTTCCTTTTTGTCTTACATCAACATTAAGGATAAAGAAAAGAAATATCTGCATTGTGCATGTGCATTATTGAGTTTGCATGTTGATTTAGGAAAAAGTGCATTTAGTGTGTGTTCTATGATCTGTGTGAGAAGTTGATGTCTTTCTTTTCCCTCAGTAGATTAAGGTTTTCAAAGTTGAAAGATTGAAAAGTTTTGCTTCTCATCTTAGATTGCATTTAGGAAGTTGTATATATACATCTCGTGGTGATCCTTAAAGGCAAACTGCTAAGCAAGATCAACATTAAAATAAATCCAATTTACATAACAACGCTTTGTAACATAACGCAAACATCTAGAGGTCTAGGTAGAGACGTGTTCCGGCGTCGTTAAACATAGTGACTGTCGATCTCTACGAAGGTGGGTGATTCCTCCTGAGAGTCGGTGGCACTAATACGGACTTGTGCTCCCACATACCATCGAGTATATCTTGGGAGACCCCTATAGGCAATCATCCTTTATCCATAGGAAGCCGTGTCGACCGCCCTACTGATCGCGATGCAGTGAACACAACATTCACGAAGATCGACCACCCGTACCGTAAAACGTATTCTGTGGTTTCGCGAAAAGTTTGGCACACCCTCTGCCTAGAACTCCAGAGAAGTTTCTTTTGGCCTTTTTCAAACTCTATAACTGAAAAAGTCCAACCGAGCATTTGTCACTTCGGGCTCGTTAATACATCGAAGGCGACTAGAGTCATCTTTAGCTTTTTCTCGACTCTTAAAACATGAAAAAGCAAGTTTGTGTCTAAAAGCATCGTTAATAAAATTTATTTTAAAGCGGAACAAAATCACCTGTTATTCCCACGTTGATCTTTCAGTTGAAAAGTATGGAGCCCACCAACCAAGGAGGCAACCTTGGCGGAAGTCCAAATCCCTTCTCCTCTTGGGGAGATGTTGGTGCGCCTCATATGGCAACATTGTCACTTCCAGGATTGACAATCGGCCTCCCTGTATGGCTCTTTTCAACTAATGTAGTCCAGATCGCCACTAATCCTGAGCAGTCGAATCAACAGTCAGAACAGTCTAGAACTACCCACCAGCCTTCCACTTCTTACAATACTTCCTCTGATCCTTCATCTTCGCGAGGTAGAGCTGGCAAAAGTCAGCCTCCCAAGGAGAAGAAGGAAAAGAAGAAAGAAAAGAAGCAGAAGGAGCCTATGGCGAAGGCGACTGGGGGCAAGCAGGAGACAGCTGACAAAAACCCACACACTGCACCGACCGGGCCTAAATCGCCATGTGTCATTTGCAAAGGGACCCACTTCCATCGTGATTGTCCTTGTATTCCCCGGATACTAAGGGACTGGTCCCCAAGGTTGCACAATCCGGTAGCATCAACCTCTGATAGTCATGTTGATTGCAGTCCGTCAACTAGCGAGAGTGAAGGACGAAGAGGGAGATCAAGATCTCCCTGTGTATTGTGTGAAGGCAAGCATGCCATCCACAAATGTCCATTCTTAGATGAGGCAAAGAGAGTTTTGGAAGATCGTCCGGTTTCACCGTTACGACTTCCTCCTGGATACCAAAAACTCGCGCCTAATCCCTTGATAGTTGAAAATCCAGCTGACCCGCCCAAGTGGTCAGCTGAAGTGTCGGTCATTGAGAATGAACCTACTGAATCCAGACCAGACGGAAGTCTAAAGGTCGAAACGGCAGTTGACCCGGTTCTTCCTTCAGAGGTTTCATCGTCCAATGACTCTGTCATTGAAGACCCATCTTCAAATGACACCGTCGCCGAAGAGTCATCTTCATGCGACACCCTCACTGAAGAGAATAAGGATGACACCATCCAGGTTCTTTTCATTAGCACCGACTCTAATGAGCGTCAGGGCAATGCGCCCATTCCTTTATCGCAGGAAGGAACATCATCAGGGTCTTACCCGGCCGTATATTCGGTCCCACCACCAAGCAACCTGGTTGTATCCTTTGATTGGAATCAACTAGGCAGACCCCGGTTACCAGCCAGTATACCATTCAGAATCATTGTCCAGATCTATAGAATGATTATGGCTGGTACTATCATTGATGAGGGGGCGTCTGTGAGTATCCTTTCCTCTGTTGCTTGGAAAGCACTGGGTTCCCCGGCGCTTTTACCTGAGTTAAGAAATCTCTCAGGTTTTGATAAAGGAACCAGTCGACCATTAGGAATCCTCCCCAATGTGCCTGTTACATTGAAAGGGAAGACCGTCAATTTGAACGTGATGGTCGTCCAAGGACCCTTGGATTATAACCTACTCCTTGGACGTGACTATATTTATTGCATGGGAGCGATAGTCTCCTCACTCTTTAGAGTAATGTGTTTTCCACACGAAGGAAGGATGGTCAAGCTCGTAGACCAACTTTCATTTCCGGGATCTCGCATCGCAAATAGTCAAATACCGATCCTAAATGGTCTGTTCACTCAAGATACGCCTCCACCCCCAATCCTCCTTCCCGATGAGTGCGAGTGATTCGGAAAGAAAGACTAGAACCCAGGGGGCATGCACCCTGGTCTGCTTCGGGCAGAAGAAACCCTGGGTATAAGGTAGAATTTCCGCAGAAGAATATGACTAGTCCGTACCCCATCCGTGGATGGAAGAGGGGTTGTTCTGGAATAGTATTCTTTTGTTAAAGTTATGTGTTTGGCAAAAGAGTCATTCACCTTTGTCTAAAAAAGTGGGCAATGCCCAAGTAGGAATTCCCTTATTGCAACAAGTAGTAATCATCTTTGGGGAAAAGCAAGCCTCACCCATTAAAACAAATGTTTTGAAGGATAAGTAGGGGCAGCCTCCAAAGAAAGAGATTCTATTGTTGTGACAGAGGGTAACCATCTTTGAGTAACCCAATGATAGACATCGCCGAAGAAAGAGATTGATTTGCGGCAGCAAATAGAACCCTCTTCGGATAATAAGAAAGAGACAAGCCTCCCTCAATAATACCAATTTTTTGTCTTTGAGTAGTGTTCTTATCTTGCCACAAATAGCTGTTCGTTAAAAGTTGGGCCGACGGGAAGACTGAGTACTGCGTAAGACCCCTTAAAATAACGAGAAGACTAGTATCGTTAACATTAGATTGGCAAGATGACAAGTAGCTGTGAACACCCAAAGAAAAGTAGAGGTAGGGGAGAGGAGGGGCAGCCTCGAAATTCTATCCTATGTCTAGGGGCATGCAAACTTTTGGAATGTGAGCGAGGGACGACTATTTATTTTTTTAAATTTTTAGGTCCTCCCTTTAAACCTGTAGGTCTAACCCTTTAAACTCGTAGGATTAGCCGATTCCGACCTTGCATGAAGAAAGTCTGTGGGGCAAAGGTAAAAACTTGCCAAAATTGGAGCATAGCTTCGTGAGATAAAGCTCCTTAAAAAATAGCTATCTCACAGGAGGCGTTCTTATTCTATGACTGGTATATCGAGCAGTTTTAGCACATAGTTCATGCTCGTTAAAAAACAAACGCAAGATCCGAGCAGTTTTAGCACATAGTTCATGCTCGTTAAAAAATAAACATAAGTTGTGAGCAATCTTCCCCTAGAGTTCAAGCTCATTCAAAAAAAAAATGAACCGGTAAATAACCTTTTGAGATCGTAAATTCATTAGCCATAAAAGCCTTGGTCGTGTTTGTGCACCGTCACCTCCACTTTTCATTTGGCCGATCATTCACCTCCATTTGTGTGTTTACCTCTTTTGAGGAACAACTGCGAAGAGTGATTTCACCTAGCCATCCTTGTGACACTGCCGTGATTGGAAAATTCCAACCTGTACCTGGAATCTGCTGCTATCCCTGTTTATCACTCGTTCCTCAAAAGACGAGTCATCTTTGAGCTCTTTTCTGACTCGTAAAATATGAAAAGTTTGCCGAGTTCTGGCCTTCCAGCTCGTTAAAGGGACCGGAAGAGCTATCCCTCTTTCAGACTTTAATCTTTTTGGACCTGAGGAATTATTACACAAAAAGATCGAGCGCTTGTCTTGTTCGGCTCGTTAAAAGTACCGAACACCCATCCCTTCTGTATTGTTTTATACTTTTTCGGACTTAAGGGATTAGATGACGAAAAAGGAATTATGGAGTTAACTTTCTGTACCTTTTCAGACTCTCTAAAAATGAAAAGGACCGAGTTTTCCTTGTCGTTAGACTCGTTAAAATGATTAAATAGTGACAAACTTGTCTTTAGACGAGAACAAGTTTCCCTATCGCTAAGCTCGTTAAATCATAGCGATGGGCTTGCCCGAAGGGCAGGTTATAGAACAAGCATATGTTATCCTCCTCAAGCTTGACAAAAATAAAGAGGTACTGGTCAGAAATGACTGGGGAAAAATTGGGAGAACATCAAAGCTTAATGGTAGCAAGTCGCTCTTGAACATGACACTTTTCTTCCGTACCACATCGGGTTGGGTTGTTTCATTCACCGGTCTCATCACCATGGTCTTCGCCAAACCATCCACATTTTGGGGTAATGCTACCGATCCATCGCATCAGTGTCGTTATATGTTCAAGAGAGGTCATTCTGAAAGTGTCAACCGTGTCCCATCTACTGCCATACATTATCCTTCATCCATTCATGATCGCCACCCTGAATCATATGTCACAGTTTGTTTTCACCTCCACTAAAATCATTAGCTCCGTTCCATGTCATTGATGTGGGATTCATTAAGGCCCTCCTTTGACGGATCGCTTCTTGTCGACTTCAGCTCATTATCCAAGAAGTTGATCTAGGAACAACCCCATCAGTACTTTGAAGCTTGCATGCCTCAATGGCAAGTTTCTCACTTCCGGCGACAGGTATACATCAATGACCTTCGACCAGAAGATTTTGCGTGGCGTTCGACGCCAAGTCCTTTATTCACGCCACGTGAATTGTACTGCAATACCTTGAGGGTCATTATCATTATCGGTGATTCCTCTCGCGCTTGTTAACGGTTTTCATCATTGACCGGTAATCAAGCGATGTCTTTCCATGTTCGACTTCAGCGCAATTCTCACATGGATCGACTTGTACTTAGAGTGAAGATCGAACGAGTTTGAAGACCCCGGATCTAGTTTCATCCATCCGGGCTGCGATATATATTCAGGAAATATAAAAGCATTTGTCATGTACATCATTGCAGCAGATGATCATCCTATTCAAAGGATGATAATTTCAGCAGAGAATTATCAGTCTACCATCAGACGATCGTCTGTTCTATGTACCAAAATGTATTTATAAAGCTGAGCATGGGAATGCCCGCCTCAGCTAGATCATGAAAACAGAATGAAAAATAATGTATTGTATTGTATTGTATTGTATTACAGGGCGCCTCCTCAGCACTTGAATGAACTTCAGATCCTCTAGATAAAGCATTTCACCCGATAAACGGCCTCATACTTTAGGGGGCAACTGTTATAGACATTTTTGTGCCTCGTAGCATGGAGCATGAAATGTCAATAATTACAGGGATCCTCAGTCCCTAAACATGTTGTTCTTACCCCTAGAAGAACAAGGTCAGCAAACCACAGCACTTCCCATCAGTTCTCCACCTGAAAACACTCAAAAACAGGTTATTTTTGGATCATGTCAGCTGCTCCACTGAGCAACTGCGCTGAATGTCAACTGCTCCTCCTTGTACCTGCGCTGAAAGTCAACTCCAATGAAGGCTACCTGCGCTGGACGAGATTGGCCAAGTGGCACAGTCATTCTGCAAGGTGTCAATTGCCCAGGAAGCTTCCAAACTGACACTTGGTTCAAGGGATTCGCCCTGTGATGAGTAAGAGGTACTTGATCTCCATGTGTAAGCAAGCATCTCCAAGTGGACTCAAGAACTGAAGTTTAACTAAAGTGGGAGAGGACACTAGTCAGCTTTATATGAGCCTCAAGCTGACTCATCCTTTCTCCAAATCTCCTATATATAGAGCCCTTCTATGAGGTCTAAGGAGGCTGGAATTTTGTGCAAAGCAAGGAAGTACTGTTGGTTTACAGTTAGAGCTATTGGGTGATTGCTTTTATAGAGGAGAAGAGGGGATTTTCTTGCTGCTGGGGAGGTGCTGCTGGATTGGAGCCATTGATGGTTGTAACCTTCTCAGAACCTTTTACTTCTATCAATAAAGCTTTGAATGTTCTCCTATATACTTGTATTACATTGATGTATTGTTTTTACTTGTATATCTGATTCACTCTAATCCATGCATCAGTTATGAGTACATGTTTCTTGTAGTTTCCCTCTCTTGTTTTGCAGGATCTTTGTGTAGCTGGGCCGGCAAAGGGAGCAAGGAGCTGGGAACAAGAGACAAAGAGAGAAGACAGGACCGACAAAAGCGAAAGACACCGGTTGGTCAATCTTTTCTTCCTTCTCTGTACTTTCATAAAGGAAAATATCAAAGCTTTACTTTCAGTTGTTGCTAAGGAACTATCACCCTTAGAGTAGGGATAGGGTCATTCCGAGTCGGATACTTTTCCCCACAACACGAGGGAAATTAGAGGGTTTGTAAATCAGTTGTTTAATTCATAAAAAAATCTCAGAGATTGACTGAAGCGGCATTTATATACTTTGCATTTGCATAGAAAATGCAGTTCGAAAGCTACCTGGCTCGACTTCAGGCTCCGTCTGTAAGTTTATAAAATAAACAACAAGGAAGATAAACAAACAACCTAGTCGCTCCCCAGTGGAGTCGCCATTTTGTTACAGGGAAAGTGTCTACACAGAACTTCTTATCCCACTAAGGTGTGGTAGCTACCTTAGAAACAAACAAAGTAAAGCTACTTTCGTTTTTCCTTTATGAAATATAGATGAGAGAAGAACAAAGGAGACCAACCTCTGTCTTGCACTTATCTCCTAGTTCGATTCCTCTCTCTCCTGATAGTCCTTCGCTACTTGCTTCCTTGTACGCCCAGCTTCAAAGAGTACCTGTAGGATCAAAGTAGCATAACATTATACAAGAACATGGATCTATAATCATAAACAGTCTAGGATCAGATGTAAATTGACCATACAAATTCATAAAACATAAATGACACAAGAGTATGGAGGAAAACTTGAATAGCTTTTATTGATAATCAAGAAAGAGCCAAGGGAGTTACAACTAGTTGTTCTGACCCAGCATCATCCTCTCAGAAAGTAAGCCCTTCTTCACCTCATACAAAGCTTAGATCACCCAACACTATGATGTTGTCTCAAGGAACCAACAACAATTCCTTACAAGATGAAAAATTCCATCCTCTAGATCTCTGGGATGAGGGATCCATATATAGATATCTGTAAGGGAGATGAGTTAGCTTGTGATTTGATTAGTGTCTTCCCTCTGATAGTTCTTGCTTCCACTTGGAGATTGATGATCTCTTACTCATCCTTGGTCGAATTCAGAGAGGCAAGTGTCAGAGGAGAAGTTTATGGAAGATTCCATGCCTCTCCACCTCGCGGATTGACACTGTCATTTGTCACTTCTCACCCATCACACCCCATAGAAGGGATTTTTGAAATGCAACACACCCACAAAGTGTACTTAGGTGAGATGCAACACACTTTGCCTATGGAGCAGCTGAAATGATCCCGTGTTGACCAGTTCTGAGCAGTTTTTCATGGAGAACTTCTGGGAGAAGCTGTAATCAGTTGACCTTGTTCCTTTAGGGGTTAGAAAAACACTTTTAGGGACTTAGGAGCCCTTGGTTTATGGACATTTTATGCTTGGGGTTGCAGTGCTTAAAAATGTCTATAACAAGGTCCCTATAATAATAGTGTATTCCCTTATTATTATTTTCATGGTAGCTCCTTATTGTTATTGTTGTTCCCATGTTTTCCACATATTATTATTATTGTGGCCCATAGAAGCTCACTATTTCTTTTGTTGTGCCCTTGCATTATTATTTTTATGTTGGCTCTAATTATGTTGTGACCCCTTAGACTCCTATATACAGAAAGGAGGTCTTATCATTTGTATCACCAAAGAATTGCTCATTTGTGTAATGTAAAGGAGGTTTACCTCTCAAAGAGGATACTTTTGAAGTCTGTGATCTGTCTCTTTCTTCTATTTTTTGAATTGGTTTCATAACAATTGGGATCAGAGCTTTGGATTCTAGGATTTCACTGCTTTAAAAAAGGTCATCATGGAATTTTCGCTATAATTTTTTTTCTACGAAGCTTTAGAAGCTTAAATTAAACCCCATTTGAGCCGAAATCATGATGAACCTCAGGATGGAATTTCTGACCTCTTCTCACTATATTTTTGGCAATATAAATTGAGCAATTTAGGGTTTTTGTAGGCTCCCGAATTCACTATCAAACAGGTAACCTTGGAAAACTTGTCATAACTTTCTCTCTGAGCATATAATTCATTTTTTGTAAAAAGTGACAGAAATAAGATTGGTTGTGGTTATTTGGGTATCATTTCTCAGAGGCGAGGGTCAAACCCTGACACGTGGGACATCATACAAGTTCACTCTACTGAATGAGTCTATAATTAGGTCATCACGGGAGATTTGACATAACTCTTTCTTCGAGAATCAAAGTGTGACACGAATTTTGTAGTTCAAAAGAAGAATCAGAGGGATATCACAGGCATAAATTTTAGAACTTATATATTTTCAATTACAAAGTTACAGCCATTCTGATATCAATCTCATATAAAGTGAAAACAAAAACAAAAAAAATGTGTGTAGTTTTTTAAAATTTGCATAAGCTTTGTTTGAGAAAGTAGTATGAAGTGATTAAAAGGAATTTTGAAGCATAATTATCATTCGTTGGTGACCTCAAGAAAGAAAATGGAAACGCCTAATAAGCAACCTGAAATATCTACTATGACACATGAAGAAGAGGAAGAAATGCAACATGATATACCAAAATTACGAGACCAAGTGCAACAAATTTTGTTGTCACAAAAAGTAACTGAAGCTAAGATGGATGGTTTAAATAATAGAATGCAAGCTAAGATCGATGGCATGGAATCTAATATAGATGGCATAGAAGCAAAAATTAAGGGAAAGATGGAAGATTTGAAGATAGATTTGACAAAGTTGCAATAAGAAATGCTTACTAATGGTGAAAAGGTACTAAAGGAAACTCATGATGAGAAAAAAAGAAAGGTTAGTCATGATTTCATAGAATCTAATGTTGGATTGAAGACCCACCATGTTCCAAAGATCTATATGAAGAATTTTTATGGCAAGGATCCCATAACATGCATACTACATATGGAGCAATATTTGAATCTCCATAATGTGCAAAACACACAAAAGGTACACATTGCAACTTTATATTTGGAACCCAATGAGTTTGTATGCTATCAATGGCTTTGCTCTCATAAAAAAATTGTCACTTGGGCAATTTTTATGGAAGAAATGATAGCACAATATGAGGATGCATGAAGCAACATCCTTTTTAGCCAATTGATACATCTCAAACAAAAGGGTTCAATGGTGGAGCACATTGAGGACTTCCAAAATTTGAATATAAGGGTAAAAGGTATTCCATAGGAGCATAAAATTCATGTGTTCATAGGGACTTTAAAGGATAACATCCAACATGAGGTTTTCCTTTGGGAACTTGATTCATTGGAGAAGGCATTCAAGCTGTCAAGAAAAATTGAAAGCAAAATTATGGAAACAAGGAAGCCTACCACTCACAGCTATAAAGATGGAAGTGTTATTGCCCCTAGCCTTCCACAACCTACAAGGTTGACACCACAACAATTGGAAGGAAAAAGAGAAAAAAGGCTTTATTACATTTGTGACAGAAAATAAACTAAAGGTCATAAGTGTGCCGTGAAGAAATTATTTTACATAGATTGTGAAGAGGAGGATGAAAGGGAACAAGACATGTCAAAAGAAGAGGATACACATGAGGAACAAAGACTAGATAAAGAAGAAATGAACACAACCATATATGTAATGCAACAGCTGGAATTTCCACTCCTAAAACTATTAATATAGAAGTACATATCAAGAAGAAAAATGTAATAGTGTTCATTGATTCGGACAATACCCATAATTTTATTCATTTTAAGGTAACCAAGGAATTGAATTTCTTCCTATATCCAGCACCAGAGTGTCAAGTGATGGTTTCAAATGGAGGAACCAGAAATTTCTCTAGAAGGTTCCATAATATCAAGCTATCCATGGGAGAATATGTGTTGAATAGTCCAATTCTTTCCATTCCAATGGGTGGTGCTGATGTTGTACGAGGATTCCAATGGTTACAATCCTTGGATATGATAGATTTTAATTTTCAAGAACGTTTCTTGAATATTTTTTTGGAAGGAAAGGAAGTTGAATTAAGGGTATCATAGGGAAACCAAAAAAGATAATCAGCTCTAACGACATGGTAAATCTTCTAAGAAAGAACAACGAGGAGTAATTTCACAATTATGTTCGCTAGAGGTTCCCACATGAAATAATCTATTTCTTGAGATCTCCAAAAAGTATTTGACAATAATTCCAAGGTATTTGAGACTCCCAATGGCCTCCCACCTATTCACAGTCATGATCATGCTAGTCATTTGATTCTAGGAAGTGTTCCTCCAAAAATCAGGCCTTATAGATATCCCTATGCCCAAAAGAGTGAAATTGAACGTATGATTGTAGAAATTCTAGAGGTTGGTATAATTCAACCTAGTCAGAGTTCTTTCTCTACTCCAGTAGTAATTGTGCACAAGAAGAATGGATCATGGAGCATGTGTCTGGATTATAGGGAGCTCAACAAGCTCACTATTAAAGAAATTCCCCATTCATATCATTAATGAATTATTGGATGAATTGCATGGAGTAATTTACTTCACCAAGTTGGACCTTCATTTAGGATATCATCAAATTGGAATGAACACTGAAGATATTTTGAAAAAAACATTTAGAACTCATGAGGGTCATTATGAATTTTTGGTCATGCCTGTTGGCCTTATGAATGCACCTTCTACATTTCAAGGTTTGACGAATTCCATTTTCAAACCATTCCTTAGAAATTTGTGGTAGTATTTTTTGATTATATACTATTCTACAACAAGTCTTGGAAGGATCATGTTCAACATGTTGATAAAGTGTTCAAACATTTGGAGGAGAAACACTTATATTCAAAAACCTCCAAATGTTTCTTTGGAGTACACGAGGTGGAATATTTGGGTCACATTGTATCTCATTAAGGTGTTAAGGTTGACCCTAGAAGAATTAAAGCCATTAAGGAATGGAAAATCCCCGCGCCCATAAAGCTTTTGCGAGGATTTCTTGGGTTGGTAGGGTACTATCACAAGCTTTTTAAGAACCATGGGAGAATAACAATACCTCTAACAACATTACTAAAGAAATATGCATTATCTTGGACTCCAGAAGTAACAAAGTCCTTTGAACATCTGAAAGTGGCAATGTGCCAAGCATTGGTCTTAGCTATGCTAGACTTCACAAAAACCTTTATTGAGGAATGTGATGCCTTAGGAAATGGAATTGGTGTTCTTTTAATGCAAGAATAAAGATTCATTTCTTTTGAAAATTGCCAGATCAAAGGAAAGTATTTACACAAATATATTTATGAGAAGGAAATGTTGGAAATACTATATGCACTTACGAAATGGCAACCTTACCTAATGGGTAGACACTTCAAGGTAAAAACAGATCATGATTGTATTAAATAATTTTTAGAACAAAGATTATCTTTAGAAGAGAAACAAAAATGGGTCATAAATATGTTGGGTTATGACTTTGAAATCATATACAAAAAAGGGAAGCAAAATGTTGTTGTAGATGTACTCTCAAGAAAGGATGAGCATGTGGAAGCATTTCTTTGTGCCATTTCCATTACCCAACTAGATTGGATAAACAAAGCAAGGGGTGAATGGAAGAATGATGAAGAAGTGTGGGCACCCATTCAAAAGTTGCAACAAGATCCCAATACATCTAATACATTTAGCTATAATAATGATCTGTTATGGTAGAAATATTGCGTATACCTCTGTAATAATTCCCAACTCAAACAAAATATTCTTCTTGAAATGCACACCTCTCCCTTAGGAGGGCATTCAAGATTTTTAAAAACCTACCACAGGGTTAAGAAGGATTTTTTGTTGGGATGGTCTTAAATATGGTATTCAAAATTTTGTGGTGGAATTTTTGGTTTTCCAAAAATTAAAAGTTGAGACACTTAAGACCCCAGGTCTATTACAACCTTTATCCATTCTAATTGAACGTTGGGAGGAGGTTCCAATGGATTTTATCATAGGTTTACCCAAGTCTGAAGGAAAGAGTTTCATCATGGTGGTAATCGATAGACTTACCACATAAGCACACCTTTGTGCATTATCTCATCCATTTAAATCCAGTACAATTGCTACTGCATTTATGGAGACAATTCAAAAGCTACATGGAAATCCAAAGATTATTGTAAGCGAGAGAGATCCTATTTTCAATGGAAATTTTTGGACAGAATAATTTTCTTGTTTGGGTATTAGTTAGCTCATAGCTCATATTATCATCCTGAATCTGATGGGCAAACTGAGATAGTGAAAAAATGTTTTGAAGGATATATTTGTTGCTTTGTATCTGATAAACCAATACAATGGGTCAAATGGTGTCCTTTGTTTGAATGGTTGTATAACACTTCCTTCAATATTGCAGCAAAAATGATCCCATTTATGGCACTTTATGGATATCATCCACCATCCATCACATCATATTTAAGAGAAAATTCTAAGGTTCCAGCAGTGGAAAATCACATTGAGCATCGACAAAAGGTTCTCCAACTCCTAAAGGATAGCCTCAGTTTGGCGCAGAAAAAAATGAAACAATAGGCATATCAACATCACAGTGAAAGAATTTTTGATGTAGGTGGTTGGGTATTTATACGACTACAACCATACAAACAAATTTCCCTCAAGCAAGCTAAGAAGGATAATAAATTATCACCAATGTATTATGGTCGATACAAGGTGTTGCAAAATATTGGTACTATGGCATACAAATTGGAACTTTGGACATCTTCCTGAGTGCACCTAGTTTTCAATGTTTCATGCTTAATGAAGGTTATATGTGACAAGCTCCCAATTCAAACAATATTTCCAGAACTTGACAAGAAAGGAAAAATCATATTGGAACCTGAAGCAGTCACAAAAGCAAGAACTTGATAGCTACGCAATCAATCAATTTCATAGTATCTCATCAAGTGGAAGAACTTACCTGTGAAAGATTCCATATGGGAGGATGAGAATCTTATACAGAAGCATCCAAAACTACTCAAGCGTTGAGGAAAACATTTTTTTGAAGGAGAGGGGCATGTTAGGTCCCTATAATACTAGTGTATTCCCTTATTATTAATGTTAGTGTAGCTCCTTATTGTTATTGTTTTCCCATGCTCTCCCCATACTATTATTATTGTGCCCCATAGACGCCCTCTATTGTTATTGTTGCACCCTTACATTATTATTGTTATGTTGGCTCTAATTGTATTGTGACCCCTTAGACTCCTATATATAGAAAGAAGTTCTTATCATTTGTATCATCAAATAATTGTTCATTTGTGTAATGTAAAGGAGGTTTCCCCCTCGAAGATGCTACTTTTGAAGTTGTTGATCTATCTCTTTCTTCTATTTTGTGACCTAGTTTCATAACAATGTGGGTACATAAATTCAAAATCCAACTTATGCTTGTCAAAACGAGGTGATCTTTAGGTCAATTTTGGTCCTCTAAAAAAGAGGAATTAAATTTTACCATCATATCCATCATATGATCTATGCGAGGTGTAATTTGACTGTAGTTTCATATTTTAACAATTTGCTGGCATAAAACAGAAGTTGTAAGCTAGATAATAGCAGGTTGATTGAGGAATTGGACAGGGTTGATAGAGCTCAGGAAAAGGAATTTGTGGTTAATGAAGTCATACTTGAAATGCTTTTATATTTGTAGAAGAATGGATAACTGAGAATTAGTCATGTATAGGAAGAAAAGAAAAATGGGGAATATGGTAGCAGATCTCAATAAGGATACAAGTTGGATAGGGATGAAATAGTCATAGGTGGCAAATATTTGGACAGAAATGACATGTGAGATAGCACTGATGGATTTTATTCGAGCTATAGTTCTAAGAGACATCTTTTCAATTACCTACAACATCATTATTCGAGGAGTGAGAAGCAGTATTTTGCAGAGGAATTCAAGAAATCCAAGCCTCCTAATTTTGATGGGGATGTGAAGAAACCAGAGAGTGCAGAAGCATGCCTACTTCGGATGAAGAAGTTATTCATATCACATGGTTATTTTGGGAATATGAAAACCAATATAGTGACTAGTCTGAAAGGAAAAGAAAACACATGGTGAAAAGATGTGAAGCATGCTATAGGAATTAGCATTAAGGAGCTAAGTTTTCATGAGTTTAAAAGAATGTTTAGGAAGAAATATGTGGTCAAAGATATATTATGAGGGAAAGGCCAAGGAGCTCTATGAGCTGAATATTGGTTCTGTGATAGATGAATAGTATGTGATTAAATTTCTAGAGTTGTTTATGTACGTTCCCCACCTAAAAGATGAGAATACGAAGGTTCAAAGGTTCATCAGTGGATTTCCTTTAGCATTTAAATATCAGAATGACTATGATGAGCCTCGGTCATTGGAGGAAGTCATTAGGGAGTTGGAGCATTCTTATGAGTAGTGTAAGTGCAAGTTTGAGCCTAAGGGGATTGGAGATCTAATTAGAAGACTAAAGGAAAGGGCTAAGAATCGAGGAAGACATCGAGATGTAGGTGACAAGTAGAATGTAGCACCGTATAAGACATTCAATGTAGTTAACAGAAAACAAGCATTTTAGCCTGAGGAGTAGAATACAGATAATGGTAGGAAACCTTTGAGGTGTTGGACTTGTGGTGGAGAGAATTGCAGGAGTGGTGTCCCATTGCCCCAGGTTGGAAGGTCTCAAATTTTAGTGCTCAAAAGGCACAAAGAATTGGATATGTTGGGAAGAGTATTCCTTAGATTTATGCAGCTATGGACAACAAGCAGACTGAACATTAAGCTTCCATTATTGAGATGGAAGGTAATATTTGTGATTACGTTGTTTCAAACTTGATTGATCTTGGATATAATTATAGTTATATCAGCCATTACCTGGTGGATAAGTGTTGCTTGAATAAAAAAGTGCAACCAAAATCTTGGTTGGTGCAGTTCGGTACAAGGACAAAGAGAAGAATTCATCATTGGGTGAGATCTTGTGTATTTGAGCTAATTGGTATTCCTAATGTCAAAATTACAAAGCCCAGAATCCTACTATAGTAACTGATAATATTTCTTCTATTTTTTAAACAAGCTATTTGTAGTTTTCTACAAAAAATATTGAAACTTACACACTGCAGCCTTCACAAAACAAAAACTACAAAAGAAAAATAAATGTTGGAAAATTAGAGAAATTTTAGCACACACCTACAGATATTGACACAATTATTTTGGACAATTGTTCCTATAAAAACCCAATGCGGGAAAATAGATGCAACGGATGAGGGTTTCTTTATTTATTTTTCAGTTGTAACTCAAGTACAAGAATTTAGACAACAAAAAACAAGAAACATTCTAAGAGAAATTTAGAAAAAAATTTCTCACTCTCCACAATGACTCCGTGACTGTAAGATGAACCCTCTGTCCAACTGTTGGTGTCTCTGCGTCACCCTCTATGTGGTTCTATAGTGGACTGCGTCTCTCCGCATGATGTCTCTTCCTAAATTCATCCTGCACTTCCCGGACCACTGCTGATACCCTCTCTCTCTCTCTCTCTCTCTCTCTCTCTCTCTCTCTCTCTCTCTCTCTCTCTGGCTCTATCTCCTTTGTTTAACTTCAGCCACTGAGAAGATCGATCAGCTTGGGCAACTCGATAACTGCACTATTGTGTTTTCCATCTACTCATCAATTTTTTCTTATAATCTTTTGTTGGAGAACCAACGATCAAGATTAAAACATAAGTGACAACCCAAATTATTTCCCTATTGATCTGTGTGAGTTTATAGAATATTCACACCATGAATTAATTAATTTTGATTAATTAATCATATTTCCTATGTTTAGACTTAGGAAATATTAAAAACTGATTAATAAATCTAATTAAGTTGTCTCTAGGTGGAATTTCCAGAAATGATTTCTAGGTATTCTAGAATATATATACTCTAGCCTCTCCACCAAATATTGTGGGTAGAACACATCTAATGCTAAAAAAACTAACACTTCCTCTTAGCAAGGAAAGTGTTCTAGTGCTACAACTATTACCACAACACATTGTCTCTCCACCATCTACTGTCACATTGCTGATTTCTAGCTACTGCTACCAACCAACTATTGCACAATTATGATATACGCTACATCTGTGTTGCTGCTGACCCTGCTATACTTCTACCAACTACTGCATCTGCACTGCACCTCCCTCTCATCAGTTGTTGCTATAATTGAGAATCCATCTGTTTGTTTTACTAATATGGGTTCTCCACCATCGCCATTTGTTCCCTGAACTAGATGATCTTAACTCTCTGTAGAGATTTTGTGAGTATGTATGCTACATGATTTCCTATGGGAACATACTATAGTTGGACTACCCCATGCTGAATGCAGTCTCTGATGAAATGACATCTAATATCAACATGCTTCGACCTATCATGAAATACTTGATTCCTAGAGAGTTTTATGCAACTCTGTTTATCACAGTAAACATTGGTCGCTCCCATATTCTTCCTGAAAAAACTCACGAGTATCTTCCTAAGCCAAATAGCTTCGCACACAACTATGTTGGCTGACATATATTTAGCTTATATTGAGCTCAATGCTATTGAATTCTGCTTCCTACCACACCAAGATACCATCGTTCATCCAACACTAAAGTAGTACCTGGAGGTACTTTTCCTATCCACTGAACTACTTGCCCAATCTGCATTTGTGAATCTCCATAATTTGACGTCATCTCCCCAAGAATATTTCAAACCATATCTGACTGTTCCACACACATATCTAAGAATGTGCCTAGTTTCTTCCCAATGTATCCTTTTCAGTTCTACCGTGAACTGACTAATGGTATTGATAGTGAAACAAGTGTCTAGCCTAATGTTAACTAGATACATTTGTGACCCAATAATTTGTCTATACAAGGTGGGGGCGACTTCCTTGTCCCCTGATGCATCTATATTCTTCCAATTGGTTATAATGGCTGTCTTCATGGGCTGGAGATCGTACATTCTGAATCTCTTCATAATTTCTGTAACATATCTCCCTTGCCCAAGGAATATCTCCCCATTCTTCTTCCATACTTCTAATCCTAGAAAATTGTGCATCAACCCCATAATCTCTCATGTCAACTTTTTCTTCGAATTTCCTTTTGTAGTCCTTTATGAGCTCTGACAATACCATAAAAAAAATGTCATCTACATACAAAACCATAATGAGAGGCTCATTCTCCACCATCAAATAGTAGAGATTGGTATCTGTATCACTCTTGATGAATTCCAACTACTGCAAATAACTGTCAATCCGACTATACCATGCCCTAGGTGCCTACTTGAGCCTATGTAAGGATTTCTTCAACCTACATATATGAGTGTTCTTCTCATGAGTTTTGAAGCCTTCGGGCTGCTCTATATACACCTCTTCTTCTATCAACCTGTTCAGTAATGTCGTCTTGACATCCATCTAGTTAATGTCTCATCCCATCTGTGCTGCTAGGGATATAACACATATGATATAGGTATATTTGGAAATTGAGGCAAAGGTCTCCTCATACTATATCCCTTGCTTTTTTGCATACCCCTTTGCCACAAATCTAGCCATGTACTTCTCTACACTACCATCTGCAGTGTACTTGGTCTTGTAGATCCATTTGGAACATAGAACTAATTTATCATTTGGCCTATGAACTACCTCCCAAACATCATTTTTCATGATATAACTATATTCTTCTACCATGGAATCCACCCACACTAGATGCTTTATGGCTTCTTGAAAGTTGGAGGGCTCTGTAGCCTAAGCTACCAAAGATTGATATCTATAGGGCTGCATGCGTTGTCTCTTTTCTGTCATAGGAGCTCCGAAAAACTCCTCTACATCCCTCAAGGTCTGACGCACTTCCCTAATAGATCTACCAATGGTGGTGGGAGGTTCAATCAGTTCATCCTTTTGTTCCTATTGCTCCATCTACTGAGAACTCCCTTTTATCTCCTACCCCCTAAGGAGATATTGATATTGGTCACTGTACTCGATCCCTGTGACTATCCTCCTGCTTGTCCCACCTGTTGTCCCTACTATTGGGCTAATGAAACTTCTTCTGACTGGTCACTAATAGGCATTTCTTGAGATCTTATTAAATCTATGACTTCCATGAAATTTATATCTTTCCTCACTACAATCTTCGTGTTGCTAGGAATGTAGATCCTCTATGCCTTTGAGGTCTTGCCATACCCTATTAGGAACCCCTTATTTGTAGTTTGATCCAATTTACTATGCTTTTCATCTGATATGTTGCAGTAAGCCACACTCCCGAATATCCTAAAATGACTTACTTCAAGTTTATTTCTTGTGAAGACCCCTCCAGTGTTTTCTTCCCAAATTCTCTATGAGGTCTTCTATTTTGAATGTACACTGTTCTTTTGCATGCCTCTTCCCACAAACATCTAGGCAAATCTGGGTCATACAACATATCCTTTATAACCTTAACTGTTATTCTATTATTTCACTCCACTAATCTGTTCTGGTGAGGATTGTATGGAGTTGTCTACTCTCTTTTGATACCTTCCTTCACGAAGAAGTCTGTGAAGTCCTTATATTCGTATTCTCCACCATTATCTGAACGTATCACCTTGATATTTTTCGCTGTCGTGTTCTCTACAAGAGCCTTGAACTCTCTAAATTGATCAAAGACTTCATATTTGGTCTTTAATAAATAGATACAAGTCTTCCTGGAAAGATCATAAATAAAGTTGATGAAATATTCTCCACTGCCAAGAGCTCTAGTGGACATAGGGCCATAAATATCTGAGTGTACTAATCCCAACACACCATTTTCTCTATTGTAACTTCTAGGAAATGTTGACTTTGTGTACTTCCAAAGTACACATCCTATACACACATAATCATGCTCTATGCTGAGAACTGGAACTCCCATTACAGTTTCTATGAACATCCTATGTGCTCCATGGTGTAAATGTCCCATCCTCCTGGGCCACAGTTCGTTCAACTCCTTCCCACTACTATTATCACTTCCTATCAATTCCATCAGACAATCAAGCTGCAACCTGTATAATTGGTTTCTCCAAGCTCCAATCTTTCTCACCTTCTTCCGGCTAGAGTGTCTAACATACACTTTCTTCCCCATGAAGTGTACATCGTACCCCTTATCATGTAAGTGAGACACAAAAATTAGGTTCATACCCAATCCTGGCACATGCAATACATTAGTAGCATTGATGTTGGTTCCTGCTTCTATCTGAAATTATATGGTGCCTCTCCCTACCAGAGTACATTTAGTTTTGTTTCCCATGGTGATCTGGAAGTCCATGTACTCCTCCTGATAACTAGATAAATATACCCTAACTCCTCTCATATGAGATGAAGCTCCATTATCAATATACCAGACATCAGATGATGTCGAACCTCAAAAGCACACAAACTCATCCTCCACCTTGGAAGATAATCCAAAGGCTCCATGTCTGTTGATTCTATCCATGATTTTTTGTTCTATTTCTCCTTTATTTCCTAATGCTTATTTTTCTACTACAAAGTATTGCGTCCCAACTTGAAATCTACTATACAAAAAATAATGCTTCTTCCTCTGCCTCTGGTAATCCTTGATCTAAATTTTTTTTCTACTCTTTTAGAGAAATGGATTTTTCCTCAAAATCTAACCCTATTGGCTAAGGGGACTATGTAGCCTCTGGGGTTTCGAGAAGTTTCTTACGCAGTGCTATGAAAAGATTCTCCTCTTTGCAAATGAGTTCTCTAAATTCTATCTGTGCTTCGATATCACGTGGAAATTCTGAAACTCAGAATCATATTGGAGCAATTGATAATATTTCTTCTATTTGGTAAAAAAAATATTTGTAGTTTCCTATGACAAATATTGAAACATATACACTACAACCTTCACAAAGAAAATACAGGAGAAGAAAATTAAATGATGGAAAATTAGAGAAATTGTAATACACACATAAAGATATTGACACGATTATTTTTGGACAATTGTCCCCAGAAAAACCCAATGCGGTAAAACTGGTGCAACCAATTATGGTTTGTTTATTAATTTTTCAGTAGTAATTCAAGTACAAGAATTCAGATAGAAAAACAGAGGAAAAATACTGAGATACATTTCGTAACAAATTTCTCACTCTCCACAGCGACTCCTTGACCCTGAGATGGATGCTCTTCCTATATGTTGGTGTCTATGCATCACCCTCTACGAAGTGCTTAGTGGATTGCATCTCTTCTCAAATTTGTTTTTCCTAAATCCTTCCTGCACTTCCTGGAGCATTGTTGATACCCTCTCTCTCCTGAAACTCACCCTTTGGCTCTATCTCCTATGCTAAACTTCAGCCACTAAGAAGATCGATATGCCTGGGCAACTCAGTAATTGCATTCTTGTGTTCTCCATCTACCCATCAACTTCTTTTTATAATCTTCTGTTGGAGTACCAATGACTAAGATTAAAACATAATCGATGGCCCATATTATTTCCATGTTGATCCGTGGGAGTTTATAGACTATTCACACCATGACTTAATTAGTTATAATTAATTAATCTTATTTTCTAAGTTTAGATTCAGGGAATATTAAAAACCAATTAATAAAGCTAATTAATTAATCTCTAGGTATAATTTCCATAAACGATTTCTGAGTATTGGATAATACATGTATTCTAGCCTCTACACCAAATTGCGTGGCTAGAACAGATCCGATGCTAAAAAAACTAACACCTAAATCATCTCATCCAAATGTTCTTCCTTTAGGATCATATATTATAATTTTTGGCATGAATTGGTTCTTCATTCATAGGATTAAAGTAGACTACGATGACAAGGCTATTGAGTTCTTGGATGATGATGGGGCAAGAAGAGTATTTCAGGGAAAGAAGAAGATGACATCAGTGAGAACAACTACAACTATGCATGAAAATCATAATTTTCAGAAAGGATGTGAATTATTTGGAGTTCATATTTCCAATGAAAAAGGGGAGGATGTTGAGCATGATGAAGTCTTGAAGAAGCATCCTGTTTTGCAGTAGTTTCATTATGTGTTCCAAAAACAATTCTAGAGTTACCTCCTCATAGGGAAGTGGAACTTTCTATTAAGTTGATGTTGGGAGTAGCACTAACATATAAGAAACTATACATGATGAGCTGTTTAGAGTAGGTATAATTGAAGTTACAAGTTAAGGAGATGCTTGGTAAAGGATACATAAGGCCAAGTGTATCACCTTGGGGTGCACTGATATTATTTGTAATGAAGAAGGATGATACTCTCAGATTGTGCATTGATTATAGGTATTTAAATAAAGTGACTATCAAGAACAAATATCCTTTGTCATGGATTGATGACTTGTTTGATCAGTTGAAGGGAGCTTCAGTTTTATCAAAAATTTATTTAAGATCAGGATATCACAAGGTGCACATCGAAGAATATGACATTTACAAGACGACATTCCATACAAGTTGTGGGCATTATGAGTTTGTGGTGGTTCCTTTTAGTCTTACTAATTCTCCAACCACTTTCATGTCTTTGATGAACAATGTGTTGTGTGCTTATCTGGACAAGTTTGTGATAGTGTTTATTGATGATATATTAACATATTCCAAGAATAAGGAAGAGCATGCAAAGAACTTGGCAGAAATGTTGAGATATTGGATAGAACTTCAATTGTATGCCAAGCTTAGCAAGTGAAATTTCTTTTAGTCTAAGGTTCATTACCTGGGGCATGTTTTTTCCGAGGAAGGTATAGTAGTGGATCCGGAAAATATTAAATCTATCATGGAGTGGCCAACTCCTAGGAATGTGGATGAGGTCATATCATTCATGGGAGTAAAAATTTATTATAGGAGGTTCATCATGAACTTCTCACGAATTCGCTAGCCTATTACACCTTGTAGAGAAAAGGGAAAAAATTTTAATGGACTAACGAATGTGCAACTAGTTTTGAGTAGTTGAAGCATTTGATTATAAATTCTCCATTCTTCAAGATTTTAGATCCTGATAAGGAGTTTGAGGTATGTACAAATTCTTGCAAGGAAGGACATAGTGGATTGATAATGTAGGAAGGGAAGGTGCTATTCTATGAGCCATGCAAGTTGAATCAAAACGAGAAAAACTATGTGAGTCATGATCTTTAGTTGGAAACTATAATTTATGCATTGAATATGTGGCGACATTATCTCCTTGAAAGGACATTTTTTTTTATGAGTGATCATAGTAAATTGAGGTGTCTATTTGAAAAACCTAATTTGAATGCCAGCCAGAATACATGGCTAGATACCCTCAACGAGTTTGACTTTGAGATCTGGTACATCAATGTCAAGGAGAATAGGGTTGTAGATGTTCTCAGTAGGAGAGTGCAGGTGAATCTTATTTCAACTGTGAATTCGTATGGAACATATTTACATGAGAATATATTGCATGAAGGAAAACATGATGAGAGGTATTGTTGTAGGGAAAAGTATCCGATTTGGATGACCCTATCCCACTCTAAGGGTGATAGTACCTCAGCAACAACTGTAAAGAAAACTACTTAAGGTTTACTTCTTTACGAAAGCAAGAGAGAATGAGGAAATGCACTAACCGTTGCCTTGCGCTTAATGTCGAATCCAAACTCTTCTCTTTGGCTGCTTGCTCCCAGCTCCTTGCTCTTTTGCTGGCCCAGCTACAATGAGATCCTGCAAAATAACAAAGAAGGAAACTACAAGAAGCATGCAATCATAACTGATTCACGGATTAGCATAAATCAAATATACAATTATCAAAACACATCATTGAAACAAGTGCATATAGAAGAACCTCAATAGCTTTTATTAATGAAGAAGTAAAGTTCTGAGAAGGTTACAACCATTGAAGGCCCCAATCCAGCAACACCTCCCAGCAGAAAGAATTTCTCCTCTTCACCTCCTTCAAGCAATCACCCAATAGCTCTATAGTGAAACCAACAGCATATCATTACTTTGCACAAAATTCCAGCCTCCTGAGCTCATAGGAGAGAGCTCAATATATAGATGAATTGAGAAAGGATGAGTCAGCTTGCAACTGATGTGTAGCTGCCTTGTGTCCTCTCTCTCTTCAGTTGATCTTCAGTTCTTGAGTCCACTTGGAGAACCTTGCTTCCACTTGGAGAAACAGAGCCTCTGACTCATTACAAGGCGAAATCCCTGATCCAAGTGTCATTTTTGGAAGATTCCAGAGCAATGACTCAGTGTGCCACTTGTCCCATCTCGCTCAGCGCAGGTGGCCTTTGTTCCACTTGCTTTGCAACGCAGGTACACCATGGAGGAGTTGAGTTTCAGCGCAGAAGCCTAGTGGAGCACCTGCTTTGATTTCAGGATTGCTTGTTTTTGAGTGTTTCAGGTGGAGAACTGATCTGAGAGCTGTTGGTTTGCTGACCTTGTTCCTCTAGGGGTAGGAACATCATGTTTAGGGACTTTGGATCCCTTGGATTATTGACAATTCATGCCTGATGCTGTAAGGCACAAAATTGTCTATAACAGATGCCCCCTAAAGTATGAGGTCGTTTATCGGGTGAAATGCTTTATTAGGAGGATCCGAAGTTCATTCAATCTGCTGAGAAGTGTCCTGTAATAAGATACAATACAATACATTATTTTTCATACTTTTTCATGATCTAGCTGAGGCAGGCATTCCCATGCTCAGCTTTATAAATTCATTTTGGTACATAGCACAGACGATCGTCTGATGATAGACTGATAATTCTCTGCTGAAATTATCATCCTTTGAGAAGGATGATCATCTGCTGCAATGATGTACATATCAAATGTCTTTATATCCTGAATATATATCGCAGCCCGGATGGATGAAACTAGATCCGGGGTCCTCAAACTCTTCCGATCTTCACTCGATGCACAAGTCGATCCATGTGAGAATTTCTTGAAGTCGAACATGGAAAGACATCGCTTGATTACCGGTCAATGATGTAAACCGTTAACAAGCGCGAGACGAATCACCGATAAGGATGATGACCCTCAAGGTACGGCAGTACAATTCACATGGTGGGAATAAAGGACTTGGTGTCGACCACCATGCAAAATCTTCTGGTCGAAGGTCATTGATGTATACCTGTCGCCGGAAGTGAGAAACTTGCCATTGAGGCATGCAAGCTTCAAAGTACTGAAGGGGTTGTTCCTAGATAAACTCCTTGGATAATGAGCTGATGTCGACAAGGAGCGATCCGTCAAAGGAGGGCCTTAATGAATCCAACATCAGTGACACGGAACGGAGCTAGTGATTGTGATGAGGTGAAAACAAACTGTGATGTATGATTCAGGGTGGCGGTCATGAAATGGATGAAGGACAATGTATGGCAGTGGATGGGACACGGTTGACTCTTTGCAGAACAACATCTCTTGAACATACAACGACACTGATGTGATGGATTGGTAGCATTACCCCAAATGTGGATGGTGTGGCGAGGACCATGGTGATGAGACCGGTGAATGAAACAACCCAAACCGATGTGATACGGAGGACAAAGTGTCATGTTCAAGAGCGACTTGCTACCATTAAAGCTGTGAGGTTCTCCCAATTTTTCCCCAGTCATTGCTGACCAGTACCTCTTTATTTTTATCAAGCTTGAGGAGGATAACATATGCTTGTTCTATAACCTGCCCTTTGGGCAAGCCCATCGCTATGTTTTAACGAGCCTAGCGATAGGGAAACTCGTTCTCGTCTAAAGACAATTTTGTCGCTATTTAATGAATTTAACGAGTCTAACGACAAGGATAACTCGGTCCTTTTCATTTTTAGAGAGTCTGAAAAGGTACATAAAGTCAACTCCAGAATTCCTTTTTCGTCATCTAATCCCTTAAGTCCGAAAAAGTATAAAACAATACAGAAGGGATGAATTTTCGATTGCTTTAACGAGCCGAACAAAACAAGCGCTCGATCTTTTTGTGCAATAATCCCTCAGGTCCAAAAAGATTAAAATCTAGAGGAGGGATAGCTCTTCCGGTTGCTTTTAACGAGCTGGAAGGCCAAAACTCGGCAAACTTTTCATATTTTACGAGTCAGGAGAAAAGAGCTCAAAGAAGACTCGTCTTTTGAGGAACGAGTGATAAACAGGGATAGCAGCAGATTCCAGGTACAGGTTGGAATTTTCCAATCACGGCAGTGTCACAAGGATGGCTAAGTGAAATCACTCTTCGCAGCTATTCCTCAAAATGGGTAAACAAACATATGGAGATGAACGATTGGCCAAATGAACGGATGGAGGTGAGACTGCAAGAACACGACCAAGGGCTTTAATATGGCTGTCAAAGGTTACATTTACCAAGGTTATTTACCGGTTCATTTTTTCTGGGTGAGCTTGAACTCTAGGGGAAGATTGCTCACAACTTATGTTTATTTTTTAACGAGCATGAACTATGTGCTAAAACTGCTCGGATCTTGCGTTTATTTTTTAACGAGCATGAACTGTGTGCTAAAACTGCTCGAATGGATGCCCCCAGCATAATAATGCAGACGAGGCATATGCCCCCTAAACCTTAAGGGGCAGTTCATTTTTTAATGAGGTTGACATCGTAAAGAACTATCCTCTTTACTCTTTATTTCATTTTTTAAACGAGGTTGACTTGAGATAGGAACTATCCTCGAAACTTTTAGATCCATTAAAAATAGAAGGCTTCATATTCGTTGCACCCATTTCCGTAAGATTACTTGGTGGTGGTGGGGCAAAAGTGCCCATTAAAGAAGGGCCTTTTAGGAAAATTACTCCGATATATGGGAGAGGATGATTGCCTCCATGGATCGTTGGAATGCTTCTTGTATTGGATGGCGGCATAACTTCTGTCGAAGTTGTTGTCGAACTGCCTGATCGACCTTTTCTCTCGCCATTCAACAACTGCGAATTCCCATAGCTTTTGTTTAATGTTGAAATTAAAGCATCATCTTGGCGCTTAAAACTTGACAACATCATAACTTGTGATGGGGAAGCATTTCCACTATCAACCAGATTTTGACTTGGGTCGGGAAAAGGATCAGTCAACACAGCTGGAGTATGCGGATTCTTTACGAATCTTTTAAACTCAGCTTTGTACGGGCAATCTGCCGTCCAATGATCATCGTCACATATGTGACACCCCCCAGGTGGTTTCTCCTCTCTATAAGGAGTTTTTCGGGGAGATGACTTTCTTTGATCTTTCTTCCCTTTGTTTTGTTTCTTCTTGCTTCCTGGTTGATTGGTTTCTTTGCCTTTATCTGTCGATACGGCATTTACTTCCGAAGCAAGAACTTCTTCATGCGCATTTTGATTCGAATCCTTACGGGCCTTCTTTTGATTGGTCCTTTTCGGATTCGTGTTTGCCGTGCCAATCACGCCATCGCCGGCATGAGAGTCACTATTTGATTTAGGAGGAGGAGGGATTGAAAACTCTGGTCTAGGGGCGTATGGTATTTTGTCATAGAGTGTGCCGGACTGAGTATATACTAAGTCCAAATATTGTGCACGAGCGATAACCTGCTCTTCTGTTACGACTCCCCCCTTTGCCACATCTTCCGTTATGGCCGGAAGTAACGACTTTATAAACCACTCAGCTAAAAGCTGATCAGGAACGTATGTTTTAACCATTCTTCGTCGACGTCGCCACTCATGTATATGATCTGATATATGAGTTGCGGTTGTCTGTTTGAAGTTAGTCAATATCTCTGTTCCGGTTTCATACCTTATTGGTAATTGAAAGTGGGTTAAGAATGTCGTGGCAAGGGAGCTAAAATTGTCGAACGAAGCTCTTGGCAATTCTATATACCATTTCGCCGCTGGATCTGTCAATGTCCTCTGAAAGAGGCGAAGCCTTATCGAATCATCATTTAAAGTGTTCGACGAACACCATAGATGAAATGTCATCACATGATTCGACGGGTCTTCACCTGGATTTCCATTGAATTTAGGAATGTCGGATGGAAGTTTGTGCGGGATCACTGGCCACCATGGGGCGTAAGCAATTGGATCGTTGGTTAACCGATGTAAATCAGGCAACTCTAAAGTCGCCACGAATGGTAACTGTTGATTCAAGTTAGGTGAAGCGTAACCAGGGTACGATGGAATCGCCTGAACAGTTGGTCTTTGCATACCAGCATAATGGAGTTGATGTTGGTATGACTGATATGGTTGATGGACTTGACCACTATAAAGTGGTTGATTTTGACCATTTTGGATATATGGTTGTCCAGTATTCGCAAAGATTTGTTGTTCAGAACCTTGGTACACTTGTTGGAATTGTGGCTGTTGGTATTGCACTATCCACGGTTGCGATACCATGGGTTGTTGCGCTACACTAACCATTGGACCAAGATGTGGGGTAGTTGTACCCGATTGTACTTGTGTCGCCCCACCAGTAGGCGATTGTGGTTGGGTCGCAGGGTCAAGGGGCTGTTGCATGAGAACCTGAGAAATCTGAGGTTGACATACAACAGGCATCGTTTGAACTTGCGACACGGTTACGATAGCCGGTGTAGTTGGGATGTTCGTCACAGGTACACACTGTTGCATAGAATATACAACTCTTGGTGGCTGGGATAGCATAGGTACCCAACTATTCGTTGCAATTCCACCATAACTTGAATAAGGTTGAGAACTCCCGTATGGGTATCCTCCCGGAGGGGGTAATGAAAGGGCATACTGCCCCCCATACGGTGGTAATCCAGAACTCAAGGAAATTGATTGTCCTGGAGGACTGGATGGCCTAACTTGATTCCCAAAAGGGTCAATCTGTTGAGTCTCACCATAAGAGTTACCAGACATTACTCCGGAATAAACAGGAACAGACCATACTGCCGAGATTGTCCCTTGTTGGACTCCTTCTAGCGATTGAGAGCTAGTTGGGACAGATGGTATGCCGGCGAACATTGTTGGATTTGCAGCAGGTAATTCTGCCGTCGCCGTGTCATTTGACACAGTCCTAGATGTCGGTTCAGACATTTTGAGTCTATCCAATTGATTGCCTAGTGATTCTACAGGGACTTCCACTGGTGATGGACAAACTTCTGTTGTAGCAGGAAATAGAGTGACCCCTACTCCAAAATGAGTTGGAGTGGATACTTGCGGTTCCTCTATAATTTCCTCTATCGCAATCAGACCAGGTGGAAGAGGAAGACCGTCAGGTCCGTAAAAGATTTCCGGTGCCGAAGAAGGGGTTGTATCAACAGCGACAGATGTTTGAGGAACAAAACTCTCTGGACCAGTTACAGATGGAACTGGTTCAGTTATACAAGTATTTGCCCCCAGACTAGGATCAGTATTACTGTCCTTCTGTGGCGGTTGAACTTATTCTATAGAGGCAGGGTTTCCGGAAATTTTTGGAGTGACCAGAATCTCAGATGTTGTTGGAACACTTGTTCTAACTTTTAAAGGAGATTTTGAACTGGTTCGACGAGCTCGCTTTGTCCGGAATGTTTTCGATTCCGGAGACAAAGACGGTTGACTCGCAAGCCTCCGAGAACGACGGATATTCAATCGACTTTCTTCCACGATTGCGGATTACTCGATCAACTAAAATATAAAGGGGAAAATTTGTGTTTCTGATTTGAATGAATTTTATTAGACGCTTTTAAACATAACTTTGCTTTTTCATGTTTTAAGAGTCGAGAAAAAGCTAAAGATGACTCTAGTCTCCTTCGATGTATTAACGAGCCCGAAGTGACAAATGCTCGGTCGGACCTTTTCAGTTATAGAGTTTGAAAAGGGCCAAAAGAAACTGCTCTGGAGATCTAGGCAGAGGGTGTGCCAAACCTTTCGCGAAACCACAGAATACGTTTTACGGTACGGGTGGTCGATCTTCGTGAATGCTGTGTTCACTGCATCGCGATCAGTAGGGCGGCCGACACGGCTTCCTATGGATAAAGGCTTTGTTCCTATAGGGGTCTCCCAATATATACGCGATGGTACGTGGGAGCACAAGTCCGTATTAGTGCCACCGACTCTCAGGAGGAATCACCCACCTTCGTAGAGATCGACAGTCACTACGTTTAATGACGCCGGAACACGTCTCTAGCTTAGACCTCTATGTGTTTGCGTTATGTTTCAATGCGTTGTTAGGTTCATTCAGTATATTTTAAGTTGATCTTTTTAAATTTTGCCTTTCAAGATTCACCACGAGATGTATATGAACAATTCCTAAATGCAGCCTAAGATGAGAAGCAAGCTTTTTCAAATCTTTTTGACCGATGAAAATATTAACTACTGAGGGAGAAGAAAGGCAAATCTTTTCACACAGTTCATACAGCACAAACTAATGCACTTTCTCCTAAATCATATGCAAAATGCACAATGCATGTATTTTCTTTTCCCTTTCTTAATGTTGATGTATTACAAAAAGAAAGTTGTTATATAACTTTGATTTCGATTTAAAGCGAAAACAAACAAGTTTGTCCAAAATCAAAAGACACCTTAAGATTTACTTGTTTAATCACTGGAAATACATGAAATCAAACCATAATGACAAAAGTAAAAGGACTAATCAGCTATGGACAGCAAACAAGCTAACTCTTTAGACCAGCAAAATGCCTAACACAGGTTCAGATCTAAGAGGCCAAGGCAAGACTAGTTCACTTTCGTTATGGGAAATTGTAAATGATGTAAGAAATACAAAATAACAAGTACAATTTCGTTATATAACAGAGGCGGAATGATGGCAAGTAAGGTTGGTTTCAGAATAGGTACAAGAAAGACAACTTGCTGCAAAAACTATAGTGAAAACAGGCAAGAAAAAGGGAGGAAACCCCAACTGCACAAGGCAAAATTGGGCCAACGCAGGTGCTGCACAGCCAGTCTGGCTCTCAGCGCAGGTAGCCCCTTCGGGACCTGCGTTGCAAAGCAGGTAGCCTGTGTACTACCTGCTTTGGAAAACGAAAGCTGCGTTTTCTCAGTTTCCGGGTCACAATTTTCTCAAAAATGCACAGTTTTTGCTCAAATCAGAGGCTATCAGTCAAGCACACACTAAGGGATGACAAGGAAGATGAAAAGCTATCACTAAGAGCTTACAAGGATCCTTGTAGATCAGCTCTTCAAATCATGAACATGCTCAGAAATGAGCTAGAGTAGCTGCCCTCTACTTCGCTTTTGATATAGTGAAAAGCTTTTCGATTTGGTACTCTTTTGTTCAGGAAATGAATAACAAAATACTACAAACAATCAAACAGATACGTTCCCCAGTGGATTCGCCAGTTTGTTGTAGGGAAAAGTATCCGATTTGGATGACCCTATCCCACTCTAAGGGTGATAGTACCTCAGCAACAACTGTAAAGAAAACTACTTAAGGTTTACTTCTTTACGAAAGCAAGAGAGAATGAGGAAATGCACTAACCGTTGCCTTGCGCTTAATGTCGAATCCAAACTCTTCTCTTTGGCTGCTTGCTCCCAGCTCCTTGCTCTTTTGCTGGCCCAGCTACAATGAGATCCTGCAAAATAACAAAGAAGGAAACTACAAGAAGCATGCAATCATAACTGATTCACGGATTAGCATAAATCAAATATACAATTATCACAACACATCATTGAAACAAGTGCATATAGAAGAACCTCAATAGCTTTTATTAATGAAGAAGTAAAGTTCTGAGAAGGTTACAACCATTGAAGGCCCCAATCCAGCAACACCTCCCAGCAGAAAGAATTTCTCCTCTTCACCTCCTTCAAGCAATCACCCAATAGCTCTATACTGAAACCAACCGCATATCATTACTTTGCACAAAATTCCAGCCTCCTGAGCTCATAGGAGAGAGCTCAATATATAGATGAATTGAGAAAGGATGAGTCAGCTTGCAACTGATGTGTAGCTGCCTTGTGTCCTCTCTCTCTTCAGTTGATCTTCAGTTCTTGAGTCCACTTGGAGAACCTTGCTTCCACTTGGAGAAACAGAGCCTCTGACTCATTACAAGGCGAAATCCCTGATCTAAGTGTCATTTTTGGAAGATTCCAGAGCAATGACTCAGTGTGCCACTTGTCCCATCTCGCTCAGCGCAGGTGGCCTTTGTTCCACTTGCTTTGCAACGCAGGTACACCATGGAGGAGTTGAGTTTCAGCGCAGAAGCCTAGTGGAGCACCTGCTTTGATTTCAGGATTGCTTGTTTTTGAGTGTTTTCAGGTGGAGAACTGATCTGAGAGCTGTTGGTTTGCTGACCTTGTTCCTCTAGGGGTAGGAACATCATGTTTAGGGACTTTGGATCCCTTGGATTATTGACAATTCATGCCTGATGCTGTAAGGCACAAAATTGTCTATAACAGGTATCATTAGTTGAAGAAGAGATTGCAACAATAATGTGAAGGTGATAGGGATGAGAGGTATCACCTCACATAGATGGCTTGATCCATTTAAGGAACAAGATTTCTGTGCTAGATATCAATGATATCAAGAAGATTATCCTGAGGGAGTTTCATGTGAAGCTGTATTCAGGACAGTCGATATATTAAAAGATTTTGACAGTGGTTAAGAAGTTCTATCATTGGTAAAACTTGAAGAAAAAGGTAGTTGAATTGGTTGAGATATGTTTGGATTGTCAGTAGATGAAAGTAGAGTGTAAGCATCAAGTTGGTATATTACAACCTATTCCAATTCCACAATGGAAATGGGAGGTCCTTTCCATGGACTTCATTATAAGTTTACCGAGGATATCGAAGCAACATGGTTCCATCATGGTTGTTGTTGAAAGGTTGAGCAAGGTAGCTCACTTCATTGTAGTGAGGTCAACAAATTCACTTAGTGAGGTAGCTCAGCGATTCATAAGGGAGATAGCGAGGTTGCATGGTGTTCCCAAGAATATTATATCAATGGAGATGCCAAGTTCACTTCCAGTTTTTGGAAGGAGTTGTTTGCAGGCTTGTGGACAAGGTTAGATTTCAACACAAATTAGCATCCATAGACATATGAATAGATAAGGAGGGAAATACAAGGAAAATATCTTGTTGCGAAGGCTTTAACAGAGGTTTTTAGTGTTATAAAATTGGGAAAAATTGTCAAAAAACCATCTGCTAAAAAATTCACTTGTGATAGTGGATGTTTTAATGGAGGTTTTAACAAAACTTCATCACAAATGAAATGTATGGGTGGCTAAAGGGTTTTTCACATGTTTTTTTTGTGATACGCTTCATGGAACAAGTAGCACCGGTGCGCTACATATATAAAAGCACTGAGTGGCATAAATAACTAGAAGCACCAAGGTGTTGAATGCAAAGAACACTAGTGAATAATATATACCAGAACGATGATAATACATAAAAAATCATTGCAACGTTGTTGAAACGAACGACACCGAGGCCGACAAAAAATAATTGTTGTACTAGTGCTTTTATTTAAAATTGTAGTGCCAGTGTGTATCGTTTGTACAAACACACTAGTGTGTTAATTATACAAAAGGACCAATATTGTTAGTTTTTGTAATGCACTGAGATGGAAATAATCTTTTGTAGGTCTGTAGTGTTAATTCTATGAAAGCATTGGTGTGTTAAGAATTACAAATCACAGGGGCATTAACCTCAAATAATAAGAGTTCTTGAAGAAATAAAATCCATGGTGTTGTTGTTTTTGGAAAAGGCACTGGTCATGCAAAAATATGTCATCACGATGCTTTTATATAAAATAATGCACTTGTGGAGTTTTATGTTATAGATGCACCAATCTTTTAAATGATATTTTCTCTTTTTTGGAAACGTCAACCTGTGAGAGTGGAATTATTGTAATTTTTTAAATATGTAATTTATCAAAAAATTGACATATACCTTATAACAACATTCATATAAATTAAAATTTGATTATTTCATTTATATATGATGTTTGGATTAATTTGTTATATTATTATATTTCACATCTCTTCATTATAATATTTAATCATCCATATATTTAATCAGTGGTGTAAGATTTCACAGCAACATTGGATAAAACAATAGAATAATTTAAAATGTATTTTTCTATATATCAATAACAGGCTCTTTGTCATAAAAAATGGGATTGTTATTGGTAACTCCTTGCATTTTAATTGGGAAACTATGTCCATTACATTAAACAAAATGTCATATTGTCTTAGACAATTATTTCAAAAAATACAAGAAGTTATATTGATATCCAAGTAGATCAACATTCTTTGCTGGAAATGTTGTCAGTTCTTGAGCTACTTCCATGAATTGGGTTATGACGAAGGGTTACCCCCGCTTACACCCATAATCTGCATATAAAATGCAAAATCCTATCTGTCCCAAGAATTTTAACTCTCGAAGGAGTCAAATCTTCAATTCTTAATGAATGGTTTAAGTCCCCCTTACTCAAGTTTTATGCAGAATGATTTCATAAATCAACCATAGTCTAACCCTTAGTTAATATCGTTTCTATCGGGAATCATTAACCCTTATAAAAAAATTTCATTTTAATATCGGGACTCATTCAAGCCTTATAAACCTTCACTAACCCTTATATCCGTGGTATTTCTATTATAATGTTTATATAATAGAAATACACAATAATCATGCGTAACTTACCTTTTCCGCCTTCTAAAATCCCTTGCACGTTTTCCAAGGTTTCTCTTTATCACTAATCCCAATGGCCACAGTCCACAGTTCACATTAACCTTTCTTTCAGATTTCAAATCATAATAACCACAGTTAATAACTTTCCAGGTCCACTCCTATCGCATGCCTCAATAATCCTCCGCAATAAAGAACCATTTAATGTTTGCGATGCAATATTTACTAACAATCTCCACCGTTGATCGTCCTTCCGATCTGATGACCGATGTATTTTCCCATTCAATCGAACTTGCATGACACTCCTCTGTCGTTGATCTGCGCTTAGTGGATCCGACGGTCCACAGTGATTTCAGGTGGACAAATAGCACGAATATTACCCACCTGATAAAGCGGTTTTCTCTCTCCACTCTGGTGCTACATTTCAACCGATGAGTGGAATCAGGTGACTATGCTTCAATACCACTTACAATTCTTCCTCCACCCCATAAACCGCTTATAATTTTAAATCTGCCTTCCTTCTTGACTAAAGCCAAAGCTTGTTAACACCCGATCACCATAGATATTCTATCATCGATAGTTGCGATGGCTTCTCAGAATTCCTCTTCTGCTACTACTTAAATCAATCTCCGTTGTTCATTTCTTGACACCACCCTACACGATTCAATATTTCCCACTCATTTCCTTCGACATCGTTTATTGATCTTCGAGACCCAACGGTTTGCATCCATTGATGACTTGCTTCTTCCTTCATCCCTTTACTTTGACTTTACTTCGTTTCCTCAGTGTTTACTCTGTGGTTTCGGGTTTCTTTAATGGTTCTTGTCCTTCCGCTATTCTGCTGGGCACTCTCTCCTGAGCTTGACTTCTACGAATTCTCACATTACAGTCTCTCCAAAGCTTCACTCTGATCCTTCATCTGGATTCAATGATCCATTATGATTCCACCGAATCATTCTTCTCCTCTCGGTAGTTCTACAGAGCTCTACCTCCAACCTCTGTTATAGAATACACAACTTACCTGTAATTCAATCATTCATATTCATTCCACACATCTATATAGTTCTAGAATAAACTTTTGTATACATAAATATGAACAACTAATTACATATCGAGACCCTCTGCCTCTCAGGCCTGATCTTCAATATCATTGGCCTCCTCCAACTCTTCCCGTAGGCTTATAGTCACTCCAAATATCTAACCTATCTCTAATCTATCTAACTCTTCTTCTCTGCATTTTGGCTTACATTTATACAAATGGATTCTAAACCAATTCCTGGTTTAGATCCATTAATTCTTTAACAAAATCCTAAATCTCTTCCTCATTCGTAAAACTCCTCTCTAATCCACAAATTCATGTAGTAACTCCTAATCTTAGATTTATAATTAATTTTCAATCCTCTCATCACTCAACTATCCTAAATATCTCATGTTCTCCTAAATTCGAGAACATTTAAAAATATGCCTCACCATATTCAATTAAATCCCTATTCTAGCTTCTCTCATTAAAATCACTCAAAACATTAATAATTAAATTTAATTCACAGTTAGGAAACCAACTTCCTTAAAACACAAGACCCCCTATGTCTACTAAAATACAATGATTCTCCTTGAGCCGAATGCTCCTCCATCAAACTCCCAAAGTAGAAAATTTTCATGATCTCTTGATGATGTGTCTTCGTATGTTGCTAGAAAACCTCCAGGGTCCCAAACTTTAGTTTGTAGCTATCCAAATGCCTTGTACCTTTACTGCTACTGCATGTTAGCTGTCTTTTGCTTCATTTTATTCTCTTCAATCAATTTTGAATTACGATTGATCATTCTTCTTCCTACTATTAATTTCCTCCATATGGACTGCTTAATCATTAACTGCCACATTTTCTTCAATATCTGTGTCCAACATATTCTTTTTCTGGTCCATACTTTGCCTCTTACTTCTTCCTCTTTCTCTCTATTTCAGGTTGTTGTTTTTGTCCACTAACTCTTCAAACTGTTGTTCAATAGCTTCAATTTTTCTACCTTAGCTTCTATTATTACTCTTGAGGTTACTCCAAGTACTGTTGTAGACATTGTTGTAGTTATTGCTGTAGATATTACTTTTGCTTTGACTCCTACGCTTATTGCCTCCCTTTCATCCTTACCCTCCTTCATGATTATCTCTTTCTACACTAAATCCTAACTTTCCAACATTCTTTCCAGCAATTGAACATCTCTGTTCCATGGATTGAATTCTTCCATAGAATCTTCTTCTTCCATTTGGCTGATTATCTATGCCAAATTTTCTCTAGCATCTGCAACTAAACCTGCACTTATAACACACTTATTAAAATAAAAATCATAAGACTTCTGCGCCTTTTCCTCCTTTGGCAAAAATTTAGCTTTCTGCTCTTTTTTCTTGTCCTCTATAATCACATTAGTACGTTGATTTCGATTCTCAAAAGAATTCATGAGACTGTCAACTACTCTCTCTTCCACACCATTTGTTCTAATGATGTCTTTCTGTCCCTGTCCACTGTAGTGAATTTCTTCCTTCTCGTTCAATTCTGATTTTACAACCTGAACACTTACTTTTTGGTCTTCTAGCCTTTTCTCCAAATGACTTAACTCCTGCCACAAATTTGCCATCTCACTTGGAATTTCTCCCAAAAGTTTTGTACAATCCCCGTTATCTTCTTCTTTGTCACAAGCATAACTTATTGACACTATTTCTTCATTCTCGATTAGAATAAAATTCTAGTCCTCCATCTCTTTAATAGTTTTATATGTTTTTCCATCACTCTCCCTTTGATCATTTATGAAAATCAATTCCTCATTATTCTCTTCAATGGAAAATTTCTTATGATAGGACATAACTGTCTCATCCCCACTGAAGATATTTCCTCCATTAAGCATGGAATTTATGAACTCCTTTTGCTGTAATAACTCAACTTGATATTCATTTGAAAGGCAGTCATCATCATACTTTACCTGGCAATTTTCATCTTCATTCAAGACATTTCCATAAAATGGTTTATCTTCTGCAATGCATGCATTCATACACAACCTGTCAGTTGTAAAACCATGAGACCTCATCATCTCATCTGATGATTAATTCACCAATTCCTCGTGTTGTTCCAAGTCCTTTACATGACTTACAAATATTTTGATGGTCTTCTCCTCAATCTCATTAAGTCCTTTACTTGCTTTCTTGATATCCTTCTCTACTTCCTCTTTTAAAACATAATTTAGGTTATTCCCGTCTTCTTCCCTCTTTATGACAATATCAACAAATTGTCCTTCTTTACATGTTTCACCTAGATCCGGAAGATATAACCACACATAATGCAGATCACAGAAGTATAAAACCCATTATAGACTTAAAATCATCAGACCTTTTGGTCTCACTTGAAGTTTCAGTCTTCAAGTCTTCATCTTCACAAAGAACTCCACCCTACTCTGGTTCACAAATGGACACTTCAATTTCCAACTCAACTTCTTTGAGTTTTTCCATGAGCCACCTTACTTGCATCTGTTGTAGCCTTCTCTGCAACTTATGCCAGTTTAATGGCTTCTTCTTTAATACCCAAACTTGTCTTTGACTTTCCTCTGGTAGCATTATCAATACATCGAGTTGTTCTTTCATCTCAGTAATCTCTCTGTCAATTTCCTCTTGACTCATCCTCTTGCCATTTTCCTTGGCATTTTATTTCTTCATCTTTCTTTTGATGTGGTCTTTCTCAGAACCTCTATTATGACTATCAGTAGCCCTCTTCTTCTCTATCTTCATGAGTTCCTCACTATTTCACTATTAGCTGCACTAAAGCCACTGCAACAGTAAGTCCTCCCTGCTGCTACTTACCTCGCCAAGCTTTCCTCTATACATGGTCTTTTGGAAATAAATTGGTTCTTTCTCTCTGGGACCTCCTTTGAGCACTTCTCTCTACTCCTTCTAGGCTTCAACTCATCTGCACTTCTCAAGAACACAACCGTCCTCTTGTATTTCAATCACAATGAAATAATTGGTTCTAATGACTTCTTCTTTCACTTACAATGTCTTGCCAGCTTCTTTCATTACCTTGGAAATTCTACCCAAATCCTTCATGGAATTACCTTTGTGATCTGCAACAATAGCTCTATAGTAACAAGTCTCCTTCTTGCTACATATGCTTTACTAAGCTTCTCTCCTCTTTTGAGCTGAGTCTCTTGGCATTTCTCTCATTCTTTCCTCTGGAACCAATTGAGAACTCCTTGCTCTAGATGTTGCAACCTTCTCACCTTATTTCGTTGTTATCTATGCATCAATCTATAAACACACATTCTCCAATCAAATAAAAATAGAACATATCACCTCACCTTCAAGATATCTGCATGATCTTGTTCCACCATTACACCTGTACCCTGAATGGATTGTTCTCTATTTCTTGCATCTGCAAGTTTTGCTACACATCACATCTGTGTGCCTACTTTCTGTCAGATTATAATCTGATACTTCCTTGGTTGCATAAACATCTTTGACACATAACATTGTTCTCAATTCTTTCACATATAATTTCTTTTTTCTATTTTAACACCAATTCTTTCAATTACAATTCTGCTATGATACCAAATAATGTAGGGTTACCCCTGCTTACACCCATAGTATGCATATAAAATGCATAATCCTGTCTGTCCTAGGAATTTTAACTCTCTAAGGAGTCAAATATTCAATTCTTAATAAATGGTTTAAGGTTCCCTTACTCAAGTTTTATGTGGAATGATTTCATAAATCAACCATAGTCTAACCCTTAGTCAATATCCTTTCTATCGGGACTCATTAACCCTTATAAACTTCAGTCACTTTAATATCGAGACTCATTCAACCCTTATAAGCCTTCAATAACCCTTATATCCACACTATTTCTGTTATAATGTTTATATAATAGAAATACACAATAATCATGCGTAACTTACCTTTTATGCCCTTTAAAAGACCTTGCACAATTTTCAAGGTTTCTCTTTATCGCTAATCAAAATCACCATAGTCCATAGTTCACATTAACCTTTCTTTCAGATTTCAAATCATAATAACCGCACTTAATAACTTTGCAGGTCTGCTCCTATCGCATGCGTCAATACTCCTCCACAGTAAAGCACCATTTAATGTTTGTGATGCAATATTTACTAACAATATCCACCATTGATCCTCCTTCTGATCTGATGGTCGATCTATTTTCCTGCTCAATCGAACTTGCATGACGCTCCTCCATCGTTGATCTGCACTTAGTGGATTCAACAATCCATAGTGATTTCGGGTTGACAAATAGCATATGAAATACGCGCCCGATAAAGCGGGCTTCTTTCTCTGCTCTAGCGCTGCATGTCAACCGATGAGTGGAATCGGGTGACTACCCTTCAATACCACTTACCATTATTCCTCTCGTTGATAAACTGATTATAATTTTAAATCCTCCTTCCGTCTTGACTAAAGCCTGAGCTTGTTAACACCCAATGACTGTAGATCTTCTATCATCGACAGTTGCGATGGATTCTTCGTATTCCTCTTCTGCTACTGCTTAAATCAATCTCCGCCATTCATTTCTTGACACCAGTCTATGCGATTCAATCCTGCCCACTCATTTCCCTTGACCTCGTCTATTGATATCTGAGATCCAACGGTTTCCATCCATTGACAACTTGCTTCCTCATTCATCCATTTACTTTGAATTTACCTCGTTTCTTCAGTGTTTATTCTGTGGTTTCGGGTTTCTTCAATGGTTCCTGTCCTTCTAATATTCCATTACGCACCCTCTCTGCTAAGCTTGACTTCTGCGCATTCTCGCATCGCAGTCTCTCTAGAGCTTCACTCTAATTTTTCAACTGGATTCAATGATCCATTATGATTCCTCTGAATCATTCTTCTTCTCTGTGTAGTTCTACAGATCTCTACCTGCAACCTCTGTTACAGAATAGAAAAGTTACCTGTAATTCAATCATTCAATATTCATTCCACACATCTATACAGTTCTAGAATAAACCTTTGTATACATAAATATGAACAATTGATTACATATCAAGGCCCTCTGTCTCTCAGGCCTGATCTTCAATATTAGTGGCCTCCTCCAACTCTGCCCATAGGCTTACAGTCACTCCAAATATCTAACCTATCTCTAATCTGTCTAACTCTTCTTCTCTACTTTTTGGCTTACATTTATATGAAGGGTTTCTAAACCATCCTGTTTTAGATCCATAAATTCTTCAACAAAATCCTAAATCTCTTCCTCACTCCTAAAACTCCTCTCTAATCCATAAATTCATGAACTAACTCCTAATCATAGATTTACAATTAATTCTCAATCCTCTCTTCACTCAACTATCCTAAATCTCTCATGTTCTCCTACATTCGATAACATTTACAAATATGCCTCACCATATTCAATTAAATCCCTATTCTAGATTCTCTCATTAAAATCACTCAAAACATTAATAATTACATTTAATTCACACTTAGGAAACCAACTTCTTTAAAAAAAAGACTCGCTATGTCTACTAAAATACAATGATTCTCCTTGAGTTGAATTCTCTTGCATCAGACTCCCAAACTAGAAAATTTTCATGATCTCCTGATCATGTGTCTTCATATGTTGTTAGAAAACCTTTAGGGTCCTAAAATTTAGTTTGTAGCTATCCAAATGCCTTGTACCTTTGCTGTTGTTGTATGTCAACTGTCTTTTGTTTCATTTTATTCTCTTCCGTCAGTTTCAAATTCTGATTGATCATTCTTCCGGATGTTGTTAATTTCCTCCATATGGACTGCTTCATCATTAACTGCCACATTTCTTTAATCTCTGTGTCCAGCATATTTTTGGTTTGGTCTATACTTTTTCCCTTACTTCTTCCTCTTTCTCTTTGTGCTAGGTTGTTGCTGTTGTCCACTAACTCTTCAAACTGTTGTTGAGTACCTTCAAATTTTTCTACCTCATCTTCTCTTATTACTCTTGAGATTACTCCAGGTACTGCTGTAGACATTACTATAGTTACTGTTGTAGACATTGATTTTTCTTTGACTTGTACGCTTACTACCTCCCTTTCCTCCTTACCCTCTTTCATGATTATCTCTTTCTGCACTGAATCCTGACTTTCTAGCATTCTTTCCAACAATTGAACATCTTTGTTCCATGGATTGAGTTCTTCCATAGAATCTTCTTCTTCCATTTGGTTGCTTATCTGTGTCAAATTTTCTCCACCATCTCCAACTAAACCTGCACTTATAACACACTTATTAAAATAAAAATCATAAGACTTCTGCGCCTTTTTCTCTTTTGACAACAATTCAGCTTGCTGCTCTGTTTTCTCCTCCTCTATCAGCAAATCAGTATGCTGATTTGAATTCTCGAAAGAATTCATGAGACTGTCAACTAGTCTCTCCTCCACACGATCTGTTCTAATGATGACTTTTTGTCCCTGTCCACTATAGTGAACTTCTTCATTCTTGTTCAATTCTAATTTTACAACCTAAACACTTACTTTTTGGCCTTCTATCCTTTTCTCCAAAAGACTTAACTCCTGCCACAAATTTGCCATCTCACTTGGAATTTCTCCCAAAAGTTCTTTACAATCCTCACTATCTTCTTCTTTGTCACAAGCATAACTTATTGACACTATTTCTTCATTCTCGATTAGAATAAAATTCTGATCCTCCATGTCATTGATAGTTTTAGATGTTTGTCCATCACTCTCTCTTTGATCATTTAAGAAAATCAATTCCTTTTTATTCTCTTCAATAGAAAATTTATTATCATAGGACATAACTGTCTCATCCCCACTGAATATATTTCCTCCATTAAGCATGGAATTTATTAACTCCTTTTGCTGTAATAACTCAACTTTATCTTCATTTGAAAGGCAATCATCATCATACTTTACCTCGCAATTTTCAACTTCATTCAAGACATTTCCATAAAATGGTTTATCTTCTGCAATACCTACATTCATACACAACCTGTCAGTAGTAAAACCACGAGACATCATCATCTCATTTGATGATTCAATAACCAATTCCTCATGTTTTTCGAAGTCCTTTACATGAGTTAGGAATATTTTGATGATCTTCTCCTCAATCTTCTCAATCTCATCCAGTCTTTTACTTGATTCCTTGATATCCTTCTTTACTTCCTCTTTTAAAATAGAATTTAGATTATGCCTGTCTTCTTTCCTCTTTACGACAATATCAGCAAATTGTCCTTATTTACATGTTTCACCTGTAAACATACACAAATTATCAGATTTAAAAGTATTAGACCTTTTGGTCTCACTTGGAGTTTAAGTCTTCAAGTCTTCATCTTCACCTAGAACTTCACCCTGCTCTGGTTCACAAGTGGACACTTCCATTTCCAACTCAGCTTCTCTGAGTTTTTCTATTAGCCATTTCATTTACCTCTGTTGTAGCCTTCTCTGCAACTTATGCCACTTCACTGGCTTCTTCTTTAATACCCAACCTTGTCTTTGACTTCCCTCTAGCATAATTATCAATACATCAAGTTGTTCTTTCATCTCGGCAATCTCTCTTTCAATTTCCTCTTGACTCATCCTCTTGCCATTTTCCTTGGCATTTTCTTTCTTCATCTATCTTTTGTTGTGGTTTTCGTCTGAACCTCTGTTATGAATATCAGTAGCCATCTTCTTCTCCATCTTCACGAGTTCCTCACTCATTCACTATGAGTTGCACTAAAGCCTATGCAACAGCAAGTCCTCCCTGCTGCCACTTACCTCAGCAAGCTTTCCTCCGTACTTGGTCTTTTGCCAAGAAATTGGTTCTTTGTCTCTGGAACCTCCTTTGAGAACTTCTTTTTGCTCATTCTAGGCTTCAACTCATCTGCACTTCTCAAGAACACAACTGTCCTCTTGTATTTCAATCAGAATGAAATACTTGGTTCTGGTGACCTCTTCTTTCACTTATAAAGTCTTACCAGCTTCTTTCATTACCTTGGCAATTCTACCATCATCCTTTGTGGAATTACCTTTGTGATCTACAACAATACCTTTGCAATAAAAAGTCTCCTTCTGGCTATATATGCTTTACTAGCTTCTCTCCTCTTCTGAGCTTAGTCTCTTAGCATTTCTTCAGTTCTTTCCTTTGGAACCAATTGAGCACTCCTTGCTCTAACTGTTGCAACCTTCTCACCTTCTTTTGTTGCTACCTGTTCATCAATGTACAAACACACATTCTCCAATCAAATCAAAATAGAACATATCACCTCACCTTCAAGATCTCTGCATGATCTTGTTCCACCATTCCACCTGTACCTTGAATGGATTGTTCTCTGTTTCTTGCATCTGCAAATTCTGCTACACATCATCTATGTGTGCCTACTTTCTGTCATATTAGAATCTGATCCTTCCTTGCCTACATAAATATCTTTGACACATAACTTTGTTCTCAATTCTTTCACATAGAATTTCTTTGTTCTATTTTAACACCAATTGTTTGAATTACAATTCTGGTCTGATACCAAATGACGCAGGGTTACCATCGCTTATAGCCACAATATGCATATAAAATGCATAATCCTATCTGTCATAGGAATTTTAACTCTCTAAGGAGTCAAATATTTAATTCTTAATGAATGGTTTAAGGCCCCCTTACTCAAGTTTTATGTGGAATGATTTCATAAATCAACCATAGTCTAACCCTTAGTCAATATCCTTTCTATTGGGACTCATTAATCTTTATAAATTTCATTCACTTTAATATCGAGACTCATTCAACCCTTATAAACCTTCATTAACCCTTATATATGCGATATTTCTATTATAATGTTTATATATTAGAAATACACAATAATCATGTGTAAAGTACCTTTTCTACCTTTTAAAAGCCCTTGCACAGTTTTCGAGGTTTATCTTTATCACTAATCGTAATCGCCATAGTCCACAGTTCACATTAACCTTTCTTTCGGATTTCAAATCATAATAATTGCACTTAATAACTTTTTGGGTCGGCTCCTATCTCATGCCTCAATCCTCCTCTGCAATAAAGCACCATTGAATGTTTGCGATGAAATATTCACTAACAATCTCCACCATTTATCATCCTTTCGATCTGACGGTCAATGTCTTTTCCCTCTCAATCGAACTTTCATGACACTCCTCTGTCATTGATTTGAGCTTAGTGGATCTGAGGGTCCACAACCATTTTGGGTGGACAAATACCATGGATAATACTCACCCGATAAAGTGGTTTTCTCTCTCCTCTCTGGTGCTACGCATGAAATGAAGAGTGGAATTGGGTTAGTACCCTTCAATACCAGTTACCATTCTTCCTCCACCCGATAAACTGCTTATAATTTTAAACCCGCCTTCCTTCTTGACTAAAGCCTAAGATTTTTAACGCCCGATGATCATAGATCTTCTATCATCGACGATTGCGACGACTTCTCCATGTTCCTCTTCCGCTACTGCTTAAATCAATCTTTGCCATTCATTTCTTGACAACAATCTACATGATTCAATCTTGCGCACTCATTTCCTTCAACCTCATCCGTTGATCTCAAAAATCTAATGGTTTCCATCCAATGACAACATGCTTCTTCGTTCGTCCCTTTACATTGACTTTACCTCATTTCTTCTGTGTTTACTGTGTGGTTTTGGGTTTCTTCAATGTTTCCCATCCTTCCATTATTCTGCTGTGCAGTCTCTCCTGAGCTTGACTTCTACAAATTCTCACATTGCAGTCTCTCCAGATATTCACTCTAATCCTTCAAATGGATTCAATGATCCATTATGATTCCTCTGAATCATTCTTCTTCTCTATGTAGTTCTAAAGAGCTCTGCCTGCAACCTCGGTTACAGAATACACAACTTACCTGTAATTCAATCATTCAATATTCATTCCACACATCTATACAGTTCTGGAATAAACCTTTGTATACATAAATATGAACAACTAATTGCATATCGAGACCCTCTGTCTCTCAGGCCTGATCTTCAATATCAGTGGCCTCCTCCAACTCTTCCTGTAGGCTTACAGTCACTCCAAATATCTAACCTATCTCTAATATATCTAACTCTTCTTCTCTGCCTTTTGGCTTATATTTATACAAATGGATTCTAAACCAATTCCTCGTTTAGATCCATAAATTCTTCAACAAAATCATAAATCTCTTCTTCATTCCTAAAACTCCTCTCTATTCGATAAATTCATGAGCTAACTCCTAGTCTTAGATTTACAATTAATTCTCAATCCTCTCATCACTCAACTATCGTAAATCTCTCATGTTCTCCTACATTCGAGAACATTTGCAAATATGCCTCACCATATTCAATTAAATCCCTATTTTACCTTCTCTCATTAAAATCGTTCAAAAAATTAATAATTACTTTTAATTCACACTTAGGAAACCAACTTCCTTAAACACAAGACCCCCTATGTCTACTAAAATACAATGATTCTCCTTGAGCTGAATGCTCCTGCATCAGGTTATTTGGAGGAATGTTTTATTGATTGCATCGACTGTTTTTGCCTTCTTGATCTTGTTACATATGCAAGAATAAAAATATAGTGTAATGAGTTTATCTACATTGGTGGGAGTAATGAAAATTTAAATAAATAATATACATCACTGTATATCGAATAGAAATGTACCATAGCAAGAAGTGACTCATAAATTATGCACATGGTTTCAAAACCAAGTCTCATGCCTTGTTGCAACAAGTCTTCTACTCACATAGTTCCATACTTTGTTTCCTTTAACTGCATGTTTTAAACTGCATCATAAATCATAGATTTAATACAAAGATTTTTTTTCTATTAATTATAAATTAGAGAAGTAAAACAACATAGGTACTTATAAATTCCACACTTCTTTTTATATGCCAACATATCCTCACAACCCTTATTTAACTCAATGAAAATCAATTCTTACGATGGCTCCTTTTTATATGTTAGCAACTATTTGAAGGCATTCAAGGATGGTTGTTGTAAAATATCTTAAAATATATAAAAATGAAACCTTGAGTTGTTATAAGGAAATATTAAAAATTACTTATAAACATTGAAATGAAACATTTTCTTCCTTGTCATCCTGTTTTGTTTCTGAATGAGTTCCATCTTGTTTTCTTTTTGCAAGAAAATACTTGAAAATTATTATTTAATGCTAAATTATTTTTATATATGTACAAATGTAATCATAATTACATCCATTTGAACCACATTGTTGTTGATATGGCTTCTCTTTTGAGGAAACTATGTCCATTTCTTTGAGCGCCTCCTTGTACACATTTTTGGACATTCTTATAGGCATGTTTCATGTATCAACACGTTGATCATTTGTGATTTCATAATCTTCCTGAAAAATGTAATAAACTATTTTTATAATGATATATGAAAGCTAAATATAGCAAAATAGATATTAATAAATGAACGGTTTGTAGTAATATATACACATAATTATAAAAAATAATTTTATATAATTAGGAATATTACCTTTTGAATGGTTCTTTTGTTGTTGTTGTATGTATTTACTATTGCAAGCCTCACATGTCTCACTTGTTGTATGTATCTTTTTTGTTGTTATATGTATTTACTCTTCATGTATTTGAGATATAATTTTGTTCATAGAATTTTTGGATTGACTTTTGTATTTAAGTGGAAAATACATCTATACATATGTTATGCTACATCCATCATTGTTCTATAAAAAATCCCCCCCTTTCATTAACCTCCAACACCAGTCCAGATGAGCTAAGGACCAATTCATCAGTTACATATTTTCCTTTGTTAGAATGACATCATTTTTTTTTTCATTACTTATACCTATAAAAAATTAAACATATATGAATAAATATATTTTTTGAAACATGTTATCTAATAGTCTTAAGTATATTATTAATGAAAAAATATATATATATTGAATAGTATTTTTTCATTCACTTGATTCATCCTTTTGCAATTTTTCTCTTAGCCTTTTACATTATTCTACACTTATATTAGAAATAATCTTATCGAACTTTCTCATTTTGTGGCTCTGCATGACAAACACCAACCAATACATATCAATTAAATTTACATATAGTTCAAACTTATTAATTTGTGAAATAGTTTACAAAGAACTTGCCTTGTCTGCTTTTTTTGGTGTGCTATCATTTTGTTGATCAGTACTTTTGTTACTTGAGACATTCTCATATTTGTTTTATCAATATACAACATGTACCATTCAATATAGAAACCATTCAATTTATTTTACAAATAAATCACATATTTTTTAGCGAAAAAAAAACTTTGGTAACCAGTTCCTTTATCTGAATCAATGCATCAGTGCTTTTATGACATTAAATTCACCAGGAGCTTAATTGTTTAGCAACGTCAAAGAAAATTATTTTTTAAAAATAATTTTAAACTATGATGGTGTGATTTGTAAGGCGACATGCTTTGTAATGATTTAATAGTGCTATTTTGAAAAGGTGCATCCATGTGTTATATTACACTAGGAGCAACGATGGACATATTGGACATAATCGAAGGTTCCATAATATACCAGTGCATTATATTACACAAGGATCACTGGTGTGTTATATTACAGAGGGTACACCACGTTACATATCATCATTTTTTTTTAAAGGATAGGAACACCAGGGTTTGGATGTAATTCAATAATGGATTCTCCTACTTTACATGTCAAATTCCCTATATATAGTAGGTACACAAATCCATTAAACATAAAATCCCTGAATTGAAAAAGCCTAATTGTGAAGTGGTAGAGGAAGTTAAAACCTAATGTGAAATTTTTTAGGAAGAAATAAGGGTTCAAGGTAAGTATTGAATTATTATTATTATTTTTATTTTCTATTTTTAAATTTAAATGAAATTTAAACAGGAATAAAGATTGTAAAAATTTTTACTTGTAAAACCTATAGTAAATTTTTAATTATACAAGGTTTTTAATTTTTAATATTTTGTTTTACAAATTGTGAATAAATATAACAAAAATTGTAAAGAATTTTAGGAGTGAAACTTAATTTTTTTGTTATCTAGGGTTTTTAGTGAAATACCATATCTTTCAAAATTCTATTTTTTCAGGAGATCCAAAATATTTTTCCTCTCCACAGTGCTCCTAGTATGTCTTTCTTGCACGTGATATCTCTTCTAATTAAACCTAATAGATATTGTGAATTTTTTTATTAGTAAAATAAACAAAAAAAAAAATAATTTTTTATTACATAGGGTTTTGAGTGAATCACCATACCTTTCAACTTCTGATCTTTGAAAAGTTCAGTTGCTCCAAAGAATTCTGCTAGTGCACAGTGCTCCTAACATATCTCTCTTGCAAATCACTCCTTTGAAATTTTAGGTAAAATAATGAGATGATGAATAAATTTTTACTATTTAAAATATTTTATGAAATTAGATTTCGAAAAATTAATTTCTTCTTATTTTTTAATTAAAAAAATGCATGTTTTTTTTCAATTTCTAGGCACATTGGTGCATTTGATAGGCAAGGATATCGTTGTGTATATAAAAAAAAGTGCACCGACATTTTCGGGACGCCAAATTTTTTCAACGCACCGACATGATACATTTGTTTTTCAGAATCCCAAAATGGTGTGATAATTTTTTTAATGCAACAGTGTAGTTTCTATTTAAAAGCCTTAATGCTCTAATTGTTATAAGAGCACCGAGTTGGTTGAATTTGGTTTTATTTTCTAATATTTGGAAGTAGGTGCATAGTGACATTTCTTCTTGAAACACATCAGTGCATTTTTATAGAAGGGCGCCGACATGATAAAATGTTTTTTTTCAAAATTCTCGAAACCGGTGGGGGTATTATTTCAATGCCCCGATGTTGTTATTTTTTTTAAATGCATGAGCGCACTTTGTTCTCATAAGTGCACTAGTTGTGTTTAAAAGTTATCTGAAATTTTAATTTCACATAAAATGACATAGTAATCTCAAAGTATCCTTTAGGATGCATCCACATGAATTACAGTAGTTCATAGTATACATTTTCTGCTTAAAATTGCCTTATTCTTAAAAAATGGTTTGAAAACTATATTGAAATTCACATTGTTGTTATATGGTTCTCGAGATTAATTTTAGATATGAAAACAAAATTTTATTTCTGATTTTTCTAAAATGCATGGACAATCTCAATAATATCAAATCGCTAATTCTTCAAATTCCAACTCGTTCCATATTTCTAATCAATGTCCTTCATGGATATCTCCCTTTCCATCTCGAGTATGTTTAAATTTTATTTATATTTTTATTATCTAATTGATTTTATTTTTTAATCTAGGTAAATTTGAATTAAAAACATATCTAAATTTTGCACGATCCTCATTTAGAATCAAGTTCAGGTGAAGAAAATAATCCTCCATTTGAAAAAAATCGGAGGCTCTTATTAGGAGTAGCATATCACAAGGAGTTGGTAGATGGAAAAGAACAACGTCTTCACCCTGCTAATTGGAACATGACATCTTCCAGCCACAATCTGAGAACAATAATGCTAATAATTGTTTGGTATAATGTAATTTCAATAAACAAATTTAATTTACATGCTTACTAATATCATTGATATCTTACTAATGACGTTCAATATTTTTTGAAATTAGGATCCTAGTGATGATAAACGACCCACCTACCATCTTCTAGTGCACACCTCTACAATGTCAACTTGAGAGAAGGTTGCATTAATATCGCAACTAAAAAAGAAAGCATACAAATAATGGTTGAATCAACTACCTATTCAAATCCCACTACATTGAGATTAATTAACTAGGAATGAAAATAAGGATTCATGGTCACAAGTATTCTCATGTAGGAAAATTAGAAGAAAATAGTGAATTTAGAAATAACATTGAAGATTTATTGTCGATTTAGATACTTATTGGTTTAGTCACATGTTTTTTATTCTTGATTAGTTCAAGATCAATATAAATCATCATGTAGTGATAAATATATGACAAACTTAACAATGTATATCATGTCATTTAAAGTCACGAGCCTAAGTTATATATATCGCATCGTTGGTTTGAAGCACATCAATTGTACAATACAACAGTGGCATGAAAGACATGTCTATAAGTTTTCACATTGTTTGGTTGTGACTGATAAGACCCATGAAACCCTAATCTGATACCTTTTCTTTGTACCACTACCTTTTAATTTCACTCTTATTTTACCATATGTACTGACAACATTTAACAAAGTATAAACTTCTCACAATTCCATTTTGGAAATCCATGGTGCCATCGCAGTTTGTAGCAGGAACCTCTGAGATCCAGCTAAGACACTTGGAGTGTGTATTCTAAGGCAACAATTAGGTTTTCTCTTTCTTTCACCTACCATGGTTGGACAATATAGTATGGGTCCACCATTTTCTCCTGCTCCTACTACTGATCCCTTTGTTGACATCTCTGCTACATGATTGACATATAAAACACATCAGCCCCATACATAAAATACATTTCTTTTATTAGGTGGAGAATGTATTTATTAATATGGAAACATAACTTTTAATTTTAAAAAAGTCATTAGCGCACCAAAAGCACAGTCATGCACCAACTCTGGTGCACTTTAAAACATAATCGCACCAAAATTGATATGCACACACCTATGATGCACCGTTGTTGCTTCCCAAATTTATGTTTTCATAGAAGTGCATCACACTTATGCATCAGTGCACACATATAAAATATTCATACCGGTATGGAATGTTCATGTTATCGAATGCACCGAGTTATAGCTATATTTTTAGATATTATTTTTATGGTGCGTTTGGTAAATATGATCATAATGGTGTGAGAAGATCATATGATTTGTGATGATGATCAAGAGACATTTGTTTAACTTTCAAATAAACTTGTGATGCATTTTTGTTTCCTATTTAGATTATGTAAAATAAATATATATTTTTTTATATATTTGTAACTAAATTGTTTAAAGTACACATATCTTTATCGTTGTGAACATGATGTAATATTAGCTAGGAGAAATGTGGAAACATGAATTTAAGTGACTATCTAGTGATAACTATGTGGCAAAAATAATATTTTTTGGGTTATTCATTAAGAAATAATCAAATATATTATTTATCAAAAGTTTAAATCTAATATAGTATCATTTTTGTATTATTTAACTCATATTTATTATAAAAAAGAGTTAAATTTAATCGAGTAGAATAGAAAATAAATAACCAAAATAACACCCAAATGTTATGTATTTATTACAAGAAAACATTCACTTGCCTCTTTAAGGGAGAACTTCCAATAGACCAAATCCCCAACTACATGTAACTTCACAAGCCTTATTTTACATGTCTTTATCCTCATATTTAGAAAGAGAAATTTCTAATTTAAATTGCTTGAAAATATCATAACTTTAGTAATAAATTAAATTTTATAAAAATGGAATTTTTAAGTTATATTAAATATAAATTAATTACGTCGAGAGGAACTCATTATGGGAGAGATGTTGTCACGTAACATTACATTTAAAAATATAAAAATAATAATTTAAATTAACAAATTAGAAATAGTAACAACAACAAAAAAATAACTCGTCTGTAATTACAATACTTCAATTTACAACTTAATATTATATAACTTAGAGATATAAAGTAACAGAAAGTAAAAAAAAAAAAATAGCTTACATTATGAGGAAGAATTGTAATGAGTAACCATAAGTAAAATATTTCAATGTCCATGTTAAATAAAATAATTTTATAGATACTTTATATAGAGAAAAATAAAGTAATTTAAATTGAAAAGTTTCATATAATTTCACTTTAATGAGAAAGATTGGTAGAATTCTTATTTCATTAATAGTTTCTTTCTAATTCAATGTATGAGGGATATTTGTAATTTTTTTAATATTTAATATGGATTTGATATGTAATATTTTAGAAAATAATAATAATAAAAATAATTAAATGTATATGTAGAGGAAACAAATATGAGGGGGAATATTTTAACATTTCAATGTGGAGAACATGAATTATAAATAAAATATTTCAATGTCAACTACATATATATTATACCAGCCTAGAACCATCTTAACTTTGGATCTACCAAGCACCTAGAGCGATCAAATCTCTTTTCACTCTAAAATATGTTTATATCTCAAGATATTTGATCCCTCTTCGTGCTTGGTAGGTCTATAGTTAAGATAGGTGTAGGCTACAAGTTATAAAAAATTAACTTAAGATTTTTAAATTTAACAGTAATTATAAACCAATATTAAATTAGTGAAATTATATTTTTGAATAATTTATTATTAGTAATAATTTATATTAAAAATTGAATAAGCTACACATTTTTTTTTTTTCTGCATAAAGGCTAAACTATTGTATTAAGGAAAAAGGAAATAATTTACAAAAGAGGCCGTAGCCTATGAAGATGCAAAGGAGTATCTTCTATCAGAGAAGACTGCAGGTGCTCAAGGCAACCTGGATTACACATATGGAGACAGTATCAGAAAGCATATCCGACCAAACATCGACAACCATACAAAAGGGCAGCTTTTGAATAGAGAAATCTGCCTTTCCACTGTAGCTTGCTGCAGAGACCATATTCTTCAAAAGACTGGGAGTGCTGAGATGTCTTGAGGGCTCCCTACCGCTAAACCGACGCCTTGACTCTTCTATACCAGAATGAGTCCCCTCAAAATTCCAAAACAGTTGCATTAAACAGTAGAGAAAGCATGAACTAAGCCTTTGAAGGCTCACCTGGATCAATTTCTGGTTGGTGAATTTCTTCATTCGGCTCCAGATTGATGGTGAGCTGATTGCCATAATACTCAGGATGTTGAAGAGAGCCAGGAGCCAGATTCCTCGACAATCCGTGAGGTGGATGCTGGGGCGCTCTCAGTTCCGGAGAAGGCTCCAACACAGAAATATCAACCTCAAGTGCATGATCAGAATTGTCCTTCATTGCCCGAGCAGGGATCGTTTGTTCCAGTTCCTCATTACCTGACGTGTCGTCCTCTTCCTCGGTTGCAAGAACAGTAATAAGCAGTGATAGCCGAGTCTGATTTCTCCGGCATCGAAAGGTGCAGCGAGAAGTATGGACTTGACTGTCCAACTGGTCGGACTCTTCAGAGGGAGAGGATTGAGGTTCCATTATGGCCACGGGCTGAATTGCCTGGGCTTCTTGCCTTCCACTAATGCCCCAAACCCCTCCACATCTTGGGACTCCCCTTTGTCGTGGCGGCATTGTTCCTGAAGAGCACAGATGAAGCAGAGTGCGCGGAATTGAACACAAATGAAGCAGCGTGCGCGGAATTGAACATACAATTGAATACACAATTGGACACCCACTTGAATACCCACTTGAGTACACAATTGAACACACAGTAGAACCCACAATTGAACACCCCGAAGAATGCGCAATTGACCCAGAGTATACAAAACACACCGATGAAACACTAACACCCTTCTGGTTCCTTTCTGAACTATCCTCCAGCGTAGCACATAATTGACGCATATGAAACGGAGTACATAGAATTGAACACCCTCTGGAGTATACAATTGGAGACACAATTGAACATACAATTGACCACACCGATGAATGCACAGTTGACACAGAGTGCCCAGAACACACTGTTGAGACACTCAGATGAAACAGCATGCCCAAAACACTCGAAACAGCTTGCCCAAACCACGCGAAAGGAACAGAGGGTAGGCTATAGCCTTTCCCTCTTCCTCCGGGATTCTTATAACTCTGACCTCCTAACCACTGAACCAGAGTATATTTCAAAGCCCTGGACAAATACCTCATTATATAGAAACTAGAGCTGAACTGTATGGCGGCAATGGATTTGAGGGTCCATTGAACTGCGTACAAGGCCATTATTTCGCCTCGCTTGAGGCCACCTTCCTTCTGCATGACCATCCTGTCTACTACGATCCGCATTAATAACTTGCAGGGGCTAGTTAATGTAGTGTCCAGCCATACTGGCTGCAACCTACAGCTGCCTGTCATTGCTTGTACATGCATTTAAACAAGTGTCACCCGCATCCGGGTGTGAGACCATCCGGGATTGCATATCTTCATCGAGCAATGCCTGTAGCTCGGGGCGTTGGTGCTGCGATATAGTTTCATGAAGAGGTCCAGCTGAGAAATCCTTATCATTGTCCACACCTATGTTAGCTAGGAAGTCTGCAGGCTTGTTTCCTTCCCTCTTTGTGTGTTTGAAAGAGACAGCCCTGTTTTCTTGCAACCAAAGCTGAATCTGAGATAATCTGGATGCTAATCTCCAGCTTCTGCTTATCTTATGAACTGAGGATCCCTGTTGAAGTTTGATAGCCATGTTTATAAGAATTTGTGAATCCCCTTCTACTATCAAGGGAAAACTCTTGCTTTGCTCTGCCAGATTGAGGCCTTTCCAAAGTCCTTCTAACTCCGCTGCATTATTTGTGTTCCAGCCAATAGTTCCAAAGAAGGTGATCAAAGGATTGCCTCTAGAGTTTCTTATTATGCCTCCATAGCCTGTTTGTCCTGGATTTCCTTTCGATGCCCCATCGAAGTTCAATTGAAATGTGTTGACTGGCGGTGGTGTCCATTTTGCTGTGTTTGATTGATGTTGCTCAGAGTGTGGATTAACCAGAATCCTATCTTGTATCTTTACTTGCCAATTATTCCATATTGCCCATTCCTTAGGTTGCTTCGGAAGATCCTCTTTAGACCAAGCTTTTGTTGAGAGAGTTTCGCTGATGTTATTATGAAATCCTTCCCAGACTTGCTCTAGGGTTAATGATTGTTTCTTGAAAATCCTCCTGTTACGTTCTTTCCAAATATTCCACATTAGGAATCCTGGAATTATTTGCCATAGAATATTAAGAATTGTACATTGGTACGGCTCCTGAGGCCATTGTCGGATTGTTTCTCTTACATCTCCTCTAATTCGCCCTTCCTTCTGACAGCGGAAGGCCACCTTCTCCCATAGTTTTTGACTCATATGGCATGTCTGCATTAAGTGAAGCCCGGATTCTTCTTCCTTGTTGCAATTGAGGCATATAGAGGGACCTAGGAAGCCTCTTTTCCTGAGATTATCCCAAGTTAGGATTCTATTATATGATAGTAGCCATAAGAAGGTGGATACTTTCGGCCATATAGGGGGTTTCCAAATTTTACTCCAAATTTGGTCCTTGATGATCCTGTCCCTGATTATGATTCTGTAAGCTTCCTTTGTGGTGAAGGTTCCCCTTTCTTCATACCCCCATCTTAAAGTGTCTTTCCCTGCTTGCTTTAATATCCGGCGATTTTTTAATTCTGAGTGGAGTGCTATTTGGTTATCATTTGAGCTGTGAGGTAAGATCAGGTTTGTTTGTTTCCATTCTCTCTGCTCTTGATTGTTTGGATCCTTCCAAAATGTATTTATTTTTCCTTGAGGAGTTATCTCCCTTTCTGGGATGGTTGACAAAGTGTCTAGGAGTTTGGGTAGTTGCTGCCATGAGTCTTCCCAGAACCTGGCAGTTTGGCCATCTTTTATCTCCCAAAAGCTGTGTTTTTGAATTAGATCTCTGTGCTGGATAGCTGAGTTCCAAATCAATGACCCCTTACTAGTCTCCATCATTCTGATTCTATCTTCTAGGGGGAGATTCCTTGTGTATTTTGCGGTCCAAAGACTTGTCCACAAATTGTTGAATTCTGAAAGCCACCTCCACCATACTTTCGCGCCCATTGTTTTATTACTTTGTTCGGGATCCCTGAGCCCTATACCTCCTGCCAATCTGGGAAGGCAGGCTTTGTCCCATCTAATGAGGGCCCATTTTCTGTTTAGGCCGGAGCTTCCCCACAAGAACTTCCTTTGCAAATTTTTGATTGTTCTTAGAACCCATTTTGGCGCAGCTAAAATGGAAAATAAATATAACGGCATTGATTGCAAAACAGCTTTTATTAGAACCACTCTGCTGGCCATATTCAGGGATCTGTATGTCCAGAGTGACAACTTTGTTTCCAATTTCTCTAACAGAAGAGACCAAGAAGAGTGTTTAAGGGCAGACTCAGTAAGAGGTGCACCTAGGTAGGAAGAAGGGAGCGAAGCTTTTGAGAAGCCGAGAATGCGCGTAATAGCTCTTTGGGTATATAGCGGAGTGTTGAAAAAGAATATTTGGGATTTAACATTATTAATGCATGCTCCAGAGGCTTTAGAGAAGGAGTCAAGGATTGATTTGAAAGAGCGGGCTTCTTGTACAGAAGGGTGGCCGAATAACATATTATCATCAACAAATTGTTGATGAGATATAGCCGGAAGATTATGAACAGCAATGCCTTTGAGCTTGTGCGCATGGATGGCGGCTTTGATGCTTCTGCCCAGCCCTTCGGCTAGGATGACAAATAGGAAGGGAGACAAAGGATCTCCCTGTCTTATACCACGAGAGGGACGAAAGGTGGAAGAGGGGATACCATTGATGAGTATGGAGAAAAAAGAGGATGAGATGAGGCTGCTGACCCATCTGACCCAAGGGGGAGTGAAACCAAAGGCCAGGAGGGTTTTTTGCAGGTATGTCCAGCTTATGCTGTCAAATGCTTTGGATAGATCAATTTTGAGAAGCATCCCAGGCTTTTTTAGAATCTTGAGAGAATGGATAATTTCGTGTGTAAGGATAATCCCATCAGTGATTTGGCGGCCCTCAACATACCCGGATTGTTCAGGAGAAATGATTAAGGGAAGCAAGGGTTTCAATCTTAAAGCAATGACCTTTGAAACAATTTTATAAATAATGTTACATAAGGCAATGGGACGATACTTATCTGGAGTATTTGATTCTGAGGACTTGGGGATCAAAGCCAGAAATGTAGCATTCATTGCTGGATACATCCATCTGAGGGATCTAGACTCCTCCACCACCTGCCAGACTTCCCATTTTATCAATTCCCAGAAGTGATGGAAGAAATTTGATGTGAAGCCATCAGGACCAGGGGCTTTCCCTGCTTTCAGTTGGTTGACAGCCAATTCAACCTCTTGGAGACTAATCGGTTTGAGAAGCAGCGCGTTCTGGTCTTCATTAATGATTTTGGGGATATGCTTTGTAATGTTGTCAATGGCAGCAGATCTGTTTATGTCTGGTTCTTGACTCATCCTTTTGAAGTACTCTACGAACTCCTTTTCAATAGCTTCATGATCCTCTAATTTACAACCTTGATCATTATTTATAAAGGAGATTTGGTTGATCATACGTCTTTGGACTGTTGTTCTGTGAAAAAATTTTGTGTTTTTTTCACCTTCTTTGAGCCATCTTACCCGGGATTTCTGCCTCCACAGTGTTTCTTCCTGCCTATCTCTGTCCAGTATTTGCTTCTCTATTTCCTGCTCCTTTTTCGTCAGCTCCTCGGAACGACCTTGAGAGATGATTGTTTGTTGAGTAGCCTTCATATTTTGTATGAGAATCTCTTTTGATTTAAAAATGTCACCAAAGGTAGTTTTATTCCAACGCTTGATTTCTCCTTTGAGATACTTCAGCTTCTTTTGGAAATGGGCCATTCTTGAACCTTCTGTATCTCTGAATTGTGTCCAGGTAGTCTTTATAAACTCATGAAATTTCGGATGAGATAGCCAGAAAGATTCGAATCTGAAAGGTCTGTTTAGATGGACGCCTGGTCTGTTCCAATTTAAGACTATGGGCCAATGGTCAGAACCTGAATAAGGAAGGATAGAGGCCGTGAAGTCTCCCCCCAAATGTACTGCGTTATCCGAGACCAGGAAACGATCTAAACGCGAGGAAACTTGCATCATTTCTGTTCTCTTATTGCTCCATGTATAAATGCCGTTGTCCGTTGGGATATCAATCATCCAGTTATTTTGTATGAACTCTTTGAGGAGGTTACCGTCTCTGTTGATGCCGCTGCGTCCTCCTTTCTTTTCATCCAGGGTAGCTATCATGTTATAGTCTCCGCCCGAGATCCATAGTGGATGTGATCTGGTTGCATTCAGCTGTGTTAATGCCTCCAGTACATTAGCTTTTTGATGTGCTTCCTGCGGAAAATAAACATTTGTTATGTGCCCATTAATATTTGTGCCATTCAAATGAAACTTGGCTTGGATGAAGTTTCTGTTGGCATGTATATTATCTAACTGTATTGTTCTCGAGTCCCAAAGGATTGCCAAGCCTCCAGAGGCACCTTGAGCTTCCACCGCCGATACCTGCCCTGCAGGCCACGCCTTGGCAGCTACCTTTTCTAGAACTATATTTTTACATTTGGTTTCTTGCAGAAAAATTATTGCTGGTTTTTCTGCCATTATCATGTTTTTTAATAATCTACCCTTCTTCTGGCCGTTAAGCCCTCTGATATTCCAAGATATTAATTTCATTGGGAAGGTTTAGGGTTTATGTTAAAATACCTTGATAGCTGGGCATATTTCCCTGAATCTACCATGACTTCTCCGACTTTTATCGTTCTTTCTAGCGCCGATTTCCTACCTCTTTTCTTGATGTCTTTTGCAATAAACTTTCCATCCCATTGGCTGCCAGTTTGAACCCCAAGCGAGTATTTCTTCTGAGCTTTGTGCAGTACCTCCTCGAGTTTGTGCAGTTGCGTTTCAGTTATCTTGTCGAAGTTCTTGGTTTTGCATGCAGTTTCCAAACCAATAATATCCAGTTCACCTATGTCAAATGTTTCTGTATCTTCATCCATATTCTCTGTTTCTTGATGTTTTTCCCCCGTTTCCTGAGCTTTGTCTGGTCCTGATTCAGTTAAATCCATTTCCACCTCTGGTTGACTCCATGATTTCTCTTTAGTAGTATTAGTAATTCCTCCATGGTCCTGACTTTTTCCTTTGGATTTTGCTTTAGTTTCCTTAGACGTTTCCGGAATTTGAAGAAGCTTATCTGACGAGGGAACTTGGATTTGTTGTTCTTCCTCTGCCAGAACCCCAAAGCTGTTGCTGGTTGATGGTTTTGATGAATCCTTCAAGACCTGCTTACTCTGGAGAGTCGATTTCTTATTTCCTCTTCTTCGATTAGCTACTTTGGTGAAACCATCATTGGATTGCTTGTCCTGATCTTGTTCATTGTTTGACTTGTTTAATGGACAATCGCGGAATAGATGCCCTAATGCATGGCATCTCCGGCACCTAAAGGGCACATGCTCATAGTCTATTAACTGTAGCCATTCTATGTCCTCGTGAGAGAGACTTATCTTGTCCGGCAGGGGTTTTTTCAGGTCCATATATACGCAAATCCTGGCATATGAGGTATACTTCTTCATTTTGGTTTCTTCTGATACCTTGACAAAATCCCCCAAGACTTTCCCAATATCTTGCAGCGAATCTTCCTCCCAGTATTCCCATGGAAGAGAATACAGCCTAATCCAGACAGGTGCACAACTCAGATCCTCCTTGTCTGGGTTGAAGCGTTCTACCCATCCTTTGAGAAATAAGCCTGCTGAGTTGAAAAAATAAGGTCCATTCTCGAAAACTCTGTTTCTGTCCTCCAAGCAGTTGAATACTGCTGTAAAGAAGCCTTTTGGACCCAGATGGAGGGATATATGTCCTTTTGGGTGCCATTTATTGTTAATCCAAGTCCTTAAGGCTTTCTCATTTGGCCAAATGCCTATAAACTTTCCTATGAGGGCATGATCTCTCATATATTGGATTCTTGCATTAATTCTGTGGCTTGGGAACTCCACTTTGGGTGTATCCTTAGCTACAGGCTTGCATGTGGAGGATCTCACCTTTTGATTTTCTGGCATTGCTTGATCACTCTGCCCTTCTGGCATATCCTCAGTCTCCGGGTCATGTGTGTTCTGGTTCTGTCCTTCATCTCTCTGATTGGCGTTCTGCTTCGCAGTTTTTAGAGGGTCCCCTCCAGCCCCCTGTCGGGGGTCCATTGCCGCGGACTTCAGTCCTTTTTGTCATTTGTGAGCAGCGTATCCGAGAAGGTTGAGCCTTCGCTCCTGCAGTCCGCCTGCCAGAACAGGTCTGCAGCTACCCTAGCTGCCGCGCGCTGCCACCCAATAAGCTACACATTTTCTTCTTACTAAGAACAAACTAAATTATTTTACCTTTCATTATTTTTTCCTTGTGAGTATTGAAATATTTTATTGATTAAGTTAAATTGGAATGTCAATGAACCATCTAAGCAATAGAAAAATATTTATCGGAATTTTACAATCATAGTTTCAACCATACTAAACTTTGTAATTTACAAAAATATATTTGCATGTTTTTAAAGTAAGTTGTTTTTCATGCAATTTCATATATAAAAGTTTGATATAAGTTCACGAATACATAATCTACAATAAATATTATTTCATAAAAGTAAACATCATGATGATAACCATCTAACAAACATAAACATCATCTAAGATACACACTCGACTTCACTACCATCATCTAATTATATACACCTCTAGCACATATAAATGTCATTACATAGCACAAAAATATAATAATCTAACAGGGCATCATCATCGTGACCACATCTAAAAACACACAAAAAAATTAATCTAACATCATCAACACACACATCCTCAAAGTAATATTAATCTAATGTCAAGTAATTGCTATTGCATTACACATACATCTGCAAGCACATTAAATGAACATATCTAACATGACCTAACAATATATACATCAACGCCAACATATAAATTATGTACATAAACATGAACGAAAACAAATGCACCACACACACACACATATATATATATATATATATATATATATATATATATATATATAAACAAGTCAAATAACTACATCAAGTAAAATAAGTGCTATCAAATATATAATACAACAAACGTAGTAGTGTCAACCTATTCTATAGTAGAAGATGATGGATAGTCAATTACTACCTGATAAACATCTGTTGAACACAAATGAGGTGGACCATAGGAGGTGGTGGATGGTATATAGTAGAAGACGATGGATGGTCAATTACTAACTCAACACGGTCTTTCAAAGTCTGAGGTGGAGGAGGAGGTGACTCGTCTTCTCTATTAGGAGAAACATAAGGAACATATTCTAGCTGTTGCATCTCATCATTAGGTGACTGATGAGGAGGTATACTACTAGAACAATCACCGACACCCTGACATCCATGATCCAATGGGGAGATACTACCAAAACCATAATGATAAACACCCATATCATAATGATCATGATCTTGATCATGATCATCACCACCCTCATCTATTGTATCTATCGTTGCATGCCTTGCATCCCCCATCACTGCCAGTACCCTACTAGATCTGATGATATGCCACATAAGATACATAATCTCGCACGGATGTTCCTTGTAGATATCCACAAGCCTTATATTTGTGTTGATATATCGATCTCCCATGGGTCAGACTCCCTCCTAAACCAAAAATCTAGCTAAAATGTCACATTAGTCCATTTAAAATCGAAGACCAACCCTATGCCCCCTCACAACCATGCCCCCATGAGGATGCACCTTATCCTCTTGGGCCTTTCCCATCTCCTCATCTCGTCTATCCGACGATGGGGGAGGAGGCATTTCCCCATCAAATGAACTAATTTATACAAAATAAAAAACATACAAAAATAATTAGACAATTTCATTAAATAAATTAATAAAACAAGTTAAAGAATGTGCTAAAATAAATTTTATTCTAATTCATGAAAACAATAAAATTAAACAAAATTAACTTAAATAAAACACTAATATTACCTCTATCATATGGAGGCTTAGCCATTGTGAGGAGGATGTTGGGACATCGTCTCTAATAAATGCCAATGTACAAAAGTGCCAATGTGGCAAACACATGGTCATCCTCAGTAGCTAGTAGTGACAGTGCCTTAGCATAAATCTTGGTTGGATACTTTTGCAGGCCACTCTTGGGCATCATCCACCACCATATGTGCATCCGGACCTGAGTGATTAGCCTATGAGGGTGACAGTTAACTATAGGCCTTGTTTTAGAAACCTCTCAAAAAATAAACAAAAAAATATCTGAAGTGAAAGGGAAGGTCACCCTCCCATGTGTCTATGCACAACATCTATCTAAAACCATGAAAAACTACCTCAAAAAATGGTAGACCATATGATGCAATGTGGCACATAAATCAAACAATTAACATCATACAAAATAGGGTAGCTATTGCATTGACCATCCCCACTAGAGTGTGAAATGGTGGTGACTAATAATTGGAGGCACAAAACCTCATGTGTAGAAAAAGAAGAAATTTTTAGCTCTCCACCGTGGACTTGAAAATTTGTTGGACAGACTGCATGAGGCCTGCCATATCTCTCATTGTAGGTAAGTTGAGACTCGGCTTCAACTCCATAGGGGACATCAAGGAACTATGGAAAATCCTCCCCTCTATTGGGTAGACCAAAATAAAGTATATTTCATCCTCTGTGGGCCTATTCCATTCCCAGGACTGACATGGAAAGCCTTCTCCTATGCACTCCTTTAGTGGATCAGATGCACTAATAAGACATATTGTACCTTCGGGGATGTTGCCTCCTCATACTATTTGAGGAGGCCTACATCCATCAAGATAGCTCGATTTGCAGCAGTAATAGGGTGAGGGTATAAATCCATTTCCCTCTCTTTGGCCTCCATGGTCGTACCATATTGTATGGGTGTGTCAGCCGATCCTGGTTATTGTTTCTCCCTATGCTAATGTATCTACTACATGATTGACACATAAAATACATCAACCTCATATATATATATATATATATATATATATATATATATATATATATATATATATATATATATATATATATATATATATATATATATATATATATATATATATATATATATATATATATATATATATATATATATATATATATATATATATATATGTATATAGATAGATATATATATATATATATATATATATATATATATATATATATATATATATATATATATATATATATATATATAATTAAATGAAACATGTATTTATAAATATCGAAACATAACTTTAAATTAAACAAAACCTCATCGGTACACTCAAAACACAGTCATGCATCAGCTCTAGTCCACTTCCAACTATACCTACACCAATATCCGCGCACATATAAGTATGGTGCACCAATATTGGTTCACAAATTTAAATTTTGATAAGAGTGTGGCATGCTTGTGCACTGGTCTTCCTATATAACCTTTTCACACTGGTACAAAATGTTTAGGTTATCAAATGCACGAGCTATAGCTATATTTTTAAATATTATTTTTACAGTACGTTTGGTAAATATAAATGCACTAGGTGTGATGCACCGATGTACAATGCATCTCATTACCATTTAATTTTCATATAAAAAACACACTTAAAAAACCACGATGTGCTACGTTCACGAACTTAAATGTAGTGCACCCTATAAATTTACAAGGCGTAGTGCTATCAGTGCAAACCAAACATATTGAGTGCGTTGCACACTGCAATATGAATTTGTTTTTTAGGAATAATGGAAAAATTAGCTTGATTTGCAATTCTAATTTACTAAAAAATTAAATTAGAAAGAAATAGAGACATTACCTTGACATTTATTCATTTGGGAGGCATTGTGGATAGGTAATCGAAAGAAACAAATTTTAGCGTGGTTTGAAAAACTTGGAAACTGTGACAGTGAATGTGGTGTGGAAGGATGGTGAACAAGAGAAGCACCAATGTTAGGGTGCTTGCATGAGTAAAGAGTGGCACCAATGCTTTAGAGTTCTCTAACATTGTAGATAACAAAAATGAAATGTACGGCAAAGATTTGTTTTTTATTTTACCCTCATTCGGTGTGTTTTTCTTACCACCTAAGTGTGTAATAGATCTAAGAGCACCGCATTTTTTTTAGATTATAAATCTATTGTGGTGCTTTTCTTGAGATGCCTTGGGGAATTTTGATACAGGAACCGCACTGGTACTTTGTTTGAATATAAACCACTCTATTTTTGGAAATTAAAAAAAACTTAGTAGTGCTCTTAGAAGAAGCCCCAGGGAATTTTATTACATTTACCACACCAATGCATCATTGGAAAATATCTTGCACTTTTCTAAAATTTAAAACTACAATGGTGCTCCTTAGTGGTATACACTAGGCCATTTTACTACATGAAGGGACTCAGTGCTATTAGCTATTCATGAACCGGTGCATTGTGTTATTTAGGGCATTGTGTTTTTATTTTATAAAAATAAATTTTCCACCATGAACCATGTTATATGCAACACTCATGATTGTATGGATAGTAAAGCGATGATGCATTTGTATTTTTTGGATGCACCATCCAAAAAACATTTTCTAAAACATCTTCCCTCCCACCTCCGCTAGTGACCTCCAATACGAATGGAGTTTTGGGGAATTATTTATAAAGGCTTTCGCAAAACCCTTCGCTAGAAGGTATTTTCCTTGTGGTGGGGTTAAATGGATTCTTGAGGATGTGTTGAGGATGTATGTCATGCATGAGCAAAGGAATTGGGAGGAGTATCTTCCACTACTGGAGTTTTCATATAACAATGCATCTCACAAATCCTCAAATATGAGTCCATTTAAGGCTTTTTGTGGGAGAATTTATAATATTTCTATCAACTAGATTGATCCACTAAATAGAGTGTTGTTTGTTCCAGATTTTTTCGTTGAGATGGAGTAGGAGATGCATGCTATTAAGAATAATTTTAAGGAAGCACATGATAGGTAAAAGAGTTATGCATATTAGCATAGAGAATTCAAGGAGTTTCAGGTTTGGGACCATGTGTACTTGCGCATCAATCCCAAGAGGAGCTCCTTGAGGATTGGATGATGTTCCACACTGACACCTTGGTATTGTGGGCCTTTTGAGATCCTTGAGAGGATTGGACCAGTGGTGTACATACTTCCACTATCAGTAATAGTCAAATTCCATGATTTTTTCCATATTTCATTGCTTAAGAGATATGTGCAGTATGGTGATCATGTGATTAATTGGTATATATTTCAGGTACAAATAGAGGGAGAACTATAGAGAAAACCTCAGTGATTGTTTTTGTGAAAACAACTCATGATCTGAAATCGAGCAATAGAGAAATTTAAAGTGCAGTGGAATCACATTGGGCCCAATGAAGCTGCATGGGAGATGGTTGATCATATGCAAGCTTTGTATTCTTCTTTATTTGTTGGTTGAGCATATGTGTTTTTGTTATATATTTATATATTCAGATGTGTATTGGAAATACTAGAATGAGCTATGTCATAAATCTCCAATATGATGTATGTTGTAAATACTACATCAAGTTTTGTTATAAAGTTCCAATAAGTAGTATGGTGTTCATGGATTCAGCAGCTTGGTATGATGAAATTCTTCATCAATTTGTGTTATACAACTCCATGGGAACATATTTTTTTTGGTTATAAGCATCATTACACATCGATGACAGTGTTCCCCCAAGGAGGGTTTTTAACAACCGTTCGTTGATTTTCCATGTAAATAAAATAAGACCAAGATCATGGGACACATATTCCAAGATCAATGGTGGGCAAACATTATTATGGGCATCACTTGTGGATTAATAATGGCTATGGAAATTGCAAAGGCAGTGAGGAAATAAATGGCATTAATTATGAAAATAAAGGAAAATAGGATAAAAGGAAAGTGAAGAGACACAACTTAGCATGCAAGAGAAACTAGAGGAAAAATGAAGGAAAATGAAGAAAAAGGAGACATCAATAATAAAAAGGCATCAAAGAAATAGTTCATAACTTTTGTCTATTTAATTTTCATTCTCTCCTTTCACACTATCATTCTCTCATACTCTTTCACACTTAGAGAATTATTGTAGCATCCTTGGATCATTCTAGCATTCACTTGGATTGGTAGAATGCAAGAAAAGGAAAGCAAGGAAGCACGAGGAGAAATTTGGATCGATAGCTACAACAGACTTACTTTGCAAATAATAGGTTGTGCACGTGATCTCCTTGTTGGTTTTTCGATTCATGGTATATGAATATGATTCCTTTGTTATGTGTTATCATTGGCATGGATAGTTTTCTTGATTGATTGTGGTTTTAGCCTTGCCTTTCCATTTCCTTGATATCCATGGGGTAGTGGGTTCTCCTTTTGGTCTCTAGTTGGATCTTAGGTTTCTTATGGCTATGCATTGGAAAAGATTCTTTAGAGTCCTTAAACAACTTGGGTTCCCTGGAGGCTATGGGTTGAATTACTACTCCCTAGATCATGCAGGTTAGGAAAAACACTTTGGATCCCTAAAATAGCTTGTATTTTTTGGACATTGCAGTTTTAGTTAATAGTTCCTAGAGCCCATGATAGCTAGGATTAAGCACCAATCTAGTTTTGTATTTTTTATTTTTGGACTAGTTTGGTGAAATCGCTATGGTTGAGGGTTGAGGTGGTGTGGCCTCTAGAATCCTTGGTTGGTTCTATTTTGGTTTAACCCATATGACCCCACATGCATGCTTGGGATGTGGTGCGTGGGTGATTAGCTGAAAGAGAGATTTGGTTCAGCCCAATCTGTGGTCATGAGGTATGTGGAGGTCCCTGACATGGTTGGCCTTTTTATATGTTAATAGGAGCTACTTTTATGTTTTTATCTATAAGAACTTGTACTTGTTATTATGGTAATCATATGGATAACATTGTATGGTTTCTATTATGGTTACATGCTGGTTATATGCTTGATTAAATGAAGTGCTCTTACTATGAATCTCTCTCATGATTTGATGAATTATTGAATGCTTGATAAATGCATAGGCTAACAAGTGTTGTTTCACATGGATTGAGAGGGCATTCATCATTATTGGTGATTTTTAGATGACGCTTGGAAGTTTATGAAAAATACGCATTCATGACCTATAGCTTATATGTTTGTCATATGTTTGACGAAATGTATATATCATGTACTAGACATGTTCTGGTTAATATTGTGTTGAATTTTTGTATGGTTATCCTTTTTATCATGTTATTTATGATTCTAAAATATTGTAGGCAATTCTAGGAAGTGGTTTGGAGGCTTGCTTTAAAAAGTGGCATACATCTCATGACTGCATGCACTAAGCTGAGGAATTTAGGTAATATTTGCTGTCATCTAGGCCTATGCATGTGGTTATAGCCTCCCAACTACATGAATACAGTGTTATGGGTGCAGTTACAGTGTTTTTTTGAGAAAAAGTGTTTTGTCTTGGGTATTGATCAGCTGGGGTAGTTTGCAGGCTTATGGGTGGTTTGTTGTCCTTGAGGGGTGGTTGCGAGTTGTTGTAACACCCCCTACTCCATTTACCCAATTTCACTAGCCTACTAGGGTAAAATGAGACAAAGAGTTACTATGACATGACTCTACCTCTTAGCTCCATTTAAATAAGTGGGGCCTAGAAATTGACACACCCACAACTCACAAACCTCCCTCTGGACACTAGGTAACCCATAATTCATTCCACAATCTCTTATGACAAAATCATAAGTTGTAACTGATTTTTCATTGACCTAGCCCCCAACCGCACCCACAACAAGACATACATGCAATTGTGTGCCTCCAACCACACTAACAAGCCTAACTGCCAATGGTTGTGACATAAAGTATTCAGTTCAAAGCATGTAATCCTAGGATCAATGCCACCTTTTTTGGACAACCTCTAAACTAGTACCCACAACTTCTTGAAACTTTCAAGAAGAATAAGTTACATGATGAGAATTCCAAATATTCAAAATTGAATAAAAAACTTGACCGAGGCTTCCTAGAACATATTATACATTTCATCCAACACATGGAAAGCATGTAAGCTACAGGTCATGAATGCATATCTGATCATAATAGTCTAAGATTCATATGAGAATCACCAAGAAGCCCTATGGTCTCTCTAACTATCTACAACAACACTTGTTAGTTCTTACATTCATTAAGCAATCAATAACTTATCAAAACATGTCAAGAGCCAAAGATAGATTACCTCATATAATCATCATTAACCAACAAATAACCAACATAGAAATAATGTAAAATCAACCATAATATCACCAACATAATCACTACAAGTATACATTAATCAAAATATAAAAAATAACTCTTATTAATATATGAAAATACCATCCAATTTAGGGACTTCCACGTACAACCTGACCATAGATTGGGATGAACCAAATCTTTTTTTTAAGCCAATCACACCCGGGCCATATTCCAAGCATGAATGTGGGATATCATGGAATAACAAAAGAAAATCAAGGGATTCTAGAGGCAAAATCACATAAACCCTCATCCACAGTGATTCCACCTCCATGGTTGGACATCACTAAAACCAAATAGATCAATCTCTACCCAAGTTGTCTAGGGCTCCAAGAACTAGTAACTCAACCAACAAATTTCTAGGGCTCAAGAGTGTTTGTACAATTCGACTACGGGGACTAGTAACTCAACCCACTAGGGGCTCTAGAGTGTTTGTCACAACCTAGGCTCTAGGGCTAGTAACTCAACCTATGTTATTCCAGGGTTTCTATAGAATTTGTTCCAACCCACAGCCACAAGGAATTATGAGCACCAATCAAAAAACAACAAGTTGAAAAACCCACAACACCATGGCTATCTAGGAAATCTAAATACAAGGCTAAAACCACTATCAATCCAGGAAAATTTCCATGCCAATGATAGCACATAATCATAAAATCACATGCATATACCATGCATCCATAAACCAGAAAGGAAATGGCATGCAACCTATTACCTACAATGTAATCCAATTGTAGTTGTTGATTTAACTTTTCCATTTCCCTTTCCTTCTCTCCTTTCACTTCTTTTTCCAAATCCAATGTATGCTAAAGTTTTCTAAGAATACTCTGAATGTGGAAGAGTATGACAAAATGAAAGAATAAAAGATAGCTCCAACACTAGATTGTTAAAAGGATAAGCTAGCAAGAGACATGAACTGATCCTCATAAGCCCTTTTTATCACTGAGGCCTCTGTTTTCTTCAATTTCCCTCTCATACAAATGTATATCTCTTTATCTTCCTTTTCTCCTACTTTCCATTATTTCATAATTAAAATTCCAATTGATTCCTCTTTTCCTTTTCCAATCCCTTTGCCAATTTCCTTAGAGATAAATAAGTAAAAGTGACATCCACTATAATATATTCCCACCATTCAACTTGGACTATGTGTCCCATGACCTTGGTCTTATATTTTTTACATGTAAAATAAACCAAGGGTTGTTACAAGATCCTCCCCCTTGGCGGGACACATTCCTTGGTGTTCTTTAACACGTATTTCCAACACACAACTAAAAACAAAACATACTTCCTATGGATATTTATAACATAGCTCAATGGAGCATTTACAACGACATCCTACTGAAAACAAAACAAACATATTTCTTAATGGAGTTTTATAACACAACTCGGTATGATCTTTACAATATCAAAACATATATACTCATACACATTTTCTTCAAACAAAAAATAATCATATTGTCCATGGACATTTATAACCATAGCTAAATATAGTATTTTAAAAAGTATGCACATATACATATGCACATTTTCTTGAACTAGAAAATAAAATGTGCTATAGGGATTAATGCATGGGTAGTTGTGGTTGGAATACCCTCAAGGAGCCTCCTGAGATCCAAGGCATACCTTTCAGCTTAATTGTATCTAGCACAAAGAAACATATACATATCTATATCAATGCACGATATTCAAAGTGGGAAGGAAGAGATTACATCATATCTTGATGCAATTTTGCTAGAGAACCCAATGTAATACAACGGAAGACCCGTTTTCTGGCTCCTAGATCAAGACCTACATATAAATAAGATAGAGAGTAATACTACAACATATAAAATCTAACAATCAAAAGCATTAATATATAAAGATATGAAAACAACATGCATCTAAGTTACTCATAAACGATGGTACTAAATCAACATGTAAACAAACATGACATTGGCACCATCAAGTGGACAACACAATAATAGGCTTATATTATTAAATATGAAGGAATGATTACAACCATTTGATGAATCAAGCTTCCATTAATCCTCCAACTCCTTTCTCTCTCTCTCTTCTTAACCTTTTGGTGATAAAGCAACCATATCTCATACAAAGCTTCGACCTCTTTCACAATGCCCAAGCCTTCAATATATAGATTATGAGAGGCTTATCCTTTCCAACTCTCTCATGAGTTCCTTTTGGAAAAAGCTAGGATTTTTCCTTTATTAATTTTTCTTTCCCCTTCCATTAGACTCTGTTAGAAATGGAAATATCCTTATACAGGTCAAAGGTATATTTTTCCTTCTTTTCAGGCTAGCATTTGAGTAAAAAGTGGAATACTAGTCAGTCAACCCACTCATTTGACCTCTCGAATATCAAAAATCTTGGGTAACAATGTCCCTTAGACAACACGGTGAGTTACCTTAGGGACTAACGCACTTGCATCATTCATAGGGAATGTTCTAACTCTTATTTCTAGTTCTTGGGGAGCATTACCTTAGCAAAAAGGCTAGTGAACTAGGTCATGTCTTCAATCAAATTATCTTTCTCCTTTGAGCTGATGAGGAGGTCATTTTCCTATATAACAAATGCCCCCGAAAGTGTGATGTCAAAGATGAAGACGATGGGTGGAATACTTTATAAATTGTTGGAAAAAAGAGAGAGAGTATCAGAGCTTCAAGACTACGAGAAACCTCATACAAGCCACATATGTTAAAAATCTAAAATCATGTCTTGAGTCAGGAATTTCCATGCTCAGTAGTTGTGTCCGAGTGATTTCTCAAAATATGTATGACTATTATTTACACCGATAAGCACAATGTGGAACTGTGTCAAAATATGATCATCCTGATGAGATGTCTCTGAAAACAATATACACAGCTTAGGGGAGGAAACAATGTTCAGTGATGTAAGACTATACCCAAGGTCTTGGTCATCGTTTTATCTCAACAACATAATTTTTCACATGTGAATGAAGGATTTGGTCTCGAACATGTGATAAATCATTTGATTATCAGTCAATAATTAAAATTTTTAACAGACACGATGATGGCCACCGATAATGACGATTGTCTCCAAGATGCACAATACAATCTAATGAGGGCGAATAATGATGTTGTCTTTGAACACACACATAATAATTCAACTGGGAGCCAATGATGAAAAAATCCAATTAAAAGAAAGGTAACCTGCCACTAATGATTGAAACTTCCAGGGTAATGACATGTTTGTGGACTTTCTTCCTATATATAGTGTTGAAGTCGATAGGAATAGGCCTATCGAAAGGTAGGCAATACTATGTGCTACATCAGCCAATATCAAACAGGACAACAATGATTGTTTTTTAGGATAAATTTTGAGAAATGGGTCAAAGAGACAAAGGGCATGATGGAAGTATATGAGTGAAGTTTGACACTAGAAGCAGAGGATAATGGAATCCCTTGAACAATAGAAATCATGACACAAAGGTTTACCATGAAGCCTTAGACTCATGAACACCAAGGAGTGTCAGGATACACATATGCAGGAACATCAAAGTATATAGGCTAAACTCATAGGATGGTAAGGTTCATCTAAGAGGCTGATAAAAAGGATGTTTGTTCAGGGAGTCTCATATTTAAGGGAATGACTACTACTAAAAAATCTTTCCGACTGTAGACATAGAGCCACTATTTTGTCCAATTTTTCCCCATTTGATTAAGTCTAACGAGTCCAGACGAGTAAATGTGGTGGTATTTTCATATTTAGAGAGTCTAAAAGGATCGTAAAAGGAAACGCCAGGGGTTCCCCTTTGTCATAGTTGATAACTGAGTGCAACAAAAGTTTTTAGTATACCCAACATAGTTCCTTTTCCGTAGGTTATTGTATTGCGTCCGGATAAAGCGATAAAACTATGCTCACTATATTTTTGACTCATTTTGTTACGAGTACGAGGGGACAGAGTAAACTCAATATTCTTCATGAAATTTTCATGAGTCATACAAAGAAAAACTCAATAGATATCCATCAAATTTTAGTGGTTGAAATGAAGATAACTAAATATATCTTCATGAAATTTTAACAAGTCAAATGAATAAAACTAGACGTCCTTTTTAGTTTAATGAGTGAGGAAAAAGATAAAATAACTACTCATGTCTTCTTCATAAATGTTTTACGATTCTGAAGAAGATAAATTGGGAATTTTTTCAGTTCAAGAGAGAGAAAAGGTCCCAAAAAATAAAGCGCTGATATCATCTTTGTAAGAGTTTTCCGAGCTTGAAGATGGTAACTTGAGGATTTTTTAGTTCAAGAGCAAGAAAAAGTCACGAAAAATAACCTGTGCATATCTTCTTTGTAGTAGTTTAACAAGCCCAAAGAAGTAGACTTGAGGTTTTTTTATTAACAAACAAGAAAAATACCATAAAAAGAATGCTTGGTCTTCTTCGTGGTAGCTTAATGAGCCCAAATGATCTGAGTTGACTCAACTTCTAGATTTAACCAAGATCTTTTGCTTCCATGGTGTATTTATAATTTTATTTTAATAGAGCATAAATAAACATATATGCAGGCTTAAGCAAATGGAAACATAATGACGATCAGACAATCATAAACAAAAGACATTGATAACGGAGTTCATCCAGTGTGGACTACGTCTCTGGGCCTATTGTCAACATGGTGTTGGTTGTTTCATTCAGTGCTGGAAATGGTGAATATATACATGGACTATGATTTATGTCATACAAGGACATGTGTGCTCCACATGAGTGGAAACGTCTCTCCACAAGACGTTCTGCTCCAAGAATTATCACTCACAATAGACCTCCTATCAACATGACATAAACTTACACATAGTGGCAATGAGTATCCCGACATCATGGCATCAAAGGGATCTCAACCAAAATACCCATGGTGACAATGATTATCCCGCCATCATGGCCACAGAGGGATCTCAACCAAAATATACACAAAAATCCATGATGAATACATCTCACATGAAATAAACACAAATATTCTTCATCATACATCGAGCAAGAAGCGAAACAACATAGTACATCTCACAAAAAGTGATCAAATAAGTACATCATCACAACACTTATATACCTCAACTCTGGTGCTTCTTGAAGAACATAATACTCCACTACTGGATCTGAATGCACCATCGAAGTCATGGCATCGCATGGCATAAAATCAAATATCCATGCTTTGAAATCTAACACTGTCGCTCCAATCTGGAAAATGGATGCAAAACAAAAGGCTTATCTATAAACACTGACTGCACCACTGAATTTGTGTCGTCGATAGGTGTAAAATCAACTATCCATTTATCAAATTCTAACACTGGAAAACTTTAGGCATGTAGGAATCTTTTAGATTCCCTCCTCTAGGTTGATTGGATATCTGCAACTCAAATCAGAAAACTAATCTTGCCATTGAGATCCTTTCGAAATTCTGAGAAGAATGAGTATAAAGTTGGCTGCATTCCGACTCTAGCGAATTTTAGACTCCAAGGAATCTGGAAGATTCTCAAAGATTCTCCTCTGCTGGGAATCTAAAAATCCACTGCTCAAAGGGAAAATCCAACCTCACCATTGTGTTCCCTATGAAAATCTAAGACAAATGACTCTAAACTTGACTACATTCTCAAAAAATGAAATTTTACCTCCCAAGGAATCTTTTTAAGCATCTTGATATTCTCTGTAAAAATTATGTCTCAAAAAGCGTGCCCTCATGGTTATGCCTTTGTGGAATTGAAAATCATGGTTCCATCTATCTAGAGCACTTCCCTTGCATGATTCTAATGTTTTAGGTTCCGCTCCTCTCTCGGTTTTGAAATTTTCTCCTTCCCACGTGCGAAAGAGTTGAAGGCTTAAATATGTTTTTGTGGGTAGATATTTCCAAGGAAGTACCACTAATGAGTTGGTTAAGGCGGAGGCACCAAAGGTACGAGGTCAGGGGATCAAATCCTGACCCCTCCAAAAATATACGTGGTTAATTTTATTCACATTGTTTTGTTGTTTTTAGGCGCGGATTTGTTTGTTTTGTTACACATTAAACGTTGGCACTTTGACTCTTGATGTTGGTGTGAGGGCGCTCAGGAGGTAGGCCAACCACACCACCTGGGAGGGTTCAAGCCCTGCCACCCTTGAAATTGACAAGTGTATGGTGGTTGGGTGTGGGTCAGGTCCACCGAAGGTGGCCTGCTCACCTCGGTTTTGTTTATAATATATGTGTTGTATAAAGGCTAGGGCGAGCAGGGGTGTTGTGGGGAAAAGTATCCGATGCGGATGACCCTATCCCTACTCTAAAGGTGACAGTCTTTAGCAACAACTGAAAATAAAGCTTTGATGTTTTCCTTTATGAAAGTACATAGAGAAGGAAGAAAATATTAACCAACCTGGTGTCTTTCGCTTAGTCGATCCTTGTCCTCTCTCTTTGTCTCTTGTTCCCAGCTCCTTGCTCACTTTGCCGGTCTAGCTACACACAGATCCTGCACAAAACAAGAGAGGAAACTACAAGATACATGTACTCATAACTGATGCATGGATTAGAGTGAATCAAATATACAAGTAAATACAATCCATCAATGTAATACAAGTATATAGGAGAACATGCAAAACTTTATTGATAGAAGTAACAGGGTTCTGAGAAGGTTACAACCAATGATGGCTCCAATCCAGCAGCACCTCCCCAGCAGCAAGAACTCTCCTCTTCACCTCTAGTAAAACAATCACCCAATAGCTCTAACTGTAAACCAACAGCACCTCCTTGCTTTACACAAAATTCCAGCCTCCTTAGACCTCATAGAAGAGCTCTATATATAGGAGAGAAGAAGAGAGGATGAGTCAGCTTGAGGCTGGCATAGAGCTGACTAGTGTCCTCTCCCTCTTCAGTTAATCTTCAGTTCTTGAGTCCACTTGGAGATCCTTGCTTACACATGGTGATCAAGTACCTCTTACTCATCACAGGGCGAATCTCATGAACCAAGTGTCAGATTGGAAGCTTCCTGGGCAGTTGACACCTTGCAGGATGACTGTGCCACTTGGCCAATCTCGCCCAGCGTAGGTAGCCTTCATTAATCTTGACTTCCAGCGCAGGTACAAAGAGGGACAGTTGCATTCCAGCGCAGAAGCTCAGTGGAGCAGCTGACATGATCCAAAATAAGCCTGTTTTGAAGTGTTTTCAGGTGGAGAACTGATTGGAAGTGCTGTTGTTTGATGACCTTGTTCTTTTAGGGGTAAGAACAACATGTTTAGGGACTGAGGATCCCTGTAATTATTGACATTTCATGCTCCATGTCGCGAGGCACAAAAATGTCTATAACAGTTGCCCCCTAAAGTATGAGGCCGTTTATCGGGTGAAATGCTTTATCTAGAGGGTCCGAAGTTCGTTCCAGTGCTGAGGAGGAGCCCTGTAATACAATACAATACAATACATTATTTTTCATTCTACTTTCATGGTCTAGCTGAGGCGGGCATTCCCATGCTCAGCTTTTATAAATACATTTTGTTACATATGACAGACGATCGTCTGAAGGTAGACTGATAATTTTCTGTTGAAATTATCATCCTTTGAATAGGATGATCATCTGCTGCAATGATGTACATGGCAAATGCTTTTATGTTTCCTGAATATATATCGCAGCCCGGATGGATGAAACTAGATCCGGGGTCTTCAAACTCGTTCGATCTTCACTCTAAGTACAAGTCGATCCATGTGAGAATTTCGCTGAAGTCGAACATGGAAAGACATCGCTTGATTACCGGTCAATAATGAAAACCGTTAACAAGCGCGAGAGGAATCACCAATAATGACGATGACCCTCAAGGTACTGCAGTACAATTCACGTGGCGTGAATAAAGGACTTGGCGTCGAACGCCACGCAAAATCTTCTGGTCGAAGGTCATTGATGTATACTTGTCGCCGGAAGTGAGAAACTTGCCATTGAGGCATGCAAGCTTCAAAGTACTGATGGGGGCGTTCCTAGATCAACTTCTTGGATAATGAGCTGAAGTCGACAAGAAGCGATCCGTCAAAGGAGGGCCTTAATGAATCCCACATCAATGACAAGGAACGGAGCTAATGATTTTAGTGGAGGTGAAAACAAACTGTGACATATGATTCAGGGTGGCGATCATGAATGGATGAAGGATAATGTATGGTAGTGGATGGGACACGGTTGACACTTTCAGAATGACCCCTCTTGAACATATAACGACACTGATGCGATGGATCGGTAGCATTACCCCAAATGTGGATGGTTTGGCGAGGACCATGGCGATGAGACCGGTGAATGAAACAACCCAACCCGATATGGTACGGAGGAAAAGTGTCATGTTCAAGAGTGACTTGCTACCATTAAACTTTGATGTTCTCCCAATTTTTCCCCAGTCATTTCTGACCAGTACCTCTTTATTTTTGTCAAGCTTGAGGAGGATAACATATGCTTTTTCTATAACCTGCCCTTCGGGCAAGCCCATCGCTATGATTTAACGAGCCTAGCAATAGGGAAACTCGTTCTCGTCTAAAGACAAGGTTGTCGCTATTTAATCATTTTAACGAGTCTAACGACAAGGAAAACTCGGTCCTTTTCATTTTTAGAGAGTCTGAAAAGGTACATAAATTCAACTCCATAATTCCTTTTTCGTCATCTAATCCCTTAAGTCCGAAAAAGTATAAAACAATACAGAAGGGATGGCTGTTCGGTACTTTTACGAGCCGAACAAGACAAGCGCTCGATCTTTTTGTGTAATAATCCCTCAGGTCCAAAAAGATTAAAATCTAGAGGAGGAATAGCTTTTGGTCGTTTAACGAGCTAGAAGGCCAAAAACTCGGCAAACTTTTCATTTTTTACGAGTCAGTGAAAAGAGCTCAAAGAAGACTCGTCTTTTGAGGAACGAGTGATAAACAGGGATAGCAACTGATTCCAGGTACAAATTGGAATTTTCCAATCACGGTAGTGTCACAAGGATGGCTAGGTGAAATCACTCTTCGCAGCTGTTCCTCAAAAGGGGTAAACACACATATGGGGGTGAACGACCGGCCAAATGAAATGGAGGTGATGGATGAAGACACGACCAAGGCTTTTTAAGGCTGATAAATTTACGATCACAATGGTTATTTACCGAGATAGGTTCATTTTTTAATGAGCTTGAACTTTGGCGGAAAAACTCTGCTCACACTTTTCTATTTTTTAACGAGCATAAATTCCGTGGTAAAACTGCTCGATTCATGGTCAAATTTAATTTTTTACTTTTACTAGCTTTTCTCTTTTCAAATGTAGTACTTCATCTTCAATTGCTGCAACAAATTTTGTTAGAAATGGACAATATTTGCATGAAAATGAGATTATAACCCTAATATTTAACTTTAAACTGTGTAAAAAGTCATAAAAAGGGGTTTTTACCTCTCATTTACCATTTCATTTGCATTTTGCTTGTTGGAGCTCTGGAGGTGCCTCTTCTTCCTTGATTTTCACCAGCTGATTCCGGGAGATTCTGTGGACAATTTTCGGTGTTGTTTGGACCAGGTAGGAGCTAAACCTTAGCCCTTCACTTTCATGGTTTCCTTTTTCAGTTTCATGCATGTTTTTCAGAGTTTCTGGGCCCCAGGGGTTTCATTAGGGCACCCTGGCATCAGCGCAGGTTCCCCTTTCGAAATCTGCGCTGTATTTCAGGCAGCCTTAAGGCAGACTGAGTTCTAGAGCAGGGGGAAGACTCTCTGCCTGCGCTGGGCCTAAAAAAGCTGATTTTGCATGAGTTTTTTGATGATTTTTCGCCAGATTTTCATCAAAATCAGGAACTTACTCCTTCTCTTGTTTGATTGTAGGGAACTTTGGACAAAATGTCCCTTACATGGCGAGAACGAGAACATGAAGCAGAGGACATGGTTGCACTCCATGACCCAGTCACGGTGAACGCGCTTCGGAACTGTGGCCTGCTGAAGTTCTTCCGTATCTCTAGCATGAGAGCACATATTTCTTTACTGCAGTATTTGCTTGATGCTTGGGATCCTGTTAACCAAGTATTCCAGATTAGGGGGAAGTCCTTCCCCTCAACCATAGAGGACATGTACTTCTTGACTGGGTTGTCAAGGCGGGGTGCCCCCATTTCTTTGTCGGGTACGGCTCGAGGGACTACTTCCACCAGAGACTATATCCGTCAGTATTGCCGGGAAGGTTCACAGCCGAGCAAAGACGGCAAGATCAATATCCGTGACATCACTGACAGGTCTCTCAGGTCCATTCTATTTACCATTGGTAGGATGGCCGGTAGCGCAGCTTTACATGTTGCCAACAGATCTTATATGCAGCACGCCTTGGAGTGTTTCCAACCGAAAGTGTTTAACTGGTGTGATGCAGTACTTGTTCAGATGAAAAGTCAATTGACCAAGGTAAAGGACGGGGGGCTGAAGAACTTTGGATTTGGTTCTATTCTGACTGCCTTTGTCTTGGAGAAAATCCCATTGATGCAACCTCAGTACATCTTGCTTGATGTGCCTTCTCCGACCGAGCCACGCATGCAGAGGTGGGTTGACCATATGTCCCGGCATGCTGGTCAACCTCATATTACATTCACTGAGTCCTTCTTTAGGTGGTTCGAGCGTCAGGAGATGGCATTTTCTGAGTATCCATATGTGGGTATGGACTGCCGAGGTGATCCGAACTTGGTGCTTCCGGATGGCGAGCAATGGGGCGCTATTGGTAAAATCTCTCACCATATCACTGTTTATTGTTTTCATTCATGATGTTTACTGTTCAAAACTGATCAAACTCTTGGGTGCATGCAGATGTTGGTCCTGTTCGTCCAGTAGCTCGTCCACGATCGCCAGTTGCTGCCCCAGCAGCAGAGACTGCTAGGAGAGTTGTTATTCGCGACCTTGGTGATACTGAGATACTTGCAGCTGTGCAGGAGCAGGTTGAGAGCCTTACTCGTGGTCTTCCGGATGTACAGATTGACGAGTTACCTTTACAGTTGTAGCGGCACACTATCGGCGTGCCTAGACGATGGACTCGTCTCTTGCGCATGATCGCACAGACCGTGACGTACTTTCATGAGCACCATTAGGCTAGGGTGCCCCCTAGCATCTTTTTGAGTTCTAGGTCATATGACCAATTTTGTTTTGATTACAGCACATTATGTACAAACTATAAACAGCTTTATATATTTTGATTTTCGGAGTTTATTTCAGTTTATTTGTGATCCACTTACATAGCACCGATGCACTCTTTTTATATATGTTGTAAATGTCTATCTAATACATAGTTCGCTAATGAATCTGTTAATGTGTTCAAGTTTCTGGAAATATGTTGGTATTGAATTGAATCAAACTCTCTTTCCAAAATCTTAACTCTTAGAAACATACGATAAATAGCTGGATTGCGGACTGAATATATACCAGTGAGTTGTAGTATCACAAGTTGTGAGTCTAGCCTAACAATTAGTCGGCGTATACCATGAGCGATGGTATCAGAGAGGAGTTCGATCAACGCACTATACTCAGCGATATTGTTTGTTGACCGTCCAATACATACACCTCTGAAACTCACTAACTCGCCGCTTGGATCAAAAATGGCCCAGGCTGCGGAGGACAAATTCCGCGTACTACGACTCGCTCCGTCGGCATATCCCACATATGTATCCGAATAATTCGACATCTGCAACAAACGAGAAGGGTGGATTACTACCGAAACAAACATTTTAGCGAAAACAAAATACAACAAAAGCACTCAGGTTACTATTTAGGCATAGTAACGCTTGAGATACAACCCGTTACGGGGTTGTGCCAGTGGTATTCCGTCATAATCCATTAACTCGTAGGCTCCTTTTGCTAACACCCTTTTAACAATATAGGGACCCATCCATAAGGACTGAAATTTTCCTGCTCCTAATTTATCGGATTCTTGGTCGTAAAGCAAAACCAAGTCACCCTCAGAGAAGTTGCGCGGTTTGACATTCTTGTCAAACTGTGCTTTGACTCGTTTCTTATGAGCCTCGTTCGCCAAAGCGGCATCACGACGGTTTTCATCCAACTGGATCAATTCCAGGAAACAAGCCTCTTCTTCTGAGGTTCCGGGGAGGAGGTCAATTGCGAGTTTAAGAGACGAAATTTCGCACTGGATCGGTAATACTGCCTCTAGGCCATACACTAATTGGAATGGTGTGAACCCAGTGGCGTTCTTTACCGAGGTTAGGTAAGCCCATAATGTTGAGTACAGGATTAGATGCCATCTTCTCTTGTGAACCCCGATCATCCTTTGCAACATACGCTTCAGGACTTTGTTGATTGCCTCAACTTGTCCGTTGGCTTGTGGATAATACGGGGTAGAGCTGTCGTGCGATAGCCCTAGTTTGGCAGCTAATTCAATCATCATGTGATTGCGAAAATGCGATCCATGATCTGTCACTATAGCTTGCGGAACGCCGAACCTAGCGACTACATGATTGAAAAAGAAAAGGGCAGCTGTTTCACCAGTGTTATCCAATGTAGGCATCGCCTCGGCCCATTTGGTAAAATAGTCAACAGCGACTATAATATACCCATGCCCCCCGGTCGAGGTGGGGTTACATTGCATGAAATCGATGCCCCACTTGGCGAAGGGCCCAACAGCAACTATCGGCTGTAAGGGTGTGGGCGGTCTTCTGGTTTTGCTATCAAAGATCTGACATGCATGGCAACTTCTGACAGCTATTATGCAATCTTTAAACATAGTTGGCCAGAAATATCCTGCTCGTAAGATTCTTTGTGCTGTTGCATATCCAGATAGATGCCCCCCGCACGCGCCTGAATGACAATCATTCAGGGCTTTCTCGGCCTCCTCATGGGTAAGGCACCTCCTCAAAACCGTATCGACGCCACGACGGTAAAGTGTATCACCGACGATCATGTAGTCTTTTGATTGGTATCGTATACGTTTCCGTTCCGAGTGTGAGGTATTAGGCCTAAATTTTTGGGTTTGGAGATAAACAATGATATCTCCATACCATTCATCGCTTACTGATATCAGAAACAAATTTTCATCCACGATTGACTCTTCTGATGTTTCATCGTTGGACGACGATGGGAGATCGCACAATAATTCCGCGAAAACTAGAGCTTTCTTCGATTTGGATTTTACAAAATCTAAATCAAACTCTTGAAGGATGGCTATCCATTTTGAATATTTGCCCCCAAGCAACTGTCGCGACAGTATATATGTCATGGGATTGCAATCTGACAAAACGGTAGTTTTCCTAAAGAGGACATAATGTCAAAACCTTTGAATCGCTTGAACAGCAGCAAGCGCTAGTTTTTCAACATAGGAATATTTACTTTCTGTATCATTTAAGTTTTTACTTAAATAATAAATAGGATGTTCAATTCCATCGACTTCTTGCACTAAGACCATCGCAATGGTCGTATCTGCTGCAGCTAGATACAGGTTAAAATCTCTTTGATAGTCCGGGGCGTACATTAATGATGCTCTTACTAGACAATCTTTCAGAGCGTCAAAGGAAGCTTGCGCAACCTGGCCCCAGACAAAAGGTACATCCTTTTTCAAAAGACGAGTATAACCTTTGGCAAGTTCTGCGTAATTTGGAATGAACCTCCTCAGAAAGTTTGCTTTCCCTTGGAGTTTCTGAATCTGAAGCAAATTTGAAGGTGGAGGCAAATTAATGATTGCCTGAACCTTACAGGGGTCGAGACGAATCCCATCCTTAGAGACCACAAAGCCAAGTAAACGACCAGAACCGACGCAAAAATTCACACTTGTGCGGATTGAGTCTTATCTTATAATGTCGGCAACGTAGAAATATTTCTCTCAAATGCCGCGGATGATCAGTCCGCTTCCGCGAATGAGCCGGAAGATCGTCGAGATAAGGTTGAACAATGTTCTTGATGTCATGAAAGGCATAATTCATTGCCCTCTGAAACGTCGCCCCTGCGTTCTTTAAACCAAAGGGTAATTTTCGATAAGCGAATGTGCCCCACGGACAGATGAATGCAGTCTTAGACTAGTCCTGTGGGCGGATATTTATTTGATTATACCCGGAAAATCCATCCATAAAGGAAAAGATTTCACATCCGACGCATTCATCAATTATCTGGTCGATGAAGGGTGTAGGGTAGTTGTCCTTTGGACAAGCTTTGTTTACATCCCTATAGTCGACGCACACTCTTATCGTCCCTTGTTTTTTCATAACAGGGACAATATTCGATACCCAATCGGTTAGAGGAACCGGGTAGATGAATCCAGCATGGAGGAGTTTTTCAACTTCCGCCTTAATGGCAGCGGCTTTCTTCAGATGTACCTGCCGAAGCCGTTGTCTTACTGGTTTGACATCAGGATACATTTTAATTTCATGTTCAACTATGCTCGAGTCAATGCTTGGCATTTCATCATATGACCATGCAAAGACATCTCTAAATTCGCGAAAGAGAGCACTATATATTTCCGGTTCTGAAGGGGAACAACTTTTGCCGACATGAATATTCTCAACAACATCAGATTTTGTCGAGATGTTTATGGCTATTGTCTCTTCAATATTGGATAGGTTTCTCTCTGAATCCACCGTATTTACAGTATTTGTTAGGAATTCAAATACCGAAGGGTGATATAGGTCGTGTTGAGTTTCTTCTTCACACTCTGGAAGAAGGGAACGATGGTGGTGATCATTCCATGGTGCCTCCTCAATCATCATTGATTGTAAGATTCCTTTGTCAGTCCCATGAACTTTTGACCATGGATCTAATGGGGTACCATATTCTTCGGACCTATCTACCCAAACGCTTGACGAGCGTTCATTTGGGCTCGCCTCCCATGCCTGAAACATTGATTGCTACAATATTTCAATGGGGCTAGGAGGCAATACCACTTGATGATCCATGACAACTTTGTCTTCTGCGACCTTCGATGAAGATACCATGTTGCATGTTGCTACAAACGGGATATCCACTATATGGAAAGGAGGTGGCAACGCGAAAGTTCCCATCATTGTGGGATCTTTTAGCAAGCCTACTCCGATATCTTTTATCGAATGGTCGCTCCCATGGATCAGGGGAATGCTTCCAGTAACTTCTGAACCATTAGGGAGGAAATTCTGTTGGTCGACGATCATAATCCCTCCTTCAAATGGGAATGCGATCTTCCTAAAATATGTCGACACTACAGCTGCCATGGCATATATCCATGGTCTTCCCAGTAGGATGTTATAGTCAAGATTGCCATCAATGACTTCAACATCAATCTCTACTATTTTTCCTCCTAGTTCAACCTTAAAGTTATTTAGGATACCGTACGGAGTGTACGACCTACCGTCAAATGCTTTCAATGTCGTCGAAGATCGCGACAAGGTTGGAGATCCAAGAGTTTTCCAGCAACTCATCGACATGATACATGTCGATGCACCCTCATCAATAATCGTTCTATGAACAGTTTTGTTGAGTGCTTTCACTTGAATAAGGAAAGCTAATTGCGCTGGTAACTGAGGATCATATCCTTTGTGATCAAAGGATACAAGATTTGAATCTTTAGGATCCACTCCACCAATTGCTGATAACAATGCCTGTCTTTGGGATGGGCAATTTTGTAGTACCTCAAGAGTCGACATAGCAGATGGCGATTGGGCCAAATCCTCCACTATATTATAGTGTTGCGCCGCTCTGGCGCGAGGGTTGAATGTCGACTTGTGGACTACTCCCTTAGGTGGCTTTATTGTTAATTCATGCGTGAGGGGGGGTACAACTTCTGCCGAAGTTGTTGTCGAACTACTGGGTTGATCTTTCCCTTTGTCGTTCGACACCGGTGGATTCCCATAATCTTTATTCCTAGTCGAGATCAAAGCATCATTTTGCTTAGAAACCGACAACATAAGCACTTGAGACGGGGAAGCATTTCCACTATCAACCATATTTTGACCTGGGGCGGGAAAAGGATCAGTCAACACAGCTGAAGTTTGGGAACTTTTAAAGAACCTCTTTAACTCAGCTTTGAACGGACAGTTCTGTGTCGAATGATTTTCATCGCATATTTGACATGGATAAAATTGTTTCCTTTGCCCAGGAGGGTTTGAAGAAGTTTTTTGAGGGGATGACCCACCTTGTTTCTTCTTCTTCCCTTTGTTTTGTTTCTTCTTGCTTCCTGGTTGATTGGAGTTTTTGTCTTTATCCGTAGATACAGCATTTACCTCCGAAGCAAGAATCTCTTGATTTGCTTTTTGATTCGAAGTCTTACGGGCTTTCTTATTCGAATCCCTTGTCGACTTAGCGTTTGCAGTTCCAATCACGCCATCACCGGCATGAGAGTCACTATTCGATCCGGGAGGAGGAGGGATTGAAAATTCCGGTCTGGGGGCATCAGGTATCTTATCATAGAGCGTGCCCGACTGAGTATACACTAAGTCCAAATATTGAGCACGAGCAATAACCTGCTCCTCTGTTACGACGCCTCCCTTGGCCACATCTTCTGTTATTGCCGGTAGAAGCGACTTTATAAACCACTTAGCTAATAGCTGATCTGGAACATAAGTTTTTACCATTCTGCGACGACGACGCCACTCATGTATATGATCTGATATATGTGTGGCTGTTGTCTGCTTGGAATTGGTCAAGATCTCTGTTCCAGTTTCGTACCTTATAGGTAACTGAAAGTGTGTTAAGAAAGTCGTGGCTAGGGAACTAAAATTGTCGAAAGAGGCTCTAGGTAATTCAATATACCATTTGGCCACCAGACCAGTCAATGTCCTCTGGAAAAGACGAAGCCTTATCGAATCATCATTCAAGGTATTCGACGAACACCACAGATGGAATGTCATCACATGATTCGACGGGTCTTCGCCCGGATTTCCATTGAATTTAGGAATGTCCGAAGGAAGTTTGTGAGGAATCGTTGGCCACCAATGGGCATAGGTGATTGGATCGTTCGTCAAACGATGTAAATCTGGTAATTCTAAGGTCGCCACGAATGACAACTGTTGATTCAGGTTTGGCGAGGCGTACCCTGGATACGATGGAATCGCCTGAGCAGTAGGCCTTTGCACACCAGCATAATGCAACTGATGTTGATATGACTGGTACGGTTGGTGGGCTTGGCCACTGTAAAGTGGTTGGTTTAACCCGTTCTGAATATAGGGTTGCCCACTATTCGCAAAGATCTGTTGCTCAGATCCCTGGTACACCTGTTGAAACTGAGGTTGTTGGTATTGCACCATCCATGGTTGTGATGCCATGTTTTGTTGTGCGACACTAACCGACGGACCAAGATGCGGGGTTATGGTTCCCGTTTGTATCTGTGTCGTCCCGGCAGTTGGCGATTGCGGTTGTGTTGCAGGGTCAATAGGCTGTTGCATTACAACTTGGGGTTGACATACAACAGGCATCGATTGAACTTGCGACACTGTTACAATTGCTGGCGTCGTCGAGATACTAGACATAGGTACACACTGTTGCATGGAATATACAACTCTTGGTTGTTGGGGTAACATAGGTACCCAACCACTCGTCGTTACTTCAGTCAAACCTGAATGTGGTTGAAAGCTGCCGTATGGGTATCCCCCCGAAAGGGGAAGTGAAAGGGCATATTGCCCCCCATACGGTAACAATCCGGAGCTCAAGGGTATAGATGGCCTTTGAGGACTGGATGGTCCAAAATGATTCCCAAAGGGATCAATTTGTCTAGTTTCAACATAAGAATTACCGGGTATTATACCGGAAGAACAAACTGGAACAGACCAAGTTGTCATAATAGTCCCTGGGTGGACTCCTTCTAGTTGATGAGAACTAGTTGGGACAGATGGTATGCCGACAAACATCGTTGGAGTGGCAGCAGGAGCTTCTGCTGTCACTGTGTCGTTTGGCACAGTCCTAGATGTTGACGGTTGTTCAGACATTTTAATTCTATCCAATAAACTTCCTAACGATTCTTCAGGAACTTCCAGTGGCGATGGACAAACTTCTGATGCAGAGGGAAAAAGAGTGGTATCTACTCCAAAATGAATTGGAGTATTTGCTTGCTGGTCCTCTACGATTTCCTCTATTGCAATCAGACCAGGAGGAAGAGGCAGACCGTCAGGTCCGTAAAAGATTTCTGGTGCCGAAGAAGGGGTTGCTTCGACAGCGACAGTTGTTTGAACAACAAGACTCTGTGGACCGGTTTCAGATGGAACTGGTTCAGTTATGCAAGTACTTGTTTTCAGACTAGGATCAGTACAACTGTCCTTCTGTTGCTGTTGAACTTCTTCAATAGAGGCAGGGATTCCAGAAATATTGGGAGTGACCAGAATCTCAGATGTTGTTGGAACTTCCGTTCTATCTCTAAAAGGAGATTTTGACCTGGTCCAGCGAGATCGCTTCGCCCGTACTACTTTCGGTTCCGGCGACAAAGGTGGTTGACTCGCGAGTCTCCCCGAACGACGGAGTTTTAATTGACTTTCCTCCACGGTTGCGGATTACTTGATCAACTAAAATACAAAAAGGGGAATTATGTTTCCGTATTGAATGAATTTTATTAGACGCTTTTAGACACAACTTTGCTTTTTCATGTTTTAAGAGTCGAGAAAAAGCTAAAGATGACTCTAGTTGCCTTCGATGTATTAACGAGCCCGAAGTGACAAATGCTCGGCTGGACTTTTTCAGTTATAGAGTTTGAAAAAGGCCAAAAGAAACTGCTCTGGAGATCTAGGCAGAGGGTGTGCCAAACCTTTCGCGAAACCACAGAATACGTTTTACGGTACGGGTGGTCGATCTTCGTGAATGCTGTGTTCACTGCATCGCGATCAGTAGGGTGGCCGACACGGCTTCCTAAGGATAAAGGATAATTGCCTATAGGGGTCTCCCAATATACGCGACGGTACGCGGGAGCTCAAGTCCGTATTAGTGCTATCGTCCCTCAGGAGGAATCACCCACCTTCGTAGAGATCGACAGTCACTACGTTTAACGACGCCGGAACACGTCTCTACCTAGACCTCTATTGTGAGCGTTATGTTACAATGCGTTTTTAGATTCATTCAATATATTTTAAGTTGATCTTGTTTATCAGTTTGTCTTTCAGGATCACCACGAGATGTATTGGTACAAATTCCTAAATGCAGCTAAAATGATAAGCAAGCTTTCACAATCTTTTTAGCTTTGAAAATCCTAACTACTGAGGGGACAGAGAAACAATATCTTTCCACACAGAGCACCAAGCACAAACTAATGCACTTTCTCCTAGATCAGACACCCAAACTTATCAAAATGCAAATGCAAGATGCATGTATTTCTTTTCTTTTCCTTTAATGTTGATGTAGACAAAAGGAAATTGTTGTATAATTTTTGAATTCAATTTGAAGCGTAAACAAACAAGTATGTCTAAAATGAAAAGACGCTTTACAGGTACTTGTTTTAACACTAAAAATATATGAATTCAAACCATAAAGTGAAAAACAAACAAACTCAAACAGCCATGAACAGTAATAAAACTAGCTCATAAGATCACAAAGACACTTTTACAGTTGAGGATCTAAGAGGTCACAGTTATACTGGTTTGCTTTTCACAATGGGAAACCGTAACTGAAACAAGAAATACTGAAAGAACATTCACAGTTTCATCACACAACTGAGGCGGAATAATGTCAAGGAGAAGTGGTTAACAGCAAGTACAATGACCAGCAAGCAATCAGCAAAAAATCAGTGAAAACAGGGCCAAGACACAAAGGGAAAGCTGAGCAAGACAATGGCTAACTGGACCAGCGCAGGTTCTAGTCTGCCAATTTGACTCTCAGCGCAGTTCCCGAAGGGAGCACCTGCGCTGTAATGCAGACTGCCTGTGGACAGCCTGCACTGACTCACGAGAGTTTCGTCTACAAAGAATTCCGGGTCATAAAAAGCTCAAAAATGCACTGTTTTTGCGGAAATAAAAAGCTATAGGTCAAGTACAGGCTAAGGGATGATCAAGAGGATGAAAAGCTATCATAAAGAGTAAAGAGTCTTTTGTAGATAAGCTCTTCAAATCTTGAATTTGCTCAGCAAATGAGCAAGAGTAGCAGTCTCTCTACTTCGCTTTTGATATAGTCAAAAGCTTTTCGATTTGGTACTCTTTTCTTCAAGAAATGAATAGCAAAATACTACAAACACCAACAAGATACTAGGCTCCCCAGCGGAGTCGCCAGTTTGTTGTGGGGAAAAGTATCCGATGCGGATGACCCTATCCCTACTCTAAAGGTGACAGTCTTTAGCAACAACTGAAAGTAAAGCTTTGATGTTTTCCTTTATGAAAGTACAGAGAGAAGGAAGAAAAGATTAACCAACCTGGTGTCTTTCGCTTAGTCGATCCTTGTCCTCTCTCTTTGTCTCTTGTTCCCAGCTCCTTGCTCACTTTGCCGGTCCAGCTACACATAGATCCTGCACAAAACAAGAGAGGAAACTACAAGATACATGTACTCATAACTGATGCATGGATTAGAGTGAATCAAATATACAAGTAAATACAATCCATCAATGTAATACAAGTATATAGGAGAACATGCAAAACTTTATTGATAGAAGTAACAGGGTTCTGAGAAGGTTACAACCAATGATGGCTCCAATCCAGCAGCACCTCCCCAGCAGCAAGAACTCTCCTCTTCACCTCTAGTAAAACAATCACCCAATAGCTCTAACTGTAAACCAACAGCACCTCCTTGCTTTACACAAAATTCCAGCCTCCTTAGACCTCATAGAAGAGCTCTATATATAGGAGAGAAGAAGAGAGGATGAGTCAGCTTGAGGCTGGCATAGAGCTGACTAGTGTCCTCTCCCTCTTCAGTTAATCTTCAGTTCTTGAGTCCACTTGGAGATCCTTGCTTACACATGGTGATCAAGTACCTCTTACTCATCACAGGGCGAATCTCATGAACCAAGTGTCAGATTGGAAGCTTCCTGGGCAGTTGACACCTTGCAGGATGACTGTGCCACTTGGCCAATCTCGCCCAGCGCAGGTAGCCTTCATTAATCTTGACTTCCAGCGCAGGTACAAAGAGGGACAGTTGCATTCCAGCGCAGAAGCTCAGTGGAGCAGCTGACATGATCAAAAATAAGCCTGTTTTGAAGTGTTTTCAGGTGGAGAACTGATTGGAAGTGCTGTTGTTTGATGACCTTGTTCTTTTAGGGGTAAGAACAACATGTTTAGGGACTGAGGATCCCTGTAATTATTGACATTTCATGCTCCATGTCGCGAGGCACAAAAATGTCTATAACAAGGGGTCATGTCCTGTCGGCCCATTTTAAATTAAAATTTGTTTTAATATATACATTTGTTTACAGTGGTTAAAGGGTCCAATGGGGTCATGGTCGTCGTCCCTTTTAATGTTATGTTTTAACATATTTTTTGGGATGAGGGTGATAGGGGTCATGGCCCACCACCTCAACATATATATATTTTTATTTTTTCATTAATAATAGGCCTTTTTTTTATTTTTTCTAATATAAGGGATATTAGACAAATTCAAGAGGTAAAAATTTTTCCCTCTCTCAGGAGCCAAGTTCCCACACTAGTTGTTGCAACAAGTGATGGAAATCACATAATCACTTTTACAGTTTAAAATGCAACACATGATTGGAAAAAAATAATAATACCATGACATACTACCACTCCTAGGAGAACCATTGCTCACTTATCAAAGTGAATGGGTCATCTCCTTGTGGCACATTTGCTTGTCAAACAACTATTTCACCTGGTTCATGCATAAATTCTTTGTCCTTGAGATGCTACTCTGGATGGAGCCTCCAACATGTGGCCCTTTAATGACCACTTTTGTTGTAATGACTACAGAAAGTATTCTTCCTCTAGATTTGCTTAGTATGCCTCTTCTTTGCTTGTTGTTGAGAGGGTCTTTCATGCCTCATCCTTTTTTTTGTTGCCATTCTTTTGCAACACTCAACAAGTATATGGTTATGTAAACCAAAAAAGGTACATGTTTTTAGATGCCATGTTTTACGTTCATCATTAACAACATGATTGTAATTGAAATAAACATTCAAATATTTAGGCTTGTTATACCTTTCCTTGTTGTCTCTAGTGTATGTATGGCGATTATATCTCGCCTCAGCTCTTTCCCTAAAATGGGCACTACCATGGGATGATGGGGATGTATTCCCATCATTCTCTTTCCTTGAATATTTCAACAATGTCTCAGAATCATCTGACATCTTCGAGCATCCTCCTTCGGTGTATCCCAAGCCTACAAATGGAGATTTTTGCTCAACCTCCAATGGTTAATATTGCCTTGGCTACTAACACCAAGTCCTTCTTCCTCGTATCTCATCCTCTTAAGGAGCCTCATGTTTGTCCTTGTAAATGGTATCTCCATATTTCCAATAGAAATTATACTATGTGAATATGAAACTGAAGGGAAATCAACATCTTTTACCTCCACTTTTGAGTTGGAAAGAACAGCTGAGTGCTTCTCATCATCTATTTTTGGTGGTTCACTCGTTGTCTTGGTGCATTCCCAAACTTCCTTCCTGACATAACCAAGTCCTTCTTGATGATGTAATTCCTCTACTTTGATGGGGTTGACATGCCTTGGCCATTAACTCCCAAGCCTTTTCCTTCATACCTGATTCTCTTTAGTAGTTTGGAGCCAATTCCTATGGTATGATTTTCAAAAAAATTGAAATCATCATCAGGAAACATACAGGAAGCTGGAGAATTACTTTTTACCTCAGAGGGGTCAGATTGCAGTTTTTCCAAGGCTTCATACTTATCTTGCAGTTGTCATGGAAACCTATGTTTCTCCTCTTTCTCTTCTCGTAGAAGCATATTCAATTTAGCGTTATCTTCTTGAAGACTCTCGTTACTATGCTTCAGTTCTTCTAGGGCCTCTACCGTGGATCACAACTGGAGCTACAATCATAGCTTTTCCTTTGTCTCTTCTTGTATAGATTCATACATTATTTCCATATTTTTGGACACCATGAGAATTTTCTCATATATTACTTTGCCATCCTCCATCGCTGCACGTTCCATTGTTTACGCTCGCAATTCACATCCACTTGAAGACCACTCTGATACCAAACTTGATCCGACTTGACTCAACTTCTAGATTTAACCAAGATCTTTTCCTTCCATGATATAGTTAGAATTTCATTTTAACTCAACATAAATAAACATATATGCATGCTTAAGTAAATGGAAACATAATGACAATGATAAAATCATAAAAAAACACTTTGATAACGGAGTTCATTTAGTGTGGACTACGTCACTAAGCCCGGTGTCAAGATGGTGATGGTTGCTTCATTCAGTGCTAGAAATGGTGAAGATGTACATGGACTATTATTTCTATCATACAAGGACATGTGCCCTCTACATGAGTGGAAAAGTCTCTCCACGAGATGTCTTGCTATAGGAACTATCACTCATAATAGACGTCCTATCAACATGACATAAACTTACACATGGTGAACATGAGTATCCCGGCATCATGGCATCAAAGGGATCTCAAGCAAAACACCCGTCGCGATAATGAGTATCTTGCCATCATGGCCACAAAGGGATCTCAAACAAAATATACACAAAAATCCATGATGAGTACATCTCATATGAAATAGACATAAAGATTATGCATCATACATCAAGAAGGAATTGAAACAACATAGTACATCTCACAACAAATGATCAAATAAGTGCATGTCAACAACACTTCATATGCCTCAACTCTGATGCTAGTTGAAGAATAGAATACTCAACTACTAGATTTGAATGCACCATCAACATCATGGCGTCGAATGGCATAAAATCGATTGTCCATGCTTTGAAATCTAACACCGTTGCTCCAATCTGGAAAATGGTCTGAAACTAAAAGGCTCAATTGCAAAAACTGATTGTACCACTAAATTTTTGTCGTCGAGAAGTGTAAAATTGACTATCCATTTGTCAAATTCTGACACTAAAAATGTCTATGCCTGTAGGAATCTTTTACATTCCCTCGTGATTCTCCAAAGATTCCCTCCTCTAAGTTGACTAGAGATCTGAAACTCAAATTAGAAAACTAACTTCTCCATTGATATCCTTGTGAAATTCTGAGAAGAATGACTATAAAGTTGGCTGGATTTTGACTATGGCGAATTTCAGCATCAAAGGAATTTGAAAAATTCCCTCAAAATTTTAGAAGATTCTCCTCCATTTGGAATCTGCAAATTGGCTACTCAAAGGGCGAATCCAAACTCGCCATTGTGCTCCATACAAAAATCTAAGAGAAATGATTGTAAACTCGATTACATTTTGACAAAATGAATTTTTACCTCCCACAGAATCTTTTTAAGAATCTTAAGATTCTATGCAAAAAGTATTTGTCGAAAAGCTTTCCATTATGGTTCCACCTCTGTGGAACTGAAGATAATGGTTCCACCTATCTGGAACACTTCCCCTGCACGGTTCCAGTGTTCTAGGTTCTGCTCCTCTCTCGATTCTTAAATCCACTCCTTCCCCCATGAAAAAGAGTTGAAGGCTTAAATATGTTTTTGTGGGTGGATATTTTGAAGGAAGTTCCACTCACTTGTTGGATAAGGCAAAGGCAACAAAGGCAGGAGGTTAGGGGATCAAATCCCAACCTCTCCAAAAATATACATGGTTAATTTTATGCATGCAATTTTGTTGCTTTTTGGCATGGGTTTGTTTGTTTTGTTACGCACTAAACGAGGGTGTGTTTGACCATTGGTGTTGGTCTGAGGGTGCTCAGGAGGCGGGCCGACCACACTGACTGGGTAGGTTCAAGCCCTGCCACCATTGGAATTGGAAAGTGTATGGTGGTTGGGTGTGGGCTAGGTCAACCAGAGGTGGTCCGCCCACCCCAGTTTTGTTTATAATATATGCGATGTATAAAGGTTGGGGCATGCAGGGGTCGTGGCTTGTTGGCCCATTTTATATTAAAATTTGTTTTAATATATACATTCGGTTACGGTGGTTGGAGGGTCCAGTAGAGACATGGCCTCTGACCCTTTTAATATTATGTTTTAACATATGGTTTGGGAGGAGGGTGGCAGGGGTCATGGCCCGCCACCTCAATCTATATATATATATATATTAATTTTTCATTACTATTAGGTCCTTTTTTTATTTTTTCTAACATAAGGGATATTAGACAAGTTAAAGAGGTAACAATTTCATCCACTTCGGAGCTAAGTTCCCATGCCAATTGACGGTGAATTTGTAGGACACTTAAACCTGGCCCACTCCCCAACTTTGACCAAAAATTTGACTGGCTTTATCTCCTCCATATGAGCTCGGATTTGAGTGTCGTTCACACCATTGGAATGAGGGCGATGAACAATTCGATCTAATGTTGGTTTGAGAGCATTCTGACCACTTTGAATTTTGACCCTTTCTGAGACCTCTAGGACTTCTACATGTGTCTATAGCCACTTGGACCAATGAAGAAGGAGACTCGAGGTTTTTTCAGATTAACAAGCAAGAAAAATACCATAAAAATAATTCTTGATACTTCTTGATCTCGTGCTTAATAATAGAAGGGTCTATGCCATGAATTTGCTCATAAGACCAAGGGAAAACATCGTGGAATTCCTTAAAAGGGTAATTCAAGCTCACAGTTCCCTCAGGATTGCAGTTAGATCCAATCTAAATGCTTTCCATGATGCCTATTTTGACCGAGATAGCGATGGGCATAGTCTTTAAAATATTGCCCAAGTTCCCTTCCGAAACCATAGTTTGGACAGTCGTATAATTCGAGGGAACAATCTAAGGTGGTTCAAAAGGCATGGATTTTATAGATGTCAAGTTTGAATCAGATATCAAAGTGCGATGGTGAGAGGTTTACCAAGATTTCTCCTCTAAAGACATGATCTCTTGAATAACTTTGTCCACAGGTGGGACTTCATCGAGGAGATCATTAGAAGAAGTTGTGACAGGAGAGGTTTTCCAATGTTGCTCTTCTAAAGATAAGATCTCTTGAATAGCTTCATTTGTAGGAAGGAATTCATCAAGGATATGATTAGAGGCAGTCATCATGGGAGGGGAGATGGCATCGTTGGCCATAACGAAAGTGAATGAAGAATTAGATACACATTGAATTTCTTGATAAGCTAATTTGATTGGTGATAGCGACATTTTTCTCCATAAGATTCAATGTCAGAATGGGTTGGGAGGATCCAGGGATCGATTGGGTCATGAGGAATAGTGGAGACCATAAAAACTGTCTGTGGAACCTTCGGAAGTGGGAGAGGAAAGCAACCAATCAGGGAAGAATCCTTCAAAACACCAATACCAACACTGATGTAAGAGTAAGGTATGCTACCCATGAAGGGTATGGTACCGCTAGCCAATAGGGAGTAATTTGGGGTGCAGAAGGACAACTGGTATACTATGACTATTGTCCCATCCAATGGAGAGAGGATGAGGTGGAAGACTGAAGACACAATGGTAGTCATGGCATAAGACTAACTACACCCCAAAAGTAGATTATAGTTGAGATGACGATCTATGACTTCAATGTCCATCATTACCATTTTCGCAATTAGAGTGATGGGGTAGTTGCCAAGGTATCATTTTAGGATGAAGATATGGCCATTGAATACTATAAATGAATTTTAAAACATAGAGAGGGTTAGAGAACCCAAGGCAAGCTAGCATGAATTAGACATGAGGCAGGTCAAAGTGTCCTCTTCAATGACTATTCTATGGACACCTCTGTCGTTCGAAAAAAATTGCTCCCGAAATGCAAGTTGGTGGGAAAGGCAAGGTTTAAATTTCTCCATGTTGAATATTTCTAGCATGGAATCTTGACATTAAACCTCACCAATAGCCGAAAGAAATGCTTTCCATTGTGCTGGACAACTCTACAATACTTTGAGTGTAGACATAGATGATGGTTCTTGCACCACACCTTCTACAATAATATAGTTATGGGCAGCATGTGTAGATGTATTATGTGTTGTGCAATGAAGTGCCCCTTTTGGGGGGTGAATTACAAGATCAGAAATAGGCCTCTCGATATGAAGATCATTAGGTGGTGGAGGTTTTGAAATCGAGGCAATATCTTGAGCGTTAGCGACTGAAGCTCCATACGTTTTGGCTCATATTTGAAGATCAACCATTTCATAGGTGTAAATGATCCACGATCCTTCATGAGAGGAAGGATGATTTGAACTGTCATTGCCCCCTCTCGGGGGTTGAGTCAGGTTCATAATAATATGTTGCTATTGTTTAGTAGGGAAATGTTCGTGTAGGAACACGGGGGTACAACCAATGTTCCTTTGAGTGAGAAGATCCGTGCATCCTTGGAGATAGGGATATCGATGTGTCATATGGTCTTCGAAACATATTTTTAAAGGGAACTTGACAGCTTTGTCATCTCCACTGGTAGTTAGTGCAACAATTTTTTGTTTGGGGTTAGTCTGTTTGGTTGGATGCTCTTCAGAAGGAGAGGTCTTCTTCTTATTATTCATGTTCTGGTCGTTGGTTTTTTGAGTTGATTGCACAAATTTTATCACAATGGTAGGAAGAGTAGTTGATTGGGTAGAGGTAGCGTGATCAGCCAACAAATGGGAAATGTTCCCGCTAAGTTTTTTTTATAGTAGACCCAGAGGTAGCACTGATGATAACGTCAGCATGCATGCCAAGTTGCTGAGTAGAGGGAACATTAGATATTCTGGGGGAATTTGTGATTACGTCATATAATGTGATATACTGTGAATAAATCAAATCTAAGTGCTCGACATGATGAATGGATCAGTATTTAGTGACCACACCACCTAAGGCAATGTCCTTGGCAATTTCGAGAAGAAGAGATTTACATAACCAATCTACTAATAGATAATCTGGAATGGGGGCTTTTACTAGCCTCCACCTATGTCTCCATTCATGAATGTGATTGGAAATGTGGGTGGAGGTGCCTTGGCACAAAGTAGTAAGAAGTTCCATCCCAGTTTCGTAGTGGATCAGCAATTGAAAGTGCTTTAAAAATTCCATCGCCATGGTGCCAAAGGTATTAATTAACATGTGTGGTAACTCAATGTACCATTGGGTGATATTTCCAGTAAGGGTGCGAGGGAAGAATTAGAGACAAATACTGTCATCCACCATGGAGTTTTATACACACCATATCTGATAGGTGGTGACATGTGTACCTAGATCATCCCCTTTTTTCCTTCAAACTTCAAGACGTCGAAGAGGATTTTGCATGGGATTGGGGTCCAGTGTAAGTTATGGTAGACATGATCACTAGTGAGTTTGCACAGATTGAGGATGTTGAGTTTTTCCAAGAAAGGAAAAATATTTAGTGTCCCCATGTCTGACCAGGGTGATGCAGAATGACTTTAGGGACCCTGGGGTCCACCCATCATATTGTTCCCAACATGATACATGAGGTTTGCTAGATAATAATTTCCTTGCGGTGGTGGAAAAATCATATAGGGTGATTGTCCATATGGGATGTTAGGATGTGAGATAAAATCTTGATTGCCCCCAAGATAAAAATCCCCCCCTTGACTCCATTGAGGTTGAGAAGGGGGTACCCAAATGGATTGAGTGGGACTGGGTTGAGGGATCCCGCCAACCACATAGTTGGCCATAGACACATGACTAAAATTCAGGTGTTGAGCCATTAATATGCATTTAATATTATCACTTTTGAATGATTATTCCACCCATTTCTACCATTCTTTATCACATCATTTATCATAATTTATCATATAATTCCATCTTATAATGATTTATGCTCCTATGGAAAAATAATATTTATTCTCCTTTAGTTTTAATAAATTGATAATTATGCATGGTTTTATCAATAATGGTTTATTAATAAATTGGTTGTAACACTACTCATCATTTTTAGCCTCCAAGATAATTTCCAGATAGAAGATTTGATCACTAAAAGTGTCAACTCAGAAATTCGTTGGAATAAGAAGTGACAGTTTTGCGGTTGATATTTTGGGCAAATGAAGAAGAATCTGGGTGGTTGATATTCTCTGAGCACAATTTTCTCAGATTTGTTGTGTGGCCATTTTCGAAATCTCAGCTGCAAAGCCAAATTCGCCTTGCTCTTGTTAAATATGGATGGAAATATATTTTCTTGTTGATTAATTGGTTAGAAACAATCCAATTTTGTAATAATGATCATATTGTAATCATCCCAGTTGTAACTGCTCTCTGCTCTCTATGTATTTAAATAATAATAGAGATCAGAGAAGGGGGAATGATGAATTCAGAATTGAGGATGGCTGAGAGATGGAGAGATTTCTTGTTGTAATTATACAATTCCTCATCGACTCTCATTGATTAAATAGAGATCGACTGTTTGTAAATGTTGTTATGCATGATTAATACAAGAACGTGTTGCCATTTAACTTCTTAGTTCTGCAGTAGCTCAGCGGCGTTTCAACAGTGGTTGAGGGCCTAGCCCTAGTGGATCGATCCACTATTTGTATCTCTACCTTTTCATTATTGTTGTGAGATAGTTCATATTTGGTTTTATTACAGTTTGCAAGTTAATCGGTTTGTTGTTTAATTGCTTTGATATCAGTGTGTTATATTAACGAATCGCGTTGTTGTTCTTTTATTATTTAACTAGAATCTCAACAGTATATAATTTATCTTGTTAATGCCTTAATAGAGCTTCACTATTCTATTTCAATTATGGTTTCATTCCACTTGCTATTCTGTTTGATTGATATTAATTATAGATTGTTGTTCAATAGGATTGGTTATTCGATTCCATTAATTAGAGTTTGCTGTTCAGATTTATTAAATAGGATTCGTTGTTTAATTCCTTTAATTACAGTTTGTTGTCCATTTACTTTGTTTTTCATTTCTGTTTATTAATTGCAAAGAGTTTATTTTTAAAGAGATTTCCTAGTTTACTTTCAATAGCAGCTTTAGTTCAATTTCTATTTCCTTTTAATTGCTTTAAAGTAGGACTGTCAACTATAGAGAACGTTGGTTATTGCTTCCTCATTCCTAGATTGATTGTCATGTTCCAGTTTGATTTCAATTGCATCAATCTCTAGAGGAATGAGTTATTGCTACTGTATCCCCGATTGATGGTTATTTGAGTGAATGATTTAGTTGCAGAGCATATTAGTTTCTTGCCATTACAATTAGATTTTTTTTCAAGCATTCATTTACTTTTGGATTTTAAGCACTATACTGCAAAACATTACTCTTGAGCAAGTGACCACCTCAGACTGAGTACACTCCTGAAATAAAAAGTCATCCCTTGGTTGACAATTAATGTGAAGATAATTAGGAGTTAAAAAGACACCTTTTATTGCTCAACATTTTGGCTTCGTTTCCGGGGAGAGTGTTTCCATTTCTAAAGAGTAGTGTGCATCTGAAGAGTGCGTATTAGGAGAGAATTGGGTAATTAAAAATGGATGTAGAACCTGTGTACAAAGCATGTAAAAGCCCTGCTCACTCGCCCGCTTTCCAACAAAATTGTTAAAGAACTTACGGTAGAAATAAATGTTTAAATTTCTGTCTGAATGACTAAAAAAAATAGAAATTTTGAAAATCTCATGATTTCACTTAAGTGGTGATGTAAGCACCACCCATTTCACTAACCAATTGACAAGAACATTTGATGAAGGAGGCTCAAATAAACACATGAAGAAAATCTTCTATTATGGTAAGAAATGGCTCACATTTCTACTTTTGAGTTACCTATCAAAGATCTAGGAGGAGTGACACAAATGCACATAATTCCCCCATCTTCTCTACAAAAATTTCATGGCTTCACAAATGAATATCCAAATACATTCTTATTTGAGTTCAAAAAAATTTGTAGAGGATATGCTTATTGTACTAATGATCAAAGGTTGAAAGTGTTTCCCCTTACTCTAAAAGGAACAACTCTCCGATGGTTCATGAGCCTAGGTGGGAACTGCATCCAAACATGGGAGGACATGAAGAACATATTCTTGAAGAAGTACCAAGACTATTGCAAATCCAATGAAGATATTTTCAATATGATACAAGGGGAAGATGAAATCTTGGAGGAATATGTGTAGCAATTTCATTACAACCTTCAAAAATCAAAACATAAGCATTTGGAAAAAGAGATCTTAAAAACACTCCTTCTTAAAAGAATCAAACATGAATTTTTTATAACTCGTAAATTTGATAGGAAAAGGTGATGTTTTTCAGTTATCATATGATGATGTTTCTGAATTGTGCATAAGGTATTCAATAGGAATCTCCAAGGCTGGTAAGGATTGTAGAGAAATTTGTTATTTCTTTTCCAAATCTGCTACAAGAACAAGAGACATAAGAGCTGAAATCAATGTCTTATTTGAAAATTTTAAAGTTGATTCCATTAGCTCTCTAAATTCACAATTGGATGTTTTGCAGGTTCAGAAAAATCAAGAATTTGATGAAGTGTTTTGCCCTCATTACTGGAAGGAGCATCCCATAGATAGTTGTTCTTCTTTATCTATGATGGAAGTATTATATCAAAGAGATGAGGAAGCTGCAACAAAGTCAAAAGCATGGAAATCATGGCCTATAGGTATGGTTGAAAGCATTTCTTCTCAATTCTCTTACTTGCATAATCCATTATGGAATACTAATGTGTTAGGGTAGCCATATCAATCTCAATATAACCACCACCAATCTCGTCTACAAGTTTGGCATGGTTCACCTTATGATTGCATGACTACACTGCCTCATCTTGTAGCACAAACACATTTTCCATATTCTCCACCAGCTCTTCCACAACATCTTTCTCACCTATCAAAACCATCCACACAACCCAATCAACTACATCATCAAAATGCTCCATTCTGTACATTATTTCCCGCTCAACTCATTCCACACCCTCACCATAATAAACTAGTACAACATGCTTACAGTGTTGAACGGAAAAATTTACCCACCCTTCCCACCCATTCTATCTCACATGCGCCATTATAGAAAACATACAATGAGATTCAGAATGTTTCAAATTCAAAAATTGTAGAAGCTATGGAAGAAAATGAGGTTTCTTTTGGTATGCATCAACAAACCATTTTAAAAGTTCAAAAACTTCATGGTATGATGGCTACGGGAAATCAAGAAAGTAAATGATATATTGAAGATTGGTTTCACTCCATCATTTGTTTGTAGCATCACTCCATACTTCAACAATTTTTGACACCATCGTTTCAAGGGAAGTTGGCTTCCCATACCCTAATATTCATTAATATGCATTTTTCAAATTTGGGTATATGCATAAATGAAGCCCTGTTTCGAAAATGGCTCCACTGGAAGTACTTTTATACATAATAATATACATTTTTCAAATCAAAATAGGTTAGTGTAGAAAATAAAATAAATAAGGACATAAATAAATGCATTTTGTTTTTTTTGTAAAAATAGTTTTTTTTTGTTGCAACACGCTGTCGAAATCAACATCGGTGATAAATTTTTTTTAATTCATTTGTTTATGTATTTAAACTATAATGGAAATAATAGTTCTACAAACACTCATATTCACTTTTATCACCAATTTGGAAAAAATGCTTGAATATCATAATTTTTTGGCATGTGGGTTTGACGAAATTTCTGAAAACACAGTCGGGACAGTCATGTTTTGAGGGACCAAAAGGGAATATTTTTAAAACCTGTTTTTATCCTAATTATCCCTTTCTGTCTACTTTCCAACCCAATTTGAATCATTCAATTTGGATTTGAAACAAAAAAGTTAGAACCAAAACATTGACAAGGTGACTAGTAGGCAGCTTAGGAACACGGATGGGACAGACATTTTTTGAAGGCCTAAATGACAATATTTTTAAAACCTGTTTTCATGATAAGTATCCCTTGATGTCTACTTTTCAACCTAATTTGAATCACTTAATTTGGATTTGAAATGAAAAAGTTAGAACCAAAACATTGATAGGGTGTCTAGCGGGCAGCTGACGAACCGAGTTGGGACAGTCAGTTTTTCGAGGCCTAAATAACCATATTTTTGAAACCTGGTTCTATGGTAGATTCCCATATGAATATATTTTACAAGTAAATTGGAATCACTCATTTTTGATATCGTATGAGAAATTTATGATCAAAACACCGACTGTCTATCGTAAATCAGCACTCTTAAAACTCTGTCTTTCGAGTTGTTCCCTAGAGTATTTGACCTACCAATTCTTCTTGTCTTAAAAACCTGTTCTATTGGAGATAAATAAATGAATCTACTTTCATTTTCAATTTGAATCATTTGAATCCGATATCAAACAAATAATCTATACTTAAAATACCCACTATTGTTCTAAGTGGGGTAATTAGAAATGACTCTGTTATGCAGGTTGCTCTAAGTAAAATTGACATATCATATCATTGAATTTTTAAAACATGTTTCTATTGGAGATATACATTTGAATTATCTATCATCTGGCTTTGGAATCACTGAATTTGGACGAAAAACAAATAAGTTGTGATTAAAACACTGCAGGTTAGCATGATTGGCCGCTGCTCTCTCGCAAGTGATAAAATAAATTTTACTTTGTCATTTTCTCATTGTATTTGTTATACAGAGTAACTATTTGTTGTTTTTTACATAATTTTTGGAACTAAGGGAGCCCAATCACCTCTCTTTCTCCATGATTTAAGGTTTAATTGCAGGTAGACACTCGTTTTTTGCAGGTCCTAGGAGAATAAAGAAGGTCAATTTATGGACGAGTGATTCTTGAAAGAAATTTTAGTGAAACAAGAGAATTTCATCCAACTCATAACCCAACGGATTCATAATAGAAGAAATAAAGAATTGATTTCCATTTGAAATTTCATGACTTGTCACTACTGCCAAAACATTTTTGAAAGAGAAATTTTTTTTTACATAATATCATAGCTGATGGAACTTAATTTATTTATTTACATATTGTTTTTAAATAAAATGTTGTTTCTTTTCTGATTTCTCTTATATTTTGTGTTTCAGGTGTTGCTTCATTCAAAATATAACCCATCCTCAGCATCAATACAGTGAACAACTAATTCGTTCTTCGCGTACTTGCATTTTATGATTGTGCATTTTGCTGTTCCTTTTCAAAGGCACAACACTTCTGCAATTTCACAGTTTTGTTGTTCCTTTCCGAAAGGAACAACACTTCTGCACTTTCACATTTTTGATGTTCCTTTTCAAAGGAACATCACTTCTACACTTTTACGTTTTTGCTATTCATTTTCAAAGTAACAGCGCTTCTGCAATTTCACGTTTTTGCTGTTCCTTACTTCTGCACTTTCACGTTTTGTTGATCCTTTCCGAAAGCAATAGCACTTTTGCACTATCACATTTTTGTTGTTCCTTTCTGAATGGAACAACACTTTTGCACTATCACATTTTTGTTGCTCCTTTCCGAAAAAAACAGCACTTCTGCACTTTCACATTTTCGTTGTTCCTTTCCGAAAGGAACAACGCTTCTGCACTTTCACATTTTTGTTATTATTTTATGAAAGGAACAACACTTCTGAACTATCACATTTTTGTTGTTCCTTTCCGAAAGGAACAACACTTCTACACTTTCACATTTTTGTTGTTCCTTTCTGAAAGGAACAACAATTCTGCACTTCCGCATTTTTGTTGTTCATTTCCGAAGGAACAACGTTTCTGCATTTTTGCTGTTCCTTTCTGAAGGAACAACATTTTCACATTTTTTTGTTCCTTTCAAAGGAACAACACTTTCGCATTTCTGTTGTTCCTTTCAAAGGAACAACATTTTCACATTTTTTGTTGTTCCTCGTAGGGAACAAAAATTTTTCACATGCATTTTTTTTGTTGTTCCCTACAGGGAACACACTTTTTTCGTGTGCATTTCTGTTTTTTGATATGCATTTTCTTTGTTGTTCCCTACAAGGAACAACATTTTTTTTGAGTATTTTTTATGTTCGTTCAAAGGAGCAACACTTTGGGAGTATTTTCGAGAGCAACTCTTCCTTCTTCTTGTGGGATTATTCTTAGTCCATCTCAACCACATTTTACTAATTCCCTTTCATGGCATGAAGTACACTATTTTTATTAGGACAAGAATTATGGATTCTATTGAAGCGAGTTAATATCATTCACGTTATGATATTTAACAGGAAGGCTCCTTGATGATAGATTCTTTTCAAAACGGACACAATTATTTATTTACTACTTTACTGCATTGTTTTTTGTTGAACATGATATTGATTGATCATATTAATACCATGTTGGTTCCACCCTTCCTCGCTATAATCTTCTTTGTCTGTAATAAATGAGATTATGGGTATATTTTTCTATTGACAAGTTCAACTTCTTCCACCATCCCTGCTCTTAAGGAGTACTGAGCCTCCCTCTTTTTATCATAAAAATGTTTATTAACAATAAAATTTTGTTCGTAGATGGAGGATAGGGGGTCTCATTAGGAGCCAACCTACCATGTTCATAAGGCTGTAACAAAGTAACATTCCCATTATGGCCACCACACTAGGGTTATGATCCATTGGATAGCCCAATTATCATTGGAACAGGAGGTCTCATCACGAGCCGACCTAATCACTTTTGCTACATCCTAGTGAATGACAGTGTGGTTATCTGGTTACCATGTGAGCAGACTGATCTCTTCTGTAGAACAGCACTGGAACTCTCCATTTATAAATTGAGGATGCTAGCTCATATGGGTTAGAAAGCAACCCTGCCGAGGCTATGGACGCCTACTGGCAGCAGAGGCTCTACTTATGGTATTGAAGTTATATCTTATCGTCAATTATTACTATAATACCATTTTCTTATTTTTTCTTTTTATCGGAGAAGTTATTTCCTTAATTTTTTTTTACCTATTTTGAACCTTTACGCATGGGAAATTATTTTTTGATCAATCACATCATTTTCGGCTAGAATACCATCAGCGAAGCATCTTTTTTTAATATTGTTGTTCTTTTTCTTTTTCACATAACTTATCATCAATCCAAAGTGTCCTATCTCTTATTCATAACTATCTTTATACACTCTGCTCTCATTATAACCATAACTCTTACCATCCTATCATTGATATGTGTACTCTGTTTCATTTATTGCTATATTGTTCATTCCCTTGCCTTGTCGTTAGCATAACACCTTTCATAGGCTTTATGGTCATGGAATCCCTTTTCCAATTGGAGGGTGTTATAAAACCAACTCACAAAAAGATAGAAAAGAGAGATCAATGCCTTAGAATTCAGTCTCTTCGAGGGGGCAACCTCCTTTACATTACATAAATGAACAATTCTTAGATGATTCAAATGAACAAACCTCCTTTCTATATATAGGAGTCTAAGGAGTCACAATATAACCCAGCCAACCTAAAAATAATAATATAAAGCCATAAAAATAACAATAGAGGGATTCTATGGGGCACAATGACAACAATATGGGGACAATAGGGGCACAACAATATTAATAAGGAACACAACTACAATAGTAATGGGGTAATCACTAGTATTATAAGGACCCAACATGCCCCTCTCCTTCGAAAAATTGTTGTGCTCAACGCTTGAGTAGTTATGGATGCTTCTGTATAAAATTTTCATCCTCCCATGTGGAATCTTCAACAATTAGGTTCTTCCACTTGATAAGATACTCCGAAATTGATCAATTTCGTAATTGTTGAGTTCTTGTTTCTGTGACTGCTTCTGGTTCCAATATAAATTTTCCTTCCTCGTCGAGTTTTGGAAATATTATTTGAACTGGGATCTTGTTGCCTATAACTTTCTTTAAACATGAAACATGGCAAGCTGGGTGCAATTGAGAAGCTGCAGGAAGCTCCAATTTGTATGCCATAGTACCAATCTTTTGCAACATCTTGTACGGACCATAATACTTTGGTGATAATTTATTATCCTTCTTAGCTTTCTTGAGGGACATTTTATTATATGGTTGTAGCCGTAGGAATACCCAATCACCTACATCAAAACTTATTTCACTGCGATGTTGATTTGCCTATTGTTTCATTCTATTTTGTGCCAACACGAGGTTATCCTTTAAGAGTTGGAGGACTTGTTGTTGATGTTCGATGTGATGTTCCACTGCTTGAACCTTAGAATTTTATCTCAAATATGATGTGATGGATGGTGGTTGATATCCATAAAGTGCCATAAATGGGGTCATTTTTGTTGCCATATGGAAGGAAGTGTTATACTACCATTCAGCCAAAGGCAACCATTTGACCCATTGTGTCTATTTATCAAATATAAAGCAACGAAGATATCCTTCCAAACATTTGTTTACAATTTCAGTTTGCCCATCAGATTAAGGATGATAAGATGAGCTATGAGCTAACTGAGTACCAAGACATGAAAATAATTTTGTCCAAAAATTTCCAGTGAAAATGGGATCTCTGTCACTTACAATAATCTTTTGGTTTCCATGTAGCTTTTGAATTGTTTCCATAAATGTAGTAGAAACTGTACTGGCTTTAAATGGATGTGATAATGCACAAAAGTGTGCATACTTGGTAAGTCTGTCAACTGCCACCATGATGACACTCTTTCTCTCGGACTTGGGTAAACCTGTAATAAAATCCATTGAAACCTCCTCCCAACGTTGGTTTGGAATGGATAAAGGTCGTAATAGACTCGATGTCTTAATTGTTTCAACTTTATTTTGTTGGAAAACCAAACATTCTGCCACAAACTTTTGAATATCTAATTTAAGGCCCTCCCAAAAAAATTCCTTCTTAACCTTGTGGTAAGTTTTTAAAAATCTTGAGTGCCCTCCTAAGGGAGAAGTGTGCAATTCCATAAGAATCTTTTGTTTTAGCTGGGAATTCTTACAGAGGTATAAGTGATATTTGTACCATAACGAATCATTTTGCCAGCTAAATGTATCAGACGTGCTGGAGTCTTGTTGTAACTTTCGAATAAGTGCCCACTCTTCTTCGTCGTTCTTCCATTCCTCCCTTGCTTCGTTTATCCAATCTGGTTGGATAATAGAAATGACAAACAACAATGCTTCAACATTCTCATCCTTTCTTGAGAGTGCATCTGCCACCACATTTTGCTTCCCTTTTTTGTAGATGATGTCAAAGTCATAACCCAACATCTTTGTGACCCACTTTTGTTGCTCTTCAAAGGATAATCTTTGTTCTAAAAAGTATTTAAGTCTATCATGATTTGTTTTTACCTTGAAGTGTATTCCCATTAGGTAGGGTCGCCATTTCTTAAGTGCATGGAGTATTGCCAACATTTCCTTCTCATAAATAGCTTTGCGTAAAAACTTTCCCTTGATTGGACAACTTTCGAAAGAAATGGGTCTTTCATCTTGCATTAAAACAACACCAATTCCATTTCCTGAAGCATCACATTCCACAATAAAGCTTTTTGTGAAGTCTGGTGTAGCTAAGACTGGTGCTTGGCACATTGCCTCTTTAAGATGCTCGAAGGCCTTTATTGCTTCTGGAGTCCATGAAAATGCATCTTTCTTCAATAATGTTGTTAGAGGTGCTGCTATTCTCCCATAATTCTTAACAAACTTGCGATAATACCCTGTAAAACCGAGAAATCCTCGCAGATGCTTTATGGGTGTGGGTATTTTCCATTCCTTAATGGCTTTAATTATGCTAGGGTCTACCTTAACTCCCTCATGAGATACAATATGACCCAGATATTCCACCTCTTGTACTCCAAAGAAACATTTGGATATTTTCTGCATATAATTGTTTCTCCTCTAATAATTGTAGCACCCTATCAATATGTTCAACATGATCCTTCCAAGACTTGCTGTAGATTAGTATATCATCAAAAAATACTAACACAAATTTTGTAAGGAATGGTTTGAAAATGTAATTCATCAAACCTTGAAATGTTGAAGGTGCATTGGTAAGGCCAAAAGGCACGACCAAAAATTCATAATGACCCTCATGAGTTCTAAATGTTGTTTTCGGAATGTCTTTAGTCTTCATTCTGATTTGATGATATCCTGAATGAAGATCCAACTTGGTGAAGTAAATTGATCCATGTAATTGATCCAGTAATTCATCAATGACAAGAATGGGAAACTTATCTTTAATAGTGAGCTTGTTGAGCTCCCTATAATCTGGACACATGCGCCATGATCCATCCTTCTTGTGCACCAATACTATTGTAGTAGAGAAATAACTTTGACACGGTTGAATTATACCATCCTCTAGCATTTCTGCAACCATACGTTCAATTTCACTCTTTTGGGAAAAGGGATATCTGTACAGCCTGATGTTTGGAGGAACACTTCCTAGAATCAGATGATTAGCATGATCATGATCACGAATAAGTGGGAGACCTTTGAGAGTCTCAAATACCTTGGAATGATTGTCCAATACTTTTTGGAGATTTGGATAAATAGATGATTCCAACGTGGAAACATCTAACGAACATAATTCTGCAATTACACCACTTTGTTCTTTTTTTGGAATCTTTGTCATACTATTAGAGCTGATTGTCTTTCTCAGTTTCCTTGCAATACCTCTTAATTCAACTTTCTTTCCTTCCATAGAAAATTTCATGAAAAGTTCTTGAAAATTAAAAGCTATTATACCAAAGGATTGTATCCATTGGACTCCTAGTACAACATCAGCACCTCCCACTGGAATGGAAAGCATTGGGCTAGTCAATACATATTCTCCCATGGATAGCTTAATATTATGGAACTTTCCAGACAAATGTATTGTTCCTCCATTTGCAACCATCACTTGACACTCTGGTGCCAGATATAAGAAGCAATTCAATTCTTTTGCTACCTTACAATGAATAAAATTGTGGGTACTTCCTGAATCAATCAACACTATTACCTTTTTCTTCTTGATTTTTCCTTCTATCTTGATGGTTTTAAGATTGGTAATTCCCACCAATGCATTACAAGATATGGTCGGATTCATTTCTTCTTTATCTAGGCTTTGTTCCTGGAGTATATCCTCTTCTTTTGACCTTTCTTGCTCCTTTTCTTCTTCCTCTTCACAATCTATGTAGAATAATTCCTTCTCAGCACACTTATGACCTTTAGTGTATTTTCTATCACAACTGTAACAAAGCCCTTTTGCTATTTTTTCTTCCAATTATTGTGGTGTCAACCTTATAGGTTGTGGAAGACTAGGGGCAACAACACTTCCATGTTTATAGTTGTGAGTGGTATTCTTCCTGGTTACCATAATTTTGCTTTCCATTCTTCTTGCTAACCTGAATGCCTTCTCTAATGAATCAGGTTCCCAAAGGTGAACATCATGTTGGATATTATCCTTTAAAGTCCCTATGAAGACATCAATCCTATGCTCCTCTCGAATATTTTTTACCCTTATTTTCAATTTTTGGAACTCCTCAATGTGCTCCATTATTGAACTCTTTTGTTTGAGACTTATCAATTGGCTAAAAAAAGTGTTGCTTTTTGTATCCTCATAATGTGTTGTCAATTCTTCTGTAAAAATTGCCCAAGTGATAATTTGTTTACGAGAGCAAATACATTGATACCATACAAACTGATTCGGTTCCAAATATAAAGTTGCAATATGTACCTTTTGTGTGTTTTGCACATTATTGAGATCGAAAAATTGCTCCATCTGTAATATCCATGTTACGGGATCCTTGCCATCAAACTTCCTCATATCGATTTTTGGAATATGGTGGGTCTTCAATCTAACATTAGAGTTTATGGAATCATGATTAACATTTCTTTTGTTCTCATCATGAGTTTCCTTTACTACCCTTTCACCATCAGTGACCATTTCTTGTAGCAACTTATTCATATTTATCTTCAATTCTTCCATCTTATCATCCATGCCATCAATTTGAGTGTCCACGCCATTCATCTTAGCTTCCATTCCATCCATCTTAGCTTATACACCTTTCTTTAAACAATCCATCTTAGCTTCTACACCTTTCTTTAAACCATCTATCTTGGCTTCTACATCTTTCCTTAAACCACCCATCTTAGATTCTGTTGCTTTTTGTGCAAGTGACACTTGTTGCACTTGGTCTCGTAATTTTGATATACGATGTCACATTTCTTGCTCTTCTTCATGAGTCATGCTATAGATTTCAGGTTTTTTACTAGGTGTTTGAATTTTATTTCCTCGGGGCATCAATTATCGATTCAAACTAATTTTTCAAACCAAGCTTATGCAAAAATTTAAAACAAGCTACACACTTCTTTTCACTTTGTAGAAGCTTGATATTGAATCTAATGTATCTCTGCAATTTCGGATCATCCAGTTCTGAAATTGCGACCTGTAGTAGCCCTCTATGTCCCCTTTCCAATGCCACCAGTCTGGTCCACATTGGATTCTCCAAGGAAGATTTATGCACAATCTCCCAAGATGACCTGAATATAGACTAATTCAATAGAGTGAACTTGTACGACGTGCCACGAGTAACCGTTTTGATCTTTAGCTCTGAAAAATATATACAACAAACTACAGCCTGTCCCCTTTTTGTAACCTCTGACGAAATTTCATTCAGATAGTCAGAGAGAAAGTTGTGACGATTTTCCCCAGGTCACCTATTTGGAATGTAATTCAAGAGTTTGCAAAAAGACCAACTTCCTCAAACCATATCTCCACAAATATAACGCGAAAAGCTCTGAAATTTGGACTCGATATTCAACGCAATTTCTTCTCAAATTGGTTTTTTTTTAGCTTCTGAAACGTCACAGAAAAGAATTTATAGAAAAAATTCCATGATGATCTGTTTGGAGCAGCGAAACCCTAGAATCCAAAGCTCTGATACCAAATGTTATGAAAACCAGCTCACAAAAAGATAGAAAAGAGAGATCAACACCTTAGAATTTAGCCTCTTGGAGGGGACAACCTCCTTTACATTATACAAATGAACAATTCTTGGATGATTCAAATGAAAAAACCTTCGTTCTATATATAGGAGTCTAAGGAGTCACAATATAACCCAGCCGACCTAACAATAATAATATAAAGCCACAAAAATAACAATAGAGGGATTCTATGGGGCACAGTAATAACAATATGGGGACAATAGGGGCACAACAATATTAATAAGGGATACAAATACAATAGTAATGGGGTAATCACCAGTATTATAGGGACCCAACGGAGGGGGGAATGTATGCATTATGGGATAGCATGCGATATGATTACTGCACTCTGCCATAACTTGTTGATTTGACAAAATATTAGTATTGCATGTATATAAACGTTTTTCTGATTGAAATTTTTGCATGCATCTTCTCTGTTTCTCTTCAAAAGTAACATTGTGGATTCAAGAACATTGTATGAAAAATAGTGATTTGTTTACAGGAGAACAACAACTATACGGGGGAAACTCTATTTGCAACATGACCACACTATTGCAACTAACAGGAGAGGCTCGATCAACTCGCGAACATGAACAATTGTTCAGACATGATGTGCTTGCCTGGATTCCACCTTTTGTATCACTTTCAGCATCAACTCTGCCTACATCAGCTTGAAAAAATTCCAGTCCATATATGTCATTCCACATTTTTCTTCTGGAGGTAAAACTTGAGGTAAAATAACATAATTTTTTGATTTTAGGAGAATTTCATGAAAATCCATTTTGAGCATTATTTATCATCCTTCATTCCACATCTTTACCACTTCCCATTTTTCAACGGCATATCATCTTTCAGTTTGGGGGAGTGTTGATTTCATTCATTTATTTTTTATGACCATGTCATTAATATTCTTTCTCATCCATTGATCTTCTTATTCATTCTCAACACTTCCCTTATTCCATGTTTTACACTAAGCATAGAATTCAACAGATGGTAGCAACCACCTCAATTTTTTTTCTAGCATTGCATGAAGGCATGCTAATTCTTGAGAGAGGGGGAGGAATTACTACGCATAATGGATGTTTTCTACTGTCTTTCTCATTAAAGGCATACAATTTCAGTGCAGAAATTGATTTCCATAATATTTTTAGAACTATGAACTCAATGCTTGTGATCTCTGGAAAACACAGACGTATTATTAAAATACACAAACCCAAAAAATTTCAAGTTATATTAGTTTGTAAAATTTCGAAAATCATGCACTATCACCTATAGCCATTTTTCTTATATCTCATGATCCACGCATCAAAATGATCTGATTTTTGGATCATAGAAACATTAATATAGTAGAAATCTACTTGCCAAATTTAAGCGAAAGCTGGTTTGTAGTTTTTGGGAAAATGGTTAATGAAGATTGCTGTCACTTATATCATATTTTGTTGCAACTTCATATGCACATAACTTGAACATCAATGTAAAAATTGTTATGCCTTCATCAAGATTGCTAAAATTGAATATTCATTAATTAAGGAAGAATTCATTTGTTCTATCCATTTCATGAACTGGGATGAACAATTTTTTTTTATTGCTTGGTTAACACATGGGTTTTGTCTTTGGGTTGCATGAAGACATGCAATATATTTAGTTTTTTGTTGCATGAGGACATGCAATATATTCAGTGTGGGGGTGGGTTGAACCATTAATATTCCATTAAATTATCACTTTTGAACGCTTATTCCACACATTTCTACCATTCTTTATCACGTCATTTATCATAATTTATCATATAATTCCATCTTATAATGATTTATGCTCTTATGGAAAAATATTATTTATTCTCCTTTATTTTTAATAAATTGATGATTATGCATTGTTTTATCAATGATGGTTTATTAATAAATTGGTTGTAACATTACTCATCATTTTTAGCCTCCAATATAATTTCCAGATTAAAGATTTGATCATTAAAAGTGCCAACTTTGAAATTCGCTCGAATAAGAAGTGATAGTTTTGCGGTTGCGATTCTGGGAAAATGAAAAAGAATCTGGAAAATCAAGAACGTGGGTTTTTTCCATAATGGACCAAATTAACATATTTAAAGAACAGTTTGCTCAAATTTGGCTCGTATTGAGAGAAACATAGGGTTCTTTGAGAAAAATTTTCTCTGATTTGTTGTGTCGTTGTTTTTCAAATCTCAGCTGCAAAGACCAATTCGCCTTGCTCTTGTTGAAAGATGGATGGAAATATATTTTCTTATTGATCAATTGGTTAGAAACAATCCAATTTTGTAATAATGATCATATTGTAATCATCACAGTTGTAACTTCTCTCTGCTCTCTATGTATTTAAATCAGAACAGAAATGAGAGAAGGGGGAATGATGAATTCATAATTTAGGATGGCTGAGAGATGGAGGGTTTTCTTGTTGTAATTATACAATTCCTCATCGACTCTCATTGATTAAACAGAGATTGACTGTTTGTAAACGTTGTTATGCATGATTAATACAAGAACGTGTTGTCGTTTAACTTATTATTTATGTAGTAGCTCAGCGGCGTTTCACCGGTGGTTGAGGGCCCGGCCCTGGTGGATCGATCCGCTGTTTTTATTTCTACCTTTTCGTTATTGTGGTGAGATAGTTCATATTAGCTTTTATTACAGTTTTCAAGTTAATCGGTTTGTTGTTTAATTTCTTTGATATCAATGTGTTATATTAACAAATCGCGTTGTTGTTCTTTTATTATTTAACAAGAATCTCAACACTGTATAATTTATCTTGTTAATGCCTTAATAGAGATTCTTTGTTCTATTTCAATTATGGTTTCATTCCACTTGTTGTTCCATTTGATTGATATTCATTACAGATTGTTGTTCAATAGGATTGGTTATTCAATCCCATTAATTAGAGTTTGTTGTTCAAATTTATTAAATAGGATTCATTGTTTAATTCCTTTAATTACAGTTTGTTGTCCATTTACTTTGCTGTTCATTTCTGTTGATTAATTGCAAAGAGTTTTCTTTTAAAGAGTTTTCTTAGTTTACTTTCAATAGCAGCTTTAATTCAATTTCTGTTTCTTTTTAATTGCTTTAAAGCAGGACTGTCAACTGTAGGGAATGTTGATTATTGCTTCCTCCTTCCTAGATTGATTGTCTTGTTCTAGATTGATTTCAATTGCATCAATCTCAAGAGGAATGAGTTATTGCTACTGTATCCCCAATTGATGGTTGTTTGAGTGAGTGATTTATGTAGAGCATTGGGAAGGTATGTTTTAATAAATAATTTAGTGATGTTTTAAGCAATAGTTGTAATCTTTTCTTTATTATAAAGTAGGGAAAACACAATAAGAACGAGTCCAAAATGATCCAATCACTAATAGTTGTCTTCTCTACGCAGGGAAAGGTAAAAGTAGGAAAGCGCAATGCAAAACGAGAATTTGATGAGAAGATAACGGCTGTCCCTCCAATTCTAAATAAGGTTCAGACCAGGTCGAGTAAATCAAGGAAGATCAGTCCGGAACGAGATGAAGGACTGCCAGTTCGGAAATACAGGCTGAATAAAGGAAGGCATTAACAGTTTAGCGGATCACTCAAGATCTTTGATCCTGAGGGATCGCTACGTTCAATCGTTTTGTCGTCTGGAGAACTCCGCCGTTGATTGTATAAAAGGGGGGCAGCATTGGAAATTAGGGGGATTTAATTTCTGTATCTTTAACTTTCTGTTCACGGATTTTACTGTCAGTTGAACTCAGACTATTGAGTCTATTTGAAACTTAGTTTTGTACTCTCATTGATGCGTTAATATAATATCTTTGGTGTTAATTTCTCCCTGCGTCTGAAGTAGTTTACGGCGGTGCGCCATTGGAAGCTTCGGGCCCGGCTCCAATGGACACTGGCTGATTGTACCATTACAATTCTGCTTTGTGTGGTTTGTTTCTTATAATCTGTTATGATTGCATGTCGTCTCATACTTATTCATCTGTAGCTTTCCTGTTATAAATCTCTGTAACAAGTTCATATCATACTTTCAGGATTCTTCGCATACTGTTGATCTGAGTTGTTTGCATCAATTACAGAATTCATAAGTAGAATATTTCAGTTACAGGTGATTGGAGTAATGGACTATTGGTGATTATCGCAGATCGTGTATATATGATTGACGTTTCCTGTCTTTAATGATTTGCTGTTCCATTTGATATATATATGATTGATGTTTCCTGTCTTTAATAATTTGCTGTTCCATTTGATTAAGCTGCAAACTTGTATAAACGATTGCTTTCCCTTTGTATGTAAGTGTGTGCCAAGGATTGGAAGTGTTGACCTCGCGAGACTTAGTTTCTTTACTACCGTTCCATTTACTGCCGTTCCTTTTATTGCTGTTCCATTTCTGAAGTTGCTGTTCCATTCTGTTTTCCTGCTGTTCCTTTCGCTTGCATTTATTGAAGTGGCATGAGAGGAGGGTCAAGGCTGTTGTGAGATACAGCAGACGCTATAATGCTCCCAGATCATGATCCATACTCCTTCATCAGTTTCTAGGGGGATAGGTTACTAATTCCATACCCTCGACCGACGAAGTTGCTGCGTGTGTGATTTCTTTATGCAAAAGTAATTTAGCGTAGCTTAGCATCCGTTTACTCTTGTATTCTTTAGATCTATACTACGAATCATTATCTTGACAAATAGCCTCAAATTGAGATATCCTTTACAATAACAAAACGCTCCCGGATTGACTTGTAATGTGAGATAACTAGAGTTGAAAAAGACCCTTGTTACAGCTCCACATTTTGGCACCGTTGCTGGGGAAGGGTATAGCCATTTGTCTTTTAAATAGGGTAGTGTGCGAATCTGTTAGGGGAGAACTGGATTTTAAAAACGGAAGGTAAGAACCTGCATGCGGAGCATGTAAAAGCCCTGCTCCACCGTCCGCTTTCCTAGCAGAATTGATTTAGTAATTTAATTTGAGTGCATGACTAAGCAGAAAAAGCCAGAAAAGAATCAAAAGCCTCCATCCAAAACCGAAAAAGCCAAGGGGTCGGCGACCCTTGGACGAAAGACCTTTATAGATGAAATTTATAAGAAAGCCGAATCTCAGCAATCAGTAGGTTATAGGAAAGTAAACTCTAAACAACCTGCTAGTTCCCTTCAGGCCTCAGAATCACCATCTGAAGCCTTTGCTGAGGTGCACAGTCAGACAGAGGAGCAGGACTTTCAAGAACCTGACAATTCGACTCTTGGACCAGTGCACGAAGGAAATTTTAGCAACCTTTGCGAAGGAGAAGGAGAAACAGGGGAAATCGAGGAACCTAGAACTCCTATTGAACCAAACCAGCCTTTAAACAGTCCGGATAAAGGAAGCGCTGCAAAAATCCTCGTTGAAGGAATTCATTCACCTCAGACAGTAGGGGCCATCATTATCCCTGATAAAGGGAGTGCGGTAAAAATAGTTCCCGCTAAGATTACCCCTCCTCAACCAAGGGATACTCTCTTAGAAATTCCTGAAGATTACTGGCATATATTTTATTCCATGGCGCAGAATCAGCCAAATACCCAAACCTCTACTTTGCAATATCCCATAGTGGATTCCGCTGTGAATGCACCGATGAAGGCAATTCCGCTTCAACATATCCCGACGTTTCATGGACTCACATCAGAAGACCCTGATGCGTTTTTATTCGAATTTGATGTGTTATGCAGGGGATACGATTACACCACCGACCCCCAGAAGCTAAATCTGTTTCCCTCTACTTTGAAGGGAGAAGCTCTGAGATGGTTCATGGGTTTAGGTGGTGGAGTCATAAACAATTGGGAAGAAATGAAAGTGGCCTTCTTAAAAAAATATCAGGATTACTGTAGATCAAGAGAACTAAAGGATGAAATCTTTCAAATGTCAGCCAGACCAAACGAAACTTTAGAAGAATATGTAGAACGTTTCCAATATAACTTGCAAAGATCTTCCTATGCATCGTTACCTCTGCCCGATAACGTGTTGAAAACTGCATTGATTAGAGGTATGAAAGAGCAATGGATTGAAACGTTGAATATTATGGGAAAAGGAGACATTTATCAGGAAAATTTTGCTGACATCATTAATCTGTGTATCAGGAGCTCAAGAGGCAGCACAAGGATCAAACCAGCAGAATATGATCGCTTCACTAGAGACAATAGAACATCAATAGAAGGAGTATCACGAGTGGAGCTTGGAAATCTGCTAGAGAATTTTAAAACTGATATCATGGGGACATTAACTACACAGCTTGATATTGTTCAGGCTAAACAAAAGCAAGCAGAGGCGGAACAGAATCTGGCAATTTTCTGCCCTCGGTGCAGAAAGAAACATAGCCAGAAAGAATGTCCGCTCGATACAGTTCAAATATGTGCTATTTTCACCAAGGACCATCCGACTGAAAGCTGTCCCTCGCTTCCTGGTTTGAAGGCGGTGTACAAAGAAGCAGAAGAGGAACCAGAATCAGCATATTTTATTAACCAGCGTCGTCAATGGCAGCCTAGGCAATCTGGTATGTTTCAAGATCCCTCCTCTTCTTTTCAATCTCCGCAATTTAATGCTCAGCAACAGAATATGTGGCAAAATCAGTCTCAGCACCCGTTTTCAAATTGGTCGCCTCAAATGTTTCCTACTCCGAACCCTTGGATGAACCAAGCTGGTTGGCCAAACTTTCCTTATCCTCCGCCATATTGGCCAAATAATTCATATCCTCCGCAGTGGACCCCTTCCACTTCGCAAAGTTCACCCTGGCAGAGCAACTGGCCAAGATCGACATATCAAACACCAGGATCAATTCCGCTCCCTCAACCAACTCTGCCAGCCTTGCAACAAAATCCCCAGCCCAACCTAAGACCGTAGCTCCCAGCCCAACCCAACCCTAACCCAAATAATCGACCAGTTCAATCTCTTCAAATTATAGAATCTTCCGAGATTGAATCTGCTCTGCTGGAGTGCAATGATCTTCAGTTGAGATCTGGGCGAATAATAGAAACTGAGGGACATAGAACCGCTCATATTGAAAACCAGTTACCGATAGAATAGCCGTCACAACAAGAAGTTGTAAGTAAAGACCAGGTTCATCAGCAAGTAATTACATCTTCTCCACCTTTCCCAGAACGACTGGCCATTCCGAGACAAATGCAATATCCGGATTTTGATATTCTGGGAGAACTCCAAAATTTGTATATAAGAATTCCATTTCTTCAGGCTATACAGGATATTCCCATAGATGAAAAAACCATAAAAGACCTGTGTAGCAGAAAATCAAAAAGAAATATAACCCCTAACCCTAGAGTCCAGGTAGTTGGCACCTTATCCGACCTCTTATCAGGGAAAGAAACACCAATCAAATATGAGGATCCTGGAAAACCAATTGTCACTGCTCAAGTCCGTGGGCAGACCCTGACCAACGTTTTAGTAGATCTAGGGGCTGCAATTAATATCCTGACAACATCAACCTGCCAGAAGCTTGGAATCACATCGGTAGAACCTACTTCCACTTTACTAGAGCTAGCTGACCGATCAGTAATAAGACTAGAAGGCACCTTGTATGATGTCATGGTTTCAGTGGACTCTTGGGAATACCCGACCGATTTTCTGGTGATTAATCCAAAAACCCGACTAGATGGACATCCGCTAATTCTAGGCAGACCATGGCTCGCTACTGCTGACGCCTACATTGGATGCCGACAGGGAAACATGACCATAACCAGAGGGCCGGATATCAAAAATTTAATCTTGTACCCGCCAGCCCAGCCAAGCATCACACCTCATATATCACTGACCAATCTGCGCCCTGCCTCATATATTACTGATAATATTAGACCACCATTAACAGTCCAGGAAGCGCTAGATTTTAAAGATCAAACGGAAGATGATGCCATCAATAAATTCATTAATCAAACAGAATCCACATCGTATACACAATGCTTTATGATAAAAGCGGCATTTGATAACGAATTAGAGGAAGATCCTCTAAAAGATGACCATGACCCAAATATACCTGTAACCTCTGTTGCTAACAGCAAAGTAATACAAATCGAACCGGGCAAAACTTTAAATATTAACGCTAATCTGACACTAGAGCAAGAGATCAAACTCATCCAGCTCCTACGAAAGTATCAGGAGGCATTTGCTTGGCACTATCCCGATATGAAAGGGATTGATCCCCAGCTATGTACACATCGTATCTATATCGAGAAAGATGCAAGACCTGTTCACCAACCACAGAGAAGACTCAATCCCCATTTAAAAGATGTTGTAAAAGATGAGCTGCAGAAATTATTAGACGTTAATTTTATTTATCCTATTTCTGACAGCAAATGGGTCTCCCCACTTGTGGTAGTACCTAAAAAGAACGGGAAATGGAGGATTTGTGTCGATTACAGAGAATTAAACAAAGCTACACAAAAAGATCACTTCCCTCTCCCTTTCATAGACCACGTATTGGACACCTTAGCAGGCAAGAAATTTTTTTATTTTTTGGATGGCTTCAGCGGATATAACCAAATTCACATTGCCCCTGAAGACCAGGACAAGACTACCTTTACTTGCCCCTGGGGAACGTTCGCCTACCGAGTCTTACCCTTTGGATTATGTAATGCTCCGGCCACATTCCAACGGGCTGTTCTTAGCATCTTCGCAGATTTAATCAATGATGGATTGGAAGTCTATATGGATGATTTCACACCATATGGAGATGACTTTGATCCAGCCCTGGATACTCTCGAAAAAGTTCTAGAGCGCTGCATCGCTACCAGGCTTTGCTTGAGTCACGAAAAATGTTACATGATGATGACAGAAGGACTCATTCTGGGACATTACATCTCAGCAGCTGGCATTCAGGTAGACCCGGCTAAAATTCAAATAATCATGCTTATCCCAACCCCCACTAATCAAACAGAGGTACGCAGTTTTCTTGGTTTTTCTGGGTATTATAGACGATTTATACAACATTACTCACATATTGCCGCACCTCTACATGCATTAACTGGAAATGTTGATTTCTTATGGACAGAAAAATGTGATCGAGCCTTCACAGAATTAAAGAAGTTGCTATCTACAGCTCCAGTTCTCAGAGGACCTAATTGGAACTTACCATTCCAAATTTCAACCGACGCCTCAGACACAGCAATCGGTGCAGTTTTGGGCCAAGAAGAAGAGAAAAGACCATACGCTATCTATTACATCAGCAAAAATTTGGCTCCGGCTGAATTAAATTACACTGTCACCGAAAAAGAATTTTTAGCTGTGATACATGCTATTAATAAGTTTAGACACTATATTACAGGCTATCCCGTTATTTTGTATACAGACCATTCTGCTATTAGGTATTTAGCAAACAAGCCTGTTACAAATGGAAGAATAACCAGGTGGTTGATCTTGTTGCAGGAATTCGACATTACAATCAGAGACCGACCAGGGAAGGAGAACCCTGTAGCTGATTTTCTTTCACGAATACCAAAATCAGTTGAAACAACAGCAGTTGAGGACCAATTCCCAGATGAACACTTATTTGCTGTCGCTGTTCAGACTCCCTGGTACGCTGATGTGGCTAATTATCTCGTAGTAGGTAAGCTTCTAAAACATTTAACTCCCAATGAACGGAAACAGATCGTCCAGAAAAGCAATCGATTTTCGTGGGTTGGGGGCTATCTGTTTCACACAGGCGCAGATATGGAAATCAGAAGATGTATTCGAGAAGACGAAATCTTTGATATCTTGAAAACCTGCCATGACGGGCCATGTGGAGGACATTTCGCTGAACGCAGAACAACACACAAAGTATTACAAATGGGATATTACTGGCCTACAATTTTCAAAGATGCCAAAAAATTTGTCCAGGCTTGTGATAGTTGTCAGCGTGTAGGACGACCTGGCCCAGCAGACGAAATGCCTTTGCGGCCTCAATTAGTGATCGAACCTTTCGAACGCTAGGCTCTGGACTTTGTCGGACCCATCAACCCCCCATCAAACCAAAAAACCTACATTTTGGTGGCAACTGAATATGTTACCATATGGGTTGAGGCGGAGGCATTACCCAGAGATATAGAGGAGTCGGTAATACAGTTCTTGTTCCATTTGTTTGTACGTTATGGTCTTCCAAGGGAAGTGGTTACAGATGGAGGACCACAATTTGTGGGACATAAATTAGCTGCAACACTCAATAACCATCACATCCACCACAAAATTACTACCCCATACCATCCGCAGGCAAATGGGCAAGTCGAGAACAGTAATAAGATAATAGAGTCAATTTTGACAAAAACTGTTGCCTCACACCGCCGCGATTGGGCCGCCCGACTACCGGAGGCACTGTGGGCTTATCGAACCACATGGAGAAGTACCACCGATTATTCACCATATCACTTAGTGTTTGGAAAGCAACCCATTTTTCCTATAGAATTTGAGATCCAAACCCTGCGAACTCCCCAAGAAGTCGGATTGGATTTAAGTGAAGCACAGAAAAACTGATTACAGCAAATTAATGAGTTGGACGAAACAAGGCTCTCTGCATTATAGAATACAACACTCATCCAGCAACAGCGAGCCAAGTGGCATGATGCGCTCATCAAAAACAAGATATTTCACGAAGGAGACTGGGCTCTGTTATATGATTCTAGATTTCAGGATTTCCCGGGGAAGCTTCAGACTCGATGGTTGGGACCATACGAGATTCAAAAAGTCCATGACAATGGGACCCGTACTTTGATTACAATCGATGGATCTAGATATACATTTAAGGTAAACGGCCACCGAGTTCGTCTGTATCGCAAACCGCTCACTCGGGAATCATTTTGCCAGCAGCTACGCCAAGATACTAACATCAAGATGATGGGAGAGGAAGCAAAAACTTCCTCCCCTATAGATTGGTAAGCAGTTCATTCTTTATTACCACATTTTGTACATAAGATTGTAAATTTTGTATATATGTTTCGAGTGCGTATTTCCGCTGTTCCTTTTCAAAAGGAACAACACTTGTGTGTTTTGCTGTTCCTTTTCAAAAGGAACAGCACTCTTGAATTTTTGTTGTTCCTTTTCAAAAGGAACAACACTTTTCGCTGTTCCTTTTCAAAAGGAACAGCACTTGTGTGTTTTGCTGTTCCTTTTCAAAAGGAACAGCACTTGTGTGTTTTGCTGTTCCTTTTCAAAAGGAACAGCACTTGTGTGTTTTGCTGTTCCTTTTCAAAAGGAACAACATTTGTGTGTTTTGCTGTTCCTTTTCAAAAGGAACAGCACTCTTGAATTTTTGCTGTTCCTTTTCAAAAGGAACAACACTTTTCGCTGTTCCTTTTCAAAAGGAACAGCACTTGTGTGTTTTGCTGTTCCTTTTCAAAAGGAACAGCACTTGTGTGTTTTGTTGTTCCTTTTCAAAAGAAACAACACTTGTGTGTTTTGTTGTTCCTTTTCAAAAGGAACAACACTTGCGTGTTTTGCTGTTCCTTTTCAAAAGGAACAACACTCTTGAATTTTTTTGCTGTTCCTTTTCAAAAGGAACAGCACTTTTTGCTGTTCCTTTTCAAAAGGAACAGCACTAGTGTGTTTTGCTGTTCCTTTTCAAAAGGAACAACACCTGCATGTTTTGCTGTTCCTTTTCAAAAGGAACAGCACCCTTGAGTTTTTGCTGTTCCTTTTCAAAAGGAACAACACTTTTGAATTTTTGCTGTTCCTTTTCAAAAGGAACAACACTTTTGAATTTTATTCCTTTTTAGAAGGAGCAACATTTGTGTGTTTTTTTTCAGTTCTTTTTTTAGCAAGCAGCATTTGAGTGCTTTTGTTATCTTAGGACATTGCATCAAAAGAACCCTCCCACCTTCCCTTGTAAGAAAGAAATAGTATGTCCTCGTCCTTTCTATAAGAAGAAAGCATTGTCCATCCTTTTCCTGAGGCCATAAGTAGCAGCTATATATGCAACAAATATAAAAGGCATGATATATCGAGATCAGCACATCATAAGTCGCTATCTATAACAGCCCTAGTATTGATGCAACAAAGGAAGGATCCATACACTCATCATTTTTTCAGCCATAAGTCTCACCTCCTCTGCCCTGTTGGAAAACTTCATCATGTTACGTTCCTACAATTTTCTTTATTATTACTTGGAAATAAGAATAGAAAATTTATATCTTCCTATTGGGATAACAAGACTTCTTCCACCATTCCCACTCTTAAGGAGGGCTGAACCACCCTTATGTGTAACTATACAAGAGCAAAAGTCCATCTCAAAAGAAAAAAAAGCAAAAGCAAAATCAAAAGAAATTATTTGTCAAATGCAGGATAGGGGGTTTCATTAAAGAACCAGCCTACTATGATCATAAGATTGGAAGTGAAGTGGCATTCCCATCATGGCCACCACACCAGGGATATGGTCCAACAGGTTCATTATATAAACAAACCTTGGAACAGGGGGTCTCATCACGAGCCAGCCTGCCCACGTTTCGCGCCTCTCTGGTGAATGGCGTCATGGTTATCTGGTTACCAAGCCAGCATGATGGCCTGCATGTTGACAAGAATTGCTCTTCAAAACTACACAAAGGACTATGGTTCCGGGGTGAAATAAACAACTCTGCCACGGTTATAAACACCGGTCGGCAGCAGAGCTCTGTTAATGGTATTGGAGTCAAAACATATACACCAATTTGGATCTTATTAAATATTTCTTTCTATCCTCGTAATAATTATATCTTACACCTTAATGGATACGTCACATGAACATTTATCATTACCAATTATGGCAAAGGTATTGACTATGACTATCTCAGACTTTCCATGAGTGCTAGATGTCCTATCCTTATGTTCTGCATCACATCACGAAGGCTTATGTTAAACGCGATCTATCTGTCGCGTCGATCTCAGTATTTCTTTGTCTAATCTGAAACATGGCAAAACTTTATAAGTTGTTCCATTATGACTCGGTGATGGGATGACCGCCTTCTTCTATTTGACGGTTGAGGCAGCCTATCATTTCGCACGGGGGGGGAGGTGACTTCATTACTCCGCCGGCCACATGTTAACACATCATTCGGAAATGATATGATACGAAGGTACGATATGCATTAACGGCATGACAATGCTATTTTTTGCAAAAGTTGTTATTTATGATCAATTATTCATGCATGCTCTGTGTCTTTTCTTTTTTTGCCGCAATTACGTTCTTTGTATTGCTGTTCCATCTAGACCCTGAAACAGAACCATGGGGGGAAAGTCTATCAGAAGCGAGCCGAGCGAGCTCGTAGTCTCCGAAGCCGCTCAGAAGATCTTAGAAAAGGCAGGGTGGTTAACTTATTTTGGCCGCCTGCGCAAATCAAACGAAATAGTGGCCATGGAATTCCTGCAGAATTTGCAGGAAGAACACTCAGTGGTAGATGGGAAGCAGATAGCAGTCACGAAGGAAATAATCGCGGAAGTAACCGGATTACCAGACTCAGGTCCAATATGGATGACAAAGAAAGAAAGACTGCAAAAGATCGTAGAAATCTTCCAAGATGAAGGGCAGAAGCTGACAGTGAAGGGAAAAGGAGTGCTGCCGGCAACACTGGGAGAACCTTGGAGCGAACTGGCAAAGGTAGTACAGAGCTACATCACCTGCGAAGGATGAAAAGATGTGGTAAGGCCGCGTCACCTTAAGCTCTTAGATGTGTTAAAAGGAAAATGTGCTGTGAATCTCCCTGCATTGTTAAATTCATTGCTGCATGATGCCTCTCGGAGCCTGAAAAAGGCACACCATGAAGACGCAGTGGTTAGCCACCACGGGTTAATCCGCTTGATAGTGACATACAGTCTCGCTCAGCAGCAGAGTAGCTGGCGGGAACTTATTACAGCAATTGGAGGGGAACCAGCATCACCATCCCCAAAGGCGAAGCACCCCGCTAGCACCTCTGAAACACCTAAAAAACCCAGAGAATCGCCAAAACCTAAGCAACCCTCGGGCACAACCGAGCAAATGAAGAAACGCATAAAGCTGGGGAAACAAAAATGTACCCCTAAAGCAACTAGACATGCAGAAAAACGTAAGGAATTGCCCGAAGAAAGACGTGCTACCTTAAAGCGAAGGTATTCCTCTGGCACGCCAGAACAGTTTGAAAAACGCAGAAAGGTGGAGGTGGAAGAACAGGTGGCCAGCACACCCAAACAGCCCGAGAGGCCTAGAAAGTCAGCTCGGTTGGCAAAGATAAGAGGTAGGCTGGAAAAAATCCAGCCAAACATTGACCAGCCGATTGAAATAATAGAGGAACCTCCGGCGCCAGAACAAATACCTGGGGAAAACATGGGACAAACAGAGAACGAAGTAGAAGCTGAAGAAGGAAATAAGAATGATGACTCTGCGGCCGAGACCAGCTATCCAGAGGCAGCTACTGAGCAGCCAATTCAGGAGAAGGAGATGGAACAATTGGGGGGTAGCCATCCGCAAACCCCTGTGGAAGAAGAAGAGCTAGCCACCATCTCGGCCAGCCTTAGAGGTTATCCTTCACCCTCCAGTCCGGCAGAGCCTCCCGAAGGACCCTCTGAGGAAGAGACGCGTGAAGAATTGCATGATGGAATGGCAGGGGAAGAAAACCCCCCTGTCGTTGACAAAGAAAATGTGAATACCAATCAGGAACAAGCCGTTCCCAAAACTCCAGGAGAAGATCCACCTGCTGATGCCATGGAGGATGAAAATGTTTGTCGGGAACAGGACATTCCCCGAATGACAGAAGAAACCCTCGATGAAAGCGGAGCAGAACTGAGGGCCGCCCATGTGCCCACAGCCGAGGCAAGAGAAATTACGAAGTTGAGAAGAAAACAACAGAAATTGCTGAATATTATAGGCCAGCTTCGGCAGAAAATTCGAAGTCTGAAAGCCAGTTTGAGAATAAGGAGGACTTTAAGAAGAAAAAGAAGGACAAATACAGCTGGGTCCTGTCAGAGGAGAAGGCAGAGCACCTATAGGCATCTAGTAGGTCGATACTCTGCCAGCGAACCTGCAGCTGTTCCAATTAATACTAAGGAACAAAATGTTGTTCCATCTGGAATAGAACACCAGAATGTTGTTCCTATTGACATAGAGGAGCAGGCTGATATTCCAAACAGCCCAATAGAACCAACGGCTGTTCCAATTAAAACTGAGCCACAAGACGACATCCCATTTACAGAGGGACCACCGTACCCCTTTATACATGTCAAGAAGGAAGGGGAAAATAGAGCAGTTCACACTGAGACACCACCTTTAGGGAAAATTAAGCGACGAAATGTGAAGGTCCAGGCGAAATTTCCTGCCTCCAAGGAATCATGGGAAAGGGATCCAAAAACCAAGGCCTTGTGCCGCGAGATAAGACAGGCCCAACAGGAGGCTGAACAGCTACGGGAACAAATGATCCCTCGAGAGAAATATGAGGAGATGCAACAGGAAGTTGAGCAGAGGATTCCTCGAGAAAAATACGAAGAATTGCGGTAGAGGGCTGAGCAGTTAGAGGAACAAAGGATCCCTCTAGAAAAACATGAAGAACTGCAACAGCAGCTGAGAAACATGAGTCAATCGGAGAGTCAGGCTTTTGAAGGATGGTAGAAGGAACAGGAAAAGGTTGCTAAGGTAACACGTCGACTAGATGCTGTTATTAAAAAATTGGACACTGTATGTTCGTTGTATGATGATGTTTTGACTTGCAGGGCCCCCGCGAAGAATTATGCTTTATTCCTCCTTGAAAGATACTTAAGATTGAAAATAAAAGCTGTCAGGGCAGGTGCCCCCATTCAGATTAATACTGTTAATGATTCCATTGATTGTTGCAAACATTATGGGGTTAAGGTCCAACGATTATTATGCGAATTTTATTTGCACAATATGGTGCTTGAGTAGGAAACTGACCTAAACCCTGGTCCCTTTGTGGGGGATATACAGCTGCAAGCCTTTGTTTCATTCGGGGTCAATCAGTTAAAGTGGCTCAGGGCTTACAATGCCTTTCAGAGGCAGGAGCACGGCCTAGATCTATGGGTCAGGGCTGAGCCTCAAGATCCAGTTCGCCTATGGCAATCACACAAAAGCCTTATGAGAAACCCTGGCGTTATAAAACTACTAGGACCCATGCATGAGGAGTTGATCCGAAATAGCTTAGAATACTTCCTGGTTATTAAAGATTCCGCCTTGGAGGCTGCCAAATTCCGTTATCGGATTTCCACCCCAAGTGTCCAGCTCAGGGAGCCCTTCAAATACGAGAACTTTGAGCTAGTTGCTGAACGATTGCCCTTTTATGGCCAGTGCATTCTGCAAGCTGGACCATCATGGTTAGGATATCGGTTCCGTAGCCCAATTATCTGGCACCCTGCTCCGGGGTACCAGGCCTTGTATAATATGCCTGCAGATCAGTTGCATTACTTCTTTGATAATCTGGTTGCCTATCATGGTTGCAGATCCCCTCATGAAGTACCCTCTCCAGCCTATTCTCTTACTGCTCTCCATGTTAATTATAAAATTTTCATGAGGCCATGAAACAGAGTAAGTCGGGGGGTGTGTAGAGCATTGGGAAGGTATGTTTTAATAAATAATTTAGTGATGTTTTAAGCAATAGTTGTAATCTTTTCTTTATTAAAAAGTAGGGAAAACGCAATAAGAACGAGTCCAAAATGATCCAATCACTAATAGTTGTCTTCTCTACGTAGGGAAAGGTAAAAGCAGGAAAGTGCAACGCAAAACAAGAATTTGATGAGAAGATAACGGCTGTCCCTCCAATTCTAAATAAGGTTCAGACCAGGTCGAGTAAATCAAGGAAGATCAGTCCGGAACGAGATGAAGGACTGCCAGTTCGGAAATACAGGCCGAATAAAGGAAGGCGTTAACAGTTTAGCAGATCACTCAGGATCTTTGATCCTGAGGGATCGCTACGTTCAATCGTTTTGTCGTCTGGAGAACTCCGCCGTTGATTGTATAAAAGGTGGGCAGCATTGGAAATTAGGGGGATTTATTTTCTGTATCTTTAACTTTCTATTCACGGATTTTACTGTCAGTTGAACTCAGACTATTGAGTCTATCTGAAACTTAGTTTTGTACTCTCATTGATGCGTTAATATAATATCTTTGGTGTTAATTTCTCCCTGCGTCTGAAGTAGTTTACGGCGGTGCGCCATTGGAAGCTTCGGGCCCGGCTCCAACGGACACTGGCTGATTGTACCATTACAATTCTGCTTTGTGTGGTTTGTTTCTTATAATCTGTTATGATTGCATGTCGTCTCATACTTATTCATCTGTAGCTTTCCTGTTATAAATCTCTATAACAAGTTCATATCATACTTTCAGGATTCTTCGCATACTGTTGATCTGAGTTGTTTGCATCAATTACAGAATTCATAAGTAGAATATTTCAGCTACAGGTGATTGGAGTAATGGACTATTGGTGATTATCACAGATCGTGTATATATGATTGACGTTTCCTGTCTTTAATGATTTGCTGTTCCATTTGATATATATATGATTGACGTTTCCTGTCTTTAATAATTTGCTGTTCCATTTGATTAAGCTGCAAACTTGTATAAACGATTTCTTTCCCTTTGTATGTAAGTGTGTGCCAAGGATTGGAAGTGTTGACCTCGCGAGACTTAGTTTCTTTACTGCCGTTCCATTTACTGCCGTTCCTTTTATTGCTGTTCCATTTCTGAAGTTGCTGTTCCATTTTGTTTTCCTGTTGTTCCTTTCGCTTGCATTTATTGAAGTGGCATGAGAGGAGGGTCAAGGCTGTTGTGAGATACAACAGATGCTATAATGCTCCCAGATCATGATCCATACTCCTTCATCAGTTTCTAGGGGGATAGGTTACTAATTCCATACCCTCGACCGACGAAGTTGCTGCGTGTGTGATTTCTTTATGCAAAAGTAATTTAGCGTAGCTTAGCATCCGTTTACTCTTGTATTCTTTAGATCTATACTACGAATCATTATCCTGACAAATAGCCTCAAATTGAGATATCCTTTACAATAACAAAACGCTCCCGGATTGACTTGTAATGTGAGATAACTAGAGGTGAAAAAGACCGTTGTTACAGCTCCACAATTTAGTTGCAGAGCATTTGAGTTTCTTTCCATTACAGTTATATTTTGTTTCAAGCATTCATTTACTTTTGGATTTTAAGCACTATACTGCAAAACATTAGTCTTGAGCAAGTGACTGCCTGAGACTGAGTACACTCTTGAAATAAAAAGTCGTCCCTGGGTTGACAATTAATGTGAAGATAATTAGGAGTTAAAAGACACCTTTTATTGCTCAACATCAGGTAGTGTACAATTGGAGGATTTATGCCAATTAATAACGGTCCAACTTGTCCTATAGGCGGAGGTGGAATAGTAGTGCCCCCTACCAATATGTGCATGTTGGGAACATTGCCCCTTGGCATTTGAGCCTAGGGGTTTGACGTAAATAGAGGATTCTAAACAAAGGGAATATTGAAGGGACCCATGCTAATAATGTTATTTGGAGCGAGAGCTGATGGTCCAAGAGTAGACACAAAAGAGGCGGAAACTGGTATGTATTGGGTATCGCTCATAGTAACTATAACTATGTTGCTCGGACTTGGCATAGTGTGGATAGCAGGGTAACCAATCAGTTGTGTATTACTGACTATCGACTGGGGAAATGAGGGTGGACCATAGCTCTCCACAAAATCCCACGACCTATTAGTCACTGAGGGAATGGTGGATGTAGTTACAGTCGACGACACGGCAGGTACAGGTGATACCTAAGTCAATATTGGTCCCAGGGGATGAGTGAGGGGAGGATTATAAGGAGGTAAAAATATTTTAGTGAAAAATTCCTTTAGGAGTATAGTGCCTTGGGATGTATTGTTTGATTCAATGTTAGATACCAGAGATTAATTACCTAAAGAGGGGCAATTCGGATCACTGAGGCTCAATGAATCCTTCAGAGTCAGTGGAGGAAGACCTTGTTGTTACCAAAATTGATGATGAGGGTCGTATGTAGCCACGGTGACCGATATATTTTATCAATTTTTTTTATAGTGATATTGATTATAGTCTCAATGATCACAAACCAACACCTAAAAAAATAAAACACCACTCTAAATGTCAATCAACAAGCAGTCAGGGGATATGCCTCTATCTGATAACCACCATTTGCTGGAGATGAAAACCAATATCACAATGGATAAAAGAGAGAGTTGGCCAAATGTACAATTACAATTACTCTTGAGCTTCGTATAAACCTCACATTAAGGGGCCAAGTACTCTCATGAAGAAGAGAACCCTACCAAAATCCAAAGACAGAGTAGCTTCACCTATTTAGGTACCAGGGCATCCCACTCCAGTCACCTTATGTTTGTCCCTAAAAAAAATTGGCCACTATGGTTACCTCAAATCACAGACACTACTAGGGTGGGGCATGGTCATAGATAGTAGGCTGTATGGGCAGGATACCTGAGTCCTTGACTCAACTTCGATATCCTCAAAGGGATCCCTGATACAAAAAATACCCAATGGAGATGCAATCGAAGGTGGCTGCCTTCTCTCACATTCCAATGTTGTCTCTCATTTAACTTCACTTTGACTGGAACAGTCTCGGATAGTCTGAGTGCGTCATGATTTTTCCCTCTTTAATGAAACTAGTCTTAGTTTTATGATCTTGGGAAGTTAACTGACAAGTTCCTAGCACAAGATCCTAAATTAGAATAATATGTGTGTATACTCAAAAAATATTTGTTGATTGTTTTATTACGAGATAGATTTTAGAGTTACTTTATTAATGTCTTCGGAAGGGGTGTTGACGTATGGAGTTTTGTGAGACTTTGACACAAACCATGCAGAAAATTATTTTCAATTTCAATTCAATGATTGAATTATTTCTACCAAGATAAATTCATTTATACATCAATCAACACCATGCATCCAATGCAGTAAACACAAGCACAACTTGTAGACATGCAATGCCCTCTAACAACTAACCCAATATATAGATGCAGAATCCAACCAACTAAAACAGAAAAACATTCAGCAAATTTTTATTTTATTTATTGAAAAACATAAACACTTAAGCTATTTTCCTAAAAAGGAATAATGCTCGACAGACAACCAACCAAACACGATGCACAACTGTAAATCCTTAAATAAACTATAGGCAACTTCCCCAACCTAGGAATTCAAAGAACAGGTTGGTGATCAAGATATTTTCTGGATAATGTACTTTAGGAGAGGCTATAGATCATTAATGGTAGGACTAATGCTCTTTCTACAAGCCAGCATAGCGTTTTAACTCACTGGTTTTCACTACTGGGTGCATTAGGGTGCTGAAATAAGTTGTAAAAGGGGTCTTTCAAGGTTAGATCAAAGGCTAAGCACATCACAAAAGGTTATGAATAGTCCTAAGTGGTTAGAAAGGGAACCAAGAAGAACAAGAGGGCCTCGCAAGAAATGGATATCTCAGAACCTCAAAGGAGAAAACCGAGAACTAAGTGTAGTCCCCAATGGAGTCACCAATTCTGCTATAGGGATTAATGCCCAAGTGGTTGTGGTTGGAATACCCTAAAGGATATTCTTGGGATCCAAGGCAGACCATTAATATTAAATGAAATTGGTAGAAAGAAGCATATACATATCTATATCAATGCACGATATTAAAGAAGGAAAGAAAATATTACCTCGTATCTTGATGCAGTTTTGCTCGAAAACCCAATGTAGTAGAGCGAAAGATCCCTTTGCTAGCTCCTAGATCAACACTTGCATATAAACAAGACAAAGAGTAATGCTACAACATATAAAATCTAATGGTCAAAGCATTACTACATAAATATATGAAAACGACATGCATATAAACTACTGATAAACAATGGTACTAAATGAACATGTAAACAATCACGACATTGGCCCCATCGAGTAGACGACATAACAAAAGGTCTATATTATTAAATATGAAAGAATGATTACAACCATCTGATGAATCAAGCTTCCATTAATCCTTTAGTTCCTTTATCTCTCTCTCTTCTTAACCTCTTGGTGATAAAGCAACCAAATCTCATACAAGGCTTTGACAATTAGTTGACAATCCTTTGAACTCTTTCACAATCCTGAAGCTTCCAATATATAGATGATGAGAGAGTTATCCTTTCCAACTCTCTCATGAGTTCCCTTTGGAAAAATATAGGATGTTTCCTTTCTTTATTTCTCTTTCCCCTTCCATTAGACTCCATTAGAAATGGCAATATCTTTATACAAGACGAAGGTAGATGTTTCCTACTTTTGAGGCTAACATTTGAGTAAAACGTGGAATACTAGTTAGTCAACTTGCTCATTTTACCTTCATATTCTCACAAAACTTGGGAAATTTTGTCCCTTCGGCAACAGAGTGAGTTACCCTAGGGACTGAATCCCTTTTCTCCTGCATATGGAATGTTCTAACTCCTTTCTATAGTTCCTGGGGAGCATTACCTTAGAAAATAGGCATGTGAACTAGATCATGTCTTCAGTCAAACTGTCTTTCTCCTATGAGTTGATGAGGAGGTGATTCTACTATTTAACAAAAGGATACGATGCCCGCATCAGTCAACAATAGAATCCAGAGGCTTAGACCTCCACCCCCAAAGTAATACCAGGATTCACCTCCTACTCAAGAAGTCTAGAATCCACTGCCAAAGTCAAACTTCCATCCAATGTCCAATGCTATGATATTGTACTATTTTTTCTCTCAATGAATAGTTACCAACTGATTGTGCCAGGGCACACTACCAACGTGATTATGATTCCATCTAGAAATGATAATGAACCAAAAAAAAATCCATTCCATGACCTTCCCTTATCTGCTACATAGTTTCTTGGGAAATCTGGTCAACCCCTTCCATGTTGTCACACACCTTCCAAGTTCTTCCCAATTCCCCCTCTCCGCTACATAATCCCTCAGGAGATCCATCTCTTGGAAAGGTTTCCTCACATCAAAAGGTCAAAAAACCAAGGAATATCCCAACCTCAAAACCATCATACCAATCATAGCATGGTCATGGAAATCAATGGATACTATTGGGTACTAGTACCCCACAATGGCCCTGCTCCTAAATTTCTTTACCAACATACTGCTACTTGTTTCAGTTCCTTTTGTTTAAGCTAACATTCTCTAGCAACCAATTCCAACCACCCAAATCAGGAATTTTCCGTGCTTTCTTGTACCAAGAACATACTTTCCATTAGACTCAAAATGAATTGAAATAAATTCAAATCATACCTCATTGGTAGCTTGTCAATAAGGTACACCTGCAATTCTATTTACTTTCTTGTCACAATAAGTCAAGCTAGCTCTTTGATCAAATCATCATGTACACACATATCATATCTGATTAGCTCATAACGAAACCATCAAAAATTAGAATAATAGATTACATATAACCATCATAAATCATAACCATAGATCACATGCATAATAAAAACTGAAATCAAATATGAATACTTATTTCTCAATCAATCCTTTGCTTCTACCTTTATTCTCACTACAACCAAACCAGTTATTGGTGAGGGTAAAAATTGTCGCCATAAGCTCATTGGTGATGATCAAAATAGTTTCCGTCATAAAAAGTTGAATGTCACCAAAGGTGGCATCACTAAAAGTATAGGTGTTTTAGTGACATTTATGGTCCGTCACTAATAATGATTATAATGACGGATAGTGATCGTTACCATTTCATATGAAAAATAGTTATTTATGGTGATGGATCTTTCCTAGCCCTCATTATTAATTCATATATATGGTGATGTTGTTTTTACCATCACCTTCTCATGTTTTGGTGACGGTCGAAAAATGTCACTATAAGTTCACTAGTGACGGTCGAAATAGATTCCATCACCAAAAATTGAATGTCACTAAAGGCCGCGTCACCAAAAGTATAAGTGTTGTGGTGACATTCAAGGTCCATCATGAATAATGATTATAATGATGGATATTGGTTGTCACCATTTCATATTAACAACAATAATTTATGGTGATGGACATTTCATGACCCTCATTATTGTTGAGCAGTAAAAAGGGTATTTTTCACCTCTAATTACCCTACATTAATTATCAATCTAGGTATGATTTGTTATCTCAAAGAGTGTACTCAGTCCGAGGTGGTCACTTGTAAAGAGTAATGCTAGTAGAATAGTGCTTTTACAAGAGAAAATAAATGTTGGAAAGAAACTCTAAATGTAATGGCAAGAAATGGAAATGCTTTGTAACTAAATCATTCATTTAAGAAACTACAACACTTCATCAGTCAAGGGTGCAGTAATGATAACTCTTCCCTTTCTAAACTGATGCAAATGAAAAGCAATCAAAGAGAAGATCTCCAATCTGGGAACCAGACATCAATAGTCAATTTTCACTATAGTTGCAAACGTTTTTTTCACACCAAAGCAATTAATTGAAATGATAATTCATTTAATAGAAAAGGGAACAACAACTAATATATTTGAAAAGGTTAAACAACAAGCTTTAACTTACAGAAATGAATGAAGCAACAATCGTAATCTAAAGGAATTAAGCAACAATATTTTAACTCTAAAGTAAATCTACGAAATGTTGAAAAACAAATGAATCAAAGTTAAATGCACAACAAACTAAATCAAATGTTAACACACAATGAACCATTAATCTGAGTCTTTAGCATAATAAATATTAACCACTGTGATGAAGAAACAAAAATTGCAATTACAATGGAATGGTAGTCCAAATGAACAACAACCACACTCAAAGGTAAACTATAGCTAAATAAACAATAATATTGATCTATAAATGCACAACACCGTTACTCTGTAAACGAACAGTAATGTTAATCTATGAAGGAACAACAATGTTACACAGTAATGCCAATCTGTAAGGGAACAACAATGCGATATGATTTCAGAGTGAACAACATAACATTTTAGTTGCAGAAGATAAACTTACTATTTAAATATGAATTAAATATGACAAAGCAAGTACACGAAATAATAAGGAAGCAAGTAAAATAAATCAAATGATGCACGACTCGGAATTGGAAAATAATGGTACATGAAGCAAATGATCCACTAGGGCCGGGCCCTTAGCCTCCAGGGACGCACTGCTGCAGTTACTCCAGAATCAAGGACAGAACAACAACATAGTTTATATATTAATAATCAAAACAGAGTTACAGTAATCACTCTTTAAAGAGGGTCAATGATCAAAGTTTAGTTTATAACAGTAGATTTTGAAAAACAATAATAGTCCCCTTGGGCTAGCAACGTTGTCCCTTTTTATAGCGGTTAGGAGGAAATATCAAAGATAGAGATATTATTAAGGTAGTGATCCCTCAAGATCAAAGGATCATGAGGGATTTTCCAGATTGTTTTCTTTCAATTATCTCGTTGTCCTTTTTTGCTGATTTTGTATTTCCTCTTCCTTTTTCTGGCTTATGCGCTCCGATCTATATTGCCTCTTCTGGATGCGGTTCCCTCTCAAAGGGGCAGCAGTTGGTTTCGCTTTATCTTTTCCTTTGAAATGGTGATCTTACATTTTCTTCATTTTCTGCATAGAAAAGGGTAATAATTAGTTATTCCATGTTACTCGCAAATCTCTTAAACTTTATCATAATCCTTCATCATATGCTCGTTTCATAATGTAAAGAAGTTATGAATTAAAGGAAAAAGATAACAAAATAGGTGGCAATCACATACCTTTTCTAATGCTCAACACACCCCCCTACTTACCCTTTTTCATGCCCTCATGAAAACATTGTAATTGACATGCAAGGCAGTTAGGGAATAGGCTAGATAAGGGTTCTCAGTTGGTGGTCTACAACCATGATTCCTAGTTAAGAATTCAAAATTTTCACTGTCTAACCTTCAAGCAATTTATATAGGGCTCTATATCCGTGTGCAGGATACCAAATGACTGGACTTCAGAACCTACAACCTAACCAAGATGGTCCTTCTCTCAAAGTGAGGTCACCGTAGATGCCCAAGCAGTTAAAAACTAGCTTAAAATTCTCATAATTGAATGGTTCTCTATTTTGGATATTCTGATTAGAAGTCTGATATCATAATTTGGCTGCTGCTATGGCAAGGTCTTTGATGGTAAAGAAGTATTCTACCCCTTGTTGGATGAGTGCTATGTGAATAGGTCCCTATTTCTGGATCACACCCTCAGTTCTCATTAGGCTCCTATGTTTATTCCATAATTGCAATGGGTCTCTAGGTTCACCCCTCACCCATAGATCTAATCCATTCTCCTGTCTTTGAAAGACATTGTAGGCTTTAAGCCACTTTATCTGATTAAAACCAAAAGAAATAAATGCCTGAAGTTGGACAAAAGGGCTAGGGTTTTGTTCTTTTTCTCCATCTAACACAAGATTGTGCAAATAAAATTCACATAATAGTCGCTGAACTTTTGTCGTGTAATGCTTACAACAGTTTATGAAATCATCGATGGTTTTTATTTCAATTTTCAATTGTAAATACCTTTCCATCAAAAACAAAGCATAGTTTTTGGCGGCTTCCCTATATGCTAGAGCGTCAGTATATAGAGAACATAAGGTATCCATTTGATTTATAACTGTGTCTAGTCTATACTTTTTGACTCTTTCCTCTGCTTTTTGCCATACATCGAAGGCTTGGCTTTCTAATGCATTGATGTCCTTTAGCTGTTGTTGTAACGTCATATATTTTTCTTAAGGAATAGTTTCCTCTATGAGTTTCTCTATTGTTTGGTGGGCCTGCGCCAAATCCTTTCGAAGAGTTACTATCCTCGGGTCATTATCCATCATGGTAATTTTGGGCTAGATATATACCTGGATCTCCTTATTGCGACATCTCTTCTTTATGGTATGAATTCCCTTCTCACTAGAGGACAGTTCCTCTGTCTAGACTTCCTTATCATAGGCTGGTGCATTGTCCATTTGTGATTCTGCATTTGCAACAGCCAAATGTTGATCCTTTCGATTCTGAATAACAGGTTGGACTTGAGTCCTCTTGGTCCTTTTCTTATAGGGTTTTGCCTAAGTGGTTGCATGCTTTACCCCTGAAGTTCCTTTTGAGTTCTTCCCCATTTTTAAGACTCTTATTTGCTATCGAAGTTACTTAATTAAGTTAAGCAACCTCTGTTGTTCCTTTTGCAATATTCTAATTTCTTCTGTTTTCTTAGAAGGAACAACTGTTTTTTTTCTCAGACCTAGGCTTTGTACCTTCGTCTTGGCCAATTTCCATGTTTTCTTCTTGGAACACTTCTTCAGTGTTCTAGTGATGGGGTCTTTCAGGGATAGAACCCTAGTTTGTTCTGCTGTCTCCTGGGCGGCTTCTTCCCCCTCCTCTTATTGATCATGCAATTCTTCGGGTGTATTCTGAATAGGAACATATTGTTCCTCTTCTCCATCCTTGTCACTCTTTTCCCCAGATACGCTCTTATCATGAGAAGAGTGATCCTCTTCTTCTTCCTCTTCGTCACACATTTCTTCTGATGCGCTTTTATCATGAGCACAGTGCTCCTGTGGTTCTTCTTCACTATGGAGGTTGAGTGGGTCGTGAGGTTGGACATACTCGCCCATATTGGCCAAAATTTGGGCTAACTCATCTTCTTGCAGAGGGTTTTGCGGTGGATTTTCACTGTGCTGCCATGTTTCCTCCCCTTCTTCCTGACCAGATTGTTCAGTCTCCTCCTCCGGTTCTTCTTCTTCATTTTCTTCCAGTTCTTCTTCATTCTCCCCACCTTCCAATTGTGGAGGTTGTTCATCTTCTGAATCATGTATTTCCACAGGCTGGCTAATGTTTCCCTGGAAATCTCCCAGCATTCCTCTGCTCCTCGCCAATCTAAGAGATTGTCTTTGTTTTATTGGTCTAGCTGATGTGTTGGTGATATGCTTTCGTTTTGGGGCTCGCAAAGCCAGTCCCCCATCTATCGAGAAAATCAATTCTTCCCAACTACTCTGCTGTTGGGCAAAACTATAACTGACTATCAGTCGAATTAAAACTATTGACTCTACATGGCCATATTTTTTTATGCTTCGGGAAACATCATGTAATAAAAAATTTAAGAACACAGGCAAATTCACAACACATTTTTCCTTTAACACAACTAAAAGTTTAAGATGGCGTGGTCTTGCCATGTATTTCCTGCCATCACAAGTGATGTAACTTTGGATAATTCTCACCAATTCTACCCAAGGCTCTCCCAGGGATGCCGGCAGGACTCCTTTCCCTTTGACAGTAAGGTTCTACCCTTCATCCTGGAAGATGGTTATGGCGTCTCGCAGTCTCACCTTTTTCAGAGTCCACATAGGTCTAGCAGCTAGAGTCCCAAAACTTCAGCAATTATTTCATCTTTGACTGTTATTTGTCTCCCTCTCACCATGGAGTAATTTTCTTGAAAATTCTGGAGAAGTTGGATTGCCATTTTCTCGTTGGATTGTTGTAGACGGCTAAGGTAAGCTATCCATCCTGCCCTTGCTAGGATTTCGCGTGTAGCATCAGAGACCATTAACACTTGTGGCTCACTGCAAATTGATCTTCCTCCCATGCTTAGCACATTGTAAAAACACAGAGATGACGATGGAACAACAAGCTGTTCAAATTTTTAGGTCACTGTTAAGAAAACACATAGGAGATGATGGAATAGCAAGCTGTTCAAATTTCTAACTTACTGCTAATTTTTGAAGAGAAAAACACGGAAATAGCGTCGGAACAACAATCCATGCATATTGGGAAACAAAATACCGTTAGGCTTGCTATTCCCAAGTCATAATACCTCTGAATAATAAGCTCACACGTATGCCAACGAATTATGAGATCACCCCCGCCCCCCTATAATGTGATAGGCCGTCAAATAAAGGAGTAGCATGTTGAACCGCCATCGCACAGTGAAATAAAGGAACAGCGTATAGATTTATGACATGTTTACAAAAATAAATGGATTATCAAAATCGAGGTGTATTATAGAGTTGCTAATAAATATGGAAATGTCATGATATAATGCGAAAAATGGAGGATAGGACAGCTGTCGTGAATAAAAGTTCTTATGTGGTCATTATTGACTTTTACCATCATGATTGATTTGTAAATGATTTTCATGTATCAAATGTTCGAAAGGGTTATATACATAATCTCATTTGAAAGCATTTATAAAGATATAAGAGGAAGGGTTTTATGATGACTATTGGTGTATAAGAAATATGACTTCAATACCATCAACAGATCTCTATTGTCCACAGGTGTCCATAACCTTCACAAAGTTGTTTATTTCACCCTTGGAACCATAATCCTTTGTTTATGCCTAGGAATGTGCTGTGCAATGTCAGAATGGAGGTCATCGTGTTGGCTTGGTAACCAGATGAATCACAATGCCATTCACTAGGAAGGAGTGAAAGGTGGGGAAGTCAGCTCATGATGAGACCTCCTATTCCAAGGACTTTTTTATTTTTCTGATGTGCCTCTTGGATCATATCCCTGGTGTGGTGGCCATAGTGGGAATTCCACTTCACTTTCTACCTTATGATCATGGTAGGCTAGCTCTTGATGAGACCCCCTATCCTTCATCTAACAAATCATGTTAGTAATCATATAGATAAACATTTTTTCTTTTTCTTTTTCTTTTATATAGCACTTTTACTATTTATACACAGAGGGTTGCTCAACACTCCTTAAGAGTAGGGATGGTGGAAGAATTCTGAACATCTCAATAGAGAAAAAATATGCCCTTATTCTTATTCAATAATAATGATCAAAGAGAATTATGGGGATTTAGGAAGAACCATCATGATAAAAAAAATAATCATTCATATTGGTATTAGTGGAAATAATGACAACAATGTGATATAAATATTTTTGTCATTTCCTATTCTCTCTTATCAATTCAAAGCAATTTCTTCTAAAGATGACGATTTTTCTTTGATTTGTTGATTTTAGTATCCTCTAGTTTTTGTATTTTTGCATAAATGTATAGTTGTGGCTTAAATGACCATCGCTTACAAAAATCCTCTAAATGGTAAAAAACACATATACAAAAAAGAAGAAAAGTGCACTCAAAAAGTGTTTTTCTCAAGATGGAACAGCTGCTGTTTCTTTAGAGGGAAAACAAAAGAATATTTGCACACAAAAAACGCAAGCAAAAAGGAAAGAAAACATGCTTGAGGCTGCTGTTCCTTGAGAGGAACAACAGCTATTCCTTAATCGCAACAGCAAATAAAGCAAGCACAAACAAAAGATGCGAAAATGTTGTTCCTTCGGAAAGGAACAATAGAAAAATGAAAGTGTTATTCCTTTGGAAAGGAAGAGAAAAAAATGAAAGTGTTGTTCCTTCGGAAAGGAACAACAGAAAATGAAAGTGTTGTTCCTTCGCAAAGGAACAACAGAAAACGAAAGTATTGTTCCTTCAGAACAGTGGAAAATGCAAGTGTTGTTCCTTAAGGAAGTAACAACCGAGAACGAAAGTGATGCTCCTTCAGAAAGGAACAACAGAAAAATGAAAGTGTTGTTCCTTCAGAAAGGAACAACAGAAGAACGAAAGTGTTGTTCCTTCGGAAAGGAACAACAAAAAAACGAAAGTGTTGTTCCTTCGGAAAGGAACATCAAAAATGTGGATGTGTTGTTCCTTCAGAAAGTAACAACAAAAAGGTGGAAATGCTATTCCTTCGGGAAGGAACAACAAATGCAAAAGTGTTGTTCCTTTCGAAAGGAATAGCAGAATTCAAAAATTGCAAAAATGCAGAATTCTGTACAAAAAGAAATTAACACAAACAGAACAGAAAAAGTTATGTACAAAATTTAAAAGCAATCAAATTTCTTAGTGAACCAAACGTGAGGAAGAGTTTTCTTCCTCAGCCAGAATTTACATGTCAGAGTCTTTCTGAATTTGCTGGTAGAAGGATTCCCGAGTAAGCAGTTTGCGGTACAGCGAGACCCATCAATGGTAGTTAAAGTAATGGTGCCATTATCATGCACTTTCTGGATTTCATACGGTCCCAGCGAGTGAGTTTGAAGTTTGCCCGGAAAGTCCTGAAACCTCAAATTGTATAGGACTCCCCAATCTCCTTCATGGAAGACTTTCTTTTTTATGAGGGCATCGTGCCATTTTTCTCTCTGTTGTTGGATTAATGAAGTATGTTGAAGAGTGGAGAACCTGATTTCATCTAGCTCGTTGATTTGTTGTAGTCTATTAATCTGGGCCTCATTTAAATCTAGACCAACTTCTTATGCTGTTCTCAGCGTTTGTATTTCAAATTCTATTGGAAAGATGGGTTCCTTTCCAAATACTAGCTGATGTGGTGAATAACTGGTGGTGTTTCTCCATGTTGTTTGGTCTGCCCACAAGGCTTCTAGCAATCTTGTAGCTCAATCGTGTCTATGTGACGCAATGATTTTTGTTAATATTTCTTCTATTACTTTATTCATACTCTCTACTTGGCCATTTGCCTGTGGGTGGTATGAAGTGGTAATCTTGTGATGAATATGATAGTTTCTTAATGTTGCAGCAATTTTATTACCAGCGAAATATGGTCCTCCATATGTGATTATGTCTCTTGGGAGACCATATCGCACAAATATATGGAACAGGAAATGAATGACGAAATCCTCTGTAGCTCTTGGAAGTGCCTCTGCCTCAACCCATTTGGTCACATATTCTGTTGCTACCAAAATATATGTTTTTTGGTTTGATGATGGGTTGATCGGACCAACAAAATCGAGCGCCCAATGCTCAAATGGTTCAGTGACTAGCTGTGGGTTCAAAGGAATTTCGTCGGACTATCCAGGGTGTCTTGCTCTTTGTCAACTGTCACAAGCTTGAACAAATTTCTTTGTATGTTTGAAAATTGTGGGCCAATGATACCCTATTTGCAGAACTTTATGACCAGTTCTTCAATCTGCAAAATGCCCGCCACATGGTCCGTTGTGACAAGCTTTTAGAATGTCAAATATTTCATCTTCACGGATGCATCTTTTGATGTGCATATGTCCCCTTGTATGGAATGGGTAGCCCCCAATCCAAGAAAATCGGGTACTACGCTACACAATCTGTTTTTGTTCATTAGGGGTGAGATGCTTTGGTAATTTGCCTACTGATAAATAATTCTCAACATCAGCATACCAGGGTGTTTTGACAGTAACAACGAATAAATTTTCATTTGGAAATTGATCTTCAATTGCTGTTGCATCTAATGGATTTGGCATTCGTGAGAGAAATTTAGCTACAGGATTTTCCTTCCCTGGTGGATCTTTTATTGTAATGTTGAATTCCTGCAATAAAATCAACCATCTTGTTACTCTGCCATTTGTAATAGGTTTATTTACTAAATATTTTATGGCAGAGTGATCTGTATATAAAACAACAGGATATCTAGTGATATAATGCCTAAATTTATTTATAGCATGAATTACAGCTAAAAATTCTTTTTCAATAACAGTATAGTTTAGCTTAGTATGAGACAAATTATTGCTAATATAATAGATTTCATATGGTTTTTTGTCGTCTTCTTGCCCAAGGAATGCTCCAATAGTTGTGTCTGAGGCATCTGATGAAATTTGAAATGGCAGGTCCCAATTTGGACATTAGAGCACTAGGGCTGTTGACACAAGCTTTTTCAAATCCTGAAAAGCACGGTCACATTATCTGTCTAGACAAAATCAACATAGTGCGTATAGAGGTGCAGCTATTTGAGAAAAATGTTCTATAAATCTTCTATAGTAACCAGAAAATCCAAGAAAATTTTGTACCTCTGTCTGTGTGGTAGGAGTAGGTATTAACGAAATTATACGAATTTTGGCCAGATCTACATGTATTCCAGCTGCTGAGATATAATGACCTAGGATGAGCCCTTCGGTCATCATCATATAGCACTTTTCATGACTCAAGCAGAGCCTGGTGGCAATACATAGTTGCAGTGCCTTTTCCAATGTGTCTAGTGCTAGGTCCAAATCATCCATGTATACTTTGAGCCCATCATTTATTAAATCTGAAAAGATGCTGAGAATGGCCCTTTGAAATGTGGCAGGGGCATTGGATAGGCCAAAGGGTAGGACTCTGTAGGCAAATGTTCCCCAAGGACAGGTAAAAGTGGTTTTGTCCTGGTCTTCAGGGGCAATCTGAATCTTATTGTATCCACTCAAGCCATCCAAGAAAGAAAAGAATTTATTTCCTGCTAATGTGTCTAATACTTGATCAATGAATGGAAGGGGGAAGTGGTCTTTCTGGGTGGCTTTGTTCAATTCTCTATAATCTACACAAATCCCCCACTTTCCATTCTTCTTTGGCACCACAACTAGCGGAGAGACCCACTTGCTATCGGATATTAGATAAATAATGTTAAAATCCAAAAAATTTTGTAATCCAGTTTTCACAATGTCTTTCAGGTGAGGGTTGAGTCTCCGTTGGGGTTGGCGAACAAGCCTTGAATCTTTTTTTGTATAATGTGGTGTGTACAAAGCTGGGGATCGATTCCTTTCATGTCAGGATAATCCCATGCAAAAGCTTCCTTATATTTTCTCAGTAGTTGGATCAGCTTCTCTTCTTATTCAAGAGTGAGGTTATTATTGATGTTTAAGGTTTTTCCTTTCTCAATCTCTATAGCTTTGCTGATTGAAACAAAGGTACTGGGTATTGTTTGATCATGGGTGTATTTGAGAGGATCCTCTTCTAGTTTATTATCAAATTCTGCCTCTATCATGTGACATTGTATGCGAGATATAGATTCAGCTTGGTTAATGAATTTGTTAATGACAGATCATCCTCTCTTTGATCTTTAAAATGGAGGGCATCTTCTATGGTTAATGGGGATCTAATGTTTTCGGTGAGGTATGATACAAGATGTTTGTTAGTTTTTATTATTGTGACACTTGGCTGGGCTCGATAGTATAAGGCTAGGTTCTTGATGTTACTTCCTCTAGTTATGGTCATACTACCTTGCCGGCAGCCAATGTAAGCATCAGCGGTCGAAAGCCAAGGTTTCCCTAGGATCAATTGGTGTCCATCAATTCAATTTTTGGGGTTTATTATCAAAAATTCAACCAGATATTCTGAGGAATCAACAGATACCATAACATCATGCACTGTACCTTCTGACCTAACCACTGATCGGTCAACCAGTTCTAATAAGGTAGACGTTGGTTCTAGTGATGTAATGCCTAGTTTTTGACAAGTGGTGGTTGTTAAAATATTAATTGCGGCCCCTAAATCAACTAAGGCATTGGAAAAGTTTTGTCCATTGATTTGCACTATCAGTATTGGATTTCCTGGGTCTTCATATTTGACAAGTGCTTCTCTTCCTCATAATAGATCACATAGGGTGCCAACTACTTGGACTGTTAGTTTATTTGTTATTCTCCTCCTTGGTTTTTTTATACAGAGTTCTTTAATGGCTTTTGCATATGTTGGGATATCTTGGATAGCTTAGAGGAGTGGGATTTTTATGTACAAACTTTTTAGTTCTCTCAGAATATCAAAGTCAGGATGTTCTATAGGGCATGGTATCATTAATTGTGCTGGGATTGGGGGAGAAGATGTGGTTGTTTGATCATGAGTCTATTGTCTGACCACGTCTTCTTCTTGTAATGGTTGTTCTACAGGTAACTGCTTTTCAACTTGGGCCTATTTGTCTCCCTCGATTTTCTACAATATGCCTAGATCTTAATTGAAGGTCCTCACACTCCCTTAGATCGGTCTTTAGTTCTGGTGTTTCAATTATTTGAATAGATTGAACCAGTCTATTATTTGGGTTCGGGTTGGGTTGGGCTGGGAGTGGCGGTCTTAAGTGATTGGGGATTTTGTCATAGTGCTTGCAGTGTAGGTTGAGGGAGTGGAATGGTTCCTACTGGTTGATTCATCAGTCTTTGCCAGTTTGTCTACCAGGCTTGGCTCTGCGAAGTGGGAGGGGACCATTGTGTTGGATATGCATTGTTTTGCCGACATGGTGGAGCGTAGGGAAAATTAGGCCAATTATATTGGCTTGTTTGGTTCGGCCAAGGGGGTAATGAAGCAAATGGTTGTTGTGGCCAATTTGAGAAGGGAGGTTGATTTTGCCACATTGTATTATATTGTTGAGCATGATATTGCAGAGGCTGGAAAGAAGAAAATGGATCAGAGAACATACCTGATTGTCGTGGCTGCCATTGACGATGCTAATTAAGTGGGTACACTGGTTCTGGTTCTTCTTCCGCTTCTTTGAATATTTCTTTCAAACCAGGAAGTGAGGGGCAACTCTCCATAGAGTGGTATTTTGTACAAATAGCACAGATTTGAACTGCATCTAGTGGGCACTCTTTGTTGCTGTGTTTCTTTTTGCATCCGGGACAGAATATTGCCAGATTTTGCGCTGCTTCTACTTGTTTCTGTTTCACTTGCATAATATCTAGCTACATTGTCAGATTCCCCAATATATCGATTTTGAAATTTTCTAGTAAATTTCCAATTTCTGCACGAGTTACTCCTTCTCTAGAGATCTTGTTGTCCCTTGTAAACCTGTCATGTTTTGCTGGTTTTAGCCTTGTGCTGCCTCGTGAGCTCCTGATACATAAATCAATGATGTTAGCAAAATTTTCTTGATAAATATCTCCTTTTCCCATAGTATTTAGTGTTTCAACCCATTGTTCCTTCATGCCTTTAATTAGCATTGTTTTTAATACATTGTCACGTAAGGGTAATGATGCATAAGGAGATCTTTGAAGATTATACTGAAAACATTCAACATATTCTTCTAATGTCTCCTTAGGTCTAGCTATTGTCTGAAATATTTCATCTTTTAACTCTCTAGACCTGCAATAATCCTGATATTTATTTAGGAAAGCCCCTTTCATCTGATCCGAGTAATTTATAACATCTCCACCCAACCCCATAAACCATCATAAAGCAGCCCCTTTCAATGTAGAGAGAAATAGTTTCAGCTTTTAGGGGTTGATGGTATAGTCATATCCTTTGCACAACACATCGAATTCAAATAAAAGTGCATCTGGATCTTCCGATGTTAGGCCATGGAATGTAGGGATGTGTTGGAGAGGAATGGCATTCATAGGTGCATTAACTGCAGTATCTACAATGGGATATTGCAGTGTAGAGATTTGGGGGATTTGTTGGTTGTGGGCCATTTAGTCAAATATGTGCCAATAACCCTCTAGGATTTCTAGGAGGGTATTCCTAGGCTGGCTAGAAGGAGCATGAATGGCCTTAACAACACTTCCTTGGTATGGGATGATGAGAGTTCCTTGCTGAATTAATGTTAGGGGGGGTTCTAGCTCTTCAGTTTTTTCGGCTTCATTCTAGATGATTCTTATAGCACTTCCCTTATCTGGGTTGCTTAATGGCTAAACTATTCCAAGAGGAGATTTTGGCTCTTTAGTTTCCCATGTTTCTCCTCTTCCCTCGCAGAGATTACTAAGGTTTCCTTTTTGCAATGATTTTGGGCTAGAATTCTCAATTTCTTAAGAATCTTGCTCCTCTGTGTGGCTGTGCACCTGAGAAAAGGCTACAGATGGTGATCTTATGGCCTAAAGGGAACTAGTAGGTTGTCTAGAAGCAACTTTTCTAGGTCCTATTGAAGGCTGATGATCTGCTTTTTTAAGGATTTCGTCTATAAATGTCGATCGGCCAAGGGTCACTAGCCCCTTAGCTTTATCAAGCTTGGGTAGCAGTTTAGGATTCTTTTGAAGCTTTTTCTTCTTAGTCATGCACACAAATCAAATGTTGATTTCTACCCAAAACAATAGCAAATATACAGGAAAGTGGGCAAGGGAGCAGGGCTGTTACATGCTCCGTACGTAGGTTCTTACCTTCTGTTTTTAAAACCCAACTCTCTCCTAGTAGGTACTTACAATACTCTCAAAAGAAACAAATGGCTACACTCTTCCTGAGCAATGGCACCAAAATGTCAAGCAGTAAAAAGGGTCTTTTTCACCTCTAATTACCCTACATTAATTATCAATCTAGGTACGATTTGTTATCTCAAAGAGTGTACTCAGTCTGAGGTGGTCACTTGTCAAGAGTAATGCTAGTAGTATAATGCTTTTACAAGAGCAAATAAATGTTGGAAACAAACTCTAAATGTAATGGCAAGAAATGGAAATGCTTTGTAACTAAATCATTCATTTAAGAAACTACAACACTTCATGAGTCAAGGGTGCAGTAATGATAACTCTTCCCGTTGTAAAGTGATGCAAATGAAAAGCAATCAAAGAGAAGATCTCCAATCTGGGAACGAGACAATAGTAGTCAATGTTCACTACAGTTGCAAACCATTCTGTTCATATCAAAGCAATTACTTGAAATGATAATTCATTTAAGAGAAAAGGGAGCAACAACTACTCTATTTGAAAAGGTTGAACAGCAAGCTTTAACTTACAGAAATGAATGAAGAAGCAATCGTAATCTAAAGGAATTAATCAGCAATCTTTTAACTCTAAAGTAAATCTAAGAAATGTTGAACAACAAATGAATCAAAGGTAAATTCATAGCAAACTAAATCAAATGTTAACACACAGCGAACGAGTAATTTGAGTCTTTAGCATAATAAATATTAACGAGTGTGATAAAGAAACAACAATTGTGATTACAATGGAACAATAGTCCAAATGAAGAGCAATCACAGTGAAAGGTAAACCATAGCTAAATAGACAATAATATAGATCTGTAAATGCAAAACACCATTACTCTGTAAATCAAGAGTAATGTTAATATCTGAAGGAACAATAATGTTACACAGTAATGCCAAATTGTAAAGGAAGAACAATGCGATACGATTTTAGAGTGAACATCATAACATTTCAGTTGCAGAAGATAACCTTACTATTCAAATATGAATGAAATATGACAAAGTGAGTACATGAAATTATAAGGAACAATAGATTACTGAATGAAACACGTAAAAGAAATCAAACCACACATGACTCGAAATTGGAAAATAATGGTACACGAAGCAAGTGATCCACTAGGGCCGGGCCCTTAGCCTCGATGGATGCACTGCTATGGTTACTCGAGAATCAAGGACGGAACAACAACATAGTTTATATATTAATCATCAAAAAGGAGTTATAGTAATCGCTCTTTAAAGAGAGTCGACCATCAAAGTTTAGTTTACAACAGTAGATTCTGAAAAACAATAACAGTCCCCTTGGGCTAGCAACTTTGTCCCTTTTTATAGTAGTATCAAAGATAGAGATATTCATAAGGTAGCGATCCCTCACAATCAAAGGATTCTCACAGATTTGCGAGATTGTTGGATTTCCTCGTGTGGATGTGGTTCCCTATCAAAGGGACAATAGTTGGTTTCGCTTTATCTTTTCCTTTGAAATGGCAATCTTCCATTTTCTTCATTTTCTGCATAGAAAAAGGTAATAATTAGTTATTCCACTTTACTTGCAAATCTCTTAAACTTTATCATAATCCTTCATCATATGCTCATTTCATAATGTAAAGAAGTTATGAATTAAAGGAAAAAGATAACGAAATAGGTGGCAATCACCTACCTTTTCTAATGCTCAACAATTATTCATGCATATATATGGCGATGTTCACTATTTCATATATAAAAAATGACCTTTGATGATGGCCCTTTAACAACTCTCACTATTGATACATATAGGGACATATAGTAATCTTTACTAATCCCTATGAATATTAGGGCACAATAGAATGGAACCACCAACCACCTATTTGTAAAGCATGTGCTCTTCCATTGAGATAGCACCCTTCAATGAAGTAGACCTTGAAACTTTATAAATTCTTAATTCGAAAAATTTAATTAAATTATAAAAATTTCATTGGCTCAGTTGGCACAAACAATTGTACAATAGATGCAAAACATAATTTTTTTAAAACAAGGAAACAACAATGAAGCCAACCGTTTAAACTTGAGACTAACCAAAGTACAAGCCCAAAGTCCCCATGTTCTTATTGCTCCTCTAATATAATTTTGTACATGAAATAAATCACTAAAAAACATATAGAATTGTATACATCTAGAGAAAATTTTGATGAAAATAAGGATTATAACTACTATGATGATTAAAGATCAAAATCATGTAGAGTAGGAAATACAATATACATTTCTTGTGGTGATGGTAACCATGAGATTCTTGGAACATGTGGTACAATGTTTGGTCATGTAGGAAGGTGTGGCAAAGAAATTTAAAGCTTTGCACTCACTAGGATAAAATTAGATGATGGGGCCGAATCTAAATTTTAAGGGTCAAGGATCTCCAGAAAAATGGGGTTACTAGCGAGAGTCTACCTTTTAAATAATCTAAGGAGTGTAGGGCATATTTAGAGGAGGTCAACTCAAGTGACAAAAAGAAAGAAAAGTGGTAAGTATCTAACAAATATGGGTAGAGTACACATAAAAATCCCCATCCTTAAATGAAATGGTGGTTTACATGTGGCTCATGAGAGTATAGGATGCAAGGTAGATTGACATAGTGAGAAAGTGGGAGAAGGACTTTGTCTGCGAGAGGAACTACTAAATATATGAAAGGAGGCCCTCATTGGCGAGAACAGAAAGAGAAATAGGAGGGGAAGGAATGTAAGAAAAACATGACAAAAAGATGAGAGGGAATTGACATTATCATGTTATTTTGAGGGCTCTCAGTCGCAGAATTTACAATTCTAAAAGTAACATGTGTTGCCTGCTATATCCCACCCTTTAGAAACGAATCCATTTTTATTGTACAGTTGTTGTCTATAAATAGAAGATTGTTGTTTTTTGATATGTTTGAACTAGATATCTTCCAATCTTCACTAAAATGAGAAGCAAATTCAAGAGGAACAATTGTCATCTAATAAAAAATTGAAGTTGTGTTTCCTATGTTTAGGTTCCATTCTCCAAAGCACCAAACAAAATTGCTTGAACTAATTGAAAGTGACGGGTTATCATATATAAAAACAACAATTGTAGGAAGAATTTAGATTGTATCTGGCAAAATTTAGTACCTAACAACTCTACTAATCACTAGCCTCTACTAATCACTAGAGACAACTAAAGTATGTCTTTCAACTTTGCATCTTTGTCTGAAATACACGTACTTTTAATGTTCTCTATATATCTAGAAATGATAAAGAAAAATTATCTCGTGATATCCAGTTTCTTGTAACTATCAAAAATTTTCATGTAATCAACCAAAGTACAGACCAAGCTCTGTTACTCCATCCATAATTTTACAACTCTATTTGCAGATTTAGGACAAATTTAACCTTTATATATAGATAATAAACAAAGACAAGTTCCAAGGCGTATGCCTTCCAATATCATAGAATATCTATGAAAGGAGAAAAACTTATGTGAAACCTTAGTTACGTATTTATTTCTTCATGTTAACACTCTATGACAAAAGTATCTTTAAATTCCAAAAGAAGGTAAGTAGAGACATCCAAAAAAATTTAAGTATCTATGAAGGTAAGTCCAAGCAACTTAAATATTTTCCTCAAGATACTCTCATATGTCAGAAACTTCCCTTGGGAGGTATACAATAAATTGTATGCTGAATAGTTTGTGATGTGATGAAATAAACTCAACAAACAAGAAAACATGCATAGGCTCAATAGAAAATTCCAAATATAATTTTTAATGTAATGAAATAAGCAATGGGTTATTTCCTTTCAAAAGTTCCTTCTTAGGTCATTTTTTGTCGCTATAAGATTTAGAGCACTGGTAAGTTTGAAGCCCTTCTCAAACAAATTCAAAAACTATGCATTCATTGTACATATTTATTCTACAATGTCCTAGCTAATTATTTCTTTCATGAAGGGGCTATATTTTCAGATAATGTAAAAGTGTTTAAAGTCCATGTTCAAAGTGGATTAGGAAAATATAATTTCTCAATCAAAAGGTCATATATATTTATTCTATAATATCCTAGACGTATACTATTTTCATGGAGGGATTATATTTTCAGGTAATCTAAAGCCCATGTCTATTTGAGCATGAATCCAAGGACATGAGAGATTTATAAAAACTATTCAAACAATGCATTCATGTGTTTCTAATACATTTCCAGTTTTGCAATACAATGTATACCACCCATGTCTATTTAAGCATGAATTCAGGGCCATGATAGATTTGGAAAAATTGTTCAAACAATGCATTCAATATTTCATTGACTAGTTAGGTTTTAGTGGCTCCTTTTTCCTCACATTGCCATAATATCTTATATAAAAAAAACTTTTCTCGAAACTTTCACTACGAGTTATTTTGTTGATAATGTAACAATTCCACTCTACATGTCTTTCACAACTGGGACATCAATGGTTGTCACAACTGGGACATCCATGGTTGTCGCGAGGAGTTGACGTTTAGTCCGAGAAAAGTGTTTTTTTTTTTCTTTTTGTGTATTGAAGGTCTATAGTAGCACATACATATAGAAAAATAGGAGAAAAGAAAAATCATAACAATTATGAGATTAGCACCTAGTTTTGTTAATGATATAGCTACTCCATTCAGCGTTGCTTTTGCACCATTTGCAGATGTCCAAAATGGTACCCATGTATTCACACTAGACCCCTCATTCTCTGACTTTGTATCCTTTGCTTACCATGACAAAATTGACAAATATTTTGTGTTGTCAGATTTCAAATATTAATGATATTTTTCACTTATCTTGTCTATATGATGAGATATTCACTCTAACTGTAAATAATAATACTACACAATAATGTTGTTATGGTATATTAATGCATCTTATTCTACTTAAAATTTGTTTGGGGTGCAAAGAAAATAAGATATTTGACAATACCAATTTAAGGAATGCAGAAAACCCATGGTCAAGTTTATGTTGTCTTAATTTGAAATTAGATTTTAAAGATATATTTGTTTTGATGTGAAAATTGGATGAATTGAAACAAATTCTTATACAACAACCGAATCAAGAATTTAATGTTACCTCGAATGTTGTGAACTTCAATGACGAATGGAGGATTGCGTCTAGTGATGACAATGGTTGAACCACTTTCTTCAGAGTGAGCCCTATTGCATCCCAAGTAAGTTGGCTAGATATACTATAATGATGTATAAGATTGGATTACTACAATCCTCCTGGAAATATGTAGAGTGCCCAATTTTTAATGAAAAATACCAATTCAAGAGAAATAATATTAGGTGCCTTCCAAAAATGAGAATCACATTTAACAAAAAGCCAAAAAAAAATACATATTTATACATTTCACACAAACGTGAGGAACAGATTGTATAATAAGATATTGATCAAGAAAATATACTAAGCTAATTTCTTGGTAGTGTAGCTCCTTTAGTAATAAATACTTTCATTTCCTCTAATTTGTATTAGAATTTTGTACTGGATATAGACAACATGTAAATAATATGGTTAATGGATCTATGGCGACATATTTATTTCATGAAATAAATAGAACTCCCAACTCATATTCCTAGAATTTTAATCTCCTCGACACCTTTATTAATGTCATTGTAAATTTCCATATGTGTGGTACATGTGTCGGTCAGGGTAAAACACTTCGAAATAGGACCGAGTATCTATCAAGGGTATAAATATAAAATTTTATGTACATGTAAAAGTAAATAAATAAAAACATAATTGAAATTTATGTAAATCAGTAATGGTTTGTGTTCATTTTCAAATTTAATTGATGATAATAATTTGAATCACTCGATTTCATATTCGAAGTCAAGCATTTTCCATTCATTGGTTGACAATTATGACAATCATGATTCAGGGATCAGAATTTTCATTCAACGTCAAACAACATATGATATACAGCAATAGAAAATAAGACGAACTTGGGCCATTCTCATTAGTATCTCTAGAGTCTTAAACCAATTGCATTGAGAAGTTTCCAAATGGAATTTCAAAAAATTTAACTTCTTCACCCCTATTATTGTCTACAAACATGTTGCAAGAAAAATGGCACTGAAATCCTTATTATTATTATTCATGATCGTTGGACTATTTCTCAGATAAATTCATTGAACAACATAATTTAAGATTTGATAGTCTTAGTAGAAATGTTGATTCTATAGATTGTAAATTCACAAATATTCCCCATTGGTTGCAATCATTGACATATATCATTGCATCATTACAACTTGCACTCTGCCAAAATCCCTCTGAGGTAATCTCAACCCAAAAGCAAGTTGTATTTCAAGAGTTTCATCACCAAATATAGTTTCCTCTCTCAAAGTGAAAACCAATGTAGAAATTTCACGCTATGATGTCCATAATGGAGACCCTATGACTTGAATGACATTCCAATTATAAAGTGCAAAACTTCACAAATGAAGATAAATTTACCTTTCAAAAATTTCCTGTGCAGAAATAAGCTTTGTTTTGGTGGGAGAATTTATGTTAGTGAGGACTAACTCTCCATACCACACAAACCTTATCATAGAACAATTTCAAGATTTTTGTCAAGAATAATTTCCACCTTGTCAACTATTAGAAGGAATAACAATAATAATGGTAACACCCAAACCATATGGTAGATGCCGAGATATAATAGTTTGACTATTATAGTATTTAGGTCAAAGTGATGGATGAATAAGGAAAGTTGGTAACCAAGTTCATTAACAGGCTAATCATGCCAATTGTGAAAGAGAATGAGATTTTTGGCATCCAACCTCTTGAAGGTTCCTAACTCAACAAAGGTTAAGACTAGTGGCAGGAAGACAAATAAAATTTTTGGCACTAATTCCAATCAAGGGAAGAAGATGATTATAAAATATGTCACAATAAAGAAGCCATTCAACTAGACCACATTGCAAAACACTGAGTTAATGAAAGGAGGACAACCAATACCTAAGAAGAAGAATGATTCCTTATATAACTACCACAATCTCAAAGGATACTCTAATAGTGAATGTTGGAGACACCATCCAAAGAAGCACCAAAGTCAATCATGAAAAAGTATGGAAATAAGGAAACATTAATATCTAACACTCTGACAAAAAACATTTCTTTGATGACAAACACATCTTAGTCAATAGAAACTAGTCTATATTAAGATCCAAATCAAATAGAATTTTGTGACCATAGTATTTGATACTCACAATAAACAAGATGTCATTTAGGATGTGGTAGAAAAGAATCACACTCTACCTACAGTCACACATCTTGAACATTAGTGTTTAAGTTGACTAAAAAAGAACAAGGATTTTTGCATCTAAAACAAATGAAAAGTCAAGTTCACCATCCCAACAAATGATATATATGAAGTAGAGTTTGATGTTTTTCCTTGAGATATATGTAGTGTGATTTTTAGAATCCACACTTGTAGGATAGAAATGCAGCCTTTGGATAGTGCCCAAACCCATAAAAACTTATCAAAGATGAATAAGATTGTTAAATCACAACACAAACAAATTTGGCACCATTAGCACTCATTTCAATCACTAAATCCAACGACTAAACAAAATCCATAGTGAAATATACCTTCTTAGTTTCACAACTAGAGGGAGGAGGGAATGGTAATATGAAATCATCAAGAAGACTTCAATACCTTATCATAGACAACTTGAGCATGAAAATAAAATAATCGATTGGACACTTATTGCAACATTATTTAAAATTGACCTTATTATCCTCCACAATATCCTAAGGATGAGAAAGGCAATCAAGTGAGGTAACCTCAAACCACTTAGGGTTCAACAGCTAGCCCTGCTAAACTAGATAGGGATCTCTCTATGAGCTCACAACCAATGATGACTCGAGTGAGAAAATATGTTAGGTTAGTTATTATAGCACCAAGGTTTCCAAATTTATGGTTTTGTTAGATGAGGAGTGAAAATGAGGGAACTAGGTCAAAAGATCAAAGGTTTGAGTTGCAAGAGATATAAAGGAGAAGGGTGGGTATGCCTTTGTGATACTTTTGGGATTTTTGGATGTAGTGTAGGGTGGAAAAGGAAAGATCAAAATGACCATGGAAAGCATGAATTCATTTATCAAAGGATAGGTGACATAAACATGAAGTTGCTAACAAAACAAAGCTTAAAACTAAGAATTTGGTTTAAAACCTTTTAAGAAAGTCACTGAAAAGCATAGATATGGAAATAATATGAAATTATTATTCATATAAAACTATAAGAGAGAGAAACATTATCACAAACTCACAACACAAGAATTCCTTAATAATAGCTGCAACTTTCCTTTGATTTCCTATAAAACTAATGAAGTACAAGCTCCAAGAGTTCTAGTCACTGATGTCCAACCCTTTCTCTCACTAAAAACTAGATACATATAGAACAAATAACCATTTCCCCTCTCTTACAGTCGAATCCTTCGACTTAGGAGCTGATTACATGAAGTTCTCAACAAACGGTAGTGTCTAGGGAGGTTAAAACAAATCCTCCTTTTAAACTTTGGCTAAATGGCTCCTCATAAATGAGACGTGAAATTACATGAAAATTACTCTAACACTATTATTTACCTCTTATTACATAATTTAAACTCATAAAAGAATAATTACATCAGAAAAAGTTGAAATGGACTGAGAAAACTAAGAAAAAGGAGTTCGAGGCAAAAGTGTAGCGAATTACTTTGAAAACGCAGCATGCTTGGAGAAAACATAGAATGCAACTTGTGAGTGAATTTTGGAGGGGTTCTTGTGCTCCAAATTTAGATCATGATAGCTCATTTGAAAGTGTTACCTGTCTAGTAGACCATAGAGTCCTCAAACATTGAAAAAGAATTACTCTAGCCCACCAAATCTCAATTGTCCCACAACTACTCCAAAACTATAGTGTGTTGTTCAAAAAGAGGGCAAAAAGGTGTTTTTTAGGCACTTTTTTGACATTTTGACTTGCGAGATCATGTTGTAGTGGAAGTCCAGTTTTCTACGATTAATGTAGAGGTAAAAAGGAATGCATAGCACTAAGACATTTTTCAAATAGAGGACCCCAAAAAAAACGTAGCATGGGCCGTGCTATCTTTTCTCGCCAAAACTTGCTAAAAATTGGAAAAATGCCCAAAAATTTAAAAAAATTGTTGAAAATTCAAAAATTTACCAAAATTTTTGAAACTTTGCTCCATTGACCCTTTGAAAGATAACTCAAACTATTAAGGATGCATCAACAAGAAATTCCAAGTTATCCTTCTTCTTAAGCTTCTTTAGGATTTTCTTGAGTTTTGCCTTCATGTTCTTAACCCTAATTTTAAAAATATTGTTCCTCGTGTAGTAATGCCTAGCCATGTGCCTTTGCAAGTTCATGGCCTTGTTGGCCCTTTCAAGGAGCTTCTCCAAGTGGCAATTAAATTTATCCAACAAATACTTCCTATCTTTCTCACAATCTTGGTCAATGGATTTTTTAATATCTTGCTACTCCAAAGGTGTAGATGGCTCACTCATTTGGCTTCCTTTCCTCTTCATGCCCTTGGTTCTAGGGCTCTTTAGCTTGACTTGAACTTCAATGTCTTCCTTTTTCTCTAAACCAATTACTTTCTTACCTTTTCTTGGCTCCTCCACTACACCCATTTTAGGTCTTTACATTAGCATTTGATTCACTCTAAGTTGCGTATTTTCTTGCTACAAAAATGCAATGTTAGGCCCCTATACTACTAGTGTAACCCATTATTGTTATTAGTACAACTCCCTTATTACATTGTTGTACCCATGTAGTCCCCATATTGTTATTATTGTGCCCCATAGAAGCCCACTATTGTTATCATTGTGCCCTTACATTATTATTGTTATGTCGACTCTCATTATATTATGACCCCTTAGACTTCTATATATAGAAAGGAGGTCTTTTCATTTGTATCATCAAAGAATCATTCATTTGTGTAATTTAAATGAGGTTGCCCCCTCGAAGAGGCTGAATTGTAATGTGTTGATCTATATTTTCTACCTTTTTGTGAGCTGGTTTCATAACATTTGGTATCAAATCTTTGGATTCTAGGGTTTTGGTGCCCCAAATAGGTCATTGTGGCAGTTTCACTATAACTTATTTTCTGCGATGTTTCAGAAGCAAACAAAAAAACCCATTTGAGATGAAATCACGCTGAACCTCGGGTCCAAACTTCAGAGCTTTTCATGCTATATTTGCAGAGATATGACCTGAGGAATTTGGCCTTTTTGCAGACTCCTCGATTACATTCCAAACAAGTGACCTTGGGAAAATCGTCATAACTATCTCTCTGGGCATCAAATTGTAATTTCATAAGAATTTGCAAAAAGAGGATAGGCTTTAGTTTCTTGTGTATAATTTTTAGGTCCTAAGGTAAAAACAGTGACACGAGGCACTTCATACAACTTCGCTCTTCTGAAAAGGTATATAATCATGCCATGTTGGGAGATTGTGCATAACTCCTTCTTAGAGAATATAAATTTGATAAGACTCGTAGCATTAGAAAGAGGATAGAGACGGCTACTGGAGGTCACAATTTCAGAACCTAAAGATCCGAAATTACAAAGTTACAATCATTTCAAGATCGAGCTCCTAAAATCAAGAAAACACGAGATGAGGAAGTTTGATGGCAAGGATCTGGTAAATTGGATAATACAGATGGAGAAATATTTCGATCTACATGAGGTGCAACTATTACAAAAGGTATGTATTGCATCTTCATATTTAGAACTAGATCAATTTTAATGGTATAAAGGGCTTTGTTCTCGTAAACCACTTGTTACATGATCAATTTTCATGGAGGAAATGATAGCACATTATGAGGATACAAAGAGAAACTCCTTCTTTGGCCGATTGATAAATCTCAAACAGAAGGGTTCAATGGAAGAGAATATTGGGGACTTTCAAAAATTGAATAGAAGGGTAAATTATATTCCAGAGAAGCAAATGATTGATGTCTTCATAGGGACTTTAAATGATAACATTCAAAATGAGGTTCATTTTTGGGAACGTGATTCATTGGAGGAGGAATTCGAGTTGGCAAGAAAAATTGAAAGCGAAATTACGAAAACAAGGAATCCCACCACTCATTACTATAATTTTGAAAGTGTTTCTTCTCCTAGCCTTCCACAACCTACAAGGATTACACCACAAAAATTGGAAGAGAAAAGAGAAAAGGGGCTTTGTTACAATTGTGATAGCAAATCCACTAAAGGTCATAAGTGTGCTAAGAAGAAATTACATAAAGTATGAAGAGGAGGAAGAAAAGGATCAAGAAACATCAAAAGAAGAGGATATATGCCAGGAACAAACCCGAGAGAAAGAATAAATGAATCAGACCATATCTTGTAAATCATTGGAAGAAATTATGACTCCTCACACTGTTCAGATAGGAGGACATATCAAGAAGAAAAAGGATCAAGCAATGAAATATCACATCGAGCATCAACAACAAGTTCTCCAAATTTTAAAGGATAATGCCTCTTTGGTGTAGAATCAAATGAAACAACAGATAGATCAACATCGCAGTGAAAAAAGTTTTGATGTAGGTGATTTGGTATTTTTATGGCTACATCTCAAGCAAGCTATTTATGAGAAGGAAATGTTGGCAATACTACATGCACTTAAAAAGTGGCGACCTTACCGAATGGGAAGACACTTCAAGGTAAAAATGGATCATGATAGTCTTAAATACTTTTTAGAACAAATATTATCCTTAGAAGAACAGAAAAAATGGGTCACAAATATGTTGGGTCATGAATTTGACATCATCTACAGAAAAGGGAAGAAAATTTTTGTTGCAGATGCACTCTCAAGAAAGAATGAGGACGTGGAAGCATTGTTTTGTGCTATTTCTATTATCCAACCATATTGGATAAATGAAGCAAGGGATGAATGGAAGAAGGACAAAGAAGTGCGGCCACTCATTCAAAAGTTGCAGAATATCCCAATTCAAACAATATTGCCAGATCTTGAAGAGGAAGGAATAATCATATTGGAACTTGGAGCATTCACAGAAACGAGAACTCGACAGCTGGGAAATCGATCAATTTCAGAGTATCTCATCAAGTGGAAGAACTTACCCGCTGAATATTCCACATGGGAGGACAAGAATTTTATACACAGGCATCAAGAACTACTCAAGCGTTGAGGACAACACTTTTTGAAGGAGAGGGGCATGTTAGGCCCCTATACTACTAGTGTAACCCCTTATTGTTATTAGTACAACCCCCTTAGAATATTGTTGTACCCATGTAGTCGCCATATTGTTATTATTCTGCCCCATAGAAGCCCACTATTGTTATCATTCTGCCTTTACATTATTATTGTTATGTCGGCTCTCATTATATTATGACCCCTTAGACTCCTATATATAGAAAGGAGGTTTTTTCATTTGTATCATCAAAGAATCATTCATTTGTGTAATGTAGAGGAGGTTGCCCCCCTCGAAGAGGCTGAATTATAAGGTGTTGATCTATCTTTTATATCTTTTTATGAGCCGGTTTCATAACATGAAATCATGTATATGGATTTAGTCAAATCATGTTTCAAACCTCTAATATCAACGTCTTTCTCCATAACTATCTACTTCAATGATTTTCCCTATTTTTCATGAATATGCTCATGGAAATATGTCTCATGGTGATGTGGAGATTCTTCCTTATCAATTGAAGTACGCTTTACCCTTTCCTCTCCTCTAGGAGCAAAAACAAGCCTCCTCCCTTTGATATAGGTATCAGTGATTTATGCCCTTAGTGTCTTCTTCACTAAAAATTTTCTAGATGAGCCAACCTCTGTTGGTTTGGATGATGTTGGTGGTGTATTGTGGCTGGTAGGCTGACTAGTAGAAGGCAGAAACACTATGGACTGGATGAAAGTTTCCCAAGAGATGTTCCTCTTTTCAAGCTGGTGTAGGACAATTATTTTAATTAAAGCATGGTGGTAGAGACTAGCTTGGTCATCACCCTTTCTGTTTTTCACTTTCTTTTCCATCTTAACTAAATTTCTATAGAGGTAGTGAGGTAGGTTGAGAGGTTTTACATTGGTGATGTGCATCAACAATGTGATATGATAATTATACACTGTTTAAAACCTACCCTCGCATGTAAAATATCTCATGATGAACATCATTAATGGAGAAAACCTTTCAAACACCAGTCCTAAAGGAAAAACACTCTTGGGAACCTCTTTGAACTGAATTTTGATGAAATCCCTGTAATTTCAAGTGTCCAAATCTCAGTTTTTCAACCACTTTTCCCCACTATTTGGTTACCCTATGGAAGAAACTATTATCTTTGATGAAATGATGAAATCAACCCCTGCAATATTCACCTTATCTCCTCTAAGGTTTGTGGCAAACATGTTGGTTAGTTTAGATTGATAACCAACTTGTTGGATTTGCTCACAAAACCATAGGCAACCAACATTTTGGAGACACTGCATAGCAAATGGTGAGGAGACTATCTCTTGAGTGTTAACGGGTTCAAACCTTGACACTTGTCCTCCCTTTATGTAGGTTTTATTTTCAGTTTCCATGTTCAAATGCTGCACAACAAAATAGGTTATAAGGAATGAAAAAAACCAAGTTTTAATTAGGGAAATTAGGGATTTAGGTTTTATAATTTGAAGTGAGGGGAAAGAGGGGTTAGGGAGGGAATTAAGAAATGGGAAAAAATTTGGAGGTGGGGAGGGGTCTTAGGGACCTTAGGGAAGTGATAAATATGATAGGAAGTGATGTCAAGGGAAGCAAATAATTTTTACACAGTCCATGCTACCCTTTACTGAAAACGTAGTGTGGGGTCTAGGATTTTCCCTAGAAGCTATAGGGATGAATGGAAAGGGTTAGAAATGATAGCGGAATTGTATATCAGTGTGAGGAAGGGTAGGAAATGTGGGAAAACTAGTTTAGATGTGTGAAAATCAAACGATGGAGTTGAATAAAAAGCATAGCATGGAAACCCTAGGAGAGATTTCCACACCCAAAAACGGAAAATTTTCACTTTGTTGAGGTGGTGTTTCCCTTTGACATACCTGTGCTGAGCTCATAAAACATTCACTTGCTTTAGAGAGCACTAGGAGATGTTCTTTTTCCTTGCACTAATGAAAATGTAACGTTCTACAGAAAACACATTGTGGAGCACAAAAAGGTAGCGAGAGGGCTTGAAATGTACTTTGAAAGTGGGATTAGATGTTGAATGAGTAATTTGGGCTATGGATGATCAATTGGATTCCTTTTTTCATGTGAATGATGAGAACAAATTTTTGGAATGTCTTTAAAACTTACAAAAACACATTTTCTTGTATATGTCAAAAGATGACAATATGTCCTTCATTTTGGAGTAATATCTTCCTAAATGTTGCTTGATACCTTATATTACCTTTATTTCCTAACATGCTATCTCCCATAGTGTGAATACCTAAGAAACATAACAATGATGGCTCTTTTCTTTTAATTTGGACATAGTAATGACAACACCAGTGGAAACCCTAGACCAAGACTTATATGTTGACGCTTCAACTGATCTGATTGCAACAATGACATGACCATGACAACTAATGAGAACCATGATTACTGAAGGGAGTAGCACTGACCTAGACACACCAAACAATGATCAAATTTTTGTTTGAAGACCTACTGAAACCATGAAAATTTGACCTAATACCCTAGTAAACAAACTTCGAAAGACGATATTTGATCATTGTTGTGTGGCATGACTGATAGGCACTAACGTTGGCTCCAGCTGGGGAAGGCAACTCATTTAGGAGGTGTCAAGAACATTGTAGACCAAGTATCCTTATCCATTGGGTATAGATTCAAAACAAAAATACCAAACTCAAAACTGAAAACTGACTTTGAAAAATTAAAAAAGAAAACTGAATCTTTCAAACCATTAGCTGGTCAAAGAAGCCTTATGGCCTTCTCCTCGAGCTTCAAGCTCCCATGATTGCTACTTCTGACTCTGGTAGGAAAGTAAACAAGTATGTACAATGATAATGGAAATTTTCATAAATTCCTCAAGTAAGGTAGTTCTTGGGAAGCCTACCATTGATTGATCCCCCTGAATAATCTTGTCCATTCATTTCTTCTAGCAGATAGGCATTCTTGTCTCTCAAAGCTAAGATTTTGTACGGTCCTTTCCACATATTTTCAAACTTATCGTGCTTGCCTTTCTCTTCATTCTATTCATCCCAATGAATAACTATATCTCCCAAGTTAAGATCATCTACTTTAGTCTTGCAGTCATAAATATTCTTTATTCTTTCCTCAAGTTTAGAAGTATTCTGAAATACTTCCTCCCTTGTTTGTTGTTAATGAATCATTTGATTTATTCTTCGATGCACATCATTTGGTTCACTGACAACTTTCTGCAAAATATTCATGACCAGGAAAACAAGAGAAGAAGGAAAGACAATACCAATCCCATACACCAATTAAAAAGGAGACGTACCTATGGATTTCCTGTTACTTACTATGTCTGCCCATAAAGAATTGAGAAGATTTTTATGCCAGTTCTTCTTGTTGACCTGCAACATATTTTGATTATATTGACCAATCATTTATTGGATGATTAAGCTAGCCCATTACCTTGTGGGTAATAAGAATTTAAATGCCCCAATTTGATATGATACTTTTCACATAATTCCATCATCTTTTTTGACTTAAAAGCGGGGACATTATCGGTGATTATCTTCTGCGGGAAACCAATCTTGACAAGATATTAGATTCAATGAATTGAATGACTACAGAATCAGTAACTTACCTGGTTGGGATCACTTCAATCCATTTCGTGAATTAATATGTGGCTCTTAGGATCCATTTGTTCTTGGTTGACGATGAAGGATGGATCTCCCCAACAAAATCAAGACTCCACTACTAGAATGGTGCCGATACTGAAATGGGTTGGAATGGCAATGGTAGTAGTTTACTTTTCCCCTAAAAAATCTAACATTCATGACAACTCATCACAGTTTTATACACATCAAAAAAAAGAGTCGATCAATAGAAACAAGCCCTCAAGATTTTGTTGGTTGTAGTTTTCCGGAAGGGGTGGCCACCACAATCTCCCTTGTCAAAGTCACTCATCACTTCCTTCACCTCACTTTGAACAAGAAAATTCGACAACACACCACCTATATCCTTCAAAAATAAAACACCATCAAGGACACATTATTTTGAAGCTTTTATTTCAACAATCTACTCTTACTTGTTGGGACTTTCGGTGGAGGATTCAAATGTTGTAATACATAGACAATATCAGAATACCAAGGAAATGAAGTAAACATTTTTGATACCTGTACTAGTGAGTCTTTGACTTCTTCTTGAGAGACAGAAACAATTATATTGATATAAAATGGGTTCAATTTAGATTTTTCCATGAGCTTTGCCAAACCTTTCCCCTTGTTCAACTTTGTTGGTTTTATCTCCAAATCATATTCTAACATTGTTGCGATCCATTTCCCCCACCTACCTTTTGGATCTATCTACATAAGGACCTCTTTCATTGCTACAGTTGGAACATAAGGAATAAATTTTGAATGCAGAATGTACACCCACAAGTCCCATCGAGATTTCACCAAGGCCAAAGCTTGTTTCTTAATAATGTCATACTTCACCACTGCATCTCCTATAGTATGACTAAAAAAATCTATGGGTTGTTCATTTTTTTGGTCCCTCTTCTGCATTAGGACAACAACCAAAGTATGCTTGGAATAAAATGAAAATATAACGAAATATGGAGTATAATCAATGTTTATCAAGGTGGGAGTAGAAGACAATGAAAATTCAATTTCATTGAATGATTTCATTGCATCTTCTAATCATCTTACCTCACTGTATTTCTTCAACATATTAGTCATCTCCCTTAAGTGTTCAGCAAGGGTGGGGATGAATCTCCTCAGAAAGTTGATTTTGGCATTAAAATATTGAATCTCTCTTTTGTTTCTTGGGAAATCTAACTGTTGGATTGCTTCAAATATTGCAGGGTCGATGCGAATACCATCTTTGGAAATAATTTTCCCCAACAGTTTTCCCTCCTCCATGGAAAATAACTTCTTCTTTGGATTCAACGAAATGCTGAATTTCCTGTGTCTCTAAAAAAAATTCTTAGATGATGCAAATTCTCTTCATCGTATTTGGAAAAGACTATAAGATCATCCATGTAAATAACTAGAAATACATATTTTTCATTGGTGAAAGAAATGTCCATTGCTCGCTGAAATGTGGCCCCTGCGTTCTTCAACCCAAATGGCATCTTGGCGTACATAAAAGTACACCATGGTTTCATAAAGGCTATTTTCAATTGTTCATCTTCATGAACCAAAATTTTGTTTTATCGAGAGTATCCATCAAGAAGTGACATCACTGAAGCCCCAACTACCCACTACAATATATGATCCATCTTCAGAAGAGGATAATTGTCTTTCAACGACACTTCATTCAAATTCCAGAAATAAATAAAATGATGAATATCTCTTGTCTTTTTCCTTACACACAAAAGATTTAACATCCATTCAGAAAAATGAATAGGAACTATGGTACCAGATTTGTAGATTCTATCTACCTGTTTCTCAATGGATTACAACAATTTAGGATCAATCCTCCTCAGCGTATGGCGGAATGGCTTCTGACCAAGCTTGACTAGTATAGTATGTTGGATGATTTTCTTTTCATCCATATTTAGATCTGAATAGTCCCAAGAAAATACATCAGAAAATTCTGCCATTAAAGCAATGTGTTTACTTTTCTCTCAGGGGATAGAGACCTCGACAACTTAACCATCTTTGGGTTGTCAGTTGTGGGAATGTTTATATCTTGGACACCTTTTTTTTGTGGGGACCATTGTTGGATTTTTGGCGACATCATCACAATCAAATATCTCTTCCAAAGGCATGAGACCTCGTGGAATGTTATTGTCTTTCAAATGCAACATTTCAGCCTCGGTAGCCTCAATTGTCTAATCATTCTCATCAGACACATCATCAATATGGGATTGTAAGAATTCATCCTCCATTTGTACAAAATTATTAATGTTCTTATCATCCCAAAACACCTTACAATATCTCATATTCTCAAGGATAGCTGGATGATGCTTGACATGAATTGAAAACTTTTTATTAGAGTGGATGGGGATCTTAAACATACTTGTTGCAGTGGCAAGGGAGTCGACCATAAAATTCTCACTTCTAAGAATCAAAGACAATGTATATTCTGAAATATTTTTTAGAATACCAAGGAAAACATTTCTATACACTCATATCCTTGGATGCCTGGCCTGGTACTCCCCTTTTACCTATTTAATCACAAACTCAGAATCACCATAAAATGAAATTTCCTTTGCTCCGATATTTTTTAAGATTTTAAGGCCAACAATCAATGCTCCATACCCTGCCTCATTATTTAAGAAATCAAAAGCCAGCTTATATGAACTTAATCTTACATTGCGAGGGAATTGACCTAACTGATGCAAGGGACCATGAATCCACATGACAATCCCAACTCCTTCTTTTCCCAATGCTCCATCAAATTCCAGGGTCCAAAGACCATCTTCTTCATCAAAAAACTAAATTTTGCACAGTTTATTTGTCTGAATTATTGGAGGATGACTCGTTGTCTCTACAATTTCTATTTCTAGCACTACTTCAACAATCCTTTCAGGTGAAGTTTCCGACTACAAACAATTTACATTGTTTTTCTCTTTTTCTGCAATCAAATCTTCATGTAGACTACATAAAACTTCTGAAACTTCTAAAATTTCTACATTCTGAGTGATCCAGGTGGATCACTCAGAATTTTCTCTTTTAGTTTTTTTAGTTTCATAAATTGTAGCACAATTTACTATTTTTAGCAGTTTTTTGGGTCTTGAACTTCTAGAGCTGTTTTGAGGCCCTAAATGATGTTATTTTGGAAATATGGGAGCAACATGGGTCCATGGACTGATTTTTATCTTCCCAAATTTGTAGCTCTCTGATAGATCTTTCTAATGAGCTATTGTACGCATCAAATAGAGATCGGATGCCAAAGTTACGACCCCGGGAAGTTGATGTACCAATTTACCCAAACGAAGCCCACAGTTTGGTGTTTCATCTTCTAGGGTTAGGTTTTTGGATGTTTACAGTTTTCCATTGTTTCTCAACAATAAATAGGCCTTTGAGGCTCATTGTAAGACAATTCAGAGGCATGTAGCCACCACATCTCTTCTGAGAGATAAGATACCATCGCCCTAGCTAGTTTATTTCCATTGATGTTTGTAAGAATATTTGATTATTTTACTAATGAAATGAAGTATTGTTTCTGCTACATCTCTGTGCTTATGGTTATCTCTGTAATTTGTTGCATTCCTATTTAAATCCAGATCACTGAGTGTCGTCATCTACTTGACTCATATCACTATACAAAATAAAAGACTCTAAGTCAATATCTACCACATGGATTGGGTGATTATTAGGTCTCTCTTTGCTACTAATCATAAATTTCATCTTTTTCTCTCGGTACAGTTTTCTAAGCTACCCAAATACTAGTATAGTAGCATACTAGAAATCAAGTTGTAAGGTGCCTTTCAACTTTTCTCCCTAAAAACGAGAGAGAAACATGCCAAACTATGGAGGAATATCAGCAACAACCACATCCATCAACACATTCTTGGCCTAAATCTAGTCGAGAGACACTACCAACTATTTGATAACACCGAGACATTTCACTCTTCCCGAATCGAAATAATAGAGGTCATGGTATGGTCGGGTGATATCTAATCCTAGTTTGTCCATAATGGCTTTAGGCATAAGGTTGTGTGAGGCCCCAAAATCTAACATGCCGTTATGAAGGATAAAATCATGGAGTTTCAAACTATGGTAGCATGGTGGGACTTCACTATCTTCTGGACTTCCATCTACAGCTGGACCAAACAAAATTATAGGTTCATCATCGACAACATTAACCATATCTTACATCTGATCTACCTTTAACATCTTAGCAATCTTAGAATTATATTTATCATTCTTGGCTAGTTTAGTTAGAGGGATAGAAATGTTCAATTTAGAAATTTCATTCTCTAAACTAAACAAGTTAGATTTCTTCTCTACCTCTCTTGAAATGGTGTCCTTATTTTCATCCTATCCTTTGGTATAATACTCCTTTCTCTGACCTTCACTTTGAGTCTCCTTATCCTTCCTTACATTGTTGGTAGAAGCTTCATTGATCTTTTCCCGACTTAGAATAACAATCTCCTTTTCTTTGTTTTGATCTGCAGGGGTTGATTCTTTGTCTTGCACATCTCTCTGAGCACTTTGACTCTTCTGATTCATTGTAACAAGCACATTCCTGCTCCTCAAATTGTACTTCTTTTGTAAATGGTTGATATAATTCTAATAACCCCTTTGGTATTATTAGTTTGCATTGCCCATGAATCATCATTTCTGAGAACAAGTTGCTCATCACCTGGTGCAAGAGAATCCTAAGGTAATTGATCTTCATTAGTTATAAAAATAGGCAATTGATATTAATTGAAGAAATGGTTTTGTTTAGCAATCTCTTCTTCTTATTCTTCCTAGCCTTGAGTGTAATTTTGTTGAAATGGAGTTATGATTGTCCCTGAGGATCCTAATTCTTCTGCTCTTTCTTCTTATTTCTGAATTGTGACTGTTGCTGAACCATATAATTTGGATTCCTTATTGAAGGCTCTTACTATCGATTTGCAATGGTAATTCTCTGCATCATTATTTCCATGAATTTTATAAGAGTATTGAGTTTACCATCAAAAGAAGAGGGGGACTCTTCCTTAATGGTAACTTTCATCTCTCGCTTTAATTTGGATTTCTTAATCAGAAAATTAGGTTCCACACTAACTTCATTTCTCTACATGTCTTCTAAAGTGGCAGGCTTTCTCTCCCTAAGTTGATAAGCCATGTTTGGTTCAAAGGAATCATGATAGTGGAGGAGTGATAGATTAGGAGGAGGTTTCATGTCATTAGGGTTAGAATTGTACACATTATTTAATCTGGTTGTGAACTCCTAGACTGTTTCATTAGGATTTCTCTTCATGGAATTGTATCAGCCAAAATCTGTAATGGATTCTTCTTTTCTTCCCATCGGGATTAAAATAACTTTGTCTGTTGCCAAGAGCTATTGATGGAACGAGCTACTAAACCACGAAACCATTTCTTAACTTCTCCATAAAACCTTTGTGTTATAATTGTGATTTTAGCATCCTCTTCATCAGCTTCTTCAAAATTGATGAAATCCAATAATTTGTCAACATGCTGGTGAGCTGTGATTTTTTTATTTCCATCAAAAAGAGGAAGCCTTTGCTCATAGTTTTGAGGTAGGATATCAAGTTGACTAGGTAGAGTTAGAGAGGAAAAACTTGCCATGACTGCTAGAGAAAGTTGTACAGGAACTAGATTTGTTTGTGTTTATGGGGATGATGATATCAATGGAGGTAGTGGTGGATTAAAAATGGAAGATGTTGTTGTTGATGTATTTGGTGGTATTGTAGAGGAAGTAGCAACATACAAAATTTCAAGTTGATATTGAATGTAGGCCTTTGTGGTGGTGATCTGAAGTTGGTTAGCTAGACTTTGGAGCTTATTAAAATTTTACCAAAGCTCTTGGTCAGATTTAGAAAACATGAATTTAGAAGAAGGAAAGTAAGAAGCAAACTTGATAGGGTCAAATACTACTTTTGAAAGAAAAGATTCCGACTTTGACAGGAAAAGAGATAGCTCAAATTCGATATCAAAAGAAACAACTTCAACAACAAGAAATTGATCAGGAAAAGAAGTAGTTCTTACCAATTTACAAGCTCCACTTTCAGGAAGAGGATATTTGAGTTTCCTTAGAAATTTCTATGAATCATTAGCAATATAAGGTGCATTTGGGTCATGGTTTAACCTCATGTTTATTTTAGGATCTAGAATTTTACACCTTAACTTGATGTGATTTAAATCATCCTTCTTCGAGTGTTGGAACCTATCACCCATAGGACTAGTCTTGAATGCATTTGTAGAATGAATCCTGGGAAAAATATATCAATCGTCTCCCTGGCAACAATGCCAAAATTTTATCCTCCACAATATCCCAAGGCCAAGAAAGGAGATCAACGAAGGTAACCTCAAACCACTTAGTTTTTAGTAGCTAGCCTTGCTAAACTGGAGGGGCATCTCTCTATGAGTTCAAAACCAATGATGACTCGAGTGAGAAAATATGTTACGCTAGTTATTATAGCACTGGGATTTTTAAATTTATTGTTTTGATGGATCATGAGTGAAACTCGGGGAACTAGGTCGAAAGATAAAATGTTTCAGTTGCAAGAGATATAAAGGAGCAAAGTAGGTATGCCTTTGTGACAATTTGGGGCTCTTTAGTTGTAGTGGATGGTGGAAAAGAAAATATCAAACTAAGAATGGCAAGAATGGATTCATTTATCATTAGATAGGTGACATAAATAAAAATTTCCTAACAAAATATAGCTTAAAACTAAGAATTATGTTTAAAACATCTTAGGAAAGTCACTCAAAAGAATAGATATGGAAAGAAGATGAAATTATCATTCATATAGAACTATAACAGAGAGAAAAAATTATAACAAACTCAAAACAAAAGAATTCCTGAATAATAGCTGCAACTGTCCTTTGATTTCCTATGAAAAGTGATGAAGTACAAGCTCCAAGAGTTCTACTCAATGATGTCCAACCCTTTCTCTGATTGAAAACGAGATACATATAGGCCAAATAACCGGTTCCCCTCTCTCAGGGTCAAATCCTTCATCTTAGGAAATAATTACATGAAGTGCTCAACAAACCCTAATACCTAGGGAGGTTAAAATAAATCCTCCTTTAAAACTTTAACTAAACTGCTCCTCATAAATGAGGCCTAAAATTACATGAAAATTACTCTAACAAGATTATCTACCCCCTATTAAATCATATAAACTCGTAATCGAATAATTACATCAGAAAAAGTAAGATTGGACTCAGTAAACTAAGAAAAAGGATTTTTAGGGAAAATGTAGCGAATTTCTTTGAAAACACAACGTGCCTGGAGAAAACATAGCGTGCATATTATGAGTGACTTTTGGATGGGTTCCTGTTCTCCAAATGTAGCTCATGATATTCATTCGAAAGTTCCATCTGTTTATTACACCATAGAGTCCTCAAGAATTGAAAGATACTGATTCTAGCTCTCGAAATCTCAATTCTCCCACAACTACTCCAAAAACGTAGTGTGCTACTCAAAAAGAAGGTATAAAGTTGTTTTTTAGGCACTTTTTTTTACTTTTTGACCTACCAGATAATGCTATAGTGGAAGTATGTTTCGCTACGATTGTTGTATAGGTCAATATACATCCAAAAAACTAAGACATTTTTCAAATAGAGGCCCCCAACAAAAACGTAGTGTGGACCACAATACCTTTTCTGGCTAAAACATGCTAAAAATTGGAAAAATGCCCAAAAATTCAAAAAATTGCCAAAATTGCTCAACATTTGCTCCATTCACCCTCTAAATGATAATGAAAACTATCAAGGATGCATCAACAAGAAATTACAAGTTATCCTTCTTCTTGAGCTTCTTTAGGGCTTTCTTGAGTTTTTCCTTCATGCTCTTAACCTTAATTTCACAATTCTTGTTCTAGGTGCAGTAATTCCTATCCATGTGCCTTTGTAAGTTGGTGGCATTGTCGGCCCTTTCAAGGAGTTTATCCAAGTGGAAATTAACTTTATCCATCAAACACTCCCTATCTTTCTCACAATCTTGTTCAATGGGTTTGTTAATGTCTTGCTAATCCAATGGTGTAGATGGTTCACTCATTTGGTCTCCTTTCCTCTGCATTCCCTTGCTTATAGGCCTCTTTAGCTTGACTTGAAATTCAGTGTCCTGCATTTTTCCTAAACCAATGGCTTTCTTACCTTTTGCTGGCTCATCCTCTACACCCATTCTAAGTTTTGAGATTAGCATTTGATTCACTTTGAGTTGCCTATTTTCTTGCTGCAAAAATGAAATCATGTAGTTGGACTTAGCCAAATCATTATTCAAACCTCTAATCTCTACCTCTTTCTCCATGACTAGGTGCTTCAATCATTTTCCCTCATTTCCATGAATATTCTCATGGAAATATGTCTCGTGGTGATGTGGAGATTCCTCCTTGTCAAGTGAAGTAGGATTGGCCCTTTCCTCTCGTCTAGGAGCAAACGAAAGCCTCTTCCCTGTTACGTAGTTATCAGTGATTTCTGCTCTAAGTGTCTTCTTCACTGAAACTCATCTAAACGAGGCAACCTCCCTTGGTTTGGATGATGTTGGTGGTGTACTATGGCTGGTAGGCTGACTAGTAGAAGGGGGAAATATTATGGATTGCATGAAGGTTTCCCAAGAGATGTTCCTCTTTTCAAGCTAATGTAGGACAATGATTTTAATTAAAGCATGGTGTTAGATACTAGCTTGGTGATCACCCTTTCTTTTTGCACTTTCTTTTCCATCTTAACTAAACTTTTGTAGAGGTAGGTTGAGAGGCTTTACACTGGTGAAGTCCATAAACAATCTGATATGATACGTATACACTGCTGAAAACCTGCCCTCACATGTAAAATATTTCATGATGAAATTCATTAATGGAGGAAACCTTTCAAGTGATATTCCAACAGGAAAAACACTCTTGGGAGCCTCTTTGAACTGAATTTTGATGAAAGCCTTATAATTTGAAGTGTCCAAATCTGATTTTTTGAACCACATTTCTCCATTGTTTCGTATCCCTTTGGCAGCAACTATTGTCTCCGATTAAATGATGAAGTCCATCCCTACAATATTGACCTTATCTCCTCTAAGGTTTGTGGAAAACAGGTTGGTTAGTTTAGCAAGAAAGCCCACTTATTGGATTTTCTCACAAAACCCTAGGCAACAAACATTCTGGAAACACTTCTTAGCAAATGGTGAGGAGGCTAACTCCTGAGAGTTAAGGGGCTCAAACCTTGACACTTGTCCTCCCTTGTTATATTTTTTCCTTTTAGTTTCCATGCTCAAATGTTGCACATCAAACTAGGTTATGAGGAATGGAAAAAACAAAGTTTTCATTACGCAAACTAGGGATTTAGGTTTTGTAATTTGAAGTGAGGTGAAAGATGCGTTAGGGAGGTAATTAAGAACTGGGAAAACTTTTGGAGGTGGGCAGGTGTCTTAGGGACCTATTGATAGTGTTGTCCTACCAACATCAGGGGATCTCCTCGGTATGATGTCCCAACTAGACCTCATACCATTTGGTGTAGGAGTCCCATCCGTTACAATGGCCTGGTTGCCACTATCTTAAAGATTTGCCTCAACTCTTGCTTGTTACCATAGGAGAGTGGTTTTCTTTGTCTTCAAGAAGTGAGTTTCACATTCCTGGTGAGTTTAAGTGTCACTTATGTCAATGTTTCTTTCACTGTCGAGGGAGAGGGTGAGAGTGAGTTCCAGATTAATTGGGAGGAGTCCCAACACTCCTAGGAGCGCACAACACAATAGGACATGCACAAATTCTGGCGGAGAAGTCCACATAGATATGGAAATCAAAACATACAAGGTGAGATAACATGTACAACATTCACAGAGCAGTTCGAACGAGTCCCAAAATTGTTACAACAAGCTTCATATCAAAGTTATGTCTGATGTTTGGCAGAGCAGTCTAGACGGGTGAGACAGTGTTAACAACATATACAACAAATTTCCATTAATATATTATGCATTCCAACAAACAAAGAAGTTCAGAAGTAGAACACAGCTTAAAGAAACATGCGTTACAATTTTAAATATCAGTCTTACAACAGATACAATACATGTGTGAAAATGTGTTGTCCTGTTCACAGGCTTCTGAATTAAGAAAAAATTCCAAGACACATCGTTGCACCATACATCACTAACCCCAGGTGCGGGGCATTGGGGCCACTACTTGCACCTCAAAGAAAAGATTACAAACTCTCTTGGATATGTGGGAGGAGCTAAGGTGAAAATTCATTTCATGTACAAATGAGGGGGTATTTGTAGCCAAGGGGTGAAACTGGTCGTTATGGTTGTTCAACTGACCTCATGATTGTTGACTTCCATGACTTTTAGGCTTACATGACTCCTTTTTTAGCAAGTGGGTCTCTTGGATTTCAATGTTACATCACATTGGTTGACAACAAACCCATAGTGGATATCTGCGCAACATGACTCAACATGACTTCACATGATAGTGTTGGTACGTTCTTGTTGCTACTGGAGTGCATGTCAAGCTATAGTGGTGCTGGGTGATGGATGTCTTCATGGTGTATCATAGCTTCACCTCCACATCATGAAGTACGTAGAGTCTTCAATGGTCCTTGGTTTAGCTTTAACATGTTGTTCCTTGCTTTCATGTTAGAAGGCTTGACACGCTCATCTGTTCGTGAATGTACATTTTCGTCACGTTCGTCCGTTTCAAATGCATCATTCATTCATCCATTGGTTAAATTTTCCTTCTACATGTGCTCCCTTGGTTCATCGCATTCATCATCTTGTTGTGTTTGTTGGTGTACCTGTAGCTGCAGTCACCCATGATGAGACGACATCAAATAGAAAACCTCCTAGTCTACCATGACATGCAATCTGGATGCAGGTGACCAAGAGAGTAAGAAAGGTTGCGAAGTGGGAAGATGGCTTTGGGAACTTGTGATGAAAACTACGCAAGAGTCACTAAGTAATGAAGAAGGGAAATCTGAGTCGACAACGACTGTCTTTGAGGTATGGCTCAGCTAGGAGACAAAATTGCGCAAATATTTGGAGGGATAGTCTGGGTTGCAGGAAGGCAAGGCAAGCATGCTCTACACATTTTTTTAAATTAATATGTAGTGGGGGGTAGATAGCCATTTTTGTGCAATTTTATAGAGGAGCGGGTCAAGCTACATGAAGGGTCAACACGCACAGACTGTGCAGTTTTTTGGGGGAACTGGCTGGGAGACTTGCAGCCAAAACTGCACAATTCCTAGAGGGGACTGGAAACTGGATGCTAGGTCCACTGGCAGTCAAGAACGCGCAATTCCGAGAGGGAACTTCTAGTTGGATGATAGAGACACTGGCAGGAAAAATTGCACAATTCTTGGACGGAACTGGCAGCTTGTGGCTAGGGGCTGCTGGCAAGGGAAACTACATTGAGGCCAGGAGGTTGGCCTATTGATCATCTCTTGGCAATTTTTGAGTTGAGCTGACTAATGGGAAGCGAAAGGCGTGCTCATGAACATTGTGCAATTTGTGAGATGAACAGTTGGTCAACTTTTGGGTTGACTAACTGGAAAAAATGCTCAATTTTCTGAGGGAGACAAGGACGAGCACTTGGTTTATGTCCGACCTCTCTGCACAATTTCCTCACTCATCTGAGAGAGTAATGTAAGTTTCCTCTGTGCAAATTTGGAGGGGAGTTAGTCTCGGGGTGACTATCGAGTCCGACTATTCGAGTGGCCAGCATGAGGGTTGATTGAAATGCTTGCGAGTAGTGAATCATGAAAGGACTAGCTTAGTTCTTTTGCGTTGTTCTCGTCGACAGTCAATCCAGTCGAAAGAGGGGTGATGGTAGAGCTATCAAAGGGGAGCTTGTTCGTTAGAAATTCATGAAAAATGACTATGTGTGAATGATTAATAGATGCATAGGTGATCATACGATCACACACTAACATGATTCGACGATGAAACCATGCAAACCATCCAGACACACATGTTCAATATGACTGACTGACGGTGCAAGTGACAAGCGCAACACTTATGATTGACTGTTCATTGATCGAGATGATGCTTTCATGAAAGTGAATGTGTCTCTGTGTCTAAGTGTGATAGATTTTTTCATAGTGAACACAACAAGCACATACGAAGCAAAGACTTTGAGCATAACCAGAACAATGTCGCAAGCATGACTTAGACACTAGCATGCGTAAAATTGAATGAAATGAACATGAAAGGTGGATGTGATGACTCACACGAGCTCACAGACTGAACCCACGTGCGTGTAGTCATTAAGTGAAACTCTCAATGGGGGCTCCTAAACTGGTAGAGGCCAAAATTTTGCTACAACACTTGGTGACACACTAATAGAACTCCAGGTTCTTTGTTTCAATTCATTTCTAGCACATGACCTTGGTATTTTGGGGAGTATTGAATCGTTGTGTGGGTTACTTCAGCTTCCCCACTAACCCCATGGACATACATGGTTCACCCTTTGCCAACTCAGTCAAGCATAGTCAAATATTCAGCTTAGATAAAAGTGTTTCAAATCCAAGAAAGGTTGTTTAAATCGCGAGTTGAGTATTTTTAGAGAATAAGTTCTCATCTCTAGTGTTTCTCCACTGCCAACAGGCTTGGAAAGTACCCCAATGGAGTCCTACAGGAACACACACATTGCTCCTCTACCAGCGAGCCTAGTTAGTACCCCAGTGGAGTTGCATGCTTCACCTCTCTGCACAGGAATCATTTCTCCTCTTTCACCTTTGTTTTCTTCAAGAGGACTGTGCATAGGCACTTATTTATTTTTCAGATGGAAGAGGGATCCCAACTTATTGAGAGCATAAGAGGTTGTTCCTTCAAAGAAGAATGTAAGACCTCTGACATAGAGTTTCTCATTTAGATTTCCCCTTCTCTGTTTCTACTAGTTGAGTGAGATTGAACACACAAAGAAGAAGGCTGAGTATAGGCATGGGGCTTCCCAGTGTGGACACAGGTTCATGGTTGTACCAAAACATCCATTTCAAACGGTTCTTATTTTCTGTCAGGAATTCATCGACCAAAGGTTACAACCAAGAATAAAGAAGGCAGACACAAGGTTGGCCAAGTGTTGTAATGTCACGAGTTTTCCTCAAGTTTTAGCCACATACTCTATTCAAAAGCTAGAACATAATATTTGACAACACTGATTTCCGGAAGCAAAATTAGTAATATACCAAGCATACAAAAAAATGTAAAAAAATAGTAAGCAAATCAAACAAAGTGAAAACAACAAAATGCAAGCAAAGAAACTAAGTCAGCAGGTAAACAATAATACAAACAAAAAAGAAAAGACAAGCAAAAAAAAAAACAGTACTCGTACTACTAAGCTAATTGTGCATGGGATATCTCACGTGAGGTGATACTTCTAATGCAACCACCGATGCATTTTTTGACCCATGTTGGTGAAGGAATAGTTCGCGAACAAGATAATTATGTGAACAAGTAAACAAGAAAGCTATAACAGTGAAGACAAACACACTCTGAGTTTACGAGCGATCACAGAACATAGATGAGTGGACATGCATTACATGCACTCTATGGAGCTGCCATGGTGTTGTGCTACACTGCATCGAAATGTCGAGTATGTGCATTCTCTTGACTGTCACGTGCAAGAAAACGTGAGAAAGGTAGGCCATTTATGTTGTGCATGTGTTCTTGTTGTGTAAGATTCCTCCGACACATGAGTGATGGGATCATGTAGCTTGAGTGGAGAAAGTGAAATATAGGTGTTTGGTTGATCTTCAATGCAAAGCAGAGAGACACTGACAACAGAAACTGCGAAATTCCTGGAGGGAATTGGTAGCCTGCTGTTAGGGGCTACTAGCAAGGGAAACTTCACTGAGACCAGGAGGTTGGCTTGTTGATCATCGCTGCGCAATTTATCAGTTGACCTGAGTGATGGACAGTAGAAGGCCTACTCATGAACACTGCACAATTTCTAAGATGAACAGTCAGTTGGCTATCAAGATGATTGACTGGGAAAACTATGCAATTTTCTAAGGGATACAGGGACGAGCACTTGGTGTCTATATACACAATTTCTATAGTCATCTGAGTGAGAAAGGTCAGTGGCCTCTATGCAAATTTTGAGGGGAGTCAATCCTGGGGTGACTACCGGGTCTGAGTGTCTGGGTGGCCAGCATGAGGGTTGATTGAAATGCTTGTGGACAATGTAGCTTGAAAAGGCTAACTTAATGCGTCTACATTGTTCTAGTAGACAGTCAATTGAGTCAAAAGTGAGGTGATGGTCTGGCTGTCAGAGGGGAGTTTGGTTGTCAGAAATTTGAAAAAAATGACTAAGTGTGTGAACAATCGAAATATGCCTAGGTGATCATACAAACACACACTCACATGACTGAAAGATGAAACAACCCAAATCATCTAGACACACATGTTCGACATGACTAACTAATGGGGCAAGTGACAAGTGCAACACTCGTGATTGAATGTTCATTGATCGAAATGATGCTTGCATGATAGTGAATGTGACACCATGTGTGAGTGCATATCGAACACAACAAGAACATATGAAGCGAATACCTTGAGCATAACCAGAACATGGTTGCAAGCATGACTTAGACACCATCATGGAGAAACTTGAATGAAATGAACAAGCAAGGCAGATGCGAGGACTCACAGGAGCTCACAGAGTGAACTCGCGTGTGTGCAGTCATCATGTGAAACTCTCAAGTGGGTCTCTGAAATTGGTATAGGCTGAAATTTTGGAGGGTGGTTGTAGCCACTAATACAAGACCTTAGGTTAGTCAGAAATATGATAGGAGTGATGGGAAGGGCAACAAATAATTTTTACACAATCCACGCTACCCTTTCAGCTAAAAACGTAGCTTCGGGTCTAGGATTTTCCCTAGAAGTTGCGAGGATGAATGAGAAGGGTTAAAAATGATACGGGAATTGTATATCAATGTGAGGAAGGGTAGGAAATGTGTGAAAACTAGTTTAGCTGTGTGCAAATCAAACCAAGGAGTTGAATAAGAAAATGTAGCATGGAAAACCTAGGAGATATTTCCACACCCGAAAGTAAAGAATTTCACTTTTCTAAGGTGATGTTTTCCTTTGACATACTTGTAATGAGCTGAGAAGACATTCACTTCCTATAGAGAGTGCTGGCAGATGTTCCTTTTCCTCGCACTAATGTGTTGCACTAAAAAATGTCACCATGGCTATTTACAGTTAGTATGGCTCTATCAACAGTCATGCTATCCTCTTAGGCAAGTCTTATGCCTCTGCTCTCCATGTCAAACTCCAAAAAGAGAGAAAGTCTTTACAAATGTATTTATCTCTGGGTACGCAGGTTCTCTCAACCTTACCTGTGGGTACGCACCCAATATTCACAAAAGCTGCGTCTTTGGACGCTCTGTATGTAAAGGGACAGGTGCGTCCCGCTGTAAATGTTAAAATGCGCAAGTTTCATCTTTAAAAAGTTACTTGTGGTCATTTCTAGAGCATTCTAGAAGGTTGTTCGACGTGTATTGAGCGCCTCCAGATGGTTCATGCACCCCTACCAAAGAGGAACTTATCCCATCAATAAGGGATTTATCCCATCCAAAGAGGGGATTATCCCATTTATGGTGGACCTGATTAACTTCCTCTTGAGCACTATAAATACAGGCATTGGGCCAGAAGGAGAGGAGGTTGGAAGCTATACATTTCTAAGGGTAAATGCTGCAGGAATTAGGACTCCCATTTAGAAGCTTGTGAGGAGAGATTGTCATCTTTGCTTGTTCTATTTGGAAGTGGGTGAGCTTTGTCAAAGTAAAGGAGAACTCTTGATGGACCCTGGGAGGGACTTGCACAACACCAAGGCTCAGGTTGTATTTGTTCCTTTTGTTACCTATTAATGCAAAGGAGTCCATTCTTCTCAATAACTTGTTATTTATGAGTTGTTTCATGTACTCCTTGGTCTATGTGTTAAATATGTTTTACTATATGAGATTTTCAAGTGCTATTTAATCGTTTGATTGTTAGTGGATGCAGGTTTCAAAGTGAAGGAGGAGCTCATCCGGATCAGCAGAGCTGGATTGCTACAACAGCGCTGGACTACAGGTAGGATCTAAACACTTGATTTCCCATATAGTAGATGCATGTTTAGAGAAGGATTGCTCTTGTTTGTCTTGTTTGTCACTAGAGAGTCTTAGGCTCCTAAGGAGGTTGGTTGTGTACGCACAATCGACTCTTTCCACCTGACAAATTGGCAACTCCACTGGGGAATCCATTGATGTGAAAGTCTTTTCCTTTGTATGAACTTTGCTCTGAGAAAATTGGTTTATTTTTCTGGTTTTTGGCTCTGTGACTTTGTCTTTGGGTGGGTTAGCTTAGGGTTAGATTCATTTTAGTTTTTCTTGAATTTTCCAGTGGGACGCACCCTCTGAGTATTGCACAGTGCGTCCTTGGATGCACTGTCGCTGTGTGCACAGAGCGGGCCCGCACCTGTCTTAACAGGTTGCCTGCGTCCCCTGCTAAAATTTGAGAAAATTCCATTTTTTGCATCTTTTCTCTTAGATTTTGCTTTTTCTTAGTTTTTACTGCCCAGATTCATTAGTCTCTTGTCAAAGATCTTCACCTGAACTTGTTTCGATAGCATTGAGTGTTTTAGTGGATTTCATAGAAGTTTAAGCCCTAGGGTTTGATTTTTGAGTAGGTCTTGTAGTGACTTTGGCGGTAGAAGTTGTCAAGCCTTAGATCTCTCTGGTTTTGTCAGCATTCTTAGAAGTCAGACCTGTCATAAAGTCTACCTGTGAGAGCAACTTACCATTGAGTTGTCTCTTAGGCAAATTTCGAAGTGCTTGTTGATTGAGTCTTGAATTCCATTTTACAAAAAGAACAAAAAGATTTGAGTTTTGTTTTGACTAGTCTTTTGATTCTACATTAGCTAGTCCTTGATTTGATTTTGATCAAGTAAAACAACCTAGAATCATCTTTGTAGGCTTTTGCCTCGTTAGGTTTGCTTAGAGTAAATTTGTTTTGATTTGCTTGTGAGTGAAGTTTTCATAGATTTTATAGCTTTCAAGATTGATTTTTGTTAAAATAGATTTATATGCTTTATTAAAAAAGAGAAAATACAAAGACATCTCCTTTGAAAAGTCTTGTTTCAAGTAGCTTTGAAGAATTTTGAAAGAAAAAGAGTTTTTCATGCACGTAAGGAGTGGTCATGTTTGTATGCTTGGAAAGATAAAGAGAATTGTTTCTTTGATTGTCTTTACTAAGAAAGTTGTTTTCTATAAAATTTGCATCTCTCAACTCTCTTAGTTAAGAATTTCATTGAAGAAAGGAAAGTAGCGTAAATCATCTTAGGTGCATCTTTGTAGTGGTTTGAGTCGAGCCTACACACCATTGGTTTCACTTCCGCTACCTTTTGTCTTTAAAGAAAAACCATAAAATTAACGCTTAAAGTAAAATCGACGTAGTAACTTTTATTTACTAGGGCTCTGAAACACCAATTTAGATTAGGCTAGTGTGTTGGAGTAGGTGAGTAATTAACTCTCCAAGACAAAAAAACCAAACAAGTAGCTTATCTTGTGATAGAATAAATCCAATTGTCTCATTTGTACTCTGGGAAAGCTCCTCTTAAAGGAGAAGCACGAGCTCGTGTCCGAACCAGTGAGGGGATCAATCCCCCCTCGTTGGGAACGACGCCAGACACGCACGTATTACAAACGGTAAACCTCGGATTAACCATTGTCGAGGAGCCAGGGGTCACTTGTCGGTAAACCTTGGATTATTGTCAAGGATCCGGCAAGGGGATTGAGCTTGATACTCTGCCCTTGTGTGCTGTCGGAGTGTAGACTGTTCCCCCAGGTGCATTTGTTGCGGTCGGTAACCTTAGTGACCATTATCTTTAGGATTCTATCGAGGTGACGGTGGAGGGAAGATCCCACTGTACCTGGAGCAGACGTCGGCTAGACTCACTTGGATTTTCCGGGGGGTTCACTTCACTCGAGACGGTTAAAGTGGAGGAACTTGTGCCAGTCTATTCATTAAGTAGGTTGTCGGGGTAACTGTTCCACCCGCCACTTCTGTACTGAATCCGGCAATGTTGGGTTTCATCGCCAACTAGCGCTTTCGGTCTGGAAGGCTACTGTTTGTGCTTGGTTTGACGCCCTAGATTCTTTAGGCGTGTGATTCAAATTTGTTTGGTTCTTTAGAGACTTTAGGTGGTTTGATTTGAAATTTTACTTTGTTTTCGTGTGTAGTAGTTAAAAGTTTTTAGCTGTGGCGGAATTACCGAGACAGTCCCGTAGACTTCGGGGCAAGTCACCTAAGATTGTTACCGGAACAGATTTGTTGAGGAAACTCTGTAGATCGCGGGGTGGATCTCCTGAAGACGTTCCGGGTCAGTACGAAGGGTTAAAGGTCCTTGTAACTCCTCCTAGTGGCAGTAGAGTAGGTTCACCTGAAAAAGGAGAATCTTCCTTGGTAGTCCATCCAGATTACCAAAGTCTAGAGACAGGTTATAATCCTGAAGCTGTTACAGTTTCTGAGCTTGTTGGTAGTTTTTCGTCTGCTAGTGATACAGGCGAAGAACCTGAAATATCTGAACCTGTTACTCCGACTTCTAGTGTTCCAGATTCACCAAGAATAGAAAGAGTTATCACCGAAAATATTCCTACTGGTTTGATTGCTATCGAAGAACTTGCTCCAGAGGAAGAAATAGGCATCTCTAACCTTGAAGGTCAATTTACTATTGATCTAAGAGAGCGTGAATCTATTTTTTACAGTCCTCCTAGAAGTACTACTTGGTACCTTTCGTTAACCAATTATTTAGACAACTCAGGGGTAGGTTTTTCTACACCTCATACTCCTTTTCCACTTGGAGGTATTTATACTCCTGTAAATATGTCTGGTTAGTCATCTGTGTTTACTCAAAGTCTTGAATATTTCTTACACGGCGGTCCTTCTGTTCCCACCGGGTATCAATCACTTTCTGGTACCTTTGCGGGGGCATCTCCTCAACCCGTTGATCATGGGTTATTAGCTGGAAATAGTGGTAATATACCATTCGGTGTAGGAGACATTTACATGATGTCAGGTTCAGTTCCCGTTTCCCAACCTCAAGGTGGCCAATTACCGCCTGGCGGGCAACCTCAGTTAACGCCTGGGGGGCAACCTCAAGGTACGTAAATCGTGTCTGGGGACCAACCTCAAGGTCAGTATGCACCTATGGTGCAATACATGCCTCAAGGTCAACCCCAGCCTCAATATCTACCCCAGGGTCAACCTCAATATCAATATCAACCTCAACGATGGCAGCCTCAAGGATGGCAACCCCAAGGGTATCAACCCCAAGGGTATCAACCTCAAGGGTACCAACCTCAAGGTCAAGGTCAACCCCAGTATCCGTATTTACCTCAAGGTTATCAACCTCAAGGTCAATACTCGAGTCAAGGTTATCAACCGCCTCAAGGTCAGTCATATGTTCCAAGTATGGGAACTGCACCTTACAATTATCAATCCTATCCTCAATCCGGTTATGGATCTCAGTATCCTCAACCTGTTACGGGTCAATACCCCGGAATGTTAGTGTGGGATCCATCACAGGGTCAACAGGTGTTCCAGCCAAGTATGCAGTTGGTACCTCAAGCTGGACAACCCGTAGTTTTTGGTCCACCCCAGCAACCGCAACCTGTCAAGTCAAATGTTCAAACTTCTGTAACTTCGGTAGTTACTCAGCTACCAATTGCACCTAGTACTCCATCTCAAACAGCTGCTGCAACTACACCATACTTACTTCTGGAGTATCGACGGCTCCGGTTTCTACTGTCTCTATAACCACTCCTCAGACATCTTTACCGTTGTCTGGATCTACGATCCAAACCACGGTCCAGATGCCTACAGGTTAGCCTGGTATAAGTACGGTTGTCACTACTCAACCTCAATTTGTTCACCAACCGTACCAGGGACAGTACCAACCTGGGCAAGCCGTCCAACAACCGGTTTACCAGTATCAACCGTATCCTGGGTACACTTATCAACAACCTCAACAACCCCAGTACGGTCCGGTTAATCCTGGTTTTCCAGGAGGATATAATATCCCAAATGCGACTCCTGTTCCTAGTTATCCTGGAAATCCTCCTCCTGGGACTGGTCTTGTGACCCAGAGTTTTAGAGATCCTAACCGGCAGTTACCGTTTATCGCAACTTTGGATTTACCAGACTTGACGCGCCTGACGAATGATCCAATTCAATATCTTCAGTTCTGGCCGCCAATGCCCAATAAGTTGCCCAGTGATATACCCAAGTTCGAAGGTAAGTCTGGAGAGGATCCGTCCAATCTTGTGATGACTTACCACCTCTGGTGTGCTTCAAATTCTATCTCGGATGATTCGATCCACTTACGTCTTTTCCAACGTACACTCATTGGTCTCGCGGCCAAGTGGTACATTGAGTTACCACGTGCCTCTTTTTACAATTTCAGCTAGTTAGCTACCTCGTTCCTAACTCACTTTCAGTTGCCGGTCAGATACGATAACGGCACGGAGTTATTAACTTCACTAAAACATTCAACGTCCACGTATATTTCTGATCACATTCATGAGTGGAGACGTCAAAGAAGGCTAGTGAAAGTTTTTATCCCGGACCAAATCTTAGCTGAATGGTTTGTTAAATCATTATTACCGAAGATTACTGAAGATGTAGCTAAGGCCAGAGTAGTTACTGAGGAGCAAGTCATTGCTCAGGTGCAATACCTTGACTTAGTTTACAATCAGTCGGGTACGTTACACGAGAAGATTTCGGATCTTCCAAAATCGAATCAAATCGCTGCTGTTCCTTCGGGATCTCATGCCGCTGATGGTATGATTGGTATCGTGAATACAAAGAGCAAGAAGAAGTCTTCCAAGGCTTCAACTACTCCTATTATCACTTTGCCTGATTCCCCGACAGGAGAGTCTTCTCCTGAACTTACCGCCGATATTCACGCTGTAGAGTCATCTACGGCCAAATCAAAAAACGGTGGAAAGAAGAAAGGAAAGAAGAAGGCTAAAGCAGACAAGGCTCCGAAGGAGAAAACGGAAAAGTCGGAAACCAATGACGAAAAGCGCAAACCTCGATATCCTTGTCTTATTTGTGAAGAGGATCATTTTACGAGAGATTGCCCTCATCGGGCCGAGGTTGTGAAAATAGTCAAAGGTTCTCCCACCCCTGCTGTGTTAAAAAATCCATTTTCGGAGCAGGAGAATAAGATGATAGGTTCTTCCTCAAATGCCAGTGAAGAACCCATTTTGATGATGTCTCATGTGAGGATTGCGACTCGATCGCAAGATTATGGTAGTAAGAATCCTGTTGATGGTAAGGAAGTAGAATCTTCTCACTCTAACCCATCAACCTCAGCTCCTGGTTCCGATCCACTACGAATCGAGAAACCTAACTCGGACTTAGTAATTAAACTGCCCGCCAAGGGTGTACTTCAAAGTTCTACTTTCAATCCACATGCGAGAGCAGCCCAGAATTACAACATTGTTGAGGACTTAGCTGTTTCACCCTCAGCAATGTCGGCGTTAGAAGTGCTGCAATCATGCCCAGCACAACGAAAATTACTTTTGTCGGCTATCAGAGCTGTTGATGTTCAGGACCCGAATCTAATAATCTTCGATCTAGAAAATAGTACACCGCGTCTACCCCATCAAATGGCTTTCCAAATTCCAGTGATAGTCAAAAATAGCCCTATTCATCGGATTGTGATTGATGAGGGAGCTTCTACGTGTATTATGTCGATTCAATGTTGGAGGTCACTTGGTTCTCCTTCGTTGAACCAATCCCCGACCATCCTTAAGGCCTTTGATGGCCGTGGGTTCCGTCCGTTTGGTATTCTACAGGAATTACCTATAGGGGTAGAAGGCAAAACCTTTAGTCTGGATGTGGAGGTGGTTGATGCCCCTCTAGACTACAACCTTCTTTTGGGTCGAAGTTGGTCATATGCTATGACAGCGGTCGTGTCATCGGTCTTCAGAGTAATTAATTTTCCATATAACAGCAAGATCGTGACTATTGATCAGCTGACATACTTTTCATCCGACCCAGCCTCTTCATAGAGTATCCAGCATGTCGGTAAGACGACAATCCCTTATAGGGACGTTGGCGTAGGTTTAGTTAAAGATTCTGGTTTACTGGGAACTTTTCCTCTCCCTCCAATCAGCGTAGATCCTTCATTTGCATCAATTCATATGATTACATCAGAAAACAATATTTATGATGATCCTTGGATTGTCCCATCTGAATCTGAGATAGACTCATTCGGTGATGCTATGCCTTTGAGTCCATATGAAATTGCTTATGAATCTGTCATGTCTTTTACCGACTTGCGTTCAACCCAAATCGACCAAATGAATGTGGTCAGTGAAGAATCACTTTTCACCTCAACCTTAGAACGGATAGCGTTTCCCGAAGTCGTGTCATCTGACGAACAACTTCGCGAAATCCTAAGTGTAGACGATCTACCGTGGGAAGATCTCCATCACAGATCTTCGTTTTTACCTAAGGATGATGCTTTTGAAAATGATTTTTCATCTATCTTTACCGCTGAATATGTCAAAGACGCTCAGGATCCAACGAAACATTCTGATTCAGAGTTGAATTTAGGGAATATTTCTCGTACTATTCCCATTGATATTTCAGTGAAGCCCGGAATTGAGGAGAACATTCATATAGGTGCCGCATGTACAGAAGATGAAATCCAAACTTACAAGGCCCTATTCCAAGAATTCCACGATGTGTTTGCCTGGTCTTACGAGGAAATGCCGAGAATCGACCCTGCCATTTTTGTTCATGAAATAAAGACCTATCCGGATGCTAAACCCGTCCGGCAACGGTTGTGTCAGATTCACCCTCGGAAAGCGGCTTCGATTAAAGCAGAAGTCGAAAAGCTGTTGAAAGCAGGTTTCATTTATCCGATCCCGTTAACGGATTGGGTATCGAATATTGTTCCAGTCAACAAGAAACAAGGAACAATAAGAATCTGTATCGACTATAGGGATATAAATCGAGCTTGTCCAAAAGACAACTATCCTACGCCTTATATCGATCAAATTATTAATGATTGTGCCGAAAGTGAAATGTTTTCCTTTATGGATGGTTTTTCAGGCTATAATCAAATCAATATTCTACCTGCCGACCAACCAAAAACGGCATTCATTTGTCCATGGGGGACATTTGCTTATTGCAAATTACCTTTTGGGCTTAAGAATGCTGGGGCCACTTTTCAACGGGCGATGTCTGATGCATTTCATGACATCAAGCACATTGTGCAACCGTACCTCGATGATTTGCCTGCTCATTCTTTACATCGAGCTGATCACCTTGTCCACTTACAAGCAATCTTTATGAGGTGTAGGCATTATCGAATTCGGTTGAATCCCCACAAGTGTGTTTTCTGTATAGAGACGGGTCGATTGCTGGGATTTGTTGTTTCAAAAGCCGGCATTCGCATCGATCCCTCGAAGGTCGAAGCTATCATCAAATTGCCTCCTCCTTCGAGTTTGCGCCAACTCCAAAGTTTGCAAGGGAAAGCGAACTTTTTACGCCTATTCATTCCAAACTATGCCGAGGTCACTAAAGGTTTTACACGGTTGTTGAAACAGAACGCTCAATTCTTTTGGGACGAGATTGCCCAACAATCGTTTTATGCACTTAAACACGCGTTGACCCATGCACCGTTGTTGCATCCTCCCAACTACAACCAGGACTACTTCTTATACCTCGCAGCTTCGCATTCCACCATTGGAATGGTGTTAGCTCAAGAAGATGAATTCCGAGCGGAACATGTGATATATTATCTTAGTAGGACCTTAAATCCCACTGAGCTAAAATATTCGCATGTGGAGAAATTGGCCCTGGCAGCCGTTCAAGCTGTCCTGCGTTTTCGTCACTACATTCTTCTCCGTAAAACTACAGTTATTTCGGATTGCAACTCTATGATTTATATTTTGACAAAACAACTACTAGGGGGCAAGTACTCTAAATGGATCGTTATCCTGCAAGAGTTCGACTTGGAGTTTGAGAAGTCCAAGTCTAAGAAATCTTTAGTTTTTGCGGAATTGATGTGTGATTTCCCGCGTGCTGACACAGAGACTGTGGCAGAGGAGTCCATTGCGGACGAATCTTTGTTTCTTATCAGTACTTTAGATCTGTGGTACGGAGATATAATCATCTATCTCCAAACCCAAACCTTTCGGCCTGAAGCTTCAAAGGCGGAACGTCGAAAAATTCGGTTTCAATCCCAGCAATACAGAATTATTGGAGATACACTTTATCGCCGGGGGGCAGACTTAGTTTTTCGACATTGTTTAACTCACAAAGAGGCTGAGAAGGTTTTGAATCATTGTCACTCTGGAGCATGTGGCGGTCATATGTCTGGCCGTCTATGTTTAAAGATTGCATCATTGCAGTTCGGAAGTGCCACAACTGTCAAGTGTTTGATCGCAAGATGCGCGCACCACCTGCTCCTCTCCACCCTATAGTTGCCGTTGGTCCATTCGCCAAATGGGGTATCGATTTTATTACTTGTAACCCTCACTCGGTCGGGCGGCATGCGTATATCATCCTCGCGGTTGATTATTTTACTAAATGGGCCAAGGCGATGCCTACATTCGACGCAAGCAGCAAAACAGCTGCAGTTTTCGTATTCAATCATATTATAACTAGGTTTGTTGTCCCACAAGCAATCATTACTGACCATGGGAGCCATTTTCAAAACATCATGATGACTGAGCTTACAAGCCAGCTTGGTTTGCGCCACGATAGCTCTACTCCTTATTATCCGCAAGCCAACGGTTTGGTTGATTCTATCAACAAAGTTCTGGTTATCATGATCCGACGAACCATTGGTATTCATCGGTCGAATTGGCACAGCATGTTATTTTCAGCGCTATGGGCATACCGAACCTCAGTGAAAAATTCAACAGGGTTCACTCCTTTCCAGCTAGTTTATGGCTTGGAAGCTGTGTTACCCATTGAATGTGAAATCCCATCACTTCAAATGGCTGTCGAATTACTTCCAGCTACTTCCAAAGAGGAGAAACGTTTATTATACTTAGCTAAATTAGATGAGACTCGACGTGACGCTACATTGGCAATCGAGACTCACGCGAAGCGAATGAAAGCTCAGTATGACAGAAATGTGACCCCTCGAAGTTTTTCGGAGGGAGACCTAGTGCTATTATATGATCAAGCTAACGAGAAGCTAGGTGTTGGAAAATTCGTTCCTATGTGGCATGGACCCTACATTGTAAAGCGAAAGCTAGCAAAAGGGGCTTATGAGCTGGTAGATTTTGATGGGGACTCTTTGGGTAAACCCAGAAATGGACTTTACCTAAAGAGGTATTATGCTTAAATGGTGGGTATGGAGAATTTTTAGTTAGGATAGGTTTTCTTTCTAGCTAGTGTGTTTGTTAGCTCAATTAGTGTGCTTAGCTTAGAGAGTGTGTTTTTCGTCGTTATTCTGGCTTATCTTGGTTCTACTCTTGATATTGCAGATGTCGACGCCTCTCCAAACATACATCGGATTTGCTGATGGTGCTTGTCGTAGTACACGGAATATCTCTTCCGCAGCTTGGGTTATTTATTCGCCCTCTGACGAGTTAGTTTCTATGCATGGGGTAAGCCTCGATCAAACAACGAACAACATTGAAGAATACAGTGCAGTGGTTGAATTATTGTCTGAATCTATTTCATTTGGAATTCGACGTTTGATAGTGATAGATTCTGAACTTGTTGTATTACAGCTTAATAGAGTATATGCCATTAGAAATCCTGTGTTATTAAGGTTATTTTTGAGAGTGCGTCTCTTGGAACGCGAATTTGATTACATTGAATATCAGCATATTTCGAGGTATTTAAATACATTAGCAGATGCAATTGCTTCTCGAATGTTGGACAGACATTTATGATAATCATGCAAGTAAATTTAAAAACATTTCATCACTTATGTTAAACAAGATAAGCCGGTAATAGTGATATATATATAGATAGGAGTGTGTCAAAAAATATACATCGTCTTCGATCATAGGTTGAAAAACACCTTATGATCGGCAAAATGATAAGTACAAAAAGTCAAAAATGTCACATGTGTCTACAAAGTGACTAGCCAATCACTGGTGGTGCTCCCTATACGACACCACTGAACGGGCTACCTTACACAAAAATCTCCTAAACGGCCCAGGGACTGCGACTACATAGCGCTGAAGTCTAATAGGAATATCATCTATGGTAGTCTTAGGTATATCCACCGTCAGACGCTCTAGATCCTGCTCCAACTCAGCTAGTGACTCTGCAGCCGCGTCCTGTGGGGCCGGTACCAGTGCAACTCGATGTCTCCTCTCAAAAGGCCGGAGGTTGGCTGGGTGCTCTGGACCAACATTTGCATTTTGAAAATTTTTACTGTCAGTTTTGAGACGATATATATAAAAAAACAAAAAAATACATAATTTGAAAACTTGTGAAAAATAAAGTACCTCTGTCATCCCATTGTTCTCCCTGGGAAGAACCATGTCCGGATCACCTCGAAAATCTACTTTGGCATACGGAAAGTCCTGGATCGAAAAAACCTGGTTCTCTAACCAGTGAAAATAACTATCAGAGAATCGAACAATCGTCGTGCCCTCGTCAGGATGTCAGGCCATCACCGTAACCCATCATATCAACTTTGGCTCCCAAAGACCCAAGATATCAACAGTGAGTTGCTGAGGGATTAGCATCGGAACTCTCTCTAAGGCAAAGCTCACAACTAGAGGCCCATATCCAAAGGTCTTCAGTTGTCCGTTCTTTGCCCTAGTCAGTTGGCTCTTCATATTAGCCGACACAGCATCACACCAGTTGAAAATGGTGCCTTGGAAATAGTCAATCGCCATCCGCATTTGGGACCCGGTGGAAATATGTAAAGCGGCTGCACCGCAAATTCTGGTAACCGTGAAAGCTATAACCTTGAGTTCACGCAGAGAGATGTGTTTGATTTCTACGCCTTTCGCATGGTGTGCATTGGGTGTGCACCAATCTGCCCGGAGACTAGCAAGGGATTGGCCACCCGGCCTAGTCCCGGCTAGATTGAGTTGCTCACCTCTATTTGGAAAGCCAGTGAGAAAGTATATGTCAGAGGGCTCTATCTCGAGCTGGTGCCCTCCGATGTAAAAGCATTGCTCATGAATGTTCCATCTCTCAACCAGCCACTCCAAGAATCTCACCTGAGCCCTCATGCCGGGTATGGCCCAGTATTTATATAGCCCACATGCTTTTAGGGCATCAATGGAAGGTTGATGCTCAATTGCAGCTAAATCAACGTCCTCGTGCTCTCTTTCTCTCCAATCCAACATGGTGAGTGCCCTACACACCAAGAAACAGAGATTAGAATTGATTTGGGAAATTTTAAATGGTTGTTTGTGGAGTTTGAGGTTTCAAATTCCGCCTTTCGCGGGGGACACACCCCGCGTTTAGAACACAGAGCGTCGGGACGCAGCTGGCCTGAAGGTGGGCTGCGTCCCCCCACCGTTTTCTTGTACAGGAAAAAGTCGGGGGACGCAGGTCACCCTAAGGGCACCTGCGTACCCCGCGGAGCGTTTTTTGAAACCCAAAACCCCCCAAAAATCAAAACTAAAACCTAAAACACAATTTTAATCGGATGAAATTGAAGAGGAGGATGTTTTGAAATACCTGGAAGAGACGGCGTTCGATTCTGACGGTCGGATTCTCCACAGCAACCACGGGAAGTTTCTTGCCAAAAGCCCTTTTTTCAACCTCAACAGTAAAATGGTAAAAATGACATGGTAAAAAGTCTTTTTATAGGTTTTTTGGATGAATGAATGCTAGGTTTCTTCATTTTTCACCATGGAAGGATATTTTTTGATGTATTTTTGCCTATCTTAAACAGGTATGAGTAATGGGTCATTTTTGTGCAGGACAAAGGGATTTAGAGGGAAAATTGTCATTTTTCACGAACCAAAATATCAGAGTCATCTTTTAAGCCCTTTTCTGACTCCTAAAATATGAAAAGATTGCCGAGCGTTTCTTTTACACTCGTTAAAACGGAATTAAAAGACGGTCCTCTTATAGCTCTTTTCTGACCGTAAAATCAGGAAAAGATTGCCGGGTTTTTGTCGTTTCAAACTCGATACGGAAATAAAACGACGTGTCCTTGATCGCTTTTTACTTTTCAGGTCAGTGACACTAATTATGAAAGTACTCCTTGGTCGCAAGATCAAGCGGTTCCCCCAAGTATTATTTTATACTTTTTCGGGCTTGAGGGACACAAATCTACGAAAAAGTTCAACTTGCAGTCTTCTTAAGTTTTTCAGACTCTCTAAAATTGAAAAACGCCGAGTTTCTCCTATACTGGGCTCGTTAAACATTTCACAGTAAAGGACCTGTTCAATTGCAAACAGGAACGAACCACTCCTTCCTAGGGTTCGAATCAAAACTAGGTTGGACTCATCCGAAGGATGAGCTTATAATCAAGAATATGTTATCCTCCTCAAGCTTGTTAAAAATAAAGAGGTACTTGCCAGAAATGGTGGGGGAAAAGAGAGAAGAATGAACATGTTTGTTATCTTTTGTCTCAGAAGAAACTTTATTACCTCTCTTGAACACGACACTTTTCATTTACCTGGGTTGGGAAATATTTTACCTCACAATTGATCAAACCACTTTGAAAGTCTTCAGCCGGGTTCCGGGGATTAACTTTGAGTTGTTTATCACCAAGCCATCTGTCGTGTCGTTATGTGTTCAAGAGGTCTGCAAGCAAAACTTTCATCTGCAAAATACTTGTCACCCATTTGACCATCCCTGAGTCAGTCCTTACAGCAAAATTTCTTCAACTTGAACAATGATTTCATGTTGTAGGCTTGCCTGCAACGGGTCGCTTTCTATCGAAATCAGCACATTATCTAGAGAGATGACTTAGAAATCGTCAGTACCTTGAAGTCTGCATGCATCAATGGCAGGCTTCTCGCCTTTGACGTCAGTTTACATCATCGACTTTCGATCGAAGGATTCCGTGAAATGTTCGACATCAACTCATTTATTCACATCTCATGGATTGTACTGGGTACTTTGAGAACCATTGACATTACTGGTGGTCTCTCTCACGCTTGTTAACAGTTTTCATCATCGACTGGTAATCAAGTGGTTTCTACCATGTTCGACATCAACTCATTTATTCGCATGGTTAGAATCGTACCAATTCGGGATATAGAAATGAAGACCCTGGATCTAGTTTCCACCATCCAGGCTACGAGGAGTTTTGTATTCATTATCTAAGTAGACTAATCATCAACAGATGGTTGTGCCCATACTGTGTCTACAAAAGTCTATGATTATGATGTACTGCAAGATCATTCTTGTATCAGAATAGTTAGTCTGTTAGTTAAAGTTTTGATCTGAGTATGGGAATCCCTACCTCAGTGATGATATAATCTTATACATGTATTTTGTGTTGAAAATTGCAGGTTCTGACCAGGCTCTCCATGAGATAATCCTTGAAATGATAAAGAGCTTCACCCTTCCTAGATAATACAAAACCCTAATCTATTACAGGCTTCGAACTTTAGGGGGCAATCTGTTGCACTAAAAAATGTCACCATGGCTATTTACAGTTAGTGTGGCTCTATCAACAGTCATGCTATCCTCTTAGGCAAGTCTTATGCCTCTGCTCTCCATGTCAAACTCCAAGAAGAGAGAAAGTCTTTACAAATGTATTTATCTCTGGGTACGCAGATTCTCTCAACCTTACCTGCGGGTACGCACCCAATATTCACAAAAGCTGCGTCTTTGGACGCTCTGTATGTAAAGTGACAGGTGCGTCCCCCTGTAAAGGTTAAAATGCGCAAGTTTCATCTTTAAAAAGTTACTTGGGATCATTTCTAGAGCATTCTAGAAGGTCGTTCGACGTGTATTGAGCGCGTCCAGATGGTTCATGCACCCCTACCAAAGAGGAACTTATCCCATCAATAAGGGAGCTATCCCATCCAAAGAGGGGATTATCCCATTGATGGTGGACCTGATTAACTTCCTCTTGAGCACTATAAATACAGGCATTGGGCCAGAAGGAGAGGAGGTTGGAAGCTATACATTTCTAAGGGTAAATGCTGCAGGAATTAGGACTCCCATTTAGAAGCTTGTGAGGAGAGATTGCCATCTTTGCTTGTTCTATTTGGAAGTGGGTGAGCTTTTTCAAAGTAAAGGAGAACTCTTAATGCAAATGAGTCCATTCTTCTCAATAACTTGTTATTTATGAGTTGTTTCATGTACTCCTTGGTCTATGTGTTAAATATGTTTTATTCTATGAGATTTTCAAGTGTTATTTAATCGTTTGATTGTTAGTGGATGCAGGTTTCAAAGTGAAGGAGGAGCTCATCCGGATCAACGGAGCTGGACTGCTACAACAGCGCTGGACTAGAGGTAGGATCTAAACACTTGATTTCCCATATAGTAGATGCATGTTTAGAGAAGGATTGCTCTTGTTTGTCTTGTTTGTCACTAGAGAGTCTTAGGCTCCTAGGGAGGTTGGTTGTGTCCGCACAATCGACTCTTTCCGCCTGACATAATGAAAATGTAGTTTTTTGCATCAAACGCAACATGGAGCACAAAATCGTAGCGAGTGGGCTTGAACTGCACTTTTAGAGTGGGATTCGATGTTGAATGAGTCATTTGTGCTACGGATGATCAATTGAAGTCCTTTTTACATGTCAATTATAAAACAAATGTTTGTAATATCTTTAAAACTTACAAAACCACCTTTTCTTGTATATGTCAAAAGATGACAATATACCCCTTCCTTTTGCAGTAATATCTTCGTAAAATTTTCTTGATACCTTTTATTACCTTTATTTCCTAACATGTTACCTCCCTTAGTGTGAAGACTTAAGACACATAACAATGATGGCTCTTTGTTTTGAATTTGGACATAGTAATGAAAACAACAGTGGAAACCCTAGACCAAGACTTATATGCTGACATTTCAACTAATATGTAACGAAGAATGACATGACCATGACAAATAATGAGAACCATGACTACTGAAGGGAGTAGCACTGACCTAGACACACCAACCAATGATCAAATTTTTATTTGAATACCTACTGAAACCATAAAAATTTGACGTGTGACCCTAGAAAAAAAACTTTGAAAGAGCATATTTGGTCACTGGTGACGGACATGACTGGCAGGCACTAACATACCTAATGTTGGGAAAAATATTGGGAGTGGGCGGGTGAATCAATATTTAAACTTTCACAATATTAATTTTCCCTTTTCAAATTGTATAAGTGATTTTATAGAAACCAAATAGTGTATGTTTGTGACTATAATGAAGGAACCAATGTATAGATAATAGACTTGTGAAATTTCTATTTCATTGTCTGTTGAACTTAAACCAAAGTGTGATGCATTTACTAAGTAGTAAAAAGATGCAGTAAAAACAAAAGTAAATCAACACACGTAGGAAACGCACATGAAAACTAGGATTTTTCAAGTGGAAAACCAATCTGGGAAAACAAATACCACTGATGTTGTCTCAGTCTTCAATCATCGTATTATAAAAAGTGTTTACGAGTTTTGTACTGGTGCAAACTTTTTCTAGTAAGCAGGCATCTACCCGCTGAAGGCTACAACCTTCACCTGTTTTCCAGCTTCTACTCAAATGGAACTCCAACCCCATATCTCTTGTACTAGCTAATATGTTTACCAGTACATAGGTGTAAGCCTACAGAACTCTTTCTCCAGGGACCATGTTTGATAAGTTTTCAGACTAGATACTCTTGGTACACATCAACACAATATGTAGGCCATGTTTCAACAAATTTTCATATTGGACTCATCATTAACATTGAAGCTCAAAACCAATCACCAAAACTGTAATACAACCACCAAATAAAATTGCATCAATCAATCGTTGAAACCCATCAACTCTGAAGAAAAAGACAATCAATCAATTTGAACAGTCATATCACCGTCACCAGAACATAGAGCTAGAACTAGAATATTACATCAATAACCAAAACTCACTGCAACCATAAAAACCATGTGTCAGAATGTATAAGCCCCTTCAATGAGGCCAACCTGAATGTATACACTACTTTCTATAACTCAACCTGCATATACCTATAATTATACTAAATCATAAAGCTTATAAAACAAAGACTATACTACCCAAAGACATTTTGAAGATATATTGTCATATTACAGAGTTCTAGATAGATAGAAATAAAGAACTCCCTTCTTACTCAATCAATGAGTCAACCACACTAAATCACCTTATACAATCAGTTTTACCTCAGATTTAATGTAGACATCATTGAAAAACAACAGTAAAAGAACAGTTATGCTCAAATATGTCAATATTTTCTGCACAACAAGCCCTTCCTCTACATACACAACTTGGAAGTACTAAACCATCGTGTATACACGTCTACACTGAGGTGAACCAGCATACAGATCTACAAATAATGACTTATAACTTCGCATATTTTCAAGGCTTCCAATATACCCATATCATAGCATGTAAAGGATAAAACATGCATTATAAATTAGATCTAGACTATCCATTGTCATATCCTACAATGATAAGTCATTTCAGGTTTCATGACCCTGATCCAACATTGTATCCAAGGGTGCACAAGATATTTCAGATCTATATCATAACCATAGTCCTTACAACACAAAATATACTTAATTTATAAGTATTCATGAAAACACCTTTCACTTTCACACCTAACCCTTAAATCTTCTCCTCCACCATATTATAGCCTTTGTCAATACCATCCACCAAAACAACATTTAGAACTTATGGTATTCTTAGACAGGATCAAGTAACCGTTATTCCGCTCAATATTGTGGGCTAATACCATGGTATGGACCCTTAGTATTCTATAACCTTAATTTTCCATCCCATATGCACTTTTATTTATTTGAAAATGTGTGCATGCATATATGCGCCTTTTATTTTTTATACTTGTGTGTATACATGACTTGGACTAGATTAAGCAACATATACAACTTAAAACATCCTCCTTCCTCAATTTCTTGATTTTGATCTGTAATCCTTTATCCCATCATCCTTTTTTTTTGTGGCATTACTCTGTTACCTCTAAATAGAACTGTTACAATGTGAGTTTCACTCTATCATTTCTGAACTAACCTGTATGTGGGTTACCATCAAGGACAACACATCTACCATTATGCCAACAATCTCCCCCTTTGGACTTCATGGAAACCATATTGGTGTTGATCACTTCAACCCATAGAAACTCTTAGATATATCAAGAAACATGAAGATACTATCCCCCTTTGACATCAAGGGCAAAGGGCCGACCAAGATATTCTTCCCCTTAGTACCTGTTGAGATGCACTATACTGTCTATTCTCCTCCTGAGCACATGCAAAGTCTGCAGAAATATTATTTTAAAGAATAATATGACTCTATAACTCAACTATGTGAGTATGGCCTTCCTATCAACAATGACTCATACATACATCAATCACTCATTGACGTCGAGATACATCAAATGTTCATACAGGATAGAAAATTGCAATTATTACATCATCCTTCCCATGCATAGTGGGGGTACAAATTACATCATATCTCCAATGGGACTCATTCATAATAGACTATGACAGAAAGAGACATATTATTACACCATAGGTATTTAGATGAATTTTTCATAAAATGACATTAATAACTAAGACCATAGCTGCATTTACCAACCATGATGCCAACAATGCATAATGTTTTGAAGGCTAATGCTCCCCCTAAACCTATGCTACATGTGCATTGCCAACAATCAATTCATCAAGGATTCTTCATCAATCAAATAAACATCAATGAGAAAATCATATCAGGGGACTCTATCCATCACGATTAGACTAAAAAAGCATGTCAGAAACCGGTTTTAAGTCCAACCCACTATTTTTCTATCAGAAAAGCACCTACCCTACTATTGGCACTGAAACTCATGTATATGCGCGACTCTGCTTCATGAAATCTATGTATAGGAAAAATTCCTCTAAATATGAATAAACTATTTTTAATAGTAGGATGAGGCAGAAACATCTCCCAAATTTTGTCTTAGATATTCAAATGCTTCTCTAGGAAGAGGTTTGGTAAATATATCAGAAACCTAATCTTTTGAGGGAACATAATTTAATTTAGGCTTTTGTTCAAGCACTTGTTCACGTAGAAAGTGGTACTTAATGGGTATGTGCATGGTCTTAGAGTGCATAACATGATTTTTCGAGATACTAATCACACTTGTATTGTCACATCGGATGGAGATGGGTTGCGAACATGTAATTTGAATATCTTGTAATGTCTGCATCCTCCAGGAAAGTTGTGTGCACCAAGATGTAGGAGCAAAATATTATGCTTCCACTATAGATAAGGTAATCAATTTTTTTTTCTTGTTGAACCAAGGTACTAATCCTGATCCCATATAAAATGCATCTCCACTAGTGCTTTTTTTTCATCAACATTTCCAGCCCAATCAGCATTTGTATATGCATGAAGAGTGAGATCTGTATCTTTAGGATACCATAGACCAAAGTCTTGAGTTCCTTGGAGATATTTGAATATTCTTTTTACGGCATGAAGATGTAATTCCTTCAGATTGGCTTGGAATCTTCCAACAATTCTTATTGCATGCATGATATCTAGTCTGGTACCTGTTAAATAAAGTAGACTTCCAATCGTAGATTTGTACTCTGATTGATTCACTGTAGGAGAATCATCATTACAACTGAGACTACATCTTGTTACCATTAGAGTACATACTCGTTTGGAATATTCCATTCCATACTTCTTCAGAATTGGCTTGAGATATTTAGTTTATGAGAGAAAGATGTCATCTTTTTTTTTTGCACGTGTAGACCAAAAAGAAAAGGCTAGTTCTCCATGTAAAGACATTTCAAATTATTGTTGCATAAACGAAGCAAAGTTTTGACTCATAGATTCTTCATTACTTCCAAAGATGATATCATCAACATAAACAACAATAATTAGCATTTTATCATTCTAAATGTTTGTATATAAGTTGTTGTCTGCATATCCTTTTGTTAAACCTTGTTGTTGAAGATATTTGTCAAGGCGATAATACCATGCCCTTGGAGCTTGTTTCAGTCCATATAAACCCTTTTTGAGTTTGCATAGAAGCTTTGCATCATTTCCTAGAACAAATCCTTCTTGTTGTTCAGTGTTTACTTATTCTTCTAAGTATCCATTAAGAAATGCAGATTTTACATCATTTTGATAAACCTTGAAGTTTTGAAAACTTGAAAGAGAAAAAAACATTCTTGTGGCTTCAAGTCTAGTAGCAGGTGAAAATATTTATTAAGAGTCTATACCTTCTTGTTGTGCATACCCTTTACAAACACGCCTTGCTTTATTCCTAATTACCTCTCCATTTTCATTCAACTTATTCTTGAATATCAATTTTGTTCCTATAACATTTCTATCATGAGGTCTAGCAACTAATTCCCAAGAATCATTCTTTTCAATTTGGGCATATTCTTCATCCATGGCCTTAACCAACATTCATCTATGATAGCTTCATTTACATTTTGTGGTTCTATGTAGGATAATAATTCTAGATAATTGGAATATCCTACAAGACTTCTTCTTGTTTGTACTCAAGACCCTTCTTCTCGTAGAATTTAAGATTCTTGATGATTATTTTGAACATACCTAGATGACCCTTTTCCCTATCAATTTTATCTTCTTATGATGCTTCATTGATTTCTTGCTCTATATAATTTTGATTTGATATGGGAAAGCATTTACCATCTTCATTATTATCATCTTCCATTGTTGATGTCTCTTGTTTTTGATTTCTGCATGCTTCATCAATTACAACATCAATGCATTCAATAATTTTTTGAAATCTCTTATTATAACATTTGTATCCTTTACTTCTAGACGAATAACCAAGAAATATTCCTTCATTTGCTCTAGGTTCAAACTTACCAAGTTTTTCATCAATCTTTTTGACGAAACACTTGCTTCGTTTCCTTGATCACACATTTGACTAACATTCAATAAGTTATGCTTTAAGCCATCAACATACATCACATTTCTAGTTTTAACCTTTTCTTTTAGATAAACAAAACCTTTACACTTAATGAAAATTTGTGTGTCATTTCCAAAAGAGACATTCTTTTCCTTTTTTAAAGCATTGTATGAAAGGAGTTTATCTTTGTCACCTGCCATGTGTTTAGAGCATCCACTATCAATGTAACATTGATTTTCTTGTCCTTATGCAAACAGAAGCTATGCCACACCTTTCTTACTATAGTTTCTTATTTTCCCATGCCTTGGAGTTTGATGATGTTTGCTCATTTTCATATGGTTTCTAAAATTTTCTCCTGCATTCAGATTCTTCATGACCAAATTTATTGCAAAATGAACATTTATTTTCATCTTCAAGAGGTGAAAAATTATTATAGGATCTCTTGTTGATTCCTGTCACACTCCTTTGTTTTCTTGCTTCTCTAGTCATGATAGTTTTGAAGAAACACATTGAGCAACCTGTTGTAGTGGCTACAACCACCCTCAAAAAATTTTCCTGCACCTAATTTCGGAGCCTCCCTTGAGACTTTCACTTGATTACTGCACACGCTCAGGTTCATTTAGTGAGCTCATGTGAGTCCTTGCATCCACCTTGCTTGTTCATTTCATTCAATTTTCTGCATGTTGGTGTCTAAGTCATGCTTGTGACCATGTTCTGGTTATGCTCAAAGTCTTCGCTTTGTATGTGCTTGTTGTTTTCGCTATGAAATCATCTGCCGCACTCACACACAGAGTCACATTTACTATCACGCAACAATCATCTCGATCAATGAACGATCAGTCACAAGTGTCGCACTTGTCACTTTCACCATCAGTCAATCATGTTGAAGATGTGTGTCTGAATGGTTTGAGTCATTTTGTCATCAAGTCATGAGAGTGTGTGTTTGCATGATCACCTATGCATCCTTCAATTGTTCACACACTTAGTAATTTTTGTTGAAGTTCTGATGACCAAACTCCCCTCCGACAGCTGGACCATCACCTCACCATCGATTTGATTGAATGTCAACCAGAACAGTGTAGAAGAATCAAGCAATTATTTTCAAGTTGCACTGCCTGCAAGCAATTAAATCCACTTTCATACTAACCACCCAGATAGTCAAACCAGACAGTCACCTCGGGACTGACTCCCCTCAAAAATTGTGTAGATGCAACTGACCTTAATTGCTTAGCTGACTGAGGAAATTGCATAGACAAGCTAGATAGACACCAAGTACCCATCCCTGCCTCCCTCAAAAAATTGTGTAGTTTTCCCAGTTAGTGATCTCAGCAGTCAATGAGCTGCTCAACAAAGAAATTGCACCATTTTCATGAGAAGGCCTTTTACTGACCAGTAGTATGCTCAGCTCAGAAATCACACAAAGATGATCAGAAGGCTAGACTCCTAGCCTCAATGTAGTTTCCTCTGCCAACAACTCCTAGCAGTAGACTCCCAGTTCCCTCAAGGAATTGCGCAGTTTTTGCTGCTAGTGACCCAACAACCAACCGCTAGTTCCCTTTGGGAATTGTATAGTTTTTTATGCTAGTGACCCCAACATCCAACTGCCAGTTCCCTCTCGGAATTGTGTTGTTTTGGCTTCCATTGATCCCAGCAACCAACTGCTAGTTCCCTCTGGGAATTCAGTAGTTTTGGCTGCCAAGCTCCTTGGCAATTCCTCCCAAAAACAATGCAATCTCTGCCCATTGACCCTCCTTGCATCCTGTCCCATTCATCTAGAAAATTGTGCAAATTTGGCATTCTAGCCCCTCCTGCCAACTCGTTCTAGAAACTTCACAGATCCTGCCTACCTTCCCTTCCTGCAGCCTGGACTGTCCCTCCCAAAATTTGCACAATTTTTCCTTCCAACCGAGCCAGACCTCACAGACAGTCACTGTCGACTTGAATAACCCATCTTCATCACTAAGTGACTCTTTTGCAGTTTTCATCAGCAGTTCTTGGAGCCATCATCCTGCTTCACAACGTTATTTCCTCTCCCGGTCACTTGCATCCGAAATGATCATGTGTCATGGTACACTATGAGGTTTTGGATTTTATTTCACCTCATCATGAGTGGCCATAGGTATAGGTACACCAACAAATCTAGCAAGACAACAAATGGGATGAACGAAGGGAGCACATGCAAAAGGACAGGTTCAAAAAGAGATGAATGAATTATGCATGCGAATATATGTGCTCGTGAACAGATGATCATGTAAAGATATGTTCATGGATGGACGGATGGGAAAACATGCAAAATGTGTTCACGAACGGATGAATGGAAAAACATGCACCTTTCGCTAACAGATAAGCCTGTCAATACTTCCAACATGCAAGCAAGAAGCAAGATGCGTAAGCATCATCAACTGAACCAAAGACCATCGAAGACTTTATGCACTTTTCCATGTGGACGTGAAGCTATGATACACCATGATGACATCCATCACCCAACAACATTGTAGCTCAACATGCACTCGCGTAGCAATACGAATGTACGAGCACTATCATGTCTAGTCATGTAATGAGTCATATCACACACATATCCACTATGGGCTATGTTGTCAATCAATTTAATGTAACATGGAATTCCAAGAGACCCACTTATTGTACAAAGAGTCATGTAAAGTTGAAAAGTCATGGAAGTCAAACAGTCATGAGGGTAGTCGAACAGCCACAAGGGTCAGTTTAACCCTTCCCTATAAATACCCCCTCATTTGTACATGCCATGGAATTCATTCTACATCTGAACTATTTCCCTTGTTGTAATACATAATATATTAATGGAAATGTGTTGTATATGTTGTTAACATTATCTCGCCCATGTAAACTACTCTCCCGGACAACAGACAAACCTTTCAGATAAAACTTACTGTAACAATAATTGCACTCATTTGGACTCATTCGTTGAGTGTTGTACCTGTTATCTTCCCTTCTGTGTGGTGATTGTTGAATCCGTGTGGACTAGTCCGCTGGAAGTTGTGTATGTCCTATTGTGTTGTGTGTTAGTAGCAATATTGGTACGGATCCCAACCGACCTAGAACTCACTCGCAACCTCTCCCTCGATAGTGAAAGAACCATTGACACAAGTGACACTTACAGTCCCAGGCACCAGAACCTCACTTATCGAAGACAAAGCAAACCACTCTCTTGTGCTGACAAATAAGAGTTGAGGTAAGTCCTTAAGGTAATGGAAAATGGGCCATCGTACTGGATGGGACTCCTGTGGAGTACTAAAGAAAGTATGTTTTTGGTAATTATTTTAGCATCTTTTCATTAGAACCTACAAACCTTTTGCATCATGAACTAGGAAAATGATAAGAAATTGTAATAAAACATGTGAGATTAATATGCAAGATGAAAACACTAATAATGGTCATTTCCTTATGCACAAGGAGGAAAAACGAGAAGTTGCCATTCCAAAGAAAAGTACAAGGATGGGTTAACCGTTGTCCCTTTGACGGGAGGCTGTATGCAAACAAGGCAAAGCAAATCAAAGCGAATAAGCCCTGGAAAGGAAGTGGAGATATTGGCTCGGCGCAGGAAAGGAAAGAGATGACTGAGGACTAACGGTTCGGTGAATCCCTTAGGATCCTTGATCCCGAGGGATCGTTGTTTTATCTATTTCTGCACTTAGATATCTCCGCCTTCACCCTTATAAAAGGGGCAACACTGTTAGCTCGAGAGAGGGGTTGATTATGTTTTATGTAATTTCCTTTAAGATCAAAACTTTGATCATCGAGTCTCGTTGAGAACTAGTCTATTGTAATTCTATTTTATGCAATAATACAAACTCGGTTGCTATTTCATCCCTGAGTCTGGAATAATTTCAAGCGATGTACCCCTGGAGGCTAAGGGCCTGGCCCTGGAGGACACTTGCTCCTGTACTATTACGTTTGGTTTATGTGTGGTTTTCTTATCAGCGTGATTGGGTAATCTGATGCGTTTTGTTAAGTTTACATCACATGTTATGTTACGCTTACTTTACTGAGAAAAAATTATTCCATTGACTCTGCAACGTATCATTGTTCTTCTAAGTGTTGATATAATACTATCAGTCTTTACAGAATATTGTTGCTGTTCAATTACAGAGCCTCTGTGTCGTGCACTTATTCATTTGTATTACGGAATTCATCTTAGTGATTATGTTCTTTGCGATTGTGGATCTATAGACATTGTTGTTCCATTCTGAAATGCAGTCGTAATATTTTATAACTAAGAGTGATAACTTGTTTACCAAGATCAGGCTACTATTAAGGTGTGTCGTGTGCATATATGGTTTTGAGGTACTATTCTATAATTAGTCGTTGATCAGTGTTGTTCCATTTTGGTGTGTTGTTCAATTCGACCTTTAGAGTGAAAGATTGGCATTTGATTCCTATAGGTCACGATTCATGCATTTGATCTTGAAGACTAAGGTGTTCCTGCTTGCTAGACTTAGTTGCTATTACAGTTTCCTATTTGCAATTCTATTTCAGATTTGCTATTCTATTTCAGGTTTGCTATTCCATTTCAGATTTGTCGTTCCATTTCTTATTTCGTTGTTCCATTTTTTACTTGCCGTTCTATTTCCTGTTCTTTGTTATTTTGGTGTGAAGAATGATCCAGGGCTGTAGTGAGCACTGACATTTACTTCCTGGCTCCCAGATCCACGATCTGTGTTGTAGCTCTGATCCAAAAATATAAGATAATAGAAATAAACCCAAGAATAACAAGATCAAATATAGATAAATGCTTCTTTATTATTCAAAACCCTTATGGTAGGGTAACACCATACATTCACTCCTTAAGGAAGGAGAACACTCCACAAGCCATATGCCTATTCATACAATAATCCTTCACTCTCTCCCATGTGGAGTCTCTAGCCTCTATATAGGCCTCATACATACAATACCATGGTTCCCTCATACCATCAGCTAATACCATGGGCCCATTATATTATTATTAACTACTTGTGGTCCCTTACATGACATGGGTTAACCACCTTATTTATTACTATGGCCCATCCCATTATTACATTATTACCTTGGGTACTTCCCTTGGTACCCCATATTATCCCCCTAGGTATATAACATTACACCCCCCTAAGCATGTTTCGTCCCCGAAACATGGGAAGAACATAAATAATAGGATCTACTCAAAAGAGTCCATTAATACCATGCACGTGCATCTAGCCATCCAAGAGAAAGTTGAACCCTCGATCTCGCTGGTGCCTCGCTCGCTTGAGATGGAAGTTGACTGTGGCAGCTCTTTTGTGTTGATGTGTAGTGGGTGGATCTTCTCTCCTCGCTATCCGTCATGTGACTACATGGTTTCCATCTTGATGGTTGTCTTGCGGGGTGATGTGGGTGATGATATGTTGAAGTTTTAACCCACGATGTCTTTTTCTTTAATTCACCCCTTACTGGAGCCTGATTGTTATCTGGTGCACGTTGTGGTGCCTGATGTGGTGCCTTATCTTCCAATATTACTTCAACCACTGAACCCCCATAAGATGTGTCAACACCTGTTACCTTTTTGGCTTCAACCTCTGTTTGTGTTTGATTTTCGACCATCAACTGCTCATCATCTAATATGTCAGTACCTGTAACATCTTCTGCTTCAACCTCCTTGGACTCTACCTGCTTATTAATGGAAATATCCTATAATGTAATTTTCTTCTTTTTATACGAGAGCTTCAGGAATTTCTTCTGCACATTAATATTTATAGTACCCACTAATTCCATCCAAGGGTATCCCAAAACAACATCCATGTTATCCATATCTAAAGCATAAAAATCACCATGAAACACATACTTATCCATAGAAAGTTTCAAATCCTTATGAATTTGAACAACCTCATCATCATCATGTGTACTTTCAATTTGTTTCGTTGGAACTTGCAATTTTTTTGCCAAGTTGACATTTATGAGATTATGCTTGCAACTAGGATTTATAGAAACGATGATCTTTTCTTTCTGAATCAATCCATGAACCTGCAATAAGGATATACCAGTAGGAAATAACCCCACATGTTTCTCTTTATCTTTTTTTCTAGCCTGAGACCATCTGTCTAAAAGTAATTTTTCAAATTCTTCATCGGGCAGGTCGAAACACTTCTTTTGGTTAAGTAATCCCCACCATGTGGCTGCCTCATCTTTAAAATTAAACACTATAAAAGTTCTCCAATGAGGTGTCCATAATAATTTGTGTTCTTTTATGCATTCTTCAATAGTAGGACCATTATATGTTCCTGTAAAACATAGAACATTGCTAGAAGCCATGAAGAGTGTTTTGAAAAAAAAACACACTTGGCGAAAATTTGAAATTGTCACAGTTTTGTCAATATTGCTCAGAATCTCTATTATAACCTGTTTTAGAAATGGAACAATCATTCTACATCTGCCCATGTGGTAGAAATCTTGATCTAGGCACTTGAAATTTCAGATCTGTGCTGCTACTCTCCCGCCGTCACCAAAATTTCTGCAAAAAGAGCTTATTTTAAATCAGCGATATCTCCCTCATCTGGACTTCGATTCGACTAATTTTTTTTTTGAAATTGGGTATTTTTCCCAAAGAATCCAGATATGCAATTAGATTTTTCAGATATTGTACCAAGACTTCTAGATCTGCACCACAAAATCGCTGCCCTGAAAATTGTCTGCAACCCCTCTGATTTTTAGATCAGTGATATCTCCTTCATCCGGACTCCAATTAAATTGATTTTTTTTTTTGAATTCGACTATTTTTGCACAAAGAATCTAGATATTTAATTATATTTTATAGATATTTCACCAAAATGTACGATCTGACCTGCAAAGTCGTCGCCCCTGAAACCCTACAAAAAATAAAAAAATCTCCACTTTTGTGCCCAAGAAAGAGCTCTGATACCAATTGTTGTAGCTTTGATCCAAAAATATAAGATAATAGAAATAAACCCAAGAATAACAAGATAAAATATAGATAAATGCTTCTTTATTGATCAAAACCCTTATGGTAGGGCAACACCATACATTCACTCCTTAAGGAAGGAGAACACTCCACAAGCCATATGCCTGTTCATACAATAATCCTTCACTCTCTCCCATGTGGAGTCTCTAGCCTCTATATAGGCCTCATACATACAATACCATGGGTCATTACCATGGTTCCCTCATACCATCAACTAATACCATGGGCCGATTATATTATTATTAACTACTTGTGGTCCCTTACATGACATAGGTTAACCACCTTATTTATTACTATGGCCCATCCCATTATTACATTATTACCTTGGGTACCTCCCTTGGTACCCCATATTATCCCCCCTAGGTATATAACAATATGTTCTCTCATTTACCTTAGTTCCATCAGTTTACAAAGGGATGAGTTACTGCTACAAAACCCTTGACTGATAACTTGCTTAGTTATCTGAATGAGTAGTTTAATCTTTTGAAGTAGTTTACTGTAAACAAGCATCCGTTTACTCTTGTATTTCTGAACACTGTACTACTAGCATTACTCTGGCAAATGATAGCCTCAGACTGAGACACTCTTTGAAATAACAAAATGTTCCTGGATTGACAACTAGTGTGAGGTAATTAGAGGTGAAAGAGACCCTTTTCATAGCTCCACATTTTGGCGCCATTGCCGGGGAAAGAGTGTAGCCATTTGTTCTTTTTTCAAGTAGTGTATGAACCTATAAGGAAGAATTGGGTTTTGAAAATGGAAGGTAAGGACCTACGTGCGGAGCATGTAACAGCCCTGCTCCCCTGCCCGCTTTCCTACAGATTTGTCGCTGTTTTGTTTGGGTAGAATCTAGTAGTTGATTTGTACGCATGACTAAGCAGAAAAAGCTAGAGAAGAATTCCAAACCTCTACCCAAGCCAGAAAAAGCTAAGGTGCTGGTGACCCTTGGCCGATCAACCTTCATAGATGAAATCATAAAGAAAGCAGAATCTCAACCTTCAGTAGGACCCATAAAAGTTATTTCTAGATAGCCTACTAGTTCCCTTCAGGCCACAGGGTCACCATCTGTAGCCTTTTCTGAGGTGCATAGTCAAACTGAAGAGTGGACTTTCAAGAAATTGAAAATTCTACTCCAGAACTATTGCAAGAAGGGAATTTCAGAAATCTTTGTGAAGGAGGAGGAGAAACAGGGGAAACTGAGGAACAAGGTCTCCTCTTGGAACAACTCAGCCATTAGACAACCCAGACAAGGGAAATGCTGCAAAAATCATTGTTGAAGAAACTCAATCTCCTCAGACATTAGGCACTCTCATTATCCTAGAAAGAGAAAGTGTTATTAAAACCATTCCTGTCAAAACCATTCCTTCTCAACCTAGGAATACGCTCCTAGATATCCCAGAAGGTTATTGGCATATATTCGACCAAATGGCTCAAAAGCATCCAAACACCCAAACCTCTACATTGCAATACCCTAGAGTGGATACTGCAGCAAATGCGCCCATGAAAGCAATCCCTCTTCAACATATACCTACATTCCACGGTCTTACATCAGAAGATCCGGATGGATTTCTATTTGAGTTCGATGTGCTATGTAGGGGATATGATTACACCATCGACCCCCAGAAGCTAAAATTATTCCCCTCTACATTAAAAGGGGTTGCCTTAAGATGGTTTATGGGATTAGGTGGCGGGGTTATAAATAATTGGGATCAAATGAAAGAATCTTTTCTAAATAAATATCAGGACTATTGCAGGTCTAGAGAACTGAAGGATGAAATATTCTAGATGGTAGCTAGACCAAATGAAACATTAGAGGAGTATGTGGAACATTTTCAGTATAATCTTCAAAGATCTCCTTATGCATCACTACCTTTACCTGATAATGTGTTAAAAACAACATTAATTAGGGGCATGAAGGAACAATGGATCGAAACATTAAATATTATGGGAAAAGGAGATATTTATCAGGAAAATTTTGCTGACATTATTGACTTATGTATCAGGAGTTTGAAAGGAAGCACAAGATTGAAACCAGCAAAACATGATCGGTTTGTAAGAGATAATAAAATTTCAACAGAAGGAGTAATGTGTGAAGAAATTGGAAATCTATTGGAAAATTTTAAAATTGATATATTAGGGACGCTAACTACACAACTTGATGTTATGTAGGCCAAGCAGAAGCAATTGGAGGCAGAATAGGATTTGGCAATCTTCTATCCCCGATGCAAGAACAAACATAGCCATAAGGAGTGTCCACTAGATGCAGTCTGAACATGCGCCATATGCACAAAAGATCACCCTACGGAAAGCTGTCCCTCACTTCCTGGATTAAAAGCAGTATATAAGGAGTCGGAAGAAGAGCCAGAATCGGTATATTTGCTCAACCAACACCGTTAGTGGCAGCCGCGACAAACTGGTATGTTTTCGGACTCGACCTCTTCTTTTTAGTCTCCGCAGTATAATGCTCAGCAATATAATATGTGGCAAAGTCAATCCCAACCCCCGCCCCCAAATTGGTCACCTTAGCTGTTTCCTTCATCAACCCCATGGCTGAATCAGGCAAGCCCATCTGGTTGGCCGAATTTTCCCTATACTCCACCATATTGGAAAAGTAACGCATACCCACCACAATGGACTCTGCCTACTTCAAAAAGTTTAGCCTGGCAAACAAGCTGGCAAAGACCGATTCATCAGCCAATAGGAACCATGCCGCTCCCTCAACCTACACTGCTAGCCTTACAACAAAATCCCCAGTCAAATCTGAGACCGCAACTCCCAGCCAAACCCAACCCCAATCTAAATAACAGACTAGTCCAATATGTCCAAATAATAGAAACATCATAAATAGAAGCCGATCTGAGGGAGTGTAATGATCTTCAGTTAAGATCTGGGCGTATTGTTGAAACTGAGGGAGAAAAGATAGCCCATGTTGAAAATCAGTTACCCAGAGATCATATGTCACAAGAAGAGGATGTGAACAAACAACAAACTCTTAACCAAACAACCACATCCTCTCCCCCATTCGCAGAACGATTAATCATACCTCGACCTACATAATATCCTGATTTTGACATTCTAGGAGAATTACAAAATGTACATAAAAATTCCATTCCTCCAAGCCATTCAAGACCTTCCGATATATGCAAAGACTATCAAAGAATTATGTGTAAAGAAACCAAGGAGGAATGCAACAAACAATCCAAGAGTCCAAGTAATTGGCACTCTATCTAACTTATTATCAGGAAAAGAAATGCCCATTAAATACGAAGACCCAGGAAATCCAATAGTCACCATACAAATTTATGGTCAAACCTTCCCTAATGCCTTAGTTGATCTAGGAGCTGAAATCAACATCTTAACAACTACTACTTGCCAAAAGCTAGGCATTACATATATAGAATCCACCTCTACCGTGTTAGAGCCAGAGGGCACGCTACATGATGTCATGGTATCTGTTGACTCCTGGGAATATCCGACTAATTTTTTGGTAATAAATCCCAAAAGCCGACTTGATGGACACCCATTGATTTTAGGAAGACCTTGGCTTGCAACTGTCGATGCCTATATTGGCTGCCGACAAGGCAATATGACCATAACAAGGGGAGCGAATATCAAGAACTTAGCCTTATATCCTCCAGCACAGCCAAGTGTCACAATGATCAAAACTAATAAGCACCTTGTATCATACCTTACTGACAACATTAGATCTCCATTAACTATACAAGAGGCACTTGATTTTAAAGATCAGGCAGAGGACGATGCCATTAATAAATTTATTAGTCAAACCGAATCTAGATCTCACACATAGTGTCACATGATAGAGGCAGCATTCGACAACGAATTAGAAGAAGATCCTCTTAAAGATACACATGATCAAACGATACCTGATACCTCTGTTGCAAATAGCAAAATTGTGGAAATTGAATTGGGAAAAACCTTAAACATTAATGCCAACCTCACCTCTGCACAAGAAACGAAGCGCATCCATCTGTTGAAGAAATATAAAGAAGCATTTGCATGGGACTATCCTGATATGAAAGGAATCGACCCTCAATTATGTACCCACCACATTTACATGGAAAAAGATGTGAGACCTGTTTGCCAGCCTCAAAGGCAACTTAATCCTCATCTAAAAGATGTGGTAAAAGCTGAACTTCAAAAACTTTTAGATGTCAATTTCATCTATCCTATCTCTGATAGTAAATGGGTCTCTCAGCTTGTGGTGGTACCAAAAAAGAATGGTAAATGGAGAATTTGTGTGGACTACAGAGAACTAAATAAAGAAACACAAAAAGACCACTTCCCTCTCCCATTCATTGACCAAGTATTAGACACTTTGGCAGGAAAGAAATTATTTTCTTTCCTGGATGGCTTCAGTGGATACAATCAGATTCAGATTGCCCCTGAAGACCAAGACAAAACCACTTTTACTTGTCCTTGGGGAACATTTGCCTACAGAGTTCTACCTTTTGGCTTATGCAATGCTCCTGCCACATTCCAAAGCGCTATCCTCAGCATTTTTGCAGACTTAATAAATGAAGGACTTGAAGTATACATGGAAATTTACACCATATGGAGACAATTTCGATCCAGCATTGGATACACTCGAAAAAGTCCTACAATGTTGCATTGCTACCAGGGTTTTTAAGCCATGAAAAATGATATATGATGATGACTGAAGGACTTATTCTCGGACACTATATTTCAGCAGCTGGAATTCAGGTAGACCCAGCCAAAATCCAAATAATTTTTCTTATTCCCACTCATACACTCAAACGGAGGTATGCAGTTTTCTTGGATTTTCTGGTTATTATAGGAGGTTTATAGAACATTTTTCGCATATTACTGCACCTTTGTATGCACTAACTGGTAACATTGATTTTCTTTGGACAGAAAAATGTGAACGTGCTTTCCAGGATCTAAAGAAGCTTGTGTCCACAGCCCCAGTCTTTCGAGGACCAAATTGGGATTTGCCATTTCAGATATCATCTAATGCCGCAGATACAGCCATTGGAGCAGTCCTTGGGCAGGAAGAGGATAAAAACCATATGCAATTTATTATATTAGCAAAAAATTATTCCCTGCTGAATTAAATTACACTGTTACTGAGAAAGAATTTTTAGTCGTAATACATGCTGTCAATAAATTTAGACATTACAATACTAGATACCCTGTTATCTTGTATACAGATCATTCTACCATCAAATATTTAGCAAACAAGCCTATCACAAATGGCAGAATAACTAGATGGCTGATTTCATTACAGGAATTTGATATTACAATCAAGGATCGACTTGGAAAAGAAAATCCTGTAACCGATTTTCTCTCAAGAATGCCAAAGCCAATCGATGCAGCAGCAGTTGAAGATCAATTTTCAGATGAGCATCTGTTTGTTGTTGCTGTTCAAACACCCTGGTATGTTGATGTTTCCAATTACCTAGTAGTAGGTAAACTACCAAAACATCTAACCCCTAATGAGAGGAAATAGATTGTTCAGAAGAGTGCTCGATTCTCGTGGGTTGGAGGCTATCTTTTCCACACAGGGGCAGACATGCATATCAAAATATGTGTTCGAGAGGATGAAATCTTCGACATTTTAAAAGCCTGCCATGACGGACCATGTGGCGAACATTTTGCTGATCGCAGAACTGGACATAAGGTCCTGCAAACAGGGTATTATTGGCCTACAATTTTCAAAGATGCAAAGAAATTCGTCCAAGCTTGTGACAGTTGCCAGAGAGCAGGACGCCCTAGTCAGTCCGATGAGATGCTCTTGAACCCACTGTTAGTCATTGAACCATTCGAAAGATGGGCTCTTGATTTGTTTCGACCAATTAACCCATCATCAAACCAGAAAACATATATTTTGGTGGCAACAAAATATGTCACCAAGTGGGTTGAGGCAGAGGTGTTGCCGAGAGCTACAGAAGATTCTATCATACAGTTCTTGTTCCATATATTTGTGCGTTATGGCCTTCCAAGAGATAATTATAGACGATGGACCACAGTTTGCTGGGAAAAAAATAGCTGCAACACTAAAAAACTATCATGTCCAGCACAAAATCACTACTCCATACCACCCATAGGCAAATGGTCAGGTAGAAAGCAACAATAAAATAATAGAAGCAATCCTAACAAAAACAATCACGTCACATAGACGTGATTGGGCTGCCAGACTACCAGAGGCATTGTGGGCTTACAGAACAACATGGAGAAGTACCACTGGTTACTCACCTTATCAATTAGTGTTTGGTAAGCAACCCATTTTTCCCATAGAATTCGAAATCCAAACACTACGAACAACACAGGAAGTTGGCTTAGATTTAACAGAGGCAAAGATTAATCAATTGAGCTCTCTGCACTCCAAAATACTGCACTTATCCAACAACAGCGAGCTAAATGGCATGATGCTCTCATTAAAAATAAAGTCTTCCACGAAGGAGACTAGGCACTTTTGTATGATTCTAGGTTTTAGGACATTCCCGGGAAACTCCAGACTCGTTGGTTGGGACCATACGAAATCCAGAAGGTACATGACAATGGTACTCTTACTCTAATCACTATTTATGGTTCTGGATATGCCTTTAAGGCAAATGGCCACCGAGTTTGCCTTTATCGCAAACCACTCACTCGGGAGTCCTCTTCCAGTAGCTATGCAAAGACTCTGATATGGAAATTTTGGGGGAGTAAGATAAGTCTTCCTCACCTGAGATTCATTAAGTAATTTATCTCTTTTCACAGTCTGTACATAATTTCTTTTGTTTATGTACATATTTTTTTTGAATCAAATGCTTTGCCGTTACTTTTCGAACCAGCAACAATGTTATTATTTTTGCTGTTCCTTTTCTCAAATGGACAACATTATTTGTTCTGCTATTCCTTTTTCAAAAGAACAACACCTATTGGATTGACCATCATGTTGCTGAAAACTTGTTCTTTTTCCTTATTTTTGCTTTTTGCTATTCCTTGTCAAAAGGAACAACATTTTCGATTTTTGCTGTTCCATTTCCAAAGGAACAATACTTTTTCTTTTTGTTGTTCCTTTTCCAAAGGAACAACACTTTTGCTTTTTGTTGTTCCTTTTCCAAAGGAACGACACTGGTGTGTCTTGTTGTTCCTTTTCCAAAAGGAATGATATTTGTGCCTTGCTGTTCCTTTTCCAAAGGAACAACATTTTTTATTTTTGTTGTTCCTTTTCCAAAGGAACGACACTTGGATGTCTTGTTGTTCCTTTTCCAAATGAACAACATTTTCGATTTTTGTTGTTCCTTTTCCGAAGGAATGACATTTGTGTGTTTTGTTCTTCATTTTCCAAAGGAACGGAATTTGTGTGCTTTTTTGTTCCTTTTCCAAAGGAACAGCGTTTCTAATATTTGTTGTTCCTTTTTCGAAAAGGAACGCCACTTGTATTCTTTTTCTCTTCCTCTTTGAAGAAACAACATCCTCGTATTCCTTTTACTTATGTTTGTTCCCCTTGTTGTTTTAAATTAAGGATGCTTATTGTTCCCATCCTTTCAAGTCTTTTGGAGTACAGCTATGCACTTATGCAATGGATACAAAATCATAACATACTGAAATCAGGTGAATTATAAAATCGTTATTTTTATAAGAAATTTCTTTGAATTGGTAAAAGGACAGAGGGAAGGACACACTTACCTATTATCTTTTGTCGTCATTGCTTCACTAACTCTGCTCTGATTGGTTATCTTTATCATGTTGGTTCCTTCTAAATCCTCTTTGATTATTATTAAGGAATAAAAGAAAAGGGTTTATATCTTCCTACTGAGATTTTAAGACTTCTTCCACCATTCCTACTCTTAAGGAGAGTTGAACCACCCTTTTTGTATAAATGGGATAGTGCTTTATGAAAAAGAAAAAAAGAAGAGAAAAAAGAGCAAACAATGATGTCTTAGTGGACTTATAGTTGTCAAATGAAGGATAGGG